>CM069299.1:24121382-25615548 GCA_035609425.1 Epinephelus awoara | reverse complement strand
GAGTTTCAGAGAAAATCTGTGTGTGGACCGTGATTTAGAGTGGAATTTAAAGCTTGTTAGACATGTAATGACTCAACCTTTGATAAATATGGAATTTACAGGGAAAACGCCTGATGCAATGGATACTGTATCTTTCTTATCTGTCTGTAGCTGCCGCAGCTCTCATTGCAGCTCAGCGTCTGTATGCAGTCCTCATTTGTTCATTGATTTGTGAATTACTTCCATCCACAGACACCAGAGCCCACAGTATATTATACACAAGCACGAGTGGGTCTTTAAAATGGTTTCATCATCTGAGTCGAACGCTGCGCAGCTCATAACAAATCCTTGTTATCCACGTCCAGCCTGTTCCACAGTCTATGCTATCATTAGGTTGGTGCTACTAGCTGTGTGCTTGATAAGGAATATTCCTGTCTTCAAGACTCAAGCTGTAACCAACCACTGTGACTCCTGACTAAAGACATTATCATCATGGTAGCTCAGTTTGGCTGCTTTGTGGAGATAGAGGAGAATAAAGCAAAGCTTTGATAGCACAGGCTTCTGAATAAAACATCAATATTTAGAGTAATTCAACGTGTGTATACGGCTGTATACAACACTGACAGTAAAGCCCAGGGAAACAGAGAGGACAGCTCTGTAGCTTAACTAAATCAGCTATGGCAAGGTCGTCCAGGTAAATGTGTTTCCGTAAATCTGTGACTGACATCTGATGTGCACAGCCACCCGCCCTGAAAAAGGGGTCTAGATTACAAGGTACAAGTAAAATAATCACAGTCATAAACAACTGCTCAGGATGTGTCCTGCATGTCCGGCTCTGATTTGTTGCTTGGTGTGCTTTACCCACAGATAACTCTCAAAGCAATGACAATGCTGGATCTAATCGAGATATTTGCAGTAGAGGTACAATGAAGCGGACCTGAGCAGATAATATCCATATCTCTGCCCATGTTCAAAGGCCACATTGCGGGCTGATAACATCTGGACTGTGACAGATGTGAGCAAAATACAAGAAGAAGAAGAAGAAGAAGAGGCTGAATCCAAATGTCTGGACTTCACCGCACTTGCAGACTCTCAGATTTTGCAGGCATGTTCCCGGTAAGTCTGGGAGTGCTGAGGGCTGCCAAAATCCACAATTCATCCAGTCCACATGGGGCCTAAAGTGGACTTCTTGCAGACTTCCAGAGAGTCCATGTGGGGTGCAGACTTCACTGATTTCATTGCCCATGGTTCATTGCAATACATCATATGGCTGTTTTTTTTGTTTTCCCACCAATAGCCGACAAAACCCCCCAAAACTTATGTGTATGTAAAACAAGTATGTAGCCTATTAAAAAAGGTGTAGGCCAGAAATAATATTCAACAACATCATGATACAGAAATATGTAGAAATCCAGGCTGCAGAGGGGAATCAAAAAGCATTGCATTATTGCAGCCTTAGGTTGTGCAGTGCAATGCCAAATATACCGGCTAGAAAAGTGGCCGAAAAAAAACAAAACAAAACACAAAAGAAGATCTTCTGATGTAACTCATAGGCCTACCACATTAATATTATCATAGCCCAGTCCTTATGTATTAACATCTCTGAAAATTAATGTCTGAAATCTATATGTTAAACAGAAATTTATTTTATTCACTCACTTCACTTCACTGTTTCCATGGCAACGGGGAAAACAGTCTCGAGGGCTGTCTATCAGCAGCTTGTGGTCTCTGCCGTCGCACTCGTCACAGTATGTACGACTAAAGTCTGCGAGGGCTCAGTCCCCAAGTCCAGATTTGGATTCAGCCTAACTGCAGCGTAAAAACGGCAAAGGTGTGAATTTCCCCAAAAATGTTGGAGACTGCATTTAAGAGCCCAAAAGGGCTACAGCAGTGTGTTTCACATCCCAGACTGTAAGCTTTGATTGGCGGCAGAGTGTCCTAATCAGCAGGGAGGCTGTGCTCCAATCAGATAACCCAGGTTAAATCCCTAAAGTCAATGAGCATCTCCGCTGAAGTGTCTTTCAGCCCAAAGACGTGTTCCTGTATCTGACCTTTACAGCAGACCTCTCTGTGAAACTGGAAGAGCAAATGTCTCGCTTTCTCTTTCTGTCTTGTTTTCTTTCCATCTTTCTCTTTGCTGCTTTCGTTCCTTCTTGCTTTCCTCTCCCTCCTTTTTTCATTTTTATTCTTTTCTTGGTTTCTTCCTTCCTTTTCTCTTTCTTTTTTCATCTTCCTTTCTCGCTTCCCTCTTACGCCTCCTGGATCACAGTCATGGTTGTGTGCCAGCAATAAAATCAGCACCCCATTCTTTTTAGCTCTCTTCACTAGCTACTGATCAAATATTGATTCGTCTCAAGACTAAAAGTGAATTTCAGTTCCCCATTGTGGGTTCATAAAAGGTCAGTATTGCAGCGCTGTTTTCAGACGATAAATATCAAAGAATTATTACTCTGAAGCCGAAGATGAGGAAACTATACTAAAAGAAACCGAACAGACACATTAAAAAGGACTTAAATAGATCTGTTAAATCTTTACTGCCTTGTCTTGTGTATGTTTACAACCACTGAAATGTATCTATGCAGAATGATCTTTATAATAATAAATAAACAATAATAAAAATTATTATTATGGCTATTATATTCCAAAAATAAACACTCTTGGCACCATTTTCACAGTGGAAACAGTTCTGTTCCTGCAGCATTATCTACAAAACACTGGCTTGTTATTTTTGCATTGTCAGGCAAATTGGTTCTACAGCACACAACGGGACATTGTTATGCTTATGACAATCTCATATAACCCACGTGATTCTGATATCTCCTTGACAGTCTTTACTTCTTTTAGAGTTTTCAGGGTGTGGAAACAAGCCTTTGGGCAAACTTTTGAAAATTTAAAATATTTTCTATTCTGCGCAGTCACTGTAAAATAAACAAATAAATATATAAAACAATGCACTGGAGATATTTTGGTATTTGCCGTTGGGATAGATGCCATGTGTGACAGGGAGGACACATCCCAGCTCGTTAGGTAGGATTTCCATGGCTTGTTACTAACCGCCTGTCCTCTACGCTCACCTCCCGCGGCACCAGCTCTAAGTGGCTGCCTGAAGCATGATGGGCTTCACTGTCCTCTTCTCCTCATGATTGGTTGCCATTGCAAATGGATTTTATATTCGCAAATTAATTTAGCCAAAATGCCCGCTTAGCTCCTGCATGAAAAACCAGACGAGGTGCGGAAAGCGACAACGAGACAGAGAGAGAAAGAAAGAGCGCCTAACAGCGAGAGAGAGCCACACACAGAAAGACAGGCAGGCAGTGCGCAGCCACATTTCATTGGCTGTAATACAATTATCTAGCTGCCGGCTCGTTGGTGTATTCATACGACACGGTTATTCATTTTGTCTTATTTTCTAAAATGCAATAACAGAGAGAGCACTGTTTTGGGTCTGAGTCATTCTGACTGATGGGAACCCAGAGGCCGTTGTTTGGCTCTGTGTTTCTAAAACTCTCTGACTCATTGCTACAATGAAAAATGATCAACAAAATGCCAACATCGTTCTTAGCAAAGAACTGCTATAAATCTTCCCCAATTTTGTCCCCAGAAGAGGATATAAAATTAACGACTTCATACTTTCATTTTATACAGTCCAACATTTTTTATGGAGAAATATTACCAATCAGAAAAATGCTGGGTGAGATTAAAGGTCCAGTGTGTAGCATTCAGGGACATCAATTGGCAGACATGGTATATAATATTCATAGCTATGGTTTCATTGGTTTATAATCGCCTGGAAATAAGAATCATGTTTTTGTTAGGTTAGAATGAGCTGGTCATATTTACATATGAAGCGGGTCCTCTTCCACAGAGTCCGCCATGTTGTTTGTGGCAGAAATTTCAGTTCTGCAACCTCATCACTAAATGCCACGAAATCCTGCCATACGCCTGCTGCCTCGGCTCAGTAGGGTGGTCAACTGGCAAATGGATGGATTTGCATTTATATAGCATCCCTCCAGCATTCCTCCCAGGACCATTTGAAGCGCTCCACACCACACACCACATTAACCCATTTGCACAAACACCACACTGATGGCAGAGGCTGCCCTGCAAGGCACTAATCTGCCCATCAGGATCTAATCTAATCATTCACATGGACACTTACAAACCGATGGCACAGCCCTCGGGAGCAATCTGGGGCTCAGCACCCGCCCAAAGATGCCCCAACAAGCCGGAGATCAAACTGCCAAACCTCCGATTCTACCTCCTGAGTCACAGCCGCACGTCAAGTGAACAACAGTATCTTTGGGTTCCTCAGGGTTCTGCTGATAGGACTACAACACCTCCAGAGGGTTCAGCAGGGATTCCCAGTGTACCAGGCTCACTCCCTAGATGCTATGTGCTCACTTGGGTGCACAGGTGGAGCCATTTCTCCGCATCCAGAGCCACGGACTGCCCTTTTCAGCAGCTCTAGAGAGGTCTCTGACCGCTTGAGTCTACTTCATTTGACTGTGAGATCAATCTAAATTATTTGTCTGATTATTCAAAAAGCGTAAAAAAAACCCCCAACCCCTGATTATATTTCAGTGGAAGTGCAGAGCTCCAGCACCCAAAGGAGGTCACGGAGACATGCCATGCACGCCCTCAGAAATACAACAGCATAATGAGAACCGCGGCAGACTCACAGAAACAAGCGGCTGCTGCAGAAAATGTTTGCCGAGAGAATAAAAAACAGGCAACCTGATTGGCTAGCTGGGTGCCCAGAGTGCAGAAAATCCCAAGATGAGGTAGGACGGCTTTGTATGTTTTGTATTAGTAAATAACATGGCTGCGTGCACAAGCATAAAACTACCTCATGTTGGTTTTTCGCTCACTGGAGCCCGAGATTTCAGAGGCAATTTCATATCAGGTTTGCAACTCTACACTGGCTGCACGAATGTCATACCAACATCTTTTACTTCAGTAACTACAATCAGGATGTGATTCTGAATAAGTACTATAATCCTATGTGATTTCAGCCGCACCCAGCATTGTGCAAAAAGTTACCACAGAAGTGAAATAAGCACAGCAGTCAGTGGCACCTGGATAGTTAAACCAGGAGGAATTCTTTGCTGAAACCAAGGTAGTGTCCTCAATAATCCTTAACTTTAGCCTTTAAGCAGGAAGACATCCACCCAAAATGAGGGCGAAAGAAAAGATGTGATGTCGAAAAAGTCACATTTATGTGGAGGTGACAGATGTTGACCTGAGACTTATTTGTCTAGTTATGAAACTAAAATGGCACCTGAAAATTTTGGCAGCTATTTTAGATTTGTTCTTATTCTTATTATTTATCAAAATGCTTATTAGTTTCAGTCACATTTTAGTCATTTAATCGGCAGCTCAAAATGCTTTAGTCCACATTTAGTTAACAAAAAGCCACTACATTTAAGCCATTCTTACTAAACTATAACCTTTCTCTAGAAAGCTTGGATCTGTGTTGAGTCCTTTGGTAATCAACAGGTGCGACGTCCAGTGGCCACTCGCTGTGCTGCAGCCCAGCGGCTAACAAGCTAAGCTAACTAACAAACTCCACAAATACATTTAACAGTTCCACCATCCACAGTGAGACACACACAGCTGTTTATTTACTGCCGAATAACAGCTCACAACTTGTGCTGACAGCTGTTGCTGGCATGGCTGTTGTGCATCCTGGCGTCAACAATTAACTGGCATTTACCAGCTCTGATTTCATACTGCTCATACAGTATTAGAAAATAGCTGCAAGCATGGCTGTTTGTTTGTGTTTTATGAAATAATTAATTATTGTGTTCTCCTCTTATCTCACTCTGAATGTCCAGTAGCTGATGACTAACATTTTAGTCCCGTAGTATCTCTTCACTGAAGACAAAACACACATTTCGTCTTAGTTTTTTATCATCAAAGATCTAATTTTAGTCCGTCAACGTTTCAATGTCATGGAAAAAAGGTCTCTGACGAACATTTTTCATCATAACTTTTTTAAATAAAAATTAACACTGCTGTTATGTTGATTTCACACTTCCTCAAATGGGATTTACTATTAAACACAAGTTCATTATCACTAGGGCTGGGTATCAGTGTTCTATACCTTTAAGGCATCATGAAAACGACCCAGTACCGAGTAGTTTGAAAACTTTTCCTATCAAACTTTAACTGCATTTGATCCTTTTTGTACCAAGATCTAGAAAAAAAGTTTGTTGTATGGTTTGGCTCACAACCAATCAGTGTGAGTGTTCTACAATTTAATGCGATGTGTGATTGGCTCACTATTGCAGCAGCTACAACTCACACAGTCTGCAGTGAGGTGAAGTCGAGTGCAATGTAGTTGACAAAGCTGACAGTTCAGGGAGCTGAGATGCCACAGAAACATCTGAAAATATGACAAAACTATGCACATGTGGCGTCTGGTGGCATTTTACACAACTGAACTGCTTTTACTCACATTATGGGTTTACTCTTTTGGTATCTGTATGACTTTAAGGGTATTGGTACTGCACTATGTTAAAATGATGCCACAAACAATATCTGAGACTTTTTGGGATATCCCAACTCAAATATATTGAAGCTGTAGAAATACCAAACTGTAATAACATTTTTCACACACTGTGAGCACTCTGTGTCACCTTGGGTTAACATCTAACTCAGCCCTCTGCGGTTTGTCACCTCCACATTATGCTCTCTGTCTCCCATTAGATTTTATCTTTAAGGAAAACATTAAGTTATTGGAAGCCGCTGGGAAAGACTGATAGAGAACAGTTGGCGCCGTACTCCCTCAAGATACAGAGATTCGGAGCTGCTTGCCTGTGAAAACGCAATGAATAACTGACATGACAGTTGTGAAGTTTTCATCACGGCCCCACAGCTTTGAGAGTCCTTGACGGTGTTTTACTATGTCACTCGTGGCAAAGTGACACACCAGATAATCTCACTTCCGACACACGGGCCGCAGCACATTTGCGCTTGTGGAAAATTCATGTGCATTTCACAAACATTGGATGTGTAGGGCTTTCTGTTTGAGCTGGTTTATGCACCTCAAACCCATTTTCTCCTTCTGAGACACGGCTGCCAGGAAGAGGCAAATGATTCAGACAGAAGGATTGATTTTTCAGAAATGGTATCATCACCATCACCCTCTTCCATTTTATCACTGCATTCTCTCTGCCTGTGCATCTGGATGCATACATCAACATGTACACTGTAAAACAGAGAAAGGAGCTGACAGTCAGTGCCTCCCCCCTCTCCTCTACTATACTGCAATTTAATTAGACTGAACTTTACTCATTGCTCTTTTGAGACTCGTACCACTTGGCTATGTAATCCTCCAAAACATTTGACTGTGATAATTAACTAAATTAGCCTGTCTGAAATCACACAAAGATAATCTTGCATGACTTCACTCACACAAAGAGCTATAATTACAAAATAAGGCTTAGTATTTGCTATTTAAAGCTCAGGTTTTACATTTTGGGGACATATACTTCTTTACATTTTTATTTAGAGATAAATACAATAAATATGTTGCTGCAGCCTGTTAGCTTAGCATAATATCTGGAAACAGGGAAACAGTGAGCCCAGCTCTGTCCAAAGGTAACAAAATTCACCGAATAGCACCAATAAAACTCACTGACTAACATATATACCAAAGAACAATATGACAATTGGCCATTTTATGGGGGGTTCAGTGAGTCAAATTTCTTTTCGTCCACAGAACGAGGCTGCACACTGTCATTTTTCTGAACAAAGTAGAACAAGCTGCAGTGAGAGTCTCTCTCCATAGGATATTTAAAAATAGTGGGTTTGTGCATTTAGTCCTTCTCAGGCAAGCTCAGGGGTTGTAATCCAAGTGAGGATTAGAATATGTGCAGTTCACATAACCCAGTGAGCCGATGGATTCATGTCGTTAACTCGTGCATTGAATAACATTACAAGTTAACGTTCCACCTTAAAAGTTGCCGGCAGTCGGCCCAGTGAATTAAGTTATTTTCCCTCAAACTCCAGCTGCTGCGAGAGGCAGCAAAACATCCTTTCATTTTATAGTTCCAGTTTACTAATAAAACTGTCCACAGTATGAACAGTGGTTACATGAGCTTCAAAACCAGCCACAACTCAGCCCTGTGCAGAGTGGCTGCCTGCTATTGACCAATCAACAGACTGCAGTGTTCACAGCTCCACCTTTTAGCACCAGATGTGTGTGCTAGGTACCCCAACAGAGGGGGGACCAAAAATAGGGACAGTACGGAACGGTTCCATTGGTACCATCCACAACTTTTCACAGGGGAAACAAAAAAAAAACGTACCAAACTGAACCAAACCCATTTCCAGTCATTATGCTACGCTAAGCTAAGCTAACTGTCTTATTCACCAAATAAGGAGAAATTTCTCCTTAGTTTCACAAGATTCTGACATTCACCAATGTTTTCTTATTTGGGAATCGTTCTTAGGTAAGAACAGAATCGACGCACACTAAAGAGTTCTCTTACACACATTTTGTGCTGACATATTTATGCAAAATGATTGGGCATTGTGTTTTCTTTACTCCTCCTGTTGTATGATGCTGTAGGACTTAAATTATAGTGATGTTTTCATCATTTATACTAGTTTAATCATTATTTTACGATGCATAATGGTATCTTAAATAAATAAACTCCTCACTAACACTTCAATTCTCATCAGTGTTAATTGGAAACCATGCTATGGACCATGTAGATCTAATAGCAGAGAGTGATGAGGGCGAGCCTTTTTCCCCCTCAAGTGCTGAAAGTCTCTCTTCTGTTTTTGGCAATATTTTTTGGGGCCTATGATTTGAGATTGAACCTTTTTTGTTCCACTTCATCAGCTGTGCGCCTTTTTCCTCATACAGCATTCACTGAAGGAGTAATAACATCTCATGAATCTTTTTCATGCTGTTTTATGACAGCTCATTTGGTGTTCACTTCCTGCAGAAGTACCTCCACTTCAGAACTATGACATTTTTTAACATTTGGAGTTCAGTGCTCCACCCTCTTTAGACTTTTGTTTGGGCTTTCCTGACCTAATTCTCTCAACTTTTCTGTTCAGTTTCTGTGTGCACACGGCCCTACAGTCTCATGCCCTCTTATGGAGATTGGCTGGGCGTTTGCATATGCTAATTAAGATCAACTGGCACTTTCAATTTATAATGACAAGGGGATTCATCAATAGAAGAACAGGTGCACCAATTCTGTGTCATGAATCTGACGCAGAATTTTCTCAGGATCATTCTCATGAGCAAATTCAAGAAAAACCCTAAGAAGACATTGGTGAATGAGGCCCAATCTTCTCATCTACATCTCAATGAGAAAGCGAAGACGCGTATTTCCCTAAAATGTCATCATTTCTGCACAATCTGAAGTTCATCTATTTACTACTTCCTGTTAAATGTGTTGACAGCTGAAGCCTCACCTGTGGGTTTGCTGGAGGCAGTTTGGGAAGAAGCGAGGGCTTGTCATTTAAACCTTGAGCGATGATGAGTGAAACACACTGAACGTTGAACATCACAGAATCCCTATAGCTCCTCTTTCTCTTTCCCACCCCCTCTATTTGCTCTCACTTCCCTGCCACTTGTGATCTCCCATCCTTGCTCTTCTACAATGTCAGCTGTCGCCCTCTCCTAATTTCTTCCTCAACTCTAACCTTCATCATCGATGTCCTCCAAGTCTTCATTCTGCCTTTTTTTTTTACTGTAAAAACTAAAGAGGCGTGACAATAAGAGTCATGTTTCCAAGACTTAGTGCTATCTC
Organism: Epinephelus awoara; assembly: GCA_035609425.1. NCBI lineage: Eukaryota > Metazoa > Chordata > Actinopteri > Perciformes > Serranidae > Epinephelus > Epinephelus awoara. The sequence goes on along the minus strand of CM069299.1, from coordinate 25,605,796 downwards.
TGCTGCTTGGTTTAAATTTAACATGTCCTATTGAGCCAGTTGGCTGAAGACACAGAGCAGACATAACAGCCATCATTGCGAATAGCAGCCCGACTGGAAATGACATGCTTTATCTGATCTTTAATAATTGAAGTTCTACAAATGAATCTACTCTCTTTGGACCCTTTTTGTCATCTCAAAGCCTGACGCTGCTGCACACGTCATCTTTTTAAATGTTCCGCCACATAACAGGAACAATAATCTGGTGTGACTGACACTTTCCAAGCTAAAAGCTTTACACTTGTCAGCTTCTAGTAAAACCTCCAGAGGAGTTCATCTGAGCTCATGGACTGCAGAAATGGGGGCTGGCTCTGCGAGAGTGCGATAAGGTTATAAGCAACACAGTTAGTCGATTTCTTTTGAGGTGAGAGGGTTCAGAGGCAGCGAACGCCTCGTTTTTGATGAGTCGCGACACAACCAGCAGGGGAGATAAACACATTCGTACACGCACATGTACTTAAAAACACACAGAGGAGCACGTGTCATGGTGTGTGTCGAAATTTAACCCCAGGTGCTGGCGTGTACTCAAGGGCAACTTAATGCAAAGTAATGCATCATTACTGACACATGATTTGTTGGGGAAAAGGAGGAACAGAAGGCTCTGACGTGAAACAGCTGTGATACCAGGCTTTTACTGCAGGTTCAGATTTAGCCTATAAAAAGACGTCCTCTCTGAGAGTTTTGCTTATCTCGACAGATCTCGGCGCGGTTTTAACTCAATCTGCCACAAATATACCTCTTCATTTCCCTGCCTCTCGGATTAAAAACCATGCTTTTTTTAAAATCAGATTCTTTCTCAGCCATGTGACTTACTGAATGTGCTCTCTGAGCTCTGTACTTCAAGGAGTAAAGTATTTCACTTGCAGAACAAATTGGGCTAGTGGAAAGGGAAAAAACAGCACAATTGGAGTTATAAAGGGAAACGACTGCTTTATGTTTGCTGCTGTTTCAGCCGTATTGAATTTGATAGTAGATAACGCCGACTAGAGACCCATTTGAGAGAAACAGTGGGATTTCCACCTTGAAGCGTTTTATCTTGCCCACCACAGCGTGACCCCCTGCTGAGTCCTGCAGGCATTCAGATGTCGAACGGAAAAAGACCCTGACACTCATCTGCCTGGCTGCAGCAGGTGACATGCACACAACAAACCAGAAAAATGTATACACACTCATACACACAAAGCACAGTAAGGAGTCACAGCCTGCACACACTCCCCTCCTCCCTCTCACACACAGTGGCAGTGGTCAGTGACAAGACAGAGCGACTCTATTAGTATCAAAGCGGATCTGTCCACCCTAACAGATGGGTTTGCTTCCTCCAAGGTGGGCGCAGTGATTTACTCTATCTCTACTATACTTTGCCTTATCTAATTGGACCGACAGCAGCCAGGAAGCCGGCCAGTAAATCATGTCACTATCATGTATTTATAGATGAGGTCATGTAACTCTAGTGCCTATGGCAGCTACATTACATCTATATATGACACCTGTTACCATGCCAGCTGCTGGCAAGATGCCTTAAAGACGATATGGACACTGCAGCAAGAAGAGTGTGAGCAGGAGAAGAGGAAGTAAGCGAATGTGAGAGGCAGAGACAATGATAACAGGAGGGGAAAAAAATCGGATTATCATTGCACACATAAATATGACATCCTCAGACATATTGCTTTGACTCTGACTGTGACATGTTACAACACTGTGGATTTACATGCTGAGAATCCCAGCTCAAGCTTACTTAAGCGAATGAAAAATCTTGAGGGATGACAGCCCGAGTGCAGAATCACCTAACCCGAGCCGTGGCTCAGCTTCACTGCTCTGCATCCCTGATTTGGCCAGACACCAGAGTTATAGTGCAGGGAAACACTGTGGACAGGGTTTGCTCTGGTAACAGCGCTCGCCGCAAACGGGGAAGACACATTCCCTGCGTTCTTGAGATTCTGCGTGCCTCACTCTCTGGCATCGATATCTGGAGCAGACATTCCTCTTGGTACGACTCCCCAGGGAGCTGGGGAGAACTTCCTTTGCGCAACATGAGCTAAACAGAAACTTCCGAGGATGTTTAGTGACATCAGAACTGGAAGGATGAAGTCTGTGGTGGCAGATAAGAGATGAATTCAGAGTGACCTTGTCTTCAAGAATTTTGTTGCAACATTCTTGTTAACATTTACAAATAGATCCCCGAACTGGTCAGCCGAGAGATCGTGAGAAAACCGTGAGAAGGCCGCGATCATGTGACCAGTGTTCTGACGGGAGTAAAGAAGGAAGTAGTATAAAGAATGAAAGTTGGCATAAGTAGGCAGATTGGGGTGATGCCCTCTTTTTGGTGGTTTCCCCCAGGAGGCCAATGTCCCAAACGGTGTGAACCAAGTGAACTTTAACCTTGCACCATGTTTCTTCTCCAAAAACTAACCTTTGTAACTTAACCTGCCTAAACCCAACCTATGTAATTTTACGTCAAGGAAGTAACTTTACATTGAGTTTGTACGGTCATTCATGGGGCACTAATTCATTAGATATTCTGAGGCCTTCTTTACACGGATACCGATACAAATAAAGATGGACTTTTATTCATCCTGTATAAAAAAAAACCAATATCCCTGTTTACATGCAAACGCAAAAACGGCAGCTTTTTTGCTGCAATTACCATGCCAGGCCAGTAGGTGGTGATATGCCATATGTCAAACGCCATAGAAGAACGTTCTGCGCATGCACAGTGATTTGTTTTCCTCTTGGCGCTAGTGATAAAAACAATGATAAACTACATTTTAACCTTATGTATTCACTTGCTAATATTGGGCACAGCAGACGTCTTTGTGCACCGATGTAGAGGTGATGTTGATGCAGCAGTGCTAAGTTCATGTGTAAGCTCGTAAGTAGTCTCAAAAGTGCTAACAAAACGTAAACAACCTGGCACATATCCGCCATTGTTGTTGTGGCGCCTAATGGGCATGCGCAAACTGGGTTGCAATGGCATCATTTTCCAAAATCTTCATCTATCCTGTTTACACGTCTCCATAGATACGGACATTTTAAAAAACTTTCACTTTGGAAGCCGTTTTTGAAAATCTCCGTTTTCGTTGAGAAAAACGCTGGTTAAGTGTAAATGACAGGTGAAACGCGAAGATAATTACCTGTTTTCAGAAATATACGGAACAGTATAAACAGGCCCCAAGAAAGATTGTATGTGATTGTCTGAATGGTGTTATGAGGATATAGACATGTTTACTGTCCATCTTTACTGGGAGCCGAGAATAGAAGGCTGAATCCAATAACTCAGTCTTAATAGCGTGTTTTTGTGACATGGCCTTATTCTTTCACAGAGAAACAAAGACACATGCAGCTCCTCTGGCTGCCGGAGATCGAAAGGCCAAAAAGGTCAAGAATTGCCAATACACGTCACATCTACAACACAATCTCTGGAGGTCTGACCTAAAAAAAAGCATACCATCAATATAACCGACATTTTGACAGAAACTAGAGTTCTGTCAAAACCACATTCTATCAAAATTAAGCAGCCACCTGCAGAATGGAGGAAATAAAACCACACGGATACTTCCTCTCTGATATCACCTCACTCAGGCTGGGTTACAGGACAATGAAGGACTTAGTCATAAAAAAAGTAATTGCATTAGCTTGATGGCTTTTACGAGAACTGTTAGCTGCAGTATTCCAAAGGGAAATCTCTAAATGACACCCAGTGCTATTAAAAATACAGAGGGTGTGTGTATGTTTCTGTTGTGTGTCTATATACTGTAACACTTACTCAAACTGACAGGTCAATGAAGAAAATATTTTTAATTTTCACTAACAAGAAAAAGCCATTTTCGAGGCTGTGATCTGCATCTCTGGTGTTTGCACAAGTGCATGTTTCAAGTCATCTTTATGCCATAGATCCTGAATGGATATATGGATAGTGTTTCCATGTTTGTACTGTATGCATGACCTCAGATGCACACACGGCTGTGTGTTTCTCCGTGGAGCTTTAGTGGACAGGCTGCTGGCTGCTGCTGTCACCACCGTGCTGGCCAGAGAGGATAGGTGATGTGTCCCTTTTTAGAAGCCATAAAAGAAGCTCTGCATGCTATTAGGCATGCATCAGCGCCCCTCCCCCTTTCTCATCGGCTAGAAGAGGGGGACACACTGCCGTTAACCTGCGTTCTCAATCTCTCTGTGGCATGAAATGAACAAGCTCCTCAAAGTCAGTTGACATTCACATTGTCCTGCTGCTCCTCTCTTTTTGCCTCCCGTGGCAGAGCCCTGTCCAAAATCTTGTAAACCCAAATAACTTGTACATGTTGGACTAACACTACTAGAGGCCTCTCAGAGACGACGCAGGTTCACTCGTGGTCAAGATGAGTTCATGTTGTGGAGAGATACAGCCCCTGAACCGCTGAATAGGGAGGCAGAGACTACATTTTAAAAAATGTATAATCTAAACTCACAGCCAGTTTGTATTTTGAGCCAAAAACAATGGTTGCATTTTCTAGACGGATTGACTTTTATTTCCTGGTTCAGCTCCAATATGGACGATTTTGGAACATAATAATCACCGTCGATGAGTAATTAGAAATGGAAAGAGAAGTTCAGGATATAAACTTTCCAACTTTTTTACTATGTTTAAATCAATACTCAATAAGCAACACAAATGTAACTGCTTAAAATACACGTCAATTCAAAATAATGAAAAAACTACTTACACTACCACGCACATCCGCATCAACAACAAATCCCCACTAACAATACGTTGTACGGATTTACAGGCGGTGACTTTTTTTTATTGATTTGCCTTTTGTATATGCAGCACTTTCCAGCTTCCTACACTGCATGTGTCATTATGTTAGGTAACAGTGCTTACAGTTGTGTGTGTGTGTGTGTGTGTGTTTTAAGAGTGAATGTACATGTTTCAGGGGAGGGTGTAGTGTTTTTTTCATTATTTGGGGGGATGCATATTAGGTGGTTTGTGTAGAGGTCCTCCCTCAATAGATTTTGAGCGCCAAGCAGCATTTGAGCGTGAATTTTTACGACCTAATTTGTGCCTTGTCTGCTTTAACTTATGGTGGAAATGTCATGGTGCTTAATGCCCTAAGCGTGCGTAGTAGCTTTATCTTCTTTATGTGTTATAGCAGATTGCAACCATTACTTTTAAAGCTGCACAATAATACCACCTACTTTACTGGAGGCGTTGTTCCATCTATGAGTCGCGTTCATCAAAATAAAAGTTCTCTGTTATTTGTATTCACAGCGAAGTGGGGGCGACAAATGCACTTGTTCTAAATTTTGACAGGGACATGTCCCCTGCGTCCCCCCTTAAATCTAGGCCTATTGTTTCAGGAGGCAAGACATTCATGGGAAAGGAATGAAGAACACTGCTGTCCAAGGCAGCTGCGTCTGAGACACAGAGAGAGAAATTCTTGAGAACAGTGTGAGAGACTGGAATTCTCCTCTGCTAGCCAAAGCAACACACATGCTTAGAAATCAATTTGTGGGACTTTGCTATTAAGTAAAAGTAAGGTGCTAACTCTATGCAAGAGAGTTGAAATACATAGATGGGATGAGGCAACTTACAAGATGCATACCCTTGGAATTTCGATTAATTTAAGTTTTTCAAACATCTAAAACATCGCTACATATTGCTCAAACCAACCAGTCACTTGAGTGTCCTGTTGTGTCTAACCATCTTTGCAAAACAATTATGATTCTCATCAAGTCTGAATATCCCATGTTGAGCCTTTAAACTGTGGGGAAACTTAGTTGGCTACTTCCTCCACCATTTCTTCCCTCTAAGCTTCCCATCCATTTGTCTGCTGCTGCAATACAACTGGAAGAAAACCAAATCATGAAATAATGACTGCCCATTGAGACACCAATTTGGGAAACAGTTGGGACCTTTTCAAAGGAATTTGTCAGTTTACCTGCCAATATTTCTTTTTTATCAACTCCTCTCCTATATTCCACTCTTCTGTCTCCTAACTCTTGTGATTTTGAACTAAACAAACTGATTCCTGACTGACTGGCCTTCACACACAAGTAATTCTTTGCTGTTACTGTAATGGGATTGCTTAAGCTGTCGTGTTCCTGTTTCAATAACATGAAAGCCAAAACTAGAAAAAAACATAAATCACATTATGAGATGGTGCTCAACCAACTGTGACTGTAAGCAGATAGGCAAGATTGGCTTCTCACTAACTTAAGTAGCTGTGTGTATTGTGGCCTACATCCAGTTTTGGTCATTTGCTGCTCTTAACACTCAGTGTCACTGAGTTCTTCAGCTCTCTGCTGAAAGGGAAATGATGCATTTTACATTTCAAGCAACAGGGAAGCTGCTAAAAAGGAAATCAGCTCTCTTGGAGCCAAAACTGAAGTGGACAGAGCCAGCGGCTTCCAAAAATCAGAATCACTCCATAATGAAAATGTACGAGAAGAAGCGACTATCACCAAGAAGTCAAAAGGTCAAAAATCTTTCCAAGATTGGAGGGAATGATGCAAATGAGGCTTTTTTAAATAAAATCTATAATCTAATTTGACACAATATAGAGTTCCCATCAATTGATGAATGAAGCAGAAGACCGAGTGGGTTGTTTTAAGGCTACATCCACACTAATATGTTATAACTATTGCTACATTCATGCCTGTCGTCCACACCAATCTGGTGTTTCTGCACCCCCAAAACAGAGACCTTATTAATGTGGATATGGCCTAACTTTCAGTCCTTCAGGCTCAGTCACACTTCCATCAGTTGCGCAGATGTTCACAGGTTTAGCTTGTAACGTAGAGTCAGCTAGCCTTTGCTGCTTACAACATCTGGTGCAGCACTTAAGAGCGTTTTTAGCTCTGTTTTGGTCTCCTCCAACTCCAGAGGGAAATATTTGGCTGATTAGCTGCTAAATGCTCCATTGTGTCCACCCGCTAGCCACTAACTTTGCTTAACTGCTATGTTGTGCTTGGCAGGTAGTGAAAAGTAAGTAATAACCTTGCCTGCTATGACCAAAAACAACACTGATGACAGCGATGGGAGTGGACCAAAACAAGTTGGGGGATGAAAAACTGAAACAACCGGCTGAAAAATACTCCACAGAGCTGAGGGAAACTGCAGCATCAGGTTATAATGATCTGCGGATTTGCCACTTTAAGCGACACCTTTCACATAATACCTAATAAATTAAAAAACATCCATAAAGCAGCTTTAAAGGCACACGCATGAGGTGCAATTTAATTACAGAACAAAGCTCAAATGACACAAGACTAAATGATTACTTTAGTAATCTGACTCAGTCTTTATTGGCTGAATATCCAGTAAAACAGTTTGAAACTGACTCCAACATTTAGATAATACAGATGATTCAGTGCTGAAAACTATTATTAACCTATGATCATTGTTCCCTGGGTGCAGCTCAGAGAATACAAACCACCAGGCTATTTTAAGTTTGGGGATGAATCAGAGGTCCCCGTTGTCCTCGGGCCAGTGAAGACGTGCTGTTCATCTCACACCGGTGTCGTTAGTTCAAACTAAGTGTCTTCCCAGTGGCGACACTCTGTTCCTGCCTGGCAGCCTCACAACAGGACGCATAACTCATCACGCACACATCAGCACAGAAAAAGGAAGTGTGTGCATAGACACCAAAACATACCGCAAAGGAGAAAACAGACAGTCATGCTGACTGACGTTCCAGACTCTGTATAAATATTCCTGTTGTGCTTCATTGTCTTGTCCGCCGTCCCTGAGCCACCAACCAAAACAGCCTCTGTGAGACACTTGCACCTGTGACTTAAGCTTCTGACGGAAAAATCTCTGGTATGATTAAAATTTGTGGATTTTATCAAGCCTTTAATTTTCTCACGAATCCCCCAGAGACACTGAAACATAATTTTTAAATCAAGTAATGTTCATAGACTGCATGTGTCATCAGTTTCTTCAAACAGAGCCCCTCCTCTCTCCTCGTATAAATGTGATCTGTGCCAGGGATTGTTGCAGATTAATACTGGGGAGTGCTTAGTCATCAGATATTACAGGCAAATAATGTGGCACTATATGATGGGTTGGAATCAAAATGCTTGGAAGCCAGTGGAAAATAACATCAGCATAGCGAGATGAGTTTCCACTGTTGATTAATGTGTAAATCCTCTTACGTTGTGGTGTGTCGCTGCCAGCCATCTGACTAAAAATACATAAATAGTAATGAGTTTGTGATCTGCCGTGCATTATGACAAACCATGCTGAATACAGCTACTGTAAAAAAAAAAAAAAAGACAAAGAAATGGAGCACGCATTTTAAGGAAAGATGCAACACACTTATTCTGGCATTCTCACATGAATGCATCATAAAAAAACATATATGCACGTGTGTTTGCCACGCAAATCCAAAAGATGTATTTATCAGCTGCTTAGTTAAAATGATTTCCATTGAGTGTCAAAAGAGTCAGAGACTCAGCTAAGCTTTGCCATGTTGTCAGCTTCTTACAGCTTTACGCTAAAATACACACAGCACAAGCCTTCAAGTGCCTGAATTACACTTTTTAAGCCTTGTAAAAAAAGAGGTAGGAAAAAAGCAGATGAAAAAGAAAGACAGGAAGGGAAACTGTAGCAGGGTTCAACCAGCATAGATTTAGAGAGCAAATACTGGGATACAGGGCCAAGGCTGATGGTCTGAAATATTTTGTGCTGATTTAAAGTGTTTTTGAAGTTAGCTATTTTTATACTAAAAAAAGCAGAGTTTACCCAGGAATTTTATCCTTGGCAGCGTGAAAAATCCCCTAAAACAAGATTTAGTCCATGGGACATTAAAATGATGAGGAAATTATTTAGGGCTTACAGACCAAGCACACATATTTTACAGTGGGAATGAATGTGGAGGTTAAATGAAGAAGCTATGAGAAATGTTTTTGAAGTGCACTGAACGTATAATGTGCAGGATACTCCTAAAAAAGTATCAACTCATACAAAAGTAATCCCTTTCAGTCATAGCTTATGAACCCACTTAAAATGTGTGGCGGAGTATTTATCTGCAGAGCCTCGGCTCTCTGCCTGTATTTTCTTATTTTCCTCTTATTTTACTATGTTTACAGCGTGCAGCCAAGAGGTAGCAACAAAATTACAGCGACAATGATGACAAAAAGGTTGGTGATACTGTTTACTAACAGTAGCCAACAATCCCTGCATGGTGTACCTTTAAGAAGAAGTTGCAGAGAACATTTAAAGTTTGTACTGAGTCATGGACCTCCAAATTAAAGATGCTGACCAACACTGATTTGCAGTCGTACGCCTTAGGAGTGCCCTTTGGCCAAGATCAGATGGAGTGTGTTGTAGCAGCCTGGGGCAGCTTTGTTTGTTTTCAATGAGAGACAAGAGATTTGCTTGCTGATTTTGCATTCTGATGACCTTGATTTTTCAGTTCTGTCTGGCTCTTGTTTTTGCTGGAGCCCCCTGCACGCCTCAAGTTGAAAGAACTTCAACTCAGAGTGGTAAATATGTCCGAGATCATTGGCATTTTTTCCCATTGTCCAATCAGATGAAGCAAGAGGTGGGGCTTCTGTAGTGGCGAGGGCAACAAGTAGTAACGTACATGGTTTGTGTTAAGGACGAGGAGGTTCAGGAGGAGAGGTCTACTATCATGGGCATCGACGAGTGAAATGGTGTTCAGTGTTTGAATGGGGTGAGCTTGATCAGGTTAATGAGTAAACAAAGAGTGAAAGGAACCAATCGGTGCTGAGGAAAGGGAAGGAAAGGAAGTGAGGTAAGTAAGCAAAAGAAGTGTCAAAATAAAGAAAATGGGAATCTTTTCTACTGTTTGTGCAAAGCTAAAGGTAGCTCACCTTTAGCGTCACCCCACAAGCTGCAAGACATATCTGAACAAACTGTAACCTCAACGACTATATGACGTTTTTACCATCCATAATTAGACCGGATGATTGACGGCAGATTAAAAAGAAAAAGCCTTCAACCGACCATCATCCGGGCGAAGCAGCTGGTGGTACTCCCTGTGATTTCTACGCTCTCTGTCATGTACTCACACAGATCCCTGTTTCTCTGCGACCAATGTACTATTTGGAAACAGCCTCTCATCCTCAATCAGAGCCAGAACAAATGCCTGTCACCTGTCCTTTCTTTGTGCAGATTTTAAGGTAAAGATCTGTGAGTTTACTCCACAGCAAAATAGCGGTTAAGCTAAGGACAGGTGTTTCAGTGACTGCCTAGCAACAATTAACATTTGCAGGTTGCAAAGTGCGCTCTGTCCCATCAGGGCCTCAGAGTGTACTACGGCTAATCCATTTCAGTGGATCACATGGGCCATCGTATAGCAGTGAGTCAGTATCACACTACAGCTGCCTGGGCTGAGAGTAACAAGGATCCAGCCACACAAGTCAGCCCTGCTCTCGTTTTATGGAAGAAAAGTGAGGGGAGGCTTCAATGGATAATAGATAAATGGGAATGGATAAATTTGTACATCGCTCTCTCTCAAACATACACACAAAACTCAGGGATGAGTAATGTCGGTTATATCCCTCTTTCTGCCTTGCATTGTATCACTGCTGACACCAAAGCTCTTAAAAGCTTTCCACTTTCTTTCTGCATAAATTGTGCATATGCATGATGCAGTGCCTGGGAGTGATTTGATAAGCTTTCTTTCTTTTTTTTTTTTTCATGACCCACTAAATTTTATGATGGGCTGGCGTGACATATTTTCACAACACATGCATGATGCATTGACAGTAGTGAAGCGCAGGCGCTCGCTCGTGCACAGACGCACACACTCATGCGCGCTACCTGATAGGCATGTTAATGCATGTAGTCACAGAAGTGGCACACACAGACACTAAAAGCTTTCTACTACATCCTTGGTGGTTCCGTCAGCATGACTAAGTGTGCTCCATCTCGCAGTGTTCTCCAGATAGAGTCATGATTTCCCCTGGCATCTCACACTCAGCTCCCAATCACTCCACACATGTCAGAGCTAATAGCGTCTGCTTCGACACACATGCAAACCCACATGTGCTCGCAGGCACACACCCACACCTGTAGATACTGCACACGGGCACACATATTTGAAGGCAATCATATACCCTCCTACACACAAACACACTGGAGGGCTGTGAGTCTCCCTCTCACAATATGCCGCCGCGTATGTGGGTCTGTGGGCGACTGCGGGCGGAGAGGAGTGGTGTTACCTAAAACAAGGCAGACTGGCCAGGGGCCAAATGAAAGAGAGGGAGGAGGGAGAGGAAGAGAGTGACAGAAAGCAGGTGGGAAGGATGATGTTTATGTGGCTGCATGCAAAACAGAAAGTGAGAGATATATGGTGACAGAGGGGGAGGACAGCAGCACAGAGAGTGGGGAGGGCCTGTGCATGAGGGAAAAAGGATCATAAAACTGAGTGTATAAGAAAGAAAGAGTTGGGGGTGCATAAAAAATTCAGCTGGGTTGAGTGCTTGACATTGCAGCCTTTTAATTTCCCCTTAAAATCATTGCTGTTGGTGTTTGGCGTACAATCAGATTAGATGAGCTGAAGTCTATTCAGTCGGAAAGTACAAGTGAGTTTGTGTATGTGATTTAATGCACACCAATTCATGTGTCTGCGTGAGTCCTAATGCACACATGCACAAGCTTGCCTCTGGATTTAGCAAAGCAAATGGGTGTAAATACAGCGGGAGTGAAGTCAGCAGCGGGAACAGACGTGATGCACACATCGCACAGAAAAAAAGAGTTAGACAGTGCCTTAAGGAGCTTAAATGGGGGAGAAGTAGAAGATATGAGGGGCGAGAGGGGTGAAGGAAGAAAACGGTGGGGATAAAGGGAAAGAAGCAGGGCTGGAGGGACTGAGGGAATTGAAGAGAGGGGAGAGTTGGAGAGCAAACGGAGGAGAGAAGGGGGGAAGGGGGGGGTGCTGGTGTCAGTGTGCTATGACTTCTCTCCCCAAAACAGGAATTAATCCAATAATCGCTTGGAAATGTTTTGCATATTTCCTCATTCTTCTCATGTACATAACAGACTATCATCTGGTACAAGCATGCGTGAGACCTGTCAAGACCTTGGAGACGCACACACACACGCAACGACAAATCCCACGGCTGTAGGGTTAGTGCGCGCGTGACGCCACCGAGAGTCGAAAGATCCGGAGTCTTTAAGTTTATCTGTCGCTTATTTCAAGTGTCGCTCCGAGTGTCACAAATGTCAACAGCCCTGCTATAGGCTTTGCTGCCATGTCAGCTCATTAGCACTTGATGCTAAAAGCACATACACTTCAAACCCACAAGAGCCTGAGAGTCAGTAAATTAACTGCCAGTAATAAGAGAAGAAAAGAGAAAGACTTCTTATCCTTGGGATGTGATCCATTTATCATCATTTGTCCATTTCCTTCAGTCTTTGTCCGGTTTCTTCCTCATCTCTTCTCTTCTTTCAGCTTCTTCTTTACTACCTTTATTCAGGTGTGCTTTTTAACCAAACGATGACTAATGTGGACTGATGTGTGCTTTTTAGGTGCCGGGGAGCAAGTGAGATGAAGTGACTACACAGACAATGTCTCAAGAGAGAGCAGACATAAAGAGGACACAACCACACACACACACACACAGTCAACAAAATGAAAAACTAAATTTAGTAAAAATTGGACAGATGACATGAGGATGATGTAGATAAGGGCAGATAAGCCCGAAGTGGCAAAAGCAACGAACAAATGAGTCAGTGAACAAATCACTGACAGCCTGAGATAATAGATGAGAAATGATGTCGCCGGCTTGAACATTTTTCTTCACAAGCGTCTGCTCGCTTAAGAGGTTCATTATTAATGCAGCAATTTAACATTTGTTAATAATATGTTTGTTTACTTTTCCTCTCCAGAGTTAGATGAGAAGATTGATACCACTCTCATATCTGTGTGGTAAATATGAAGCTGAAGCCAGCAGCTGGTTAGCTTAGCTTAGCATAGGGACTGAAAGGATGGGGAAACAGCTAGCATGGCTCTGTCCGAGGCCAACAAATTCCGCCTACAAGCAGCTATAAAGCTAACTAATTACTAGGTATATCTCAATTGTTTAGCCTGTTAAAAAAAGTAGAGTAAAAACAACAATCGGATCAGTCAGACTAATAATAAAGTCAATCAAATCAAATTCACCATTTTATGAATGTTGTCGTCACTACAGCATTGAATTGTGGGATATGTGCTTGCATGCTGTAAAAGTTCACTGGAAACAGTATGCTATTCAAATACTACTGGTTTCATATTAAGGTTTCAAACATACTAAAAAAATTTCACACACTAATTTAGCATGCTAAATAGCATGTTAGTATGGCATTTGAACACAGCCTATACCTTTGCTGCTAACTGCTTTCAGCCAAGAGTATGTCTGAGTGCTAAGCTAAGTTATCTGACTGCTGCTTCCAGTGATGTATAGTCAGATGAGAGAGAGATTTTCTCATCAAACTCTCTGCAACAGTAAGTGCATTTACCCGAATCAAGATGCCAACAGTAATGGAAATGTAAAAGGACTTCCCTTGACAAGGAAAAAGATCCCCTAAGAATCTTAGATAAAAACTTGCAGGATTGGAAATTGGACCTTAACTCTTAAAGACAGCAACAACACTACTTTCACCTCTTCTAGCTTCAGCACACCCGCATATGTATCAAAGCAAGCCCATTCACCTAAAAAAATATCATAAGTACCTCTGCAAAACCTCTGCTTTGCATTTTGCATTAATAAATGCAAATGAACCTGAACGCTCAACTCTTAAGTTGTGATCAGTCTTGAACCATCTGGTAGACATTCTCACCTACACTGCTGCAAATTCACCTTTACTGTTTCACTTTTTCCACCTTCCAGTGTGACATCACACATGCAACACACCAAAATCTTGTGCTGAGAGCAAAAACACACTTCAGCTTTTTAATTTTGTCTATCCAGCCTCTGATAGGGGGATGTTAGGCTGCCACAAAATTGCACTCTAATGAGCCACAGACACTTCCAAAGCAGCAGGTGATGAGACATTCACTACTACAACAGAATGTATCTTAGCTGGAAGTGGTTTCACTGAATCTGATTGTGTGAAAACAAATAAAAATCTAAAGTGTAGTGCCTTTAAGCCGCAGTCTTTTTAAGAATATCAAAGTAAAACACTATTACCAAGGTCTGCCAATTATAAGACACAAATGTCTTTGCTTCTGAGCAAAGAGCTCTGCTTAGCAGCTGCCTGGGGAATTAACTCACATCCCAGCATGCCGTTTCAGCTGTGGCACATTCTGTCTTTAACAGCGCTGGCACTTGTTGGCATTTTATCCCCTGAAATATCCACCCTCCTTGCCCGAGGGAAGCTTACCTTTCCCTTAATGTGTGAGAAATCATTCAGTGACAGAGTAGCTCCCAGCGTACACAGCAGACAGAGGAAATAATGCGAAGGGTAATCTAGAGGTCAAAGATCAACTGGAGTGAGGCAGGGGTCAAACAGAGGCAAGTGAGTGCAATCACTTAGCGGAACTGACGAGCGGCCAATTAGGAGAGCTGACTGGGTCATTGAAGGACACCAGTCAATAACATCCTTAGTTACATATAACTGAAAACACAACCAAGAGCATGCAGATGGATGCTGGTATTAAAAAGACACAGAGGAAAGGGGGAATGCAGTGGAAGATACACACACACACACACACCCCTTTTTGACCTACATCTTCCATGATTAGCTATGCACAAAAAGGACTTCCTCTCCTCCGCCTTGCCATGAGTGAGAAGAAGATTATAAGTTAGCTGCCACTGCCACTGGTGAGCTGAGCCGGAGCTCGGACTGGGGCCGGTCTCCTCCCAGATTTGGGGTAGATTGGGGATTTCAAAGTCAAGCAAGTTCAAAGCCTTGGCTGGGGAACGTTCAAAAGAACCACAGCCAGCCATGAAGTGGAGAGGAAAGGAGGGGGGAGAGCTAGTTAGCTACTTATAGTAAACTCTCCCACAGTCTGTAGAGAATATAGTGGCAGGAGAGGGGCAGGGTTGTTAAAAAAAAGAGAAGGGTAAATGCTAGTGAAAATAAACTCCTCGCTCCAGTGGGTTAAGTCGATGAGAGGTGCTGAGCAGGTGGAATTTTGCTGACACGTTGGTGCAAAACCGAGAGTTTTGGCAGCGGAAATCATCAATATTACAGAATGTGGGATTGCGTTTTCACTGAATCACTGCTGTTGTGTTCACCTCCAGACCCAATGAGATGGATTTTTGTTGTACATAGAACGTTAACAATGTCTCTTGAAACGCTTCTAACATATCCTCACGCCCACACTTGTGTAACGTAGAGTGACAAAAATAAGCCCAAACGCGAGACCATTAAAATGTACTTTCTTTGTGGGAAAGAACACGAAGCTACGGTGCAAACACGCACCTTTCTACAGATAAGACCCTAAAACTGCCAACGTGGTGCTTTCTCAGGTTTCTATTTCTCTCTGTGTGCTAAACAATGCCATTCATTTGACACAGTGGCAACACCCTCGCACCCGGGGACAGAAAACATCAATGGAATTTCCTCAATCTAGATGACTTTGGAGATTTACAGTATGAACTACAAAGGATTGTGTTCTCAATTAGGAGATTTGCTTTTGAAATTTAGATAATATGTACTGTCTTTTCACACCATGCAGTGTTAGTGAAAACTGGGAGCATCTGGAACGTTCATCCATTATATTTTCAGATAGTAACAGTAAAGTTATCTCTACCAGACTACAAGGCACATACCAGAGCTGCATCTAAAATTCATGTAGGGGCATCATCTGAATTCCAACACAGATGGAGATTTTACTGCTTTTAGTTTGGGTTTGCTGTCTGTGCAGACACATAGTTACACACCATTAAAGAAAACAATGAGAATATAGAAGAATGTGCTATTCTCAGTGATATATCATCCCCTAATATATTGACCATTATGTTGTTGATTGGTCTATTGTAACAATAAGGGTTCTCATTGCCAGGGTAAGTGTCAAATGGTCTTAATCAGAGTAATTGCTGGGTATGTCTACGCACAGTCCAGTCGCCAGAAGAATATGTTCGCATTTATGTCTCTGCCAACCACAAATATGTTTCATTTGCAAGTTTCTTATGCATCATATCTGTGTTTCTACAGTGACATGATGGGCTGACTTTGTCATCGGGAAGTGGGGGGAACGATGGATGGCGTGTCACAGCGGCAGGAAGCCTGCCAAGCTGCAGATCACTGCAAACCACTGTTTGAGACCAACATACAAGAAAAAACTGCGTGTTTTAGTGAGTAACTAATGTGTTTCCATCAGCTTTCAGTGACTCTAAACGTGGGTGTTGTATAGCAACCTGTCACTGTTTTTCCAGTGGCTTTTTAAGCTTCAAACAGGAGGTTTTCTTAGTGACCTGTCAATGTTTTTCCAGACGGTTTTTAGGCCTCAAACGGGAGGTTTTCTTAGTGATCTGTCACTGTTTTTCCATCTGACTTTTAGGCTTCAAAGGTGGATGTTTTGTAGCAACCTGTCAGTTTTTCCATTGGACTTTTAGGCTCCAGAGGTGGATGTTTTGTAGTGACATGAGAGCAACAGCCAGGTTTTGCAATAGCTTCATCTCCCAAGCCATCTTACACACCACGAACTACACTGACCTCAGTCAATAACCCCCTTCTCACACTCTCACTGTTCTCTGGTCTGAGCTTGATGAGCTTTGTAGTAGTTTACGCATATGTACATTTTTTCTATCTATTTATTTTTATGTTTATCATTCACACAAGAACTTTTGCTACTGGTTTAGTTGTATCCAAATTTTATTCAGAGAGTCAATGAAACAAAAATGTGTTCTAATGTGCACACTGTGGATTTGACTGACAATAAAGTCCATCATCTATCTATCTTTTAAAGCTCCATTTTTGTAGCAACCTGTCATTGTTTTTCCCAGCAGCTTGTTAGACTCCAAACATGGGTTTTTTATAGTGACCCATCTCTGTTTTTTACAGTGCCTTTTTAGGCTCCAAATATGGATGTTTTGTAGCAACCTGTCGCTGTTTTTCTAAGGGGCTTTTTAGTTTTCAAGTGTGGGTGTTTTGTAGTGACCCATTGGCGAGGGTACTGGCACAAAAAGTGGTTGTTCTTTACAGAGACATCACTGCTTTCCCTGCCAGGATTGTGCCCCCAAAAACAACTATTTTAAGCCAAACCCTGATATTTTCCTCACCATAATTGAGTGGTTATGAAATGTTAAGTTTAAACCTATTTGCCACACAATAATGTTCAATTGTAACATAACGTGGTTTGCAAAAACATAATATGCCAACACTTTTCTGGTGATTGGGTTGCTATGCCAGTATACAACGAGTATGGGATAACATACTCATCACATTCTCATTCCTTGCCCTGCTATGAGAGTTGAATCAAATTCACAGAAGCAATCCCAGACTGATAATTCAATTTAAGTATTCATTTAACATATGCTGGTGTAAATTCAGTTACACTGCAAGCTTCTGTGATTATGTTTCATTTTGGAAAAAGGTAGCACAAATGAAGTGTGTAAATACTTCAAAGACATACACACACACACGGTAAAAGTTTTTAGGCCAGCTGATGCGGCTGGCTGCTTTAGGTCTTTAGTGGTGGAATTAGCTCTAGCTAGTGCCTCTCTCTGTTGTTTTTCACCCTGATTCAGCAGTCCTGGACTTTACGCAGAGCCTCTGAAAGCTCAGTGGCCACGGGGAATGCCAGCTCATCGACTATTATAATGACGGCCTCCCTATTGCTCTCCGTCTCTCTCTGCCCTTCTCACCACCACACCATCCCAATTGTCTCTCTCACTCTCTCTGTTTGCCATCTGTCTTTCTGTCCTTCTTGTTGGACAAAGGCTGGTGTGAGTGTGTATGATGCAATTGTGGCAGCGCTGAAAGTTCACAGTCAACAGAAATGCACAGAAAGAACATTCCCAAGGTAGGAATGGATGGATTAAAGATTTTGCTGTTTGGCAAACTGCAAACAAAGATATCGTAATGAATGTTGCAGGCTATAAATGAGAAACTCTTTGCAAGAATGGAAATGAGCCTTAAAGCTCGACAGTGAATCATCAATCTACTTTCAATCATTTCTGATTCCAGATGGTGACTTACCTTGCTTCACTAACACTGAAGTCAAACAACACAGAACAGGAGCAGAACACAGAAATTGTTGCTGATATGACATTATCGCATGCTTTGTAAACTGGAAAGGACACGGGGACTAACCTTGAGCTTATCGAAGCGTTCAGTCAGTGAGGACACCTGGTGCTCTCGGTGGCGCCCCACCAGCTTGCAGAGGGCACAAATGAGCTGGTCATCCACCAAGCAGTACATGTTGACCTTCTCGTTCTCGTGCTCCAGGCAGGTCAGGCCGCGGATGTGAGTGTCAGGCACCGGCTCCACCAGACGATGGCTGGTGAACGGCTTCTTGTTAGGGTGTGTCGCGCGGAGGCACCGGTCGCAGTACGACACCTCACACGTGACACACGTCTTGACAGCCTCACGCGGCGGATCCTGCTCGCAGAACTGGCAGCTGATCCGTGGATCCATTTTAGCAACAACAGCTGGGCTGTGGTTTGCGTTGGTGTGGTTGGCGTGATTGGTGTGGTTGGCGTGCGGGTGGGAGTGGCTGGAAGTGGCCGGGCTGCCGCGGGCACTACTTCCACTCGTGCCACCTCCACCGCCGCCAATTGTTCCAGCTATTGTACCGCTAATGGTGGCGGTGTAGGGCCGCTGCGGCTGCAGACGCCGGCTCTCAGTGGGGGAATTGGGGCCGCTAAGGGAGGCCTTTTGAAAGCGGTCAATGATGTTCTGCAGCGTCACATTGCGCTTAAGGCCCTCCAGGCCGCGGTGATTCAGCGTGATGACGTAACGACAAGTGGGGCACTGAAAGGCCGATATAGACTCGAGGGGCTTGCTGGTGGAGCAGTGAGACACCAAGATGCGGTGGGCGCAGTTAAAACACAGGCTGTGGGCACAGGGCAAGAGCAGGGGATCTTCAAACAACTCCAGGCAGATCGGGCAAGTCAGCTCAGACTCCAGTGTTTCCATCTTCAGTTGAACCAATCTAGAGGTGACATCAAATCCCACGGAAGCTGGCCAATCACCTGCATTAAAAAGAAAACAGACATGTATGAGTATTCACAGGTACACAATAAAAAAACACCTGCAATTAGGAACTGTCCTGCAATTTTGTTCCTGAGCTACTTCTCAATGAATAAACTGTACAACTCAAACAACTCATGAATTTGCCCATCTTTGATTTTAAAGTCTGGGTAAAGTAAAATCAGAGATTTGTTTCTAAACACGTAAGACGTGTGTTAGGTACTGGAGTCAACCTTATCATAACCCCTCCCCTACACTATATACACACTACAGGTTTCAGTGATTCTCCCTCGCTCAAATGTGATTAACAACACTTTACTACATTGTAGTAGGACAATAGTCAGGACTAAGGGGCCGAGAGAGACAGACAAAGTGTTTTTTAGGTCATATCTGCTTTACTGTGGTAGTGACATGGAGATTGAGCAATATGCTGGACCCCAACCCAGGCCGCTGCGATAAGGATTCAGCCTTAATGATGCGCGCTCAAACTGGTAACAGAAAGGGAGCGAAAGAGAGACAAAAAGAGAGAAGGTGGAAGGTGACTATTGCATGCAATGTTTTTATAAGGTATACTTTACTTAAAAAAGCTGCTTTGTCACTTTAGCCTCGTTTCCATCAAACACTGTTGGTATGGTATGGTTTTTCTAAGAGTGAGGATTAGAATATGCTATTCAAATGACTTGTTTGAAATTAATATATATAAATGCTTGTAGATCCACTCATTACTAAAAGTGTATGTCATATAACTCTAATGAAATGGTCAAAGATGTCAGTGTAAAATTTAATGTGTGTTGATGGATTCACAACGTCAACTAATGTATTTAGAAAAATTACAAGTAAACGTTCCACCTTAAAAGTCTCCAGCAGTATTTTTTTCTCTGTCTCTAGCTGCTGCGAGAGGCAGCAAAACATCCTTTCATTTTATAGTCACAGTCTACTAATAAAACTCTCCACGGTATGAGCAGTGGTTACATGAGCTTCAAAACCAGCCACAACTCAGCTATGTGCAGAGTGACCATCTGCTACTGACCAATCAACAGACTATAGTGTTCACAGCTCCAACTTTTAGTACCAGATCTGTGTGCTAGGTACCCCAACAGAGGGGTGAACGGTACAGAACGGTCCCATTGGCACCACCCACAACTTTTCACAGTGGAAACGGAAAAAAGCATACGGAACTGAACTGAATTGCACCCTACTGCTTGGTGGAAACAGGACTACAGTCACATATAGATGCTACATTGTCTACATCGGTTTGTTGCTGTGACAACTTTGCCACTGTATTGGACTTTTCTATGGTGTGAGAAACACCTAACACATATTTATTTTTGCTTTAACTGGACTTTGACTGAATCAGTCATGAGATACTGGCTCCATGTAAGACGGGCTGGCCTGTGCAGATTCAGCAGAAACATCACTGACACACACATTTTCTTCTACTTGTTATCAGCAGCTCAGCTTACACAACTGTGGTCTGGTCTGGTCTGGAGTTCTATCGGAAGAAGTGAAACAAGTGCACGAACAACAGGGAGGAAAAGATAAAGGTTAGCTGAAAGGTAGGGAAGAAGTAAAAATCAATGGAGTGAAGAGAATAGTAAAGAAAGGCAGAGACAGATTCAGCAGCAAACGAGGAGAAAGGAAGACGAACTAGTAAAGCTGAGGACTTCAACATTTCTGTAAAACTGACAGACTCTTAACCTTACATTTTTCAACTCTTTATTCTTCCTCATGTATTCTACTTCCACCTGTCTTTCTCGGGCTCACCACTGACTTTGTCTATTTTATAAGGCGTCTGTGGTGAGATCAGCTTGACTTATCAAGTAATAAACACTTAACTCCAAGGACATTTCAACTTTTAAAGCATGATCCCAACAACAATTTCAAATGGGGCAGTCAAAACAGGGCCTGAGCTAAACAAGAAAATTGATTTCAGATCCTCCGCCTCTTTCTCCAAGCCCTCCAAATCTCAGCACCTTGTAGCCTGCATATCAAGCTGTCTCCCCTGGGTGGCCTTAAAACCACTGACATGAGAAATCGCCAATAACCACCAGCCTCCAACCCCCACCCCACCTCCACACTCTGATTCAGTGGCAGACCCTGTAGCAGCGCGGCTTGCAGTGACTCTCCATCCTTTTAAAGAAACAAAGCAGGCACCGTGAAACTACAGTATTAAACTGGACGACCCCAGATAGCTGACAGTGACAATTTCATTAGCTGAGGTTGTTCCTGAAAGACTGGCCTCGTCTCCCTCTGTGCCAGTCATGCAGGATTTACTGATGACTGGGTTTTGCCGGTTATGACTAATCAAAAAGTACCTCTCACCTTTAGGACAGGGTTTTAACTCCTGTGAGTGACCTCTCTGATGCTTACATTGCTGTGTACATAAAGATGATGACACTCAGACACTAAGAAAAACTTTTAACTCATAGGGTTAAGGTTAGGTGAACACATTATCAGGAGAAGGGCAGTAGACGCCAAGTACACTAACACTGCTGAGATAGTCCAACAACAGGTTCTCCTTAAATTCCAAAGTGAGGAGGGGCTGAGCATGAAATAAATAAATAAATAAGTTCCCACAATGGGTTTTTATCATAGCAGCTCTATTTATTGGTAGGTTTATCCCATGACCGAGCATTCAGCCCCCTGGATTTTCAACTAAATACCATGTTTAACATCAATCCATCCATTTTAACCCGCTTATCCAGCAGGCCAGGTCGCAGGGGCAGCAGGCCAAGCAGAGAACCCCAGACATCCCTCTCCCCAGCAATGCTTTCCAGCTCCTCCTGGGGGACCTCAAGGCATTCCCAGGCCAGATGAGATATGTAATCCAGCATGTTCTGGGTCTGCCCCGGGGCCTCGTACCAGTGGGACGTGCCCAAACAGGAGGCATCCTGATAAGATACCTGAACCACCTCAACTGACCTCTTTTGATGCGAAGTAGCAGCGACTCTACTCCGAGCTCCTTTCCCTATCTGTAAGGCTGAGCCCAGCTACCCTAGGAGGAAACTCATTTCAGCTGCTTCAAAAATTCAGTGTTTAAGTGGCTTTATTTTGAGTAATCAGCAACACACTGAATTTTTGGTCAACATCCCAGTGTTTTGGCCTGGCTGTTTGTGTTTAGTGTGTCTTAGTCTGCTGTTTATTTTAAAAATCAATCAGTTAGTTGATAAAATGTTGAAAAAATTGTGAAAAAATAACATTCACAATTTCTCAGAGCCTGCAATGTCTTAAGTTTTCTTGTTTTGCCTGAGTAACAGTCCAAAAGTGTACAGATTTTCTCTCTCGTATGACACAGAAAATCAGCAAATCCTCACTCTTCAGAGACTAAAACACCAAAATATTCTGTATTTTTGCTTTAAAAACGACTTAAATAATGAGGTCATGAATCAAATTGTTTTTCTGTCAATCAACTCATCTAGATGGTACAGCTCTAAAAGCATGCATTGTGCATTTGGCAGACAAATTGTGTTGAAGCTATGACCTTAATCAGTTAAGCCTGACACCAGATGGATAATAGAATTCACATCTTGTTGTCAAAACATCACGCTGATGGAGTGTGTCATTGTCTTTCTATTAAATCAGGCTCATATTAAGGTGTATCGAGTTAGCTCTGCCATTCGCAGCCCATTTGCAGTAACGATATTGCGCTGTGACACCATCCTAAATTGGTCGTGTGTGAATTCAGTTGCATCGAGGATTAAACAACTTCCCATAATCTCTGTGACCAGCAAAGTACAAGCTGAAGACAGGACTATATAAAGACAGAAACAGAGCTCAAAGGCTCAAACTCATTTGCACTAACAAAAGTCTCCTCCCTTCTGCTGCACCAGAAACCATGCCTCGACACTGAGCTGTGTTCAAAGCAAACATGATTTGAGCAGCAGCTAAGTGCTTGGGAAAGGCACTCAACTGAAGAAAGTAGTTATATGCAGGCAGTGGCTTCTTTGCAAAGTTCATTATCTGGAAAGGAAACAAATAACTTCTCGCAGCCAAGCATGCAGATATTATGCTGATAAAAGGCAATGGGCATTGTGTGTGTGTGTGTGTGAGGCTGTATATGAGGACATGTTTTCGGTAGTTGTCTATGAGAAAGCTGTGGGCATGTGTGCACATAATGTCCTCCTCCAATATTCACCTTGGCTGCTATTTATCAGATGCTTTATGTGGTTGTTATCACACTGCCTTGCTGTATAAGGGATAAAGTGTGAGAGAGAGAGTTCAGAGCAGGCATTAGGTTCTGCTTCATCACGCCAACAATAGGTCTAATTTATCTCCGCTGTATCAGATAGTTGATAACCAGGGGCAGACGAATGGAAATAACCAGAGAAACAGGATGTGAGGGGGAGGTGATGAGGGGAGGCGAGGACAACCTCAGAGACCTTACGATGATGACAAGCAAGGCCACTGGTCCCTGAAGTTTGTCCGCTCAAGGTACAAATACTGCATAGTTCTGCACATAAATCTCTAACCTACACCTTATATAATCACTGGCCCGTAATTTACATCTCATTCAATGTGGATACTTCCTATCTGAAAACACATTTTAATTTATTTGACAGGACTTTAGGATACACAGATCTGACTACTTCCTAAATCAATCTGGAAAGTTAATTTGATTTCAAAGTCATTGCAGGACTCAATAATAAGGATTATCCGATTGCTCAGGGCAAGGAAAACAAGCCTCGTCATGGTAGTAAATCTAGCAACTCTACTGCACGATTGGGAAAGTGATTTTTAAAATTAAAAAAAAAAAAAAAGGATTTAACACATTGGTTGTTTTTCCCGAGTTGATGATGAAAGTGGTGAAGGAGTGTACCATCACACGTCCTTCTCATCTCTATTGAGAGTTGCAAATGCGCAGCACCAGTTGAGCACTCAGGCAGCTTTAGGACGCAAAGCAGAACGGGATAAGTTGTAGGTATATAAATCAAAACACCTGAACATGTGCAGCATCACCCAGATGTGTGATCGCCAGCAGCACCTTTCTATAATGGAGTCAGTAATATGACACAGCAACCTTTAGCGAAGGCAGAAGTGGAGCGGTGTGAATGACTGAAAAATGAAAACAATAAACAGTTTCTGGGAGGTAACGCATTACGGGACATTGTAAATGTAATAATATCACCCGAAATCTTGTTGGTAAAGCTTTATACTACTTGGGTACTGCTGACATATATTACTGTCACTCTAAGGGGGCGATCACACCTACAAGGAGCGCTAGAAATGAGACGTCAGTATAACAATTGATTCGCTATGATACGGCGCGTCTGACTGGTTTTCAAACATTTTTTATGACAAGCGTCTTTCTGGTGTCTTTTTAGACGTGCGTTTGTTGACGTTGAAAGTTGAAATAATGTCAACTTTTTGGTGTCAGGCGCCAGCAGCACCATAGCCCCGTCTTGGGTCCATTTTCAATGTTTTGATCGCCTGGTTGCGCACGCACTCGCGCTCTACAGGCGCTCCTTATTTCAAGTGTCTTTGAAGCGTCCATGTTTCTCGCGCCACCTGTAGGTGTGATCGGCCCCTAACACAGTTTGTACATACTTTGTCGCTTTTTTTTAAAACCTGGAAATCCAGATGCCCCACCCCTAGCAAATTAGAATTTGCACTGCACGGGAATCAGGTCCTGATGAGCAGAGCCTGTTGAATCGCAAATTGGACCAATCAGATCAGTCTATCTGACAGAGGCGGGCATAACATGTTGAGGACAGGGCTGTAGGGCTGAAGTAAACAGTGTCCATTCAATTTAGCTTTGGAAGACATGCTAAGCCAACTACACTGATCTTTTTCCTTGAGAGAGGAACAGAATACTGCCCTAGAAGGCTTTGCTTCCAGGAAGGACGTTTTTGCCGTTTTGCCGACAGGATACGGAAAAAGCATGATATATCAGTTAGCCCGCTCCACCACCAAGCCACCGACGCCCCAAAATCTACAATTTTTTTCCTTTAACGTGGCCCGAATCCTTCTTCCTTAAGACCCACTTGCCCGATCAGGAGAGTGGATAAAAACATTAACATTGAAAACTGCAGTGAGATCGATATTTTCCCAAAGAATGAAGTTCTCTGTCACTGAGTCCAGCTCCAGTTCGAGCAACAGGTCGGCTCCACATGACTGCTGTTTCAGTGGTGAAATATGTCAACAACAGGAAACAAGGCTCACATTCATTAAGCCTCTCAGGATACACACTGATCCAAGATCATCAGGTCATTGTGCGACCATGTGAACTTTAAACTACATTCGGGTCAAACCGGTGCAGCACAGAACAACGATGTCTTTTCGTCGAATGATCAAGAAGACGTCAATCAATACTTTTGTTACTGCGCTTCATTAAATTTTCAACAAATCCTCCCTCTCTGCTTATCGGAATATGACACATAAAACAAAGGAAGCCTCACAAATCCCTCAGTACCCGTCTTACTCACAGAAAAAACGTGTCATCACTACAAATATGTTGTGGGATTATGCATCGTTCAAGACAGCAGTTTCATAACAAGAACGCTATATAGAAAGAGAGATGGAAACAAAATCAAAACCCTCAATTATTAAGCTCATCATCTCAACAGAGGTGAGTGCATGACCCTCATCCTGGATTCACACAAATGTTGACTGAATCAGCAGTCTCACTTTATTCCCTAGGACAGTGCTCAACAGCGCTGCTTATGCTGATGTTAATGTGACTGTGTTTAACGGAGCATGGAGTTATAATTAACACCAAGCTTTAACACACCATCACCAGGCCCATTAAGCTTTAGCTATGTCACTCTGGGGAGACAATGCCGGCTATGATAGGAGCCACTTGGGGACCAGAAACGCTAGCTTCATGGTGAAGGCGTTGCTTCTGCAGACAGGCTGGCGCACACACACACACACACACACACACACACACACACACACACACACACACAGAGCTGCATTTACAAGCACAAACTCTCTCTGTCTCGTTGTCTCTCTTCATCTGCCATTCTTGTTAAGGTGAAGTGTCCCATCTGGAATGAGAACAGCTTGAGCTGGTGCTTGAGGAAAAACACACACACACACACACACACACACACACACACACACACACACACACAAAGCTGTGGGGCACTCACTCTGATCTATTGTTGTGCTGATTAATGTAGCAAGATTTTTAGGTCTCACTCAGAGATTTCTTGCAAAACAGATGAAAAAAAAAAAACAGGGACATCACTGATGAGTCATTAGTCTGTCTGAAGAGGCAGGGATGGATAAATAATTTTCTTCAGAGCACACATACACACACTCAGACTGTGAATGCTCGTCTGCTTCAGCTTAATACTTTTGATTCAGACATCCTTTTAACAGGTGCGAGTCCACATCTATAAGCAGAAAGCCATTTCAGCTGATGATTTGATGACTTAGATAATGACACATTCAAATCCAAAAGTAGCACGTTTGTGTTGTGGTTTTTCCTCACACAATAGGCTACTTTATTTGAAAAGTTAAAATCCCGCTGTGTGTTTGCTTTGCCAATCGGGACCTGTATGATTTTTATGTACAAGCTCAGCACACAATCATGTATCTCATGCTTGGCCTGGTGCTAAACACAAAAGCAATCAGTCAGCTACCCTTGCTACTATAGAGGTCAAAAGTTTAAAGGCCACAAATGGTGCTAATTGCTGTCAAAAAATACTGTAAATATCCAAAACGTTCCAAAGCTTACCAGCCCAATACGACTCCAACGCAAGGACTCGGTGTGTACACGGCAGCTGCGATTCGACTGACTGCATTTGTATCTAGTGTAGCAGCAGAAATGAATTCCTCTACCAGTTTATGAGAGATGACCTTGGGGAATGCCCCAGAATAGAAAACACTGATGTCACGGTTTCTGCCATTTCATAATCTGGCAAACATCGAAACAATAAAAGAGGCTGTTTATTTAAAAGCACAGTCACACTGTCCCCTGGGTGTATGCCTGCATGTCTATGAATTCGCTTTGTTGACGCATGCATCAGTCTAGAGAAAAGGCATTTGTGGAACAAAGATGATTATCCTTGCATAAACAATCCACTTGTAAAAACCAAATTGCTCCCCCATGACTTGTCGTCGCACCAGCTGCAGAGCCAAATCGGGGGCTTAATGGACACTTTATGATGTTCGGATGAGGGGGCAACGGTCGATATGAATCGTCACACCTAAACCTCTGAGCCAAAGACACAAGTGCACTCCCACTGCAGCGGCTATATTTAATTTTTAATAAAGGAGCAATGTCAAGAGCACAAAAGCTCTAATTCTTGCATTTCTATGTAGTGATGTTGGTGATCCTACATGTACACTGTCATGTTTCAAAGAGTTCAAAACCTGCCTATTTATTGAGTATCCCATTACCCTGTTTTTTTTTGTACAAGTACTTTTTATATCTAAATATTGAACTGTATTATTTAGTGCTTGATTACCTCATTTCCCCCACTGGGATCATTAAACATCTAATCTAATCTAATCCAATCCAAAATACAAAACGCAGAGAACATTTTTTGCTCTCAAACCTTGACAAGTTCAAAACACTGAACCCATAAAATGCCGAGACTGACCGGACACAAGCAATAAATCCTTCCTTTACAGAAAACATTTCACATCAAAGATACGAAGGACGTGCTGAGGAGCAACCAGAGCCAGATGTTAGACATCTATCAAAGAGACTTGTTCCCCGGTTGGAAAGCAGAATAATAGATTACTTCCAGGAAAGGGTATTAACAAGGTGCATGCATGCGTTCACACCCATATGTGGATCCTTAACCTGGACAAACTCATTGACACAGAGCACATACACTCATACTTTGAGCCATTGGTCACTACTTTGGTACCAGTAGCCTTAATCAGAGGCAACTGACTCAGTCTGAACACTGTGAGACTCTGACAGTGAATCACCAGTTTTCACTGTCAGAGTCACAGTGTATCTGCCACCCCCCGTACCCCCCACTTCCGACTTCCACCCAATCCGTCCATCTGTACTCCCACTACTCTCTCTTCCCTAAGTGTACCTGGAATCTATCTTTCTCACTGGAGGCTGTCAATCATGGGCTTATCACCGTAAAGGAAGAGGAGCAGAAAATCACACAGTTGAGGTTTAAAGGCGCCGGAGAGCAAGACGACAGTAAACAACAGCGGCAGGGGGGCGGCGGTCTTCCTTTGGCAGGGTCTCTGGAAAACACACCCTGAGACACTGTCATGTTTATACATTAAAGCTTGAGAAAGAAAAAAAAAAACATTTGTATTCTCATTTTGGGAAAATGCATCACTTGTCATGACTGAAATGTGTTTTGGTAGCAAAGTGCTTGAAAAATGATTGAGACTTTAGTTGTGAAACAAACAGTTTAAAGATCTCCACTTTAAAGAGAAGATAATTGAAGCCACAGGCAGTGTAGTCATTTACCGTTCCCATTGTCTTGTAACATACTGCAGGTGATGAGAAAATTCAAATGAGTGCAAAACTTCCCTTAAGATTAAGGGACATGTCAGAACTCTAACAACTCACTTGCTAATTAAATTGTTCTGGAGAAAGCTGGGAAAAAGGAGTTTTAGCTTACCGCATGGATTTTATTGATGTTTCAACTTACACGCAGGTTTATTCACTTTCTTGCTGAGAGTTACTAAATTAAATCATTTTATCCCCATTCACGTTAGCCGAGTGCTAACCGGAAGTAGCCGGCTTGGCCAGCGGATGTCTCGAGTGTGCCTGCTCTATGGGTATCTGGGTAATCTCATACCATGGAAATAGAGCTTTTTTTGGCTTCATGCACCCCCGAGCAACTTTCATAAGAATGAACAAGGTCCCGCCTTGAATGCTTTATCCAGTGACAAGAAGACTCAACAACTTGTAGTTTTTTTTAGCTTTAAACAAAAAAGATAATGCGCAGTTAGTAAAGTTTAGAGGTACTGGTTGAGGTTGTTATCTTTAGACATAGCCAGACTATCTGTGTTCCCTTGTTTTTATGATAAGCTAACAGACTGCTGGTTGTGACTTAACATTTACCGAACAGATGTGAGTGGTCTCAATCTTTTCATCTAACTCTCGGCAAGAAAGCAAAGAAGTGTATTTCCCCAAAATGTCAAACTTTCCCTTTAAACGAATAGTCCAGAGAAAGCTGAAAATATGCAGTGCTAGCTTTACTTCACTGCTGTTTCAACTGACATGAGGGCGATAACATAAAATGTTTTGCTTAAATGTTTTAACCCAAGCGTTCATGAGTACAATAGCTGTTTGCTAGGGGTCTCTCAGAGGCCAGCTCCATTCTTGGTAGCTATCAGGTTGATTCTCCACAGTGTTTCGGGGCTGAACAAAGACAGATGCTGTTGAATAGACAAGCCCAGCCTGTAGTCTGTGACCTCAATCTGCTGTGGACCTGTTGTTATGCAGCGAGCATTCCACAAATATCTCCAAACAGGCAAAAGGTTAAAGATGCTAATAACAAATTAAAGGCTGTCTCCACCAGCTTGCTCATGTGAAACACTAACACATTACTAATTAAAAAACGCTGCCTGGAAGAAAACAAAAAAATTAATCTTGAAATTTTTATGGGGCAGGAAAAATGTTCAAACATGGCACAACAAGATGGCGGCTTGATTTCTCTCTCTCGGCCTCGCACTCGGTCTTTCTAAATAAAGGAGCTTTTATTCATCATTTTATGAGGTAACTAAATACCCTACCTGGAGCCGACACGTCTCTCTACAGAGAATGGCTGGCCTGTTTGTGCGATGTTGGTAAATCACAGCCCCTCACACGTTTTGGCAGGGCACAGGTACTAATCAAGGGTGCACACATTAAAATGACTAATAAAAACACCCTGACGCAGCACTGCTGAATGACTACTTTAATTAGGGGCCGTGTTTGCAAACATAACTCTCAAGCCCTGAACATGGCATTTACCCTGATCACCTCAGCTCAGCATTTAAGCTCGAGAGAAACAAGACATTGTTTGAGTGGGTTCAGCGGTCGGCAGTCACATTACAGGATTGAAATTTTTCGGAGGGCAATTCATTCTAGCAACCGGGGTTAAAAATACCCACAAGCATAAGACACATGTCAGGACCAGGCAATGCTGAGTTTTGCCAGACACCGAGAGACTACACTTAATTTGCCGCTATGGTTTTGGAAAAAGGAAATCGGGCAGCCCCGAAAAAACGAGAGAACCTCCAGCTGACCAGAACTCACCAAACTGTACATATGATTATATAAGTGGGATCAAGCAGCACATTAAACTTGTTGTGTTACATTTCCGTGGAGTCTCTGACAGGAGCCATGTGTCTCGGTGCAGCCACTGCGTGGGAGAAAAAACAGAATGATCCAGCATTTGATAAACTGGCCATGTTTCATTTGGCCATCCCCTTCAGTCTCGCTGTCTCCCTTCATCTTTTACTCTCCTCTTCCTCTACTTTCACTCTTCTTCCCGCCTCCACTTCCCACCCAATCTTTTTTCTCTTTCACTCTCTTTTCCTGTCTTTCTCTCCCTCTCCCTCTGCAGCAGCCCTCGGAGCAGCCCTGGTTTCATCAAACATGTGATTCCTATTCATAGAATGTAAACAGTAATGCAGCCAAGCCGGTGTTTCCATTTCACATTCAGTGCAGTTGAGCAGGCTGGCTTTAGCTTAACCCTCTCACTGCTACACTGGAGACAGCTCCTATTACAAAACCAATTTCAGAGGAAATCTACACTGGTATGTTACATTTTGACACATCTCAAGCTATTACATACCTTATATTATTTGTCTCATTAATTAAACATTGGTGCATAAAAGGAAACAAATGTGTCTCATATATGTGTTACAAAATTCATAGTGGCTGGCCGACTGCAAGAACCTTTATAAGTGAAACATTTCATGTAAAAATGTTTTAACAAAAGCCACTTTTCGATCGCCTTGCAAGAATTTGACAGGCTTCAAGGTCAGCCTGCTCCCCTGCACCACATCAGTGGAGTATGAAAGCTGTGAGCTGTGACTCACTGTACCAGTTAGCTTTCCCATTCCCTGGTTACCAATGTTGGCTCGTGATGGGGAAACATGGGCTGAGAGTCTGGGGATAAGTTATTTCAGGTCACCTCACCGTACCTCAGCGAATCTCACGGAAACTCCTATTATTATGTAACACATAACAGCGCAAGCAAATTCTGCAGGAATAATATTGGCACAGGTGTGTCAGTCGAGTTATTGACGTATTGGATGTGATCCAAAGTAAGCTTTGGCGCTGACGTGATTGACTGTTAATTAATATTATCATGGAGTGATGACATACTGGTATTTAAATGTTTCCTGTATCAAACATAAATACATTACGTCTTTGTATATAGATGAAAGATTTAACACTCATTTTACAAATGTGTGTCACACACATATCCGCCAAGTTTGAAACAAAAGGAAGCATGTTCTGTGTGTTGGAGCTGCATATTTTTCCACCTACATTATATTCAAAT
The DNA here is from genome assembly GCA_035609425.1 of Epinephelus awoara. Classification (NCBI taxonomy): domain Eukaryota; kingdom Metazoa; phylum Chordata; class Actinopteri; order Perciformes; family Serranidae; genus Epinephelus; species Epinephelus awoara. Next base: position 25,574,269 of record CM069299.1, on the reverse strand, counting down.
GGGATTTTGAGTGCCCTTCTGTACCCTATACCCTCCTACCCCTCTATATAAAATTAGCTTGTGCATGTGAGATAGTGTGTTAATGCCAGTGTGTGCACAGGGCTATCTGCTTCTGGGTGTGTTTTTTGTTTCCCACACATACCCAGTGTTGATTTTGTCCATGTCGACATGCAGGTGTGTCTTATAGTAATACAGCGGCACATGACTCTCCAGGTTTGCCACTGTGAGTGCAGCTGGGCGTGTGGCTGCATACACCCACACTCGTTCCCGCAGCCGTATTTGTTTCCCATACTCTTTTTGCTCCTTGTCAGCAGTGTTGATGGGGGCTCTATTGTGTGAAGGACATTTGCTGATGCAAGACGCTGAAAATGAAATAAACAATCAATTCTTGTCAAGCGCAAGGCCAAGCCAGACTTGCTAATTGGTTTAATACATTTATACATGAAAGCGGAATGAAATGAGATTTTCACAGGGTTGTGACAGTGAGTAGAACACACCTCCTCTCTTTCACCCTCCACTTAATGCTCCTGCCTGTTACAGCTTGGCAGCCTGTGGGTAATAAAGTTAATACTGTCAGACGCCGTCTCATCAGCTCTCTGAGGCTCTTTTGCGGCGGCGGGGAACCTTATCAGGCCTCAACACAACACTAAGGAGCAACCATGCCCCTGCCTCACTCCATGCAACTTCCATTATTCATGTGCATTTGCCCAGGTGAGAACAAACCTGGGATCAGAAGTTGGCAGAACAGCTTATTAGATATTTAGACGCGGCTGAGCGTGCTAGGGGGAGGAAAGGATGAAGAGCGAGGGGAGAACAGAGTCACCACTAACTGTCAACAAAGGCAAAAATGTAATCGGTACGCAGGCCTCAGGCCCAGTGGTTAGTGTTCGGGTTGTGAACTGCTGACCCAGAAAATCAGGTGTGGAGATAAACTGTGGTCAAGTGGACAGCTTCATGTAATTCCTCTCTTCAAATATTTTGCTCACAGGACCTGGATACATTACCAGTTCAGAATGGCCAGGGCAAGTGGAGATTGATCCAGAATAATATGTTTGTTCTTAGAAACCAAAATAAATTCATTCTCGTTCTGTCTCTGCCTCCATTACTTTGCTGCTTGCACTTTAAAACTTTGAGGTATACTTTTTCTGAAGCCTCAATCCTATAGTCCTATTAAAACTACAAAATTTGCTCTCACACACAAAGAATATTGACTAACATTTTCAAAGCCACTTCACCTTGAATATTGTCCAAGAGCTACAACATTGATTCTGTTTTCCTATGAATAAGCTCCACAGAACCACTCGATCACTAATATTTTGGAGCAAAACAATTCCGTTACACGTATTGATGAAACTGAAACGACATCAAATAAGATAATAGAGTGAAAAAGCACACTCTGCAGAAATCTATTGTCTTGCCTTGCAGAAAACAAACTTGCTTGTGTTTACAGTTGACTCATATTCAGCTACCCCTTTTCTATATTTTCACCTGACTCTGTGTGTATATGTATGAGTAGAAGAGCATGGCACCAAGTTAATGGCTTACCTTTTACTGGTATTTTCTATATATATGCAAATTTACTCCACATCGTGTGGAAAAGCAATCTATGCACCACATAAACGGCACTTTCAGCTTCCCAAAAGAGGCTCTTTTCAGTGGGAAATTGCATCCTGTACACCTATATTAGACTGGAAAGACTGTCAAGAAAACAACAGCCCTCTGTATGAAGATTGACGATATATTCCTGAAAAGTTTTCCCATTGTGGAAAGAAGCTGACGTCTTTAAATGCATCGCATTTGTGCTCTAAAGGAGCTAACTGATCCGTAAGGCGCCGGCCACTTTATCAGTAGCTTGCCAAACTGTATTAGCAAGTGATGTCGTCCGAGCTGGCGTTATTGATTCTCGAGGAGGCAGATACCCAGGTCAATACTAGGGTTTCAAAAGCATTCACAACCTCGACAGCTGTCCTTATTAAGAAGCATCTCTGAGCAAATGCATTTGTCTGTTTGAAAATGACAAAAGAGTTCGGACATTTTCCCTCCTCTATACAGTCATTTCGTAAAATACAAATCAAAATGTTTCAGGAAGAGAAAACCCTTTCCTGTCGCAGCTACAGATTCAAGTGTTTGTGGTGATAAGATTGAGATAAAGGAAGACAAAGAGTCAAAGACAGAATGCCTTGGTGGGGAATGTGTGTGTTCTTGTGTACATGTGTGTGTGCTACCTCATGTGCATGCTGTTTCCTAAATCTGCCTACACCGGCAGCTGAGGCTCAATCTTCCAAACTGTCTGCACAGCCTGCCAGCCGAGGGAAATACATTTATACGCCTGATACAAAAGATAGTAAAGATGAAAGACTTGTTGGAGTTGTCTCGACTGAATCATCCGTAACCTCATTACACACAGTCAGAGCAACTAACCTCGTTTTGGGGACGACTCTGTCTCCCTGCCTCCCGTTCTCAACAGAGGTGCAGGGGGAAAAAAAAACCCAGTGTGAAATGACAAAATGAAATCGACGTTTCAATATTTTAAACCCTAGATGGATTTTCCATTCCGGCTCTGGTGCCCTCGGTGCAAAAGGCCTCACTGCCACACCTCGTGCTGCACGTTGGAGGACCACGTGCGCCTGGATGCACATCGGCTGCATTTATCCAGATGCAAAAGGAAATTTCTCATAACCGTTAGATTAAACTGAACCGCGCCGGGCTGACAGCAGCGAGAATAGGCTGCTTGACCAAAAGCCATTAAACACGAGCTCTCTTGCTCTAACTACAAAATTCACCTTGGATCAGAGTACGTACACTTGGCCCCAAACATAATACATCCAGGAAGGCCATTTGCCACCTCCACTGTAGATGTAGATGGGGCCATTAATAAAGCAGGATGTGTTTGTGAAGCGTTACTAGGCTTTTCAGTTATTCATTTATGACCCCGTGTCAGGGAGAGAGGAGGATAAAAAAATACAGACGTAAAGGAGATGAAAAAAACACGCAGGGAGGGCAGGAGAAATCAGCTCGAAAATAGATCACACACCCAGAGAGAGAAAAACAAAAGAGCAATAAAGTTAAAGAGAGTGGAGAGGTGGGAGACCTTGCCATCGGTGTGACCCCAGGGAGGGGGTTCCTGTCCTCTATCTCGCGCTCTCGCTCTACAAAGTCAGAGGCTTCTATTTATACTGCACTGTAATGTTTGGCATTTCCTTCGAGGGGGGAGAGCATGAGCCATTGTTTTCCTTGGCTGCTGTTCGATTGGCTCAGCAGGCTCCATGCGTCGAAATGTCAGAGGCTTGTAGCTCTATTTGTTCGATTAGTTTTATTTATCACTGATAAACAATCATTTGTTCCTTCTCGAGATGGGAAATCTTGTCGATCTGAGCTCAGACAGCCGTTTGATGGATTGAGGTTTTTTTTTGGTTTGTTTTGTTTTTCTCCTACCCTTTGTGAAATATTGATAGGAGACATGCTGTAGACTGCCCGTGTGTACATTCTGGGAGAGGCAGCCGCACCACAACACAACTGTCCAAAGGCAGATCTGAGCTTGCAGCTGCAGCAACAATGATGCTGCAATGATACGCAACATATTATCATTGTAAAGACAGTCAGCCGCAGTGGCAAGCAGTCACTGAAAGCTTAAAGGGATACTTAACCGAATTTTAACCAGCTTGTTGTCATAACAATGTGGATAGTATGTGTAAATGAACTGTGTTAAACTTCCCTCCATCGTACCAGCACCCAGATCTCCCCGCTCATCTGTCAGCCCTACCTCACTGGGTCTAGTTCTGCTGCTTGAACTGCAGATTATGGGTCTGCATTTTCGTTTGCCTGCACCGTGGACACAAAGAGAATGGAAGCGGATTGAGAGCAAAAAAACTCAAATATAAACCAAGTTACTGTTATGCCTATTTCTCACCTGAAATGTCTTCAGGAACATATTTTAGTGCACTGTTACTGTTACAACCGTTATTCCAGATTGCTTGTTAGCAGCCGGCCGCCATATCCTCCTGTCAACGAACTTTTGTTTGGTATGCATTTTTAATTTCTCCGAGCTGTTTTGGATTAGTAGGATCTGACAAGTATAAAAAACAAAACACTGTCAATGATAATAAAGTCCCAATGTCCTTAACGAGCTGATGATATATTCCCCATGTCTTCAAACAAATACTACTTAATTAACAGTGTCTTAGGTTGTTACTGTTGCTAAAACTGGTAAAGTCTGCACGGCATATCAAAGCACAACAATTATTAATCATACATACACAAGTTTCAACCATTAAATTTGATCAGGTTTTGTGTGACTACGAACAAGGACAAAAGGCCTAAGTTAAGAAGAATGAAGTTGAAGGTCCAGTACACCCAAAATGCGATACCCTCATGTGAAGATGCAGGGTCTCAGGGGGATATTGTTTCCTGTGTCAAATTGGCAAAGCGCCAATAACGTCACCCACCCAGTGGAAGCGTTTCTGGGTCCGGTGCGGCACAGTGCATTCTGGTAGTTGTAAGTCTTTTTTACCTCTTCAATGCTACAGTCCTTTTCCTCTGTTTTCGCTGATCATACAGCACCAAATTCAAAACTATTTGCATCTGTCTACTGCATAGACAGCCTAGTTTTAGGAGATCTTTGCAGTCGTGAAACACTTCTTCAAGGAGCTGACAACTTCACTGACAAAGAGGCAGGTAATATAAAACCAAAGAAATATGTAAATATATGCAGCCAAAATTCTAATGTGAAAGCCTACTGGGGCAAAAAAAAGGGCTACATATACTTGCACTAAGATGGAGTAAGCTCTAACATACTCTCGAAAACATTTTGAATAATGTGTTTGTGAATTGAGAAAACAAAAACACATTCCCCCCTCGCTGTATCCCTGCAACTGATGCAGACACAAATCAATAGGTTGTTAGTTAAACAATAGTGGCCCAACATTGCCGGCATTTTAAAAATAGCTGTTCCCCAAGGCACGGCAAAACCAAAGAGAATAATTGTGAAGGTTAACAATGCCCACTGCTACATCAATATTGAACTGAAACAGTGGCCTGGAGACTTCATAAAAGAGCTCAGTCCAAGGGTTTTTTCGCTGGAGGCAGGTTCACAAGAACTCCTACTCACAGTAATGACAGGTTTTGATAAAATTGTCAACTTCACTGGAGCGATTTTGTATTTATAAGGAACTAATCGTGTCATAGTGTAACCTGCAGGCACTGGCAGGTGATCAGAGTCTTTGGAGGATATCAGAAATTCCTAGAGATCGCTGTAACTGTAATCAACCAGCGAGAGAGGAGCTGCTTTTTAGAGAGAGTGTTTGTTAAAAATGCCTGCTGGGTGGATGAGTGTGTATGATGAAAGTATGTACGTGAGAGCATGAGTAAGTCAAGGTTTTTTTTCACCTCCTCTACCCCCATGACTTTTTGTCTTTGCTCTCTGCTATGTGTAGCTATTAACCCTCCCCAGAATCCTCCAAACATCCTTGAAGCTCAAAAATCTTTTTTCACGCCTCCTCCTGTTTACACCTACCCTCTCGCACTGTCTCTTTATAGTTATTTATCTCACCCTGCCACCGTTTTCCATGCCCAATCCCACTATTTTTATTACGACTGCTTCCTAGCCTGTGCTGGCATTAGTATAGAGATATTCATTATAGCTCCGTTAAATGGCCCGGAAATTAAGAGAGTGAGCGTTAGTAACAGGTTTCCACTATAGTTAGATATCCTAATGAAAACTGTCTTCTAACGCAGTGACTGTGAAGGAAGCTGGAAATTGTATTCTTTTATACTTTGTTTTGTTTTTATGTTTTGCACATATACAGCTTTTTTCGCAGGGTCACGCCCTCCACCACCTGCATGGCTCCTGCATCCCAGAGAGAGGAGGTGTGGTGCGCTCTAACCAACAGAGAGGCTTCTGGGGTGGGCAGCATGACGGCAGGACTGGGCTTGATCCCAAGCTCCCGGTGCCAGCAGGTGAGATCATGGGAAACACGTGCGTCGCTGTAGGAGTGTACACAGGCAGCTGGCTGTTAACTAGCCTGGTGGGAGGTTGGACGCCTCCTCGGCTCAGCTGCTGCTGTGAGGCTGGGGTGGAAAAGCCCCCTCTCTCTCCTGCTGTCTGGGTGGATTCTTTGGATTTTAAACCCCAGAGTTTTTTGGCGATTTGCAAAAGTCAGAGCAACAGGACGCGCTGAGACCATGATTACACCTACGGTTATGTTGCTTCAGTTCAAACCACATCCCTGAGCTGTCTAACTGTGAACACGCAGTGTTTTACAAAACAAAAAGACTCTAAAGTTGGAGCTGTTCTTGGTTAGGTTTGTTTGTTTGTCTGCAGGATTATGGAAAAACTACTGGCCTGATTTTCCTGAAACTTGGTGGAAGGGTGTGTTATGGGCCAAAGATCAAATCACCACTACTGTCGCCTTCCACCTAAAAAGCATAGCTCATCTCCGCCCATCACTCTCCCCCACTGCTGCTGAAACTGTCATCTGTGCCTTCATCACATCCAGAATTGACTACTGTAACAGCATTCTTTATGGTACACCATCAAAAGTCCAAAATCCAGACTCCAATACATCCAAAAATCTGCTGCCCACATGCCCAGTCACATCACCCCCGTCCACAGCCTCCGCTCCTCTGATGCCAACCTCCTGACTCTACCATTCAGGACCAAGCACCAGACCTGGGGTGACAGAGCCTTCACCATAGCTGCCCCCTCCCTCTGGAACTCTCTCCTCAAACACATTCGAGACTGCACCAACCTCTCCCGATTCAAATCACTCATCAAAACTCATCACTTTTGTTAACATTGCGAGATAAAGCATTTGGTCTTGGTGAAGGTCTTCGCCCTCTGAGCGCCATTCTAGTAAATTAAGTTGTGCAAGGTTATGTGCAGTCAGGAAGTCAAAATGAATCTCTACATTTAGCTGTAATTTGACTAAAGCTCATAAAGGATGACATGTTTACAATTTCTAATATCCTACAGAGAAAATTAAATCGTCTCTTCCCTCTGTTAAACTTTCATCTCTGCTTTCCCACGCTTTCAAATCTCCTCTTGTTCACACATTTCCTGCATCACCAAACAGTATCTAACCAAACAAGTGAAGAAGCTGTTACATGTGTTAATCTAATTCATTGTAAATATCAATATTAATTTCAAGTTGATCTCTCCTTATTGAACCAAGCATCTGCACTCCTTTCCACAATCTACCCTCCTGCTAACTGACTGAGTCACACATTTAAGCATCTGAGTACATTCATTTAAAGCAATCTCTGTTCACATTATATTTCTGTCACCTCCTAAATCAAATTGAAACAGTGGAGGGGAAACGCTGTTCTTGGTTTGAATGCGGCTTTAAACTAAGACATTGTTATTGTGGCCAATGCATCTGTCCGAGGTGCAATCTAGAGGGCTTCTTGGCTGATTAAGTTTCAAATGGCACCATTCTCTAGCCAATAGATTTAAGCTTCAGCGGGGGCCATGGCACACAATTAGATTTTAGCCTCATGGGATTCCAATGCACACTGATGCTGTGTAATGTTATCCAAACTCGCCGCTCTTTCAGCCTTTCACCGCAGCCAATAAACCTTTAATGAAGTAAAAATGTGTAAACAAGTCACCTGTTACTGTGACAGAGCTTCGGAGCGAGGCTTGTAATCTGCCGCGCACATGCTCCACGAGATCATTTATTTATACTGGACCTGTTTGTGTAATTGGTTATCCACGTGCACAACACTTGTGTATATCACACTGTCATTACGGTCGACTGGAAAGGTTTGCACTTGTGTTAGATGAGACGAACGGAGACGGGGAAAAGAAAGCATCAGCAGAGGTAGAAATGCAAAGACAGGGGTGAAATAAGTCCCAGCAGTATTTGTGAACTCCTTTATTCTTTCAGTATATTTCGGGCTTCATGTGCTTCAGATTATTGGTTTCCAAACCCCTCTTTCCCAGGTCAGTGGGTTGTTGAATCTGGAATCAGTGCAGCCTGCAGCCCCGAGCTAAAGCCTGGGCCTCTGCCTGCAGCTTATTGGCTTTCACTGGTTTACCTACAGAGACTGGACCATTACATGCTCCCTGCCAGTTAGTCATCTGAGCGACCCCTGGCCTCCACACATGTAAGGTTATAACCTCATGAGCAATGGGTCTTATCACGTGATCCATTCGTTGCACTGCATGTCACAGAGGACATCATACAGCATTGTGTCTAAAACATGTTTTGGATTAGTAATTAACCTGAGATCTGTATCATCTATCAAGAGTGGAACTGCACTGAGTCTTCCTAAACACGCCCACAATCCTTTTTTTCCCCTCACATATCGCTTCACTGTCTTGCAGAAGACAGTCCAAATCTTACAAGCTCAGTTTCTGCTCTGAGATACTAGTCTGGTAAACATCCGCCAAGGATCGATTGTGAGACACAGCAGGAGGCCGGAGCAATCAGCAAATTATGGGATGTGGATTAGATGATGATAGGAATGATAACAGCATTTGCTTTGCAGCTCTGATTGGTTGAATATTGACCAAATTAAATGCAAAGTAATTTAGGTTGATGACGCCTCCCACTAAAGCAAATGTCTATTGATCCTTGCCAGACCACAGTAAGCACAGTGAACCTTATACACTGCCTTACATCTATTGTTTAGTGTACAAGCCTTTAAATGTGAGTACAACAAAGGTTCAGAATTCCAAAAACATACAACTAGTCATTGGATGGAGAGCAGAGAGCAAGTGTAATTCGAGGTTTCTTTTTGATTTATTTACAATTCTTTACTATATGTGTGCTCTGTTCTGCTCAGTAGGGTTGCAGCTAACAATATTTAATTATCGACTCATCTGTCAGCTATTTTTATGATTAATCAATTATTTTTTTTCGTCTAAAAATAGAAAAAAGTTGTGAAAAATGCTCATCATAAATTTCCAAAATCCAAAGTGATTGGCAACTAATCTGCAACTAATTTCCTAATTATGTCCATGATTAAGCGATTAACCTTTTAGTCTATACGGCAGCAAAAAAAGTAAAAAATGCTCATCATAATTTCCTCGAAACCAAATTTTGCTTTTTTTCTCTAACCAACAACCCAGAACCCAAAGAGTCTTTGTTTATTATCATAAATGACAAAGAATGTCAGCACATTTAAGAAGCTGGGACCAGTGAATGTTTGATATTGATTGTTTTAAATATAACTGGCACAATTAAAAAATTGTCAAAATATTTGGCGATTAATTTTCTTTGGATTGACTTATTGTTGAATCGAGTAATTTTTGCTGCTCTACTACTCAGACAGCGTTAAATGCCAGTTGACCAGCTGGGTCCAACTGCTCAGTCCCAGTCTAAACTTCCCGGTTCAAACATCGGTGACGCAGATGTCTAACACCCAACCGGCATCTCCATAAAATCCCATTAGTATTGTTTTTGGCCAGAAGGAGAAAGTAAAGCGATGTGGTGCCATGCATGACTACTCTTTGCTGATCTACATGCACTGTGAAATGTATCTGGAAGACAGGCTATGCCTGCACTCAGTGCAATGAAGAGATCAAAGGAGTCTGGAAACAAAAACAGGAGGCAATCTGTCACACCATACATCCATCCATGCTATGTCTGCCTCGACTCCCACATTCATTGCCTTGATCCATTCTATATCACACAGAAACCTCTAATGGATGCTTCCCAGTAAAGACCTGGCAATCTGTTAGCAGCATTCAGTTTTTGTAAACCCCATAACTAATTATGACAGCTTTCATATATACATTTCATGCATAATTTCACCTCCATCAAAATAATCATAACTGTGGTTATAAAAGATGACATTCTTTCACTGATTTATATTGTCTTTGACTAATATGACGGCATCTTCTTGCCTCATCTCAGGCTGAGCTGGTCTGCCAGTTATTGCCAACTATTTATGATACCCCCCCGAGTCTGTTACAGGAAGTAAGTTTAACTTTAGAGTAGAATAAAGGAGTTTTTTATTCTTCATGTATGATTTTCAACGGGATGAGTCAGTCTCTTCTAAAGCAGTGGCTGCTGGTTAGAGCCCAGGAATGTAACGGCTGTTCCACCTGTTTTGACACTTCCCATTTAACATAGCTAGAGAGCCATGCTTTCCTTCTTCGCTGTGCCAACTGCTCTTGTGGTTAATATGAAGCTTGTTACAGATCCTGCTTGTTTTGTTTCACTTAGATATGCAGATATATTTTTGAAAAAGAGCTCTCTGCCAGTACACACACACTGGCAGCTGATTTATACAACTCACAGCAGCGTGAAGAGCATTCGATACTGTGATTATGCTCACTTCAATGCTACCAACACATCACTTTTGTACCCAGCATGAAAGCATGTCCTCTTGGGTATTGCTGCTATTATGAAACAGACAAATAAAAATAATGGCATTTCTTCCTACCACAATAACACAAACACAGGAAACTGACAGCATATTTAAACCAGAGGCAGACGATGGGCCAGACGATACTGTGTACTTATATGAATATTACTGGCTGCAGCATCAACCTCAGACTGTTTCAAAGTTTCATCAAGGTACAAGAAAGACTTTCCAGACCTTTTAATGCCACTTGGAATTAGATGTATGACTTATGTCGCCTCTGAAATGAAGATGAAAAAAGTTCTGCCTAACTGGGCTTATTCCTAAGCTGCTGAACACTAGACTTTATTTAAAAGTCTTCAAGGACTTTTGAGCACCTTGAGTAAAGGTGAGGAACACAATATAATTTATGATCTAATAAGTGATGGAAGACGCCTTGATAAATCAGCTAAATGTCACAAGTCATTTAATGTAAAAATGGCCAGAGGGCAATCAGAGTTGGTTTTTTTTTAGATATTGTAATCACCACTGTGGGAAGGACAAAATAAGATCAATTACACATCTGCTGGTGTTTTCTTCTGTTTAGTGAACTACTGTGATGTGTTATTAAGACCCTCTCATGGTGAGATTATTGTATTAAGTGTACAAAAAGTCAAAGTATTCAAAGTAATAATCATTATTGATATCATACTGATATCTGGGAACATTTTCCCCTCCTAACCTACATTTTGCAATAACCATGACTGTTACCAGACATTCATCATTAAAGTTTTGTTTTAAAGTCCAGATGAAATAATTTTTTTTTTTAAAAATGCCCTTTTAACCATTTTCAGCTACAACTACAGACAATTTCTTCACATTCTTAAGTCAAAATTCAAGAATGTTTTCTTCTTGTTAAGATAAAAATATGGCACGTGCATTCGTAAGCTATTACCTAAAGATTTCAACCAGCAATACCATGACATCCACCCGTCAATCAATCTACAACTGTTGACCACACAGAGCTAGTTAGCTTGCTAGAAACATCATGCTACGCATCTTCGTTTCTCCAAAACACTGAGGTTACGGCTCGCAGGTGAGAATATATTTATTTGAGGAAAGCCGTATCTGTGACAGCTCCTGATTGTGCACAAGGCATTTTACAGGGGACTGCCTCAGCAAACTGAGCATAGCATTAGTTCAGGCAGGACAAGATGTCAAGCTCAGCTCAGCTACATCAGCTGATCTCAAACAGCCAATCAACTGATGGAGCAGCTGATTGTTGGAAGGGAGTCAGCTGATGGAGCACATGATTAATTTCTTTGCAACCAATTGGCGAATCTCAGTCGGGGCACTTTATTTAATCTGCTCTGGCCTGCCTACTGTTGCTGCTTCATCTGCAAGCCGCTTTGCAACCCGCCTCCACCCCAGCTCCTCCTTTTCATGCTGTGTCTGACTTATCAATGTCATTTCTGTTTGTCATTGCTGATGCTCTGTTCTGTTCCCAGGGGTCTTTGTTGCTGCTCTCCCTGCCTTAGGCTTTCCATGTATGCACATGGAAGGGCAGGGAGGTTTGCTCTCTCTGCCTTAAAGCTTTCCTCATTTGCATGTGGAAGGGCAGAGAGGTGTGCTCTCTCTGCCGGCGCATGAAAGAGGCTTTCTGCATAGGCCCGAGGAAAGGCAAAGAGGCCCCAGAGCTATGCCATACCGCAAAATATAATACTGCAAATGGAAATAAAGTTGCCATTAACTTAAGTGTTCATGACTGAATGAACATTACATGGCGCATACAATGGTATTTGTCTCTCTCCCTGAAGGATACTACTATCCCATTGGCTAACACTGTTGAGGCCTCACTGTGATGACACGCTCACTTTTCAACGATCAAACCTTTGTTTTCATTTCTAAAACACTATGGCTGAAGTCTGATTTGTTTATTCATGAATCTAATTCAGTCATTCATTCAACTCTCCCATCTCTCGTCTTGGATCTAATGGGAGGGAGGTGTGCGCATCGTGCTAAACTCTAAGCCTGCCCACTTTTACCAGTTCAGTCAAATGCAAAGGATTTTATTTAAATCCCTCTTGTAACTGTACACTTATCAAATATTCCGTTTCACTATGAAACACGTCACAGTACAGATGCTTAAGATGCTCCAACGTCTGTTGCACTGGGACTTTAACGAGCAACGCTAAATTTATCTCCCTTGGTCCATTAAATTCAGTCTGACACCATCTCTGGACAACAGTGTTTCTTTAAAGCTACCACTTTCCCTCAATCTCCTCGCTGTCTCCTTTGAATAAAAGGAACTTTGCTCACAAAAGACCAAACAAAATAGGTTAATAGCAGGTAAAGCAGACACAAAACAGGGAGCTCTGCAATGTGCCTCGGAGCACCGACGGGGAACAGCACCCACCATTCCTCACAGGGGGAGACTCGGAGAGTTGGATGGAAGGAGAGAGGAAGGAGACAGATGATTGATGCATGGATAAACCAAGAGAGGGAGAGAAATGAGAGACACTTAGAATGAGAGGGAGGCAGGGAGGATAAGAGAGCGAGACCACAGGAAAACAACCCTAAAGATAGACGGACAGTCAGGAGAGAGAATGTATGGGTACTGAAGGTATAAGTGGCAGCCTAAAGCAATGACTCTTGTTTATTTGAGATGGAAGCATACATGAGTGTGGCGATGTGTAATCGGCCTGATGAGCCATGTTGTGTAATGGTACGAGACAGGGCAGCTCCCAGGCTTTATTGCAAAAAAAATAGAACTGGTAAACTACTACTACAGTGCACTTATGCGACGTGCACGGGGCTGATTGGGATTGTGCTCTTAGTCCACCTTATCATGGGTGTGCTCTGCTCAAACAGGCGGCACAGAGAGAGCAAGAGAGAGGCAGGGTATCAACCTGGAGACAGGATTTAAGATTCGGCAAAGAGCGGCTGATTTAAGGAAAGGTTAGAGCCAAATGAAAAGCAGCTCAAGACTCAAGATGTTCTCCGTTCATCGCATTATACAACAGCGGTGACCTTCCCTGTTAATGCTACCCTAACACTTGTGCACACAGAGGCATTCAAAGCAGCCTAACAACAAGCACATTCCCTCATACTGTCAGCTGAGCTCAGCAGGATCATCAGAACAGAGTTCAGCACCGCATGAGCTGAATTATGTGCAGCGACACTTCAACACCCTCCTGACAACTTTGTGCATTTCATCACGATTTGACAGGGTATTAATTCTGGGGCACTTCAACGCTACCCGGTGGCAGATTTGTTTTTGATTTTGAAGACAGTGTTCGTTGCTTTAGATCAGCTGAAATCAGACAGGAAAGACTTTTGGGCTCCATCTATGTTTAAACGACATATGCAGCTGTGTTACACTGGAATTATGCAGTGAGACTGTCTCCTCTGGAAACCTATAAATGAATCAACACTCACTTCAGGTTAGAAAGATACTGCACAACAATCCCATCGAAACTCTATTGCAGGAACATAACAGTGCTGCTTTAGAGGTAAACAACTGCACCATAACAACAAGTACAATGTGTGCATAAAAACGCACCTCAAATTCAACAAAAATATTACAATGTCAGCTCAGGTTACTGCTTTTCTGTTGGAGGACGAACGCCGAGGGTGCCATAAGGAACCTGATAAAATGTAAATAGCCCAAAATGTCTGTGTTTCATGGCACAGAGAGCCTGCAGCTACCCAAGTGAGCCTTAAACCCCCTGAAACAAGCAGACGGACACACGTGCTCATTAAAACTGTTTCACATGCTTTGGCATGACAGCAACACATGAATCTCATTGCTGAATCATTCTAATAACAAGAGCCTGCGATCCTCTGCGCAGCAGGGGGACCCGAAGTAGGGTCCAGGGTCGCCTTGTTATGATCTTGTGGGAGTTACAGAAGCAAAATGTAAGAAATATGTCATTTCACCAAAATTGCTGGAGATGACCACAGCAGGAAAACATGTTAATGTTATGTTTGACTCTCAGCACAAGTATCTACACTATGCAACAACACACATCTGTCCATATATGGCAAAACATCACACTGCCTCCGCTGAAAACACACTAGAAACCCGGTCCATAAATCACCAAGAGACTAAGTTTGAGCTCTACAGCAGCAGCCTACTTCAGACATTTTCGTTTATATCTGCTCCAGTCAAGGGAAAGCTCACACATCAAGACAATCCCAGTGGATGGTGGAAAAAATAACCACCGGTTCCCGTTTCTATTCCCGGGCGCCTCTCTCTCGCAGCCGGGCGCGTTTTGTGCGCTGTCACAAACCTGAAGCCCACACAGACGCCACACAGAGCCAGACACCTCTGTGCGCGGAGGGGAGGGGTTACAGACACCTACCAGCTTTACATGCCGAACTCTCTTTTCTTCTGTCATCTTGAAAGTAGCCCCGAAATGAAGTTGGAAGAAACACAGGAGAGGGTGGACAGAGCCGGGATAAACGTAGAGGACTCCTTCTCTCCAAAGTCTGATCCAAACGGGCGCAGCGCGGCGCGACGCACAACAAAACCACACCAACACCAGCGCGGTGCGTTGAGTCAGTGGGGCTGCACCGCTCCGCTGGCGACAGCACCGAGGCAAGCGGAATATTCAACTTTGGAAAAATGAGAGAGGGAAAGAGGCACAGTGAGAGCGAGCGAGAAAGAGAGGGAGGGAGAGAGCAAGCAGACAATCACAGGAAAGCGGCTCCTCCTACCCATACAATACAAAACCCAAAGCCAGCAGATAGAGGAGCCTCAGTGCGGAGCAGAGCGCGTTACTCCAAACTGGAGCGGCTGTCACTGGAGCATAATAACTAATTGAAAGTGTAGCAGCAGACTAACACGTCACACTGATTCATACAGTTGATTGGATAATCAGATTTCAATCAGAGGGCAGAGAGGGTGATAACAACAATCGACTGCTGCTGCCCAATAACAAAGGTCACACAGTGAGGTCACACACAGGCACTTGGAGAAGCTGACAAGCAGTTTCCAAGCCTGCATGACGAATGAGTTAATGACCACAATCGCTCTTCATTTTCTTATGCTGCTGGAAAAATGATGCAACCCCGGGAAATGAAGCAGGCCTCAGATATTAAAAGTCCTGCGTTGTTCATTACTATCAATAAGTAAAACAGGGAGGTAATATCATGTTCAATTGCACACACACACAAAAAAAAAAAACAGGCCCAAAGGCGGCAATTAGAATATTCATAGATTTCAACTTGAGCAAAAGTGGTTTATAATAATGGCGATATCACACTTTAATTTCCCAGATTAATTACATGATTCTGTGTGTGTGCCAAGTGATGCGTGTGTGTTTTAGTGCGCATGTAATACTCCTACATGACACAGTCTGCCTGTTAGTTAAAGGTCCAGTGTGTGGGATTTAGGGCGATACATTGGCAGAAATTAAATATAATAACTATGTTTTCTTAAGTGTATAATCACCTGAAACTAAGATGTGTTTTCATTATTTTAGAATAAGCTGTTTATGGGTGATTTCACACCTGCCTATTTGGTCTGGTTCAATCAAACTCAGGTTGGTTTGTCCCCTAAGTACAGTTCGTTTGGGCAGGTGTGAACACAGCAATTGCACTTGGACAATTTGTTTCGACCTCGATCTGAACCAACTGCAGTCACATGACACATTGTTTGGGTTAAACATGAGCATGTTACAGTCCTGGAGGATTATTAATGTGCACCTCCTCCTGTACTGCCTTAATATGCACATTCAGCACATCCAATGCATCAAAACATTGTTTTCTAGTTGGAGCCGCGCCTCGTTTTCAAACTGTATGGTTTGACTAAAATGAACAATGACAGCAATATAGTCCACGATGAGCAGCGCTAAAATCAACCTGCGTAGTTGTCCCTCCATTGTGACATTAGAAAGTGTCACATTTATCTTGCAAGTGTACTCTTCTTCAACGTTTTGTTTACTTCCTGGATTTTTCCCGCATGTAAATTCTGACCAATCAAGAGCAGCTTTCTGGCACAAGGGATTTTATCTGGTCTGCTTGTAAATGCTGCCGTGAGAACATGAACCAACTCTAGGCAATTATGCAACTTTGTAACAAAAGTAGTCCCTGATTCAGACCAAAGCAAACAACTCTAGGTCTGAAAGTATATCTACACAGGGAGCAGGTCCTCGTCATTTTTCTACAGTAGCCCCAAACAGACAAACAAACACTGGCTTTAGATAGGGCCTCTGCATTTTCCCCATTGACTTTTAGGGAGGTTGCACAAAACATTTTAAATTTGTTCCTTAAGTATGACACTTAAAGCTCACATAACATACCTTGCCAGTAACTGACTGGAAAGATCCTTCATCCTTCGTTTTCAGGCTGGTTTTGTGGATTTGGAGCTAAATGTTGTGCCTGGGATCACGTCGTGTATTAATGATACTCGTTACCTGGAGACGTTGGAAGAAGATATACGTTTCTTCCCTGTTCCAAAAAAAAAATCAAACCCTGAAAAGTGTAGGGTTACCTAGCTAGCTACTGAAGATACAGCCTACTGAATGTGTACACATGCTGCTTTTGCTTTTTAATGATTATAACAGTGGAAAAAAGACCGACCCTGCTGAACAGGAACCAGTGAAGGGAAGCAGGGAAACTTTGCTGATATTCAACCAGCTCTGTGTCATCGCATCCCATCTGCACACACTGCGATGCCACACAGCTGGTTGAATATCAGCAAAGTTTCCCTTTATATTCATTGTCTTGTGTGTGGATCAGCAGTGATGTGGTGGTTCCCTTTTACACTGTGATCTGTAGCCTATAGTTCGGCTTTAGCTTCTAACTATCTTTGTCTTTTGAACCTGTTGTTGCTGCTGAGTCAGTTTGACATCCTGGATATATCCTTCAAACACAGACTGTAGACCCCTCTGTCTGCTTCTCTCTGGAATCACTGTTTCATTTTTTTTCCAAAATATGATAATATTTCTTCAGGGAGTGCAGTTAGTTACAGTGTGGGCTCCATGCTTACTGCGACAGCTTGTCAGACCATCACAAAGGAGCGGGGCTTAGTTAAAGGTCAATTGTAAAGGGACTAGAAGAGCACAGCTTTGCAAAGTTGAGTGATTCAACTCCAGATGGTCACATTCATAAATTGGACTTCCGGTCCAATTTATGGCACAAAATCATTTGCTTATCATTAAGCGTGTCAATCGGGTTCTCCTGGTGGCAGAAAACTTTTCTCAAAGGGCTTTATTTTTTCTCATCTATCTCCATAAACTTGGCCATGTTGCAGTTAAGATGGAGTCAGAGGTACTTTATGTTTGTGTCCTTACTTTGGTTACAAAGGTCCAACAGTTTAAAAAACATTATGCAGTCCTAAAGTACAAGACCACAATGATGAGAAAAACTTAAACTGTTACTTCAAGGATACCTTAAGGAAAAGACCCAAGGATGTTTGTGCAACCGGCCCCAGGTCCTCACCAATGCATGCTGCATTGCCTTTTTTCTACGGTAGCCCTGAACAGACAAAACAAACACTGGCTTTAGATAGGGCCCCCGTAGTTAGCAGTCCCTCCACAATGAGAGCTTCAGAGAATACATTTTTTTTAATGGGAAACAATTCATTGTTTTCATTGGTTTAAATCACCTGATCTGTTTGTTTTGGATAATTCGCCTTCAAGTAAAAACCTCCTTGTCTGGATGTTAAAATATCAGAGAAAAGAGGTGAGCACACATTCACAGGTGCTGGGCTAGTGGCCTGTCTGTGATGAGCTGAACAGAGTTGAAGAAACACTGAATAAAATCACTGGAGAAATACCGGTTTAAATCACCTGGCTCTTTTTGGAGAGGAAGAGACCTCTGCGGATAATTCGGGTACCAATAAAAACCTCCTAAACAATGAACACTGAACAAATCCTAATTTATGGTTCACACTTGGCACACGGGAGAAGTTTCAGCTAGTTGCAATCTGCAGGCCTCACCACTAGATGCCACTAAATCCTCCACACTGCCCCTTTAATGGTTCGGTATATGTCCCACATTTTTATTGTAGTATTCCCCTCATATTTCTACAGGATCCCTACCCCACTGGGGACATATACTACAAAAATATCTATCAGAGAATCACTCCAACTGTGTTCTGAGCAGGCAGGTGGGCTGTCTATGCCTGTAGGTGTGTGCCATGCTGTTTTTATATGTGAATGTGTGGTGTGTGCGCCTGGAAACAGTGCAGAGGTTAAGAGGTTTTGCAGAGTTCTCAGACTGCTCGAGCGTGCTGTTGCTGCTCTCTGCCAGCCTGACCTGCACCTGTCAGAACTTGCGATACCATTTTTTCTTCTTCTTTCCCCCAGTGTGTTATATAGCTGCATTAGGGCCACATGCACAGTCTGGAAAGCGGGGATGTCTAATAACTCACAGATGCAAACCAAAAAAATAGTCAGAGTAATGTGATGTTGATGTGAATGTTATTTGAAACCGATCACATACTGCTTTAGGCTCCTACAGGCTTTAGAAAGGTGTATTTGACATTTCGACAAACTGTATAAACAGCGTTTAAAAGCCGAGTTCAAAGGATGCTTTGAAGAGTTACTCCTGACTGTTGCCTCCAAAAATGTCTCACCACTGGTCATGTCAAATACCAAAACATCTTTTCCTCTGTTATCAAAGGCAGTAGCCTATATGGTACATATACTGTAGCTCAGTGGAGCCACTTTGGAGGCATTACAGATTTTATTTTAAGAGACCTAAACTAGGCAGACACTGAGGTCATACAGTCAGACATAAAATATGAAAAACATGTATCTAACAGTTTACCAGTGAGCCTAAAGTGAAATGAAAAGCAGCATGACGGTGTATCACACTAGGTAGGCTGCTGCGGGTAGCCAGACGAGGTGTGGCCGAACAAGCAGGTGTGTTTCACGTCTGTCAACAAAGAGCCACCGCAAATCGTCTGAGAGCCTGTCTGTTTCTTTCAGCTCACTGTTTACTGTATTTATTGTCTGTCTATATTCAATATATCCACAAACACAGATGTCATGCCTTTTCTTGTCTTGATAACTGTTTGCGGACCCCCTCTTTGCCAAACCCCGTCTTCCTGTCTGCGGCGATGTCGGCCTCCCAGTGTGCAAATTGTTCTGATGTTGTTCTGCACTGTATACCGTAAAGTCTATCTGTCTAGCTGCTGTGCTTGTTTTTCCACCAAGATACTGGAAAATCTTGTCGATGTGCAGCCAGGTGGTGTTACCAGACAAACAGGTAGAATTGAATTTGTTCCCCCCCCTCATCTGCACGCTCTGCAGGAAATTCCCACACATTTTCTGTGCGTGATTAGAATTTCTGAAAATTACACCCTTTTCTCGAGTACACAGTTTGAGAAAGATACAAGTTAATATTAAACCTTAATTCCCACCGGGAGTATTTTGGATTTTAACAGGTCTTTTTGCCCTTTGAGCCTGACAGAATGGTTGGCTGATTGACAGCACAGATTTAGCCTGGATCCAGCCCCAGGCATCCATCAGTGCTGTCTTCACTCAGTTATCCTCGCTGACCAAGAGGCCATCTGATTTTTGTGACTGGCAGTCGTCTCCTCTGAAAGCAGCTTCCGCATCCAGCACTCTAAATGAACTCAGCAATTTGTGGTGCTGGACAGTGCTGATGTGTGTTTACTCCTAGTTTTGCAGAGCAACCTCACTGCTGGATTGTGATTGGTCCGAGGATTGCTACTGATCTTTTTTTTTCCAGTCTCTCACTCTAGCTTGAGACTCACTCCTGCAATACTAGCTGGCTATTACACCATACTCCCATGTGATTCAAGCACATATACAACTGATAACAACAGTTGTAGCATTTAATTAATAAAGCAAAGCCTGCAAACTAGTTCAGGTTGTCACCAGAGTCTCCCGTTACACTCATATGACATACTCCTCTTACACAAATCAAATGCACCCTAATGATTACAGAGCCTGTCATTGCTTTGTTAGTGGTTCTGCTGCTACGCCCGCTGCGTCACCGTTCACGTGAGTGATTTGCTGTCACTTGATGCTCCTGCCACGGCCTCTGCTGCTCCTGTCATATGGCATTTCAAAGCCCTCATCCTTTCCAGCAACCTGTTCAATCCACCATGTTTCCACTTCACAATTTGAATGGACCTCAAGAGACAGTTCACCCCAAAATCAAAAATACATATTTTTCCTCTTACCTGTAGTGATATTTATCATTCTAGATCAGTGGTTCCCAACTCGTGGGTCATCCTCCAAAAGTGGGTTGCGGGTCCATTCTAAATGGACCGCAGGTGACTCGCAAAAATGTCACGTTTGTAAAAAACACACTTTATTTTGAAGTACAGTGAATTTCTCGGACAGAGCTTTTATTTTCAAGTGCCGTTTCCTGCTGTAGAGTGAGCGACTAACAGACAGCTACTTGACAGAGACAGCAAACTAGCGCGATGACACTGAATGTATTCAGCTGTGTTGACTTTGAACAAGTGACTATGGACCCTGTGGCTGAACCACTTGGGAACCACTGTTCCAGATTGTTTTGGTGTGAGTTTCCAAGTGTTGGAGTTATCAGCCTTTTCTCAGATATAATGGAACTAGATGGCACTCATCGCCAAAATATATATTCGAAAAACTTAACAGCAGTGCCTCTGTACAGAAATCATGACCCAGTTACTCAAGATAATCCACAGTGTGGGCAGTTCTCTAGGAACTATTTTCTTTCTACTGAACTACATCCACCAACAGTATCACTACTCAGAAGGAAGCGTGCATCTACTCATGGACAAGAGGCTCGGTCTTGTGACGGCGCAAGATTTAAACATTAATGCCGTCCTCCTTAGCTGAGCTAGCTCTATGGTGCTAGGAGAGCTAGCAGTAGATGCACGCTTCCTTCTGCGCTGTGATACAGTTTGCCAGTGTAGCTCAGTAGAAAGAAAATAGTTCCTACAATAAACTGCTCACAACAAAGTCTGTGGATTATCTTGAGTTTTTTATTTTGGTGCTTTGAGCACCACAAGCTGAGTACCATTTAGTTCCATTATATTGGAGACAGCGCAGACATCTCTACGGCTGATATCTCCAACACTCGGCAACTCACATCAAAATAATCTATACTGATAAAAAGCACTTTGGGTAAGAGGAAAAAATATGTATTTTTGAGACAATAGCTTCACTTGTCACACCTGAAAGGACTCTTATGATTAATTTAATTTGGCACGTGATATAACTTTGATGTCAGTCACCTGATGCCACTGATCTCACAGAACCTGGACTATAAAACTTTATTGAAGCAGCATTTCTTCTTGTGTGCGTATTTCACCAAAAGTTTGACACCCAAAACAACGGACATGATGAAAAGTGTGATGAATACTTACGAAAGACAAAGGGCCATGACAGAATGAGGACAGGCTGAAGGACTGAAGCTGCTGTCGACAGTAAACACACTGGCCACTGGAGACTTGGCCTCTCTATTGTGTGTCTGTGGCCCAGGCATGGGGCATATTACATATCAAATTACCATCAGTGCCAGTGCTTAACAATGTGTGTGTGTGTGTGTGTGTGCGTGCACTCTTAGAAGCGCATGACAAATCACCAGCACCACCTCACAGTGTGTGACCAGAGGAAATGCATCAGCTCCTCTCTTCCTCTTTCCTCTCCCAGCCCACAGATCATCAGGGACTTATTGTACAGCACCAGGCTGTCTGTGTACTGCAGCTACAGAAAGTGATCGGGAAAAACACTCACAGCAGAGACAAAAAAAAAAAAACAACAACCTTTGTTCCCTTTGGAACATAAGAATTTTTTTTTGGCCGTGTGCAGAAACCTCAAGAGAGTGATCTGGTATTCTGTGCCTGTGCGTTTCTTACTATTGTGGTGGTAATATACACACTGCTCAGTAGCTGTGGCGGTGATTTTATTTCACTCCAATTTTACTGAACTGTAATCATCATTTCTTTGATTACAATCACTCACTGTTAACCTGGTGTGATAGCTGGGAGATGATGTATCATGCTACTGCGAGCCATCTCGCTTTTATTTGGCAGCAAATGTTTCTGGTAATCTAACAGCGCTTCACAAAGCAGAACAATAAGAGCCTTGTAACTCCAACAACCTATATTTATTTCTCCATTATTTTAGTGTGATAGAACGCCACAGGTTGGTAGTAACACTCCTAATATAGTTAAAGGTGTCATCCTCGGGGCCGTACTTTTCTTTATTTCAAATTGAGGCCCTCGTAAACAGATCAATAAAATACTCAGACAGCATAAACAAACGAGTCGCTGGGTGTGGCATCGCTCCATCAGCTTTCCATTAGTCTCGCCACCTCGAATCTAATATTTTTCGCCAATAGAGTCAGACTGCAGACGCTCTGTTTTCACTTCCACCTACATAGACAAAAAACACAATTGATATGTGACACAGAAACAAGCTGTGCTGTTTGTTTTTGGTGATTTAAAAAAGGCTGGTTCAGATTTGAAAAGTTCTTCAAGTCGAAGGCACTGTGGGTTATTAAATGTTGGGATTTTGACTTCTATAGAAATGAAAGGGTGTGTTTCACACTCTGACGTCCTTTAAGATAATGTTCAACATTGTGTGCAATTCTAACTGGTCACTTAGCATGATGTGGAAGCACTACCTCAAGTAGAGTCCATAAAGTTCTGCGTCCTCCAGGATGCACTCTGACATACATATAGCTGGATTTGTAACTGCATAGTGGTGCATATATAGTATTTAGACAGTGAACAGGTCAGATCAGTGTCACATGGTAACAGGATCAGATCTAAAGCGAGTGTGAGGAAAACTAGATGGGAGCTGGCAGCGTGAATCAAACTGGAGACATGGTGACCTCTGTCTGATGAAATAACGCTGTGTCCTCTGAATGGCAACTGCTTTGTGTGTGTGTGTGTGTGTGTGTGTGTGTGTGTGTGTGTGTGTGTGTGTGTGTGTGCGCTCAGTGGAGGGAATGCCCAGACTTTCTTATCATAGTCACATTGCCTCCTTCACCCTCTGGCTCCACACCAAGACAGGCTGGAGCCGAACGCAGGCTGTCCACAGACACACAGCCAAATCTAAGGAGTGACTACTACAGTGTTTGAAAGAGAGAAATAAAAATAACAAAGACGCAAAACGATCGAAACAAAATGTCCACTTTCCACCTGTTCACACATCATTTATAAGGCCGTTTGGATGGAAGCAGCAGTGATCCATGTGCTGCCAGATTAGTGCATGTTTGTCATCCACAGTATCAAATTCATCTGTGAAAATAAAAAAGACAATACTGTATAAAACTATGCAACATAAGCAGTGAGAAGAATTTCAATTAAAATATATTCAGACAGAATGATCCGTCTAACTGTGTTTGACCTTTGCAGCTGAACGGCGAGTCTGGACTTTATACTACAAATTGACAAGTGTAAACAGAGATTTTAATGGCTTTTATAACCCCTTAACACCATTTGTTATAATTACAGTGCTTATCTAGCCAGTAATGTCGCTGCACCATAATTTATATGAGATAATATTGGGACATTATAGAAGTCAGATGCATTTAGAGGCTTTGGGGAACCTCATTAGGATTAGCAGCAGACTAAAAACGTGCACAACCAATTTGTCAAAAATAGTTGGATGTCTGACGGAGACTACAGTTTGGAAGAGTCAATCTGGACAGTTTGGGAGGAACTTATCATACAGCACATGCATTTGGTTGTACGTTGTTTAAATATGCTGCAATGTGTCACTGACATTGAGTCACTGCAATTATCCTGTCTTTCAGGAGACAGACTTAAAATATTAATAGTCGGTTTGCCCCCTAATAGTCCACCAAATGTTAGTCTACCATTAGTCGGCAAAATTTAATTGGTCACTTAGTCACTGAAGAAACAAGTTCCACAAAGCTGCGACCACCTACACGAATGCATCCAGGCATTGCCCCTTTAGCTAAATGGCTGAATGACGTGATCAGCTGTCCTTTCGCTCATTACCAATATTTCCACACATTCTTGGGCAAGTCTGTGAAACCACTTGGAAGTTATGCGCCTTTTTGCCATTGGCCCCTTCCATTGTCACACCCCTTTTAGCTAACTGACATGAACACACACCTTCACACACACACTATTGATCTCCACACCAATTTTTAGCCTCGTAGGGACGAAAATGGTGTCAGATAAAGGGTGGAGAAATTTTTATGTGCTGACCAAATGACAGAGCAATCTCTAGAGCTGCTGGTCACAGCTGAAAAAAACAAAACAAAAAACAGAACTATCACCAGGGCCGTAAAAAAATGAGATTAAAAAGGGAAAGTGGAAAACAGCAGATGGACAACCTTATTAGTCACAAGAATGTATCATAAACCGTCCAAAACATCCAACACATAGCAGAAAACATAACACCAACACTATCCAACACCCAAGCATTCTCTTAGCAAGCCAAACCAGCGTTTCATGACAACACTCATCTAACTTCATCTGAAAGGCTTTCATATTAGCACGGCTGTCTGAAGCCTTTAAGAGGAATCCGGAGTCAAATCCAGCTTTAAAAACTTGTTTCCATAATGTCACGTTCGTGTTTTCTGCTCGAGTAGCTGCCCGGCATGAGAACACGCAGCTCGTTGTCGGCTGTCAGAATCTTTCGGATCACAGGAGCTGTTTTTTTTTTCTCTAATGATGTGCAACAAGTTGAGTATGGGTTTGGAGTAACACTGGTGGCCTACTCGCACCAGACTGTATCCCAGTTAGCAGAGCGGTTTGTTTCCAGAGGCCAGAGGATGACTTGTTTGTGTGTGCTGCAGCTGCTTTCAAATACAGCCCAACTGGGACACATAGGCATTAGCTCTCAACAGTCAGAGGGTCCCCGCACTGCTGCTGCTTTACTGGTGTCTGTCACAAAGCCATTAATATTATGTATTTTACTTTATAATGAATTGCAGGGGCGGATTTAAAATGGCTCGCTGAAACAGTACTGCGAAGCAAAAGATGTACAGACAACAACCCATTTGTGTGTCTGAACCAGACTTCACAGCCAAGGTAGAGGGCAAGACGTGGGAGTTTACTAGCACAGCGCTCCATTATTTGACGGCAGCCCACAAACTTTATCATATCGTTACTTAGAGACATTTCTCTATCTACAATCCAAAACAGATTACAGGATTGATTTGGTGAATGAGCAGAGACATGTTTTCTAAAGAGGAGCTGACAACAAAAACAGAAGATTGAAACACAAATGGCTGATATTAAAGTCTATCATTAAATATTTTTCCTCTTCCTAGGACAGCTTTTATTATCTGAATTACTGATATTTTCCTCATTTTGTTCCACATAGTTAGAAAATTATATTTTTCTGACTGAACTGATAATTTCAGCCCACAAATATCATTAATACAAACAAACTTGCATGATAAAAAAAAATTAAGAGTGGAGCCAATTTGAGAGTGATAGCAGGTTTCAGTGTTTTGATGTCTGCCACTTTTGATTACATTTGGATCACGGAGCAGGCCTTTAAAAGACATTCCAAATTAGAGCGCTGCTTAGGTTTGGTCAATTATGCAGATATGGTCAATTATGTAAAATGAGTATCTCACATCCCCTGGGTACCACGGAAGTCGTCTAGGATTACAGACATTTGGAATTGGCTCACTCACCTTATCTCTGTCACAGTGGATCAATAGGGCCCTCCTGCTAAGCACTTATAATTTCATTTCCCCTATTGCAAAGACCTTATGCTCTCTTGCAAGAGTTGGCTGCTAAAACCTGGGACTCTGCACATTGCATTAGCTGAAGCCTCAATAACTTTTTTTTTCCCCCCACGTTTGGATAGCTCTGCTCTACTGTGTAAAAACTGAGTGGTTCTCAGACTATCAGGTGACATGAAGGGAGGCTGCACTGAGGACAGTTTCGATGACAGATGACTGGAGGAGAAGTGCTCAACATGATCAGTCACTGTATATAGTGCACACACACACTCACACTTCTAACGGTGCCGGCACCACCATAAAAAAGTCCTCCAGTGAATTTTTATTACATAACCTACAACACAACTGCAGCCCCATGCAAAATAAGCAAAACAGTGAAAATGACAGATTATGCATGAGACCGTGAGGTGAACTGAAATGATCAGATCTGACACCGCAGTGCAGGAATTAAAACCTCACTGGAGTGGAGTGGATAAAGTTACTGGTTATTGGTGAACAAAGCTTGTGTGTACACCATGCCACTGCAGCAAAAGGCGAGCAACAGAAGTGGGAAAGAGAGAGAGAGAGCCTGTGAGGAAGAGTGGAGACATAAAAAGCAAAAACACGGAGGAGGCAGATAGAGAAAATATGGGTCAGACAGAGAAAGACAGGGAAGGCTCAATGTAAATCAGAATGTGTAAACATGTACAGGCCTAATCTCATTATCCCTCGTCCTCCTGGGTCTGTGATAGGATGCCTGATTAAAGCAAGAGATGAAAGAGAAGAGGTAGAGGACAGAGATGAGAGGTAGGAAGGTGATAGAGTATCCTATAGAGGAGAAATAAATAGAGGTTGAGAGATTGAGAGGAGCCGACAGCATGGGTAATATAAACTCTGCAGTGTACGCTATGAGCAGCACTCATTAACATATACAGAGGGACGGCAAAAAAGTATCTGCATCATATTGAAACAAACAGAAAGCTTATGTCAAATGGTGTTGTCACGAAATTTTGACTTTGATATCAATACCAAGTTTAGTATCAGGATACCTGATATTTAATATCTCATAGATCAGAAACAGGATGTCCACAAGGGTTGATCACATTTTGTTGCTAAAACAGTGCACAAAATATATCTACAATGAAATCTTAGGGTGCTTTCACACCTGCCCTGTTTGGTTTGGATCAGTCGAACTCAAGTTGGTTTGCCCCCTAGGTTTGGCTCATTTGGGCAAGTGTGAACACAGTAATCGTACTCGGATGCACCAAAACAACTACACCAAGACCTTCTTGAAGAAGTGGTCTCAGTCCAGTTACAATCAAACTCTGGTGCGGTTCGTTTGTGGTGAGAACGTGTATCAACCTCAAGAGAGAGGCAATTATGCAACTTTATAACAAAATCAGTCCCTGATTCAGACCAGTCTGTTCTTGGCTTCTGTTGAAAAACATAGTGGACTCTGTGGGAGAGGAACTGTTTTTTATGTAGATATAAATGACTCATTCTAGAGTAAAGAAAACACAACAATCCTTTATTTCATGAGATTATTAAATAAAGAATAACACGCTGGAGAGCCAGTGGCCCCACAGTCTAGATGAAAAATGGTAACGTATACCATTTCTGCCAATGGATGCCCTTAAATCCTACACACTGGACTTTTAACAATTTCACTTTAAGTTTATACATACCAGGACAAATTCCTAATCTGTGGTTATATTATGTAATAAGGACCTGCCCTGC
Source organism: Epinephelus awoara (assembly GCA_035609425.1). Lineage (NCBI taxonomy): Eukaryota > Metazoa > Chordata > Actinopteri > Perciformes > Serranidae > Epinephelus > Epinephelus awoara. The sequence goes on along the minus strand of CM069299.1, from coordinate 25,546,618 downwards.
AAAATAGATCTTCAACCCTTTTAAAAGCACCAAAATGAGACCCCACTAACCATAGCTTAATTCAGTTATCTTTGAATGCTATTGCTTGTCATCATGCTATTTAAGATACAGAAACTGTCGCACATTGATATTCTACGTATCCTATAGAATTTTTTCAACCTTCGCCAACCTTTCATGTTTTGCACTCTTCAGAGAGGTCTTTGTGTCTGTCACCAAGGTGCTTGGTGAGGTTTGAAGTGTTTCTTCCCTTGCCTAACTTTGTCTTATCGCACCTTCTGCACACAGGCTTCCTTATGTCAGCAGGTTTGCCTTCAGCACTGGCTCTGTAATGTTAGGCAAAGTAGTCCCATGGCAGACTTCTATAGTTCGAATTGTTAAACAGTAATGTTACAGGGTGTGTAGGTATTATCTCTGGAGAAGACATTCTGGTTTTATCAGGAGTAGACATGGTGGGGCAGAGGCATTGCTTCTCTCTCAATCAAAGCTGAGTTTCACTCTGTATCAACAGAGATGAATGTACAGCCACACTGAGCACAGACTGTACAAGCGCCCTGACTAGTGCTGCCATCCGCTCGTTCGCTTACACCTGTGACATATGACCTGCAACAAGTGCCAAGCGTTGGGAAACACCAAATGCTTTAACAAAAAATATCCAAAAAGTACCTAAATTTCAATCGACAATAATGACGAATGCATAAAGTATCGAGATGATGGATGTGAGCAAAAGTGTTATTTATGTGTTGTAATCATAATTTCTTATTTAGCTAATTGGTTATAAATGTCAAAATATTCCTGTTAACATTGTCAAGATGATTTCTGTAAAATGGAAGTGTGACTGATGGGAACAACTGTTCTGCTTAAATCAATTTCAGCAAACCATAACCAACTGCTTTTGTAGTGTCTGATTTGTTACTGAGCATACGCCAAGAATAAAATGGTTGCATCCAAATCAGAGTGGAACCTGCGTTTCATCCATCCCCTGTCACTCCTGCCTTTCAGCTCAGGATTATCTAGTAAATGATGACCAGTATCACACAGCCATAGTTTAAGATCAAAATGAGGCCAATAAGCTCATTATTTCTGTAGGAGAAGTGCCACAAAGTCAGAATCTCCTGTAAAGTACAGTCGTAGTAGTAGTACTAGCAAAGGAATCATTTATGCATACTTGAGACCTTAGGGATGAGCAACTTTAAAACCCCCACAATCTTTTCCTTAATTTATTATTCATCTCCTGCACTGATTGCATGCCCTAGTCACTTTCTTTAAATTTCTTAACTCTTGGTTCAACAGCAAATGACCTCATGACTTTTTAAAAGGCATTTCTGGGTTTGAGGCTTTTCCTCATCACACTGTATGAGCAGTGTATTTGTGCGTGTTGTGTGAAAACTCTAATTCCGCTTGACCTGAACATCTCCGCTTTGGCTGTGCCTACCAGATTGGGGTGTGGTCCCACCTGTTCACTAGAGCTTAAGGAGCTTTGAAAGGAGGGCGTGCTGAGGTGGCCGGAGGCTCCTTGGATGATAGTACGTGTGTGAACAAAGACTGTCACAATCAATCATTCTGCAAATAAGCCAGTACAGTCACCAGTAGAAAATGTAGGCGTTGTATCTTTCTGCAAACCAGGTAAACACCATGTAAACACGTTAGATATGCATGTTTCATACTTACCATCAACTAGGGCTGTCCCCTAATAGTCGACCAACCTTTGGTCAAACAAAAAAACAAATGTGAGACTCTATTAGGAGCTGCGGCTTGTCAACATCAGTCAGTCAAAACTTAGTTGACTGGACCATGTAGGAATTTAATTTGAAAGGACAGACACAGGAAGTGGCCACGCTCAGCAGTCAGACAGGAGTCACGCTACAAATCAATCACAGCCGACAGATATCTTTCCCTTCTTCTGTAAATATTCAGTCTGATAGATATGGAAAAGTTGATCATGTTAGTGCAGGGCTACCCAGAGCTTTACATCTGTCCCACAGACGATAGGCCTACACACTTATAAACAGCACCTGGAAAAAGATCAGCTCTGCACTCAGGATTTCAGATAAGCAAGCTACACAATGCTTGCTTAGCAACCTCAGATGCAACCTGCCGCCTCACTCTCGAATGCAGCTACAAGAAAGGCACAAGAGTAGTGTCAGTGCCCTACCTTGCATTTCCAGGCGGTTCAACACACACCGTGTGTACAGCCCCTGATTTCCAGGGCTGGTACCTGTGGTTAGTACACAGGCTAGTTAATAACATGTTAATCAATTACAGTGGCTCCACCAGCAACGGGAGCGGCACAACAACCCCTGTCTGTCGCGCGACAACTCTCTATTTTACGCGGCTCTTCTATTTTTGTCGTGCTACGCTCCCCTACGCGACCCTCCAGCAGATGAAAAGTACATGAAATAGTGTGCTAAACGAGCACAATGTGTTTTTAAACGAATAAACCATTATCAGAGGTGATATGTGATGATTTTTTTTTATTGATTTACCCATGTTTATCCGTGACATTGTGTAAATGTCTGTGGCGGACATTTGAAAGCGATGAGATGACAAACTGTACAGTAAACTTGTAGATAACTCAAATATATGTAATAACTTAGGTGGAAAATGCTTTAACATTTCATGCAGCCTACATGCAGCCTCTCGGCTCGGCAAACGGTAATCAACCCCGCTGGCTTCTGTATGTGTCGCTTCCGTACGCAGTCAGTGGAGCCTAAATGAATACGCCGCGACGCTACGCTGACGTGACGCTTACGTTTGCAGCCGGTGGAGCCCGGCCATTAGCCCCAAAAACCAGATATCTTAAGCCAAAACATGATCTTTTTCCAACCAAAACCAAGTGTTTTTTGTGCCGAACCCTGACCACTTGTTGTTCAAGCATAGTGTCAATGTATCAGCTACATAATATCATGCAATGTAACATATCAGTGGTTTGCAGAAACGTACAATGCCAACATTTTTCTTCTTTTTGGCAATGGGGTTGAATTAACTGCTAATCAGAGTGCCTGGGTAAGCACAGAGCCAACTCTAAAGAATGCAGAGAAGGAAGCTGCAATGGTGTTTCAGGACACCGGCACCGTGAGTGTGCAGGAGTAGCAAGGCTTAGGTAGGTCATTTTCTGTTCTACTCAGAAAGCCTAAACACTAATCTAAAAGTTGTTTGCTCATCTTTTGTCTGGTGGCCTTGCTGTGGAATACTCAGGCTGACACTGATGCACTGGATAAGTACTCTTAATGCTCTGTAAACATGTTTACCCATTTGCCACAGGACTGTTGCTTGTCACGACAATTTATTCCCCTCCATTTGCTCCAGTTTCATTTCATTGTACTATGGAAAAAGGACGGAGTCCCACACAGATACGAGCTCAACAATGCATCCTGTATATTAAAAAGATCCTCAATCTGCCGAGAGAGATTGCAACAGAGGATATTAGCGTCGGCGATGGTGTGTTTTGTATTGTGCTACCTAGACTCACAGACATGGTGGTTAAAATGACAAAGGCTGCAAAAAAAAGGTGCGAGCTACCAATTGTTGACCCTTCATTTCACACATAATCTCCAAAGTCGTCATGTTGAGCAGACTAAGCTGTATGTATGATGAAATAAATGTCTTCCAATTCAAATTATTCCTCAGTAAATTTACTAGAAACTGTTTGAAATGAATCTCATTGGACTTTGGCCGACCTTTAAAAGTGCATTTACAATCCAGACGTTATACCGGAGCAGAAAATTCCCCTTGATATACACATTTTTTAAATGAGTAGAAAATTGACAAAAAAATTAAATAAAGCGCTCCCAGTTATTGAGTGTGGGCCAATAATGCAGTGGCATTTCACACTTGAGATATTTTCTCATACAGTTAGAGCAGACACCATGAAATAGCCTATAAAGGTGTTGTCAAAACACGCACCCCGGCCCGCTCTAAAACCTGCACGCAGCGCTGTTAAAGTGCTGTTACGGTAGCTATAGCCGCATCAAATGACAGCTTGACTTCAGGTGTTGGCAAAAATGTCTCAACCTTGCCTTCCCCTCCGTATCTCTTCTTCCCCTTTTTGCTTGATCTCCTTTTCCCCCTCTACTATCAGAAATGCTGACCTCCTTCTGTTTGCTGAACTTTTCCCCTCATATCTACTCATTTACATATACAGTACTTCAACCCTTTTGCTACTTTCCTGCTGATTCCCTGATTCAGGGGGTTCATTATTGTCTTCACACCTCCTCCTCCTTCTTGCCTCTTGCTTATCCTCCAACTCATCCTAAATCCCTCGCTCCTCTTTCCTCTTTCATTCCCCTCTCCTCCTCCTCATCACTCAGTGGAACAGCAGAGCTCTTCATCAAGCAGACGTCAGGCATCTGTCAGAGTCCCGGCCAGTCTCGGCGTGATTGATTTTTGGCCCACCTGCGTCTTTCGTAATGACCAACTGTCAGTTGTTTTACTGCCCGCTCTGCCTCCCCTCAGTATCTCCTGTCACTGCAGCATCCAGAGGCTAAATCTCTCGGCTCGGGCCTACAGTGCATTATCTGGCTTGTCTTCAGATAAGATTTATGCAGGTATACCTTAGAGCCCGCTTGTCCTCCCTCCAATCACTGAAGAGAACGCTATCACGGATGGTTATTTTAAAGAAACAAATCGATTACATTCTGACGGCGAACGCAATATCTCCTTTACGCTTAAAGTTTTCAATTATTCCCAGGGAATGACTTTTCTGACAGAAGCTAATAAATGTCTGTTTGGACTCGCGAGCACAACGCTGTGTTTTGATTTGGTCTAGTAACAGCTTGTAAAAGAGTTTGGGAGCTGAGGCAGCAGACTATTTTGAGTAGAATGTAACTCTGGAGATCTGCCACGTAGCGGAGGACAAGCAAGACATACTTCCTGTGTGGAAAGCCAATATCATTTCAAGTGGGGACTCAGCACATCTTATTGATCAGCCTGAGTAAGAAGGAATTTAGAATTTATCCCAAAACAAGATGCTTTAACAAGCGAATGTCATCTCCACATGTTACCTTCCTTGAAATAGCTTGTTTTTCTCGAGATCAAACTTCTCTTTGGCAGAGACAAAAATGTTGCACGCTTTTCTCTTTGATCCATATGTTTCAATGTGAGAGAGAGCAGCCTGCTTACATTGTACCAAACTGATAAAACAAATCCAGACTAAATATATGAGGACATCAAGCCTTGACTTGATTGGGCGCCGAAGCAGAACAAGCCATTTAAATTTCACCTTGAGGGATCGGGTTCAATGGATTTTGTTGAAGGCACAAGATGTTACTTCTCCAACTGAGCCCAGACCTCAGTGTGACTCCGAGACATCAGATGATGAAAACATGTCAGGAACACTTTCAAAAGCTCCTTTATGTCCCGTGGCGACCTCCAGACTTGAGTACGGATATATAAGAGGAGCTTCAAACTGGAAGCGGAGTGAAAGCAGGGGCATATCACTTCCCCTCACTGCACTCACCTGGATACTGAGCTTCTTTGATCATCTACAGAGGCCAGGTGCTACTTCCGGATCTTGAGTAAGGCAAACTTTCTAGATCTCATTCTCTCTTTCTCTACTTCCTGTTGCTGTTTGTCTCTTGAGATTTTTCCTTCACTCTTTTGCCCTTCCATCCATAGTTCTTTCCTTCCTTCATTCCTTCCCTCCTCTCCTTTCCTTGCCCCTCTTTATCTCCATCTGCCTGGCAGGGACAACTGAGTGCCCATGGAGAGGAGGGATGCAGCAGAAGGCATCTTTGAAAGAGAGCTCTGGCTGCAAACCTTTCATCTAGCGCTATACCTGGCCAAGGCAGGCTGCAGGGTACCTTTGCTGTCAGAAGGCATACACCAGAGGAGGGAGGAGGGATGAGACAAGCGGAGGAAAAAGGGAAATGAAATGCAATGAGTGGGAAAGAGAAAAGGGCATGAAAAAAAAAACTTGCCTCTCTAGTATTAATAATCTATTTATGCTTTTGCCAGGCTCAAAAAAAGAGGGAGTAAATGAAGATGAGTGAGAAACAGACATCAGAGGAACAAGATTGAGAGCAGAGAACGGGGAAGCAGAAGTGGAGCAGAAAGATGAGAGACAGAGAGGCCCTTGTGGCTCACAGAGGAGAGCCAATTTACAAAGCTCCTGCTAATGCAGCTACTTGGGTCTCCCTCCTGCTGTCACCTAAAATATGTCCAAGACAGAATCAGTCAATCACTGAAACTGCTTAAGTATGCTTAAAACTGGGATTCCTGCTGTATTGACCACTAGCAGCACAGGCACAACACAGTGAAAAGACATCCTGCGTCCTACACCAGATTATTAAAGGATATGTTTATATGACATGCTCCAACTGAGCAATTTTTAAAATCTGAAAGGGCTGTAAATACTGTTTCCAAAGCATGGGGGTGCACTGAAATTACTGCTGTTCAGTCAAAGCCTGCACTCAGGTCTGCATGCAACATCACAACTTTGGCAGTGTTACCGTGTGCATTATCTCAGCATGCCATTGCTTGGCCTATTGCATCCACTGCAGAGTGTGCCTCCTTGACAGGCAAAAGCTAAGTACTCTGAGAGTGTGTGGTGTGCCTCAACAGGAGGCAGGCAGGAAGTTAATGTGTGTGTGTATTCCTGAGTGCCTATGTGTGTAAAATCCTTTAGAAACCTCTCTAAAAACAGGCCGCATGCTTCTTTTGGTAAAACACATAATAACTCAAAAGCCTCCCATTGACAGCGGCTGTCTATAGCCGTGAAGGACTGTGAGTTTGACAAATGGATTCTCGCGTAGCCGTCTACCTGTGTAGGTTCTGCATGGGAAAATCAGGGAGGAATGCTGCCAGGCAGGTCTGTCCTTAGTCCTAAATGCCACGTCTGGGAACACAGACGAGGGTCATTATCGAGTCAGACCGTGTTGTTAAGGCTGACAAAATGTTGTTTACATCAGACATGGCCGGCCCTCTCAATTGTCTGTATCACTCAACAGAATGGGAATTCATCTTTTAAGTCAGCAGGTATATAAAGAGTGATCTGTTCTTGAGAGACCATCATTAAAATCAGACAATAGGTGCCTGTAGGCAAAAGCCTGGCTTCAATGACTTTTAAATGAGCCTCAATCTCCCCTTTTTTATATATTTCTCTTCTCTGTCTGTCCCTCCTCTCTTTTGTATCAAAGACAACCTTGATCAAGTTCATACTAAATGTAAATGCCGCACATCAAAGACAAGTCATGTAACCATGGGAACCAAGCCCATTCTTCATACGAAAAATAGATTGTTTTTCTCTGTAGTCCTCCTTGAAGCCTAGAGCCCAGTTCAGACCACAGTTTCGCGAGTTTTAGAAGGTTGCAGTGAGAAGTTGCGACGATGTCAAGTGGCCCGTCAAAACTTGACTCAAGCTGGCTGATGGTGTCACCTGCGACTAAACTTGTCAAATCGCCAGAGGCCGGTTTCAGAATGTAAGGCATGTCACCTTTTTCAACAGCCAATGAGCTGGTAGCAGTCAGCTGGCCAAGTCAGTTTCAAACTGCAGATGGCGTGTTGGCTCGGTGGGGCACTCTGACAACAGCCCTCCGTCCCTGCCAAGCCCGAGCCCGTTGCATTTACATCTCCTGCGGCTGCTGACACGTATGTAGGCCTCCGTCATTACGGTGTGTCGTGTTGGACAGTGGGTTGCTGCTGATGATGCTGATGATGTATGTGATTAATTAAGATTAATTAATCACGAAGCATGCAGTTAATTAGATCATATTTTAAGTGCTTGACAGCACTAATATTATTTAAAACCTGCACATACATAGAAAAGTCTCTACAATAAGGCACCACTGAGGAAACTCTAGCTACCACAGTTCAGTCCATTTCAGGCTATTCTCTACCATCACAGGAGCGTAAATAACATCAACAATTGTTTACGTGAGAGAACTGCACACCCTCTCAACCTGTATATAATAAAGTCAACAAGCTTTTTCCACACAAACATAGAAAGCTTCAAGAGCGTGGTACTCATGCGAGATTATAAGCTCTTGTCAGCAGGATATGGCACCGGGAAAAGCCAGTCGAGCGGTCTTAAGAGACAAGAGGCTGAGACGGGGGAGCTGACGAGGCCCCGGACTCCGGCTATACAGTACAACAAGTGCATTATGTTTCCACTCAGCAGGGGGGCCGAGACGGCTGCCAGGCTCCATGGAAGGCAAGGTGGCAGCTTAACAAAGCAAACCATTTTAGACATGAATGAATGTAGCCAGTGCTAATCCAGTCATTTACATCAGTTTGTCTCTCAGCAGGTTTTGGCACAGTACATAGACTTTAAACACTGATGGTTTTAGTCCTAATCATGACCTTGGTCTTGTCCTACTTCCACTTTCATCCCTCCTATCCTCAACTCACCCCACTATTTCCTCATCATACACTAAATTTATCCCTATAATATGATGTAAAAATGGGATGGGTAACCAGCTGAAAGGAGCATCTGATGCTATGGAAACAAAGACTGTTCCCTCTCATAGACAGTCAAAATGAAGTTGAGGCAGCATGTCTTCATCAAGGAAAAAAAAAAAAAGAGATGCAAGCATGGGCATAAATTAATAAATAGGTATTGGTCCACAGGCTCCTACCACTTGGCTTGAATGGTAAAAAGGTGCTGACAGAGATGTGAGTTGGGGTTGGAGAAGGAGAATCATGGGGAAGGATCCTGCAGAGTGGAGTTAAAAATAGAGCATGAAGTGGAGGAGGGGGGGAGGAAGAGGAGGGGGAGGGGACGTACCTGTGGGCTTGGAGGCAGCCTAGTTAGCAATGAGCAGCACCACTGTGGACGACGGCGGGCTGGAGAGGGAGACAGGAAGAGAGATGGTGAGAAAGAGAGAGAAAGACAAATGAGAGAGAAAGGATGAGGACAAAGTGAGGTGAAAACCAGACGACAGATAATGAGCAGAAAGAGAGAGAAGGGGAAGGGTTGGGGGGGAGGATAATGAGAAAACAAGTCAGATTAGCATGAAACCCCGTGTCTGAGTCTAAAGCAGACAATTATTTCACAGTAGGCCGCGGATGGCAGAAATGACTAGCAATAGTCCGCGACAGATGCACATGCTGAATTTACAAATGTCACCCAAACATACACATACACAACAGACACACACACATGCGCGCTGGGTGTTACACTGCAAGTGCTAGAGGTGGGGATTCCATTAATAATCCCTCCAGCTAAGCCAGAGACAATACAGCCATATGTAGTAACATATTATGTCATGTTGCCTATTGTCTAAGAACTAGTCATTCATAAACAAGGTGCCCCCCTACTCTCTAGGTTTCCTGTGCAGGATTGTTGGGTACTGTAAACACACTTTGTCGCTTGAATGCCGCCTGCTTAGGATCTGGCACCTGGTTGCTACCTTTTTATAAAGCCCCTGACCTGACCTGAGCGCTGTGGGGGTGCACGTCTATAAACATCCCAAGCACAGGACACAAGAAGAAAATAAGAACATACAGGCAGCAGGCCGAGACAGGAAATACACTGCCACACACTTCTTGTGGGTCAAAAATGATGATTGAGAGGGATTACTACTGTATGAGTACATACTTTTTTTTTTAGGGACAATCCTGCATAGTATAAGATGGAAAAAAGTGATCCTACAAAACGCACTGTTACAAAGCAAGCCACTTTATTGTCTAAGCTCCTTTCGCTTGCAGTGACTATTTTAACACCATGTTACTGAGGCTCTTTTGTGTTCACTTAAAGGGGTGCAGATTGTACTTAAGCATTTTCATATGCCTGTCAGCATGAACACAAATAGCATACGAGTGGGTCAAGAGAGTGAGCCACCCCTCTCCTTCTCTCTATCTCAAACTCAGACCAAACTCCAATCAAACTGTAAAACCAGTAGAGGTGGGGGGGGGAAATTGATACAGCACAGTATTGTAATATTTTTGTTTGGCAATATCGTACTGTCATACAGTGCCAAGTATTCATTTTGTTATTATATAAATCATTAATATTACAAATACAAATTAAGGCTTTTGGTAGCCTATTAGAATAATATAATCAATTGCTTTTTCAGTCCACTAGATACAATTTGCTACTGCAAAACAATGACTCAAGTGAGATGAACAGACTGGAAACTTTTTGTTATTAGAAAACACAGATGACTCCTCCTCTGTCTGAAACCATATGCAATTAATTGAACTATTTTTATTTATTTATTTATGTTTGTTTGTCCAATTATTCTGTTTTATGTTTTGTTGTGTTTTTCTTGTTTTGCTTTGTTGTTGTTTTGTATTTTATAAAATCTTTAAAAAATGCACAAAAATAAATAAATAAATAAAAATAACACAGATGTTGACAAAGTATTCCTTTGGGGACATAATTTCCAGTTGAAAAAATGTATTAAATTGCACTATATGTAATTGCAATACTGCATCTTTTATTTATATATAAATATATATATTTTTTTTTTCTGAATGAGTGAGGGTATACATCCAATACATTCCATGTTTCAATCTTAACTTATCATCACATATCTTAATAAATCAAGTTAGCAACTATACAGTCACTTGCGATCGTCATTACAGATAACATTTCATCCCTGCTCATATACATGCATATACATGTTTATCAGACACCCACACAGCCGCAGACACACAGACAAATAGACACAAAGACACGCAAGGGCAACGGACAGGACAGAAGTGACACAAGACACAGGGTTCTCTTGATTCATGCAGGCTGGATGTGGTGATCCTGCAGCCTCCCTCAATCTACAGAGCTTCATAAATTGTAATATTGTATCATGACTTAAGTTTTGTGATAATATCATATTGTGGATCTGGTGATTCCCACCCCTAAAAAACAGTGCTAATTAAATGTTAACCGAGAGTCTATTATTGCATTGCCCATTTATTGCCTTAAAATGTCTTCATAAACACATTTTAGTGCACTGTTTGGCTGTGATGTGAGAATTTGTGGAAAGGAAGTTGGCGCATCCTGTTTCCTGTATTTCCTGTATTTAGCACAAAGATTCTGTTACTGTGTTGCCTCGTTCTCACCTGACATGTTTTAGAAACATATTTTAGCTTACTGTTTAACTGTAATTTGAGATTGTTTGTTACCATCTTGCTGCCATTTTGTTTCCTGTATCAAAATGGTCAAGCTTGCATTACATCACTGAAATGCGGTAATGTTTACTGGTCCAGTGTGGGTCAGCATTCTGGTAGTTGTAGGTTTGCTACCTCTTGAGCAAAGCCAATGTCGCTGCCCTTCTTCTTTGTTTTGTCTGGTCATGTCGCACCAATTTCAAAAGTATTTGCATATTTCTGCTGCATACGTAAATAGCCTAGTTTTATGAAAAAAACATCTTCCCAGCAGTTAAATATTTCTTTAACAGTCTGCTTTGACTGTTAATTCAGGGTTTGGCCACACTGACTCAGTAATAAACCCTGCATATGTATCTTTAGACATGGTAACCATAACTCACACTTCTGGATTCATCGTAAGGGAGAACCACCAATTAAAAAGACAGAAATCATCAGCTTATATAAACAAACAATTCAGCTGCTTCACAAATCAGACTTGTGCTAAGCCAAGAGTGGCAACAGAATCCTCTGAAACACCTTCCATTTCCAAAATAATAAATGGAAATCAAATACACATTCAAAACAACAGCCCTGAGAAATTTTTCACCACCACCTCTGGCACGCCCCCATGTCTCAAATTTCATTTTCTGAAAAACAGGATTTCAAGTGAGACGTGGCCTCAGAGAGGCTACAGTTAAATATTGACACCAGTAGGCAGCCAAACAAAAGCAGCAGGAGGATGTCAACGGAAGAAGTCCCGACACGGACAATCGGTGCATTGTTTACTCGAGGGCCAGCCAGGTGCGATGTTACTTTTTTGTCAGTGCAAAATAATCTGAGAAAACAGAACACATGGCCCATCATCTGGGTCCTAATAAGCTATTGTTCCTAACCGGTTCAGGAGGGATTCCAGTGAGTCATCCACGACTGACGGAGAGGAAAACTTGGCAAGAGAGACTGTGCCGAGCAGCTGTGTTCAAAGTGCCTGCAGATTCGAAATCTTCATACCTGGATACTGGGAAGTATTCAGTAAACACAAAGAAAAAATGTTGCTACACTTGAGCTTTTTGATGCTGCTGCATATCAAATATTTGGTTATACATGAACACAGCTACACCTGTTGGGCTTATTAAAATATGTCTGCTTTGGTGAAATATATGATGTGTTGTAATTCATGGCTCACCATGATTTGAATTTCATGCTGAGTTGTGAATTGATTTCATGGTCTCTGTGGCCCTAAAATAATGAGAATCAGAGTTACAAGCTCTCCTAACAATAAACCGAATACATTTGTGTGATCACTTAATTCACATTTTTCAATTAGGGCTTATTTGCCGCACTCTGAATAATGAATTGTGCTTATAAATCACTCTGAAAGCATTCATTAATTTTCAAAACAGCTCATTATTTAGCATATTAACTAATTCACATGAGGTGTGCTAACAAAGCCATGGCTGCATTCTGCCAATCTCTCCTCCCCCTGATGTCCACCATCACTGTCTCTGAATCATTGATGCGCATCGATGTGCCACAATTCACCATAATGATTGCCTAATAAGAGACAATCAGAGGAGAACAGGCCTGTCAATGGACGACAAAGTGAGGCAACAAGTTTTCATCTCCTCTGAATACCAAGTGAGTAGTTACACACAAAGGAGACAAATAGAAAGGAGACAAAACCTTTTATTCCGACAAACACATTCAAATATGAAAAATGGATGTATTTCAATGCGTAAAGAGGTCTGTGTTTATTGTAAAACCATACAAAGTGTTACTTTGTAGTTTTTTGTCTTTTACTTTTGTTTCCAGAGTTTTACATTTCAGATAGATGTCACTCTGATAAATGGCAATCATCAGCACCGCACTAATTTTCAGTCGCTCCGCATGTTAGTCTCAGTTAATCTAATATCTAAATGTAAATGAGTGATTAGTGTCAATAGCAGAACATTTTAACCATCTGCTACTGCTACATAATGACAACTGAGAATGGTCTATTTCAGCTGTCATATCACTTAGCTGTTATAAACAGAAAATGTGATCACCCGGTAATGCACATCAAATCTTATAGCCTTGCACAGATGACATGGATTAAAGAATACAGTGCTTTTCTATCCTGTGAACAGTTTCAGAATACTGTACTTGAAGACGGCCTATAGAATAGTTTATGTTTTTCCTTTGAGGATTTTAACTGATTGAAATTACAAATTGTACTTCACTGTTAAATCTCTAATGAGAAACCCATAAATAGTTCTGATGTCAAAATGGAGCCCCGTGGTCATGTGGCATCAGAGTTCACGTTCAAAGCACAACACTAGACACTCTTATCAACACATTCTGACAGTGCACCCTGCCAATTTGCACCTTTGCCGATGTGAGGAAACCCCATCATCACCTCCCCCAACAGACCAGAATGAAATCCAGTCATAAGACATATCTGAGTAGGGGGAATGCCTGTGATCACTGACATGCCAGAGTGCTCACTGAAATATGTGGCTAAGGAGCTTTATTTAGACCTATCAACACTCTCACAATCACACAATCATTCTCTCCGAACTGTAGGAAGGAAGGTAAAAACTTACTAACTACACGTAAGTAGGTTAACAAAAAGTGAGTTGAAAAAACAGCTATAAGCTACAAGCTTTTTTTTACACTAGGGCTGGGCAATGTATCGATGTCGATATAGTGATATGAGACTAGATATCCTCTTAGATTTTGGATGAAGTCATATCATGATGTTGTGTTTTCCTGGTTTTGAAGACTGCACTGCAGTAAAATGAATACATTTCTGAGACTTCAGACTGTTCTACCTTACAGATGATTATTTTTTAATGTGTAAATATTTTATAATACCATATTCAACCCAACAATATCCTTGCAATATCAATATTGTGGCATGTGGTGAAAGAAAAATCACAATATTTGATTTTCTTCACATTGCCCTGCCCTAGTTTTCACCAACATGTACCAGTTTAATCACAGATAGCCATCACTGCAACATGAGACCTGGACCTAGGTTAAATGGGCTGACTCTGTGACAGGATAAATAATATTTATGAGAAACCTCCTCTACTCTGCAATCTATATGGTAATTTATATCATTACAAAGCAACTCCTGGAATGCATTACTGATTGATGACCTCCTTCCACCAATCCATCTATTCATCCATTCATCCATCCATCCATTTACCACTGTTTATCTGGGGCTAGGTCACCATTGCAGCTGGCTGAGTGAGGTAGTCCAGACGTCCCCCTCCCCAACAACATCATGGGCGTCACTTTTGGGGACCTCTCATGTCGTCTAACTTTATGTTAAGTTTATGGGAAAACCTCTAAAGGGCACCCAGGCAGCATCCTGAGAGGTTGAGGCTCGAAGCACCTCAACTTTGCCTGATATCACACAGAATTATCAACTCCTTAGATTTCATTTCCATCTTCAATCTGACATTGCGTCTACTTTTACTGATTTCCATGAGGGAGAGGGATTCCATTTTCCATAACCAATCAGTAGAAACAAGTGTATCCCCCTGAATCTACCGACATTGTAAGTCCACACTGATGCGTAACCATGCCAACATATCTGTTTTGCCAGTGTTTTAATATTGGAGTGGAGTGAAGTAAAAAGAAACTATGATGTTGGGCAATATTGAGAGGACATGTTGATTCACAACAGCCTAAATAGCAGCGTTTATCTTGTCTATGGCGCTGCCACTGATGTTATTACTCCTCATTGGTTCCTGCATAAAACTTGCCAATGCTTGACAACAGCTTGACAACAGTATTAGCCTCCCTGCAGCGCTCAATAGTTGTTTTTTTTATTTCAACAAAGAAACTGCTGTTTCACATCAGCATGCCAGATGAATCAGTCAGCTCCAACTTAATTATGTGGCCGGGTTCAAAGGTCTGGACCCAGGCAAACCTCAACGGGCACTTGGCTACAAACTGCCCCAGTGCGTGCTGGAGGGCACAGTCTGATAGGGCCGACAGAACCACATCATCTGCAAAGAACAGAGAAGCTCCTTTGAGGTCTCCAAACCAGATGCTCCCCTCCATGTGGGTGCGCCTTGAGATCTTGCCCATGAGGATCACAAAGACAAATGGTGACGAGGGACAACCCTGGCTGAACCTGAGGCCCACTGACTTCTTGCCCAGAATCCAGACACAGCTCTCACGCTGGTTATATAAGGACCGAATAGCTCCAAGCAATACCCATGAGCCCCATATTCTTCCAGCAACCCACAATAGACACCCTTAAAACAGGTGGGTGTATCCTTTAACTTCACAGTGTTTTTACAAAAGGAAACTCTTTACTCTGAGTGGAACGTTTGGATCCTCTGAATAGAAACAGGTGTGGTGGTGAAAACCAGGGGTCAGCACATTCATATATTGTTAGAGCTGGTGATGCCAAAGAGGTCCCTGTGACTTTATAGGAAACTACTGCACGTAACTTAGAAACAGGTTTGTTATCAACCTGTTTTCTCACGTGTTCACCTCTCCCTCCTTCTAATTTGCCCTTATCTATTGCTTTCACTTTAGTTTTGACTACAAGTTAATATTAGTTTTGCTACTAATATTATGTTTCCAGCCCACAGCTCTTTTCCTGTGGGAGTCCAACCTGTGAGTATAAATAACTTGGATATTCTGTCCCTCCCACGCAGGTCCTAAATATGCTCTGGTAAGAGACAGACAGTGATTTCACTTTGATGAGAGTACCCTGTTAGAAATCCAGACATCACAGTTTGGCTTGTTGATATATTTGCTTCTGTCACTTCCCCTGCTGAGAAAACCCTAACAGACAAAAAGTGGATGAATGGGATAATTGGGAGCATAGCATGAGACAAAAAGTGAAGGGATTCATGCAGTTAAAAGCTCAGATGTAATAAGTGAGCCAATCAAAATAATGCGCCTTTCCTTCATCTTGTTTTGTGTCATTTCCCCGCAGGTCACACTTGAAATTCTCCAACTTCACTTGGAGTCTAACAGCGGCACTGCTTCAAAAGTAAAACTCTAAATTGGTGTCAGAGAAAGGATGTTTTTCTTTTTTTTCCCCCACTTTGGCCAGTGATTGTTGTGAGAAAATAAAGCTAACCTTTTGTGAGCAACATGTGTTGAGCAGCAACGAGCCTTTGATGTGGATGAAAAGACCTTTCCGACCACAATCTGGTTTGGCAAACAGATAAGACGTTACCATAAACTTTCAAAAGCGTCTTTGTGAATGAGATCTCTCTGACCCTGACACTGTGTGTATGTCAACATTTTTATCAAGTCGAGTCAGGTTTATTTATAGAGTCCATTGTGGAAGTATGCCTTTAAGGACGAAGCATTCCCTTTACAGAGGCTAGTCAACACTTTACAGCCCTGATTGTGCGATATACTTTAGATGGATTTTATGACCATTTGAAATCAATTAGTCATGCTGTGGTACCCTGAATTTGTGAAGAAAACATTGCTTTTCTCGCATGCCTCCACAGAGAACAGTGTTTGATTTAATGATTGACTGACAACAACATAACTAGGGATGAGCTGTATCATCTCGTTCACCATAATACTGGTATCGTTCTTAATATTATATTTAAAAAATGCATACTTTGATACTCGCGATATTTTGACTTGTTGACATATTGGTGTCATACTGTTACCCACAGAAACAACAAGCATGGCTGAAAGTTCGTTGAATCGTTACCGACTTCATGGTGGTTCCAGAAAGAGGAGCAGCTTCAGTAGTGTGGGATAAACTGTGGCGTCCTGAGTGTTTTATTTTTTTTTTTGTATTTGGGAGCTGATTAAATGTGTAATTTGTGGTAGGTTTTATTTTGTTGAACTATTAATATTGTATACAGAATCTAAATTCACTCTAAGTTACTGTTGTTGTTCACAAACTACAGAAATGAGAGATAATTTTTGTTTAGTTTTTACTGAATATTAAGAGGCAAACTGTAAAACTATATCACTTATTTTGTTGCAATTCTATTTTCCTAAATTAATAATGATTTTTTTTTTTTGTTTGCTAACATGTCATATCGTCAAGAATATCATTATCCCAAAAATACCCTGAAATATTGTGCTATTATTTTTGGCCCATATCGCTCACCCCTAAACTATATCAAAACTTCTGTTCACAAACTCTCACACAACTTGTGCAGTAAAATACAAGTCTCATTTATCCAGTCGTACGCTCCAAATTTTACTTCGTACTTGTACTTTCCAAATGCATTTTCACTGAAAAACATTAGTGTTTAAAACTTAGAGTGAAGCTTATTTATGCTCTCTTCAAAGCTAAACTTTTAGTGAAAATGCATGTTTGGGAAATACTGAGCATAGCACTGGATAAATGAGACTTAGATTACACTGCACAAGTTGTGTGACAGTTTGTAAATGAATGTTTTGATTTAAACAAATTCCCAAATCAATCAGTAAATGAATTTGTTCCCCATTTTCTGTGGAGGCGTGCAAGAAAAACAAAGTTTTCTTTGTGTATTCAAGGTAACTTCGCCTGACTAACTGATTTACAAAAGCTCATTTTGTGGGTAAAGTATTCCTTTAAAGGTTAGGATTTTCCTAAAAAACAATACACTCATACAAAAGTAATCCCTCTCAATCATCACAACCAATGTACAACCACAGTCTGACTGTTGGCCACTCAGCAGCAGCACAAATTGCCCAAATGCACCTTGACATTAGCCGTCCTTCACTTATTCCTAACCACATTCCTCTAACTGGTCTAAGTGCTGGAGGTGGCCGCTCTCTGGTCACAACCCCACTTACTACTTGACAAATACCATTAAATATTCCACGAGCACCCTATCTGTCTTGATCAAATTAAAAAGGCTCCCTGTTCAAGGCCATCACAAATCAACAATTAATATGCCAAAAGGGAGTATCTCACACTGATAAATGTCACTGGTGCAATGTACACAGGCTAATGAGTTTTGAACACTGCTGACACAGTCTGGCTGAAATAAAATACAAAGGACAAGAGTGATGACTAGTTCACTATATTCAATTATCCGGCCTGAACAGAGGCTGTCGCTGTGCTCAGTCAACTCAACCTCTGGTGGGGCATCTTGCATTTTTCAGAGAGTAAATTAACTGTCAAGGCTTTGATGGAACAGAACAGAGCGAAAGCTACACAACAGTGTCAATAATCCTCAACATTTTCTTTTTTTTTCTCTCACCACCAACTTAACATGTGGTTGATATCAGATAACAAGAAACCAATTTGCTGCATATGTTTGAGATGACACGGTGTCAAGAGCTAGAAATAGTTTTGGTGGGAACTTTTTTTGGGAAACAGAACTTTTAAAGTCTCGGGGCGAGTGTTTTATGAGAAAGGGCGTTGGCTGCCTCTTCCAGAATTAGCTCAGCACACATACACACACAGAGACACACACACACACACACCCCCACACACACATCAATGCTCATTATCAGCTACACCACAACACACAGGAGCCACTTTGTATCGCCAGGGAAAACTCACACATCCTCGCCGCGTTTCCTGGCATGACCTCACTTGCAGCAGAATACAAACACTGTACGTCAACCATCAGCATTTTTTCCCACTGTGAGAAAGTAGTAACAGAACTTTTTTTTAAAAGCCACGAAGCTGTTTTTGTCTTTAATCAGGCCTGTAACATACAGACAGTGATCACTGTCAACAAAAGAAATGATCAACACTGTAATGAAAAATATGTTTTAATTAATTTCACCAGTTTTGCTCATTTACCATGTTAAGACTATGTTATATCTACAAATAGCAGGCAGAACTTTCCTTTATTTCCTTGCCTGCGTGATCAGATTAAGACATTAGCTGGCTCCCTATTTTATCACAGAATGCCTAAATGTAAGTATAACACATTCCCTCCTGTCTTGTCTTGACACTAACAATGCTCTCTCTCATACATACTAACATGAGCAATGCCGTCTGGATTTATGGGCCTATATTAACATAAGCAATGGTGACTGAATTTATGGGCCTATATTAACGTGATGCAATGTTGTGAAATCAGATTGTTGGGTACTTGTTCGCATTGATGAATTACCTTTACAGACTGAATTACAGCCCTCCTGAGCCTAATTTTCTTTCGGAAACAACTGCAAGATTATAAGAGATTTTTCTCAAGTTATTCATATGCGTCTGAGCCGGCCTGAAAAAAAAAAAGATCTATCTTTTAGTGGAGGTGTAGTAAAACTCATTGCTGATGGTCAGCATCTCCTCCTGCACATTTTTGAAAATGTAGCAGTGTACGTGAGTGAGCGCGCAGCACTTCAGTTTGACATTTGCACTAAATTACATTACAAGTTTAGCATTGTGGAATTAATGAGTGGGACTCGGTGATTTAATGAACTTGGACTGTGGTGTGCACTTGTGGCTCATAACCAAGCTTCTCTGTAATGGGGCGCCAGCTACGGCCAGGTCTCAGTCCCTGTGTAGACTGTTCAATAAGGCCGAACCTCTCACCTTAATGACTGTCGACTTTCTTCCTCAGTCGGATGCACTTTTAATTATCAGCTCCAAGGCTCTCTGTAGCATCTGTACTCGGAGGACAGGGCTCGGCTTTTAACTAAGAACCTCCAACTTTAAAGAGTTGGCTCAAAGTCAGGCTCGAAATCTGTTAGCATTGCTGAATTCAGCCACAGAGCAGCAGAACTGCAGTAACCCTTTCACAGTAATGTCATCTTTAGCCTGGCTGCTATGTTAATAAGCTGCCCAGCTGCTGAGCTGGTCTGTATTTTATGAGCACTGACAAAGCCAACAAATATGACATATGACAAGCAATGGCAGCTTTGATCTAAATTTGTGGGGAATTATTCCCATTTTAGGTTTCAGTACACACATTTTTTAATACCACAGATCCTCTGCCATATTTGGTATTCTGTCTCAGAGCTGTATGACCTTGAGGAGTCAGTTGGGAGAGCAGCTTTAATGCTAAATTGGCTCGAAAAATCATAAATCATATCAGCGTCAGCTTTTCAAACACACTGAAACTACACCACAGATTCCCTTAGTGCTTAGGCACATGTCCCATTATACTTTACTCAACAATGAGACAACAAGACATGTGACAGATCTTATCAGAATCTGATGCGTCAGTCATGAGCAGAGGACTTCCTTAGAGCAAACAGAACAGAGGCCTAATCAGGCTGCGCAAACACGGTGTCGTTTTTTAACCCACCGCAGACTGTGCACGTTCCGCCTATTTCTGTGCTTCACCCAAACAGACAGAAGCAATGGCTTTCTACCAAGCAGCTGTTCCTCTCTCCCCACTCAAACTCTCACTGGGGCATCATTATTGCAGAGTGCATTTTCTTCCATCAGCTTTTGAATTAAGCACCAGTGCTTCTCCAATGAGTCTAATTCCAAGTGTCTTCCTACTTAATGCCCAAAAATAAATACTTTTGTAACAATTATAAATTGTTCATCTTTAGAATATCGTATAAAGACACATTATGTGATTCTTCTTTTTCTAACATTAATTATTCAGTGTATTCATGAAAGCTGCTCAGCACAGTCATTATGTCATTGTAGACGTCACAGAAATGGAAAGAAATGTGTATAGTGATGACAACTCCTGCACCAATAGTGCACCAGCTGCTAACAGTGACTCATGGTTGCACCTATGGTAGTGGTTGATTATCATAAAAAAAAAAAATGCAGATTTTTCCTGAAAAACAACGTAAAGACAGACAGACGTGCTTACAAACAGTAACCGACAATGCATATGTTATCTTATAAGCAGTGGTGGAAAGTAACTAATTACTTTTACTCATGTGATCTACTAAAGTACAATTGTGGGGTACTTGTACTTAACTTGAGTATTTCAGTTTGGTTTTTACACTTAATTTCAGAGGGACATAAAATACTTCTTACTCTACTATTTGGTCACTTTAATTATTTTTTTGCAGATTCTGATTATTACACAAAAATAATCAACAAATAAATGATGATGTATTATTATGGATAAAGATAAAATTGTATTGATCCTTGGGGGTATTCACAAGCTACAAGGCAATTAATAAAGTAATTAAAATTTGCTCCACCTTCACCAGATGCAACATTCAAGTGATGAATATATTAAAGGGGAACACCATCTAAATTAAACTGTAATTAGTATTTGTGAACATGAGCTACTTTCTCTCAAAGCCAGTAACTAGAGGAGTAAGTCTCAAACATGTGATGTCATCAGGTGCTCCACAGACAATGAATGGGAGCTTGATTTTGTGAACACACAGAATGTTTTTTTTAATTTTTATACCCAATTGAGCTTTATTCTATTGTAGTGTTCTCAGTTCTGAAACAGAAAATGAGCCTGTATACTCAGAGCATCTCCCTGGGTGCTCTCACTGTCATCATCACTTCGAGGTCATCAAAATCCAGGGCTTGGGCAGCAACTTGCAGCATCAGACAATGATGAAAAAAGCCATCCTTTTACATCAACATGATATGCGGCCAGACGTTGGCTTGGTGGCATTAAACTATAATGGCGTTGGGGGGAACACAGTGGGACAAGAATGAAAGTTAAGGTAGTGAGAGCCCAAGTAGGGTGGGCAGGACGGGTTGTTGATGGGTCCAACAAACACCAACTTTCACCCGGAGAGCAGTGCTCGCATCCAGATTGTAAAGCCGAACCCCACTCTATTTTCCTAACCATGCACTTTTGATGCAGAAATCTAACCACTTGTGTTAGTTGTTGAAGCAAAAGAACATTAATTCGCTGTGTTGTACTGACGTAGTGCTTTTACTTGACTGTATGTAATGCAAGTATCAAGCAGAACTTGATGCTGCGTCCCAGAACATCAACAATCAACACACCCAGGGTACCTTTCACGCTGACGTGGGAAGTTCATGACCATACGTCGAATGTGATGAGGTCAAAGTGAGAATATGTTGATAACATCTTTCCTAATTCATTGTCATTGGAGCAGCTCAAGACTACTCTATGACATGACAAATTTGAGCTTACCACCCTAGATTTTGGATTTGGGAGAGAGTTCTTCATGTTAACTTATATTTCTGGACTGTCTTGGACCATAAGAATAACATGTACGAATTTTAAAAATGGATGTAGTTGCCCTTTAATGCACCAATAGTTTTTAATAATTGGTTGAGTACTTTTACTTTTCAGACTTTGTGTGTTTTTATGATAATAATTTTGTACTTTTACTAATTTACTTTACTAATTAAACTAATAATTTTTGTACTTTTACTTAAAATTTTGAAAGCAGGACATTTACTTTTTTCTACATTGTGGTCTGACCTATGTAAAAGATCTGAGTACTTCCTCCACTTCTGGATATAAGACATTACTACCCAGATATGTGATCTGGTGATTTTAAAAAGTCCAACAACCCATCTCTGTAGCCTACCTCTGTGGTTTGATCTTTCAGGTCTGTAAGAAAAAAAACATTATGTTTTTAATCCCATTTATAGCTCCAAGATCAGCATTTCTCTCATTCTGATCTTAAATCCAATCCAATCCCACTTGTAACAACACAACCCCCCAAAGCGAGTGCACTCCCTAAAAATAGCATTTTATGTCTCTGTTGCATATTGGAAAAACAAATCCCAGACAATTAATCTTCACTCTCACTTACCAAACTAAACTTTCATAATTGGGTCAGTGTCATTCTGGAAATAGAGAGAAACTGAACCAGCGTGGTGAAACTGGCAGCTCAACAAGTGCTGAGCAGATAATCTTGCTGGATCAGCCAATGTTTTATTTAGCAGGTAACCCAGCTGGATCGGCATCTTCGAGCCACTGGCTGTTCTTCCTCTACCACTGTGTTGGATAATCATTAAAGACGGAGCTCAGCTAGTCAGATAGTACTCACAGCTGAGCTTGTTAGCTGCTGGGCTGCAGAACTAGCATGTTTTTATTCAAAAGAATCTGTACTCCAACCTATTGTGGCTTAAGTTCTACTTCTTCTAATAAAAGTCAACTTGATGGGATGCTTGTCTTTTTTTTTTAAGTATCTTTACCTCACAATAAGGTTTCACAGAACTCTAGTTACCACATGTCACCATACTGACCAAAAAACATTCAGGATCAACCCTTTTATTTTACAATATAATATTAATTTTGTGTAAATGTAGTAATGTTGCACAGTATACCGGTACTAAAATAGTACCGCGGTACTAGAGTATTCCAAACGGTACTATACTGCATTTGGAAAATACCGGTACTTTGAAATTGATTCAATTCATTAATTTAGTTAATTTATTTTAATGAATTGAATCAATTTCAAAGTACTGGTATTTTCCAAACGGTACTATACTGTATTTGGAAAATACCGGTACTTTGAAATTGATTCAATTCATTAATTTAGTTAATTTATTTTACTCATTTTTGGACACAAACACCTTTCTTGTTCCTATTGGAGCACAGATTGCACAAGTGGTGTGTACGACAACACCTGTATCATCATTCACAGCTGTTGCACATGAAAAAAGAAAAGAGAAAGTCTGCCTCGCAAAGGGAGACAACACGAGACAACACACCAACACATTTGAGCAACCAAACCGTGACGTCCGTACCAAGGTACTTTCGAACCACGATTTTTTGGTACCGTTACACCCCTACTATTTATTGTTCTAAAGGTTTGTAGCCAAAAGGACTTTTCCTTAGGAAAAGTATCGAAAAGAATCGGAAAGTATCGAAATTCATATTGGTATTGGTACCGAAACAAAGATTATGGTATCGTGACAACACTAAAATGTAGTGTGAAATGAGTCATTGTTTATTTCCTCAGTAAGGGAGCAAACAGCTCTAGTGAACAGTATCTCATCCCAGATGAAAGCATAGCCTGAATGCAACATGCTAACACTGGCTCAGTTCTATTACATTATTAATAAGCTTCTTATTTGTAAAGAACATCTAATAGCCTTCATTTTTTTGATGTGCAAACCAGACTTTGTGCAGCAAAATAAATCACCAGTTTCTCATCTTCTGAAAAACTCCAATGTGTGAGTGTGCCATTTAAAAAATAGCACAGGACTAGATATCAAAATAAATGAAAGGAGGGAGAGAACACACGGATTAGTGAGCCATCATCACACTGGGCATGGGTGTCATATTTGGGCCAAGATGGCTTCTGGGATGGGCAGATGTCTGACATTAGTGAGAAAGATGAAGAGTAAGTTGTAAGAGGATGGAAATGTGCTTAAAAGGAACAGTAGAGAAGAAGCGGAAGGGAACAGTCAGTCAAAGAAACCTATTTAAACAGCATATACGAGCCGACATCAAACACACCAGCGGGAGGAGAAGGTTGCTGAGTGGGAGTCATCACGTTCCTTCTGCAGTGCTTCCTGCAGCTCCTCTTTTGCTCTGTACTAGCTCTACTGTCTTCCTCTGCGCCATCTAAATATTTTATATGTAGCCTGATGTTGTGTTAGAGATGTGCCCCTCTCTTTGATCAGGCTGACTGTCATTGATTTGTTGCCGGAGCAGAGTACGGCATTGACTGTTTCATCACATAGGAAGAGGCGATGAAGACGGGCTCACTGAACAAAGACAAATCAATAAATAATGCATCGTCAGCTTATCTTCAGCTGTGTTCTATCAATCATTAAAAGGCCCGATACAATGCAGTCCCAACATCACATTCGGTTGCCACCTGTTCAATGAATATTGCTCCAATTTGTGTGCACGTGTGTGTACTCAAGTCTCAAACCAGCTAAGTTATGTTACTGTAAATAGCTTCTTGTGTGTTTCTTGTAAGATATGTACTGTATATCTACTGTAAAGCAATATTGCTTTTACATTTTTTTCAACATCCTACAAAGTGCACTTTGGAAATGCTAAAAATCAAATACTAAGAGCAGCAGTAATTACAGAAGGACAGTCTTCTGAGTCAGGGAAGATGAGCTGTATACTACAAAATCGTATCAGCTCTTGTTGCATTACTGAGCCAAAACCCACTGTCGCTCTGGCTTTGATGTTCAAACTGCGGTCCTGCACAGCCAGGAAAAAAGTGTTCTAAAAACGGGACCTAAAATCTGGGAGCGAGAGGAAACGTCGCTGCTGCCATAATCCTATGGGTAATCGTTTACATTTGATCACCACGCATGAATATGAATGCTGTTCTGCGTGTCCTTGAAAAATCCCCCCAATTTACAGTCACTCGCCGGGGTAGGGGGACTGATGTGAACATTTTCTGCACTTCTTTCCGGAACATGACAGCTATTCAAACGACTCACTCCAACCTCCAGCAAAACGGCTGGTGTGAAACACAGTCACAAGTGGCACACATTTAAATGTACTCAGCGTGGTGTCGCGAAAACAGCACGAGGGAGACAAGAAAAGAGAGAGATGAAAAAGAGAGGGCGCTACAGTGCCGAACAATGCCAAGTAGAAGATTACAGATGGCTGGCTTTGTGGAGGGGTGCTTGAGCATGTTTTCAGGCTCATTTCAGTGTAATTTTCTCCCTTTATCCATGGGCACGCAGCCTGTGAAGGGTCACAATGAGGCATGGAGCCTTGTGGTGGATAGAGAGAGGAAGGCCAAGCAGTGCGGACATGTAGGCAGAATGAAAACGTGACGGGGTTCTGGAAGGGCTACTGTTAATCCCTGGCACAAGGAAAGGGAGACACAGCGTGGTTGCCGAAGCGTGCACGCATGCACAGATGATGATGCACTTCACAATGCTTCGGGTAATTTAATCTAAATTGTGATCGCAACCTGAACTTCTGCGTTAGACTGAAAAGCATTGTGCTTTTAAATTGGCTGTAATGAGTCATAGTTTAAGGATTTACTACATAAACTCAGAACAGGCTTAAATTTCAATTCTGCCATGGCTCTGATAAAGAGAGGTCTGGAGTGCCAAGAGCATACCAAAATTAAATTTGAAAAGAAAAAGGAAAAGGAAAATGAAAAAAGGAGGATATTCAGTAAATGGACTGAGAAATGGAAGCGTGGTGGTGTAATGTTGCCTTCAAAATGGGCATAAATTGTAGGGACAAGCTATTTTTAACTAGCGTCCCATTTCTTTAAATTTGTTAACAGAAATTTAGTTGAAATTGGCCCAATAGAGTTGGAATCCCAGCAGGGTACTATTAAGATACATAAAAGTTTAAAGATGAAGTCCTCCATTGAAAGAGATTTCAAGTTTCCACAGCAATTTTGGCTTCAGACTAGATTTCAGAACATGAACACGTCTCTCAAGAGGCCATAAGTAGAGCTTAAAGTGCCCAAGAGGTAAAATCCAGAGTTGTTCCGTTAACAATAGATGGAGACAGACTTTTTAGGGGAATGCGATAAAGCCAAGGCTGTTTCCCCGGGATAAAACAGATTTATGTCTTTACATCAAGGTGTATAAAAGTCCAACCAAAGACGCCTTCAGCAGAGGTACTAACTTATAGTTCAGTGAAGGATCTCACCCACTGATTGTCAAAGTGCCAAAGTAACACCAGATGACATAAATGATTGATTAAACACCCCTAAGAAATTGCTGTTATATGTTAAATTCATTTTCGAAAACAGAAAAATGATGTGAAGGCTTGCCTTGCATAGCTACTGAAACACAGTGTAGTGTAATGTGTGTGTGGAACTGAGTCCTCTTTCAAAAGAACTGAATGATACTGCTGTTGTTTGTTCTGTTTAAAAATGCAAAGGAGGCGTAAACAAGGGACTTTGTAGCGGCCCTATAGCACAATGTCAGTGTTAAAAGGGCTACAGATAGCGGCAATCTTGTGACGTCATGTTGACTTTGGTAATACACTTGAGTCAAGATTGTAATCTTGCTTTGGCTTCCTTTGTTCCAATGACCTTAAAAGAATGGAAAGCATGAGATGGGCATGCCTTTAGAAACATAAAGACTGAATCTGTTGCAAAATCTGTCATCTTTGTTCACATGAACCTGTGGGATATTCTAACAGTCTTGGAGAGGAGTTCTGGGAACAGACATGACAGTGCATATTTGACACTTAGTAAAATACATACTCCTGTTGCTCCTGTATCGAGAGGTTAGTGTTCTTAGCACTGCTTCAACACTTGAAGACGCGTTGGTTTCGACAGAGGCATCAAAGTGGCCCGGGAGTATGTGAGAGTATCTACTGAGTGGGAAGAGATTGACTACAGTTTCTGCTGAAGTGTCAGCACCGAGGTGCAGGAGAAATTTCCCCTTTGGGAAATGCGGCATTCAGAGACTGATGCTTAAATGACCCGCAATGACTTGACACATATGCTGCTTGTTCATAATGTGGGATTTAACACTATGATATGACTGACACCAGGAACATGAGACTCACAAGTCACAACAGTACCTGGTTCCCATGAGTCAAACCAAGGACAAAAAGCCCCGAGCGAATCTGTCACAATGCAAGCCATTACCCACCCAGTCGCATATTTGATGTATAAGCTTCTAAAGAGCCGAGCATGAAAAGTACTCTTTGTGCAGAACAAAGTTTTACAGAGAACAGTGGCATAATATCTGGTGGGTATTCCCCTTGAGTCAAGGGATGCCACATATGCACATGATAGACATACACACACACACAGAGGAATGGACAAAAAGACGCTGACACACAAGGCCCAGTCTATGCATGAGTTTCTCCATACTTTAAGTTTAATGTCCTCTCTCTCACACACATGCACACACACTTTTTTTCCTCTGCCCTCCACTCTCTTGTGACAGAATATGCCCTTTGTTCATGTTCTTTGAGGGAGCGTCGGGGAGCTGGGCTGCTGGGGCTCTGGGAACGGACATGAATAAATGGACTGTCCTTCATTGCAGCATGAGGAGAGCAGCCAAACACCCCAAGCAGGAGATCTTACATCCATTATCAAAGGGCCTTTTGAAAGAGGCTTCAGCTACAACTATGCCATGTTTGAAGTGGTAGTTACTCACACGCATGTCCAAGCCCACATGTATTTCCACAAGTATGTGGTCAATGCATGCACGGGAAATGCACAGTCCTTCACTATACATACACAGACAGACACGTCCTCTATATATCAGATCCAACAAAATAAAGTCTCTTCTGTCCATCCGAATTATAGCAAACCAAGTAGACACTACCAAAGACCTATACTATGGAGAGTTATTGAAAAGGGGTCTTTCAGAACAGGAAATTAATATTTGATTCAAACGCTGCCGCTTTTTCGAGAGTGCTGTCTTGTGTGCCTAGGACTGAATATATTGCTACAACCATCTGCTCACTTTGAGTTAAATGCTTAAAGTGAAAGACTAAATTGTGTATAGGCTATAAAATGGATGAAAGAATATGAGAACATGTTCTAGCTCATTTCCCCAGAAGGCCTGTTTTTTTACCGCCGTCGTGGCTCAGAGTGGGCTGTTAATCTTAACATGCCAATGTGGCTGACTAGCATGTTGGAAAACTTACTCCCCATTATGTGTCTGTGCTTCACAGAGCCTGACCAGGCATCCACATCACGCAAAGGGATGGTTAAGCTCCTCTGCAGGTGCAATGCTTTTGGCTTACTTCAGGGTTACAGTCATTTTAATAAGGTTTTCTATGAAACAGTGCCTGTAGGGTGCCATAAACAGGGCTGGGCGCTATGGAGAAAATCAAATATCACAATATCTTTAAATAAATACCTCAATATTGATATTGCAGCTATATTGTAGGATTGACTCCTGTCTATAGTGTTTACACATAATATTAACACAGTAAGATTTTAGATTAAAAATCAGCAGTAATGTGCAAGACACAGTGATAGCAAATACTAAAACAGCTAGAAGAGTCTGGTAAGTTTAGAAAATTCCATCACTTTACTGTAATCCACCCTTTAAAACCAGGAAAAGACTGAAACCGACACCGGTAATGTCGAGCGGTCAGGGTTTCTGTTCTTTGTCACTCAGTGTTCGGTATACCTCTGTACCACAGGGGAAGCTTCGTTCCCAAGATGTAGTTGCAAAGTGAGTGCTCCTCACTTTCACGCCACTCTCCAGTGCAGGCAGCTGCAGACCCAGATCATAGACTGTCCATAAAGATAGACGATGTGTCTCCACTTCCCCCCACCGTACAAAAATGTTGTAAAATTAAAAATTATGTTGGATACAGATGCTGCCATCTTGCGCTGGTGACGTCGTTTGGAGCCAGAGTCTGTGCAGTATAGCCAGGTGTGTCCATCCTAATGATTGGAGCTCAACATTCTGTTTTGCTCTCTGTATCAGTCTGGCCCCATACTGCCCCACACAGTGTCAGTGGGTGGGAGTACTCACCTTGGCGGAGAAACTCCGTCAGCCAATCAGCGAAACAAAACACCATAGAATGTTAAGCTTACGTCATCGGGATGGTCTTAACGGGTTTTGCGCAGTCGCAATCTCAGAGTGAGTCTGAGTGAAAGTCGGAGGCAGTAGCCTGGAGGAAGAGAGGCTTTGCCCGGTCAGGCTCTAAGATAACATTTTCCTCTGCCTTTTGCTTAGCAGTGGCTCCCAGCAACTTAATATGATACAGTCTCTGGCTTTGTTTGATAACTAATATCTGCAAAGTAGTTAACATGCCATTAGGTCAGAGGGCTAACTTGACTTGTTTACTGTATTTCAAGAATGCTGAATGAATGTCACCCTGTGAGTCCCGCTGAACCACGTTCAAACTCTCAAAGTCTATATGGGAAAAAAGGGATATTTTAGTCAAATACATAGTCAAAGTATACAGCCCTAAATATTGAGGTATCCCAAATCTAAGTCAATATTTAATCTCATATCATGAAATCAATACATTTCCTAGTTACGTTACTGAATGAAAGTCCCACCGGCGCTAACTAGGCTACTGTTTGCAAGCTGAACACATCTTTTAAATCAAAATGTATAACTTAAATTAGAAGCTGACAACAGTACATGGACAAAATAAAAACATACACTTTGCTAACACATCAACTAAATCACCTCAAATCAATAATTTACTATTTGGATCAAAACTATTTGTCTATAAAAAAATCAAAGCCCCTCTGACTATGAATATATAAACTGTACTTTCTGGGTTACCTGAGAAGGAGTTTAATTCAAATACCTACCTTCTAGATGGTCTGATTACTATTTGGGTCCATGAATAGCTCTATCTGAGAGACAGAATGATTGGATCACAGGGTCTAATCTCGTTTCTCTAGTGTCTGGATTTGGGAGAGATTTGTTCATGATCACAACTATTGATCGGACTGTCCTAGACCATCAGAAGCAGCGCATGAATACTAAAAGCAGAGTCAGGTAGCGCAGTACCTGATGGAGTAAACACTTCAAATCTATGAAATCTGAAAGTGTGAAGGACTTGTAGTGCACACTGCAATCTACATTTATTGGCCTGGTTTCTGGAAAAAAAGTGAATGTGATGAAAGCTGTTGTTGCTGTTGAGCATTCTCTGCTTTTTAAATTCATCTTTAAGTTTCCATTAACCACATCTAATCTATGGCTTTTCTATTAGGGGAACTGAATTCAGTGTATGCATTAAAAATCAAACCTAGTGAAGCCTTCCATTCAGTGCTATTTCCACTCCTTGTTAGAAGGGGAGAAGTTGCCATGTCATAGTTTCCCTCCAAGGCCTTTCCCCAACACTCTCAAATTAAAAATATCGCTGGGCTGGCAACTTTAACTCTAAGACACCTTGAAGAGTGCATCTGCCTCAAGCACACTTCTAATAGCCATCTGTATAAGACTGTATAAATCACTTAACCAACAAGCCTCTCTGTTGCTAATCTGAATAAAAAGTTCCTTGTTGTGAGTCATCATTGACTGAAATAAAATCCATTACTGATTTTTCTTCTTTCTGCGGCGAGCGGATAAGCCGCCCCTCTGTTGTTGCTTCGGTTCTAGTGGCCTTGTTGTTGGCTTAACGAGCATCATCGGCTGACACACACATGCCGCCACAAACACACACACACACACACACACACACACACACACACACACACACACACACACACACACACACACACACAACACACACTGCCAGACAACTCTCTTGACTATGAAGTGCTCTAATTAGTGTGGATAAACATTGGAGTTGATAACAGTGTGCTTGTTTAAAGCTAATAGAGCTTCCTCTCTGATTGATCTGTTAGCTCTGTTTGAGAAAAGGTCACCGAAAGGGAAAACCTGACAAGTCTGGCAAGTGCAGGATGGATGACAAGTTTGTTGTACAGTCAGTTACAGACTATTCCACTCAAATGTCTGCTGCTGTCAGTTCTCAACAATAGCACGTCATGCTACACAAGTAAAAACCAGTGCATAATCCTACTTGGCACATGGTTAGTGCTTGTTCACTATGTTGCATTGTGGAGTACAACCCTGGTTTACTAATAGCGGGATATTTACATCGCAATCCATTCAAAGGTCAAAAATCAAAAATGTCAACCTTATGGTGATGCTAATGAAAAGTTTGAGGGATCACCAAAGTCAGCAGGACTCTGCCAGCTGTTAAATTCAGCAATATTTTCCAAGTCTCATGAAAGGAATCCACTGACCAGAGTGAACAGATGTGGCCCAGCCGTTTCCTGTTGGTTTGGCAGTGTGTAGCGAGGCTTGAGATGTTCAATTAAGAGTTCAAACACAACATTTTCAACCATGGAAAAGGGTTGGTCATCCATAATAAGTTCCCCATTTTTTTCCTGTTATCAGATTTGTTTTACTGCCGTCTGGAGGAAATTTCTCATGCTTGTTCTTCAATGGTTTCAACAATGTTGCTTCTGCATAAATATCACGCTTAGTTTATCATACTCGTTTACATCAGTGGTTCTCAAACTTTTTGTGCCAGGGACCCTTATATTGACACACATCAGGTCACAGACCCCCATTTGATAAGATTTTGCTTCAGGAACCTCCATTTGTTTTGTTTTTTAGATTTGATTAAGACCAGAATTCTATAATTGTTGATTACAGTTGAGGAGATAACCGTGGAGGAAGTAAAACCTTTAATGAGAATAGTCATTCTTATGACTCTTACTCACACTGGGCTCATCTCTATAGTGAATTTAAAAGTGAAAACAAACTGTTCCCCATTTTTTTCTGGGGACCCCTGGAACTTCCCCTACCCCAGGAGGTCCCTGGACCTCTGGTTGAGAATCACGATATTTAAGCAGGTTTTATAAAGTAAGTAGTGTTGAAGCTTCAAAAACTTCCGAAAAGTTGTTTTGCTTTATTACTTATTTAATAGAAAATAAAGCAGCACAATTAACATGATGTTGGCTGGCAGCAGTAGGTCTCATGTTACAAGTTTACATAACATTTCAATGTACACCGCTCAAAAAAATTATAAGGGAACACCTAATCTTGATGAATTCTTCAAGTTGAAAATTGTTTGTTGTTAAGAACAAAATGACGTAACAACGGTCAGTGGAAACCAAAATTATCAACTGGGGGCTAGATTTAAATTTACACCGAAAATCAAAGTAAAAAATTAAAATCACAGGCCGATCCAACAACAACTCATAATGTGAGTCAGCAGTGTGTATGGCCCCCACTTGCCTGTATGCACTCCTGACAACGTTCGGGCATGCTGCTGAGGAGTCGGTGGATGGCGTCCTGGGGATCTCCTCCTAGACCTGGATCAAGGCATCAGAGACCTCCTGGACAGTCTGTGGCAGTACTTGGTGGCATCAGATGCACTTATACATAACATCCCATCGGTGCTCAACTGGATTTAGGTCAAGGGAACGAGAGGGCCAGTCAAGGGCAACAATGCCTTCGTCATCTAGGAACTGTCTAAACACTCTGCCACATGAGGCCGGGCATTGTCCTGCACTGGGAGGAACTCAGGGCCCACTGCACCAGAGTAAGGTCTGACAATCACTCTGAGGATTTCATCTCGGTACCTAACAGCAGTCAGGGTACTGTTTGCCATGACATGGAGGTCTGTGCAACCCTTCAGGGATATGCCTCTCGAGACCATCACTTACCCACCAGTCATGCGGGATAATGTTCCGTCTCGCACAAAGGAGCAGATACTAGTCCTGCTGCTGGCTTGATGCCCTTCTTCGGGGCTGTCCAGCTCACCTCATGTAACGGCTGGTCTCCTGGTATTTCCTCCATGCTATTGAGACTGTGCTGGGAGAAACAGCAAACCTTCTTGTGACTGAGGAGATGGACTACCTGTACAACCTGTTTGGGCTGCAGGTACCACCTCATGCTACCAGTAGTGACAGGAACACTAGCAGAGAAGAATCAAAACTAGAGAGGAGTCAGTCAGGAAGGATAGGGAGAGATCAACTGTCTGTGGACACCACATGTAAAACCATTCCCTTTTTGGGGGTTTTCTTGCTTTTGACTCTCCATTGCACCTGTTGTCACTTTGATTTGCTGAAAATCAGCTGAAACTGATTCACAATCACTTGTGCTTCCTAAATGGACAGATTGATATCCCTGAAGTTTAACTGACTTGGTGTTAAACTGTGACCATTAAGTGTTCCCTTATTTTTTTTGAGCAGTGTTTATTTGTCAATGGTTTGGGCTAGACCAATGTAGATACTGAGTATCAGACTGGCACATCCCTAGTTATTGGCATTGTAATGACCCCTTAGGATGCACAACAAAAAAGATCCTGCTAAAATAAAGTTACTTACACAGCATATAGACTTCACTAAGCCATGGGTCCTGCTGTGTGAATGCACTCCCTGCACACTTCGCAAGAGGAGAATAGCAATTGGATCTTTAGCAAAAGGATACCATGCTTTTCCCCTGGTCATGGCCTTGATCGATGTTTCCTTTAAAGTATGCCTGCTCCGGTTTTTGCTGTCTACTCTAACTCTAATTGCTCTACCAGGATGTAAAAGTTCTACCAAATATAGCAGAAACACACTGCAGGTGTGGTTTGGGAGGTTCAATTTCCATGCAATCAAATCATGTATACTATCTTACCACGAACCAGTTTAGTATCTGAAAAATATTCTGTGAGAATTAAAGATGCACCTTTTATCATATCATCATATTGCACACATATGTAGCACGATTGTTCGTCTGCTAGATTTTTCAGTACATTTAACAATCTGGTCAGGCACTATTTTTTTTTTTTCGTTTTTGACACATTGAAGCTCAGAATGCTTACAGCTGCATCACGGCAGGGCCTGCTAGATTGCATTGATTATTACTGAGGCGAACCATATGGGAGAGAGGAGAGAAGGGGAGAAAAGAGAAAATAGAGGAGGAGAGCTGGGCAATGGATGAGGACAGCACTGGGGAATGTAAGTGAGATTTATATGTAAAAGAGGGGGGAGAAAACACTGGAGAGAAGGAAGGGAGATACATGGACAGAGAATAAGATGAGATGTGGAGAGGAGAGGAGAGGAGAGGAGAGGAGAGGAGAGGAGAGGAGAGGAGAGGAGAGGAGAGGAGAGGAGAGGAGAGGAGAGGAGCATCCTCTCTGTGGACAGGAAGGCTAATCCCAAACATAGAGCAGATTAAGTGCATGACACAAAATGCATGTTTATGAGGCACAGCCCTCAGCTTAGGAACAATCTGTTTAAAGGGATCCGGAGCAGGCACAAACACAAACACACACAGATTTAATGATATATCTTGGGTAATGTCATAATCAGGTGAAACATCCATTTGAAAAATTTCCAAAGCTCCTGCGGGTACTGCTGAAGTCAGACATTTAATAAAAGTGCAGCGGCTTCCAGAGTAAATCACAATTAAAGGATTACATAATGACTTTTTACTGATCTAAACCAGCAACACTGTGATGTGGTTATGTTCAGTACATCAGAGAGCAAATCAAATAAAGGGCTACACATAGATAAACACACCTGGCCGCAAAAACTCTCTCTCTCTCTCTCTCTCTCTCTCTCTCTCACACACACACACACAGATTCCAATTTCCATCTATAAAACTAATGAAAATGCCCTCTTATTGTCCTCTTTACATGACACAACAAAATCATGTCTGTCATTCGGTGTGAGAGCAATAGGAAGAGAAGGCAATAAGATTTCCCAGGGATTATATATCCATAGTGCCATCTAGTGTCTCCTGGAAAAACACACACAAACACACCAGATTCCAGCTGCGATTATGCCATGGACAGCAGACTGTTTCTCATGTAAAGCCTTTTCATGCAACACATCACAGGAGCTGACATTAAATGAAGCCATTTTAGTGGTAGCTTTAGCTGTTAAACGTCCTCATATCCCTGTTTTTACACAAGAACTCTAAGGCTTTATGAGAGCAGACAATTAATTTGATATTAATTTAATTACTTTATTATATCCAAAAATGTGACAACAGTGTTTTCGCACAAAATCAATCAGAAAGAACAGAAATTCAAATTAAAGATTGGAGAACAGACATGGAGAGCAGCTGTCATGACTTTAAAGAGTATCAGCCATCTGCAGCTCACATACAAGACTAACTACAAGTTAACAAATATTTAACAACATATTAGTAAAATGATTCATAACATGGTATCTTATAAATTCAATCAGGAACTGACTCATTATTATGTCAGTAATTATGTGTAATTTGATCTGTGTGTGCTAATGATAATTAAAGTGATAATTTATTCACATTAGCCATGGACGCTGTTTAAATATTTTAGAGCCGTCTGCCCTAAATGGGGAAGTAGAAAAATGTGTAATGACATCGCACATTAGTTCATACATTTGTACTTTGTCTTGTAAAATAGACACCTTGGCAGTTGCTCATAGTAGTATGTTGGATAACGGAATCAACCAGGAATGGAGAGCAGCAAAATGTTAAACTTACTTTATCATTTATACAACAACAACAACAACAACAACAAACCCTCACTGTTAAAACATCTCAATAGGTGAATAAAACATTACAAGACAGAGGAACGATGTGAAGCTACGCCAGAGAGGATGAAAAATTCATTTCCAATTACATCCGGACATGGTACTGTCAGATTTTCCTAATCGTTCACATATTTTTGTCACCGTGACAGGAATGTTCCCGTCAACCTACATTTCAGATCAATGCATCAAAATAGAGCACTTCCACTGATGCCACGCTCGCACACAAACACCCGTACACTACATACACTGCACTAAACAGGAGAGTTACATAAACACGTCACCTATAGCAGTAAAAAGGAAATACATAGTCCTCCTGATGGAGCAGGGAAACCAATAACATGGGCCGTGTCCTGCTCCGATGCACTGCAGCACTGAATAGCGGTGATATAGGAGCTGTTGTTGCTGTTGCTACTGAAATTCAATATACTCCAGCTGGCAGGAGCCATGTCCTGTGAAATCCATTATGAAACAGGCCTCTGCTTAGGAGTACAAAGGCCGCAGCTTTGCATGTCTGTGAGTGTTTATACAGTGTAATTGCTGCTGAGGATATTGAGCTTAAGGGGGCGCCCACTGTGTACCAAACTGTCCCTTACTCCCCCTCCGTCTTCCTATCAGTGTCGTCCCTGCTCGTCTGCTTCTTCCTCCATCTGTTTCATCTCTGTGCTGTCCTGCAGGGTGCATAACTCTGCAGTGTCTACTCCAATCTACTTCATCAGTGCCCTCAAGTGTTTGGGCGAGTTACTGAAAATTATTAGTTGCAGTTACTTCTCTTAAAAGGAACTGAATGATTTGACCAATTACTGCATATAAAAGCAATTAGTTACTGGTGAAAGTAGCTTTTGTGTACTTTTAAAAAGCAGGTCCATCTGTGTTTTATTCAGTGTTTTTTTCAAATGGAAACTCCCATTTAACTGTTATCAAGAAGCAGTGACGTAAGTTACAGCACTGGAGGGGGAATACGGTGCTATTAAAGCTTAATTTAACCAGGTTAAGAGACAATATTTGATATATTACTGAATTTGTACTGTATTAAAACATGCATAACTCCACAGTCAATTCATTACCAACAATTACATGGCGGTCAGCACGCTCACAGTTTGGAGAAGCAGACACGAAAACCGGACACAGAAGCTAAGCAATGTAGCCTGCTGCTGTGGACACTACACTGACCAGAGGCGGTGGTAACTAATAATTCCTTACATTCTCCTGGGTAACATTAATGTTTCTGTCAGAGGAGTCTGACGGCTGTGGGTGGGGGCAGCAGCAAAACATATTTTAGCATTTAGTCCCACCTAAACAAATCAGCATCAGTGTGAGTGTGTGCTACGTTAAGATTATTTTACCACTTTACCATGCTGTTAGACAGGCCTTACCAATGGGGAACTGAAGCCATTATATTGCCCTCTTCTAGGCCACCAGACTCCATCGACAAACACAGTAATGTTCCCTCGCAGCACAACGGAGTTAGTGGTCTACCGCCGATTTGATCATTTCATTTGTTTGTGTGCCTTAAAGAACCAAACTAATGTGGCTTCCATAGCAATATGTGGGTTTCCATGGAGCAATGACATCATGCAGAATCCTATTTTAGGTTGTGTGAGAAGAAGTTTTCAGAGGGGCTTGGGAAAATAGCATTTCAAGGCTAAAAATTCGAACAGTTTGACTGTTTTCAGTAAAATTAAATGGTTCTTGCACCGCTGTCTGTGGCCTGTGTGACATTTCAGTTCTCTCTGATCTTTTGTGGTTAAAAAAACCCCTCACACTTCTTTATAGACTTGATTTTAATCACTGTAAATTGCCGTATTTATACTGTAACCAACACTGATATCAGCTATAAAATTAGCCTCATAAGTAGATTTTGTGTTGCAACCTTCCCCCCGTAATAACATCTTTCATGGATACACTATTTTTTTTAGATGCTAAGCCCGTCTTTATACTGGTGCTTCTTCAAACACGGAGCAGGATCCCAAAATGGGTCACGGAGATGTTTTCGGTGGATCTTGTAACAAAAAAAAACAACCACACTCTAACTTGAATCTCCAGCTGAAAAACTCCCATTGTATTCTCTGGCTGAATTTTTGTTTTCGCCATAAGCTCCGAGCCATTTTTTGTTCTTCCTCCCCCCCCCTTGTGCAGTTTCCTCGAGCATCTTGAAAGAGATTTCAAAAAATGTCATTAATTATTAGCATCTCCCTTGTCAGGAGAGTTCTGTGTGAGAGATAGAGAAAAGGTCTACGTCTCCTGTGGGTTGGCAGTGACTGGTAAACACAAAAACGCTACCCTAATTCAAGAATAAAAGTAACTCATCACACCAGGGGATATTTCAAACTGTCGCTGCAAGATACTGATGCAAAAACATGCTTCAAAAGGAGGCTGGTGAGGAAATGAGTGAAAACATTATCTGACTATTACATCCAAATTTCATATGCTGAGGGAGGCTGTGAACAACTGCAAGCTATTACAGCAGAGAGGAAATCTCTTTTGATGCATTCAGGTTGATTCACTTTGATATGGATTGATAGGCTACTTCAAACTCTGTTTAAGTCTTTGGTAACCGCTTCGTCATTTTACCATTTTGTTCTCAAGGCAGACATGATGTCCTTTTAAAAACCACACAAACACACATAGTCAGCATTAACAAGATCTCACTGAGCTATTCTGGTTTGGGTAAGATAGACCAAATCACAACTGTAGCAACTACTATCAGTGAAAGAAGCTGCTGAGAGGCTGAGTAGACTCTTTCCTGTGACTCAGTGGAGAAGAAATCCATACTAAAGTCCAAGGATGTGTTTTAAGATGATTTATTAAACTGGATAACTACAGCACAAAGTATTGTGATCTTGTGATTACATGATGTGATTACAGTCAACAGAAAATAGCAGAGCCAAAACTCACCCGCTTTGTCTACGCCAGTGAATGAACACTTTAAATAATGTGAAACCACACCCACCCCTGTGCCAATTACAACTACCGGAAGTAAAAGTGACCAAAATAACATGTGCAGCCTAAACAAATGATAAACATATTCTGGCTCCAACAACAATGTTCATTTACAATAACTTCTGGGTAAAAAATCCTCACATCACATACATTAAAATCTAAGGTGCAGAGCAGATGTTGCCTCAGTTAGTTAGTTTTTAACCACCTAGAAAAATAAAACACAAAAAAATTAACATAGGTTTAAATGTACGCTATATTCAGAATATTTTCACCGGATAACTGAAGCTGTTATATCAAAGCCATGTGACTGTTCACCAGTTTACGAAGCAGAACACAGAGTGTGTCAGACCAAATATTCAAATAGAGCGTACACTTACACTGATTGTGATTTTTTTTTTTTTACGTGGCTAAAATACATTTTTGCTGCAGCCCAGTCCACAGCAGTACACTGCCTAGCTTCCATGCCGGTAGATTCGGTTTATCAAATATGATAAGAAAACAACAAAGACATAAACATAAAATAAGCACAGCAAAAACTTCAGACATGTCAGACCACTGTGTTGAACTATATATGTTTAAATGTTAAAGGGGCAAAAAGCGAAATCGTTTCACCGCTAGGTTTGCTGTTGTGCACGGCCTGTAGACCAAAACAAAGTGTGCCATGAGCCACACCTCCCTCTAACTCTGCTCTCCACCCCCCACCCCCCACTCGCCTCGTCTAAACTTAGATTAGCAGTTAGCAATGTCTTTCACTTACTCTCAGTCTCTGCTGTGTTTAGCTATCCCCCCGCCTACTTCAATGATGATGGTACCTGTAATAAATGTAATATATTGCTGAGATGGAGGCGAGGCTCCAAGAGCTGGTAGAAGCACTCCATGGCTGCAAGTTACTCGGCGAGAGTCATCGCCAGATGTCAGCAAGTGCTAACACCGGGAGCTAACACTAACGTTCCTGCTCTTCTCCGTGAGTGAGAGCGATACTCACCTAACACAACCGTAACACCCAAAAACGTCACACTGATCACCAACAGTAAAAGGGTCTATAGCTTCATATTTAGAGACAAGAGTGGTATCTATCTTCTGGTCTAATTCTCAGCAAGAAAGAGAAATATGACCAGTGGTGAAAGA
The DNA here is from genome assembly GCA_035609425.1 of Epinephelus awoara. Lineage (NCBI taxonomy): Eukaryota > Metazoa > Chordata > Actinopteri > Perciformes > Serranidae > Epinephelus > Epinephelus awoara. The sequence continues at coordinate 25,506,831 of CM069299.1, read as the reverse complement.
CTGAGAGCGTGTCTTTGAAGACAAAGACTCACAAATGAAGCCACATCATTGTGAGAAATGTACCACCAGTTCTCTGTGAGGGGACAGAGAGACCACGCTGCCTCTGGGCTCAGGTTTAATGCAAAGCAGTAAGGATCTAATTACAAGGCAGAGCGGGGCCAGATACTGTATGCCAGGCTCCATTTGGAGGCCCAGACAAGATCCCTTGGGAAAGACAAGAGAAACTCGGGCTCAATATTCTGTCCGCTTCTCTTTCATATGCTGTCAGTTTAGAGACACTCCCTGTCCAGAGGAATTGATGGCTTGATACAGTGGCAGGAGAACCACTCGCAAACTTTCTTTTTTTATTGTGCTCAGATTGGGTTTCTCAGAATTAAAACTGGAAAACAGCTGGGCAGGAATTATGTTACAAGAGAGCAATATCAACTACAGTAATACTTCCTTTTCATTTATGTGTAACACAGTTATGAAAAGAACAGCTGCACTTCATACAGGATATGATACTACTGTGCACCACAGTTGGTCCTTTGTCAATTATACAAAAGGTCCAATGCACAGTATGACAGGTTCTGTGGATCTTTTGCTGAATTACTTAGTTGGTTACATGATTAGTGGATTGATTAAATAAATTTGATACTTGATTGATCATTACAGTTATTGGTCAAGCCAAAATGCCAAACATGAGCTTTATCCAGCTGTATGTTCATATGTGCTGCTTTTATATCATTATTCAATTGAACTTTAAGGCAACTGATTAACAATTTTTCATAGTTTTATGTCATATTATTGACTACACAATAGGGGCTGGCGATACATCAATATGGATCAATATATTGATTCAATGACCAACAATCCAATGTAAAAACATCAACACATATTGGTAAATGAACTGCACCTGTATAGCGCCTTTCTAGTTTCCCAACCACTCAAGCCTTTTTTACACAACATGTCACATTCACCCATTCACACACATTTACACACAGGTGGCCAAGGCTACCATACAAGGTGCCACTTGTTACTCAGTAACCATTCACACGCTGTCACACACCGATGGAACGGCGATCGGGAGCAATTTGGGGTTCAGTGTCTTGCCCAAGGATACTTCAGTATGCGGGCTGGAGGAGCTGGGTATCGAGCCGCTGATCTTCAGATTAGTGGACGACCCGCTCTACCTCTGAGACACAGCCACCCTGTTCACATTGTCAACTTTCAGACATGCCTTTATTCTGAAATTCCCAAGTCCTGTGTCCAAGCATACCTTATTCCTAAAAAACCGAACAATGCTAGCTGCCAAGAAAATTAGGATATTTACTAAATACGTCCAATATTGATCACAGGACCCTGAATTAAATCTTATTGAAATCGTATTGTGGCAGACTTAGTGATATTAGCATCTTAATAATCTTAATAATGAAAAAATTGATATTTGGCATCTGTGTATCGATACAGCATATATGCAAAATACACAAAATGTTGTGATACTATGCTCTATCAATTTCTCCCCCAACCCCTAGCAAATATAATATTGAATTGAAAATTTAAATACTATATAGGGCTGAGCTGAATACTTGGATTAAATGAACATCAGGTACAGATAATATACTTCATACGAATACGAGTACTATACAAGGAAAATGTTTCAATATCTGTACTCGTGATGAAGGAGTGTGTTTAATCTCATACTCTTTTGATCCAGAATGACCTAAACCTTAATTCTAAGGCTTCTCTGTAAATAAGTAAATAAATACATAATAAATATAGCAACGTCTGGTCAACCAATATGAATTTCAGGCTTAATATAACAATATTAGGCCACACCCACTTTCAATTGAAACCCCGCCCATTCCAAGTATAGAGATAATTTTGTTGGTTAAACAGATACAAACACAGATACAGATAATGGTGTACTCACTCATCCCTAATAATATAGTCATGTGATGAAACTTGTGATTTACACCCTTATTAACAATGTACTGATTTCAAAGATTGAAGGATTCAATTAATTTGTCAATAAATCAACAGATGGATAAATAATAAAACCAAGGTGTTGCAGCTCTATTCCTAAATTTTTAGTGCAAATGACAAAGAGTTGCTCCAGGCATGCAGCATGTGCATACTGGCCTTTAAGAGCAGAGTCAAATTACTACCAGGAGTAAGTGAATGACCACTCGAATATTCTTTTGACTGTTATTGGGTATAGTTTAATTCCCACTTTAATTTTTCTAATCTGGAATATATGGATACGGCCATCATCACAGCCAACAGTAGGAAGATTAACATCAGGATAATGTGGCAGTCAGATAAGAACAAATGTGTCAGATGCTGATGCAATGTTCTGTCAAAACGTCCATAGAGTAAAAAGTGTCTTGGATCCGCTCTGACAAATCCAGTTCAAACCTCTCTGAGTAAAAAAAGCTTTTTTGTCTCATTGCCTGCAGGAGATGAGATGAATGGGAATGTGTAAAATCTATATGGATATCAAAGACTATCACAAGGAAAATAGCCTTCAACCAATCCACTTGGGTCTCTCAACTCAGATGTGAATGTGTAAAGGCTGAGATTATGAAGTCACACAGGCAGCGGGGCTGTGATAAAATTTCAACATAAAGGCTCCGCTTCATTATCTCGACCCATTCAAACACAATCATCATCACCATCGTTTTATACTGTGCACGCATGAAAGACAAACACCCAGCAACATTCAGAGTGCTGTATGGCATTTTTCCGATAACCAAACACACAAACACACCAGCAAGAATGAAAGTGGTTTTTATCTTAGATCTCACCCTCAAATCGGCTGCAGAATGCTGCAGGGTGGGAGAGATGAGGTGGTGGGGTGTGGGCTGCCTGTATTTTCCCAGGATGCTTAGGCTGCGCTGGTTATGCGAGTTTGCTTTTGTTCAGGTTTTCTGAGGATAGGTTTCCTCTCTTATCGGTCAAGGAATTTAACCATGGGATCTAAAAATGATGCAATGCCAGTCTTTATTTTGTGTGTGAAAAAAACCCACTGCTGGTGGTATGGTGGTGGAGGAGGGTCAGAATACTGGAGTCTGTGCAGCCTCTGAGAGCAGGAGGGCTGATTCAAGATCGCTGTCAAAGCCAGCTTGTGTGATCACAGCTGACACGGCCAGTCTTAGGGGATGGGCAGTGAGTCCACTAGATCCTCCAGAGCCCGTCTTTATAAAGCACTGTCATCTTTGATTTATTACATTCAATCAGGGTGTGAAAGTTTTAAACACCAATCAAAGTTTTATATCCAGTGGTGTACATGAAACTTTTTTTTCCCATCTCCACTTCTCACCTGCCTTAGTGCAACTTATTTTTGATCAAGAGATCAGCTCTTTAATTCCAGGGTCAGGGGATTCTTAAAATAAAAGCGATAATCTCGCTAGTACAGGCCTTGAGTCCGATTGAGTTTTATGGAGTTACTGTATCTGACTGGATCATATGATCTCACAGCTCAGCATTAAAGCTTTCAGCACTCTCAGGTTGAGCCAGGCAATCGCTGTGAAAAGATGTCACATCAGGTTTAGAGAGGGAGACTCTCCTGCCCTCTACTTCTAAAGAAGAAGCTCTATTTTTGTCAGCAAGTCACGCCATGCCGATGTGCAAGTGCCCATGTGTCCAGTGAAGCCCGATAATCAGGCAAAAATGACTCCGTCTTTGGTTTCGCAAATTATTCAAGCCTCAAAATTCATGAATACAGTGTGCTCCAAACATGTAACAATTTTGCAGCAACAATTTATGATGACACAACTTCCCCAACTGAGCATCTTCACATCTTCACATCTCAAAATGAGGATGGAAATTACAAAGCGGTGAACATGGAATGTGAAATTAGAGTCCCTCCAAATGCATTTATGCGACTATAATTATGCAAGTATAATCATCTGATTACGTGGAATGCAGGCTATAGAGGACTCAGATAGCGGATTGCAATTACACGGCACACAGCAGCCCAGTTTGTCACCTTTCTTATGGCTCTATACTCTGTGAAACCAGACACAGGCCTATTATTCATTAATGTAAATTTACAAGACATGTTGATGAGAGCCGCCTCCGGGGATTCAGAAGAGTGTCAGTTAAACGGGGGATGATTGGTCGGTCAGCTGTTCTGGCAGCTGAATTGGCTGACGACGAGGTTAAGCAATTAGCGCAGGGGTCACTGAAAAAAACGCATGTGACCTTCTAATTTAGCACCGTATGCTTGTGACAAATTGTTTCTTCTCTCTATAAACCCAATAATTAACATTCCTATCAACACGGCAGAGGACACGTAACAGATAATCTGGCTGGAAACTGGCAGCAGTGCGTGGAGAACGAATAGGGCCTGCTAGGGAGATGATTAGAAACTACAAAGGAAAGATTTAGATCATGTTTGTAGGCGGGGTGTGTGTGCGTGTCGAATGGATCTGAATAAGAGGTACACAATAAGCGGGAAAGGCGGAGGGGAGGAGGAGAGGGAAAGGGAGAGGAGCAGGAAGGGGATTTGACTATGCTCACGTATGTATGTGGAAATCCTTACATTGCAGTTTGGCCGCAGAGGTCAGAAAGACGGCGAGAGGTTAAGAGTAATTTATCATAGTGAATTAAGTAAAGAAGATCTCACTGTTGCAATGTCTCCTCCCGTGCTGTGATTGTAAGCAGAACAAAAGGTGATGAAGGACAACCAGAGGTCGCTGTCATCTTCTATTTAGCTCCTACTCAAACTACTATAGCGTCTACACCCCCTTCAGAAAGCCATGAATACAGTATGCGATCATCAGGTGCAAATATATTGTTGCAAAGCGAGAGAAGAGAGGGCTGATCAGGCGTTTTAAATAGTCATTTCTCCACGGATACAGGGCCAAATAAACAGTCCAAGCCTTTCACATGTCTTCAAATACACCACGCCATACATAGGTGATGATTTCACAAACAAATTCAACTCACACTGAAGACAGGTTTAAGTAAAGGCAGGGTGTAAAATTGGATTAAGCTTAATCCCGACAGGCTATGATGAAGGTTTGTTCCAAATCTGTACACTGTCAGAAGAAAAATGGCCAAACTCACGATGGAACATTTAAATTTAAGCTGTGAAAGGACATTTGCCCACAAAAGCCTGGCGCTTCACAGGAGGGGATAAGCTGCGTTTTTGTAGAATTAAGTCAAGCTATCATCAGGTACAGAAGCCTTTTCATGTCTTTATATACAGCTGAAGGCCACGGGGTATTTACAGTAGCCATGTTTTTGGCGGTGACCGCAATTGGGAAAGTTTGGGATTACTTCAAGCAGGCGCCTGCTGAACTTTACAGCACCAGTCTCTGCTCCCTGTTTCAGTTCACGCCTTTATACAGAGCCTCACCCTCCCTGCTCTAAATGCAGGGCATGTCGCCTCGGTCATGCAATCTGCCTCTAATAAAATTACCCCGGGGGAGTTGGGCGATAACATCATGGGGCTTGACTTTGTGTCATTCAGCTGGTTCTGTGAACGCGGGAGACAATAGAAACCAAGATAATGATCAAGGTACCATTCTGAAATTTTACATAGTGGCGTACACTGCATACAAATTTGAAAAATGTGTGTATGGAAAGATTGTTTATGTTTTGATATGGATGGCAAACATATGGAACGTGGTGATACTCTTAACAGTATATGAAACCATGCAATACCAGGCACATTTTTCAAAGTAAATTAAATATTTCATCTAAAATATTCCACCATATATTGGAGATACAGTATCGGATAAATGTCAATAAATGAAAAGATATAGGCTTATTTATTGAATAGGGGAGGGATGCCATAATAGATTTATTTGAATAATTAGTTGATCAATGGATTGGCTGAATGACTGAAAATAATTCAATAATTTAATAAGAAATTTGATGACATCACCTTGGGCTCTAGAGAAACAGCAAAAAGAAAATGGGCACGTTAATGGATAATAATTGGTTGCAGCCCTACAGTAGTAAGTTCCTGTCCTGTGTATACTTTGGTGTTGGGATGGAGATTGTACCTTTCATATGAAATATAGTAAAGTCTTCAACAGTTCTCATTGTACTTTAATGTATTTCTCCACAGAGGCAGCAACACAATGGCTACTGCAGTACACTCAAACTGCAGTGAGAGTCAGTGACCCATAAACATTGGATATCCAACCGTTTGTCAGTGTTTTTGCTGTCTGTCTTTGGAGGAGGGGACAGGATGTGTGACCATGTGTGTGTGTGTGTTTGTGGGTAAATGCATGCACATGTGCATGAAGGGCACGGAGGAGGCAGCAGTCTCCCGAAGGAGGAATTTATTTGAAAAAAGCCTCCCATGACCTGGCTTGATCTCGTCCCTTCATTCTTCAGTGGGGGTTGTGCATGCATCTGTGTGTGTGTGTGTGTGTGTGCATGCTCAGTGTTTGGGATTTGCAGATCTGTCTAACGGCTGTCCCCCTGGAGGATAGGACTGCACTCCCACCAAAGGCACACAGCGCTAATCTGACTGACAGCTTGGTCCAGCTTTCAGCCAAGAAACAGCCCACTAGCAAGGTCCAAATACCTGACTGCCGAAGAATCTTATCTGCCATGAGATGACAGAGGAAGAGCTGCTCTCCCCACACTGTTCCCGAGCAAATGCTGAACCGCCCGTCTCACTCTCCGTCTCTTTTTCTCTCTGCTTGTTGTTTGTCAGCACAACACTGTAAGACCTACACTTCTCCGGACTCAGCTGGATGTGACAGTTTGACAGGCTGTCACAGCAACAAACTAAAAGGCAGAGGGATGACACTGTCATGGTACCCTTCTGCTGTCACTCTGAGAGAATACCTTGAAACCTTTGCCCTTAATGCCTCACTGTGTACAAAAAAATGTACAAACATTTACATGCATGCATTTTTTTTTGCATCACTTCAAAAGGAACAACAAAGGAAAGAAAAGGGTTCATGATTTCAGCAAAAGTCATATTCATTCATTCATTTTCCATAACTACTTATCCTGTTAGGGGTCACGGGGGGGCTGGAGCCTACCCCGGCTGATATTGGGCGAGAGGCGGGGTACCCCCTGGACAGGTCACCAGACTATCGCAGGGCTGACACATAGAGACAGACAACCATTCACACTGCAAAGGTCACATGCTCATGAATAATAAAAATCAATACTGGTGAATTACACTTTAAATCCATCATTTGTGTATCAATTCCAGTGTTTGTGACACTAGATCCATGAAGAAAACTTTGATTTCTCACATGCTTTCATGGTTGACAAAGAATCCAAAAAACTGAGAAAATTCTTGTAGCCATGGGCAACCGCGTTGAACAGCAGCAAAACTACACAAAACTAAGGTTGGGTATTGGTACTCGATGCTTTTAAATTATTGACCAAAATAACCCAGCACCAAGAAGTATCTCAGTGTCTCCAATCAAAGAGGGGGGTCTGATCCAAGAGCATCTGGACTGCCCAGCAGATCAGCGAACTTTCTGTTGCTGCCGTCTCTGGAGCCACTCCCAACATATAGTCAATTCAATGTCTGCTCAATTAGTATGAGCTAACACAGCAGCTAACATCCAATACAAAGCTGTTAAACGACCCTAACTAATCCTAATTCTGAGAGTTGAAACATGCAACCACCTGAAACGAACCATTCTGCAACTTTCTAAAAACCTGCCAGTTCACACCAATGCAACTAGATGAGATGGTGTATTACCTCTGTGCAACAACTCTCTGTACATCTGTTCTGATTTGCAGCTTTTCAGACTTATTTTGTTGCTGAATATTATTTGTAGCTTCTTAAAATATGAATGAGGATAGTGATAGTGAGATACTGGCTACAGTTGCATTTGTAGCAGTGATAAAAGGGTGAAAAATATAAAACAAGCATCAGATGGACTGTGTCCGTAGAAAATACACCATAATAATATAAGCAAGTAGCACCAAGTAATTAGTCATTGAGAATGCATGTGTGTGTGAGGGGGCATAAGCACATACAGCGAACAGCAGCAGGGACCCACCATCTGACACCAGCACATGTGGAGAGAGAAACTGCTGCAGCAGGCAAACACGCCTTCTGCAGTCATTTTGACTTGACCAGCAGTCTTCACTACAAGCTGACTGGCTGTAGAAACAGGTGACGTGCCTTATGTTCTAAAGTCAGCCGCCGGTAATTTGACCAGCGGAGTTGCAGGTGACACCATCAGCCTGCTTGAGTCGAGCTCAGACGGCCAGTTCACACCACTGCAACTTTTCTCTGCAACGTTCTAAAATGGTTTTACCTTGTCTCAAATCATTGGTTTGAACTAGGCTTTAATAAATGTTAACCTCAGCCATGTGATGCTAACAGTTAGCACTGTGTGTGTGTGTGCAGGTAGGCTCTCACCAGCTGCACACAGTGCAAAGCTCACACACCCTCAGCAGCAGCTAAAACCCATACAGTCTGTGGTGTCTGTGGTCACATCACTCCATTCACATTATGGGTATCAAATGAATTACTCTAATGGTATCCATTTCACTTTATGAGTATTGGTATCTTGATTTCTCAAACAAGACTCAGCCCTAATTCAAACATCCGTTGACAAACTCTCACACAACTCATGCAGTATAATCCAGGTCTAATTTATCCAAACTTATGCTAAGTACCTCCCAAACACCTGCATTTTTGTTAAAACCTTGCTATTCAAAACACTTCTGCAAAACAGTGCAAGCACACTGCTTGTCTGTGCCTGAGACTGCCTAAACTCAGTGTAACACAGAGTGAGTGATTGAAATACAAATGGTCATTAAGGGTGTGAAATATTCCTTTAAAGCTTGATCTGACAGAACACTGATTCACTGCTTCACTCCTGTCACTGTGTACACCACTAATAAGGCCAAACTACAAGAAACTCCTGCCACGTCAGTAAAAACACTCCCACAAGCCATCTGCCTTGTTTCTTCCTCCTTCAAGGGCAAACTGTGAGTCTGTTGAGCTAAGATGCCCACTCATCAATCAGCGGGGCTGTTCCACGAGTCATCCAACGCAGCTTGAACTAGATGACCCTCATAATTGAATATTAAACCCCTGATGAGTGGCAAGGCAAACCACTGTGATGCCTACTAGAGGCTGCGATGTGTTGCTAGCAGAGATACATGTGGTGCTGTTCAAGGCAGTGTCAGTTGCATCCTGCCTGCCCCGAGGTTGTTCTGTCACACTGTCATAATTTCAATCTTTGGGATAAGAAACATATCTACAGACACACACCCACACTCAGATCGAGGTCCACAGATGCAAGCAGGCATGAATGTACTTGGCACGCACTTACATAAACACAGCCGGCTTTAAATAAATGGCGGCGTTGCGGGGAGGCTGAAGAAATTGCCTTTTGTTCAGTTAAGTCAAGAAATGATTTTGGCTTTTGGTGCTTTTATTTTGGTCTGTGTTCAACGCAGCGTGCTGAATATCAAGGAGGGAGGAATGTGTAGATGTCAACGGATCTGACTAAAGATTATGGAACAACCCGTGACTCTGCAAACAAATTAATATATTGTATTTCTCACAGGCATAAAAGCAACATGGTGAGAGGAGACATAAGGAGTTAAGTCACAGGGAAATTGTATTTCTCTAGCCTACATAATTTGATGTATGAAATGGATGCTGAAGCAGAACATGATGTGGGGAGGTACTCTTGAGAAGTTCAAAGGATGCTTTGTGCACTGTTACAAATTTGCATTCTTCAAAAGTGAGAATATTCCCAGCTACAGAGATGCAACCATGGTGTTTCTGCAGAAGAGAGCTGGGTTTTCGCACCTGTGCATATTGACATGGTGACAACTAAAATTTGGCGAGAAGAACGAACTTTGGACCTGTTTCCTTATTAATTTGTTTTTGTCTTTACACTATGCATCCCCTGCATCGCACCTACTTAAATCACTCATAAAAATATGTAAACAAAACCAGCCAGACCACAACATCCAAGTTTTAACAGGAAGCTGGAGTTTTATCCTTCCACCAACTTCAGGACAGCTGAGACAACACGCCGAGCCCCCCGCTGCTTCAAGAGGCACCCTGAGAAAGCACGGCCAAGAGGCTGACTCTCAGAGAAACACTTCATTCAGCCTCAAACTGGCATCAGCTGCTGACAGACAGCCCAGAATAAAAACAGCCCTGTGACGGGTGTCCTTTCTGGCTAACTGATCCGTGAGGATAAAGTGATTAAAAACGTACAAAGAACATCCGAAAGAAAACAAAAGAACGTGACCAGTATCTTTTAAAGATTAACTGTGGTGACAGGCAGTCACAACAAAAGTGGGATTAAGATATTCCCTGTTTTCATTAGAGAGTAAATTATCTCCACAGTGTTAGAATCTCTCTTACTCATCTGTGTTTAATAGAGTAAATCTAAAAAGCAGGGAGAGGGATAGTGTGATGTTATGACCAAGCTGACACATTTTAATAAAGGGAGTACTAATTATGCATGGCTGTAAAGTTTCACTAGATGTGGGTCAGTTACATCTTTAAAGTTTAATATTGCATGGTGGCTTTGTTATGGCCGTGGTGGTCGTGGGATTTACAGTCTTGGCACAATTTTTGGGCAGTTATAGATACGTGAAAAATAGCAAACTATAAATACATTATAAAACATAGACCTTTCTTGAAGTTGCTTCAAATCAAACCCCTTCAGAGAATAATTTTGTTGGCATATTTTAGGGTGCACTTTTTGGTTCACGAAGGCAGCAATTCTATAGTCAGAGTGGAGATGTGAATGCGCTCCAAGCTGCAGAGAGTCCGCCAGGTAGACCACCGTACAGTAGGTGTTTACATCTATTCTTGGATATCATTGTAGCTGCAGCATCTACACAGAATGCCAACCTTCTGTCACAGCTATAATCATCCCAGCACTTAGCTGACGCCCTGTGTTTTCCTTAGAAAAAAAAGGCACTGCCGTTGTCATTATAATGTCTTAATAATTATCATCTAACAGAGCAACTGGGGAGAGAGAGAAAAAATAGAGACAGAGAGAAAGAAAGGGAGGCAGGCATGGATGGACTGCTGGAGGAGGCAGCACCCTGTAGATGCATGATGAATGAGGGTGTCAGCTGTATTCACCCAACTAGCAGCGCTGTCTCTGAGAGGGTTTGGCCCCATGCGCTGAGACCTGTCTCATTAACCGCAGTGATCATGCATTAACGAGAGAGCGAGGGAGAGAGCTGGGAAATAAATCATTTTCTATAAGATGGTGAGCCACCAGTTTTTAAAAGTATAATAGCTGTCTCAATGCGTTAAACACATCAACGTGCAGCACATATGTGTTTGATTGTGCTGTGTTAACTTTTAACAGGTAATTTGTTCTTTAAACAGTGTCAAAACACACATTTGGAGACAGGTACAGGCAGGGGACAACGCCTGCCAGCACTGGACCCTACTTTCCTGCTCCCCATTGTTTTGGTAACCTGCATTATTGATGTGGAGCTGACATTTTACACTGTGCTTTTCTGAAGCCACAGTGCCTCCACTGTCACCTGCAGCACTGTCTCCACAATAACCATCCTGACACAGAGCCACAAAATGATGCAATGTGCCTGTGGGGACTGTGTAGGGATCCTATTGTATTCGTTAGTGAGTTCTCGGTGATGTGCTTCACTCCATTGTGTCGCCATCGGTACCACTACAGCACTGACGGTCCATTTTTCATACACAGACTAACAAACAACATGAAATCATACTTTTGATGACACTAAATGTCTCTGTGAGGATTGTTACCAATGTCTTCATGTGCCTCATGAGCAGGCAAGATGCTCAACACCTACAGTAACTACTGTATGTTGCTCTGGCTGGCATCAGGGGCGTGGTTAAGAGTCAGCTCAGGTCAGTCCCTATGATCCTATAGTACTACTACACTATGATGGAAGTGATGGCTGTAAGAAACGTAAAAATACTTTCACCCAGTGCAGCTTAAGATGCCATAAAATACCTCACTCAGCAAAGTAACCCTCACAGCAACATCACCCGGTTACCTCCACACTGAGTGTAGTTTCAGCACTCTTTAACAGTTCCCACTGAGCATTTATGGGCCCTTTCACAAATAAAAATAAATGCACAAATATTAAGTCCATGATGTAATGCTGACGCACCACATACGAGATTTACGAGGGCACCTTTGCTCCCGTCGTGTTTTCCAAATCACCAGATCAGTCACACACTTAATGTTTTCATCTTGCTTGTTTCTGTACAAGTGTTAAAGCTCTCCATGCGCTCGTTAACAGCTGATAATGTTTATTATCATATTGCAAACCGGTGTCCATTAAACAGCCTCGCGCGGCGCACAAACTAACAGTGTTTTTATTTAGCCAGCGTGCACGTTACTCTGTCTATCCCCTGAAAACCCACAGCAAACAAACACAGCCTACCTCGGTTCGCCGTGACAGCTCCGTATGTCGACTTGTAGCAGTGTCTGGCAACAATGTGACGCTCGCAGTAAAGATCACAGTTGGTAAGGCGCAGAAGTTTTGACGAGTCAGTGACTGAGGGATCACACACGCTGTGTCGGTGCCTGACGGATCTGTGGATCACACACACCAGTGTGGAGTGTTTATGACAACGCCCCACAACAAAACTGATCTGCTTGTTTCTGCCGCCGGATCATTAACGCGTGTTTGAGATGTTGCTGTCCAACTCGGCTGTGCGCAACGGTGCGCTTCCTCTATCTCTCTCTCTCCCTCCCGACGTGGTCCCAAAACCTAAACGCTCCCCAAGGACACGTGACCAACCCGAGGGGGACGGGAATAGCTCTAATTCCCCCCACGGCAGCAGCTGGGATCGGTTACACCGCTGCTCCAGTGCCCGTGCAACAAACCCGAGCTGTGCGCACCCATACTCCTCCTCCACCCGCCCTCGCATCCCCTGTGGCCTCACGGTGTCGCTGTCATTTTTACCTTAGGATGCACTGAAGGCAAGACCTGTGTGAAAATACACCTGTCTCTTCAGCCTCATGAGTCATAATTAAATTGTTTAATTGTTAGTAGTTATAAGATTATGTTGACTCCAATATTTCAATCAATTCTGATAAAAGTTACAGGTTATTTTAAATTAGGAAACACTTTGATTGATACCATATTAACACATTTTAAATTGAAATCAAATAAAATAATTATTAATATTGTGTTTGGTATGAATTTTTAGTTTGTCCTGTTTAGCTATTTGGGATCAAACATTATTAATCATCAGTAAATAAAATGTGATCAGGTTTTGGAGCAACTTCTGTACTGGGATCAGCTGCAGACTGACCTGGCAGAGATGGCTGCCATCTTGTTTTTAGATGGATTAGTGTATTGTGGTCTCACTACCACTAGATGACGCAAAAAGTGTCCACGAACAAGGACAGCAGGTCTATGTTCAGTAGAATGAAGTATAAAGTCAAGCAAACCCAACATGTAATGTCCTCATATGAGGACACAGGGTCTCAGGAGGACAAAACTGGCCTACAAGGATGTTTTTTTCCCACACCTTAGCTTTGATTGTTGCTTATTCAGCCATGAATATTAAATGTCATGGAATAATACCCAAGACCTGAAGCCAAGTTTTAAGTTTTACTCATCATTTGATGATTGTGAGTAACGCTGGGCTGAGTCATTGCTGGCACCCAGCTTGCTATGATTGTGTGTTGGGTAGCTCTGCCTTTATTAAAACATTGTTTGAAAGAGTTTTGAATCATGTTTTTGTGGCTTGTCCAACTCCAGTAATGTTTTTTTGAGAGCAGCTAGAAATGCAAATTTGCTTTTCGGTGACACAGTCACACTCACAGAAGTTGTCAGTTTTGATAGCTAGAAAGAGGTTTTCACTTACCTGACAACTTTAGCTTGTGTTTTTCCACCAACATGGCTCCTTATCTTTGGGCACCTGATGATAAGTTGAATCCTTGGCTGAATGATGGACTGACTCTCCAACTGATAGTTCACAGAAGCTTCGTTGATAAAACTGCAGGTCCAAAAACATGGTGTGATTACACCTAAAGCTAAGAAAAATATATATAAATAAATTACCATTTTTTCTAACTAAACTAAATTACATGTTTTGATAGGGTGCTACAAGCTAGCATTTTAACTTGCAGTGAAATGACTAATTCATTTTACAATCAACGTGAAACATAACTAAAACATACTGTGAAAGTCACACATAAATCTAACTCCAACCATCCCAGACTTCCATTGTATAGCATTTCTACCTCGTGCAACATACAAGGCTGAAAGAAGAAGCCAATGCAGAAGTGCCAAAAACTAGTTCATCAAATGGCCACTTGAGGCTAGCTCCAAAACAGAGCTAAGCTGTTAATATTAGTTAGCAGGTTCTTTGTTGATCTTCAATGGATTCAGCTGCGAGTGGGCTCTGCCACACTGTTAAATCCAGTTCAGACATCTCTACTCATGTGTTTTTGGCCCTGGAAAAGCAAAAACACTGATTTTGTATTTGTCCTTGTTCCAAGATACGACAGGCCTCCTGTGCCTAGTTACAGTTGCTACCATAGCATTGGACAGCTCTAGGATGAAGAGGGGTCAAAATGAACAAAAATGAAAAACATCAGATTAATCATGTATAGAGTGCCCCTGTAATGAGTCCTAAATAAGTCCTACTAATTACTGTGAAAATAAGTAGGTAAATTTAGCTAGCCAAAATCAGTTGTCACAGAGGAACTAATTAAGCAACACTGACAGGGGCCTCAACCCTCACTCAACCCCTTCACTTCCGGCGATGCCTCCAGGGAATCGCCTTGTTGTTTACGAATACTTCCAGGTAGACACTCGCTGTAAAAATATTTTTTTCACGTTGACGAGACGGCATTTTGAGTGGAGCGGTCGCCATGGATGCAGAGCTTGCTGTTTCTGTAGGTACACATTTCCTGGGGACACCTGCACGCCTCGGCCCCACCCCCTCAACTGTGATTGGCTAAAGCGCAGTATCGTTCAAATTCAAAGCCCCCCACAGACCTTATTTTCTGCAAAACTCCAACATCCAATGGAAAAATCCTATAGGCTTTTTGACAAGGGAACCAGTGCGATGCTAACTTCCCTGGTAGCCTACAGAAAAACTACAGAAAAGACTCTTTGACTCCCTGAGCTAGTACTTCTTGCCTTTGTTGGTTTGGTTTAGGCAAAAGGAGTGGGATTGGTTAGGATTAGGAGACTGTCAGGGTAGGCCAATCGGAGGCATAGTAAGGCAGGTCATTCCTTTGCTGTCCTTGGGTTCACAAATTTGCATACTGGACCACAGGAGGTCCTTTACATATAAATTGGAGCCAATACCATTGCCTCCTTTCCACTTTGTCTTTCTTTGTGGCAGCAAATCATGAGCCAGCAGAAACTCCTGCAGTTTAAACTGGGCTTATTAGACATAATTGGGGCTGACTAAGAGTGGACACACTGTCGGACGGCAGATGGAGAGAAACTTGCTACCATAGCAATGTTAAAGCTACAAACCCAAAATTGCAAAACACACAGTCAGGCTCATTCTGTAAAAAGAGCCTGTTTTTCAGCATTTCAGGGCCATTAATTGCTCTGCACTGGGATGTAACTGAGCCTGCATTCTGTTTGCATTTCTGTTATTCTCATACTGTAATGTTAATCTATTTCTAGTTTAATTGTACACAGTACAGCTCTTTGAACTCTTTGAAGTACAGTTTATCTATAAACTGTGTTGCTGTGAAAGAGTATGCATGCTCAGCTAACCTATCCTACATAAATGTAGAACCCACACTGGACTCTGTTGTAGTTGAGCTTGACTCTTAACTGTGCACATTTTGAACTCACACACAGTGTTGTTCTCATTAAATACAAAAATCAAACTGTGCAGCAGTCAGTGAGAGAATACTGGATACCCAAATGCCTCACTCTTCTATCTGATGTCTTTTGACACAGCAGATGACCATATTCCAGTGGTTCAGTATCTCATATGCTGAACAGTGGGGTATATTTTTTAAACATTCTGAAGTTGCTAAAAGCAGAATTATGATACATGAAACATTCTTGAAAGACACAGGGATAAAACGTTTCGGTTTCTAAGTAAGCATGGCATGTTTCCAGAGGAGCTGATGTACAATACGATGCGATACAATACGGTACAATGCGATACGATACAATACGATATGATGCGATGCAATACGGTACGGTACGGTACAATACAATGTACTTTACTATCCCCATGTGGAAAATTTTCTTGGACTCAGGACCTGCACAAGTATGGCTGCCCTACAGTAACAGTCCAGAGGAACTGAAGTGTACACTGTAAAACCATTAAAGAACATACTACACATAGCAGTACTGCACATCAGCCATTCACGTATTCCACACGCCAGCACACAACAGAGCACCATAAGCAAAACGCAACACAACCCCTAAAGCATCAAACAACATTTTTTTTTTAAATCTTAATTGCGGTTGGAGTTTAAACAATTCAGTTTAATGTGAATAAAATAACTGTGCCTCATATCAAACAACTGCTGATAGGTTTAGAGCGTGGAGGGATACCAGTAGCGCTACACCTCGGGAAAGGTCAAACAAATCAGTGTCAGTTCGCAGATGCTGAGATGATCCAGGCTTTGTTCATGACCTGTGTTAAACTGGAGGATTTTCTGACCATTGTCATATGAAATATTTAAGTGCATGCAAAAGTGGTGTCTCTAAAATGTGATCTTAATGTCAACTTTCAAACTGCCATCTATGAAAAACAAAAGTTGATCTGCTCAGCATTTGGTGTATCTGTGAGCTTGCAAAGTAGCCTAAACACAACAAATTTGCTGTAAAATCTTCGAAGGTTTACCCGTCTTATTAATGTCAATTTTGTATTTTGTCCATGTGCAAATGAAATCGAGCAACAACTTGAGACCTCTGAGGCTGAATCCACCTCCTCAGCTACTTGTGGTCATATCTTGAAGGTGGGTGGATGGAAAAAACATTGCTTGTGCGCTCATTAGCCTGATGTGCACATACAGGCAGGGGAATGTCACATCATTACTGCTGCTTGTCTGCTCTGCATGCACAATGGAAACAACTTGCTCCTGTGATGGAAACCTTGGACCTGTGGTGTAATAAGATAATAATTGACAGGACCAACAGGCCTGGAATAGATGCTTGAAAGCTGGAGTCCACACAAGTAATGTTAAGCATTTCCTTCCATAACAAGCTGGTGTTTTATGGGGATAAAGTGATTGCTTTTTCAGACAGCACTGATCAGACGCATCAGCTCTACAGTGCCATGTGAAGTTAAAAAGAAGGGGGCTGGAAAATGTGCGCATCTTAAATTTTTCTGTCCCTTAACTCGGTTCCCGCCAAAGCACTTTGGAAACGAGGTTATGGTCCTAAAGATGAAGATGAGAGGAGCTGTCTTTTCCAAGCCCGTAGGTAAGCTAACGTGGGTGCGCTGCTGCGAAACAGGGATTTGTCTGCCGAATTACCGCCTTCAAACGGCTCTCAAATGCAAATGGGACAGATGTCAAATAGTAGCGGAGCTGTACAATCGTACGAGTTGCCATCTTAATTAGTTCCTCTGTGACAAGGTGCTCATTCAGCGGTGACAAGAAGGACAACTTAATGCTGGAGGGTAAACTGACAGGTGGTCTTTGTCTCTCTGTCTGTCTCCCCCTCTGTCACATCCTCCCGCTCCCATCCCACTCATGTTGCCACTCACCAGTTCCTTAACACAGATCATTATTGATTAGATTTTGTTATACTGTGAATGTGCCATGTTCAGCTCAAATCCCATTGTTTCCCAGCATCCCTTTTCAACTTGGCCTATTCAAAGATCAATCTCCATTTGGCCTATAGAAGCCCACCCTAGGAGAAAGATGGTATACAAAGGAAATCCCCAGTGGAGGGATGCACACTGGGAAACAGCTTTGAAAAGGTGCTAAAGGGAAAGCCAGCAATCTTCCTCTCAGCATGCCCGGAGAGCATATAGGAATATTTGCATATGGTCTGTGAAATGGGACCAGTGGTAAGGCACATGATGAGAGCAGTGGCTCCTTCCCACCTTGCATTTATGTTTATGCAGGAAGTTGATAAACTGGATCCCCAGGGTTCGGCATGTCCACAGGACCGATGATCAAAGGTGGCAGGTGGATCTTTGCGCCGCCGTGTGAGGACTGCAAAACTGGTTGTTCCCTCGGGGACGTGTCATTGCTAGCTGGGCAGGTTTCATCTCTGTTAAGGTCATGTCAGGACACAATGGAAGATGCAGATGCCACCCGACCTGATGATTGTTTTATTTTTTACTGTCATCAGTTTCATGCGTTTATCCACACAAAGCGAGACACTGTAGAAGTGCGCTCTGAGGAATAAACATTCTACATTTCTGAGGTTACACTGACTTACAATATCACCCGACTCTTTCTCCCTGTGAACCAGCATCCAAGCATCCTTCAACAACACATTTTCTGCAGTTGAAAGACCTTCAAAGAAGTGTTTTCATCCTTTCAGACAGCTCAAAGTGAGATATCCTTGTCCTTCTTCATCTTGCTTGTGTGAAGGCAGAGATGGATAACAGTTGATGTTGCCCTAATGAATGTCCTCTGGCCAAAACAAAAAACAATTACATGCAGGAGAGGCTTTTAAGTTTCAGTATGCAACATTCAAAGCATTAACATAGCAGCAAACAACTATTTTCTTTGTAAAGATAAGGTGGAGTAATGGTGTCCTGAGCAGAGAATGAGGTCATGTTACCTCTATGTGTGTTGTAGTACATGCTAGTACCAGCTCATCGCTGCTGCTTTGCATTGTGCTCATACGGCGGTTACTGCTAAAATCAGGACAGCGGAAGCATGGCGCCCACTGTCCAGTTCTAGCTAGTTAATCAATCAATCAATTTTATTTATGAAGCCCAATATCACAAATCACAATTTGCCTTACAGGGCTTTACAGCATACGACATCCCTCTGTCCTTAGGACCCTCACAGTGGATAAAGAAAAACCCCCTTTAACGGGGGAACAGTTAACAGTCTCACTCAAGTTGTCGAAATCCAGCACTTGGGCAGTGACTTGCGGCATCAGACACTGACGAAAAAAGCCATCCTTTAGTGTTGTCTGGAGGCGTAAAGGGGAAATGCAGTGGGACAAGGACGAAAGTTAAGGTGACGAAAGTCTGAGTAGGGAGCATTATAAAGCCAAACCCTGTTCTTTTTTCCTAAACCTAACCAAGAGTGTTTGTTGCCTAGACCCAACCACGTGCATTACTTGCTGGAGGAAAAAAACATTCCTGTGAAAACAGAAGTGTATTTTGAAAGGAGACAATGCATGTAACAGGCAGAACTTGGCACGGCAGCCCAGACCGTCAACAATCAACACACTCAGGGCACCTCATATCTGGACAATGGAAAGTCCATGACTAAATGTTGATAAGTGACGAGGTCAAAGTGAGAATGTGTTTGCCAAGCTGCAGACCACTGTTTGAGACACGCACAGTGAGACATCAGCAGCATTTCCAGTCATGACTGTGCCACCAAAAACGAGTGTCTTAGCGAGACTTCAGCAGCATTTCCAGAGATGATTATGCCACCAATTTAGCCAAAACATGACCTTTTCGAACCATAACCAAGCTGTTCTTTTGATAAACATAACCACATGTTATCCACAGCATTGTTAAAGCTTAGAGAAATGTGAAGTGCTACATAATAACACAGAAGTATTACATGTCCGTATTTTGCAGAAACGTACAAGGCCAAAATTTAGTCTGGTGATTGGGTTGTTTTAAGACTTACTAACTGTTGGAGCTAAGCCTATTACTTGCACTATACTACACTGATGTTTCATCCAGCCGGTTAATGCCACTGTTTCCTTGGTTGTGTTGAGTTCGGACAATAAGCTGCAGGTTCCAGTTGCAAAACAATTATCGTATTTATTCATACCACCAAACACAGGTTGAATAAACGTCCCTTTCTTTATCTTTCATCCAATCTGAATACACAATACGTTGCACAATGTCTCGCGCCACCTGACGGCAACAATGTTGCCTACCCTAATACACTAATGCTCCAAATATCAATACAGCGCCAGTGTGCACCCATAGTAAATCCAATTCATGTCTGCTAAGTAAAATGACATACTTGGCTTTTACACTAACCTTATTCAAAGAGAGTTTTACAACAAGATACATCCCAAACGCTGACAAAGTTAAGTTCTCAGTGTGCTGATGTGACAAAGTTAGAGAACTTTCGATGTGTTTGTGAATCTGGACCTCGATATCTTTCTAATAATACACCAAAAACTAAACAGAAAGACAGATATTGTTGTCCAAATAAAACATCAACCCTCACCAATGCTGAACCCTCAGAGGTTGATGAAGAGTGTTTAGTAATGTGTGCAGATAAGTGGCAAATTGCATTATCTCTTACAAAGCTCCCTTAATCTACATAGAGATTAGCCCAAAACATATTGTTAATCATTACAAGGCTTATGAATACTTAATTGGAGAGGGATAACGGAGACTGGGGAGAAGTAATAATTAATGAGGCTGGGTGCAGATGGGACAGTATGGGATACTTAATTAAATTTTGGCACTGAGAATGACCCATTTTTGAAGTTGTTTGGAGTACGGGTAAGTTTAAAGTCAATTCAAAGAAATCAAACTTACACAAAATTTGATTTAAAACAAACAGAAAAAGATGTTTGTTCCAAGATGTTGCATAGACACGTATATGCAGAATACTGCAAGCTTTTGGACCTTTGGGAATACATAACTGTGTGATCTTCAACTCTGATTAAATGTTTTTTGTTTGTTTTTAGTTTGTGTAAAACTAAATTAGTTTTTCTATCAGTTGGTCTTTTCTTATCTTGGAAATTGTTAACACATTTTTATTTAAAATGAGGATAGTGGTTAGCTTACAGTTTCTAACATGTAACATCAATAAAACAAAGAGACAAAAACTTCAAATCAGCTCAGTATGCCCAAAGGCTAAAACAAAAACGTTCATACTCAGTGGATGCTTCCAAGCACTGCATAATACTCTATATTATATTTTATGTAAATATCTCAGTGGCTCAATCTCTTCTCTCCAACTGTGCATCTGAAGTTTTAAAAACACTCCTTTGTTAAGCAGCTCTGAGGATTTTTGCTGTGTTTGTTGTCTGTCTGTCTGTCTGTCTGGGGTTTCTGAGGATCAGCGTTGATGTAAGTAGCTGCCAGCTGCTGTCTCTCAGCACACTGTCCAGTCAGTTCCCTCAGTCACTGAGGATATATACAAATAAAATCCTGCAGTCATATCGGCTAATAGATGCCTGAGCAGGAAGATGCCTGCATTCAGGTATTTTTTGTTGCACCGCAGGGACGCGTGAAACTCTGCAGGTCAGCTAAAGCAGCAGAAACACTTGAACAACACCTCGGGGTGATCAGGAGTCATCCATGACTTGCTGATGAAATCTGTGGGTAATGCATCATATACAGCACTCGCATCTTGACCCAAAGTGTTTTTCAGCTCAGAATGCTTTGGGAACGGTTATAGAAACACAAATCTTTGAAATTGTGCACTACACAGTTTTGCAAACCTGACCTGTCACCTCTTTTTCAATATGTTTTTTTGTGCTCTAATAAACTAATTCTAACATAAAGAAAAGGTTCAGATTCAAGTGCTATGTTCATATAATACGCTTGGTAACTGTGTTTCAGAAAAGTGCTGAAGGTCGTTTAAAAAAAAGGGCTTGTGATTGAAGTCTCTGAGAGTATTACAGGGTTAATAAATATTTTAGAGCCTGAAGGAGCTGCACTTTGTATTTATTCTTTGTATTTATACTGTTTTAATTAGAAGTTTGAAAGTCCTTGCTATGCAAGTGCTGAATCAGATTTATTAGTTTCACATACTGTATACTACACTTTAATCAAATGTTATGTTTAATGTACATTTATTGTGAAAACTTAAGTGAGGCGATATTAACAAAAATTCATATCTTAGTATTTTCAGGCTGAATGGTGATACGCAATATATATCTCAGTGTTTTCTACAAAATGGGCGACATGTTTTCAGTTTCAAGTCAAAGCCACATCTGAGATGTCACACGCACTTTTATAAAGACAGACTGTGATCAAAATAAAATGCAAAGCCAGGAAATATGATATAAATAAATAGCAGGACATGAACGCTAAAGGTTTGCAACACAGGACACAAAACTATAGCATGAGTATAAAAGTATCAAGAAGGCCTAATTACATTGTAGTTTGAAACAATTAAAAATCTTTGTAGGGGGGAGATAAAAAGTCGTTTTCCATGGCCTTTCAAATGAATCTAGAGCTGGAAAATTATTTAAATCTTTTTATTTATTTATTATTAATGTTATGTCTGCACAGAGCATCAACAGAGACGCCAAGAGAGGGAAGGAGCGAGAGAAACCTTGTCCGCGTTATATACGTCTTGTATATAAAACGTCTGTGTTGTCGCATTTTTTAAACACATCTGTCACCTGCATCCAGGCACTGTCTCCACGACACAAAATAGACTACAACTACCAAGAAGAGCAGCGACGTGCTATGATCCACCTCCCACACAACCTAGCAGCGCAGCACAGGATTGCACATGTGCTACTGCAATCATTTCATTCATCTCACAGACTGATTTGTGAGTGAGTGGGGCGGAGCTGTGTGAAGAGTGTGAGAGAGGAGAGATGCATGCTGGTGTGTGTTAAGTAATGCAACTTGATCCTATATCGATAAAGAAGGTGCTGTCTAAATTTATACCTTGCTTTAGAATATATATATAGATATATTGTACATAGTCGTTAAATCGCCCAGCCCTAAGTGAGGTGGACACATTTTTTACATTTTGAGTTTCTCCTCCTTTCATAAAATATCATTAGTAATTGTTGCAGATTTGGGTAAGATGTGGTGTCCCTGGCTTATTGTGTGCGTTACTGGAGGGAATTTTAAATCACGAAATCTAAAAACCAGCAAAGTCAAAAAAAAACCCGAATTGTTTAGTTACAGATTACAATCAGATTAGCCCCTGGGGCTCGTCACCTGAAGGTTATCTTGCATTCTGTAGACTATTCCGCTGCATACTGATACATAGCTGATAAGGCACAGACAGGAATTTGGATTTGTCTGACAATTTAGAGAGATATGAAGTGAGGTAGATAAAGGTAGTGCTCAGCAGGGGGTACCGAGCTCTAAGACTGCGAACACCTTGGCATAGTTAGAATAGCTTGGGGGAAATAAACTCACTTTTAAAAGACGAGGATGGAAAAAAGAGAAAAGAAATGGAAAAGGAACCAGCGATGAAGGGCACGGGAGTGTGGGAGTGGATGGAACAAGCTGGTGAAAGAGATCAACCCACTGGCTCGTGGTGCTGAGAAGATAAGGCGTTTATTTTTCTCAACCTGGAAGCAAACATGGAAAAGTGTGAAATAATGAACTTAATTGATTTTTAAAACTCATTAGCCGTGAAGGAGGGCATAAGGAGTGACAACATTTATGACTAATGTAAAGTATTGTAGTAGAATCACTCACAAGTTCTAAATATTTGTCCTTGAATAAGAGATTTGAAAGCTTCTCTCTGTTTGGAGTGTTTTCTCTGAAAATGACTCACATGTTTTGGCTGCAGTGGTGGAGTTCTCAATTTAAGCTTGTAAACACGATGGGTGTGTATCAATGTATACAGAAGAGAATAGACGTGTGCTGTGCTGATTATTTATTGCAGTTGTCTTGCCATATTATAGGACAAACATATCTGAAAGTGGAGTTTATTTACCAACCAACTGATGTAGGTATTTGATTACTGAGCCTGCCGTCTCTGCTTGACTACTTTCAAATCTCCTTCTTGTGCTGTATCTGTCACTATAACACTCGCATGTTTTACCCGCAGCAGTGGATTTCATCCTTGTGTAGGTTCCGGTTTATTTCAGGATTGCAGGGAGCCAAATCTCTTCGTACCAAGCTCCCAAACTAAGCAACGAGTGTTTTGTTTACATCTGAAGAATGAAAGCCAGCTGGGTGTCGCAGTGGGTATAGGCTAACGTGCTCCCATTTCTTTCTCAAGCTGATTAAATGTCCTCGCTCCGTAACGGTGCCTGACGGCAGCCTCGCATGGGCAGGATAAAACTTTTCCCAGCTGCAGAGGCCTGAGGGGGTGGTCTCGTGTCACAAACCGAGCTGAACGGAATATCCAAGCATCTGCTCCTGCCGGTCCAGGAAACATCGCCAGATTAAACCTTGAGGGGTCTGTGATTATCTTGGGGCCCTGTCTACGACAAGAGTCCTGGTTGGCAGCGGCCCACAAGGCAGTGTCGCCATCCTGAAATTGAATTGGGAAGGATTTAATGGGTTTAAAGGCTTTGGCTCTCAGTGTGATGGAATCAGATAGGGGCGAAAATGCCAGGAAGTTTGGACAGGCAGAAGGCTCGGCAGCGGAGCACAAACCGAGGGAGACAGAGAGGAAGAATTGAACACAGTTAAGACCATCTGATGGGAGGAAGCTGAGTTTCCTGATTAAGGAAAGGTCATTTTAGGTTAGCGTCTTGGTGGCTTCAATTCTGCAAACAATGATTGCATTTAGAAACCATGTAAACTGATAAAACATCTGTTGATAGTGCATGCTGTTACACATCACATAGAGGAGCCTAAAACTATTCATGCTGTGTCTATTATTACTGACAATGAGAGTGTAAGAAGCTCCACTGATTCTGTTAACGTGTGTGCATGAAATTCAGCTTTTAATGTTGAATTTCAACATGGAGGCCAAATATTAACACATTTTTTATGCAATAAAACTCCAGGATGTTCTCTCCTGGGAGGAATTTAATCAACATGAGTAATTTCAGCCGCCGAATAAGTGTTTTCTTGCTTTTTTTGCTTCTGACTCTGAGAAAAAGAACATTTAATCCGCACGAAAACCTTCGCCCCCACAGGGAAAAGAAAAATGAGTGATTGCTAATTTGTGAAACGATGATGGTGCTTTTGTAAAGAGATGACTCTAAGGGGAAGCATGACCAAAGTATTGTCTTCAAATTAAGAAGGAAAAGAGAATCTCAGCCTCAGAAGTGAAATGTATCAGCTCTGATGGGAAAATGTGCAGCAAAAAGCAAAGAACAGTCATATCATGTGACTCCGTTATGCTGACTTGTGTTTGCATTTTAGACGACAACGTCCTACAACGTAATCTGAGAAGAAAAGCATGTGGAGCAGTTTTGTGCTGCTTGATTCATGATCGACTCTGACATCTGCTGTGTGTGTCTTTTTGATTTTGCTCTCAAACAAACTCTTCTCCAAATATTTGCCTGAGAAAAAAATACGAAAGCACAGTAAAGCTGCTTTTTCAGTACACAAAATGCCATCTCATACTCGTGTCAGGCCTCTAAGTGCATGGCAGCTCTGCAAGCACTGTACATTAGAGTGGTCATCATTGGGGAGAGAAGTCGGGCCAATGTGACATCTGTGCTTTTGTGCGTCATGCCATCAAGCCGATAGAGTGTGGGGAGAGGAAATGGAAGTGGCAAAAGTACTCAATTGTGCTGCGCTCTTATTTCCAGTGAAGCATAGAGCTTATAGGATATCAATACATCCAGATAGTGCTGCTGGCGATAAGGGGCTTGTGAAAAGAGGCAGTGTGCCTGTGCTGCTGCTGCTGCTGCTGCTGCTGCAGCAGGATGTCTCAGCTCAGTGCTGGAAAAGAGCCCTGGTTTTATAGTGGTTTTGTTGTGAAAGCCAAGGGAGGCAGGTACAAAGTGACAGCACATTAACTTAAACTCCCTGGTGTCTTGCCTCCTCTGCTTTGGACTGGACAACACCATCTCCACTTTGCGGACCCGTGAGCTCTTAATGAGGAGAGGGGACCGGCTCTCGCTGCCCAAACCTGAGGGTCATGACCACTCGTTGTCATGGCTCCCAAACAATCTCGCAAAGTGTCAGTCCTCCGGGAGGGACTGCCTGCTTTCAGCTGGCCGCAGAATCAGCCAGCATGGTGCATCACAAGAAGAGACAGAGGGAAGGGAGAGGAAATGGAAGTACATCTTTACTGTCAGAGCGACAAAACAAACGTGAGAAAATAACAGAATCTACAAGCCTGCAAACAGATATGATAAAAACATAGCATTTCATGGAAAGATGCCTTTAATCTTTTGATATATGGCTCGGCTAAAAGAAGAGGCAGTTCCATTTATCGGAATGACGTTCAGCTTTTGTGGGTTTCTCATCAATTTACAGCTAATGAAGTGTGACTTAAATGAGCATTCTTCCTCGGCAGCAGGCAGAGACAATGAAAAAAAAAGAGCAGAA
Organism: Epinephelus awoara; assembly: GCA_035609425.1. Classification (NCBI taxonomy): domain Eukaryota; kingdom Metazoa; phylum Chordata; class Actinopteri; order Perciformes; family Serranidae; genus Epinephelus; species Epinephelus awoara. The sequence continues at coordinate 25,480,655 of CM069299.1, read as the reverse complement.
ATTCAAGCTCCGGTTGAAATGTGATGGGAAATGAGAGGGCTGCACAGAAACGCTTGCCACCACACCACCAGCAGCCCAACAGCGCACAGAAGAAGATCACGCTGTGTTGTTGGACAGACATCAAAGGCGACGGCCTCAAATAGTTTCTCCGTCACACTGGGTGACCCAGCAGCACATCGCTTCCTCCATATGTACACAAACAAGCTCATAACCATAAAACCCATGCGTGCACTCTGATACACACGCTCACACTCAAGACGCGTAAACACACTCATATGCGCTTACCATTCGCCACCTAAACCGTCTAGTAACTTCCTGCTTTCTAAGAAGTGGCATTTCATTTGTTTCTGCAGTCAACTAACCGAGCACCCAGACACAGTATCACAGTTGGGAATCTGTCACAGTTGTCTTGACCTTTGGTCTCTAAGTCACCCTATCCCACCGCCACCTGCAACCCCACACAGCCCCTCCCAGTGTGGCATTTGGGGAAACGCACACTAATCTGTTTTGCTGCTAAAGTTAGCGCGGTAGAAGTGGAGCCACACAGGGAGCGAGGTGAGAGGTGAGGATGTTTTTACACTTTTAGAGTCTTGGCTTTTTGTGCTCTCTTTCAAAGGGCCTTTGGTTCTCTAAAGATCATAGCATTTTAACTCATAGCATATGGGAGTCAAACACGAGTAAAAAACTCTATATGCAAGGCAAGAGCAGTGATACTCAGCTTACGGCCTGTGGCCAAATCTGGCCCCTGATAATCACTGTCTAATACACAGTGAAAATAAATTAATTCACATTGGGATATTTTTTTGGTACATTTAATATAAATTAAGCTGCTTTCACAGTAGTGTTGCAACGGTATGAGATATTCGATGACCGTTTCAGAAAATATTGCAGTTTTATGTTATCACAGTATTACAGAATTTCTATTATTATCAGTCAAAGCCGTGGACAGACAGAAAACAAAGGAAAAGAAAATGGAAGGGTTATTTTTGGTTGAACAAATGTTTGCTTGAATGCTTGAAACCATTTTGTTAATGGCAGTATGTGCAAAACAACTAAACAACTAAAATAAAGGGGAAATTCTTCATGCAGTTGCATTTTCTTTTCATTATTGTAGATAAACAAATGTACACTGTATAATAACCATCAACTTTTATATCATGGTATACCTAGTACCAATATATTGTTGCAACCGTATTTCACACCACTGCTTGGCAACTACCCTGACAACCACCTTCCCCAAAAAACCAATGCTCTTTATTTCAGCAGTAAAATCCTTATCTATTGGTTTACTTCTGTATTAACACGTCGGTCGTGGTGTTTCCACCATTGAATGAAGGGACAAGTCCTTGCACAGAGTAACTTACAAGTACTCGGGTGGTGTAAAGTTATGGTTCCACTGGGGCTTGAACCCAGGACCTTCTGCGTGTAAAGCAGATGTGATAACCACTACACTATGAAACCACATAGTCCAAGGTTCATGATAATGGGCAGCTGCTACAGTGAACATCGGAGGTGCAAGCTGGATTGGCGCCTAAAAAACTGGATACTGCAGCAAGACAGTTGAAATCGCTGAAATGACCAAAGATTTGTACATAGTTTGACAATTTACCAGTCATGTGAAGTTTGGTGTTTATGTTATCGCTGGCCTTTAAGTTGCTAGCTCAATGTTGTACAACTCCAGGTATCCAGACACCAACATCATCAGCTCCATCTTGTCATGTGTCTGCGTCAGTGATGCCCACTCCCCTCTATGTGATCGGCCAAAGCCAGGAGGCTACCACCAGAAAATTCAACACAATGAAGTATGCATGGTGGAGCAAAGTCTGTGTGCGTTCAAGTGAGGGGCAACCGCTTTATACATGTTTAAAATCGTTTCCTCTCTGCTGCCTTCCTCACATTGATGTGACAGCAGGCAGTGAGTTGCTGGACGACAGTTTGAAAGCAGCTAAAGGTGCTAGAGTGCATAACAAAACATCAAGAGAGAGCTTGTTTTTCAAAAAAATAGATCTTCTGGAACCCCCAGCAGAAGTCGCGGCAAATCTCCTAAAATCCTAGAGATGTCCCTGCATACATGTGCAGGGCTGCTGACTGGCCCCTGACTTCCTGTCAAAGCAAGCTGAGTATCCCTATTCAATCCTGTCAAGAGGGATAAAACACAAACTATGAAGACAAAGTTGTTTTCAAATGGTCTAACTGATAGTTACAGATAGAAATGTCGGCTGTCCCTGCGTTAACTCACAAGAAAATGGAAGAATTCTGAAAAACATACTACATAATGCATTCAGTGCATTTAAATTCAAGCTTCATCCTAGAGAAGTGTATAATTTGCCTCTGACACCTATCAGGATGCATAACATACTCTGATATGATGCATGACTTCACTGAAAAACTCTCACTGAACCTGTTATTGAAAACGACGCCCGTGTGTCTCGAATCTTTAAGACATCTCACACTCATTCTGATCACAAGTTTTTAAGAATATAAGACATAAATCAAAGTGTGTTTGTTGCACTTGAGACTGAGAACTACACAAACTAGATTACCCCTGAGAGCATATGGAGATGGGTCTTTCCTATCACAATATTTCTTCTCCAAATTCACTTACTGAATTACAAATTGAAGTAAATTATCCGGGGACGGATTTGATTAGAGAAGCCAATCATTTTAGCAATCAGACTCAAGGGAGACCTAGAGTATATAGAGGAGAGACGAACACACACAGACTCATGTTCAGTTGGTATTTCATTACAGGATACTTCGTGGTATCATTATAACTCTATAGCATATGTCTACATGTTGGATATATTCTAAGTCTTTAGATGAACTGCCTGCTGGGATCTTCCGAACACACACAATCCTTGTAGGCCACACACACACACACACATACGAACACACGCACTCACTCACTCACAGAGTACAAAAGCAAATTACAATTAATTCTGTTCTCCCACTACCATTTAAAATGCAGGGGAATTATACAAAACATTGTCTCCATTAAAAACAGCCGCAGGCAGATTGCTTCTCTTTCGATGACCTGAGAATTCATTAGAGACAACAAAGCACATGAGAAAATAATAATACAAAGGAAATCATTTATTTCGTGTAACTGTGAAGACTACCTTTGAAAACGTGGCGTTAGTGTGCGTGTGCATGGACTCAGGGCCACCTTCTGTTGCCTGCGCGCTTGGTCTAATGGTGTTTGTCCAAAAAAGATAAGGAAGGACCTCTCCATGGAACAACCGATGGGATTTAATTAACAGTGAGTGACAGGGCCCCGGTAGCTGCAGCGCTGTGTTCTCCAGCATTTTTTTTTTTTTTAATCCTGTCACGCAAGATACAACTCTGCTGCATGGTGCAGAAGGTTTCGTTTTAGTTGTGGGCTTGTGGGATTTACTCTAGAGGCAAAATCTTTTTTTATAAGAATGGAAACGCAAGAAACAGCCTAGTCTTAATTGCTCAAGTATTATCATGTCAGAGAATGTGGCCAAGTAGACGTAGCTGCTAACCCCGGATTAGTACTTCCACTGAGGGGCTTAGTCACTGGTACCAAATACTTCATGACTTAATTACTCTTAAATGTAGATGCGTCACCATCTTAATGACCTAAAAAGTAAGAGTGAGCTTGATTTTGCCTGTGCTGCGGACACAGAATTTCTGACATGTTCGCCCTCGGCCTGCCACTGAGGACACGCATCCTCTCTGACTGGCCAAACAAATGCTGAGTGCTACAGCTAGCCTCGGGAGCAAACAGGGAGCATTCATCAGCAGCGTCAATCAGTCACTAAACTGTCACAACACGGCAGCTTTCAGAAGCCGTTTCACCCCGTCTAGATTGTTCAAAATCCATTTTTACCCACATCTCCCTCATCACTCACCAGGACAACAAAAGATATTGGAAAGTTGTAAATAAACATATCCATTGTTCTAATGCTCCAGTGACGGCTGTGCTGTAATCAACCAAGAGGAGGTGGACTTTAAAAGCCAGACAGGGCCAATCAATGCTGATCCACATGGGGACAGTGAGCAGCCTCCTCTTAAACACGGGCCACTAAGGCTGGTCAATCAGGGAGAGTGCCTCTGCCATTTCCAGTTTAAATGCAGTCATACATAAATGGGTGGGAGTGGATTTGTTCCTCACTCTGGTGACTAAGTTTTAAGTCCCCAACTCATCGCAGATATTGTACGGACACCCTGAGAGGAAAAACTAGAATTGCAGTTGTTGCCTTTGCGAACCAGTCAAGTTTACATCCATTTGTATAGACTCGTATGTAACCATAACAGCTGACAGTGCTTCAGATATGGATGTTACTGCAAAGAAGCTACATATTCTAAAACGTGGATACCTCACACACATCTTCAACCCAAAAGCACAGATACAATCACCACAGTTTAAAGATCACACAAGAGCAGTGTCACCAATCTGATCAAGTGTCATCCCTTCTGTTCCTAAAATATGACGTTGATTAATGGCCAGAAGAGTGTTTTTGCAGAACATTGTGATGTCTCAGTGAAGGTGAACTTTGGTCTTTTGCATTTAAAAAACAAAAAAAAACATCACTTTATTGTTTTATTCTATTTTGTTTGAAATTTGGTCGTAATTATCTTGTGAATTATTGAGTTATGCCCAAAAACATTTTAAGTGAGGTCACAGTGACCTTGACCTTTGACCATCAAAATGAGCCCAGTCTCACTCTGATGTCTTTTATCTTCGACATGATATGCGGCCGTTTGCCGATAGTTCAGCGGCGCCCAGTGGCGGCAGGGCCACAAGGACGGAAGTTAAGGTGGCAAAAGTCAGAGTAGGGCAGCTGGTAGGGTTGGTGGATAGGTCCAACAAACACCTACTTTCACCCCAAAGAGCAGTGTTCGCGTCCTTTAAGATTATAAAGCCGAACCCTGCCCTTTTTTTCTAAACCTAACCATGCACGTTAGTTGTTGAAGGAAAAAAAATGTCAATCCATGTTGTTGTACCAGTGTAGTGCATTTACTTTGAAAGAGACTGTATGTAAATATTAAATTTCCTGTGAAAATGGAAGTGTATTTTGAGAAAAGACAATGCAAACAGGCAGAACTTGACACGGTGTCCCAGAACGTCAACAATCAACGAACCCAGAGTATACATCGTATGTGGACGTGGAAAGTCCATGCCCAAATGTTAATATTTGACGAGATCAGTGTGAGAATGTGCTGGTTACATTTCTGGCTAAAAGACAGACATGACAGTAATGTAAAATGACTTGCTATCATGTAATATATGCACCTTGTGTTTAGAGAGCATCAAGAAATTAAGGTCCCATTCATACAACAACGATTTCAACTGAAAACGGTGAACTTTAGTTGCGGTTTGGCTGATCGTTTACACGACAGCGGCGTTTTGGGTGCCTGAAAATGCAGCGGTTTGAAAACGGGTTCCAGAGTACAATTCTCTCGGAAACAGCACTGTCTCCATTGTCATGTAAACTTGCAATATGCAGTCCCTCTGAAAACGGAGACTTTTCGCACATGCGCATAACGGTTCCTGTCACTAGGCATGCGCGAGAAAGTCGACCATCACAACAACAATGGCGGACTCCCGAGATCTGTTTGTGTTGCTCACCCTATTGAATTTAACAATGCTTCTCCAGTATAGATTTACTGTAGCAACTCCACCTTGCTGTTTGTTTATACATCACCGCTCTGTAGAGGGAAGCGCACGTGCGCAGGTGCGTGCTGTTTCACTGCAAAGTCACACTGCCAACTACTGGCCTGGCTTGTATACTACAGAGTTTTTGGTCATTTTTGCGGATCCGTGCGCACAGCAATTGTTATCAAAATGTTGTCGTCTGAAGGTGGAACTTTTTTCAAAACAAAAATGAGAAACAATTCCGTTTTCAGCAGATCGTCATTGTCACATGATCCAATTCATAGGAAAAAAACATTAAATGAGTACATACATAATTAATGTCAACAACTGTTTTCAGCATATACTTTGAAGTTTTTTGTGCGCGTCTGTTTAAAGGCTGTGTGTCTGGTGTGTGTCTGATGTGCGTGGATGCATGAGTGAGCAGCAGACAGTAAAACAGATTGCATGTCAGGTCTGAGATACCTGACCCTGGTTTGGAACTGAACTCTCTAAACTATGTGAGATTACACAAATTTGAAATGTGGCAGATCGTTTATCGCATGCTTTTAGCTGCGGCTGTTTCATTTATTTTGCTTCCATTAAAGATAATCAATCCTCTATTGATCACTATTACCGTTTTGCCCCATTTCATGATATGTGCCTGCACACGATTGTACTGGCAGCGGAGGCACAGCTGGGTGATTATGTGCACATGTCGATACCAATGTGGTTAAACCGTTTTCACATTAATCAACACCTCAGATTTTATTTTCAGAAACGCCTGAAGCCCCATGATCATGCATATTAATAAAACTTTCATAATTGGAATTACAGGCAGTTTTAAAGGTTGTTATTTATAGGGATAAGGTGAGAGCAGTGCTTGGAGTGTGTAGGTCTGACTTTAAAAAGCTCCACTGGCACAGATTTATAAATTCAGCATCGGCAACAAGATTAGTAGTCTTCATTAATTTCTTTCTTCCCACATATGTTGCAATTTTTCAAAATACTTCCAAGCCCTTTTTACAGTTTCCAAACAAAAACATCCGTCCAAAGCTGGGACTGTAAGTATTAGAAAAACATCCTCTTTTTGTGTCAAGAACATTACCAATTAGCATAATGTAGGCTGCAACCTAAATTCCTATTTAGTTGTAATGTTTCCCAGAAGATAGTGAGACCGTAATGAAAAAAAAAAACCTTCGCCGAGACATCGTTAGAAGCAATAACTAAATGCTGCTGTTGAAAATACATCCGCACAAATCTGTTTGAACTTCAAATAAGCTGGAGACAAACGTGGAGAGATCAAGCAAAGAAATCAAAGTAGCAGCACTTCAAACACTGGCTGCAGGGACAAGTGAATCATAAATGGGAGCACTTAAATAATTTTTTTTTTTTTTTGGTGTGCAAGCCAGGATTGCGATCAAGTTCCTTAAATATCATATTTCAACATACTTTATTGAAGCTGGGGTCTGAATTGAAGCGTACTTCACATCTACATTATGGATTTATGGAGATCATGGTTTATTCACAGCATTCAATCACTTTCAGTATGTATCGCCTGCACATATTTGGTCCAAAGGCTATATTTAACCAGAGCTCCTCCGGCATCTGTGCCTAAGAGGGAAGGCTTTTTCTAAATCTAAATGTGAAAAGCTTCATCGAAGAATTTGCAGCTATATGTATGAGTTAAATCACATCGGGTCTTATTAGAGGGGCGGCGGCAGAATAAGCTCGACAGTATCTTTTCGGGAAATTCCTCGGAATTACTCTGTATGACGAAAAACTGTCCTAAATGTTTCACCACTGAGAGCAAATGGGAAATATGTGATGAGTAAAGCCTGGGTTCGGATAGAGAGCAAGCTAAAACAAAGCTAAAGGCAAACAGTGGAAGGTACTGACACCGAGTCAATACAAGTTTCCTCAGCCAGGAACTGAGACAGAGCGTATGTTTGAGGAAAAAAAAAAGAGGAGAAGACTAAAGGCATTGAGTTAAAGCTGAATAATGAGAGAGATGGTATAGCAGAGCCCTGGAGTGCGTGAGACCGAGCCTGGACAGTCGGAGGGAAGAGAGTTCAGACCTCAGTTTCCTGACAACGGTAATTACTTCCCTGGCTTAAACTCATGGCCTGAATCTCCTTCACAGCCAACTAATGCTCCCCACTTGGGTTTGGCGCTGTATGTTCCTGTGATGAGAGATTGCCCGTAAAAGAGTTTGTGCTTTACTTTTCCACAATCCGAGCCTAACTAGTGGGGCACACTTCTTAAAGATGACTGGACAGCAAATTTAATTCCCAGAGGGGGCGAGAGAAGCTTAGGATTATGCGCCATATCTCACCAGCCAATAGGAGGATTTGAGCCTGTCTGGCCCCGATGTCTTGGCCAATCACAGCCGGAGGCAGGGGATCAAGTACACATGGGAGAAAGCAGTAGTGAAGGAATGATGCACTATGATAGCCATGGTGTAAGGGAGTGGCTCTATACTAAACTATATAATGCTAATTTTGTAAATTATTTATCTGACTATGGTCGTCTCACTGTAACCACAGGTGTGTTTTTCTTTTATTGAAACACTCAGCAGTGATTTTGATTTAGATGTTTACACCACAGACTGTTCAGCTGTAAACATAATAGTTTCCAAAAGCTGTTAATATGAATTTTAATCAAATATTTATACCATATTGAGAACATTTTGCGCTTGTTTGGATTCATGTCCCCAGCATGACAGCGTCTGTCAAATCAACACTGGGCATGAATGCAGAATGGCTTTCATCTGTTAGGCTTGTTCTGACACTTGAAAGACAAGTGTGAATTAATTAAATAAACAACATATTTCAGTATGCTATGAAAACAACAAAAACATTTTTATTTTTCTTGCATTCTTCTCTCTTATTCTGCACTGCGTCTTCATTATCTACACTCCCTGCATACCTACATTGCTCTATTTTGCATTGCAGTGCACCAAAACAACCTAAAGTTGTAAACAGAAATGCTAAGGTTGGTTGAGCACGATGATGGCCACAAATTGTTTCCTGTCACTACAGCGGGACGTGCAGTATAGAAAAACAAAATACTTTCAAACTTCTAGAAATAGCTGTGATGCACCCAAACCACCCCTACAAACACACTCAAACACACAGACACACACACACAACCCTGTACCTCTATACTTGTGAGGACCAGTATTCAGGGTGTCTGCAGGTCCTTAAAGAGCCTTAAATTGTCTTAATTTCAGATTTGATGGGTCCCAAATAGTTTTGGTCACATGACCACAAACATTTCTCCAGCCAGACCAACACATTCTCACTCTGACTTCGTCACATATTGACGTTCAGTCATGGACTTTCCATGTCCACATACTACGTGAAAGGTTCCCTGGGTGCGTTGGTTGTTGACGTTCTGGGACACCGTGTCAAGTTCTGCCTGTTACATGCATTGTCTTCTTTCAAAATACACTTCTGTTTTCACAGGAAATTTAACGTTTACACACAGTCTCTTTGAAAATAAACACACTACGTCAGCCGTGATGTATTTTTTACTTCAACAACAAACAAACATAGTTGGGTTTAGGCAACGAAAACATGTGGTTAGGTTTAGGAAAAAGGAACTGGGTTAGGCTTAAGTTGGTGTTTGTTGTACCCAACCACCAACCCTCCCGCACACCCCAGTCGGACTTTCACTGCCTTAATTTTCATCCTTGTCCTGCAGCGTTTCCCCCTGATGCCGCCGGGCGCCATTAAACTATAATGGTAACCGGCCGCATATCATGCCGACATTAAAGGATGCCTTTTAGTTCCTCATTAGTTTTCTACTCATTAGTTTCTGACACCACAAGTCACTGGCCAAGCGCTGGATTTTGACGATTTCGGAGTAAAATCATTAAAATCATTGGACAGACCAAAGAATTGCAATAATAAATAGCATTTATGACAGCGATCAGATTTTGTTTTCTTTTTAAATTTGACACATTTAACTTAAACTCACCCAATCGTTGTCATTTTTCCTTACTGTTCAATTTGAACTGATATCAGTGTGTTCACCTGGAAGGAGTGCTTACACAAACACACCACACACACATATATATATTATATATATACACATACATACATACATATATATATATATATATATATATATATATATATATATATATATATAATCTGTATTTCCAATGCAGATTTGGTCTTAAATTTCATGTAAAGTGATATTAAAAAGGTCTAAAAAAGTCGTAAATTTAACTTGTATTATCTCTGCCAGACATAAGCCTGATGGAAATCATGCTTTTGATAGTGTGAGTGTGACTGTGTGTTCCTGTCTGTTCGCACCTAATCTAGCAAAAACTGGATCAATCGGCCTCATATTTTGTGTGACTGATTTATGATGGAAAGCTCAAGGAACTCTCGTGGTTGACATGATTCACAGTTGTTGAAAGACCTGTTTTACTGACTGTTTCAGATTGTCATTGACCGCCAACTCCTCACTCCTCTGAACCAGCCAGGAGGGGCTGCAAGTTTTCAACAAATCGGTGACTTTGTCTGTAAATGTGTTTATTGTTGTTATTTAGGACCATGCTGGGTTGTAGCTTACACACAAAGTTAATACTGTTAATAGTCCAGTTATGAGGGACATGAATCAAAGATCTGTGGCTGTGGGTTTGTTATAGGAATACATTCATCCTGAAAACTATATTGTCTCTATATTTCACATACAGTGCCTGTTAGGAGGAAAACTTGATATGCTCTGTGCAAGGTGCCCTGGCTCCCTCAAAAATAGATGACACACGTATATCTGGTAACTAGAATTCTGAATCGTGCTGCACCCTGGCTGCTGGAACTACAATAAGTGTCTGGAGTGGCTGCGATCAGCCCAGGGAACCAATTGATCACCTGGATATCTGCGTAATACATAATACAATACAATGCCTAACTCCAACCCATATTCTAACCCTAACCTGAACCTTATTCAAACCTGAACCTTAAAATTTGGTCTGAACCCTCAAAATGACCAGCCAAAATGTCCCCACTTTCAAAAATTGTCCCCCCTCTCATGAACTAAAACTGGCTGTCCAAAGACAAGCAGTACAAGTATACACTAACACAACAGCATTTGCTGCAAACACACCCCAACACTGTGTTAATGTACAAGTGGTATTGAAGTGTGTTCTGTTTGCTTTCACTGCCCTCTAGTGCCAGTACATTGGCATTACTCAAACCAAGAAAAAATCAAGTAAACTTGGATCACTGTCAAATTATTATGTTTTCTTAGTTGTATGACGTTCCTACTGAATTCCATATGGAGAACCAGCAACAGAAAGTTTTATTTTATTTTTATTTAACCTTTATTTAACCAGGAAGTCCCATTGAGATTGAAAATCCCTTCTACAAGAGAGACCTGCCCAAGGTAGCAGCCAATCATAACACATTTAAAATGCAACAAATACAACGTATAATACAAAAATCCACAATAAAACAACAACTATTCAAACATAGTGGTCTCTCAAGAAAAACAAGCACATGTGTCTAGCACCACATTCTTTATGATACCCTTACATTCATCAGTGGATATAAGTATGTTCTAATTTTAGATCTTTTTTAAAGTTGTTCAATGCCCAAGGTGCATAGAAGGGAAAATGCAGTTTTCCAAGATCTGATAAAACCTGGGCGACATTAAAAAGCAACCACTTGGAGGAGCATAGCTGGTAACTACCAGAGCTGACATACGAGCCCTGTCTCATTCCAAAGTCGTCAAAATCCGGCACTTGGGCAGTGACTTGCTGCGCCAGAAACCGACGAAAAAGGAAACCTTTAACGTTAACGTGATGTGCAGCTGGTTGCCGTTGTAGTAAAATGGTGCCCTGCAGCACCACAGGGAAAACTTTGGTTGGACAAGGACAAAAAATAAGGCGGCGATAGTCCAACTGGGGCAGGGGTGGTGGATGGGTCTCAACCATGTGGGTTTGTTATTGAAAGAAAGAAAATGTCAATTAGCAGTGTTGTACCTAAGTAGTGCATTTATTTGTCAAAAGAGACTGTATGTAAAGGTCAAATTTCCTGTGAAAACGGACATGTATTTTGAAAGAAGACAATGAATGTAACAGGCAGAACTCGACACGGTGTCCCAGAACGTCAATAAGCAAAGCGCCCAGGGTACCTTTCATGTCATATGTGTACGTGAAAAGTCCATGACCAAATGTCAATATATATATAAACTCTGTGTATTTTCTTAGTGTGCATGCTACTGATATATGTACTAACAGCTGTTGCGTAATCTTCTGTTGACTTTCTGTTCTGCCTATTCACACTGAATGATACCCCTGCTGCCCTGCCCTACATTCATGTGCCAGACCTATATATCTTTATGTTTATGTACCTGTGTCAACAGAACAAATCTTTCCATATTTCTCCTGGATTCAAAACTGGTACAGTCTGACCTACATAACCTACATGTATGCACAGTACTATCATTTCTCACCACAGAGGTCATTAATGTTGTTTCAGAGGCTTGCCAAATGGGGGCAAGCATAAGAGAGATGTTTGAAACGCTGGCTGGAGGATTGGTGTACAATCATAATTACTCTTCAGCTGAACTGATAAAGAAGATCACATCAGTTAATTTGTATTGCCTGTGATGAGATAACACTAATACAAACAAATCAAAGTTCATTTCATAGCCTGCATACAATAGTTTGAGGATAGGATGTTCTGTACGCCTTGTCCTCACCTTTTAAATGGGCCATCTATCTGAGTCTTTATTGAAAGTGCACTTATTTGAAATATTGCTGTGCATATAAATATCTGTATTGAGCAAAGCCAACTACTCCAGCTTATTACAATATTTCCATTCAACATGTGTTTGGAAAAAAGCTTGAATATTTCCAACAGGAAACATAGATCTTTCAGAAACCTTCTTATCTCTATTTTGCAGCACTGCTTTGCTTTGGCTGAGAAAACCGACTGACCCAGTCCAGGATATTGTGTGGGGCTTTTTTTCAAGATGAACTCTGTGGGAGCATTTATGGCAGATGACCCAGTTAGCGCTCCCCTCGAGACATTCCCCACCTGTTCACACCACACACAGCTCCATCAACCTTTCTGTCAGTGACAGATAGAGGTGGTTAGTTCACACAGCCATGTTGAGGGTATACCTCACAACAGTGTAAGAAATTCAACCCCCGTATTGCACATAGCAGTGTATGCATCTGCTGCTGGACTTGATGACTTGTTGCTGATATTACCTTAAGTCACCTTATGTCATTTTAGGTCACGGGGCTATATTTTGATTCTCTGAGTATGTTTGGGCTATTAAAATTCCAGTTGTTTTATTTGCCTCAGGTTGGCAGACAGTACTGTCAGTGCTTTCTTTTTAAAGCCCTCTCTAATCTGAAGCATTCAGGTGCTCCTCGCCAACTTTGAAAGTCATATTGAACACTGTATCAGTACAGGATATCCAAAGTACTTGCTCTGGTTATGGCTTATAAAACCTCCGATATATCAAGATAAAGTATGTTAGCTAAACAAATCAAAACGCAATGGCAGGATGTAAATAATGACAGGCATTTGTTTGTGACATGCTGTAATAAAACACTATGACTTACACTCCTTTTCCTCACAGGTATTTGCAATTTGTCAGCTGTTTGAGGGCAACTGTCTGGTGATAAACTAGAGAATGTTTGATGGTAAGTTGAGGAGCAGCGTCTGAATGCACCAGTAGCTGCAGTGCCGAGGGGCTGACATTTGTATCACCTAAACGATACTTGCGAGCTTCTGTACCTCAAACTGGTCTGAAATGAGAATGTATCCCTGTCTTGGCATCTCAAGGGAAATAGTTTTAATGCCTGTATTGCTATTCATCAAAGTGTTTTTACTGCACATGGGACACAAGCAGAAAAAATATTAAAGCAAAGAATGCAGAGAAATCCATCAGCAAGAGTTACAGGACAGACATAAATTTAAATTTGCCTGGACTCACCCAGATGCCAGACTTTACAACTGGCTATAAAAACCCAATAACTCAATAATTCCACTTCTCATAAGTCACTGAGCACTGGGAAATGAACCAAATACAATTTTGTTCCAACGCTGCATACTGAAGGTGTGAGTTCACCTGTAACACTCAGTGCCAAGCCTTTTCAAACTAACCACTCTAGCAAAGCTTGGTGAGATTCCTGTAACTGCTCTGAGCAGAGGAAACAAGAAGTTTGGCGAGATGGCGTAAAAGTACTTTAACATACAAATACTGAGACTTCCAGTAAATAACCAAACAGGTAATTTTCAGTGCATTCCAAAATGGCTAACAGCATTTTGGTATTTCATAAAGCAAATAGCTGTTTATCAAGAAAAAATCCCCCAGAATGAAATGTATTTTAGCTTTTTTTCAGTGTTTAGACACTTAAAAGGTAAAAGACACACATAACTTTGCCCAGATCTATCTATCTATCTATCTATCTATCTATCTATCTATCTATCTATCTATCTATCTATCTATCATAAAACCTGTATAGCCCGGGCTACTATTTTCTTAAATCAGTGACACAATCAGGCCTATTTTTGGAACAGGTATCCATATAGGACAGGCCTTTAATTTCTTCCGACTACACCACTCTATCCTGTTAGAACAATTTCTGCCTTTTCTTGCCTGAATCAAAAATCTATTAATCGACTCCAGACAGCACAGAATTCAGCTGCCAGGCTTTTAACCAGAACCACGAGACGTGATCTCATCACTCCAGTTTTAGCCTCTTAACACTGGCTCCTGGTATGTTTAAGAATACATTTTAAGATTTTACTAATTACTTTCAGGGCTCTTTGTGGTCACTCTCCAAGGTATATTCCCCAACCTCTAAGTGCCGTACACGCCAGAACAGACTTTCAGGTCCTCGGGAAAAGGTCTTTTGTCTGTTCCAGGGACAGAAGACTAAAGGGCACAGAGCGTTTGCTGTCAGGCCCCCGAAGCTCTGGAACGATCTGCCCGAGGAAATCAGGTCGGCCGAGTCAGTGATCTCTTTTAAGTCCTTTCTGAAAACATGCTTTCATCGAAGAGCCTTTACTGATTTTACTTGAGTCTTATTTCCTCAGTTTTAATACACTCAAGTGTTTTTATCAGTTCTTTTAAAAGCGTTGTTTTCCTGTCTTATCTGTTTTAATTTACATGTAAAGCACTTTATAACTGTTTTGAAAAGAGCTTTAGAAATAAAGATTATTATCAATATTATTACTCAAAACTTGGATTATTTCTTAGAAAAAAAACATTTGATTTATTTGATCTGAGGAACCTTAAGGACTAAAGGAATATGAACTAACAGGGTTATCGAGGAATGGACACATAATTTGAGGTGGCCAACAACCTGGTTTCATACATACGCAGAACTTGGTATCTATCTATCTATTGAATCTATATGTGTGTTTGTGTGTGTATGTATAAGTATATTAGCAAAATATATTGGTAAATGTTGATTAAAACAATCTTTTTTGACTGATTGATTGATTGATTAATATATATATAGTGCTTGTCTAGGGCTGCAATGATCAGTCGACTAATCCATGACCAGTCGACTATTTAAATAATCGGTGACTATTTTAGTAGTTTTCCATGTTCATAATGTTTCAGTTAGCTAGGATATATTAGTGACTGCACATTTTAGTGCTCATTGGAAAAAAAATGCAATTATGATGATAAGAAATGTATGAGACTGTGCTGCAGCCATATTTTGATTTATCATTCAGTTGAATGAATAATAACTATTAGGACACCAGGAACACATGGCTCTTATCATTTGTTTGTCTGCAAACAGCAGATAAGAACAAAATGTGGTCATGTGCACCCTTCGGTCTGACTAAACTTACTGTATCAGTGTTATTTGGACAAATTTTAGGAATGTGCCACTGATAGCAACGAGCTCCCACTATCCTAGTTTCACTGACCTAGTTTAGACAGCTGTGGGAGTCTGTCTGTTAATGGCAGTAGCAATTCTCCTCAAATAAATAATTTATATAGACTGTCCACAGCGTTTAGCTCAACACTGTCTGTTTCCAAATAGTGGCTACCAGAGAACTGAGACCAATATGTATTACACATTTACAGCTGCCAGCAAGTTTGAGTCTGAATATGTATCCATGAAATCCATTTTTGTACATTTTAAAGCGAAATGAATCACACAGGGTGGAAATTATGTTACACAGTTCTCTATAGAACTTTACAGAAAAAGAAGTGGTATGCATCGTAAGTACTACAAAGTGCATGTCACATGATATTCGCTTTGAATTTAGTCTTCTAGGTTGTATAGGGTTAAGTTTAAGTTAAGTTAAGTAATCCTGTGTGCATGAAGTTCCCTGATGAAGGTTCGTTGGCTCAATTCTTATGGTATTGCCCAAAAATATGGGACATTTGGACATGTAAAAGACACAAATCCTTCCATACAGAATAGGTCCAGACCATGATCATGTTAGTTAGGAGACTGCTTGTCTAACAATGGTCAGCTCACATACCTTCAATCACAGAAAGGTGTCACCTGTTTGCTGTGGTTGCAGCATACAAATGGGTACCCCTCTCTCTGCTGGGCAGGATAGGATGGTAGTATCTGAAATGGGAAAGATTTCTTCACTATATTGGTCCCCACACACACACACACACACTCAGGCATTTGCTGTCTTTGTCCCAGTTACAACACAGCCTCTTTTCTACTCTTATTTTACTTGTATTTTTCTTCTTTTTTGAACTAGTTAATGCCTTAGTCCTCTTTGTCCTTTGCTTCTTTCTATACTCCCATGTATTTCTTAAATTCAATAAAATGTCAGTCACAAAAGTGTGACACAGTGTGGCGGCTTTTTGCACCTCTGGCCTCACTCCCGCCATCAGGGATGTCAAGCAGGTGTTTTCCATCAGCTGCTGCTAAAGTCAAAACACCTGCTGTGACTTCACTGATTGCTTCAGAGTTTCAGCTCACAGAGGGCAGCGCAAGTAACAGTTTTCTGCCCAATTTATTCAGTGCAGATTAACTGCTTGAAAGTTTAGTTTTTCTCACAGTCAGGGTAGCTTTGGCCTTCATTCCTATGTTTAATAATGACACTCTACTCGCAGACTTAATTACAAAGACATGGGGAAACAGCAAATTGCCTCTATGCAAGCCGTTCTGTGGTCTGATGGTGGCTGGAGTCATGGTTACTCAGGAATGTCAAATGTCACCATACTTATGTCGAGGAAAACATTAAGGCTGCATTGTCTTTTGTGAACATCTGTTAACTTATTTTAGTTCAGCTTTGAGGTTTTGCACTCCCACAGTTTTTCTATGCAGTGGGTGATGGCAGCAGGCATTTCAGGAGCAGTGACGTTTGATTTTAATATTAAATAAGTGGTGCATATAATGGTTTTAAATTGGGAATTTTTTTACGACCTGTGTGATAAGATGACTCACCTGTGTTGTTAAGTGCACTGTGTCCTCAGATCTCAGAGGTTGTGTCTGAAGTCATTCACTCACGCACTACTTCCAACTCACCATATAGGAAGTATGAGAAAACATTTTTGGACAATACTTAGGTCATTTCTAAATATGTAAACATTTGTGATAAACACATTATATCTTATTGAGTGTATTTTCCCAAAATTAATAAATAATGTGACAAAATACTTTGTAGTTGTTTGTCTTCTTGTCTGTCTGACAGTTGCATGTTTAATGTAAGAGCAGCACATCACAACACAACACAGACAGCAGTGCAATTGCAACCTGCCCTACAAATCTAAGTATTTTTTATTAGAGGCAAGTTTCCCTAATCCAGTGAGAAGGAATTATGTTCTTCAGGAATTTGATGTTGAGAAGGTTAAGAAGATAAGAAAAAGATATATTTAATTTCCACTTCCTCCCAAGGTAGAAGAGGTGAAATTCAAAATCTTAAATGAGAATGAACGAATGAACAAATTCTGCAGGAATCGGAAGGAAATCGAAAGGATGGGACATGTGTTTTTCTATTGTTTTTGTCACCCTTGACAGTGAAGAATCAAATCAAAGTCAAATTTGGTGTTTGCTGAAAACAAGGATGTGGACTTTGTTCACAATATTGTCTTATTACTAGGAAAGTTTCTCATTCATAAATGTAAATATTTTAACCCTGTCTGAAACATTGGAAGAATGAGCTAACAAAAAAGCTCCTAATCTATTTTCATTACCACATTTTTTAAAGTTAATTTGAGATAGCCCTGTTGTTGTGTTATTTGTAGGTATTTTATGTTACGTTATTTTCTGTCTTTGTTCGACTTCTGAAATTTAATTTCTGGTTTTACATTTCTTTGCTACATGACTTGAAAATGTCCCTTGTTTGTTTGTGTATATCTATTCAGCTCAATAAAGAATAAAAAAAAACATTTGGACAGTACTATAAAATGGCAAAGTCACACATAGTGCCCTACATAGTGAGTAGTGAGTGATTTCGGATGCAGTTTAACTTTCCTTCCCAGGTCTCTGTCAAGATGTCTCTCCACATGACCAGTATGGGTACCTTATGAATTATTTTTATGATTGTTAATTTGTGACTTTGTGACTTTAGCTCTGACAAGCTAGCTAGCCGTTAGCTGTCTGCGGCTAATGTGTTGCTAATGTAACTTTAGGCAATTATGGTTTCCATTGACTTTGAAACAGCTGAGGGCTTATCACTTTTATAAAATGGTCGCTACATATATAGCAACACTTCATTAAATATACTTGTTTAATTACCAGGCTACACTGTAGCACAATTAATATGGCTAGCAGCTAACAATATAGCAGGGGCTTACCATAGGTTGCCAGCGCAATTTTTCTGCTTTGGACGGTGAGACAGGCTGCTGAATTGGGCGGCAGCATTTTTCCAGCAAAGCGAAAGGACACAGTGAGTTCACCAAAAGATAAATCCTCTCTAACGTTATTTGTTTCTTTAGCATACAAGTATTTTTGTGTATAGCGGCTTTGAACGGCTCAGCCAATCATAATCAAGGACCGGAAATGACATTCCAGTAATCCTTAATACTGTTGGGCCAACTATTAATAATCTAATTAGTAATCATTTATTTATTTATTTAATATTTCTTTTTATAGGTACAATAATGTAGCATACATAAATGCCGTACACCACAGTATTTATAGCCTAAGCTCATTTGCAATGCCTGTCCCTAGCTGGGCCTTAACATAGAAAAGAGTCAGCAACCAGAACACAAGTAGCAGTGCAAAGTACAAACAACAATAAAAATACAGACAGGACAATACAAGATGCAAATTGCAATACATAATTAGCACCATAACATAGTAAGCACCAAATTTGTCATGACTGCATCACTGATTCGTCTTCGAAATTCTTTCATTTTCAGTTCAAGTGATTTAAATCAGGATCCAATTTGAGTTCTGCAGGTAAGAAATTCCACATGTCAATTCCACGGACAAAAAAAGCTGTCCAAACGAAGATTTATACAGGGGAACCTTACAATTTCCATTGGCTGCCCCACCAGAAGCTCTAAGTGGAACCACAAAGTCACTGAGCGCCTGAGGAACCTGATAATATAGGCATTTATGGATGAGTTTGAAATTGGCAAAACTAAGGAAATTATCAGAAACCTAACATATTTAGTTTCTGAAGAACATGGCAATCATGTACAGCTTCTTAAATGGTTGATTAGCTTTTTGAGTTTGCCCACCTTTTACAGACGTACATAATTTGGATTAACATCTAGGCTAGTCGTGTATTAGACCAGTGTCAGTTAAGTTTATGTTTTATAGAAAAGTTTTCTTTCTTACTTTTTTGTAGAGCATATTTGATGTTCCACTTGACTTCTACATCACTGATACCAACAGATGCCCACTAGAGGGCAGCCTCTACCCAAATCAGCCCTCAGTCCCATCCTTGCACCAACCAAACTGGAGCAGCCCCGCTGCCCGAGGACATCATTACACACTCAATAAAGCAATAGTCAGTCATTTTCTCTGCTTAATTGATCCCACTGCTACCCAACAATGCGAGGTGTGACATTTTTTACAGCAGCAGAAACAGCAGCATGCCTCAGAGTAAGACGTGCTATTTGTAATTATCCTGTTGTTCTGTTCTTGCATGATCTGCCATCTGCAGACAGCATGCAGTACACTTGTTGGTCAGGAGCCGAGGTCAGTGCATTCCTCCCGGAGCCGTCTGTAGAGCTGTAATGACATTGTCCTGGTATTTACCAGGGCTTGTGAAACACTCGTCTGGAGCACAAGAACACGGCACGTTCTTACCCAATCTAAAACTGTTTGGGAACAGATATGGAAATTGACAAAATTGTAAACACACACGGGGGTGACCTGATAAGATAATGTTTATGTTTACTATGCAAGTTTAGAGTGCACAGGCAATCTCTTTGTCTC
The DNA here is from genome assembly GCA_035609425.1 of Epinephelus awoara. Classification (NCBI taxonomy): domain Eukaryota; kingdom Metazoa; phylum Chordata; class Actinopteri; order Perciformes; family Serranidae; genus Epinephelus; species Epinephelus awoara. The sequence goes on along the minus strand of CM069299.1, from coordinate 25,460,703 downwards.
ACCCTCACACACACACGCTCGATGATACAAATGACAAGAATGTGCAATATATATTACACATTTATATAGCCTAATACAGATCTACATTTTGGATTGCACCTCATCATCCACCTGCTTATTTTTATGACCCCTCACCCATAGCTGCATATTTTTTTGCACGTTCACATTTTTAATTGCACCTTACTGCAACATTTATGACACTTACTGTGAACCTGTTTACAACCTGATTACAATTGTGTATTTTGTTTTATTTGCACTCTACGTATTGGTCCTCTTTCCCACTTTGTATTGCACCTGCTGCACAACAATCTCCCTCATTATAAATTAAGTTTTATCTCATCTTTACTTAGTATAAACACTCATCATTTTAGAACCCAAAGCATTAAATATCGAGCATTCCTGTGCAGGGTTGCAAGAGACTAGAGTTTATCCCAGTGTGCACTGAGAGAGAGGCAGGTGCACCCAGGACAGGTCAGCAGTCTGTCACAACTTCCAGTTTAAGTAATCAGAGCACCTGGAAACCCAAGCAGACATGGGGACAACATGCAAGGTCTCAAGTACAGTAAAGCCCCTGCTGCTTGTTGGATTCAAACCCAGAACCCCCTTGCTGTGCCAACCAATGCTCCAACTAATATTTAGGCATTTGAAAAATATATGAATATCCACTGTGATTCGTTGCACCTATTCACAGTCCATTCCTGAGCAAAGAAATCTTGAACTATATTTAATAGGAGAATTAAAAAGCCTGTGCTCCTACTGGATATAAATTCATTCAGTAGAGGCGACAAAATGGATAAAAGCACACCAGAAAATCATTCCCCCGTATATCAGAACCATTTAAAATGCAATGCCAGCAACTCCCATCACATTTTTTTTCACAAATTAGCGAGACAGACATGTTATCGTGTCTTTGTGTGTGTTCCTGCAGCCTCCCTCGCTCAGCCACTCCTTGTGCTGTCAGCATGGCAGGGTGGAGCTGGCGGAACTGCACATGTTTCAAGCATGCTCTGAAGCTTCCCTCCCTCTCTGTCTGTTTCCCTTCCCCTTAATGCGTGCACGGCTATGCTGAAAAAGAAAAAGAGGAGGGCCCTGTGCGTGTAACCAGCAATGCTTTTTACCAATCACAGGGGTTTCCCCACCCTCCCGGTCTCCCTCCCTTTTCGCTCCCTCCCTCTGTCTCTAGGCACACCAACCAAAGGAGAAAAAAAAAGTACAGGGGGGGGAGAGAAAAAAAAAGTGATAAGCAGCAAGCCGCTTCTGGGTTTTGCTTTCAAGCGCACTCCTGCTGAATCGGCGTGAGTGAGTGTGTATGTGCGTGTGTGTGTGTGTGGGGCGTTCTCTCTTTCTCCTGCCACAGTAGCAACACATTGCAGCAGCGTCGGCCCCGAACAAAAGGCTAAACGCAGCAGAGCCACAGGAGGAGAAACTCAGGGATAAAAGCAGGCAGAGTGACCCAGCGTGACTGCACTTCTCAGGGAGGAACTCAACCTGCCATTTAGCCCTCTTGGCCCTGGAGTGGAGACAAGAGGGTACACCAGACCAGCCGTGGCTGCCTGTCTGTCTCTCTGAGCTGACAAAAACACCCTGTTACTGTTTTCTCTGTCACTTTGTCTTCAATTCATACACCTCAGTCTCTGTCATCCTTCACCGAGACTCCTGCACCTGCCCTTCTGCACCTGGGCGTCCTCCCTTTTCGTCCACCTGTCTTTCGAGATGTCAGACGATGACTGCCGCTCGCCCATCGGCCTGGACTGTTGCAGCTGCTGCCTGGACCTGGCCAATGGCTGTGATGACACCATGGCCAGCAGTCCGGCTCCAGGCCTCGGTGGGGGCCTGCCGGTGAGCCCCACCAGCCCAAGTGTCAGCCACTTCCGCCAGCTCCGCAACCAGCTCATGTACCAGAACCTGAACACGGACAAGCTGAACAACATCATGAGGCAGGACTCCCTGGAATCGGTGGTGAGGGACCCCTGCTTCCTGCTCAACGAGGGGATCTGCAACAGCAACAGCAACATTGACCAGACCATGCTGTCCATACTGCTCTTCTTTCACAGGTATGTCTGTTGTTTGCTCATGACAGGTACACGCTTATCTGATAAGGTTTCAACCGCATATAAAGGCTCTGTTATTAGGGTGTGAAATTTGAACTTGGCCTGAAAGTTATTCCTTACACCTCGCAGGGACATTCAGTACAATCCCCAGCTTTTAACTTCTGGATCCGCATGTATCAAGTCACAATATGAGTGCTGCTTAAGAATCTGTTTTGCTAAAATGAACCAGATGGCTAACGGAAATTAATCAGGTTTCTTGGATCAGCACTTCTTTCAAAAAGGCTGACACAAGTGTTTACAGTCATGGATTAAGTATATGTTAAGAAGAGGGCATTCATTCTGAGTGTGTTCCAGAAATGAATTTCAGATAAGCACATTATTGCTGACTTCACAAGGAAGTGTAGAGCAACATATTGGGATTTAAATACACGGTCAGGTTGAATTTGGTCGTCTATGTCTGATAAACACAGCGCTTTTTTCCTACTTTTTGTTACTTAACATCTTATGTAACTTGAATATGGATTCAAAACATAAAACAGTGTCTACCTATTTATGCGGGCATTTACATCCACGTCTTTTATGCAGCATATTTGATACATTACACAATATGTGCACAGGTTTTACAGGATTAACTCTACAATGTGTTTACCTTCACCGAGGCTATTTGGTTTAAGGACAATCATTAATACTTGTAAGACATATTCGAAATTCCGAGAAAGGAATGCTCCTCCATTCATCATCATAAAGAGAGCTTTACTTCAAAAACAACCAAACTCCAAAAACTCCAGAGAGCCGAGGTAAACAAAATCTAATCTAAAAGCAAACGCCTTCCAAAAACACAAGGTTACTCTAAAGCAGCAGTTTGTTTCCATATTGATTCAATTAAAATGATCTTTTATTGCTAGAGGTCAATTAAAACTGGCCTGACACCTTCTCCGCTGCTGCCAAACAGTGTTTATAAAACAGCGTTTGGCAGCTCACCTCGCAGTGTTTGTGAGGAAAGAGAATGTCCTGCTACAAAGTTGCTGCCAGTTGGATAGTTTGTTTGGCAGCTTCTGTTCAATGACTTCAGACTCAAATTAACAGCTACCATCTTTCCAGTCGGCTGCAGTTTTGACCGCCGCTGAACTCCTGAACCCGAGCCAGGAGTCGCTGTACAGTGCTTAGTTGGAGAAGCTGTAATTAACGGACAGTTATTGGAGCAGTAAAATGCGGAGGTCTACAGGGAAACATAAGCAACAGTACGCAAAGTTATCATCGCAAGAGCCACCTTTGACTGTCACATACTCTGAAGTTGTCTTCATGTGTGTCAGTAAACTAGAGATATGTGTTAAAGGATCATGACATGTATGTCAGATGATTACATTTATCTGATAAACAGCAGTAAAAGAGGGTTTTCATTTTTGTTTATGGTGTACAGACGGAATCTTGGTATCAGAACTGACCCTTGCTCCCACTCTTACCACTTTTGTTCAACGGCTGTTTTCTTAAAGTCACTGTAAGCTTATTTCCCTGAAACCCAATTACGAAATACATCAACAAGTAAGCTCTTGTCCTATTAATATTTCATAGGAAACACTTCATGTTTGCTTTGGCTTTGGAATCAAATATTAGAGGAAAAAAACTCAGAGTGGAAGAAAAATCTGCTGAATTTGAGTTTTTATTTAAGGAGACAGCAACATTCCAGCAAGTTGCCCTCTGGAATGTGAATCCCTCTAAAAATAATCCTCATATTGACTGCCATTAATCAACCCATCTCAGGTACACCCACGTTTTTTGTTTTTTTCCATATTTAGTCTGACAGAATACCTGCGATAATGCTTATCCTGATAAGATGTGCCTGGAATGAACATGGCATCTGTTATCATCGATTCAGTTATTTGCAGATGTTATCGCATCAGCAATGTTCTCTGGTCAAGAAACTTTTATCAGTGCTTTATCAAATATCTCCAGAAGCCAAGCTGCCGCAGAATATAGTTAACAGTTAAATTTTAACCCGGCTTAACTTTGCTTTAGGCTACTTCTGTTACAGACTCCTCTTATCTCCCGCGGGGATGATTGACACGGCTTGAGTACAGACGGTACAATGGAAGTAAAACCATTTACTGTGCACTGCAACTGATGGGGCTGATGGCAGCGATGATTAGCTTTAACTTGATTTTTGTCGCTTTTGGCTGTAAATGCTTATCAGCGCCAAATTCTCAGGCAGTTTGGAAAAGTAATTGTTTTAATATCAGACACACTACAGCGGGGATTACCTCTGTCTGAATGAAACATCACATAAAGGCTATATGCAGAGCTTGCACACACTCACTTTATCCATCTGTTTATATTAATTGGACACATTTTTCGGCGATATTGCTCTCATGGAGCTGCATTATTCAACGAAAGGAACAGTCTGTTCTCGATTTATTTATAATAGCGAGGGTGTGTCATTATGATTATTATGAAGAGCAAGGGGTGAAGAAACTCTAACTTGATGACTCCATAGCTCCAGCCTGTACTCCCTTTTGGCAACGATAGCTAACAAAATGAGTGAGCAAATAGTGCTTTTCAAACAAAATCTTTTGTCCCTGGACTTGAAGTTGTGCTTGGATATGGTTATGTGAGTTATTATTCACTGCAGTGAGTGTTTACACTATCATATGTAGAATAATGCCTGCTGGCGGGCTTTGGAAAAGTGTTACACAAGAGTTAATTTTCTGCTCTGCTATCCAGACTTAGTCCTGATGACACTGCTTTTGTCGCTTCATGAGTATTGAAATCTTCCACAGTTCAGATGCAGAATTTTACACCGGACTGGCATCTCCTAAGTGCCACTATTTTTGACATTCCTGGCCCAGAGGCAATGTGTTCACTCGTGCCATGGGCCAGTGTGTCCGTGCATCTGTCTGTGCCCGCTCAACTGTTTGCCTGACAAACAGAGTCTTTAGTGAGAACACTTTGTCCCTGAGCCTCCCCTACTCACAGAGGGAATCGCAGACACAGATCACGTGGCTGTCCTGGCTTTCTCGCAGGATTAATACATTGATTTATTACGTGTACCCTTTACAGTTTTGTCATGCAGAAACACAAACGCGCTCATTCATTCACACATGTCCCCGCAGTCTAATCCTGTCAGTTGAAACAAGAAAGCTGCCTTGCTAAGCAGAGCTTTGCAGAAGTTCATGCGTTTTTGCCCCCCCAAGTGTTCACTTAAGGACGGCCCGGCTTCTGATGAAAGCCCAGCTGAGGCTTGTGCCGTGACCTCACCCTGGGTGGTCAATCTTCTACCGCTGCCATCATTCTCGTTTGCCACTTGTTAACAGAATGAAATGCTCAGCATAGCCCGAGGAAGCATGCCAGGACATCTTGTGGACTTGTTGAATATCAGTAAGTGGCAGTGGCAGCAGCCAGCAAACTTGTTATGTAAATGATTCAAGGGTCAGTGAAAATGTGCTGAGAGGAGAATTTGAACTCATAAGTCCTATTTGGTGTTAGAGGCAGAGCGAGGGAGCCCTGAGGGGCGAGGAGGGGGACAGGATCTGTGATTTCCACAGGATAAAACCAGAGGAAATGCGTTGCTTTACCTCGAGGCTTACTCAGCTAGACTTGGCTGCAGCGAGCGAGGCTCTCTCGCACACCTTCACCCCAGGCAATCAGTCAGTACTTAGCAGCCACTAAACACCTCCACATGCCACGGTGAAGAGGGGTGAAGAGCCTGCAGCGATGACACAAACGTTTATCACAGGACTGCGGGTCTGTGACCAGTCGGTCAGTCAGTCAGTCGGTAGCCAAAACACAAAGGAAAGAGAGCGCAGCGACATCACACAAGATGTCACAAGGTGTCAAAGAGCCTCATAAAAGAGGTTTTTTTTTTCCTGCAGCAGCCATTAATGGAACCTCATGACAGGGCTTTCACACTTCAGAGCTACCCTCTAGATTTATAGGCAAGATATCAGTGATCTATCCGTTCATTCTTTAAAGACTGTAAATGTTGTTTTAAGTTATGAAATGCAGACTTTCATGTCCCTGTCTGTAGCTCATAGCTGCAATAGAGAAAAAAAAGTTTGTTGCTAAAGTGTTTATAATGACAAGAAGCTGCAAGACATGTGTAGGCAAGAAGTTTCAGGGTATGTGTAAGGATGAAATAACTTTCATTTTTTGGTTCAGATCTGTTGACTGAAAAAGAGTGAGAGGTCTCCAGCCTGGTTGGAAAAGACAGTGATTTTTCTGTCAGATGAAAATTGCCTGTCTGTCTGCAAGACAGACAGGGTTGGAAGTGAGGTTCACTTCATGTTCACAGACTCCAGGTTTGCGCTTTGTATGATAAATTGCTCAGAAAAATGGCAGTGAAAGGATTCTGACTGAGAAGTTACAACCTTTGACAGGGTTTGATTCTTCTACCCCGACATAACACCGTGTTGCCTTACCAGCCCAGGTCCCATTACAGTGGTAAAAGTTCCTCTCTTTGGCCTGAGATGATCCCCGGCCCTTGGCTTTGGTTCAGTTGACTACTGAACACGACCTGGCCCTCCCACGATGGGGAGGAGACAGGATCCAGCTGTGTCTGAGACCCCACTGCGCTCAGAGCTCCACTGTGATCAAAATATAAACCACGAAATAGCTTTGCCACATGAAGTCCAAGACCTACATTTAGTAATTCACTCTGAAGGTCATGGAAAGTGTCTATTTACAAATGTATATTTAACAATTAGAATAAGGCAAATGCTATTTGCACCCAAGTGTCTACAGCCAACAATGCTATTTACACACATGGTGTGAATAGTCAGTGGAGCTATTTTCACCTGGGTGTAGATATTGTGTCCTAGCAACATTGAAATATGACATTAACAGGAGTTTATATACACAGCAGGTTTTCAGCAGCTACATGCATTCCTTAAACTGACGATAATAAGTCCAACAACAATGAAACCCATTCTTTTGTGCGAGAGTCCTATGCTTAGTCCACTCATCCACCATAACTCAGTAACACTGTGACTCAACTGTGTGGCTCTCTGGCAATGTCGCTTACCTCTCCCACGGAGTACATCAGCAAAAGGGGAGAGGCAAGGCGGGAGACACCCCTTAATAGGTGGGGTACCCCCAAAGGTGAATGTAGGGGTTCAGAAATTGATGCTGTGTCTCAAATTGCGTACTTATGTACTTACTATTTTGAGTGCATAAGTGCGTTCACACTGAGAATCTAATACTTTGTTACACATATTACTGCTGTATAATTGACCCTGTTACATTTATATTGTAGATGACCACAGAGTGACCTGATGAGTTAATTTACATGCAGGTTACACCTGCAAATCTCCTATCAGTCGAAGTAAAGCTGAACACACAAGTCAGCTCTGCCTGCTCAGACTTTGAGGGCAAATCATTTGCATAGAAGACTGGTTACAAAAGTGATACACATGTTTGTAAAAGTCGCAGGGATCATAGTGCATCCCGTTTCATCCCAGCCTCTGGATGTTTTTGCTGTATACAAATGTTTTACAGACTTTCTGCTTTACTATTGAAAAGTGTATGCAATGTGTACGAGGGAGAGAGGAGGAACCTGAGCTGCTGGAACAAATTTAAATTTGAGACATGCTGAGTCCCCGGTGTAAAGATGCAAGGATAAGGTAAACAAAACACAGCCTCCTCTGTATTTGCTGCTGCTGTAAAATTGGCCAATTCAGCAGACGAATGCTATATAATGAAAAAACATCTCCAGAGCATAGGGCACACTTGTAACAAATATACAGCACAATTACAGCACAGCATTACTGAATTATCATAGGTAAGGGGCGATGAGCTGTAACAGGGGTAGGGATCAGATTGAAACTGCACCAGTGTTGAAAGTGTGATGTAAAGTTCTGCATATAACACACTACATTATTAGGGAGAAATATACTGAGTTTGAAATCATTCCTCTCATTGCTGGTGTCTCTCTCAGTCCTGCCCACATAAAAGACTTAGACATGTCAAACATATCCTCACTGACCACAGAACCTGTATCTGATTACTTTTCTTTTTTGATCCAAGCTCTTTTTTTGCAACAACACGAACCAGCGTCTCCTGTAAAAAGGAAAACTGCATGTCCTGCAGAAGTCTGTCAAGAGTTACATAACTTGATGGGTTGCAGGTGGCAAGGGGACACGGATGTAAACAAAAAAACAGGGATTAGCGTCGAGAAGGCAAACGGAAGGATGTCGGGGTGGAAGAACAGCTTCAGGGCCAGGCAAGTCTGTAGGAGCCAATCCCGCACAAACAAAGGCCACGAAGGCGAGGTCTAAGCAATGTCAGCGGGGACATAGGGAGAGCTACAGGGTTAGATAGCTGGAGAGAGAGTCAGAGGTAGACAAACAGCCAGACGGGAGGCCGGGGCAAAGACAAAACATAGACAGGACCGGCTAAAAATAGTGTGTTGTTGACGTTAGGTGGAACTAATATATAGGTGGACTGCAGACGTCTGTGGCAAAAGTCACAAGCTTTTTTTTTTTTACAGTTAAAGGAAGTTATTTTTCAGTGGCGGCAGGAAGTACAAAGCCCAAACAAGTGTTTGTTTTACGGTCGTTTTAATGGGTTTCCTCAATAACACCAGCTCTGACCACTTCTGTGTTGAAAAGAGACATGCGACGAGGAAGAGACTGATTTTTAGAAACCACTGGATCTTGAAACACATGTTGGCATACATTTGGTGTGTTTGCACCACGAATCAGCACCGTGTTTGATTTTATCACTGGGGGACCAATTTAAGGAGGGATGTACAATAATGGCTTTTTAATGGACCTCTTGAGTTACTGCCTTGTTGTGTTGGGACTGTGTGAGGAGGCTGCCCTTGGTGCCGTGCCAGTAGATGCCTGGAACCACAGCTGAATGCTTTGTGTGCCAGTGTGTTTAGATATATACAGTATATATGTCCTCTACACACAGTTTATCATGCATACATTTACCTCCCTAACACACACCACCCACAGCAGACAGAGCTCAGTGTGTGTCAACTCAGAAATCCACCGACACACCCTCGTACCATAGGTTGATGCAACCTCCTGGGTACAGTCCTTTCTTTACAAACACCGCTATAGTTCCACGCTCAGTTGCCTCTGGCAACACGACAAACACAACATGCTAATCAGATTGCAGTCACAGTATCTGTGTGTGCTTTAGCTTGCGCACTCTGTTTTGGTCGCTCTAAAAGTTTATCTCAACAACCTTTAATGTGTTGTTTGCATGACTCAGAGAATCTGACACCCCTCCCCCTTCAGAGTTACATAACTTTGTTTCTATGATACAAAAGAACCCCTAGATTTATAACAAGTCACATACATTTCTATTGATAGATAAATAAACGTTAGTACTGTATGCCCTTGAAATTTGCCCTTTAAGCCCTGGCGATATTTAATATTTTTCTCATTGTCAACAAATCCCATAAGAAAACAAAACCAACAATGAACTGCTCCTACTTACAAGTATTAGCTGTGTCGCTAAAACCTGATACAGCTAATCCTCTCTGCCATAGGGCTCTATTGTTGTCCAAAAACTAATGAACATGAGTCACGCCATTGATGAGCACATATGCCATCATAATACTGTAAATACTTGCTATAGTCCCCCCAGAATACACTGTTTATTGTTGTTTGAGAATTACTTTGCAAAAAACTACAGTGCTCACCTTCTTAAAAATGAAACTGCATGCAACAGCCACTTAAGAACACATTTATATTCGATAAAAATGTCTAATTGTGATGTCATTTAAGGTTACACAGAAGTTTCTGTATTTAAAATAGTGTATATGTCATGTGAGTACTTGGGGTCTCCACAAAAAAAAGGGTTTAACTGGTATATCTTGCAGACTAAGTAGCCCAGAAACTTGGGCGTGTCAAAACGGCCTCTTTACTGTATGTTCATAACCTGTTTTTATGCATTGATGCTGTCGGTAGGAACAAATGGGCATGATGCTAACAGCACGGACAGGTCGGGGAAGTCTGAACACACTGAAAGATGCACAAATGGACTGTTGCTTTTTCATTGAAATGTTTGACACTGACAAATATAGCCTCATTCTTTAAGAACTGGTTAAAAAAAACAACACGACAACCTTGTTTGCAAGTATCTGTTTTATAAATACGCCTCGTAATCTTTTAATCAAGCAATCCCGTCCTCAATGACAGCTGCGAGGGTCAAGAATGAGTAATTGATTCGTCTGTCTGGAAGACATAAGACACTCCTTGGCAACGCAAACACACACACACAAATATGAACGTACTTACAGTATACGGCGCTCAAAGGTGACCCACGGCATTATGCCGTTGTTGACACATCAGCCGAGCAGAATCCAGCTAAGCTCTTTTGTCCTGAGCGGCAGAGAGTGGAGACACAGTGTGTTCTGGAGGCGGATTAGAAATCTATAAGTGACACATCAAGATTGCTATCAGAGTCAAATCCTCGATATCAGACTGTAAACTCTTAAAGAGAGGATTCACACTGTCCATCTTATAAATGGGCGTGTTATTACGATTCCAGACTGTCCCATCCAATAGGCAAATGGACCAAAAAAATCTTGACTGAATGCACGAAAGAGACAAAGATAAAGGTGTTTTGAACAACAGAATCGACTTAATATACAGTTACTGCTCACTGCATTCTTTTGCCACCATAAAAGCACCAAATACACACTTAGTAGAGCTTGAAAACCGATATCATTCGGCAGTTAAAAACAGCCTTGTAAACAATCGTATGAAATGAAATTGAAAATAAAAGGGTAATCTCCTGATTGCTTAATGCCTGTTTTATGATTGTTAACATACCGCAGTTCTAAATCATAAATACCCAACCTCCAAGTGTTGGGGAATTACTGTGTTCTTTGTACTGCAGTGATGGAGCAAAATTTGTTCAGAATAATGTTGTGGTTTCTGTCGAAAACTCTTTGTACTGAAGCCCATGCGGCTCAGCTTTGCCACATAAACACGACAGTGAAGAATTCCTGAAACAAGTCCATGACAAATACGTATGGAGACAAAATAAATACAGAGGATCTCCACCCCATCTCGAGCACAGCTGAGCGCAGACACCTTGGGAAAGAGTAAATTTGGCAATATGTCAGAAGAACAAAAAGAAGGAAGCATTCTTAAAAAAACTGATGCCACAAATACATCAGAAGAGGGAAGCGGTACCACTCAGCCATTAAAACACTTTCTTCCTCCGTGCTTCATGTTTGTGCAACTCCCTTTGTCCTTCCCTCTTTTATTTGCCACATCTCTTCCCTCTCTCCCTATCCTTGTTTTTCCTCTTTCTCGCTCTTTCTTTATCCATCTCAGTTGTTCTAGTTGGCAGCCGTTGGACTTATATAAGTTTGAGGGAAGGCGGAGGGATAGGGGGGTTGAAGTGACCATGGCTTGTGCTTGCTGCCTTATCTGTTTGGACCAAGTCTATGGCGCCTATTTAGATAATAATGCAGCCTGTCAACACTTGCATCACACACACTCCCACACACACGCAGCCCTGTACTTGAGAGTGAGTAATAGTGTCAAACAGTTAATATGTTATAATTACCCTCTTTAAATCGGCATTAGACAGCAATGCTGCTTGCATAACACTTGATATTAGGGGGTTAGTTCGCTGTGGTTTGCTCTTTTTGTCAGAGTGCAGCTCGCACACGACGACCCACCCCTTCAGTCAGGCGAGGGAAAAATATTTGCATCGTCTCCACTTCATGGTGTGGATGCAGGGAAGCTGAAATGATGGAGTTGTGAGACTTGCACTCTCAATACCACCCAGCCTGAGCGGTACACGCTGCCGGTCGGAGGGCAGTAAAATTTTCATTCTGTGCTATTTTCATTGGGATTCCCGCTCTGACTTTTTCTAACTCCGCATTAGGAGTGAGAATGTGGTAACCCACCCTACTACTGAGGGCCAAGTTTGAATTTGGCTGAGGTGAGGAACAGTAGATCATGAGTGCACTTTGTAAGGTAATTCAGTCGCCCAAATATGTAAAAACTTGACTGACGTTTTAAATCCAAAGTGTGTGTTAAAAACTCCAGAACAAGTTTGACTTTTTTGCATAACTCTCTAAAAGGACTGGCATACCCAGACTTCATTTCAGATTCATTCAGATGCTTATTCCATCTGTTTCTCTCTGGACGCTTGTTTCATAATCCCAAGTGCTGTTGTCCCACACTGAGTCACTTTTTTTTTCTTACCACAATAGTCTGCTACACAATGCAGCCAGACAGCGCTTTTGTGGAGTGGGCCTGAGCCAGGCCTATCATTAGGCTATCTTATTCTCCCTGGGCACTATTCGCACGCAGGTTGGGTACATGATGTACCCTGGGCGCACACACACACACATGCACACATAGCGACACACACGAGAAAAAAACTAAAATGCTGTAAAAAAAAAAAAATATTTAGGATGCACATCAGAACTCACCTTTTCTCAGCTCAGAGCACACACAAATGTGTGCCTTATCAAATATCCATGAGTACACGCACACACACTCGCAGCCACACACAAACACTCTTACCATGTCTTTTCCCCTGTAGGGCACGGAGCTTGTATTAGACATACTTTAGCAACGGTGTTGCCACATCCCATTACCGAGAAGTGCTCCTAGAGTCCCTGGGAAAGAAAACAATTATTTCCCCGAAACCTCTGCAGGTCATGAAGACATGCTTTCCAGAAGACAGGAAAGGTTGCAGCACTAGGACCAATCACATGTTCTATTTTTGAAGTTACTGGACATCTGCAGTTTGGCAACGCACTGTGTTTTTCTCTCCTGACTGTACTTCTGTGTTCTCCAGTAAACAATTTGGAGCTCTTGGGGTGGACGTGTAATTTAAGAGAGAGGAAGAGTAATTTAAGTTTCCCAAACGTGACTCTCTTGTCATGCGACGGGCAAAACGGCAATGATTTTGGTATTAAGAGCACGGCGACTGTATGTCAAACTCAGTTAAGCAACGTTATGTTGTTTGGGTCTGTTAAACAATTATGTAACGCAGGTGTTTAAAAGTAAATGTGTAATTGGATTTATACTGGAGTCTATTGCATCTGCTTCCCATCACACAATCATATCCTTAATTTAATCTACCTGAGTGGTGTTTTAACATTTAGTTCAATTAAAGCTATCTGAAGTGTTTACTTCATTTTGCAAGAAGTGTCACCTTAACCAGCCCCTTTCCTTCATGCCTCGGAGCTCCCATGTTGTACTGTCATTCATAATTGCATCATTAAATTAGGCTTTTGCACAACATTTAGGAGATAAGAGAAAATAAACAAGCGAGAGATTCACACACAGCTAGGGAACTGAGCGGAGAACACGTTGAGCAACCTGCTCATGCCTTGGTGCAACGAGTTTGTTTCATCAGATGAAACTAAGTGTGCAATAAACTTCTTTGCTAAATCAAGAAAAAAATTTTTTTTCCCGTGGGCAGAGGCAGAGCTTGGCAGAACTTAACTGCCACTCTGAATTACAGTTTACAGTACACACACTCTAAAAAAGGCCAAATGACTGGCAAATCCCCATGAACCATAATCAAACTCTGACTTTAGTGTAATGAATACGGTTTCCTGTTTGTTACTGGTCTGTCCAAATTTCCAAACTCTCACTGGCTTCAATTGGAGAGAGGCTCTGTGGAAAAAAAGACAGGAAAAACAAATCTGGAAAAGAGAAAAAATAGACCCAAACAAACCAGCAAAAGAAAAAGAGGAAAACAGAGACATGTGATGCAGCAGAAACGTCCAAATGTACCAATTCTTCTGTGATGACAATGCAGTTATCTCAGTGAGTCACAGACCATGAAAAAATAAAGCTGTTTAAATCAGCAGTTTATTGCTGTACAACTGTGGCTCTTCAAATCAAGGCGGTTCTTCTCCTTTTAACTTCGACACAAGAAAGGAGAGGCTCGCTGGACTAAGGGCCGGTTTGGTCTTGGTGGCAGACTGAAAAGCTGGAGCTGTTCTGCCAAGCTCTTTTTCTCTCAGTGCATGCCTTTCTGGCAGACGAGAGCCTGCGAGAGAGAAAAATAAAAGCATGTGCCAAGATTCAGTGATTTTTTTTCTGGCCGTTCCCCAGCAGAGAGAAAGAGAGAGACTGAGGCCCGAGTGGACTCAAATGAGCGAAAATAACAAGATGCATCCTGTCCAAGTCACTTCTGTCTTTGCGTCAGTGTATTTAGAGGCAGGCGTACCATGGAGCGGCCCGGGTCGGTCGTATCTGACGGGGCATTATGCCTCAATCCCCCACTATCTCACTGTGCCATCATGAGGAGCAATTAGCACCAGTGACATTGAATAACTTCTTTCTGCATTCCTTCCAGTATGGTGTCATGGAGAGGAATGAGTCACGTATCATCATTAAGTTTGCATGCTGTGGTGTTTACACATTCTGGGATTAGGCTAAACAACGGTCATCTGAAAGCATGTAGATGCCTCTTTGCTAAAGTAATAGATGCTGGGTTTAAAAACCAGCAAAGCCAGTGCCAAGAAAGTTCGGGACTCTCGGAGGAATGTTGACAAATGCTCTTTCCCTCTTGTCCTTCCTGTATCCCTCTGAACTGTCTCCCTCTCTTGTGCATACACTCGTGCACTCCACACGCACACACAGATTCCATCCAGGCTCCCATCCACATCTTTCAGGAGCCGGCAATGCACACAAAGGCCTATTTATTATGAGCCAGCATACAAGGTGTCATATAAGGGGAAGTGGAGCCTGCACTACTCTGGCAGAGAGAGAGAGAAAAGAGGGGATTTATGTAACATTCGAGTTCACAACCTTTCGGTACGTGTGGGTCGACGGTGTGGAAGTTAGCCGGGGTCAGGAGGTCTTTCTTGCGTCAGTAGGATCGTCATTTGCTGCGGAATAGCTTGAGCTAAGCAGGAAGACTGACAGTTGACCCCGTCTTCACCTATAAAGTCACAGCTCGGTGCACAGAGGTCACCCTAAATAAGTCAAGAGTTTCTAGCAGTACAGATTAAATGGATTCCAAAGGCAGAAATAAGGAAAGCATGGGTTATATGTTAGTGCCATATTTTTAATTTTAAGTGCTTATAAATAGTCTAGCATGTAGGATTTAGTGATATCCAGCAATGAGTTTGCAACATTGCAACCAACCGAAACTTCTCCTGTGCGCCTCCATGAAAGAGGACCCGCAGAGCCCTTCTGTGTGGAGTTTGCATGTTCTCCCCATGTCAGTGTGGGTTTACGCCAGGTGCTCTGGCTTCCTCCCACAGTCCAAACACATGCAGGTTAATAGGTGACTCTCAATTAGCCATAGGAGTGAATGTGAGTGTGAATGGTTGTCTGTCTCTATGTGTCAGCCCTGTGATAGTCTGGTGACCTGTCCAGGGTGTACCCTGCCTCCCACCCAGTGTCAGCTGGGATAGGCTCCAGCACACCCACAACCGCTAAAGGGATAAGCAGTTTCAGAAAATGAATGTGAAGTCCTTTCAAGTCAAAGGAAAGTCTCAAATCATGAATACCAAGTCAAGTTAAGTCTTTTAACAGTGCTAGTAAAACAAGTCTTTAGTCTTCAAAATTTCAACCTGAGTCTGACTCGAGTCGAGTCATGTGGCTCTAGTCCCCACCTCTGATTTACAGATATAAACAGCTCATTCTAAGGTAACAAAAACAAATATAATTCTCATTTTTGCGTGATTATAAACTAATAAAAACCTCATTATGAATAATATAATTGAGTATTGTCAATATATCCCACTGTATCCCACACACACTGAACCTTTAAGGAGCAGTTCACATATTAATCCCTTTCCATGCTCTCTAAGCAGTGTCTCACATCTGCAGGAATTCAGCAGGAAATTATATTCGTCTGTGAGGCGCATGACTCTTTTCTTTTCTTCTCCTACACATCACCATCTGTCATTTTCACACACTGACTCTGCTCAACCCTAATATTTTACCTGATGCATCACCCTCGGGCTTGTTTATCATTGTTTAAACGTTGCCTTGCTATAGGCTCCTCTCATGTGGCAGATCGCGGTGCGTAGGAGGGACACAGAATAATGCCGTTACACAACTTCTTCTTTTGAATGTTGCTGTAAGGATCGTTGGGACAGAATGTAAAGTGAAAACAACGGTTGTGGCTTGTTTAATGTATAGCGGCTTTGAGGTTGTGATAGAAATTACTGAACTGCACGCAAGGAAGTCAAGAAAGACATCTGTCCAAGTAAAACCAATTCACAGCAAACTAAGGGCTGGTATTTAGGGCTTAGTTTTCAATTTAAAAAACAGACTTTCCTACATACTTAAAACAAACAGGGAGTAAGACAGAGGTATCAAAGTACAAGCCACATGATGCGCGGATCAGAATGTCATCACACATGTGCATGAGGGTAAAGCCGGTTAACATGTGGGTGATGAGGGTCGTTTTTGGGTTGAGGCACTCCACCCATGAATAATCTGCTGGTCTACTGTAATGGCTCATTGCTCCTCTTGATTCCAAATCATGTTCTCACCAGCGGTTACATAACAAACAGACAGACACAACACTGTGGAAATGTCGGCAAAACACTGGCAATCCTTCCGTCCTTTTTCCAGGATTTTTATCAGGAGAATTGGAATGAATGTGTTTTTATCTGATCCATTTAGTGGTGGGAGTGAGTGGTTTGGCTTATTTCTAGAGCTCTATTTGTTCATGGGCCCACTTCCTAGCCCTCTAGAGGGAAAGGATGCTATTGTAGCTCGTATCAGTGGGAAATTCAGAGAAACACCCTGATAAAAAAACAAAGTCTTTTGCTGTTATTCTATGACAGCCAGCAAGGGGTGGCTATAAAAGAAGAAGAAAAAACTGAAAGACAAGCAGGATACTTCCTCCCATTGAGATTCAAATACACTTCTTGGAAGGAGATATCAGATTCAGACAAGGCAGTACTTGTTCCCGTGAGTGCAATAATATCTAGGCCATTGCATTGAAAACAGCATTGCTAGGCGCCTCTCCTGGGGCTGGTCTTTTCAGGTGAGTCTCTCATTTGCCCACTCAGGTTGGCATCTTAACTGCCATTTGCATTTCATCAAAACAAATGGAAACAGTTGGTTCAGCTTGTATGGGCAACACACAGCAAGAATTTGGGGTAGCATCATTTGGGAATCCCTATTTTTTAGATTTGTGATGTGAAACAGCAAGCCCAGAATGCTATTGCCGATATCCTAAATTGATAACTTTGTATTTTCGCCCCTGTGAATGTGGAACCGAACTCATCAGTGCTTAAACGAAGCCCTCAGCATGTCACATGTTCACGCATTTGCCCTGTGGAAACTGTCTTTGTTAAAGGAGCAGTGTGTAGGATTTAGAAGCATCTAGTGGCAACTTCTCCCATGTGACAAGTGTGAACACCAGGTTAGGATTCCTTCAGTATTCATGGTTCTTGTTTTTTTTAGCTAGTTATTCCAATGCTGTTCAGCACATCTTGGAGGGGCCGCTAACTACAGTGAACAATGCCAAAACGCTGAACACAAGCGGCCCGATCTAGAGCCAGTATTTAGTTTGTTCATTCTGGGCTACTGAAGAAACATCGTGGAGGTGCAACATGGCAGATTCCGTGAAAGAGGGGACCTGCTCCCTATGTAGGTATAAACAACTCATGCTAAGGTAACCAAAACACATTGAGTCTCATTTTTATTATATATTATTATACGCTAAAGAAAACATTTCATTCTAATCTATTTCTACCAGTCTATCCCCTTAAAATCCCACACACTGGACCTTTAAAAACTGATACAGGTTTCCACATTGTCCAAGGCTGTAATGGCAACAACAATAGAGTTCATTCTAAAAATTGTTGCCCTGCAGTGATAGTCTTAACAGTCAAAGGCACCTGCTGTCACCGACACAATGAGACGTGCAGTGAGACAGATTAAAGACTTAGATTCAGTTTATCATCTCAACCCCGTGATAAGAGGCTAACCAGTTTTGCAGATGTCTGCACTGTTACTCTGCACAACATCCTACTATACAAGCTCTAGGATGTGTCATCTTGAAAACACAGGTGGGGGTCTGATCTGGCACACCTGTCTTGTTACTCATCTTTTCTACAGTTACAATACAAGGCTTAATGATAGTTTCCTTGGTATTCTGTGTTCTGTTGCTGTCAAATAAAACGTTATACCTGCAAAATATTTGTGTTTAAAGGTCGCAGTGTAGCTCTGAGGTTTTGTGCAGCACCAGCAGAGCCAGCCACAGTGTTAGGTAAAACTTTTTGCTGATTGAGTAAACTGAAAGCAGATAGTGTGTCATTTTAGCATTAAAGTTTTATGCCTTACCCCGTTAAGACTCTATCGCTTTCTCTTTTGCAAACACACCAGCATGCCCCCCTCTCATATCTCAAGGTAATCATGTTTTTTTGACAGTTTACCTAAAGAACTGGGAGTACAGCCAAAGCCTCTATCAGAGGAAACACTGCCTAACAACAGCTGTGAAAGCCCTCTCCTCCCTCCCTCGTTCTCCTCCTCTCCTTTTCTCTTCCTCATTTTTGCATTTTCCTGTTTTGGTGTTTGGTAGCTCTCTGCTCGGTCTTTGATACAAAGCAAGGGGCTGTCCTCGGGCTGCAGAGCGCAGACGCACAGTATCTGGTGAAGCGAGGAAAGGCGATACCGTGGATTCTTGTTATTGCGCTAATTTGCGTGTCTGACTGTTATTTTTCTTTTCATACAGGCAGACAGACGGCTTTGATAGAAGAGCCAAGAGACAATAGACGATTACGCTATGGGTAATAGTCTGTGGTCACACAATTACACAGTGTACTTTGAGCCAAATGGAGGAAATATTGCCTCAAAATGTGGTCTGCTGTATCTTCATTTAGAAGGAAATCTTGCAACACTTTCATGACTGTCATGGGTGTGCCAAGAAGTTTTAAAACTGCCTGAACACAGGTCAATTATGTGATATATATTACATATAATATATGTTTATTCACACATGCATTTGTGCATATATGTATATGTATTTAGACATGGGCTAAGCCACACAAAAGTCTGTCTTATGCCGTTTTTTTCTATGCAGTCTAAATAAGAAAATACCTATAGTATGAGAGGTCTCACTCATACGGCGGTCAATCACAGTGTCCTCAAAAACACTATAATGACTCCAGGGACACGTTTAGTGTCTGACGCCTTTAACCAACTCCAACATAAACCCATCTGCATCATTATTAGACATTCAGAGCAATAGAAGTAGTGTAAAAACTGCAAGCGTCTGCTTAGGGCAGGTGGATCTGACAAGCACAGGACTTTGACCCAGGAGACTGGTGTTCATGTCCTCTGTGAAACTTAAAGTCAGTGTTGAGTTATTTTGTCACATTACTTGTTATTCACGTAAGTCTATTCACATGACTGTCAATCGCAATGTTTTCCTAACCTTAACCATGTCACAAGATGACTCACTGCCAACCCTCTCTCAACCTCTCACTGTATTGAGATAGAATAAGGCTTCTGCCCAAACGTCAAAATACGACAAGCAGGGATTAGATGGTATTGTTGTGTAACTGTCTAGTTTGCACTGAAACAGATAGCAGATGTTCTGTCCTTGATGTTTTGTGTCATTTTTAAACAACAGGATGGGCGGGCATGATCAGGCAGCATCCCTGTGTACTCACCTTTTATGCGGTATGAGTACAGGTCAGACACGGTACACTTGCAGAGCAAACACAAGAATCGAAATTCACAATACGCAACGCTGATGTTGTTTTACCCTGACCTCCGAGCCTCGCATCCATATGCAGGGCACAGTTACATACCTGCACCCACTTGCCCTCTGTCAGGTGAACATGTGTGTTGCAACAGCCAACACCTGTGCCAAAAATAGGTGAGCATGTACCAGACAGCAACGAGGAATATGACGAGACAGGTCAGAGACAGGATAATTACCTCGAGGCAGGGTTAGGCCGCCCTGACGCATGCCAGTCAGATAGGATTTACCGCTCAGAGGCTGTGTGTGAACGGATGGGAATAACAATAAGTGTTAGAGGAGGAGGAGTGTAGCGCAGACAGAGGAGAAGAAAGAGGGAGTGTGAAAACCCAAACAAAAGAGCCAGATGACACAGACAGCAGGACGAACGACTGTGCACAAGGTGGCAGGCAAGATACAGAATCGACAAGGCCGAATCAGCCGATCATTATCAAGACACATTCAAATATGTGTCACAGTGAACAATGCTTAAAAACTCATAGAGAACATACTGTTGCTATTAAAATTATGATGTGTTGAGGAGTGTCTATGTTGTAAAGGTATGTAAAGGTTGGCAGCTACCTTGCAGGCGCCACACCGTGCCACTTCCTCTGCGGTTGGGCTGTAATTACAGTCTTACCAAGAAAGCACACCACAGTCATTAAGCTGGTGTGAAGAAGACAATCAGTCACATAGGCTGGAAAACAAAGATAATGACTCGCTGTTTTTTGACTCTGTGTGTAGGTCAGGAGTTATCCAGTGGGTGTGGGAACCTGTGAAATACCCGATTTTGTTTCAGTTCTGCAAATCCTGAAATAGTTCCTCAAAATAGCTTGGATGGCCAAACGCACAGTTGTTTCATTTACAATTCACTGGTTAATTTACTGTAAAAACAACAACGGCCAGACACTTTAAAAAAAATAGCTATGTTTATGAGAATCTATAAAGATGACAATGTTGCAAATTGAATTTAATTAGCTGCATACTTTGAATACTCTTATAACAGTACAGCTGGCTGGCGTGAATGACGTGAAGATGGTTTGATTCCAGGCAGATTATTTATTAAGATACATCTGTCTCTGACGAACACACCTGCTTTTGTGTGCAGTAATTCTGCAATAACAAAGCTAAGCCTGCCGTATTTCATGATGCGCTGCAGCGTGCTCTTGTGTTAATGCGGGGCTGCAGCCAAAGACAACCCTGAATCAGTGCGCTGCTCCGGATTTCAGTGCATGAGTACTTGACCTCGCTGACCTCTCCCACTCTCTTCCTCTTTCTAACTATTCTCTGGATTGTTTTAATAGCTTTCCAGGGAGCTCAGAATGCTTTGGACTTGTTTCTTCCTTCACTTTGCTGTGCTGCCACGAAGCTGAATCACTACCAAGCTGGTGGGAACCTTGTCCCTTAATGTGTGAACTCTGCGATTTGGGTATGAAGATAAGGTGACATCTTACTGGCCCCTAAGCATTGCTTACGTGGGCAAATCTGTCCATCTCCAAAACAATACAGGGCTCTTACGCACTTCTCTTTGCCAATAAGCCAGATCTGATTAGAGATTTTACGTCAGTGTCAGCTTTCATTCCAAAAACCTCAAGCGTAGCCATCGTCTTGTCCTTGTTCTTTATCATGCACTTTGGAAACGGCTGTTTTGATTGATGCCAGTGAATGACATTTCCAGAACTGAGTTTGCCATTTTTCTGGGATCTCAGCTCCTAGCTGTGTTAATCCTTAAATCTCCAAGAACATTTCTCTCTAAAGTGTATTTAATCCAGCGTAAAAAGAGCTCAGTCCTCCGAAAGGTGTCAAGCTGGTAAAGGATCTCTTTATTTCAGTGTCTTAAGAATGTGAGCGGGTGCCTGCCAAACGCTGTAAACGTACACGTCCAGACAGAGACAAAAACAGAGTGTGTAGTGCTTGTGTGTGTGTGTGTGTGTTTTGTCTGCATATGTCAGTGACCTTAAATTTGTGTGCATATGCATGTCCATTTCTGTGCATTTCTGGGTGTCTACGTGTCTCAGTTCACGTTTGTCCCTTTTGCATGCATACATGGATATGAATCTGCCACTGTTTTTAACGTCCATGCTTGAGTGCTTACCTGCACTTGCATGGGCTGCGACGGTGTACCTGAGTGGTGCGTGCGTGCAAAGCAGATACAAGAGTGTTACACGGTTTGAACTTTGGACCTCTTGGGTACACGCTGGAGGGAGGCCAATTTAGCTCACATTGTTTACCCGAGCCTTTATACAACGACTGGGATGGCAGATCGTGTTTACTCGCTCTTCTGTGCACCTTCGAGATCAGGAAAATGGCATCTAAAAAAAAAAAGACAATTTGTCTTGTGTACTCTGAGCGAC
The DNA here is from genome assembly GCA_035609425.1 of Epinephelus awoara. Classification (NCBI taxonomy): domain Eukaryota; kingdom Metazoa; phylum Chordata; class Actinopteri; order Perciformes; family Serranidae; genus Epinephelus; species Epinephelus awoara. Next base: position 25,438,649 of record CM069299.1, on the reverse strand, counting down.
TCCAAGTTCAAGAGTCACTCCAAGTGGAAGTATTTCCTGTTTGTTTCTCGGGGCAGATTTTAAACCTTAACTCAGCCCATCATGTCCTGCAAAACGCTCACATTTAGAGACCACGTTTTATTTGGGGATATCGATCTGAGGTGAAATTAACGCTGGCTCTCAGCTTAGTCTCAGTGGCAATCCCTCACAGTTACATGTGTTTGTGTTTTAAAGCAGCAAATAACATTTTCCCTGTGAGACTCGTCGCAGCCTCATAACAATTCTTCAATTGTTCAAAACCACTTTGTTTTCACAAATTGCAAAGCAGTGACACCATTAGCGTGATTATTCAGCAGCTACAGCGTAACGTACCATCTGAGTTCAAACATTTGCATTCATTACAAAGTGGCATGCCCAATGAGCTGTTGCTGAGCAGTGTTTTCAAGGAGAATCCCATTAGAAAAACACAAGCTCTGCTCATTTGTTTTGTCGCAGTAAAACTCAAAGTAGCCTGAAAATCACACTGACGGAAGTGACATTTCTAAACTCAGTGAATTAGTTCATTGTGTTGTGATACTGTGGATGCCTATATAATATTTTGATAACATTAATATTACTTTGGGCTGCGTGAGGAAGGCTGTCACCTTAAAATGCATTTGTCAGTTTGATCATTTCACTAAATATCCTGAAGGCAAGTTCCTATCTGTTTCCTTCTCCACGACCCTGCTGCACATCCACAAATGGAGCGCGACCAAAAGAAAAAGAAAAAAAAGAAAACACAAAAAGAACCAATCAATGAGGCTAACAAGACTTGCGTCTTTGTGTGAGGGGCAGGCTCTTTGGCTTTTTGAAGGCAGGATAGGCCTGGGTTCCTGTAAACTCCCAAACAACCTCTCAGCTCAGCACTGCGGCGCTTGATATCACTGTTCCAAGTTTATTTGGATCTCACAGCAGCTTTTGATGCCGACCCTTCCCCTGCGACTGAGTCACATCCTGAAATAGTGCTCTTATTTCGCTTTGTACGTGCTGCTAAACTGATATCAGTCATAAGCCAAAACAACAGTTGAAAATTTTGATGTGTGGAGAACAGTGGCACTCCCAGAAATGATTGATAAGAATGGCCAAATGGGGGTGGTAAAACCTGTGGGGTGGAACACTAATACTAAAAGGGGTACAGTTAATATTTTGAGTTCCACAACAATCCTGTTTTAATGTGTTATGTCAGCCCCCCACCGCACCACCTAGTCCTTCAAGGGGTTTCAGAGAAATAGGAATAGTTTATTTTACCTTTTTAATTCACTATAGAAGTGAGATCAATGTGAATAAGAGTCAAAAGAGTGATCATTCTGATGGTTTTACTTCCTCCATGTTACCTCCTTAAGTGAAGGGGACAATTATTTTATTAATTTGCACTGTCCCTTCTTAAATAAACTCAACTCAACCAAACTAAACCAAACTAGACTATAGAATTCGGTCTTAATCATATCTTACAACCAAAATCTTTTCATCAAGTTCCCTGTAGCAAATCTTCAATCATCAGTGCAGGTCCTTAACCTTATGTGTATCAATTTATACGTCCTTGATACAACAGATGTCGTGTTAGGCAATTGTTCTTTAAATAGGCTAGTTGTCGTTTCTCTTAAAGGTCCAGAGTGTCAGACTTTTTGTGGCATGAGGTTGCAGAACTGAAACTCTTCCTGCGTGCCAAACATGTAGGGGAACTACGGCGGCAGATGCAAAAATGTGAATGGCCCTGTTTAGAGCTAGTGTTTCTTGGAGAGGACCCACTACATATGTAAATATAAATGGCTTATTCTAATATAACAAAAACACAACAGTCCTTATTTTCAGGTGATTATACACTAATGATAACATAGCTGTGGATATTACATTGCATTTCCAACAACTGATACCCCTAAATCCTTCACACTGGATCTTTAAAAGACAAATAAACAGCTTTAATTTGAAGGAGAACACTGATTGTGAGGAACAAAACCTTTAGTGGGAAGAGGTCTACACATGATGGCTTTATTGTTTACTCTTATTTTAAGGGGTGGGCGGACAGTACTGTAACTCGCCCATGTCAGCTATCTGCTTTTAAAATAGCTACTGCTAATAGATATTTATGCTGTAGTCACACTCACCAAATCAATTAAAATATATGCATTTAGGACATTCCATTTAACTTAATGAAACCATCATAAATTATATATTATACAATCAAAACAAGGACACAGTGTCATTGACGTGACACAGTTCAATAGCACAGCAGAGAGGAGACACAGGAATGATTCTTAGTTAATCAACAGCCATGTAGACCTCTCCTCAGTTCCATTTACATAAACCGTCTGCACAGGAACAGCCATACAATAACATGCCGCTCTAATGGAGCTCTGTACTTTGTTGTATAACCTCGTATCATCAGTTACAGATGTCTTCTTTTCAGGCATGCATTAAGTACATACTTGAGATTCAGGGCATATGTGGGAACAAGCCATAAAAAACAGCAAATGCACCATGTGAGGAAGGGACAGCAACGCCTTGTAAAACACTGCTGATGATAAATTATAGATAGATACAGTGATGTCCATGCTAATGGAGCATGACAAGATGAATTATACTGAGTATTATAGATGAGAAAAAATAATCCTGGCAGCTGTGGAGGGAAGAAAGATTTACTTTTATCACTTTATCCTTCAGAAATTAGTAGTGTACACATACATACAGTACATGCAGTGTTATTGCATTGACCAACTACTTTTAAATTTTAAGACATAAAAACATAATTATTTAACATCAATTAAAATATACGGTGATGTACATGATGTAAGATAATGTAATGTGATGTTATGCTAATATTTTATTCAGCCATTTAATGCTTTAAATACTTAGATTAGGACTTTATCAGGGGTTTAACAAAACAGATAAGCATCCTCAAGGCTGCAATTACTTACTTACTTCTTCTTCTTAAAGTGCATTGTAATTACCACTAATAAGTCCTCATTAACTTTCCAGAATTGAGCAGTGAGAACGATGATGTAATACGTGTGTTTATAGCCCGAACGTATTAGTTTTACAGTCTTCACACGGGTGGCCCACATCTGGCTATACATTTCAGTTTTACTCCTTAAGGAGATGTGGCCACCTTAATTGGACTCTCTCATTTACGTTTCTTGAAGCTTTCGTCTATTAAACTGCAAAATGTTTGCTTTAAAGACTCGGTATAGAATGGGGCCCGCACATCTGGCCCCTGTCCCTCGTCTGTCTCCGCCTGTCCTCTGCTGGTAGGGGATCCTCACCACGCAGACAGGCTGAGGAAACACTGCGTACACCGTGTTCTCAGCCGTCCTCTCTGTTCACGTGTGAGCCACACTACCTCTGTGGGACTGCGCAGACCTATTGCCCCTGCATTTTTTTCTGACTCCAAAGTTGAATGGTTTGAATTTGTGATGCTATTTGGACGGAGGGATTATACGAGGTGCTGAATATACATGAGCTCCCCGTTGCACCACTTCACAGCTGCCCTTTGAGTTATATCAGGTTCCCCTTTGAGAGAAAGTAAAAGTTGCCTGTAAATGGTTTTGATACAACAGTACTGCTTGGCTCAATTTATGTGCATATTTACATATGAACGCAGCATAGCTTGATGTCTGACTGCACAGATGCTATTTCTGTAGTAATCAATCCAAGATTTCAATAGAGTTGCCCCAAGTTAAAACACAAACAGAGGGCAAGATCTCTGAAGTTTCTTTAAAGAACTGGAGAGTTCATTCAGTGCAGAAAGGAAGTGGTTTATGTCTCGTTTCTATTCACTTCCCTGTTGCTGTTTTGAACACAGTGTCCTATATGTGCACCTATACATAGTGTACAGTCTTAACGTATCCTCTACAGTTGTTTGTAAGACATCTTGTGAAAAGTAATGCACAAGGTTTGTATGATATGTTATGAATTCGTGCCCCTACTGGTGAGGTTGGGTTTACGAGGAACTCATGGTTAGGCATCATCCATGACGTGACAATGTGACGTTTCATAACTTAAAATAACTTAACATTGACTTGACATACGTTTACATTGACTTTTGGTTTCCCGTGGGACACAAACCCTAGTCTCCGGGGTCAAAGTCCTGCAGCTGTTTGACCCATTCACCACCCAAGCCTTCCTCCCCACATGGACTTTGTTGCTCTTCATGCTACGTGACCATAGAGTAGTAAAGTATAAAATATTGGATATAGCCACTGTTACATCCCCCACTGGTTTGTGGACTCATGATTTGAAGCCATGAGTTTGGGCGTCGCCCTCTTGAGTTTGGAGCCAAGGTGGCCATATTTGGATGAGAGGGTGGAGATAACCCTAATGCCAGCTGCTAGCTTAGTTAGCACAGTGCATTTACAGCTATTGTAAACTGTTATAATACCAATGCTAATGCTTATTTTTACTAGCAAAAAGCAGGCTAAAAATTGTTCAAACAGATGCACTTACTAGAACAACTGAAAATCCAACTCTTTAGGGGGTCCTTTAGTACAACTAACCAGTTAGGCGACCAAAATGTAACATTTAACTTTCTTGAACTGAAAACACAATGAAATAACGACAGCTATGTGAGCAGGGAAAAATAAGCTATAGTGCCCAAACTGGGTTTTTTCGTACCAAAAGTTAAGGGTTTGTGGGATTTGACTCGCTCTCTACGTTGCATTACTTTTTGTACGTATAAGTGTAAAAAATTAATGAAAACAGCCTGACAATCTTCAATTTAGCAACAATACCTTATGAATATTACCCTTTAAAAGTATTGCCTTGTTTTAGGGCATTATATGATCTCACCTGCGTGGTTTTACAGCCTACATGAAGTCCCCATTTTTATACCACAAGTAAATCAATTGTTATTCTATCATCACCGTTTGGATTTACAGCTTTCTTGCTTGAGTTACATCATGTTCCGTGGAAAGAGGAAAGATGATTGAATTATGATCCGAGTCATTCCTGTGGTCTTGTTGAAGAAGAATTATATCATTTGTTTGGCTTGTAGAGATCAGTGGAAGGCAACGTCCTCAGGCTAATATGAGTAAGCTGGTAAAAACGCAGCCCTGGTCACTGTCATCTCTCTGGCTTGGAGGCCGTAAACACATGTAGCTTTAAAAAACACTGGGATTTCGCAAGTGGCTTTACATGGAAACAAGTGGCATATTTGAAGTTTTCTTTTAGAGCTACTTCAAATAGATTAATTTTTGTAGTTGACAACATTTTACCAGCGTGATTCATCATGAGATTTATACAGTATTATGAAGTTTTGGAGGTGTCGTGCACCCCAGGGCAGAGAGGGTTTGACAGATGGCACAAAATGAGAATATGTAACACCAAAGTTTCAGGGAATGCACAACAAAGTAAACAAAATATAAGTCATTTCTTTGTTTTTTTTCAAAAAAGGTTACTGCATGTGTGATTTTACAGTTCTGGTAGAATTTAGTTGAAATATCTGTTCATGTGGGATAATGCTCATTTGTGCAGCAGTTTAAGCTGTTAATGCACTTTCCTTCAGCAATGACCGCCAATGACTTGTCTCAAATTATCCGTGGGAAATTAGCCGTTGCTCCATCGTCATCTCGCAGGTGACAAAGGATTAGCTTTAATGCTCAGCGGAGGAGCCTGCTGGAGTCTGTGGGAACGACTCTGTGTTTAGATGACACTGACAGCGATAGTTAGCAGGGTGCCTATCATCCAGTTAAATCCAGATCGTGCTGACAAGGCCAGACGTGCATGAGCATGCACATATGCAAGCGTGTGGCGAACCGCACGCATCGACGTACACGCTGGAGAAGGAAAACACAAGCAAGCACACAAACACACAACAGGGGACAGCTCATCCAGGGTCCTGCTCTCCAGTGTTGTCCCAGTTGCTGTTGACTTGGGTCACACAGCTGCAAGCTCAGCCAGGAACATGGATGGAAAATGACGAGGGAAGCGCGGGGATGGAGAGAGGGAGAGATTGAGAGGGAGGGATGGATTGAAAGAAGAAGGTGGTAAGATTAGAGTGAGGGATAAAAAAAGGTGAAAAAGAGATAAAGATGTTACACGAGGGCGAGGAACAGTTGAAAACAGAGTTTCTTCCTGTGTCTTTCATCTGTTTAATTTGAACCAGAGATTGCACAGGGGGATTTCATTTATTGTTTCTAGGATGAATGAATCAGTAAATTACTTATTATTTGTCATGATGATCCCCTAGCTCATTTTGGCTGGCACTAGCGCTGTTGCTCAAACAACAGATCCTCTGCACTTTTGTATGCTTGCCACCACGGACACAAAGAGTGTTGTAGTGGATCGAGAGAGACATTGCCCTGTTGTTGAGATAGTTTGGTGTCTCTGTCAAGTAGCTGCCCATGGGTCACTCACAAAATGAAACCTGTACTGGAAATTCATTGTAGTTTTACATTACTTCACTCGCGGTTCATTCAGAATGTACCCACGGCCCACTTTTGGACCAGGACACACCAGTTGGGAACCACTGGCCTAGACATACTAGTTTCATAAGAAGACCATCTTTCCAGCAGTGAAATGCGTCTTTAAGTGGTCGGGCTGTAAAGCTTCTCAGCGATCATTTAGCACATCTATTCACTTACAGCACAGATGCTGCCATATAAAGATGCTCAGCCTTCACTTAGCAGATATATTTACGTACAGCACAGATGCTGCCAGCCTTCAAAGTGACATCCATTTTCCTTATGATAAACATACACTGCCAAAAGCCATTTTTGTAATGACTTATTGATGTGACAATTACACATGCACACATGTACAGTGCAGCTCAACAGATGACCGAGTTTGCAATGAAAATAAAATCTGCCAACTTAGAAGTAAAAGCGCAGTATATTCCTTTGCTTTGCCCCGGAGCGATTAAATGTGTATCAATCGGCAGTAGATTTACATTTCTCAGTGGCATGACAGTCTTGTGATGGATTTCAGTGCAGTATGTACCCATTAGTTGGATGTCAGCATTCCGTGCCTGAATGCGACTCAGATTAGACATAGATACACATAACCACACCAACTACGACAGCTGAGGTATACAGTACACTAAAGTAACATAGGAGGATGAATATAGACAGATGGCACTGAACTCTGTAACCTTTTGTTCCGGGACATGATCCAGCCAACTGTGTATTTATCACAGGTGTCATGCAAAGTGGCAGCCATTGCCACTCAGTGTGTTTTGGAACCAGTCTTTTGAGTGTGATTATACATGCTTTGTAAATGAGGCATTTTTCATAAACAAACCCCAATTTCACCGTGAGGATTATACACACTATATATCCTGCTGAAGACCTGATGTTCAATTAAAATACATACTGACAGGCATCCTACAGTGTGCCTTTTAGACCTGAGAGCACATTCCACCCATGCGATGAGCCCTTCATAAGATGCAATAATCAGAGACGTACACCCAAAGTTTAGATTACAAACTCAAATAGATTGTAGTGGTGTACATCTAATTACTCCAGACAGAAAAAATAACGAGCAATCCAACAGCTTTCTCATAAAACTTAGTGGTAAACTCGCCGACCCGTACCGAGTCAGAGGGCTTTGACATGGCTAATAGCAAATTCCACTGCTATTTAACACTGCATGGCCAATTGCGTCCACAACCCTTGACCTTTTGTAGAGCATCCGCAGAGCCATTAGTGAGATCACTTAACTGTATCCTGAGAGTCTAATCCCTTAATTTTCATAGCCGACAATCTTGTGTGTGTACATGTTTGCACTGAAATACAGATGGGAGTGTTACGGGCCATGGCCTAGAACATATTGTTATTTCTTTGTAGGGCGTGTGGGGTTAGGGGATGATTGCGGCCTGACAGGGGGTTCGCCATGCTGCCATATTCCCCTAGCACACTCCTCTGGGTCTTGGCTCTATTTCAGTGTTTTCACAGTAAATTTAGCCAGGGCATTCTCCTTGTTATAGCACAAGGTAAATCTTTACATTATTGCCCGAGGCTGACGGACTTCTGCTGAATCACAGTCTGGTGCCAGATGCTGCCAAGTCCCCGAGCTTGTTAACTCCAATATACTGCACACAGCACTATTACCTACAGTACTGCTTGTCCTGCTTTAAACTGCTATTAGTTTCAGTGAAGGCTCTGGCAAAGGAACCTATTATCACTTTGTATGAATTGGAATTAAGTAGAAATTTAGCGTCAAAGTGGTACTTTGTATTGTCTCGAGGAATTGAATCAAGACAAGCGTTCCTGCGTTGTCATCTTAGGGCTAATGCGCAAAGTTGTTACCCAGGCAGATGTTACATAGCAAAGGAGATGCTCTATCAAGGACTAATGAGTTAAATACAGTTTCTCACAGATGCTGGAATGTACAGAGGTGAACAAACATACTCACACATGCTTGTGGTGTCCTCCGATTTTGTAACAGCTGCCTTGAGGCAGTGGTTCTCAACTGGTGTAGCCATGGGATCCAGATTTCTCCTTAGTCGTTAGTTCAGGGTCCACAGTGTTGAATAAATTTAGCATACTTCTGTTTGTCTATGTCGTCAAGCTAGTTTTCTGTCTCTGTTAGGTAGCTGTCTGTTATTCACTCACTCTGCAGCAGGAAATGGCACTTCACAATAGAAGCAAAGGTCTGTCAAATACTCAGGTGCCCATGATAGGAATAAGGTTCCCCAATAGCATTAAAAAGATGGCAAACCCAGTCACGTTTAAGACAAAATTGAAACATTGGCTTCAAGATAATACACTCATGTAAAAACTGTTTTATTGGCAGGATTTTATGTAACTCCTGTGTTGGAACACTTATCCTTAAAGTTCATTTTTACTGTGCATGTTCATTGGTGTTGCAACCATGAAAATCAATTGAAGGATAAATAAGACAAAATAGGAATGCTCCAATGTTTCCGACCATGCAAAATGTAATTAAAACCTTCCTGTAGCTAAGTACAGCTTCTTAAAAAGTTGGTCCTATGGCGCCTGCTGTAACCAACATTTAGCCAAACTGCTTAGCACAGCAGCTCAGACTCATAGTAATGTTGAGTTCATGACATAATGTTCTAACTTTCAAAGCCTTAAATTAATATATAATCAGGCTTGAAACCTGGTTTTAAAGGATGTGTTACATCACTGCCATGATGAAATGTTACGACAGCAAAAGCAAAAGGTTTTTCTGCTCCCTTTCTGCAGAGATTCAGGGGAAGATATGGCGCTGTTACTAAACACCACATGATAACACGATAAATCGCTGCGTCAGTCACTCTTGTTGTTCTCCTGGACGTGTGTGTGTGTGTGTGTGTGTTTACCATCTCGTGCTTGTACAGACTGTACTGGTCATGCGTGTGAGAAAATAATTGTCTGGAGACATGTAATTACATGGCACCACTTGTGTAGCAGAAAGCGAAAACAAGAAGCTCCCTTTGGTTTGCAATAGACTGTAAAGAAACATACAGTATCTATGATGTCGCCCGTTGGTTTCATCAGGGGGAAGGTTTCATCTTATTGCCTTACTGGAGGCAAAGAACGTGAAAATACATTTGTATGTTTGGATGTCTAAAGATAAGTACTACATTGAGATAAATAAATGTCTTTTCCTGGTCTTTGCCATGTTAAACCTCATGAAACTGGAGAAATAAAACCTGAGAGAAAAACATCCACCTGAGGGTGAACGACTGAGGCAAACAGGAAAGGATTAAATGTTCTCTATTTTAAATGAATTGCCCCTGACGTGATGGGTGTAAACATGCCCAGTGCAAGCCATCCATTTCCTCCGCTGATACCAACAGGCCCATTCAGACGCAGCTGAACTGCTGTCCCGCACGAATAACCCTAAATAATGATTGTGATCAGTGTTTGTCAGAAACTGAACTGAGTGAACCTGAAATTCTGCCGCTACAAGGAAATGAAAATGTGTGGTACTGTTCACCCGGCCAAAGATCTAGATGTTACTATGCAGACCTTGACAATAGTGGCTCCCAGGTTGCTAGTGGCAACCATTTTGAGATTGGCAAACAATTCTTGGCCTTTGGTTGCCTTCAGTGGCACTTTTTTTTTTTCACATAAATAGGGACAGCAAAAAATTTGCACCTCAAAATATTTATATTTTGATGCATCAGTGATATTAAAATATTACTGTTAAAGTCAGAACTTAATATGCGTTTAAGTCCTGCCCACACAGGCATCTGCTGCTGAGACAATGGCGAGGCAAACTAAGTTGTTTGTTGATGGAGTGAAAAGTTTGACCAACCCATCATCATCACGAATGAATATGCAAATCGGTTTAACTGATTACTGTAATTAAGTGTTTAAGCCCTTTATCTGTCTCTACTGACATATAACTACATAGGGTCCCTGCTGAGCCTTAAAAAGTCATAAAGGATATTATATTCATTGTTCAAAAGAGAAATCAGAAATCCCAGAGGGACAATTGTGATTTGTTACAGTCGCTCCAATGTAAAGAATAGAGAATTGTGAGGAGTAAGAATAAGAGTATGAAATAGAAATATGTAAATGTAAAGCAATAAAATAAAACAAGATACAATAAAATTAGAAGAAAATTGAATTAAATTAACTAAAAAAAACTAAAAAATATTTTTATAAAGCCTTTATTGTTATTAAAATGTCCCAAATCAGTCTTTCAAAAGTCCTAAAAGTGCTCAGACATAGGAAGTAGTATTTTATGATTTATTTATTTTTCTGACGTTGCATTGTAAAATCACAAAATAACTGGCAACATCGACTGAGCAGAGCTTCCACTTTTGGCTAACTAGCTGCACTGCAACATGGACAACATGGTAAAGTGCAAATGTGCAGTGTTGGCAACCCAAAGCTGATGCCTGGTTGCCAGCCTGGCAACCACTGTCCAAAGTTAAGTTAAGAGCCTGGTAACTACACACTGCAATGAATCTAATTTTCTTTCATTAACATTCTTATTCTTGTCGACTCACATTTCTGAAGCTCCCTGTAGTCATGCTTGACATTTAGTTCATTATACTCTTGACTTTGGAATTTGTAACTTGATGGCACAAAAGATTACAGTAAATCCTTTCCAGTGATAAATGCCAATATGCAAATGTTACAACCCAAAGGACGCATGATACATCTTTGACAAAACAACACCCACAAACTGGTTTTACACGACTGTTTGTTGTGTAACACAACACTGTGCATCACAATCCACAAAGTACAATATCGAATGTTAAAACCCTCCACTTGCCAAGGAGATGGATTAAATGCAGTGAGAGAAGTGAGACATTAACACACAACTGTCAAACTTGAAAGCAGCTTGCAATTAATCACAGTGAGAGTGACTTAGTTTTGGCTGTTGCACCTTTACCAGCAGCAACAGCTCTCCAAACATTACTAGATTAATTACACCTCTCATGACGAAGGAGGCTTACTGAAACTGACAAACCCACTTCATCAGTTTAAAAGTGTTTAGGGGACTGTGAACGCCACACACGCAATCCGAAATGTTACAAAAGAAACCATCAAGTTAATTCATCTTCTTCAGCTTGATTTTACAAATTCTGAACAGTAGTGTAACAATTTCTGTGGTGAAGAGCTCCAAAGCCGTTCCATTAAAGTGACCATAAACACTGCGATGCTTGCTCTTATTTGGCAGCCTTTGGTGTCGTGGAAACCCTGGTGCCGGATAAGGTCATAATACGGAGAACAGTTTGTTTCATGGAACAATGGCCCAGCTATGTGTTTTATTACACAAATAAGCACTGATTGAATGAGCTATGGCGATAGGCATGATGATTGTTCCCTTCAGGTACACTCTGTCTGACCGAAACAGACACTCCGACAGCGTAGAGATGAAACAATTGGCGCCTTTTCAGGAAACTGTCATTTTCATTGTGACTCTGGGGCATTGTGCTCCACTGGATTGGAGACACATCATACGAGTGCCAGTCAGAGCATGGCACTCACAGTTATGGCTGCATATCCAGAGGTATCTGCAGCGCTCAATTGTCTCTTTGTGCTGCGAGAACACAGTTGTCGAGAACAAACAACAGCAGGGCACTGAGCAAACAGTCAGACGGCTTCTGCCTCTTAAGCAGCCCCTTCATTTGGAAGCCAAGATGGGACACTCTCACACGCGGCCCACTGAAGTCGCACCCTTTGGGGCGATGCCGCCTGATCCCAGGATGGTGTGCGCCCGCCGCCTGGCCGAACCGTCCCCCAGACTCTGCTGCCACCACCAACACTTCAGCTATCCTGAGAGAGCTATGAGCTACTCGCCCCCTTACTCACCGAGTCTGTTCAAGAGGCCAGATCGGCGGTAAGTGGGTCGGCAGAGGATAGTATGAGTGTTTGTCTTGTGTGTGAGAGGATATCTGGCATGATAGTGATGTGCGTCAGTGACCGATGTGCACATTAAAGACAGTTCAGGAGGAGATGGATGGTAACGGCAGTGTGTCGGTGTCTAAATGATGCAGAGCGGTGGATGCAGTATTTGTGGCAGCGCTGGAAAGTGTTTTTCATCATGTTGAATCTTTCCAAATAGACGACCTACCAACCCTTAAATAACAATGTCAGCTGTCATCACCCTCTGCATGTACTGCATGTTTGATACAAGCTAACACATAAAGTTATTTTATATGCAATCCAAGGGCAGAAATTGACAGCCTGTTAAATTTATTGAAAAACCTCATGAGCAAGACCAAGGCCGTGTGCCTCGTCTCTATTCATGGCTCAGGAGACTCGTAGGTGATGTGATAATAATGAGTGCCTCTGGGTGTCCTAGTGTACGTCAAGTGTTCAGTATTCATTGGCTGTAACTGCTCCTGGTGCCCACACTGACAGCTTCCTCTGAGACAGCCTCTGGCTGCAGCCTATGGCAGGGCTGTGTGTTCTCAGGCCACACTCTTATACACGCCATGCATCCCTAATTATAAGAGTGCAGATGGGACACACACAGTGAAAAGAAGAGAAAGGCATCCTTTTGACCAAGGAGTGATCTCAAACTGATAGATTCTGCTCTCTCTGTTCTCTCACCAGTGTTTCTTGCTGGGCTGTGTTGTGTACATCTTTGTCAAAACCCCAAAATGCTGCTCATAACAAAAGCTGGGACGTTGGCGGCATGTCTCGAGCTCATTCTTCTTCGGCCACTGGTGCAGATGAATCACAGTATTATATAACGCGGTTGGCTCTTGCTCAAGGGACATCTGATGGAAACCGTGGCCCGTCGCCTAGCTTCGGAGTGACTCACTGGATTTGGCGCTCGCCAAACATGGTCAGGCACTAAGAGTTCCACAGAAAATATGAAGGGCTTCATTTCTTGAAGAGGCAGCATGGGTCAATATCAGTGGCACTTAAACTGTTTAGAAACACGCAGGCACAATTTAAACAGGAATTGCTGATGTTGTGTGTAAATGTTAAGATTTGTGTTGGAGCAGTTGTTAAACTGTGAATAACGGCGGCAAAACAGGAAGGTTACGAACATCCGAGTTTACACTGTCATCATCCGATTGCATGCGGCTCATTAGGTATATTTTACTTGAACCGTGCAGAAAGGCTCCTCGCTGTCTGTAGTTTCTATCTGCGCATCTCAGCAGAGCCACGGGCAATCGGTGTGACTCCCCCCTCCCCTCCGAAATGGGACTATCACAGCGGGGCAAGGTAATTCACCAGCCCCTCATTGCCAGAACAGGGCCTGATATTAAACCTGGCAGCTGTACTGCCACAGCACGAAATCCGAGACGACAGGCACTATGGGCCCTAATACCCAGTCAATGTGCTTTCTGCTTAGCCTTGTTAGGCCTACTGAAAGTCAGCCTTTCCACTCTAATTATATTGTTACATAAGAGAAGTCCTTTTTCTCCAAAAAACGTGGCAGACCATAGTTTGCAATGCAGAGATCAGAGGGTTGACTGCTAAGGGTCATTCGTTATCATTTTAGATGCATGATCTCTTTTCCTGTTCGGTGCGAATGTCAGGACATTTGCATGGAAACCCAATTTGCCAATATTTGCCAATCGTGTTATTTCATCCAAACGTGAGTCACACAAGTACTATTATATAAACTGCACATAAACAAGGATTTTTTAGGATATGCATGAACCAAATTTAACGGCTACTAGTGCTGGATGTAGGACCCACTAAGCAGACAGCTCCCATAAACCTTATTTGACTACCTGGTGGTGTTCGACGTGTTTTTGGTGCTGTGGAAGAAGAAATATTATGCAACAGAGCCTCTCTAATACAAATTTAATTGGCTTATTATCAGTATTGGATCTGATTATTGCAAGGAAAAGGGAACGTAATGTGACAGCTGAGAGGCGCCAAGCAATTACATTAAAGCTATTAAAACCTTCATGGACGCCTCTGTGAAAACAAGGTCTGTTGCTCAATAGACCTGCTCTGTGAAACAGATAACAGCAGACATGTTTTTCTCTGTGTCTTCTGTGGTCGGCTGCTACCACAAATTGTTTATTACACTTTGCAGGATGCCCTGTAGAGTTGTGTTGTAACGTGCAAGTTCAAAAGACGTTGTGAAGTGCAAGGGGTCATACATCAGAGAACAGTGGATATCCACTTGTACACGCCACACATGCAGTACAATCTGTGTCACCATAAAACATCCTCGGCTGCTTTGTTGTTTAGTCCTCACATCAGGGTGAACCACAGCGTGATAAAAACTAAACAAATACCAAGTAATACGCTACAGTACGTGATATCGTGTTGACAATATGAATAAATGAATTTATGAATGAATGCAGATCGTCCTTTGAGAATTTTCCGTCTGTTTTCCAAGCAGGGAAAACAACCTGGAGTTGTTGATTTATGGAGGCAGGAAAAGGTATGTGGAAATTTCCGTGGTGAACACAGGGTCCAGGAACGGGAGCCTTTGTTATGAATTCCGTCCCCCACAGGCCGGTGTATTCTACATGTTCACCACTAGAGGCCGATAGAGTTCAGACATAGACTGAGGGGAAATTTACCAGGACACAGGATGGAAAAGTACCTATGCAGTATACCTGTACACATGTGCACATGGTACAGGACATACCGTTACATGTATGCTCCTGAAACAAACAACAGCAAGCTGATGGGTACAAAATGTTATTGTCTTTACAGTGTAGGTAATCAGGCACAGTTTGTAGTCACATGTTGAGTTATAAATATATATATGTATATATATAAATATATATATATATATATATATATATATTTGGCGAATTAAACCCAGTTTAATCTTTAATTCATTAAATCATTTTAGAAAGAAGACATATACCCGAAAACTGCTTGTTACATAACTTAAATGATTCACGTGAATGTTACAAGTCCTCTCGATAAAGGCTATGAGGTTTTTTTTTTATTAGCAACACTTGTGACTTATTTATGCAGATCTACTGTGATTACTGTTGTTTTAGTGGTTGTTGTGATGGTGTTTGTTGCAGTTGTGGATTTCGGTCTGTGGGTTAAGTGAAGGAGCCAGTGGCAGAGGAAAGGTTCAGAAGCAGGGCATATGTAATGTGGCGTTCAAGTGCTCCTCTCAAGCCCGTTTTTTCTAGCATCGCTATTGTTTACTTGAAGTAAGGTGTGATGCAACTTAAAAATCCTTTTGTGTGGTGTTTGTTTTGCTTTATAAATCAGCTGGTTGAGAGGTGTTTGCACTTTGCATGGCAGAATAAAGATGACAAATGTTAGATAGTTGACTGATCACAGTTGCGTTGCCTTCTAGATAGATAGACTTTATTGTCTTTTGAATCCACACTGTCAACAGTGCACATAAGAACAACATTTCTGAATAAAATATGGATAAAACTATACATCAGCAGCAAAAGTGCTAGTGCAAATAATAAATATAGAAATTATAATACATACAAAATACTTGTAAAAATGTAGATGTACATAAACTTCTGTTTTTGTTGATGAGATGCATCTTTCTCTAACATATAGAAAAGAGATTAAATATCTATGATAGTATCAAAAAAGCAACTGATACTTTAAGAAAAAAGTCATTTTAGAGCTAGACTATATCATGTTGCATTTATAATCTGTAATGTGTGTTTCTAAAGAGGTGGATTTTGTCATATGAATACATATTTTAATATAAGAAATGAGACGATCAAAATTTCAATTTCATTTAAAATATAAGACTAAAATAAAGTATGAAAAAATGTAAATATCAAGTAATAGTACCATTAAGTCTTTAAAATATGGTGTTTCCCCTGAAATTAGTGGATTAACCTAATATTAGATATTTTTAGGGCTATATATTTATATAGTTATAGGCTGAATCATATTTATGGCTTTGTGTGAATTTTAGTCCTTATTCAGCACAATAAACACAAATGGAGAACTACAGAATAAAGGTCAAACAATTATGAATATTTGAGTATTTATACGTGATTAATTCTTGTACGAATATACATTTTAATATCACAAATGTAAAATTGTTTAAAATTAAAATTTCACTTTGAATGAAAGTACCATAGAAATGTAAATATCAAGTAATAGTATCATTAATCCTTTGAAATATGGTGGTTCCCCTGAAATGAATGCATCAAATTAGCATTAAATGTTTACAGGACTAAATATTTATATATTTTGTTGTATCATGTTTGTGGCTTTATGTGAATTTCAGTCTTTATTCTGCACGACAGCATAAAGTCAAAGGGGAAAAACACGGACTAAAGGTCAAACAGCAGCACCACGCGTGAATATTTGAACGTGATTAATTGTTCTTGTGTTATCTCGCCCTCCATGTTTGTTGACGTGAGGCGTACTTATCAGGGCGCAAACACAGCTTTTCCCACCGCACGGGAACGCACCATGAGATCTGCCCCTCCGCCTCATTTGCCTAATTTATGCGCGCGTCAGTTGACGTCAGCAGGCCAGTCATTGAAAAGGCGGCCGGTGGCAGAAATAGCATCAGACAGTCGCTCGTACAAACCGGCGAAGCTCACACACACCGACACAGCACTGCGCTCAGCTACAGCAGCAGCAGCAGCGAGTTAGTGCATCGCTACGACAAACCTAAACAAATCCGGATATACATTTGAGGTGACCAACCAAGTCGCAAACGTGGCGAGAAGTGTAATCCAAACGAGTCTGGTACTCAACATGAGCACGGAGATGTTCGGTAAAACACCCATGGAGGTGGCCGTCTACCAGTTGCACAACTTCTCCATCTCCTTCTTCTCCTCGCTTCTCGGAGGAGACGTTGTATCGGTCAAACTTGACAACAGGTAAATATCCGACACTGCTGCCATGTCTTTGAACGAAACATGTCGGCGATAATAACTGTGTAAAGCGGAGCGTGTTGTCACACTGCTGCGGGCCTCTGTTGTGTTGGCACAGCGGGTCATATGCAATGTTATATTATGCTTAAAACTACAAAATGCCTGTGAATGCAGTCTGCCCAGCTCTCTGTCTCTCTGCTGCTGTGTGCTTGGACTTTGCCCAGATATCCACACGCAGCTATTTATTGTCTCACTCGGCCACTTCCTTGTACTCTCCACTCGTTACACTGTAGCCTCAGTTAAAGCCTGATCTTACTCTCAAAGACAACAGCAGATAACAGCAGGGTAAACAGTTTTCCTTTCTGTTCTGCAAGCTTTCTGTCCCACTGTCAAAACCCAGCAGCAGCTTCAGGAAGCAGCAACATTTGTTTGTTGTCCTAATAGTTTGGGGGGTTGACATGATTTGAGGTTGTGGCTTTGAACTGTTCACTTATGGCCTCCTTTTCTCTTCTCCTCTGCAGTGCCTCTGGTGCTAGCGTTGTGGCCATCGACAACAAGATTGAGCAGGCGATGGTAAGCCGAGATAACAAACACAAACACCACACAGAGACATAAGAATACGTTGCACAGTACAGTACATGCATGTCTTTTGTGACACATATGCTCAAATCCTTATTGATAGATCAGAATGTCTAGAGTTCAGTTCATTCTGCACAAACGCAGCTCTCTGAGTGCTCTAGAAAGTCCCTGTTATGTGATGCATGCTTTATACATGTGACAAAGTAGAAAACAAGTGCAGGAGATGATGGCAGGAAGTCCCAAAAAACAGAGACTGCAGCACAGAATAATTGAAAACACCCAAGCTAGTAAATAGACAAAACTGTAGAAGACATCTGCCGACCATCATTGTTTTAGCACATGCAGCTCCGCAACCATTCACTGATCCATCTCCTCTTCTCTATCCGGACAGGATCTTGTCAAGAACCACCTGATGTACGCGGTGCGCGAGGAGGTGGAGATCCTCAAAGAGCAGATCAAAGAGCTGGCGGAGAAGAACAACCAGCTGGAGCGGGAGAACTACCTGCTCAAGAACCTGGCCAGTCCGGAGCAGCTGGAGAAGTTCCAGTCGCGCATCCCAACAGACGTGCTGTTACCCCTGGACAATCAGGTGACCGCGGACCAGCACCAGCAGCCCTGCAACCACAGCACTGGCTCTGCTGTATAAGTGGCTCTGCCTTGGGGCGGGCAGAGCCACTGTCTCATAACAGTAATGGACCTCCATTTGTGAACGTAAGCGTGACAAAAATCGCCGCCGCCGAGAACCTCACGAAGGTGACGCATCGGGGCTGTAAATGATCGATGGGACACAAAAGAACTGTTGACACTGACAAGCACAAAACAGAACTTAAGACGCTCTGACCGGTGCGGTGTCAGGCCCCCTCCTCTGATACCGTCCAACTCTTTGTCGTAGTCTCTCTGTGTAGACGCTAAGAATAGAGAGAGGGCTGACTAGGCGCTGACGAGCGCTCGCTTCCAGACGGCGGGGGGCTTTCCCTGCCTGGCCGAAACCCTTCCAACAAACACCCTTTGCTCCGCAGAGGAGGGGGTGAGGAGGTGCTGATCGGGCTGGCCCTGCAGGTGCTAACTTGGAAAGTGTTTGGGAGGTCGCTCCCTGCTCACCCAGAGGCGACCCGCCTGAGACGGTCCCCCATGTCTCAACGAGAAGAGCCCCATCATGTGGATTTGTCCGAACCAAAAAGTTTTAAGGACTCCCATCCGCACATTTCAGCCACATATCGAGGACTTTTCCTGTACCTACAGTGTATTACTCGTGTTCATGTACATGTAAAGCATAACAAGAATAATCAACAGGATAAGCTAAGGCAACAGAGGTGGAGGTTAATGCAGTACAGCCTATTAGAGCTGGTGGAGCGCTGCAGTAGACTGATCAGTAAACTGTAATGATTCATAAAATGTAATCCTGCATCACCTGCAGCTGGGGCTTGCTGCTTATGGGGGAAATTAATCCTGCTATATCTTCTGTTTTTGTTTATGATTCTGAACAAAAATCAGTCGTCTGTAAAATAGGAGCATTGTACAGTTGTCTTAAAAGTTTTGTAATCTTGGGGGGGGCGGGTATATCTGCCCACCTTGTCTGCCTAGCCCTTCACAGCTAAGGATAACTACAATGTACATCAAGTCGAAACGTCCTGAGGTAAACGTAGTGGAGCTGTTGAGCGAGCAGAAGCCGGCGTTTTGTCGCTGCAGATGCACTCCTGACTTTAAAAGCAGCGTCGTCCAGTATCTGGTCTGCTTTCTTGCTCAGATGCCAACTTGAAAACGATGGCATGACAACAGTGCCTGTCCTGTAGTAAGAGAGGAACACATTTCCACACTGAGCTCTGTTGTTTTCTACCTACCAAAGATTTTTTTTTTTTTTTTTCCTTTTTTATTTTATTTTCTCTCTCAACAACAGAAGCCAAGAGAAACCAGGACCATGTGTAAAGCTTCACAGGGAGAAGTCGTGTTTGTAGCTAGTGCTAAAGTTTCTTTGTGTTTTTGTAAAGATAACGGTATTGTTGCTGTAAAGTATCCTCAAACGTTGTCCAGTATGGTGTTTGGATACAACTGCACATTTGCAATAAACCTTATGTTTACATAATACGCTATGTTGACACTCTGTCTTTTGTTCATTGAATGCATCCACAGAGCTTGAGCTTATGATATGATATGTGACACCATCACAGACTCCTGGCAGGAACTCATTCATTCATTTTCTGTAACCTCTTATCCTGTTAGGGGCCTATCCCAGCTGACATGGGCCGAGAGGCGGGGTTCACCCTGGACAGGTCACCAGACTATCGCAGGGCTGACACACAGAGACAGACAATCATTCACACCTACGGTCAACTTAGAGTCACCAGTTAACCTGCATGTCTTTGGACTGTGGGAGGAAGCCGGAGTACCTCAAGAAAACCCACACTGACACAGGGAACATGCAAACTCACCCCCATGAAACAGCAGTTTAACGAGGTGTATTTTTTTGCAGGAGCAGTAATAGGGGAAACACCACTGACACCAGGCCAGACCTGTCATAGTGTTAGGAGGTTACATATTCCATCTATGCAATGGGGAGATTTATTCACTGGGAATCCAGTCAGGAAGGACAGATGAAGCAGCAACACCCAGGATGATTTCATTTTCTGGTGCTGAAATAAAAACACTGCTGTGGAATCCTCCCTTGAATTTCAGGGTCAACAACACATTGTTTACAAAAAAAAAAGTAATTTCTTGGAAGGCGCAGTCTCTCCATCTCAACACCATATCTGTGTTGTTGATTTGTGTTCGGCTTTGTGAGCCTCGCTTGTGTTTGTTTACAAGGTCAGTCTTAGGAGCAGCATGTGATTTGTAGAATTCAACACAATGTGGCCACGAGACACACACACAAAAGTAGTGTCAGTGGTGGAAACTAAGTACTAAGTACTCCACAGATTCAAGGTACTTGTACTTTACTAAAGTATTTTCATTAATATGTTGCTTTATACCTCTGCTCCACTGCATTCCAGAGACAAACATACTTTCTACTATCTGTAATTTTTGATTTATTTAGATTTATGTTATTAAAAAGGCATTAATCAACATTTCTGTAAATGTGCCAGTGTTCACAATTCACAAGACAAAGACAGCATAAGCTACAGCTGTTAAAAATTGTCAACATGGAACAGAAGCGGCGCAAAGCAACACGCAACAGCAGAGCATCAGTACAATACAATAAAAACCAGGTCTTGAGCTTTTGTTTGAAGGTGTCATAGCTGTTACAGTTTCATATCTCAGATGGGAGATCGACTCATTACTAGAAACTGTGCGGATACGGATTAATAATACAAAATATATGCAACAAATATATTATGATGTATTACTATGGATAATGATAAGACCTCACTACGAACCGGCAGTGTATTTGGTAAAAAATAAGCCTCTCATTTACCAGCTTTAACCTGTAAGGGGTGCACACATTAATGCGTCAGTAATTACAATCCAATAATATAATGTTTTGTTTTTTTAATATGTATATATTAAAGGTTTTGTATGTGACATTCAGAGCTTTAATATAGCAGCAAACTATCTGCTATCTGAAGATATATCACTGCGCTCATACAGCAATTACCACTGATATCGGGAGGGTGCTGACATGGAAGTGTCCTCACAGTTATCATCGTTAGCTGTATTAGCACTGTTGTGGTTGTATAGTGTTGTTTATAGAGTTAGCACTGTTAGCCGCTAGCCGCTAGCTCAGCCACCTCCATGTGAAGAACCATGCCTGGACAACTCATACCTTCTGAACTTTGCATCGAGCCAAGTATATGTTGATGCTAGTACTTTTGTACTTTTACCTAATAAAAATTTGAATGCAGGAACTTGTAGCGGAGTATTTTTTTATTGCGGTACTTAACATTACATTTACTTAACAGATATGAATCCTTCCTCTTAGGTTAGCGTTATTCTGTTGTTTCACTCAGTGAGACTCTGAAGAAAAACACACCCAAGAAGAAAAACACAAACTTCTCTTTCCTCAAAGTCAAAAACAGTTCGACCACTAATGACAGTGAAGTAATACTCGCTGGTTGCCAGATGATTGGAATCTGCCAGAGTGAAAAAACAGTTTGTCCTAGTAGCGTTTCCCTTCAGACGGATTGGCAGCCATTCAGCTCAGCCTGTGTGTAACCAGATATGTTGTGGCTTTCCTGGTGTTCAGACCAGGCTCTCATCCATCTATCGCTGAGAGCAGAGCCCCAGCTCGGGCCCAGAATCCCCATCACGTATCAGATCGCACCAGAATAAACACAGCGTCTTCCCCACTGCTTACATTTACCCACGAAACTGTGGTCCCTCCCGGTGTTTTGTGTCAAAACAACTGATTCAAGGTGATCAATATGGGAGCTCTGAAATGCTTTCTGCATTGAATTAGTGGCAGGCGGGATGTGCAGCGTATTGACTGGAGAGGACATTTGTTTAATGTAGCAGAGACGAGAGGGACAGGCGTTTATTGGCTCTTTTGCACGAGATAATTGGAGTCGGTCTCTCCACTTCTCATCCTGATACCTAGGCACCTTGTCCATGTCAATAAAAGGAGGCTGCAGGGTCGGCTACAGAACGAAGTCGGCTGCAGTTTAATCATGCTCGTGCTAATGGCTAATGCAGCCTCCAGCGCTGTGGAAAAATTCATCTGGCTGCACGGTGCATGCCACAGCCTCTGGAGGCTCAAATAAAGTCTGAAGACAATTATGACTTCAACTTGATTTACTATTTTGCTTCGATTCTTGTTCTGTCGTTCTATTTTGGGAGCGGTTTAGGAACAGTGTGTTCAAGAATGACTTTGGTGCATGTGGCTTTTTATAGGAAACCGATTAACCAATTTTTTAGTCATCGTCCAGAACTGGAGCCCCGTCAGGAAAATATAGGACATATTTGCACGACACCATGCCGGCAACGCCTTTTTGTTTGTTTGCTCCCTCAAGTTACCACTGAGACTCGGGTTGTTGTCGGGTCATGTAGTCTTAAAGTCATACAGGTGGACGTAATTTGGTTGTAATATTGTTTATTCTTTATTGGTCCATCTACGTCCCAACACTCACCTATGGTCATGAGCTCTGGGTAGTGACTGAAAAAATGAGATTGCGGATACAACCGGCCGCAATGGGTTTCCTCCATGGGGTGGCTGGGCTCAGGCTTAGAGATAGGGTAAGGAGCTCGGACATCTGGAGGGAGACTAGAGCTGCTGCCCCTTCACGTCAAAAGAGGTCAGTTGAGGCATCGGATCAGGATGCTTCCTGGGCACCTTTTGCTGGAGGTGTTTCGGGCATGTCCCACTGGTCGGAGGCCCCGAGGCAGACCCAGAACACGCTGGAGGGGTTCCATATCTCATCTGGTCTGGGGACGCCTCAGGGTCAGCCAGGAGGAGCTGGAAAATGCTGCTCGGGAGAGGAACGTCTTGGGTGCTTTGCTTGGCCTGCTGCCCCAGAGACCCGGCCCAGGATAAGCAGATGAAAATGGATGGATGGATTCTTGCCTCATCATATCACATCTGTGTGTGCATGTAAAACAAAAATAGACACTAATTAAGCACGTCAAACCAGGATGTTCCAAATTACATAAACCACATTTCAACATTTTGTACTCTTCAAGAATCATCACTCAATCATTGATCTCACCTTTGGTTAAAAGCTCACCAGCCGATGTGTAAGAAGTGCTCACATTCATTCATTCGGTAATGACTGAGCACTCGTTTCTGGCTTCCGCCGGATTTTCTAAAAAAAAGCCAAAAGCACAGAAGATCCCTTTTGAAGCATCAGTGATTCCACATCACTCCCCATAAGGTACAGTTAAATATTAAGTGTGGGAAGAGCCTTGGGTGTGGAATTAAACTTCAGATTGGAGCTCGCTTAAAACCAGGCAGCCAAGAGAAGAGTTTGTGTTGGATTACAAGTGTTATGCAACGGATGAAAAAGAAAAAAGAAAAAAAAAGACGAGAACATCTGTTGCAGATGGAAATTCAGGGGTTGTGCTGGGATAAGCCAGCTCTGCCTCAGTGCGGTTGGGATCGCATGCAGGGATATAATTTGGTCCGACTGCTTTTCACGGAGACATACACAACTTGTGAGTCCTCTGAATGTCGGCATAATCATCGCATATAAACATTAAAGTCAGAGGTGAATTAAACAAATGTCAGATTTTGTCTGTAAGTGTCGTGCACTGAGCATTTCCTGTAGTATAAACAAAGAGACGCTCCTCATAAGAAGCAGAGCAGTTAAGTAGAGTTTCGTACTGTTGTTGAGAGATGGTTATATAATATGAAAGATGTGCCATTGGTGTTCTCTCACTTACTTCAGAAAACTGATTGCTACCCTCGGGGACACTTAAAAACAGGACCTCATTGATATCTTCCTTCACACCACTTATTTTATCTGCTGACAGGGCAATGTGACCTCTTTAACAGCGGGTGTTAACACTGACCTCAGAGAGGGTCAACGAACAAATAACAATGCACAAGTACATCCAAGGGTTGGTTACAACCCGCCCAAGCTGGATTTATTTATTTATTGCTGTCTGGTCATGACTGTGTGTGAGTAAAGGCTTCACCCATATGATGTTCTGTGGACACAGCTCTCTCGGCTGTAACCTCCTCAAATGTACAAAGTTCAACCTCACACACACACAAAGCTGTTGCACCACAAACAGACGCTGATTCTGCCTTTAATCACACATCATCAAATGAATCCTCGGCTAAGCCTTTGTATATCTGATGTAGCTGTGTGTCCTCTTACACATTTCCTTCTATTTTTATCCACATACGACATCGAGGGCCAAACAATAATCCGCCGCGTCAACATCAGAATGAGGTCAGATGTTGACGTGTGTGTGGTTTTGGCTGTGAGATAGAAATGGAGAAGTGCTTGCTCTGCCTAGTTTTTCAAACAAAAGTCATGTCTCTGTGGTGAAATGTAAAAAACGCAGCACAAACCTTTGCGAAGCTTATCTTGACAACAGCAGCCTCCCTGCTTTGTTGACAAAATATTTGAATTTGTGTGTTGAAATGTTGCAAAATTAAGTGTTAAAATACATTAGTTTGGGTTTAAAAGGTCACAGCTGAAAAATATTTTTGAGACATCCTGCCTGGGTGTGAAATCAGTTTTGCATTGCTAATGGACAGTGTAGTCTGTGGGTCAAGTGTCTGGTGTTTGTCATGCTTTTTAGAAAATAAGAAGTGAAATTTAAAATGTTTATAACTCATGAGGACGTTGGAGAGCCTGACCTAAACCCAAGCTGCTGGTTTGATTTAATATACTGACTTATTTCGCAGTCAGGGGGTGTTGAAATGGAAAAATTCACGTACATGCCCCCTTAAGTCTGTGAAAATTTTGAAGAATAAGTTGCAAAGTTGAGTTCTATATTCGGAAACGTGGTGGACGTAAGAAAATGCAGTGTCCTTGGTGTTCTCGAATTATGTCACCCACTGGCAGCATGTAAAGTGAGAATAATAATGGGCCAAAGCAGCTCCCTTGTGGAACCCCAAAACAGAGGTTATGTTTCTCAGACACATGATCACCGTGACTGATGTAAGACTTCCTCCCTTTAATGTATGTTTTGAACCAGTTTAACACACAGTCAGAGAGACCAACCAACTTTTCAAGACCATTGAGTAGGATGTCATGGTCAGCCCTTTAGTCTGAGGTCGCTGATTATTTTAGTCAGAGCAGTTTCAGTGCTGTAGGGTTTTACAACAGCTGTTGTTTTGAAGGCATCTGGGAAGAAGATGTACAGTCTTCAGGACTTGAAAGACTGTTGAACACCCGCTGTTGAGACCTAGATTCATTATAAAGTTATTTATTTGTCAGGTAAAACCATATTTTTCAAACCTATCTCACCCCCAACTGGTCAAATAGCGATCCTTGGTCAGTGGCCCTTGGGGTTAGATACTGACACACAGAGGCACCCTCGGCCGGGTATAAGACACACCAGTCCACGCAAGTACCGCAGTATTAAGAGAGAGAAGTCTGCAAAGGGAGGGTGCATGGAAGGGGAGGTAAATGGGTCAAACAAACTCCAGTTTTCACCCAGGAGACTAGTGTTGTGTCCCACAACTCCCCATTTTGGGAATGGGACCATCCGAGGAGTGCATAAACGAAATTTCCTAAAATAATGCTTTTGTTCTGAACAGTTCTTCGATGATAGAATATTGTATTTTAGAATTTATTTTAGAAACTCAAAATGTATTATGTGGTGTCATTTTACCATGAGCATGTGAAACAGCTATTCGATCTGATGTGGTTGTTTTCCAGAAATCTGACAATTAAAACAATAAAGTGTAAATTCATAGAGAACATCTTGTTTTGCTTCTTGATGGTGTCATGTGTGTTTGTATTCCAGCTGATGAAAGGAATGCGGGCAGCTCAGAACATCTTATTCACAAAGACAAAAGGTCAGGAGCCACTGGTTTCGGATTTACGGTGATACCCCAGTTCATGGCACCGCCACGCAGCGGGAGCCTGCACATAATTTAAAGCCCCGCTGACCTCCACACTAACATGTGACACATGCAGGGTCAAAGAGGAGATGGTTGCATAACCTGGGTAATACTGGAAATGTAAAGTTCTCAGGCCGTGCTGCTTCATAACAGGGGTCACCGATCACAAGACTACTGCATGACTTTGTGGTTGTTGGGGTGGCTGAAATGAAAGGGATTGAATGGGTACTGGACAGAGTTTTTTGGACTTATAACATTCAAAACACACAGAAAGGTCACGTGTTTTACACACTACAGTGCTGTACAGCTGTAACTCCGGAGAGGCTGTTTCCTGATCTATATTTAACATCTTTTATACGTGACACAAGTGAAGAACGCAAGTAAACATAGTAACAAGTAAAAGATGTTTACGTTTTTTTGTGGCAGGCACAACTTAAAGATGGGGGGCGGTTGCCAAGACTTCAGTGAACCTCAAATGTACAAAGACAGTGTTGAGTTTATGGAACAGTTTACTGCGGCGTGTTTATGGCGCTGCTACTTTCTTCCCCAGCTGTTATTAAGTAGAGTCTTGGAGAAATTATGCAACTCTCCCGCCTCCTTCATTGTGGTCTATTTGTGTGACAGTGCCCTTTGTGTGGTAAACATCCCTCATCCTCTGGACCAGTTCTGGCCCATGTGAAGAGAGAGCTGTCAGGATGTTGAAGATGTAAACAGCGCAGGATATGAACTCCAGACAACCTGGGGAATAGATGTGTCTTAAAGTAGCTGGTAGAGGGTTTCCCTCTGGGCCATTCATACACACATGATGAATAAAAACTGTTTCGTTGATTAATAATGTGATAAAATGTTGAATATGATCTGTTGCATGTGAAAACATCATGATCCTTGGGGTAGACAGACTTCCAGATTATTCAATATGACAACATCTATTGAGACATTTGATACATTTCAAAGTGCAGGCTTAAAAGGGATCGTCTCTCTCATGTACAGTACGAGACATTATACCGTCTTGACATCAACACAATGTTCTCAAATCCAGGTTTAGTCTCTCTTCGTTATGTGATGTTGGGTGGAGTTGGCTGGGTTGCCCAGTGGCAAGTCGTGGCAGGATCAAAACACATATAAGAGAATAGGAAAACATACGATGATAACATCATACCGTGACTGTCCTATTCATAATTATTAAGGAGGCAGAAACAGATTCCTTTGATTTGAAATAAACAGCAGGGAAAAATAAACGTGAAAGAAATGTCATGTGAAGCAAGCAGAGTAGCATTTAGTGCTCTCTTTACACTGTTGTACTTCATTTGCCTGAACATACTTCAGGCAATCTCTTGTATAAATTGAATCAATGGGAAACTTAAAATCACAAATGTATATGGTTGAATCAAACAGTTTGGGTACGGGTTTCTTGTTTGATGTATCTTGGAGAGCAAAAGGGGAAACCACACTGGTACTGGGATTTCCACTGTGCTTGCTGTTTGTTACTAACCCGTTCTCATCCTGAAATCATTCGCCATTGATTGAAACAGGCATCCTTTCACGGCGGTATGTTAAGCCGCCAGGTAGCGTCAGTTAATAACGCCACTAGACGGCATCACTTTAAATCGCCACTGGAGGACGGGTCCAACGACACAGGACTTTTACCCAGGAGGCTGGTGTTCGCTTCCCGTAAGATTGTAAAGCTAAACCATGATGTGCTTTTGTTGCTTAAACTTGACCATATACATTTGTTGCACAATGAAATAAATGCAGATAAGCAGTGTTTTACTGATGGTGAAAGTTTATTTTGAAAGAGACTGTATTAACAGGCAGACACTGTGCAATTCCTGTGAAATTAAGTGTATTTTAAAAAGACACAGTACACATAACAAGCAGAAATTGTTCCACATGTCAACAACAGACGCGCCCAGGATACCTAAAACGTGGTATGTAGACGGGAAAGTCCACAGATCAAGCAGTAAAAAAGTGTTATTGCTAACAAACACATGAATCTCATCAAGCCCAGAAGAAAATGTTGGCACTGTACATTCCTGCAAACCAACCGACATGTCAACATGTCTGAGGTGATGTAGTATGAGCTGACTTTATTATCGGGGAGGGGGGGGGGGAGGGGTGGTGTGTCACGAAGGCCAAACACCTGCCAAGCTGCAGACCACTGTTGAGACACACAAACAACAAAACTGGTTGAGTTGTAGAGATCTGTCGCTGTATTTATATCTGGGAAAGTGCCACGCAAGCAGTTGTTTATTTACCAAGACTTAGCTGCTTCTCCAGTGAGGATTGCGTTTCTATAACCAGGCAATTTTAGCCAAAACATGATCTTTTCCCAACCATAACTAAGTGGTTTCTGTGCCAGAACATAACCACACATTAACCACAGCATTGTTGAAACATGAAGTTTGTTGTGCACCGCCCAGCCAACTCAGGAGTAACATGCTTCTCTGTTACAGGAGTTTTATATCCACAGTATTTTTCAGTCACATTTTGACATTTTGGTTTGCATGAAGTTTCAAAAACAGAAAAAAACAAACTGAACCAAGGTACTGCAGAGGCCTTTTTTTCAAGTGTGTTCATCTCTGTTTAAAATGCAACAGGCCTATTTCAAAGAAGACTGTTTGTCTTGTCGTAGTGGGAAAAGCACAGGTGTTACTGATAGCATTAACAATGGCTCTGTTTGGTTCAAGTGACCCAGTAAATCATGACAGTATGACAATGAGCCAGCGTGCGTAACACCAGGACCCTGAGACCAAGGCAGCTAAATGGAATTCATAGATTTCAATATTTACACCCGTGTTTTTCCCCCTCTGACAAGTCAAAATGTCGTCAGTGAAAAAGGCCAATTGCAATTTAAACCAACAATGATCACAAACCATACCGTGACAGCTTTGAAACGGTTGAAATGCTGCAAATGAAATGGCTAAAATGGCAAAGACACAGAGCAGTCAACCTTCTGACATTTTGACATGTCACAGCAGGAAAAACACAGGTGTAACAAATACCACAAAAGATAGCTGTGGTCCATTGAGTGTCAACGAGCTGTGCACAATACACAATACCAGAGCCTTGGAACTGGTTCACCAAAATCTAATTAAGTTGTAAGAGGTGTCATCAATTACACCTGTGCTTTTCCTGCTATGACATGTCAAACATCTCATTTAAAAAATATCAAGGCAGACAGTAATTAAATGCAGCACCAAGACATGTGCAAACATCTTGTTCTCTACAGGATTCCTGCAGTCCAGCTGTATGTGGTGTAGTTACACAGAGTTTACATTTATTGATAAGATTTCCAGTCTGTCTTGTGAATGTTTACTGAGTGTCTGGCTCTGCTTTTCAAAACAACAAAATGCACCATTGTGTAACTTGAGACAAGTTGGAGAATGTGAGTATCGTCGTCATTACTCTTTGTAACAGTCACACATTGTCCCGGCTGGTTATAAAAACATGTGTGGAATTCAGTTAAACGTGGAGAAAAGAAAACAATTTCTCTCATATTCACAGGAAAACATCTTTTGGATATGTGCTCAGTGTGTCACGTGATCTGTTGGTGCCCTCATTCTCATGGTTTCAGTTTGACAGTGTCCTCTCAGATGGCGTGGGTCTTGTGAGCGCATATAGGTTTCACACTGATTTCTTGGAAATTCACAAGGGCCGTGTTGTGGAAAGACGAACGCGCTGATTCAGCAGAAGTTCCTTTTTCCCAGTGCTTTCCAATTTCTCAACTCATCTTGCGCAAATAAGTCTCAGAACGACATAATGAAAATTTGTGACCTGTCATTCGTCACAGGAGCGCAACAGGCTGAAAACAGACAGCCCGAAACAAAAACATTTCTCTTCACACCTTCCAGTTCTCTCTCAGGCGTGTCTGACAGGTTGACGTCCCAAAAGTGAACCAGAGGCAACTTGCATGTCAAACCGGTGATGCCAAAACACTTGCGCAACATTGAGTTTGACACCCTCTCACAAACAATATTGGACAGAAAGACTTGACATGATAATCTAACTTAATCTGGTCCCAGGCGTCCCATGTGTGAACCAGACACAGGCCCAGCGCAGCACACACATCTGCTGAACAGAATTTCATTTAATGTATCATTAATATTATTATTATGCTAATGACGAGAGTTATTATTTCTATTATTATCATTGCTTTTGTCATTACTATTATAATACAATACAATGCATTAAAGATTAAACAATGCAAAACAGGAAAATCACAAGGCTATATTATACATACATTTTTTTGTTTTTGTTTCATATTTTTACTTTTTTTTGTGTTACGATACATTACATTACGATACATTACATTATGCTACGCTACGTTACGTTATGTTACATTACGTTACGTTGCGTTACAATACGAAGTTAGGAGTGCAATGTCCAAAGATTTCAAAAACATAGTATAAAAAGCTAATGTATAGCAAATATAATAACTGAATAAAAGTAAAACATTTGCAAAAGATTAAAAAAAAAAAGCTAACAGTATGGTGCAACATATTTTTAAAAAAGTAAAATGTAAAATGTAAAAAATAGTTAACATAAGGTGCAAAATATAAAAACTACTTTTCACTAAGGTGCAAAATATGAAAAAATGGCTAACAGTAAAATGCAAAATATAAAAAAACTAGCTTACAGTAAGATGCAAAATAGTTTTACATAAAACTAACAGTGAGTTGGGAAATATTTTAAAAAGCTAGCAGTAAGATGCAAAATATAAAAAAAATAGCTATAAATAAAAAATATAAAATAAATAGCTGTAAAATGCTAAATATTAAAAAAAAAAATAATAATAATTTACAGTAAGGTGCAAAAATATATAAACTAGTTATCAGTAAGGCGCAAAATATATATATATAAAAAAAAGCAAACAGTAAAGTGCAAAATACAAAAAATACAGTAGAGATGCAAGATGCAAATTATATATAAAGGAAACTAACAGTTGCGTGCAGATAAGGTGCGGTTCAATATATCCAACATGTACAATGATAAAACCAAAATATTCATCTATTCATATTTAATTTGTGTTCCTAAACTTAGCTCAAGGATAGAAATCATCCTCCAGAACAAGAACAATAAATCACTATTTGTTTACACCCTGCTACACAGAGAGCTTTGAATCATAAAACTGGGGACACATAATTGTATACATAATTGAACACCTATAATTAAGTGATATAATCGCACTCTGTTTAACTGACAAGACAGAGCGAGACAGTCTGAGGGCAGCCTCAGAGTTCACACCTGTCCTGTCCTGTCCTGTCTGCTACGCTGGGAGGTTGCCTCTCTTTCAGCTCCTTTTGGACGGCAGAACAGCGTGTTCTCTGATGCTTTATTGCCTTCCTGCGGTTTTCCGGGGTTGTGAACTTTACAAGGGCGGCTTTAAGGCTGTTTAACCTGTCCCCAGCTGTGGCGAGCTATTGTGGATCAGAGAGGATTGTTTGGTTAGTGGGCCAAATCTTTATGCTCCAAAACTGGCAACCACATGATTATGCTTTCTCTAAAAATTAGGCTACAAGTCAGGCTGCCTCTGTTTTCTTAGCTCGCGTCATAGTGCTGATGCATTCCAACGGTTATTCGTCACAGATGCGTTTATGTAACGCTGTAACGAACTATCCAAATAAAAGGTTTTCTTGATTTTCAGGACGGGGCGTGTCGTGATCCTTCTCTTTGTTTTGCACTGCAGAATTTATATCTGAGGACGAAAATTAAAATGTGTAGATATATGTAAATTGTACATGAACTACTGCAACCCTATCAATGATAATCAATCGTGGAAGCAGAACATTCAGACAGCCGTCTACATCTCCCCTGAGGATGAATGACAGGCGCTAACTCCATCGCTGTGCCTTTGAGCTACTTTCGTCACCCTGAACAGAGAAAACGTTCTGTACTATCCGCCGCTGAATGCAATTTTCAACATTCAGTCCCATGAGTGCAGTTCCTTCCTACGGGGAGAGAAGTGACAAAGACTGAACTGAACTTCTGTCAGTGATATAATGCCAGATGAATGAATGGTGGCTGTGTGTTAGTGCTTAAATCTTCATATGAAATGGAAGTAATTATAGATAATGTGCATTTTGGGAGAAAAGTGTCAGTGGGAAGTTAACAACTTGAGATTCCCGTCCTTCCTGGATTATTTAACTTTATGATTAATGACTTCAAAGTGATGCGCAGTTCCACATCTCTCTAGTTTCCTTTTATTTTTTATAATGCACAGTTGATTCATGAAAAAGATTTGAAAAGTGCACGCAACACAGCGGACTAACTGGAGGTCACGCAGGTGAGGTGAAGCTGAGTGGAGCAGTTCACACTTTACATCATTACATCATACATTTCATTGCAAGCCAAACACATTAACACACATTCTGAACCTCAGCCCCGACGCGTGAAAAAACTCTCTCTCTCAAGACTCTTTGACTCTGCGATCCACATTATAATTTAAAGCAATTACATTCATATTTTTGTGCCAAACACAACACCTCGACACACTCGAGTGCTTACAGGCATATTTGAAATTACATAAGTACTATTAGTTGATAAGGTGACGACCTGTTCTGTAGTGAATGTAAGACAGGCATGTTCTTTCATGTTTTATAATGCACATATACATGATGAGGCACAAAAAGCACAGTAATCAATGGATACAAATGTTCACCAGGAATGGAAAAGATCATGTATGTATGATGCTGTTGCTACCAGTGTAGTCATGAACATGTGCATGTCCACAGCCTCTTTGATCTGTAAATCATTTGCCGTCAAGTCCTGTCGGTGAGCTTTGAGGCTACGAGGTGTCGATTTGCAGACGAGGCGCATCAGCAAACAGCATTCCCAGCTGCTGCGATTCGGCCGACTGACAGCCCGACAGAGAGACGGCCAGACAGATAACAAACCGTTACTGGAGAGGAGCTGCTCCGGTGTGATGGGTTTGGCAGGTTTCAAGGAAGCAAACATTTTCCCTCGCACAAGAAGTGCATACTGTACATACTCTGAATATTAAAATACACAGCCTTACACTGAAAGATGAAAACCTGTCACTGGGTCAAAGATAAGTCGAACCTGAAGACCTCAGGAGATAAAATCTCCACAGTGAGCCATCGCTGAAAGTTGAAAGTACATTTGTGGGACAAAACGTTCTTTCCAGACATAAAGAATGTGTTTTGTCAGAGGAATGTACACACTCTGCAATAATTATTTCTTTTTCAGCAACAATGTCAGTGTGTTTCATGTGATGGCATCTTTAACTTGGCCTCATTCACTATCACTCCCTATTTAGGTGGTGTTGTGGTCAACACTTAACCCTCCCAGACTGCTGAACATTGTGATCTAATTCTTGGTATCAGTGGAGCCACAGTTGCAGCTGATAAGGTTAAAAGTATAAACATAACTTGGCCTGGATTCAAGGAGTGCCGTCCTGCTGTGTTAGAGGTGGCACCACTGCTAAGGCATGAAAGAAGTGGGACACACACACACACACACACACACACACACACACACATTCATGCATTAAAAATAAACCGCAAGGACTTTTCTAGACATGCCACTCAAACACACATGTCCCACCACATGCAAACCAAACATACACACATGCAACCAAGCAAACATGGCCAAACACACACACACACACACACACACACACAAACAAACACATCTCTGCTGGTGCACATTCTCCTCTGCGCTCATGCTGAGGCTTATGCAACAGTTATTTACTCAGAAAGGTCACAAACATGCAGCTCGTTTTCTATAGCATCAACAACTGACCTTCACCTGTGACCTTTAGTTTTGACCGTGAGAAAGGAACGCATTCATCCATGACACATGTGCCCCAGGACACAGAGGTTCAGGAGAAGCAAAAGTGATCCATCTTTTTGAGAAGTTAGTGTGATCGGCCTGTGCAAAAAGGAAAATACATCACTGAAAACGCAGCTGCACAGAAAAATCTGTACGGTGTGGCAGGATGCAGGACACAACGCCAGATGTAACACATTTGGCGGCCTTTGCACCTGTAACTGACAAAACTGTCCAAGAGATCATCACCAGTCTGAGTTCATCTACATGCTGCCTTGATGTGTTACCCACTAGATTTCTAAAGTCTGTGCTGAGCAGTTTGTTACCACCACTCGCTCACATAGTTAACATGTCACTACAGTCTGGAACATTCCCAAAGGCCTTGAAAACTGCGGTCATAAAGCCTCTCCTAAAGAAGAGCAGTCTTGATGCCACAGTACTGAACAACTACCGGCCCATTTCAAATCTGCCGTTTTTAGGCAAACTCCTTGAGAAAGTTGTTTACCAACAGCTGACTGACTTACTCCTAATGAACAACTCCTTTGATGTTTTCCAGTCAGGTTTTAGACCCCATCACAGCACTGAGACCGCTCTTATTAAGGTGACAAATGACATCTCCCTGAACACTGACGCAGGCAAAGTCTCAGTTTTAGTCCTGCTAGATCTGAGTGCTGCTTTTGACACTGTCGATCATGAGATCCTGTTACAGAGATTAGAGGACTGGGTGGGCATCTCTGGCAATGCTCTAAATTGGTTGAAGTCCTATCTAGAAGACAGGAAGTACTTTGTTGAAATTGGTAACTGTGCCTCAGACCACATGGCCTTGACCTGTGGGGTGCCCCAAGGGTCAATCCTGGGACCCCTTCTGTTCAATCTATACATGCTGCCTTTAGGCCAGTTAATACAAAGTAATAATGTGTCCTACCACAATTATGCAGACGACACTCAGATCTATGTGTCACTGACAGCAGGTGAATATGGACCAGTAGATTCACTCTGTCACTGCATCCAACAGGTCAGTGTGTGGATGCAAAACAACTTTCTCCAGCTAAATTCAGACAAGACTGAAGTCATCGTATTTGGTCCACAGAAACAAAGAGAAAGTGTCAGCAGTCACCTCCAGTCTCTCTCTCTAAAACCTACAAATCAGGTTAGAAATCTCGGGGTAATAATGGACTCAGACTTGAACTTTAACAGCCACATCAAATCAATAACATCAGCAGCCTTTTACCATCTAAAAAACATTGCCAAAATCAAAGGTATAGTGTCTAAACCTGACTTGGAGAGACTTATCCATGCATTTGTCTCTAGTAGGTTAGACTACTGTAACGGCCTGCTCACTGGCCTCTCCAAACGGGCCGTAAGACAGCTGCAGTACATCCAGAATGCTGCTGCTCGGGTCCTGACCAGAACCAGGAAGTACGAGCACATTAGTCCTGTGCTCAGGTCTCTACACTGGCTTCCTGTGGCTCAGAGAATAGACTTTAAAGCAGCTCTGCTTGTGTACAAGTCTCTCCACGGCCTAGCACCAAAGTACATCTCTGACATGTTAGTGCCATATGAACCATCTCGGACTCTGAGGACCTCAGGGACCGGCCTCCTGCTGGTGCCCAGAGTCAGGACTAAACATGGGGAATCAGGGTTCCAGTTTTATGCAGCTAAAATCTGGAACAGTCTTTCTGAAGATGTGAGACAGGCCTCTACTCTGACAATGTTCAAATCTAGGCTCAAAACAGCTCTATTTCACTGTGCATATGACTGAAAGGATCTTATCTGCACTCTTCTCTTTTAAAGTTCATTTTATAATGATTATTTATGTTTTTATTTTGTATTGTGATTTTAATGCATTTTCTTCTTCTGTAAAGCACTTTGAATTACTTTGTGTACGAATTGTGCTCTACAAATAAACTTGCCTTGCCTTGCCTTGCCTTCGCAAGCTTCCCTGTAACTGTGAGTGGCGCCCAAGGCGACCGCCTATATCGCATCTCGGAAGAACCAGCACTGGCAGCACTCCCCTCGTTAAACTGGAAGTAGAGTAAGTAAAAAAAGACAAAACAAGACTGAGACAAAAGGTATGTTTGTGTAAGAGCGCACATACACTGTATAGACAGTATTATGCAAGGATTACATAAAGGTGTAAGATTCTGCCCCGCAGCACATTTTTCACACCTTTAGATCAAACATCAAACATTGTCTTGACTGTTGGTTGACACCTCCATGTTGCCCAAAGTAACATATGTCACTCAGGATAACCAGTTTCAAGTGCTTCTGCGTCACGAGCAGAGCTGGGAATTTTTTACTGCAGTACTGTATAAGCAACCTAAGCTAATACTAAGCTAAGCTAAGAACTCAGCTGCTTACTTTTGCTCTGCTCTACGGTGTTCACCACTTGGTCTGGGACAGCAGGGGTGTTTCTTTCCATTAGAGTTCGTGGTTGTTTACGCTTCAAATCTCGATGTTTCTCCATCGAGCTAACATGGTTCTGTGTTAGCACTCTACGTTAGACAAGTTCATGTGCCCTGACCTGTTGATCGTCAGGAAGTGCAAATGCAATGTCTATCATTAGTATCGAAAAGATTTTTTAAATTCTGTATTTATTTCAATATTTATTTATTTTTGTTTTAATGATGAAATCCTTGGGATTGCTTTGCACTTGTGAGGCCATATCTTAGTGTTGCTATAGCAATTCCAAGCTACTGCCAGTTCGTGCTGGATTTCGAAGCCAATATGAGAAAATGGCCAAAGTGTGTAACTCCAACCAACTTCGGGTTGGTCATGGCATCTGTAAATCAGTGGCTACATAATTTTTTTCCATTTAGTGCGCTAAATGGATCAAACATTTCGAAAGTGTAGAAGATCCGCACAATTAAATCATTTTATCCTCATTCAAGTTAGCATAGCGTGCTTGGCTGGGAGCAATTACCTGCCCCGCCGGCAATGTGTCTTGTGTGCTTGCTCTATGGGCCTAATGATGCAGAAGATCTGGGGATAATTTCACACCTGCAAAGTCTAACTTTCTCATCCTAATGCACCACTGAGCAACTTAAACAGGAATGAATGTGGCCTCCAACGCTGCTCCAGTTGTCTTTATACGTCCATGGTCTCAAGTAGCTGTTATGCACAGTGAAAACAAGCTAACAGCAGGGGTAAACAATCTGCACCAACAGGCTCTTTTTAACTATAGCCTGTTGTCATTGTTCCTCTAAGTGTTTGGTATGACATTCAGTCTGAAATAATGGGTTTCGCTTTTCTCTTAATCCTTGTTTTCCAAGCACTGTGTCAAAAGAGTTTCAGAGTGATTATGTGTTTACACTTTTTTTGCCACTGTTTTCGTCTCGTAAGATTAATCACAACAGGTTTCCCTTTCTCTTTATAAACCGTTTCAATTTAT
The DNA here is from genome assembly GCA_035609425.1 of Epinephelus awoara. Taxonomy (NCBI): domain Eukaryota; kingdom Metazoa; phylum Chordata; class Actinopteri; order Perciformes; family Serranidae; genus Epinephelus; species Epinephelus awoara. The sequence continues at coordinate 25,401,284 of CM069299.1, read as the reverse complement.
CCGCTGAAATCTAATAAATATCTATTAAGATTTATGGGCTCTTTTTATTGTGGTTTGCAGCTTGCTGTAAAGTAGATGTGGGTCACCTTCACTGATGAGATTAGAAGTTCATGCTGGGAACTGAATGTAAACTCAACTTAAGGTTATATTGTAGAAAACACCCCCCAAAAAGCTACAACAATGCACAGAAGTTTAACAATGCGTCAGTAATGCAACACTCTATCTTTAGACAGTAGATTCTGAATGAAGGTAAATAAATGATGCATTGTTTATTTATTAACAATAATTTATTCAGCATAAATGATGCAAAATTAATTGTAAAACTTTACACTAAGATTTTAAAGGTGAATTTAAATTGATATTTAACGTGTCAAATATTGTTTTGCATGTGTTATGTCTAAAAAAATTGAATAAAAAAACAAGAACAAAAATTTGTTTTCTCATTTAAAAAATTTAATAGTGAATTATCGTGATCCCTTGCATGTACAGTTGCTGCAGTTGTGACCAAGAACCACTTGACTTACTTATGGCTGACCTTAATTCTTGCCGAGTCTGTTGTTTCAGTCTGGACATTGGCAGGTCAGGCACGGCTCTCTATATTTAGGTTGTATGTTTCCAAGGAAAAGAAACAGGCTGCACAGAGCAAACAACTCTCATAATGTACACACACAGGCAGACAGTCGTGTACACACACAGGCTGTGAACCAAGCTGCAGGCAGAGAAAAGACATTCAAGTTAAAATAAAAATCTGCACACACAGGCACGTACACACACACACACACACACACACACACACATGTTCCTGACTGTTCTATCAGCTCACTCTCTGTCTTTCTGGGTCACCAATACTTCACCACACACCTTAAACACTGCTTAAAAACAGTGTGAAGTATCATGAATACATATTTTCACCTCGTAAATAAATCGAGAAATATAACCTCAGAGTTTGATCAGTGAATGAAACCATTCTATCCGGGGGCATAAAAAGTGACAGCTGAGAATGAGAACATGATATATGCTATATGATATATACTGCCTACTGAGTGTTGGTGAGTGTTCCAGCACTCCGTGTACATACCGAACAAGTTGGATAGGCACCTCCTTGTGTGAGGTAGCAGTCAGACTGCATGTTCTCTTTTTTACATAATGACACAGCCTTTTAGCCCAGAACTCTCATTTTACCTCTTTAGGTGTGTAATGTGTCACTACAGCAGCCAAAATGTTTACAATAATTTAAAATGCATTAAAAAAATTGTTAAAATGAAAACTCCAGGCCCCTGGTAAAACTTCAAATGGCCAACCAGCTAAATCTGTGCAAAATAGTCAGTTTTTCTTACATTATTTCTGCTGGGCTTTTTACATATTTAGCTTTATTAATTTCAAATATTTGCATGATAGGCCCTATCTTACGAAGAGATGCTCCCACCAGTTCAGTATCATGCCCCTGCAGAGCCGGAGAGCCACCACATTGGACGTGCATGCGCACAAACTCGAGAGGGCGGGGTATCTGTCAATCACTTTTTAATGTGGCCAATCAGAGGCTCACATTCCCCTTATCAGTTCTTAATTCACCCAATCACTTCACAGTAGCTGGAGTAGTCAACATTTCAACTAGCTAACTTTGCTAGCACTAGGTAGCATCTCCGTACTAACTCCCTGGTCGTAATGGAATATAGTAACTTCAACCAACGCTCATTAAAGAAGGACCGTCGTAACAAGGCTTTAATGCTAGCATGGATGGAGGGATAAGTCCAACTGTGTGGAGGGCAGGGGTACAAAATCCCAAAAAGTGATGAAAAGTCCATGGCTCCACATCCAGGGGTGTGAGGGCACTGAAGCAAAGCCGACAGAACCCGCCAACACCCTGGCCTCCCTCTGGCTCTTCTAGCAGAGGAGCAGAACACAGTCTGGGTCAGCTGGGTTTGCTGGAGGCTGCTTAGTGGCTTACAGCCAGGCTGCTTGTCATATTTTTCCCCAGGGGTTTCGAGCCCCTGCCCTCTGGACAGGTGGACTTCATCCATTTAAGCACTGATCAGAGTCAAAGTATCAACAGATGGCAGGGTTTTTAATCAACATATTGAAGTGGGAATAGAAAGAAACACGTATCTCTGATCCAGTGTCCATTTGATAATCTCAACAGAGAACACTTTCCTTGTGGTGGTCCTCCTAAAATGAGAAGTGGTGACAGTTGCTATATTCTGTAGTGATCCATGATTAAGGAATTTATAGGCAGACAGCGTTAGCTACCAAGCTAATGTGCTCGCTAGTAGAAAATTTCCTACTTCCACTTTAAACAAGTAACTGTGAACATAAGGCTAATGCTATCTTAACAATAACGACCTAAAATATATTTATTTAGCAATCTTCGTCCGTGGGTTTCAGAAAAGAATCATGGATGGGTGTACGTTATATGCATGTAATGCAATTTGTCAGCGTTGCGTAAGCACGTAATGTTGGCACACAGGACACAAACACAGGTATCCTGGGTCAAAGTCCTGTGTTTGTTTGACCCGTCTACCACCACCTTCATATGGACGTTGCTGCTTTTTAGTAACCTGACTTCTTCCTTCATTTGCATCATATAATGGACAGCCTGCAGTGTATAGGTCACATGATCACAGCCTCCATGCTCTTCGTGGATGATATACGAATTATAGTGTATTACTTTTCACAGGTATAAGAACAAACAGTGAATGAAAACAGCCTAACCTACAATGCTTATTAAAATATTGCTAATCAAAAAAAAAGATAATTACATCATATTAATGTTGATATTAATACCACAAATATGCAGAGATGTTAACAAAGAGGACCATGTGACTTACACTCTTGATTTATGTCAGGTTATGACAAGACAGACTTCTCAAGTTATCACAGGAGAGATCCGGACAAACAAATCGATCAGGAGTCACTGGATGACCCCATAACCCTTAATCGAAAATCAAAGTGTGATGCAATATTTAAACATTTCTAAGAACACAGCCTCGTTAGAACAGATAAACTGTACAAGGGGTCCTGCCCTCAGAGATAATCAGCTATGTTTGGCATCAATAAGATTTGTTTTAGACGGTGAGTCACCTCTCTTCCAGGGAGGCAGGGAAAGCGACAATGCAGGCCAAGGCTATCGTTTAATGCCACGGATTTATACTGACATGTTGACCATCAGCAGGGACACAGGGTCAGACATGATGGAGGGAGATACGCCACGAGGTCACATCTGCTTCGGCTTCTTTGGCCTGTCAGTAGAACTATGTGTGTGTTTTCTTTTGTGGCAGTGGTCACATGATGACAAAAGCATATCTGGAAGTGCACGGTGAAGTGATCTGCTGACACAGTGACTGTTTGCTTATGCAACACCTGCGGTTTTTGATAAATGGCTTGACGGAGAAAAACGGCCATTACATGACACGACATGCACGTGGGTGTGCCAAAGTACAAGCATGCACAAAAGACTTCCTCACACCTTTTTAAGTGCATAACAAATATGGAGTTAGAGCGAGTCCAAGTCTTTTGGGTTGAAATCATATTGTTTTTCCATGCTAACAAGGGTGTGTTTTTTATTTCTGTGAAATAAAAACGGACTTAGAGGAGAAAATGAAAAGTTACGTCATATGGACGACAGCAGCACTTTGTGCAGAACACTGAATGCCTCCCAGGATCCGTTGCACGGATCCTAAAAAGACATCGTGTCTGCATCACAAAACATTTTTCCAAGATTGTTAGTCTTGCCTGCGGCCTTGTCAGGGGAAATGCAGCATGAAATCTCTTTTCATCTCTGGTGGTCCCTGTTGTTTATAAGCTGTAACCAGACGAGATTATGTTTTTTCATAGCTGAGGACATTGCTGAGGCTCAGGGCTTAGCTTTGCTCACTCTATATTTGGTCTTGATGAGGGGGTTGAAGAGAAAAGCGATATCTTTCCCATGCGTCTCATAGCATGGCATAAGTGGAATTCAGATTGTTATGTAAGGCAGCTTTTTCATTTTTGACTTGTCACGCTTTGGAAGTACCCTCTTGTATTTGATTACACTGCTAATACCAGAACCCAGAGGAGGCTGGATTTGTTGATTTAGCTTAAATGTTTTTCCTCTTATTTCCCTCTTTCAGTTCACTAGGTTCACTTCCTCCCAGAGCAGTTAAGAAGTATTTCCTTTGCTTTGTGTCCAATTGCGAAAAAAGAAAAAGACAAAAAGAGGCGTTTGGAAAGATGTTTTTTCAGTGTTTGGATGTTCTAATACAAAGTACAGTCATTCATTCAACGCAGCTCTGCTCTCAGTCAGCTGAGCTCCAGACAGAAACTGTTTCGGGGGGGATGGGTATTTAAATCAGTCGGTTCCATGAAGCCAATGAGAGGCTAGTGTGTGGTGTGCAGGCTTGTGTTGCGTAACCTCTAAAGTAGACAGAGCTCAGAGAAGAGGCTGTCTAGCTTTGCAGACTCAACAGGCTTCACACGCAACAAGTAGAGGGTGTGTGTGTGTGTGTCTGTGTGTGTGTGTCTGTGTGCTTAAGTGTGCATGTTCTAGTTTTGCTTACTTTGCTTTGTTTGCTTTGATTCCCTGACTGGCCTGCACCACAATGTATACCTGATAAGGTCTTTTATGGTACCATCATTTAGGTCACTTTATCTTAATAATGAATGTAGAATGCACACATGGCTTTAACTTATATTATTAAGCTTATTATGTTTTGTTAGCTATTAAAAATTTATAGCATGTGCTGGCATCCTGTGAGTTAAATGTTTTTCTTATACATTTCTGCAGGAAAAGATTGAAGTGCCATGATAATGTGAACATTTTAATCCCTAAAGATAAGAGGACGACAAGAGGAGTAAAAACACCAAAGGCCATGTTTTTAGTTCTCACACAGTCTGACAACAGCTTGCAGAGTAACTAAATAAAATGATGTTTAATACACTGAACAACAATAAAAAAAGAAACCCACACTTTTGCTTGCTTTTTTATGGGTTGAAATAAAAGATCTAAGACTTTCTCTATATGCACACAAAAGGCTTATTTCTCTTAAATTTTGTGCACACATTTTTTTAAATCCCTGTTATTAAGTGTCCTCAAAATTTGTGACATCTATGGCATTGTGGTGTGTGATCAAACTGCACATTTTAGAGTGGCCTTTCACTGTGACCAGCCCAAGACACACCTGTGTAGCAATCAGGCTGTTTAATCAGCCTCTTGATAAACCACACTTGTCAGGTGGAGGCATGTTCCTGGAAGAGGAGAAGTGCTCACTGACACAGATTTTGTGTCAGTGTCACAGACGAATTTGCTACCTAAATTTATATATATATATATATATATATATATATATATATATATATATATATATATACATATATATATATATATATCGTGAGAACATTAAAAAGTGTCAGATCTTTAATAATAATAATAAAAACAATGAACTCTATTTATATAGCACCTTTCATAAAAGAAATGCAGCACTGAACTGAGTGCTTCACATGAAAATAGAAAAAATGGACATGAAGCGTGAGTAGAAAGTAAAAGCGTAAAAAGAACGAGTTTCAGACCTGTATCAGGAAGTCAGAGCTAGTTAAAGGCTGAAGTGAACTATAAGTTCAAACTTTTAAAATGGGAACAAAAACGAAAGTGTTGGGCTTTAATTGTTGTTCAGTGTGGAATCAGAAAAAGAGTAAGAATCTGGGTTATTGCCGTGCAGGTTTTCACATACATCAAATTTGCTTTGGTGTATTGCTGTACAGTGTTGGGCAGTAATCTGCTACAGTAATAATTACTTTTTTCTAGGAACGAAAATTTCAGAAATAATATCACAGTTATCCCAAAACCAAACAACGGCTGAAAATGTTCCCGCAACAACTGAAGCTCCTGAAGCTCCAGGAAACCCACTCCACTAAAGGTGAGCCCTCAGCGGCCACAGAGGTCGGCTGTAGCTCTACACTGCCTTAACGACCAAAACTAGATTTTAATCGTGGGCAGCTGCAGCTACAAAGGAGTAATAAAGCTTGTGGCTGGATATGTTGTGGATAAAATGTTATTCAGGCAGAGCCTTGGGAAAATACAGGTCACACGCAACAGAAAAGCCCCAGGTCAAAAAGAAGAAATTAAATTGACATTTACACAGAGGCACACATCTCAATTTTGGGGAGATTCGCAATAAGCAATTTTAATATAACAACTAGTGTAACTAATTACTGTTGGCAGGGAGTAATAAATAAAGTAATATTATAACTTTTGAAAAGAGTAAAGAGTAATGACTAATATATTACAACACTGTTGGTGCATAGCATAAACACAGGAAAAGAAATGAAATAAACCCACAAATGACAAAAATCAAGAAAAAAATGTTTTAAAAAACTATAATATAACTCAATAATTGCAATTATAATCATGCTGTTTAGCACTGTGATGTGCCACATGTCAGGCAGGTGGATTATCTTGGCAAAGAGGAAGTGCTCACTAACAAGGATTAAAACAAATTTGCGCCTTTGTAGGCAACTGATCCAAGCACCACACTGAGCCTACACATCTTTCCAGATACAAACACACTGTAAACAAGTTTTTTACTGCACAAAGTTAGCACCTTATTTTCAAACTAATGTCTTGTTAATCTTTAACTCCGTGAGCAGTGTTGACATTTTCACTGGATGATTAAGTGTGTGGGATCTTTTCTGTATGGTTTATTGGAGGTGTCAGATCAGGTGAAAGCACTCAACAGCTTCCAGCTGGAATCCAGACTCCAGTGTGAAGCATCATGTGACCATTCTCCAGTTCTTTCTACTCTCTGTTTGTCCGATCTGAAGGTTTTATACAGAAATAGAACAAAACAAAGTCCAGTTTGTAATGTTTGTTTGGCATTAAAAACACAGGAAATTATTGACTGTGCAGTGAAAACAACATATGGAAAAATACAATGGCTGTTTTTATTCCCTAAGGAAAAAGCCTCGTCTGTTCCCGAGTCAAACAAGGTCAAGGAAATGTTAATGGTTCCACCTCTTTGTCTCAGTGGCCCACACACGTCTGAGGAAATATTTTTTACACAGATTGTTTATAGTGCCGGTTATAAACAGGAGGAGCCATACATTTTAATGTGGGTGTAATTGAATAATTGTTTTTAGGGGTGTAAGTTCTCAGCATATCCAATAGCCAACACCTGTGCCCCAAATCAGCAGGCCTGTAACACTGTGAGGAAACTACAGGTCCTGAGATATAAACAAAGTCAATGTATTCTCATAAAATGGTTCATGTGATACCTTACAAAAATAGACACACAATAGTTTATATGATATCTAACACATGAGTGCCCTACGACTGCCGTCATCACATTACATGGTTGGTTGGGCTTTGTCACATTACATACTTGATGTAAAGTCAAGGCAAAGTTACATAGGCTAGGGTAAGGCTAGTTTAGTTATGTAGGTTAGGTTTAGGAAAAGATGTGTGGTTGGATGTTGTTAGGTTTAGGAAAACATGGTGACAAAGTACCTTAAAATGACTCAAAGTTCACTTGGTTCCATTCAGGACACAAACACTGGTCTCATGTTGGAATGTCCTGTGTTGTTTGACCCATCCACCACTCCGACCTGCCTTGTTATGCTGAGTTTCTACTTTATACTACTTTCGTCTTCACTCCTGTCAGCTCATTGTTACGTGATTGCAGCCTTCCTGATTATGTTGGTTGTACACGGCTCATGATCACATGAGTTATATACAGATTCTAGTGCATTACTTTTTGTAGGTATACATAGGAACAGTGGAGGAGAAACTGCCTGATAGAATACATTTTTTGACTAGGACGCCGAGGGCAACTCAAGCCCACGTCTGAGACAGCAGTGCCAAATTATTATGTTTCAATTGCTCGATATTCCTGTTATTTCCTGCTATCTAATCCATCTATTAACAATGGGCTCTCACAGTATCACGGAGATGAAAATAAACGGAGGAAAGATTTGAAATCCTCCTGGCTTTTCCTGGTGCTGCCTCAGCTGCGGAGTGGGACTCACAAAGCACTATTCAGGTCTGACTGTGCGTTTTCAAGGAGTTTCCTGAGAGAACTCTGTTCTGGCTTACTGACAAGACAAACACGCTCTCTCTCTCTCTCGTACTTCTATGGCCACAGGGACTTGAGGGCCTGCAAGTTGGACAGGAAGGATCACCGGCCTACTTCAGAATCATTTCCTCTCATCTGTCAAAGCACTGAAGAGTGGGTTATGTGGAGGCAGAGATGTGCTAGTTTAGGCCAGTTGTTTCCTGTATCTGCTAAAGACAAAGCCTCTGGCTTTGAGCGTGATACAATCTCTACTCAGATGATATTGGGATTTCTGATGACGTAGAACTAACATGCAAACAAACAAAAGCATCAACAGTGTATAACAGGGTCTTTTCTGACCCTAGTTCCGGACATCTCCGGTCGTGCTTGGAGTGACCAAACCGAGTCTCTTCTAATAACAATTCGGGACAAGTCAGGTTCAGTTCAGGACATGTCCAGCTATGTTTGTAGCTACCAAACAAGGTCTTTTTCAGCAGCTGTTTGGGACATGTCCAGCCATGTTTGTAGTGACAATACCAGGTCTTTTGCAGCGCTAGTTTGGGACATGTGCAATCATGTTTGTAGTAACCAAACCGGGTCTTTTTCAGTGTAAGTTTGGGACATGTGCAGTCGTATTTGTAGTAACCAAACCGGGTCTTTTTAATGTTATTTTAGTCATGTTATGTTTGTAGCAACCAAATAGAACATTTTTCAGTGCCAGGTTGGGACATGTCCAGTTGTGTTAGTAGTAACCAAACTGGGTCTTTTTGAGAGCCAGTTTGGGACATGTCAGATCGTGTTTATAGCTACCAAACAGGGTCTTTTTCTGCGCTACTTTGGGACATGTGCAGCTCTATTGTATTGACCAAATCAGGTCAGTTTGGGAACAAACAAACAAGGTATTTTTAAGTTTTCCTAACACTAACCAAGTGTGTTTTTTGCCTGAACCTAACCCCACTAAATACAGTACTGTCCCAACATATATTCAAAAATTTAAATACATAGGGGAACATAAAGCTACAACATATCTACAGTACATATAAAACATACAAAGGCAACATATCTGTGGTTTGCAGAAACATACAGCACCACATTTATTCTGGTAATTGGGTTGTTTTGTGGCTCACAATGTTTCATTTTCTGTCTCATTTCCTCTTTGTCCACTAAATATTATTTGAAATTCTTTAGTACTATTCAAGGAATAGCTGGGCATTTTGAAAACACTATTATTTGCTTACTTTCCAGGAGTTAGATGAGAAGGCCGATACCACTCTTGTGTTTGTACTCTAAATATGAAGACAATTATTTTAGCGTGGCATAAAGATTAGAAGCACAGGGGAACAGCAAGCCTGGCTCTGCCCAAATGTAACAGAATACATTTTAAAAGATTATACCTCATTTGTTAAACCTGTACAAAAACAGTTGTGTCTTCAATGAGGGGGATCACGTGCTGGCCTATTTCTTGGCCTGAAGCACTGACTTCCTGGAGATTAGGACATTGTGAATCTGATACATCTGAGCCTCATACTGCAGCTGTATATGTGTTAATCCTGAGAGGCGTGAATCCAAACAGGATCCCAAGATAAACTTTTACCCTTCCACTTAAAGTTATGGCATGTGACATTCAGTGATGTCTGATGAGCTGACCCACATTCGTTCACATGTTGCATGCTAACCTCACGTTAATCTCTGGCGCGATTGGTTTGTTTTTAGGTCATGTGGATCACAGATGAGAGAACATTCCTGCTGACCATCGTTAGGTTGAATGTGTTTGAAGAGCGCCTGGTGGACTGGGTGAGTGTTTTTCTTCTGTATCGCACAAACACAATAGACAGATTAAGGTCATGGTTTCATAACTTGCATTTTTTTGTCCTCCTCCAGTGTGCCTGCATTAAGTTTGTCACCCCACTGCCCTGGTCAAACATTTTCAGTAGTTGGATTTAGAATTGGTGTTTGCCCAGTATTGGCCCCTAGACTATAATAATCCATTTACCAGACCAGAGGTCAGTTTGTCTCTTGTCCAGCCAGACATTATGTGTGAGAACAGAAGCATGTCAGGACAGTTTATTCATTCTCGAATTCTCATTCCCTGTCCCGTACTTTACATCCCTTTATACCTACTCTACAGCCACCTTTTTTCTGTCAATGACATAAATACATGTGGGATATGGCTACTTGCTGCTACAAATTACAGCCTATTGTATGCTGACTTTAAGGATCAGACTTTCAGACAATAATTTTTCTGCAAAACTAGTCAAGTTCACTCAGCAAAGCAAACATTTTGACTATTTCTTGGATGCTAAGCAGCTGATATGGATTTGAGCTTCGCTGCTGCGGGGGACCAGTAATTACATGCTGGCTCATGGGAGCTCATTCCCAATATTCTGTGCTTCTGTGCCTAATCTGATCCCAAATTTGAAAGAGGATCAGAGCAAAGTTTACCTCTTTCTAAGACCCTGTGTAAGGCGCTCAAATGTGCTTATCACTGCAAATAAGTTCATTTGTAAATAACTGTGACACTTTCCCAGGGTTCTAAACAGCCAGTCTTGAGCAGCACTTAATTTTCTCTGTAGCTCTGATCTTAACAAGCATACACACACACACACACACATACACATTCAGCATAAATGCATACACAGATGAATACTGATGAATCGGTGGCTCTACACTCATCTACATTCTGTTGGTTTTACTTGAAGAAGGATCATCAATTTTAAAAACACCCTGATGGTAGCAGTGTTGTAAATATTCCACGTTTAAAAGCATGTCCTGGAGACTTCTTCACTTAATTGACTCTGACTGTTTATAAGCATAACGAATGTCCCTATGAAAGGGGGGAAACATTCTGGTTTAATTTGGCATAAAATGCATGGGGAGTTTTATACCTCCGCTTAAGTTATTTTGCTGCGGAGAGAAACACAACAGACGTTAAAAGATGACGCCATGCCTTTTGGATTTAACTCAAACAGCCTCAAAGTTTCTGAACACATTGACATGCATCCCATTTATACACCTATAAAGCCAGTCAATGAAAACAGCTGCTGAACTGGCAGAAAACATTTTTAATGGATCTTGGATTCGACACGTGCACAGCGAAAGGGTTTGTGTGTAAGTCTGAGCAGTGGTAAAAGTGTAATTTCTCATCAACTTTACAGCTGTTTTACTATCCACCATATAACTAATTGCCAAATCTAAATTGAGATGCCGAATCCAACACAAGCAGGGCAAAAAGATCCTTATAAAAACTCCTCTCCCGTGACCTACATCGAAGACGGGATTTGATGCAAAGTTGTCACGCTACGGAACCAAATGTGTGTGCACAGACAGAGAATGTCACCCTTGTTGAGAACAGCCGCGACCCACGCAGGAGTGCCTTCACAATACAACAGTGGAGGGTCTTGTTCTCAGTGGCTACGTCTGCATCATCAGGAGGCACTGATAGTTCTCTGATAATGTCAAACGCTGGCTAAAGAGTCCCATTGCGTCAGCTCGGACGAGTCACCGGCTGGCTATGAGTGAATGGGGCTTTGTCTCAGCAAACAAACAAACAAACAAACAAACAAAAAGGCAACAAATTGAACAAGTGAAGCATTTGCTTTGGACTCAACAAATAAGATTTTGTTGCAGGAATGCTGGGGGCAGCTGAATAGGTCAGAGAAACAAACAGCAGTCTGGATGGCCTGTTGCTGCAACAGCTGACCCTAGATTAAACCATTGTAATGTCACATTAACATACAAGTGTACGCTGATATTTATCAGCAGTAAAGATGGAGCTGTTGGAACATAATGCTACGGTGGTGATCATCAGCCACACAGTGCTTTTAAATGTAGTTTCATGCTGCTAATCAGTGGCATCCGGTAAATTGTTCTGTACAATTTGCACGCTCTGTCATGACCTTTGCATTCACCGTAAACATGTTAATTTGACAGCACAGAGATGACATCAGTCCAGAAAAGTACAGTCTCATTTAAGATGCTTCCGCTCAGTTCCAGAAGAAAAGTATGTCAGTATGTCCTGATTTGTTCCCTGCCTCTGATGAATGCAGACTTCAGAATCTGTTTACAAAGAGTCTTACATTGCTCAGTTTGTTTTACATGCCTACCAACAGCAGAGGAGGATACGTCATGTTTGATGTGTTCAAGTCTGTGCCTCAGATGTCCCTACGTAATGTTTCAAAGCTATAATCTCTAAGGAGTAAGACTGTGCTCATATTTGCTTTGATACTGTTTGGCATGCATGAAGGTGTTTTATGCTTGTTATTCCGCTCTCATGTTGTTTCTCTTGTTCGTGTTTGTAGAGTGCTGTAAGCACATGCTGGATGGGCATAACGCTGAAATATAAGTTACCTTACTTATTACCTGTTATAAGTAAGGTAAGTAAAGCCCTTTTTCCATATGGACAAAAGCACCTGCTAACATCTGGCTTTTGTATTTCAGGGGAAAGGTTACAATCGGCATTTACCCCACGAAGTACGACACTGCCGTGCCGTAGTCACAGGTGCTTTTCAGACGATTGGCAGCCACAGAAATGCAATGCAATGACAAGGCTGCCACAAAATACTGTCTCCATCCAAGCAGCCTTCAAACCTCATTCAAACCATCGTAACATTTTCACCGGCCTCCATGCTGCTCTCTACTGCTTTCTCACCTGTTTTCTGCCCTGTTGAACATGACACAGAAAAAACAAAATAACAGAAAGCAGGGGCGTAAATATAGACAGTGCGGGCAGTGCTGTTGCACTGGAGCCCAAGAGGTGGGGGGCCCATAGAGAGAGTGGGCCCTCCATCAGTATGTTGGGTGGAGAATGGTTGGGTGTTCGAAGAAGAACTCTCATTAGATTAAAAACAGTGCCACTGGCTATTTACAGTATGCCCTTGAAAAAGGCACAATACAATAGTGTACAATAGTCAGTAGCATCTATGACAAAATGATATGCTTATTCCATAACAATAAATCAACAATAAAAAAATTGCTGAATTAAATTAATAATTTCTCATTGTCTTTGGCATTTTTTGTTGTATACTGTTATGCAGTGATGGCTGCTGGGTAATATGTATGTTGATCATGTGACGAGACGATATGTGTATGATAGCATGCACTAGGGCCGTCATAACTACCTTACGCCACTGACATTGGGTTTTCCTGAATTTAAAAACCATGCATGTACAAAGAAAATTTTCAGTACTTCCTCTAAAGTGACTTTATTTTGAAATGTGGCTCAGTGCGGAGTATAACCTCGTTCGATTACATAATAGCTTCTATTTCTACCCCTGGAGCTGTGGGGATTACTCAAAAGAACAAGTTCTTTGAATCGGTTTCAATACTGCGAGGGTGTTTGTCAGAGGCTGGTGGTATCGGGGTTTTAGCGTTTGGTCTGCGGCTGTTGAAGGAGCGACTTGCATCACCACCAGCTGTGGATAAGTTTACCCTGCTTGGCACAGAGATGACTGCCAGATCCGGATCGATCTGGATAAAAGGGGAGATTGCGCTGCTATTGTAATCAGAAATGTATTTTTTTTTTTTCTTTCTTTGTCTCAAAATAAGACGTCAAACTACAAAATGATGGTAAGATGGCAGGATATAACTTGCTGAATACAGTTGTATAACCGTCGCAGCTTTTAAATGACCTCAGGTAACACTTCAGCTTGAAGTTTCCACCGTGTGTTGGGTTGCAAACTTCAGAGGTACTCTTAAACTAATACGACTAAAACCCAAATAAACACAATATAAAATTCAGAGGTCGTGCTGCGCTATCTCTTCTTCTCCCTTCAGGGGGTTTAAGGAGTCGGAGCGGGGAGAGCAAATCAACAACTGCAAAGAGAGAAAGAAGACGCCTCGTCTCTGTGTCTCTGCTGATCTTTTCATACGTACGCAGCAGCAGGACAGCGTGTTATTTTTGGTTCGTATTTTCCCAAAACAAAATCTTTTGAAAACAACATATACAGCGCTGTGTGCCATCGTTCCCCACCGCAAAGGCTTCAGTCGACACATGTCTGCCAGTCGTAACATCTGGTGGCCCGGCGCTGAGGGAAATCCCATAATTCTCTGCGGAGGAGAGCACCCAGTGCTTCCTCCAGGGCTTTGGCGTGTTGATATAGCTGGAATAAGTGTCCTATTAAGAAAGGCAATGATCTGTAATTTAGAAAATGCTATAGGTTAATTTTAAACCTCAGTGGTGTTTTGCATGTTGGTGGCCCAAAACAAGAGTGACAGGTAAATTGTTTGAAATTTAAGGCCTTTAAAACCCCAGAATCATGTACTGTGACACCAGCACAGTAAATTGCACGCTGCACAGTCATGTTTAACAACCTGCCAGCCTTTCATCTCTTTATGAAGTGCACCACGGTGATGTATAGCTGCACGGTCCAGCTCAGCCCAGGAGTTATTTCTCAAGTGAAGCGTCCATTACTTGATTCAACATCTTTGTTTATGTAAATATGGCGAATCTGCATCATTGCTGTTTTCTGTTGCAGTTTCAAGTCTCACAAAGACGTTGTGACAAAACAAAAGTGAAGCTCACTAATGCACCCAATGCATGTTTTTGTCTCATTTCAGTATCTGAAATTAGGTGGCGGAGCAGCAACAGAGTAAATGCCAAAAGAAGTCACGCTGTCTGTAAATTGTTATTTGTGGATTTTATGGTTACTCGGCGGGAGTTTCCATGTAAGCTCCGACAGGCAGGAGTGGTGCTACATTTATGTGTACTGTTACATCTCTTTTTCCCATGCACACCGCTGTCTTGTAGATTCCCCTGCAGTGGCACACACAGGGAAATTGCCCTCCCTGACTGCTTCAAGGCCTCACAGGCTATTTAGACAGCTGCACGCATCAGCCTGGTCTTAGCTATACCCCAGGGTTATCGCAGATTAAATAAATCCACTGCATTTGCATAGATTATTGCATAACACACACCTGATCATGGGCACAGTTTGAGCCAGCTTTTATTTATCATAGGTTCATTTGAAGTAATGGAGATAATCCATCTGCTTGTTTTTAAATGAGCCTAAGTGGAATTACTCAGCAGCGCAGGCCTTGGCGACACACTTTGGACAATAGCCACCAGGCACTGAGTGTGTATCAACTTTGTCCAGCTTTTCTACTGAAAGAAGCCGTGCCAGGACTCCCGGTGACACACATCTGCGCCGAGTTGGATTTCCACAGCTGACCAGGGCGTGACCCACTTCCCTTTCTTTTTTATTTCTCCCTCGCATTCAAGGCCTGGGAAAAAGTGTTTGATTGAATCATATCACTGTTAAACACAAGAGATCAACACCTCCACTTGCTCCCTCCCCCGCTCTGTGCTTCAGTACATGAGAGAACAAACTAAGCCTTGGGGCTCAGTAGCTTCTATTCTGGGATACCGCTGGTTTGCTGTCGTGAGCAGTGGAGGAATTTCTTAGTCAGATTTTGTCTGCTGATTATGGGTTTCCCTCCACCAGCGTTACTATGGAGATTAAAGCAAGCTAAGACACACAAACACAGTTGGTGACAGGGAGATGTGAGAAATGAAAGGAAACAAGGACTCATCCCTGTAAGAGTCATTAAGTCTTAAAATAGCCCACCCTAGGAATTAGTTTCGTTGTCGCACACTGAAACTAGGTGTGGATGAAGGAGAGGAACCTAAACACTGGAGTATATGTGTTCATCCCAGGAGAATGTCTCTTTTCTCTGGGTGTGTTCCACCAACAAATAGGCTCTATTTCGCTTCACCCACTCTCCCTGAGTGCCGACAGACGCACAGAGTGGAGCAAACCACAGATCCACTTCAAGTGCTCTCCTGGGATGATCTGCTCTACAGATAGGAGAATGGCTGCCTATTACCAAACAGGAAGAGCAGTGAGCTCATCTCTAAATGTAAACCAAGAGCTTGTCTCATATCTAGTGTTGGGCGAGTGTGTGCTTCTGTGCTCTCGCAGTGCACCCACTCAAAATACTGCATATATCCTTTTACTGTTTACTCATATAGATGTCCTGTACAGACATGTGCTCTGAGTGGCATTATATAAGCAGTTCCATCAGTATCAAGCACAAATGAACAATAAGGAATAAAAGTTGTGTAATAAAATATTTTATACACATTCCAAAATGATCTGTACACAAAGATGAAAGTGAATACAATTACTACTAGACTATGAAGAGTCAAGCATTTGCCTCAAGTCACAGTTTAATGGAGTACAAGTTGTGCCTGATGTTATTCAAGAGCGTACAATGACTTTTAACATGACAGTAATCACATGGGCTTAAAGACAGTCAACAGACAACAGGGAGCAGGGGGACCATGGCCACAATTATACAACTGCTGTCCCTCCACCACAACACATTTTTAAGCTAGTGAGGCAGTGGTCCGTCCATCCATCCATCCATCCATCCGTCCATCCATCCACCCACACATCCAGACGTCCCTCTCCCCATCAGTGCTTTCCAGCTCCTCCTGAGGGACCCCGAGGTGTTCCCAGGACAGATGACATATGTAATCCCTCCAGCATGTTCTGGGTCTGCCCCGGAGCCTCCTGCCAGTGGGACGGGCCCAGAACACCTCTAAAGGGAGGCACCCAGGAGGCATCCTGATCAGATGCCCGAACCACCTCAACTGACCCCTTTCGATGCGAAGGAGCAGCGGCTCTACTCCAAGCTCCCTCCGGATGTCTGAGCTCCTCACCCTTAGTGGTAATGGAGATAGTGGTATCTTGTCCTTATACTAACCTTTCTGTGTAATCAAGCTACTGTATTTTCTAGTATCTAGTTCCTAAAATGTTTGGGCAGAGGCTTCTTGCTGTAGCTTTGATTGAGGGTGAGAGGCTGTCAGTGGGTAGTTCGTTGGGCACAGGGAAACAGAGATCTGTGTGGGTACATGAGACCCTAAAAAAGAGAGTGGATCATGGGGAGAACCACCAGTTGGTCCAGGAGCTTCACCTCCATGATGGCCATTTCCAGGCATATTTTACAATGACTCTGGGGCAGTTTGACAACCTGCTTTCTATCGTCTGGCCGTATAGCTCCAGGTATCTAGCAACTGCTACCACCAGTTTCTCCTCCATTGTTTACCAACTGTAAACTTGTTGTCGTGACCACCACAGAAGGCCCGCCTCTCAAATCATCCAATTGGACAATAGGAAAAAAGAAGCACTTTTCTGCTTTTAGGTTGAAGTTTTGTCAAGTCGAGAAGTTCAGAGAGCACAAGCAAAAATGCCAGGCCCCTATAACGTATAAACCAGGAGCAAAAATCTTCATACTCATTAAAAAGACGCCTCAATTGCTAAAACACTTTCAGGCATCTATTGGTACCAACCATGTCGGCATAGCTTGCTGGGAGGGTGGCTAGATAACACTCCAAATTTTTTCAGATATTACTGTAAAATAAGAAACCAAATGTGATTACTTAACTTTATAGTTTTCAACGCTATACTTCAACATCACAAATCACAGACTTCATTGGGGTGGCCTCATCTGGCCATTCTCACACACAAACATTTGTATGCAAACACAAGGAAAAATCCACACACCCTAAGACAGGCATGCCCGCGCATTTGTTTGCACACACGCACACACACACACACACACAATAGCAGCGTAGCTCCCAGCCAGCAAAGTCACAGCTGGTGATGCAACAAGCATCCAGTGTAATGGCTCGCATCGACACACTAGCTGAATTTACAAACCGCCACATAATTACCAAGCATCACTATTCACTTCACTCACTTATTCATGCTCCAGTAACATAATCTACATGCAAAGTGGGTTCATCTGCAACCAAAGTAGAGCAGTGAGCAAAAAAGCAAGTGATTAATTACCGTAATCATGACTGAATTTCAGATATTTATCTCCAGACAGTCCGTTCTGCTGTCTGTTTATTCTGATTGCGTTGCAACTGTCAGCACCTTAACAATGTATGGGACTGACCCACATGCTAAAGCTATTAGTAACACGAAGCTTCGGATATCAGTTGACAGAATACAGTGGCTCCAGAGGTACTCAGACACCACACACTTCTGAGTGTGTGTGCAAACTGTACAGTGGTTTCACCTTTTTTTTTTTTTTTTCAGAAAAATACATTTTATATAACACTTTCCTCCAAGACCAAAGGCTAATGGAGTAAGCAGTAATCAAGGATATATCTCTCCTTTTATCAGTTGACCTTCATGCTGTCTGTGTGTATGTGTACGCTCCTGATAAGAATTAGCCAGCGATTATGCACAACTGTCTGCTCTATTCTCCCCTCCTGTACGCCCTTATATAAGTTGTCACATAACCTTACATTAGCAGAATGTGAACAGACAACCTACTCTAAATGATGCAGAGAGGCATTTTCCAAACTAAATACACCTGCTCCGGTAAGATGAGCATGACTATGTGTGACTGCTACTTGGCATACCATTAGTTATGCAACAGACACACTTGTCAAAGTGCATGGCCTTGAGCAGGTCTCTGCCTGTGTGTGTGTGTGTGTGTGTGTGTGTGTGTGTGTGTGTGTGTGTGTGTGTGTGTGTGTGTGTGGCGTGTCTGACTGCAAACAGATGGGAATGTAAACACACAGGGGTAACGTCTAGCGCTAAAACACACAACAGACTTACTGTGGCTGGCTTGAGAAAAATACAGGGTTTGTGAAAGAGGATGCAGTTTCAGTCCCTTTAGTTTCGGAGGAATGGATGAGTAATTAGGTAATGACAACCGCACAAGCAGAGAAGCAGCGTCTCAGACTGAAGTCACTCAGGCAGATCACATGCATGTCTGCCTCACACAACTGAACTTCATGGCTTTTTTAACGTACGCTGACCTTTTCCTACCCCTTATAAAACCTGCAGTTTCTTCTCGTACATGCAGGGGACTAATGTGTGTAGGACGGAAACACGCCATTTCAGATCCTGCAATCAAGTAAAAAGACAGTTCCGATATTTTCATGGAAAATGACATGCAAATACAAACAGTGCATGCAGCACATGCACGGTTGTGTAACTGTCCTGGTGAGTAAATACTGAAAGGAAATCACAGAGAATGTTTTCTTCTTCCGCGGTCTGTAAGACAAAATGAAACATTTCTTTCCAGCGGTGGTTTGGCCACTACACAGCATGAGCTCTTTTTTTTTCACGATACAGCATCTTATGTAAGCTAGCACATTGCCCTACATTGTGGCAGACCCGTACAGACCGCAGCCTACACACAGTCCAATGAGATTCCTTGAAGCACAACAGCATAACAGATAACGTGGATGCACTGTAGGACACCGTGAGGCTGCGAGTGCACCAGTGTCATGGGTGTGACTGTGCAGCATATGGCCTCCACCCCTACATGATGCATCGCGGCACTCCGGCTATCCCTCAGCAAACAGTCACAATAGACTCCTGGAGGAAAAGCAGACGCGTCCTTGCAGAGCTAAGCAGCATGTGTTGAAGTCTTGCGGATGCAGCTTTGCAGCGGTGGTAACACACTGTGACAAGTTGACCTGTGTGTTTAAGAGCCTGTTTCCTGGTCACGTCTAATTTTGTTTTAAGTGTTCTCAGTGCGGGGCTCTGCCCACGCCGCTAGCGTGTTGTCAGTGCCATCTGGTACTGTTTACTCTGTTCAGCTTTGGTAGCTTGACATTTACAAGTGTGTTATGTTTGTTGATCTTTCATAAGCATCTTTTCCTGTGTGATTGTTATGAGTTATACATGACTGACACTGGGGGGATGTTTGGTTTGTACCAAAAAAAGGGGAGTTCTATATATTTTAATTAGGGCTGGTAAGAGATGAAAAAAAATCTAATTAATTCCATGCTTTGTGATTAATTCATCTAAATTAATCACATACATCAACTTTTGCTGTTAAAGTATTTGAAATAATTTCAATTCAAATATATATTTTTGTGTCGTAGTAAAGCTGCTGGATTTTGTCTTCTACTACCAAAACTAGTCTGCAGTCCATTTTACAGGGGAGTGAGTTAGTCACAGGTAGACTCACTCAGTGTGCATCTGAACGCCTGGTCGAGTATGGTTTGACAAGGCTGGCTGCTAGCGCTAGCATCAGAGGCTGTGCTAGCTTGGACCTCCAGGTTCGCTGCTAAGTGCTTTATGTTGAGGTGGTATTTCAGGCTTGAAGTTCTCCGCTGGTAAAAATATTCCTTACTGCAGAAATTGCAGAGAGTGGAGCTCCTATCAGCAGCTCCGTGTGGGCGCTTTTTTAAATGTAAATGTTCCATTCACGGGGCCAAGCAGCGTTGTCTCATCTGCCTCCATCATGTGACAAAGCCACTTTGGCCTTTAGTGACGCACCGGATCAAAGGACACCATGGAACGTGATTATTTGTCAGCCTTATTTTAACTACTGAGTAAACTGTGTAATGGAGAAGGGGTGGGACAATAAAGGCAACCACTACCTCTTACTCCTTTTTGGACGTGTAAATAGACAGCCATTCACACTCACATTCAATTTAGAGTCACCACTTAATCTAACCTGCATGTCTTTGGACGATTGTGGGAGGAAGCCGAAGTTCCTGGAGAAAACCCTCACTGTCGCGGGGAGAACATGCAGACTTCACACAGAAAGGCTCGCCCACCCTGGGGTGTGAACCAGCAACTCTCTTTCTGTGAGGCAACAGTGCTAACCACTGCATCATCATGCCTCTAAACCAATTGAACTTTGAGTTATTTTGAAGAACTTCATCACCATGTTTGATTTCCTAAACATACCCTACCTAACTTTACTTGCTTAACCCTTAACCTACGTAACTTGACATTAAGAAAGTTATGTCATTTGTGGGCCACTCATTTGTCAGATATCATGCAATCTGTTGCATAAGGGTATGCTGATGACTTTGACCCATTACATCACTGATGTTAAGTATATTGTTCCAACCTGTGGGATTTTATTTGTCAGTAATTTTGTCACCTGTAAATTAGATGCAGCTTACGCAGAATTAGGGAAGATTATTCATTGGATAATGAAATCCTACAGTTAGTTCATCACCAGGCATCATGCTTCAGAGAAACCGAGAATTTCCATACAACCGCAAGATGTAATTGCAGCTTGTCACTATGGTAACCTTAGCTAGATATCATAGCTAAAAAAGGAGTGACGTCCACTAATATAGAGACTGGTGCATCATTTTATCATCTCTGCTGTTTATCAGCTGTCAGTGAGCGCGGAAGAATAGGCGAGCCACTCTCTGTATGACTCACACAGCCTGTGTTGTACTCTCCCTTCATGCCTGGTTACCACTACCAACAAAAACAGCGCCAGGCTGCTTCATAGCAACTGTGTGTGCCCAGGGTGGTGTGAGTTTACATTTCAAATGTGAGGAGACACCATTGTTACTGTGAAAGAATAGGAGATACACAGCCTCCAAGAAATCAGCCGTGTTACTGTGAGACGTGAGCAGAACATCCTCTTATCATATCTGTTCTGTATCCTGAGACTAAATTCTCAGGGCTCTCATTCTCACACTTATCTGGCTCCCACAGCTCCACCCCTCTTCAGCTCTACACCCCACCCCCACTTGTCCTGTTTGCTTTTCTAGTATGTTCTCGAATACATCCGACTGTAGGATGCCTTAAACTAAAGGTTACCTCCATCAGCTGTCATCACTGACTTCCATCTGAGAAGGTCAAATCCTCTGTGTGGCTTTTCTATTTATTACAATAGATTAAATCCTCCTTTCATCTTTTCCTTAGGACACCATGTTACCCTGAGGGGGCAGATAAAAGATAATTAAGGGGAATCAAGGGATTTCCCAGGGGCTGTTGTACACTTAAATATCTGGGCTGCCTACAATATTCATTACACAGTAGGCACGTGTGTCTGGCTCAACAGAGACGACTTTGACCATGAGGACTTGACTGAACGTCCCTAGAGGGGTTATACACCTTGTTATACCTGAAACCTTGTTATTGTATAGTTTTTGTCTGTCATTTGTTTGTTTTAAGTTTATTTTAGCATCACAACATTGTTACCTGTTTTTTATGTATGTGCTGCCGGCTCAGCCAACTCCATGCTGACAATTACATTATTACACACTCCAGCAACTTCCGTAGTATAAAAAGCAAGAAAGTCTGAAATGCGTCGGTGGGACTGGAAAAGGATGGGTTTCCAGACGCCCCTCTCCCCAGCAACGCTTTCCAGCTCTTCCTGAGGGCCACCCTTCTGAGGAAACTCATTTCGGCTGCTTGTAACTGCGATGTCATTCTTTCAGTCACTACCCAGAGCTCATGACCATAGGTGAGGTTTGGGACGTAGATGGACCGGTAAATTGAAAGCCTCATCTTCCGGCTCAGCTCCCTCTTCATCATGACAGTCTAGCACAGCACTCGCATCACTGCAGACGCTGCGCCAAACCACCAATCCATCTCACACTCCATCCTATCCTCACTTGTGAGCAAGACCCCGAGATACTTGAACCCCCTAACTTGGGGGTAGTAACTCACTCTCAACCCGTGTGTGAGATATGTCTTATGATGAAACTGTACATTTCTGTAAAAACTGAAGTTTATTTTGAAAAGACTCAAGCGTAAATTGACACACCGTCCCTCAGTGTCCAAAAATGATGCTTGAAGGGTACCAGAGCATCATAGTTTGACATGTAAGGCCACTAATCAAGCGTCGACATTTGACCAGTTGGTTGTGAGAATTTGTTGCTAATACACTCTGAAGTTTGTACAGAGCCCCTTTAAAAAGAAGTCATTTCTTTATTAAACACTGGACAAAACTAATCAAATCCCAGACAAGTCAATATGTGCATCAGTATCACTTTCATTTTAAACGCTTCAGCTCTAATAGGGGTTTTCAGACAAGGTAAACTGAAAGTGAAACTGTGAGAGCAGAGATAGTGAGATAAACTCCTCACACACACACACACACACGTAGCTTGAAGCCCTGGAGTTGATATTCTGGAAGAATTTATAAGGCAGTTTCTCCCCTCAGCAACTAATGAAAATCCCAGGAATTTAACTGTGCAAAGCGAGACTGGACAAAAATGGTAACATCCAGTCCAGAGTGAGAAACCTGGAAATGCCTGTAAATCTCTGAGACATTGGAATTACAAACAAACTAAATGGAAAATGAGGCTAATGTGATATTTAGACATAGTTATTCCTTTTCCGCACTTTGCAACATTGTGTCTCTGTTTGATAACTTAAGCAGAGGATTCTGCATTGTCCTGCCTGCCACATCAAGTATGAACAGAGTCTGGTGGTTGTAACGTGAGCCAGTAACACTGCCTAAAAAAGTTTTGATGCCAATCTTATGGCTACACAGAGACACAGAAAGAGAAAGAGAAAAAGGATAAGATCATCCTGTGTTGAAATCACAGGCCTATTCTGCTGAGCTACACAACCCTTTTGTTTAACAAGCCTCCTCCTTCCCCGCAGACTGCTGTAACAGACCAAACATCTCCGAACCCTTCAACTTTAGAAAAGAGCTGGAAAGCAGATGATGATGTCAACCCCAGGAGCTCGGCAGCTTTTTTATCTGCTTCCTGTTTACCTTCTCCTGTGTCTGCGTCTGTCAGCAGGAGCGCTAGGAAACACCTACTGCTCCGCTCCCTGGGAGAGGCAGGGCAGAGCGGTGAATGTCAACAGCGGGACCTATTGTCACCAGACCCCCTTATGAGGCCTTATAAGGACAGACCCCAGTTGGCTCCCACCTCTGAGAGAAAGCAGAGGGACGCAGCGGAGGGAAAAATAGAAACAGAAAGGCCCTTGATGAAATGGTTAAAGAATGACAGGACAAAGTAACATTAACATAAAGGGGGGAAAAAACAACAACATAGAGGGTAGACTGGGGAAACCCCCCCTGGGCTGAGTCACCATCAGGAAGAGAGCCAGACTCAGACAGCCTTTCCACCTAAAATCCTCCTCAGCCCCCCTCCCCTCCACTCATTAACTGCGAGGGCTGTCTGGACTATAAAACGTCAGGTTGTTTCTTTAACAGACAAACAACTGAGTAAGAAGCTACTTTAAATATCAGTTGCATCAGTTTGATTTGAGAGGAGGTGTTTTGCGTTTGGTGTGAACAGAGGTCGGAGAGTCGGGATGTTTCTCCTCATTGCATCAGTGTTTTATTTCTATTTTTTGCCCACTCTTATCACTGTTGTAATGTGGTTGCTATGGTGACAGTTAATGTTGTAAACAATGATGTGAAAAGAGGAAGTGAAGTACTTTAGGAACATTGTGTGACTCTGGTAACCGCAATCAACTGATGTTTTTCAACTTACTTTGCAGGAAGTGTAGTGGGTTGCCAAGGCGACAGAGTTCCTCCTTGAACCATTGACTGTGGCGCTGAAAACTGCTGAAACAGTAGTGATATCATCACTTTCACAGCCCTCCCCCCTCTGTCACCCACTGGCCATATTGGGTAAGGGAAAAAAAAGAATCTGTAAAAAATGATTGGCCGTTAAAGATGTCATACCACTGCCCCGTCACAGTGGTACGCTCACATACGAGTTTCTAAAGCAGGCACATTACGTCGTGTACCGCTTCTATATTTGGCGTTAACATAAACACTGCTGGCTGTCAATGATGCTCTTGATGCAGAGGTGCTGGTACAAGTGTTTCATTCATCCGCTCGCCCTCCTGCTCCACCCTTCACGACCCAGATGACCCATTTCATCGTCACTGGAGGTGCAGGGGTTTCAAGGCGAGGCAGAAACCCGCTGACTGGATGTTAGTTAATAAACTGTTGCTTCAGCTTTGCCGCTCTGCTCCTCAGGGGGATTCATGTTTGGCTTTAAGCTCTAAACAAATCAGTGTTCCCAGCAAGAAAACAACCAAATGTTGTTTTAAAGTACGTGTTTGTTTACTCTTAAACAGTTATGTGACATGTTATGTAACACAAGGCACTTTAGCACAAACATTTATATTAAAGCTGAAGCTGGTGACTTTTATAAAAAAATGACTTTATTTGTGTTTGTTTAAACTGTCACAATACTCACACAGTACTAAATGAAACAGATGCTCTGTGAAAAATTATACTCCTCTGACTGACTTTACATACTGTCTCTTTCAAAATATACGCACTACGTTGGTACAAAGCCGCAAATTGATGTTTTTTTCCTTCAACAACTAATGCAGGTGGTTAGGTTTAACAAACAATGACAGGGTTTGGCTTTATAATCATACAGGACACAAACACCTCTCTCGCGGGTGAAAGTCGGTGTTTGTTGGACCCATCGACCACCCCTCCTGCCCACCCTATTTGGACTTTCGCCAACGGAACTTTCATTCTTGTCCCGCTACATTTCGTCCTGATGCTACCAAACACTGTTAAACTATAACAGCGACCAGCCGTGTGTCGGGCCAATGTTAAAGGACGGCTTTTTTTGTCGGTATCTGACACAGGAAGTCACTGCCCAAGCACCAGCGTGTTTCCTCCTGACGCTGCTCAGCGCTATTAAACTATAATGGCGACCAGCTGCGTATCATGCTGACGTTAAAGGATGGCTTTTTTTTTATTAGAATCTGATGCTGCAAGTCACTGCCCAAGCGACGAATTTCAACTTCTCACGACTTCGGAGTGAGACTGGGTTCACCTCAAATGTCTTCAGAAACATATTTTAGTGTACTGTTTAGCTGTAAAATGAGAAAACTGGTCCAGCTGATGGGTGATGCTTGGTACTTTGCACAACTGTATCCAGCTTGGTGTCACAAACGTTCTCAGTTTACAGCTAAACAGTACACTTAAATATGTTTGAAAACATTTGAGGTGAGACATAGACAGTGCAGTAACAGAATCTGGATTCATGTGTAATAAGCGCCGCCCAGTTTGACCATAGTTCACGGGGCGATAGACATGATGACAGTTGCCTATGTGACTCAGTCAGTTCTAGTGAATGACATAAGAGCAGAGGGAGGGAAGGAGGGATTTTTTTCAGATCATCTACAGTATCTATGTACTTCCTCCAGAAGATAGTGACAGGAGCAGCAGGAGTATCATATTTCAGCATATATGACACAAAGTTATTTTTATAAATGTTAGCAACTGTAGCTTTAATAAAACAAAAACTTTTAAACTTTTATGACAGACAATATGAAAGTAAGACTGTCCACTGCCTTATGGGCACAAGAAACCTTTTCTCTTTCTCACTACAATGATTCTCATCTGCAGCCGTGTTAGTGTTTGCTTTCCTTTAAGGAAGGGAAGAGGCATCCATTATTAGTATACCAAGAGGGTCGGGGGCCCCATAATTTCTTTTTCCAGTGATGACCTCACCTCCACAATATGGCCTTTTCCTGGCCCCAACCTCAACTTTTCCCCCACTATCTGAGTCAGCCAGTTCTCAGATTCGTGTGCTTCTATTTTAGGGATCTAATTTCCATCGTTCCACCAGTAGGCAGACTGTATATAATTGTGCTTTTTTTTTTAGTATGGAAAATGAAAATGAGTGAACGCAGAGCACAGTGGTTTCTGGTGCTCTACTTGGACAAAAGCAGCCTAAAGAGGTCCGATGCCACAGCACCAGGATTAACTGCTACTGAGATGTTAGAAGTGTCACCAGGTCGGCAGCTTGGACTCAACTCACCTACTATAGCTGCCAGGGTGTTCAAGAGACAAGCCATGACTGGGAATGTGGGTCAAACCTTACACCCTGTAAATCCAGGTTACTGAAAATGAATGAAAGGATTCAGGAAAGCCACTGTCAGAGGACACACACAACACAAGTTTGTGGCTAATTCAGAGTATAATTATTAAAGTATGTGAATATGAAACACAGTTTTGGTCAGTGAACTAACACTTGTATGTCACTGACGTTACACAGAAAGAAAGATAAAGTGTAATTTATTCCCCCCCTGTGTCTTGCTGACTTATTGATTCCTGTCCAGTCAGGCAGTGAGACATGACCAAATGCTTTATTTTACAAATGCCCCAATTTCTCCCTTTTGGCTTCATTTAACAAAATGACCAGCGTCTCTATCTGTGAAGCCAGTCCAGGGTTCCAGAGCTTGACATGACAACCTGGCAGGTGAAATGTCCGGCTCTTGACAGATGGTTGCTAGCAGCCAAAACAAGAGCTGGACCAGTCCCAATCCCATTAACAAAGTCATGAATGGATGCTTCACTGTATAAATAGCGCTGTGTGGTTTTTTTCCAGCACAGGTGGGGACGTTTCAGATCATGAACACACATTAACTCACATCCTTTGCTTGGGGTGACTCCCTTCTTTTAAAGCAGGAGGAGGAGGGGGCGCATACACTCACGACGGGACACACCCGCACTCTAAAAGCAATGCATGTATTTTTCTGCACGAGGAAAATGACAAAGTTATACTTCACGTTAGCGCCAGGAGCAAAAACAGAGCGAGGAGTGCTAAAATTGGCTCACACAGGAAGGACGCCATGTGTGCCGGTTTGGGGCCATATGGTTTGTATTATTTTACCTCTCACCAACTGTGTGTTCAAGCAAGCCTCACGAGTCTGTGTTGTTCTGATTTTGTTCACATATAGGCCAAAGCTCACTTCAAAGTGTGCCTTTTTTTTGAGGTTGTACGTCACTCATTCATAGCACACGTCAGTAACAAAAACGCCTAAATTAAATTAACCGATTGTCCAGCGATGTGTACAGTCCATCAGCTGATCAAATAGCAAATAAGATGTAATTCAACATAATTGAAGCCTTACTTATAATCTCCATTGCTTATATGAAGACACAGGCACAGTGGCCTTCTCCTCAGCTTTAAATTAGCTGTCAAATTTAATTCCACGCTGCAGAGAGCACTAAATGCACTAAATGGATTCCCCGGGATCAGTGCCAGTCACTGGTGTCTAACGACCAGACAGTTCGACTGCATCAGTGAAACACACAGTTTACAACAGGCATATAGTTATCTATTAACCTACATACTGTACTGTATGTGCAGACATTATATAAATGTTTATACAGCTAAAGATACACACACTATGCATCTGAAAGTACATTTTACAAAGAAAGAAATGAGCTACAGATTGATGACACTGACCTAATTAAAACTGTTTGTGAAACATACTGTGACCTATTATCATCGGGCACACCAATAGGGCTGCAAGAATTTTCCTAGTCGACCAATAGTCATCATTTAGGGCCCTTAGTCCGCTAGTCCCCCACATGTTTTTGGTAATTTGATTATTCGATTATATATTTTGGGCGGGGCAACGCAGTGGTTCGAGTTCAAGGTCTGAGAAAGAATCGATGCCTTTGAACACAAAGCCAGCCTTCTTCTTCTCTGTGTTCCTGCTGGTTGGCGACACCCACGTAAAGGAGCATTATCGCCATCAAGTGGGCTGGAGTGTATAACACCTCAGGGTCAAATGAACGATCAAGCAGAAGATTACACATGGGTGTGAGGCAGCTGAAAAAATAGTTCCACAATCGAGATGAAGAGCGAAAACACGGATGGAAACCACAGTTTGCTACGATTTTTATGTCAGAACATCAACGAACGCCACTGGCCACTCTGTGAGTTTCATGGCTTTGAAAACGAACGTTTAGGGTGGTTGTAGGGACAGGTTCACACATGGCCATAGACAGCAGAGTTAATTCAGGCGGGGGAAAGACAAATTCTCCAAACAGGAGCAATCATCAAAATTTTGGTCCTTGCCTCTCTATTTCATCATAAACAACCCAGAAATGGGGCAAAATACCGGACTTCTCCTTTAACTTTTGTTCTTGTCCCACGGCGTTTCCCCCTGATGTCACCGAGCGCCGTTAAAATATCACGGGGAGCAGCTGAGTTTCATTCTGACATTAAAGGACTGCTTTGTTCGTCAGTGTCTGACGCTACAAGTCACTGCCCAGGTGCTGGATTCAATTACTTCACAGTGAGAATGGGTAGGGCTTAAATTATACTGCATGAGTTGTGTGACAGTTTGTATATGGATGTTTTTATATAGTTTTGCTTTTGTTAAACGCGGCCCCCTATGACTCTGCATCATGATGAATTTTCTCCTTTTTGGATTCTTCGTTCAGGCATGATAACAACACAACACGGCGTGAGTACAAATGATCATTTTGGGGGGTTGTATTGTCCACTATATCACTTTGTGTCTTCTGCAGCTTTATTCCCATATAAATGACAATATATTTTAATATTAAAAAGCCTGAAATAACTAAATTCAATTTCAATAGTTTGGTCCAAAGACGCATTCTTAGCAGTTTGTGTATTATGTTTTCTGTCTTTTGTCTTCTTGCCTAGTGTAAACTGATCTGAGGCCACAATAGTTTCCAGGAGAAGAATTAACAATCGGCGGGCTCCCTGAAAGCGAGCCTTGAAGATTCATAACAGAGAACTGAAAGGAAAACTGAATATCAAAGCAGCCCACCACTTCCATCTTTTATCACTGGGATCAAAAGGGCTTTGATCCACAGGCGGGACTTCTGTTCTCTCAGCGTAGCCTGTCTATAATTAGTATAACAGAAAGCCCATTTAACATCTCAGATTAACCATCGCTGGTAAAGAATGCACATTCTACATCTAAAATAAATGGCAAATGCAGCTGTATATAGCACAGCCCCTCCCTGTGGCTGATTCAGCAGGATTTAAAGCACAAAACAGGCAGTGAGCAAGATGTAAGGGAGTGAGGAAAGAGGAAATCTGTGGTGCATTAGTGACCATTTTATGGAACGGTAGGAGCCAAAGCTATTATTAGAACAAGTCTCAGTGGGAGGAACAACATCAACAACAACAACTGCATGCTTTAGAACACAAAAACAGGGGAAACAGTGATATAACACCGACTAATAATAGTTTGAATGTTTGCACTTTATTGTTAGCTATTATTTTCTACTTCATATTGTTCCTGTTTGTGCTCTAAAGTTCTCTAAAAGAACAGTCGAGGCATAAGAGTTCAATAAAGCAGCAATGAGTGGCAGAAGGAGACAAACAGAGAGAGAAGGCGGAGGGAAGCAGGAGAGAGAAAAAAAAGGGTGGGCCAGAGAATATCCAAACATTTCCAACATCAACATTATATACAGAGGCCACCCTGTCGGCTGAAAAGAACATCCCCTTGGAAATATAAGGCTGCGTCCATAAGCTGAGCGTCTGGGGAAAGAATGAGTCACTCCTGCAGAGAAAAACCACAACACGGAGACCAGTTCAAAGGAAATTCTGAAATGTATGATTGACAAGTTTTGATGATGGTGGCTAATTACCAGTCATGAAAAGAAACTAAGTACATTTACTTAAGTACTGTACTTCAGCACTAATTAGAGGTACTTGCACTTGGTAAGGCACTTTCTTTTTCTACCCCTCACATCTCACATGCTAATTTTGTACTTTAAACTCCACTACATTTGTCTGGCAGCTTTAGTAACTAATCTTTCATATCCTTACCACCCAAATTTGGAGATACTGAATTCAACATTTTCCAATAAACTGAAGGATCAAGCTGGAAAATGCATCATCACAGAGCTGAAAGCAGGGCTGTTTTTCTGTCACTGTGAAAAGTTGACTTTTTATAGGCGGTTCTCACACGACAGCAACGCTACAAACATGCACGTGTTATAAAATATGATGCACCGCTGTACATTAAACTACCCAACAGTACTGAGTGGAAATAAAATTGAACCAGCTGTGTGTCATCGCATTGTGTGCAGATGAAGCCAAACACGGTTCATCTGCACACACTGCGATGACACACAGCTGGTTGAATATCAGCAAAGTTTCCCTTTATATTCATTGTCTTGTGTGGCGATCAGCAGTGATGTGGTGGTTCACTTTCACACTGTGATCTGTAGCCTATAGTTCGGCTTTAGCTTCTAACTATCTTTGTCTTTTGAACCTGTTGTTGCTGCTGAGTCACTTTGACATCCTGGATATATCCTTCAAACACAGACTGCAGACCCCTCTGTCTGCTTCTCTCTGGAATCTTTCTTCAGGAAGTGCAGTTAGTTACAGTGTGGGCTCCATGCTTAATGCGACAGCTTGGACCATCACAAAGGGGCGGGTCAGTTGGCACAAACCTAGACATCTACAATAAACTGCAACAAACATACTACATTGGGTACTTGGGTAAGGTTTTCACCGCAGGACTTTTATCTGTAGAATTTTCACAGTGTGGTATAATACTTAAACTTTACTTCTTTCACCACTGCTTATTAGCGTTTGGGAAGGACATGGGTTTGATATACAGAAATTAGGTCAGGAGAAAATGTGTAGGGCAGGATGATATTACAGGTCTGTGGGTTTGAGAGCGCAGAGGAGGAAGGCGTGGCCTTGTCCTCTTTTTTTCTGATAGAGTTCTAGTAGAGGGAGCTCAATGACGTGGGAAGAGGAAGAGAGGAAGGCAGGGAGGGAAGGGAGGGAGGAAGGGGTGAGGGGTGTGAGACAGACAGAAACAAACACAGAGAGAGAGAGAGAGATAAAGAGAGAGAGAGTGAGAGAGAGAGAGAGAGAGGCTGGTCTTTGCTTCTCTGCTCCAGCCATCTATCTTTGGCTGTGCTCACGCCCCAGCTGCTGCTGGTTCAAAGTACGGTCACTGGCAGGGAACCAGCCACAGCGCTGCGAAAAACACCCACACAGCCACTTCACATACAGAGGAAGGCAAAAGAGAAACAGAATGTCTTTGGAACAAATGAAAGGCTCAAACTTGAGCCCAGTGTCACATAACTTTTGTGGCTCAACTACCAAAAGGTCTGACTTGCGATATATGAGAAAGGTCCTTCATGTGTTTAACGGGAGGGTCGCCAAAGTTAATGTTTGATCAGCAGGTTAAGAAGTAGAGAATAGGAGAGTCCACTTCTGCAGGAATAGCTAGTTTGGAGGAACCTTCCCACATCAAATGCATCAAAATTGCAAAACACAAGTTGACTAGCATGTTGTCCACTCTTATATAAGATTACACACACACACATGCACACACACACTGTGGCACGGTGTGGACTTAAGTGAGGTTAATCAGAGTGGGAAGCTTTGAGTTATGCAGCACTCAGCAGTCATGTTTAAGTAAATGTTCTTTAGGTAATTCAGTTAGTCGATGGTGAGCTGCAGTATGGACGGCACTTGGCATGGTTTGCATGATCTACCTTGTCGTCAGTGCACTAGAAAAACAATACATTTAATGCATGCATTTTTGACTCTTTAAATACATTTTTGCAGTTTGGCCGCATCCCAGGGTCATGAACATGCAATAGCTAAAGTTAATGTTACCCACTGCTGAGTACACGGACTATAAATTGGTCATTGGAGCCTCTGCTGCACCTCTGGTCCTCTGCCAAATTATCTGGGCCAAGCCAAGGTCTGGGTGTCAACGTTAAGTAAAGGTGCCGGGGAGCCGGATGTGTGTAGATGAGTGCGTGCGTTTCTCCGGGACACCCTGAATGCATATTGTATTCATAACATTGACTTTGGATGTGGTGCATGTGCCGATGTCCTTGGGCCTGCCATTGTGTGTGTTCGTGTGTGTGTATGTGTGTGTGTGTTCCCCCACGCACGTGTCCTCTGCGGGTGAGGAGTCATGTTCAGCAACCATCCAGAACCTTATACTGACGGGTCAGACAGCGAGAAACACACACGCGCACACACACACACACACAAGTCAAAAGATTTCCTTGTAAGGACTGACTTGTTCTTAAAGTATGAACATGAGTGTGCCAGTGTCGCTGCAGCTATTGTTTGAACTCGTCTGACGTCTCTAGGTCACCGCTGATATACGGCTCTGTTTTGTTCTTCTTTGGCAATATGGCTGGTTGAGGTGCGGAACCCGACACGTGACGCTTTTGAGGGTGCGGTGATCAGCGGATCAAGATTAATGAGAGAAAATTCTGCCAAAAACAGAGATGATATCGCAGCTGTAACAGTGGGGTGAGGCCTGTTTCCTGTGGCAACCATTTTTGGTGTGATGAATAGCTGACTTCCAGGGAAACAGGGCTGTGCCTGTTAATTATATTTGTCCAAAACGGGGAGTTGGATGTGTTGTCTTTCCTTCTGGGTTCAGCCTTGATCGAGGCGAGGGGTTACAGCTGATTAATTGAGAGCCTACAGGAACAAAATGTTCACCAAGTGCTTATGATAGTTTGTGAATATTTCAAAAGTACTTGCTGGATCTTAAATCGTCACATAATGTGCACATTAAGTTATTATACACATTATTTGTTTATGCGTTTTATTGGTGTAGTTGAGGAAGAACAATTTGTTGCCATCGATGAAGACAATGCTGCCCTCTGTCCAGGCTGCAGTGCAGAGGTCAACTTTAAAGGTACACTATGCAGGAGTGTAGGTTACTGTTTGTGAACATGCACACCAACAAAAGTGATAGTGAAAGTGAACCCTAAATGCACTCATTTGGCATTTTGCCTTGCTATATTTGCAGGGTTCTTTTGGTGCTGCGTCTCTTGGACACCTGGTGCTTACAGAGTATGTGTAATTCGGGCTCTGCCTTTTTATAAAGTCCCACGTCTCACTCCGAAGTCGTCGAAAACCGACACGGAAGTTAAACGGAACGGAAGTTAATGCAGCAAAGTAGGTAGGTAGGTAGCAGTAGTCCGAATAGGAAGGCCGGGATGGGTCCAACTCCTGTGTGAGTAAAAGGCGAAAGACTTGTGCATTATGAAGAGAAACCAGAGTAAGTACACACACATCCACCTGTTTACACAGTTTTGTTGGGTCTCTTTTGCCTGCACACCCACCAGTTTCAGCCTGGAAACATCTCCTTGTTTGTTGTGAATTGTTTTATTTCGTTCTGCTGCTCTCTTTCTCACCTTATATAATCTTCTTTCTTGGCTGTTTGTATGCCTCTGCACTTGTTTTCATTTGTTCTGTTATTGTTCTGTGTGAGTCTTTTTTTTTTAGGAAAACTCTTGCATAGTATATCTTTATATGTTGCTATGAATGAATGAATTTAATCAACCTCTCCCCTGTGTTGAGACACTTACCTGCTCCAAACCACAGATCAGGTGATTAGCTGCTCTTTCCACCTTAATCCGATCATGTTCCTACACGACCTACCTGAGGTTTCTGCTTCACATCAGCGCGTTGGTTGATTTTGCCACAAAGCGCCATAGCCTGCTTTGAACACACTAGCTAACGCCACGGGCAGGTAGTGTACAGTTACTGAGGACCACTTTAAAGTTATTATGCAATGTGCCGTGTGTAATGACGGCGAAAACCTCAGTTATCGCTGTCAGCCAGAGTTCATCTACGACATGCTTAATTTTCAGAGAAATTTACATCCTGAGGGCAACAACACCCTCTGAAAGTATGCCAAGTCTTCTCTTTAATTACAGATGAGATCATCGCTCATCTAGCTGTGATTTCAACAGTGTAAGCCTGAGAAGGCAACACTGACTTATGATGGTTACGAAACCCGTGCACTTTGGGAAAATCTCTCTTTGTGTCTGTCTGTGAACTTGCTGCACGGTGCGAGAGACCTGCACGACATCTACTGTAAGGAGAAATTCCACATCCTGCTGCCAACACGTAACTCCAAACACTTTAATGTTATAGAAAATGAGTAATGTTTTTTTAGCCAACGCAAGAAAGTAGGTGTGTTTACAGTAATAATATTAATGCGACTGAACTCTGCACAGAAGAAACAAATGTTCTCTGTAACAGGAAACAATAAGTGAGCCCTGCCCTCTCACTTCCTGGAACCGGCCAGACTTATTGATAGCAATACAAATATCAGGCGACTACTGTACACACAGTAGATTACTCGGGGGCATGAGGGGCACAGTTACAGTGCAAAATACAGTATGCATGACTTGGCAATCATTCTTATTCGAAACTAGAATAATAGCAACCGTAGAAAAGGCTTAAAATCATGCATCACCAACACTCAAACCAAATAAAGCCTGAAGCAACTACATATTTTATCCTGTCTACATCACCGTATTGTTCATCACCAACAATGCAAAGCTGAGGAATCAAAATATTTGCTGCTGAAATGTGTTGAACTTGCACGAATGTTCCTGAAATATCTTTTTCTATCTGAACAAAATGTCTCAAAAGGCAAATGAACCGGGACATAAATCTTCCACAAGGCAGCTCAAAATATATTTTGTGCTGTATCGTCAGTGTTTACAGCCGAACAGGTTCAGCGGAGGAAAATGCGAAGGTTTCTAACTGTGTGTGACGCACTGCATTTCCCAGCCAGACCCCGGGGAGCTGAGCAGGTACAGTGAGCAATATTCCTGCTGATCAGATTAGTAGCACCATGCTGGTCCGTGCATGTGTGTGTGTGTGTGTGTGTGGGTGTGTGTGCACAGTAAGCGGGGGGATGTATTCTGCGAGACCGTGTCAGTGCTTGCAGCCGTGCCTTTTACACAGGAAGGACTTGTTTCCAAAGTAGTGCCCAAGCCTTTTCCTGCTGATGGTGGCGTACCGGCAGAGACATCACCTGACTTTCCGTCCTCTGGGATGGGTGATCGGATACGCCGGGGCAGGATGGTCACGCCCGCCAGAGGTTTACTGGCAGGCATGGAAACCCACACCTACGATTTCTCACCGCTCTGCGAGGTGCTCATTTAGGATGGGGGCATGGGATGGGTTGCGATATACTGTAGAAGTGATGATGCATGATGATGTCACCAAATAGGAAATGAAAGAGGTGGATGTGAAGAAATTTCCATCACTGAGTCTATTTTTGTATCTTTATCAGGAGAACACTCATACTACCACAAGTTTATTTTAAGTTAATTTAATGGGAGTGTTAGTGATAACATAGTGAGATGTTTGAGTATTGTCACCATGGTTACAGTATATTCACTGTGGTCACTCACGTTTAAGGTCGCGGTGCAGCACCCGCTACATGTGAGTACCCATGCAGTTCTGCACACACGTGTCTGACTGCACAAGGACATTCCTGAATGCCACATCAACCCTGCCAGGACATTCAAGCTCTGCCTAAATAGACAGTCTCCCGCCTCTAAACCCTTATTAACTCCTACCAGTGTACGGATTAAGTCCCGCGATCCAGACAGCTAACAACCCTGGATGTGTCTGGTACAAGCTGCTCACCCATTCACAATGCTTTATGACTGGCTACAACTCACAGGCTCCCTCCACCACCTCCCGCAGAGGGACATTTGCAAAACAAGCGCTTAGTTGAACGGGACAGAGGAGAGTAGCTAGGGGTGTGTTTCCAACGATTACTGGAAGATGGGGAGGCAGGAGGGGATAACGAGGACATTTTGACTGATGTGGGCTTTTGAAAGCTGATGTGGCGCTGACTGTGTCCCAGAACTTATTTAAAGGTTACGCTCTTAGAAACAATCGCACCCCCAACATTTATTCAATTATGGAGAAAAGTCACACAAGGCTCTATAAAAACCACAGCAAATGAGAAACCTTTCCTGATGAAGGAAAGGGCTGCTGCCGCACCGACTGATATATATCGGTCCTACTCGGATGAAGTTTCAGATCAGATAGGGCAGACGGGGCAAGAGGCATTGAGGCGTTATGTGCTGGGTATTTCACGTGCACGGAGACATGGGGCAGCACACACGGTGCAGACACTCCTGTGGAGTCAGTGCACTAACTTTCCTCTGGGTGTAAGGACAGGACAGTTCACAAGGAAAACACTCCTAGGAACCTGAAACAAAAATATTGCCTAAGATTTCACTATGCTTGGAATGCGACCTGTGGTGCAGACAATAGCGATAAATAATAGCAGGTATAAAATAAAGATATGATACCAAGAACAGTGAGATAGCATAAGAACAGTAACATTCTTCTCTTCCTTCCATATTTCATGATTTTATCTGAACTAATGCTCCTGTTGTGAGAGAGATGTTGGAAGTTGCATCGTCAGTTTCAAGTTGGCAGCTGTTTTGCAACAGATTTCAGGGCGTGGGAACAAACTTCAGAGGCTACCTTGCACAACCGTGCGCTAACATTGCAGTCACCAGTTGCAGAATGATTGCCTTTGCTAAGTCTTTATTATTTTTTTTAGTCTGAATTGGGTTAAATGAGTGAATAAGCACCACGTCATAGAGGACAAATGCCTTTAATCTAAGGACACTGGTGCAGTTCTTTAGCAAGTAGGTCAGGCTCCCTCTCAGACATGACCTATTACAGAGATTTCACATATAAATGGGAAGCACAGCACAGTGCATTAGGCAAACCCAGTGGACTAAATGACAGAAATTCACTTTCCCACTGACTGTATGCCAACTGGAGCACAAACTCTAAACCACATCTTGTTATGAAACCAATAGAGTCCAATGCATAGCAGCTAGAGGATATACTGTGTGCCTGGCCTTCAGTCTCATGTGATCAGGAATGTGGCTGTAAACCCAGAACAAAGTGGGATTAATAGACCCTTTTACTGTTAATACACAGTATGATGTTTTGGGGTGGGCGGGGCTTAGCTGGAGGGAAAACATTTCTCCACAGATATTAGCTAGAGCTAGCTACTGAGCTCTTTTGGCTTGTTTTAGACAATGGAGGAAGATGATGTGAAGGGAGCGTTCAGTAATACTCATTCCAAGTGCCGTAGCGCACTCTGGCACAGAAACAGAACGCTCCATTTCTTTTTGTTTAAGCTATGACTCCTATTCTGGCACCCAATGACACAACAAGACGACATTTTGAGACTCCTATGTAGCCTACAGCCCTTTGCTGGAGGGTCATGTTTTGCCTTCAGCTAACAAACTGACGTGGGCCCTAAAAGGGTCTACACTTCTGCCTTGAATCAACACTCTACCTATGGTGTAGGCTCTGCATAGACACGTATCCTGTGCTGTAGTACCAGATATGTAACTACAGGTCAGAGTGACACAGGCCTCGTGTTTATTTTCGTAAGTGAAAAATCATTCTTCTCAGAGGGAATGAAGCTTTTAGTTACTTTTATTTCATAGATAGGAAACAATAAATTGTGATAACACTAAAGCCTCCACACAGTGGTCAAAAGTCCTGTGTGTGATTTATCCTAGCTAGCTGCAGGGCTAATTTATGAAATGATGACTGTCATTGGCTAATGCCACATTTCCACTTATGTATGTGTATGAAAATGAGGCAACCGGAAATCCATTCATTCCAGTTTCATGACAGTTTGCTAGCTTAGCTAACAGGCTATTGTCTTCGGTTCAGGTGCCTGTGTTGATTGTCAGGTGAGTTTGTTTGGTTAAAAAGAACTTGTTTGTCTAGTTTGACATTATGAATCTCAAATTCAATTCAGTTTTATTTGCAAAGCTCAGTTTCTCAAATCACATTTTGCCTTAGAGGACTTTACAGCATATGACATGCCTCTGTCCTTGGACCCTCACAGCAGGTACGGAAAAACTTTGTAAAATGAAGCAGTTTTGTGTACTTGTGTTTGAAATTGGAGCTATGAAGCCATATTTATGTAACATTGTGAAATTTGTGATGATATTTCCTGTTTTATTTTGAAGTACTAACCTCTTGTGTCATTGCAGTTTCCTGTGTTTTCCAGCCTTTCATCAAACACACCTGCCCCTGATTATCCTCTCAGCCATCCCTGTGTATAGATGTACCCACCAGCTCCTCATGTCTCTGCCAGATTGTCTTTGTTTCGTTGTGTCACAGCTTTCTAGCAATCTCTGTGTTTGATTCCCTGGATTTTTTTTTAACTTTATCTGTTTTAGATTAAGGACTTTTTGCCAACTCCCTGTCTGTTTTGTTAGCTTTCTGTGGGCTTCTTGTTTGTGAATTACCTTTTTGGACTGAAGCAAAGACCCTACTCTGCCTCCCGTGTGTTCTCTGCATTTGAGTGTGAGTTTTCACCAGTTGTTGTTATAATTTAATGTGTGTTTTGAATCAATCAGACTTCACAGGAAACTCCTACAAGTCCTCCACTGAGTAGCATTTTGGAGATGTAACTGCAGAGCAACAGACACACCACTGCACAAGTATAAATACTCACACCAGCGCAGGCCACATGCAGCACTGTCCTCATTAATGTGACTTATTTGGGAGGAACCATTTAAGGTGTGCGGTGTTACACACACAACATTTTGAGTGTTTTGTAAAGACGCTGTGAGGCGAGTACATTCACATTGTTTACATTCACTACTGACTTTGTGTGCAATACATCGCAGGGTTTATCTCACGAGTTACACACGCTGGACCTGAATGCATACCGTACACACAAAACAACACATGAACACACACACTCATCCAGTTTTATGATGTTGTAATGCTGGCACATCAACACATAATTACACCTTTGTAAATTAACCACAAACACTGTTTCATAACCTCCTCAGAAGACCTGTCTTGCTAATAGCATGTAGTCTAGGGACTAATTTTTGCCCCCGTGTGAGATGTTGTGACCTTGTTGCCTGTTTGCCGGAGTTACATAACATCCCCAGACAGGTGAAATAACAAATGGCCAATTAATAGCGTCTCCCTGGAGAGCGACAACACAGCCACTGCTATGACAGTTCCAGCCAGTCAGGACTGGTGCAGCTGCAGGTGAGGTGATGTTTGTGTTTGAAGCGTGCACGTAGGAGCTGCAGATTCCACGCGTGTTTGGGTGTGCACGCTCAACACATAGCAAAGCATACATCACTGATTTTTATAAACCAAAACTTAAAGACAGTGTATGCATCTTTAAATGACACAACAAAAAGTTTAAAAAACTGAAAAAAGAAATAAGATTACATATCCTTAAACATTAAGTGGAGAGTTGTTGGTTCAAATCCCCATCCAGCAGAAATATGGAGTGTGGACTGGTGGCTGGAGAGGAGCCAGCTCACCTCCTGGGCACCAACTCCCCCAGCTGCTCCGGGCACCCATCCATGGGCAGGCCCCTCTCTCTGATATCTCTATATTTAATGCATGTGCAGGTCCTGTCTGAGCATGTGTGTGTATTTTTGGCCTGTGTGTGTGTGTGTGTGACGACAGAGGGAAAAATATTGAATTTCCCCTTGGGGATTAATAGTGTATATCTTCTTCTTCTACTGTTAAATCCAAGTAAAGCTAATAATATCATCCATCTTACCTCCTTTTCCAAGCTTCACCCCTAAATAAAAATTACAAATTTTTCCTCTTACTTGCCATACTGATTATCTATCTTTGTTATCTAGATTGTCTTGGTGCAATGTGGTGCGAGATATCGGCTGTAGAGACGTCTGCCATCTCTTTAATATCATGAAACTAGATGGCACTCAGCTTGTGGTGCTCAAAGGGCCAAAAAAACTCAACAGCAATGTCTCTTTCCAGAAATCATGACCCAGTTACTCAAGATAACCCACAGACCTTGTTGTGAGCAGTTTCATGTAGAAACTATTTTCTTTCTACCAAACTACACCCGCCAACTGAATCATCGGGCAGAAGGAAGTGTGCATATATTCACAGATATATTCAAGAGAGGCAGACTTCTCCATGGCAACTCACACCAGAACAATCCAGACTGTTAAAAGCACTATAGGAAAGAGAGAAAAACACATTTTTGATATGGGGTGAACTGTGCCTTTAATTCACAATGCAGACAGAATGGAACTCATTCTTCAGGCCACACAGTTTATTCTAATCCTGAATATTTTCAATGCTGCAAACCTCGATCAGCAGAGAAGCAATAACAGATTTAACTGTTCTTATTTGTGTCTGTAAATACCCCTCTGTGTGTGCATACGTAACCCTGTGTGACTGTGTTTTCATGCCACGTACCGCATCTGCCATCCAAGCTGAGATCACGGCAGAGCGGGCCTACGCCCAGCTCAGGCAGTGGTAATCCTGACGTGATGACAGCCTGGCTTCACAGGTATGGCAACTGCTTCTGCATATGTCTGAGCCGAGACGAGGTTATATAATAAAACATGGAGCACATGCAGATAGCTTTCCATCTAGGAGCAGCATGGCCCGCTTTCCAATGCTTTACTCTGTGTTAGTGTGTGTGCTGCGGCCCTAAAACACTAACACCCATACTGTTACAAAACAATCCAGACAGTGCTTATCTGTCCTTTGTGGATAGTGTGCAGGCATGCTTTGGATTGTGGTCACCTTTAACATGAACTAAAGGGAGAATAAAAGAGAAGTGTGGCCTGGTCGGTTCATTTCAGTCCCTCGCATGTTATGAAACATTTGGAATATGTTTTATATACTTTATTTTTTCATTAAAGTAGCGCAACATTGCAGCCAAATAGGTTAAAATGCCAGTATTCATGCAGCAAAATGAAAGAGCGACCTCACTGCTCATAATGCTTTATATAATAATCAAACCGTTTCATGTTGGGTCTGTGCTGTTTTATAGTGCCGTTATATAGAACATGAAGTGTGCTTTTTGAACTGCATGCCAACAGCCTCACTGCCTGACAAATTATACCCTTTCCACTTTCCCAATGGTTGTTCTGGCACAAAGACAGGGGGGTTAAACAAAGTTATACAACAGCAGGAAACTAAGGTTTCTTTATGCAGAAGGCTAAATTGGGCTCTCGGGGATTCGGCGCTGTGAGGTGACAGTAAATGAGAGAGATCTCACACTCCCCGCATTCTGCAGGGAGAAGGCAAATCAAAGGTGGGAAGATTTGATCGGAGGAGTTTGCTTTGGGGCCTGTGTCTTTGTACAGAGTCAAGAGGTTAATGCCTGTGTGCGCCCACCATTAGGAAGGCGCCGTGCAGTGCTGTGGCACTATTACAGTGGTACACAGGTGGCACATGCAGGAGACACACACATACATTAACATAATAATAGGTATAGAAGGAGGCATTCAAGCCCACACACATAAGTCCATGCAAACATATACACTGTAACGTATGATTTGGATCTCATGCAGCTGCCTCCACTTACAAAATGTCTTCTGTCCTCTGGGACAAACTGAACAAACACTTTGACACACAACTTTTCATTCTCAGCATAAAAACTATATCATACAAAAGAAATTAAAATGGAGATAATATGGAGCTAATTAAATACAATATATTTTTTTTACCAAATACCTCAGTAAACATATAATGAAGCTTTGCGTTAGTTCATGCAGGACACGGAAGTCATATGACCCAGCTGTAATCAGGTGTTGTTTCTTGTCAGTCACACACCAGTCACAGCCCATTCCCACACAAGGCGGTAGTGATGTGATGTTGTTGGTTATTCTGGTACAAACGGGACATGTTCTGGACTGTTTTGTGAATGTTTGTGTGTGTGCGACTATGACACTTTATTCACTAATAGAGACAGTCAGGCTATGGCGTAGGTACAGCGTTGATTCGACGCAGAAGTATAAATCCCACATTATTCATAGTCCTGACATGGCTCTAGGGTCAAAATGATTTTTGATGTCTTGCTGGGCCCACTCTTCTACACCCGTGGGATTCTCTGCATTGCACTCCCTGTTTTGGCATAGCATGCTGCTTGTCTAATCCAGGGAGCACCTCAAGAGAGGAGCCCTCAGTGCCAAACATAACTGTATTTTCATTTGCTCCAATAAATGGTTAAATCTCTAACAGCTGTGTATCTGACTGAAGTGGAGTTGGTGATTGGTGCTTTCTGAAAATATTTACACAATTAGATTTCCGATAAATAGTCACAAGTTCTGTGGAAATAATGACTAAGCAGGTATCAGTAATAACAGAACAGCCAGACAGTCTGGTAGGTTTACTGTAATGCAGCCTCTGAAATCAGAAAAAGAAAACAATGCTATCCAAAATCTAAGATGAAATCTAATCTCTGATATCATTTTAATACATTTCCCAGCCATACTCACGACATGTTACACATTAATGACACAGTACTGTAGATTTTACAGGAAGTATTACACAAAGTGTTTGTCATAAAACGTTTAACTTTCACTTTCAAATGTACACTTTTCCTTCGTTTGTCCACTCTTTAAACACCTTGACGATGAATTTCAAAGAATAAAGTCCTTCTAGATTTATTAAAATGACAACATGGTAAAAAAAAAACTGCCTATTTTGCAAGAGTCTGGGTGAAACCACACTTACTCAACCTGTTGTTCAGTCGCAGCGCGCCTGTGCTGCGAGCACAAGAATAACTCCTCCGCCTTTTATACCTCAGCGACATGCAGAAGCGCACCATGTGACAGTGAGGCGACATCTCTACGTTTTCCCATCACACCCTGCTGATGTGATGTACAGCTCCGAAACACTGTGGTAACTCTTCTGTGACCACAAACTTCCTCTATCTCTGACCGCAATCAAGAACAGTGGCAAAACGACCCCAGCCCAAGGGCCCAACCTTAGGGTGGCACTCCTTCCTGTGTTGAAAATACCCACAGTGAAAGATCACACATCTGTCAGGACGTGTGCGAGTGGCCCCATTTGAGCGGAGTGATGAAATACATTGAGAAAGATCATATGGACGCGACCCTGAGCAACCGCTATACATTGTGAGAAAATCTGAAAGACTTGGGGAGGATACTGAAACATAGATTTCATGAAACATAGATTTCAAGAACTTGCAATTGTGAAAGTCTTGTTTTTTTTCCGCAAGCAATTTGTCTCTTTCAAAATGTGGGGACGATGTTGGAAGGCAGCAACAGAGACAGGAAATGACAAGATATGGAGCTCAGTTTATAGAGCTCTGCAGACTGAGTGGAGCTGAAGGTCACCCTGCACCATTAAACCCTGAGAAACCCTGTGTCGTGTCTTTCTCCTGTTTGTCATGTGTGTGTGTTTGTGTGTGTGTGTGTGTGTGTGTGTGTGTGTGTGTGTGTGTGTGTGTGTGTGTGTGTGTGTGTGTGTGTGTGTGCGTGTGTGAGTGTGTGTGTGTGTGCGCGTGTGTGTCTATGTCTTCGTGCCTGTGTGTGATAAGTGTATAAATAAGTCAGTACCTCCTCCAGTGGCAACTGTATGTGACTGTATGGTACTTGTGGAAGAGGAATTTAAACAGGGTTTAATCATGATTACCTATAAAGTGTTATAAGAAGTTGCATTGGGCCCCCTAGGATCTTTTTTAAAAATTGGACTTTCTAAACAAAAAGTTCAGAAATAAGGTAGGCTAAGTAAATAATTACCCGGACACTGCAAATCTCTTTGGGATGTATTAGATATGAAAACTCTAAACAAAAGTCAAGACAAACTGCTTGCCAGCACTGCGGCCCATGATTTAAGTTAAATAACTTACATAAAGAGACTGGTTTGAGAGAATCATTCAAAAGGTTTGGGACTAATAGACAAATGCTGTCTTTACTGTAGTGTATTAAAAGATACTGAGCCCCCGTTAGCTCACCTGATAGAGCAGGCCTTGTCCTTGCCGCAGTGGCCACAGATTCGATGCTGACCTGTGACCCTTTGCTGCATGTCATCCCCCCTTTTTATTTATGCTAACAACTGTCCTGTCAATTAAAGGCAAAAAAAGCCCTCAAAAGCATCTTAAAAAGACCCCTTTTCACACTGGCCAAAAGAACAAAAACAAAACACTACTACCAACTAATATCTGGCTTTTCTGTTTAATGGGGAAGGTTCCATATTCAACCCCGAGACAAATGACTCTGCAGTTGTCTAGTAGTATGTGTTGGCTTTAGTTCTGATCAGCTTCGATAAGCAGTGACTGAAATATGACACCCAGGTAGACAGTCTTTTTGCTTTTTACTAGCCTGTTTTCTGGCT
Organism: Epinephelus awoara; assembly: GCA_035609425.1. Lineage (NCBI taxonomy): Eukaryota > Metazoa > Chordata > Actinopteri > Perciformes > Serranidae > Epinephelus > Epinephelus awoara. The sequence goes on along the minus strand of CM069299.1, from coordinate 25,356,863 downwards.
GGTCGAACTTGAGACACAGGAAAAAAAAAAATTAGTAAGGTGTACCCATCTACTGCAGGCAGCGGGAAAGCAGTCTATCACCTATTATTAACATGTTACACAGGTAAAAACCAGTATACATGTGCTACTTTTGGTGGAAAAGGGAAATTACAGTATACAAGTTGGTTCAGTGCCATGTGAGGTGACAGCATGTTACAATGAGAAAGGCCCCCAAACCAAATTCTGCTCAGGGCCCCCTAAAGTTTAAGGCCGGCCCTGCCACTATGTATGATAGAAACTTTTGAAAAGGCAGCACAGTGGCCTCACTGCAAGAGGGTTCCTGGTTGAAACCCAGGGTTCAGATTTTGCATGTTCTCCCTGTGTCAGCGTGGGTTTTCTGCGGGTACTCCGGCTTCCTCCCACAGTCCAGAGACATGCAGGTGGGTGTGAATGAATGGTTGTCTGTATCTATGTGTCAGCCCTGTGATAGTCTGGTGACCTGTCCAGGGTGAACCCCGCCTCTCGCCCAATGTCAGCTGGGATAGACTCCAGCCCCCCTGTGACCCTGACAGGATAAGTGGTTACGGAAAATGAATGAATGAATTGTGTGACTAACTCTCTGATAATAAAACAGTGTATTTAATCAAATACAAAAATATATATATTTGACGTCCTGGGTTATGTTTTAGCCGCTTATTCATTTTTCAGTGTTCAAAGAAAAGAGCAAATCCCAGCGTGCACTCAATACACAACAGTGACACAGCATGGAAAGCCCCCAGGCTATCACAGGACTCACACAGTTAGACTATGTTGTATGCTGAGCTGGGATTTAAAATGAACCGAGGATAAGACAAAATAGTCAAGTCACTGTGGTGACATGTATGTGTGTGTGTTTTCAGGCTACATTTGGTACAGTGCATTTGCAATGGATTTACTGTGCATGAAACACATCTCCGTAAACAGCTTTGTGGTCTATCCTGTTTAAACAAGCCTCCCTCTCCTCATCCTCCCTAAATCTTATAATCGTAAATCACATTCATTTACAGTAACTGGAAGTGTGAGTGATGTTACCCAATGTGGTGCTAGTCACATGATATCCCAAGCAGACTACTAAAGTGAAAGTGAATTCATGGGGTTTTCCAGCAGCAATTTATCACACGCACACCTCAGAGGTCTACGGTGTGCACTTGTTTCAGGGAAAAGGTTTAGCCTCGTAGTGCTCTGCTCAGCTTTAACTAAAATTGTTTCCTTCAAGCAGTTTGGCACCATCAAACTCCAAGCAGGGGCTTATTTGTCTGCCAAGGAGAGGAGTCTCTTATGGGAACACTAAAAGCCAAACAAATTAAAAGAGATTGGGCGAGATTACCGTCCCAAAAAAGCAGCTTTATATGGGAGCTGTAAAATCACGGCCAGGCAGTATTTGTTTGTGTGCAAGTTAAAGAGCTCCTGGCAGCTGGTGGGAAGTTGTTGTGAAGATACCAGCCAAGTTGCTGCATGAGTTGTAACATTAGTGATCAATATGGAAACAGGGAGCGTGTAAGAACCTGTACACGCGCACTCACAAAGTGCAAGCAGACATCTTCTAGCATGCTTTGTCTATATATGCACATCTCTGTGTCCATTCACGTAAAACTCAGAGCTCCCGTCCTTCAGAAGATGGACGACGCAAATGGTTAACGGTCAGCTCGACCCTGACGGGACTGTCAGAGACATACAGCAGATGCAGTCGTTTGGCTCCCGCTGCACTTGTCAGGATGTGGGAAGGAGGCGGCGGTGATTGCACGCTGGCACAAGTCAGCTTGGCCGCTCCTCTGAAGACATAAGTAACTAAAATGTCACAGCTTTCTAACACCACATTCGCGTCATCAAAAAAAGCCCACAGTTGCTTTTCCAACCTTTGCACATCCAGGAAAAAGTCAGTTCAGGAGGTGTGTTTTTGCCAGCAACACTTTGACTCACATTCATTCGGTTCCACAAATTCACACCTGGCACATTTATGAGCAGTTCTCTGCTTTGGGCCACAGGTGTGAAACATATTTGTCACTGGCACTGAAGTTAGGGTTCAGATTCGGGCACATGCATGTTGTCATTGAAAGGACACATACTAGTAAAGTACTCTGCTTTCGCATGCTGTGCAAAAGCATCGTATAAGCTGGGAGCTGAGTGTAAACCTCCCACATGGCCGGCAACAAGTCCACCTCTGAACCGCTGATGCAACATTACCACAAAGACAGGTAGTGTGCAGGTAGTATTAGTGGGCCCTCTAGAGGCCTGAGGCTCCTGTGCACACCATGCAGTCAACAGCTCGGCCTCTTTCTGGATGCTGAACACCTCCAGCAGAATAATTACAGTGTGTAGTCAAGGCCCAGCTTCTCTTGCCTTCATCCTTCAACCCTGAACTCAAGGCACGTCTAGTTTCCTGTCCTAAGTTGACTGTAATCACTTTGCATCCAGCTATAAAACTGTCTCTTATTTACCAAACCAGCAGAACCTTGAGCCTCCACAACCTCACCTGAGAGCCACAGCTTTTAGCTCATATCACAAAGCAGGATAATTACACCAGCATGCACTTGGCTTAATAACGTCTCACGGCTGCCTCAACTATGTGCTAATCTACCAGTTAAACTTGTCAAATGATCATTACAGTCACTTTATGGATGCTCAGTTGTCCTCTCCTGCAGAGCAATGAGTGAGGAATCTTGGCGCGGTGAGCCCCCTAGAGGTAGATATTTTAACTGCAGCCTGGCTCATGCCCAGAGGGTGTATGTGTCACCTGAGGACACGACGTGCATACCTGAGCTCTCAAATGTGACACGTAGAACAAAAAGTCAGACACAATAAATGCATTCCTGTCAGAATGAGCGTCTAAGTGTTTAAGTGTGTGCTGCACGTCAAGTCTAAGTGCATAAGTCGCCTTATTACTCTGCTGTAATACCGTGTTGTTGTCCTCAGATTTGTGTTTAACAGCAGGTTTTCTTCTTTATTGCATTGACTAGCATTATTAGCTCGTGTTTTTGTCCAAATCCCTGCAGCAATTAGTGATTTTAGCCTAATATTTAATTGTCTTCTATGTGAGTCTCACTCTAAACTGCTTTAACTAGTTGATGAAAGCAAGTAGAGCAACTGATAATCACTTTTCCATCAGGGCAAGCTGCACTGCAACACACACTCCCCTCCTTTCCCTGTGCTACAGTACAGCTGCACGAGACTTGCACTCCTGACTACGTGCCACGAGATATTACTCTACGTCTTCTTTTTGTTTCCATTTCTCCACAGAACTCATGCACCTTCTTTTTTTTTTTTTTTCAATTTTAACTCATGCCTAATAAACCTGCTGAGTAGGAAAACAGCATGACCTCGTCTGTCCCCAGCACGCTGTGTCTCCCTTTCGCGGATTGGCACAGCGCCCAGACGGCTGCTGCTTGCGTGCCACCACTGTTTGGGTAGATTTGCATCTGGGCTCTAGAGAAAACTGGGATGATTCACCAGTCATTTTGTGAGTGTGTGTGTGTTCTTAGCAGAGTGTGCTGTCTGCCTGGTCTCTCTACCTCACCCTCGCTTCTCAGTGGAACTATTTCTGTATCATTCTCCCAAAAGCAATAAACAATAAAATGGAGGGGTTGGGGGATTACTACCAACCACTGATTATAGCAACTTAACCACAGTGTGTGTGTGAGTGTATGTGTGTGTGTGATGACCTTACAGCACCGTAAGAAGGGGAATACACAGGAAGACTGTATCATGACAATAGGTTGGACATCTGGAATATAAGAGCGAAAAATAAGACCTAAACACTTCGGGGGGAGACGAGCTGCCCGTTTTGCCTCACACTTGGGATGTGGGGCTTTCATGACAAATTCATATACTTTATAATGTGCGAGTCCACTTGGGACCGCCGCCCAAACACCTGCGAAAACTCTCCCATTCATCACCAGGGCAAATACATGTCAAGGCTTTTTATGTAAAGTACAGAATGTACAGCGCCAGCGGATGAAGGGAGAAGTTGGCAGTATAGGACGCGTTGCTGTCCCCGAAGGAGGTTTTAGTCATTGTAAACCCATTTCAACGAGCTCATTTTTATTTTCACAGAACACATAATTACATGTGAACTTATAGGAAATGTTCCTACCTGTTTTTTTTAACTGCTCAGTGCAGGAAAGTGCATGATGTGCAAGGCAAGTAATTTTAATGCCCTGTTATTGCAATGACCCAAATACCCCCTCTGGAAATCCTGTTTAAAGCACTTTGAGTGATGATGGATGTTCTATTTAGGAAAGTAGTTAATTAATCAGTTGACTAGATACTGTAGACATTAAGTTTTTTAAGATGTTTAATTTTGTTGGACCTGATTTCTTCTTTTTATATCCTCATTATATGCCGGAGCATCAGAGGCAGTGTGGCATTGCTCCCTTGTTCCCTGTTTGAACTTGTCTTTTAGGCCATGGCCGATCTGAGGGCAATAAAGCATGACATCAGAGCCGGGTCATCCTGGGAGAACTTTGTTGGCTCCTAAATCATTATGTCCTTTTGCCACCTAGCTGTGATGTCCTCAGTAGATTGAACAATTTCTACACAGAGCAACGGAGGATGCACCGTTTGATTCAGACTTTAATTAAAAGAAGATTGTGTTTTGTTTGTCTTGGCAGCCTGTGGATTGGTAGGTGTGTTAAAAACACTGCGTTCTGAAAAAGGCAGCGTGCCAGGGGGTCAGTCTTCAAAATCTGAAATTAAAAGATTGCATCAGGATTATGAGAATGTGGCTTTGCCTTAGTTTCTCTGTTAAAATTCAGAGAGCATAGTCACCAGTAAATAATTTGCTTTTTCACTTAAGTACACTGCTAACAGGACAGTTGACAATCAGCTTGCATTACACTGCAACTAAACTATGTCCAATATAAAGACATTTATAGAATTTTAATGTAGTCATTTAAAAAGATGAATAATTAGCATAACATTGTCAGACCAATTTGCAAATGCAATTAAGCAGCAGCTCTATGCAGAGCCTTCGCCGTAGCCTACATGGCCGATGCTGTTGTGAGCATTTATACTTGTGCGGTGGTGTGTCTGTGTCACTCTGCAGTTACACCTCCAGAATGCTAGTCGGTGTCTGGGTTTCTTTGAAGTGCTGTAAAGTTTAATTGATTCGAAACACACATTAAACACACATTAAACACACATTAAACACACATTAAACATGGCTTAATAGCGACAATTTTAAACACAAGAACGTACGGACACATTTTCATCACAAATACAACATGCTAATGTTTTTAGCACAAGCCTATGGCATTTTACATTGTATAAATTAGCCTAGTAGCTAGCAGACTTTTCCTCTACTCATATGAAGCCAGGGACAACAGCAACAATTAACAAAGGTAACGTTACAAAATTCGGCTTCATCACAACTCATAAAGTTCACCGACAAAACAACTGTCTTATACTAAACATGTTCTCCAAACAAATATAACATACAAACGTTATTAGCACAAGCTTATGGAATTTTACATTGTATAAATTACAACAATGTTAACAACAATCGTAGACCCACGTGCCTCATGCGAGCAACTGGAAAGACTTAAAAACAATCAGAGCAATGAAACATGATGTATAGTGCTGAGTGACAACCAAATGTAAACAGCTTGCAGCATGCAGAGATGAGCTAGGATGGCGTATTATCAATATTTCTGTGAATGGGTGTGGCTGTTTTTGCCATCAGAATTTTCAAAACAGTAGTTAAGTTCCTAATCAGCTGCAGCCATCTTGGTTGTTTTCGAACGTGCATGCTAAACATAGGTTTATGTTCTCCCAGCACGGGAGTGCACGAGCCAAAAACAGTCACTACATATTTTGTTTTACAGCTTCACAACTTGTCCGTCATCGTCATAAACCTAACTCATAAAAGATGAACGGATGTTGAAGCGAGCCAGGTCGACTGCAAATCAGTTGAAAGGAAGGAGGATCAGACGCATCTGCCAGAGAAAATAAAACATGAGCTCGCTGATTCGTTTGGTTCTCAGGCACTAATAACTAGTTTGGTTGCTAACTTCATGCCACCTGCCTACTAGACTAGCAAAAAATGCCAATGTGCCATTGAGCATAGCTTATAAAACTTTGTGGTCACCTGCTCATGTACAGTTGGCATCAGTTGGTCTTCCTGTTCACTTAACAGCCCATTCAGCTATGACAGCTTGTACAGAAAGACATCGATTGTGTGATTTTGGAAGTGGCCTGGTTTCCTCTGTGTAAACAGAGAAAGGTAGTGAAGGTGAGCTCTCAACACACAATACAGTAGAAGCTCTTAAGCCAGATTTTAACATCCTCCTCGAATTGAATGGTAGCATTCAGGTGGACAGTAAAATGTCAGTGTGTAAAAGTGGCCATTTATACCCCGAGGTAGCCAGGTTTATTTTGTTTTACTTTCTTTTCTTTGCGCTGTTGGCAGAAGAAGTCCCTCTAGCTCAAACTAGATGTTTTTCCCTTTGTCCTTAAGCTTTCCAAAGAGGTGTGGTTATGTGATGACGGTGCAATTGGCAGAGCATTCTTTCCTTCCATTGCGGCTGGGTGATTTAAGGTCAAGTTGGCAGCGCAGCAGCCTCAGTGTGAGAAAACACAATATAAACAACCTTGTGAGTGTACCCAAACACTACATATCAAACCTAACACGTGTGCACAGTACACATAAACACAAGCATACACACGCGTTGATACCGTATGCTCTTGGGGGTGCCCTCTCTTTACCTTATTTAACAACAGGTTTTAATGCCGTTTTTGCACCATATGACAGGGTTATGAGTTAAACATAGTGTGAAATTCCCTTCCTCTTGGACTGTGAATTTATTACATCTTGCAGACATGTGACAATTCACCACTTCCCTTTTAAAGATCACAAATTTGCCTTTCACGAGGCAGTCACATCTGACCGCTTCATATTTGGAATTTCATATCATGCACAGTTCAGATTTCAGGTTTGTTTCGCAGCTGAATTTTACATGATGAGAAAGTACCTGGAATAGATTGATCGCTACTGCATTTCCATATCTCAGCGCGAGCGGTCGAGGCAGATGGCCGCCCACCACAGAGCCTGCTTCTGCTCAAAAGTTTCTGCCTCTTAAAAGGAAGTTTTTCCTCGCCACAGCTGCCAGTGTATGTGTGCTGGGCATTGTTGGGTCTGTGTAAATTAGAGAGTATGGTATAGACTTGCTCTTAAAGTGTCCTGAGATAACTTTTGTTATGATTTGATGTTATAAAAATGAAACTGACTTGACTTGACGTATCCTTGAACCGCTTTTCTAACAGAAAAATCCTTGCAGTGTTTTATTGTACTGGCTAGTCAATCCAAATATAAAGGTCTTCATGGCCTCTTTTCAAAATGGGAGAAATGTTTTTATAATTAATGGCATAACCAATAGTCACTGTATAAAGTGAACTTTAGAAAACATTTTCCATTAAAGTAAGTTTGGCTTAGATTCCTTTCATTGTCAACAGATACGCAAGATCCTATTGTTAATGGTGTCTCTCTGTACATGAAGGCCGACGTGTTTATGTATTTGTGTGTGCGCGCGCTTTTGTGTGTGTGTCTGTGTGTGTGTAGGTGGTTTTCAGCCACTTCCTTTTGTAAAAACCAACCAAGGACAGCATGTTCTGAGAACGACTGCTTTCACTTTGCACAGCTACCACAGAGAGGTCGATGACGAGTGTGCGAGCAACATGTTTTCTGTGAGCGGGCGCGCGTGTTCAATAATGAGCCTCAAGGTGATCTAAGACAACTGCACAGTGCCCTCCATTTACTGCAGCCGCCGCTTTTACGTAATTGTATTGGTCTGCGGTCCTGCGAGATGTCTGCAGAACAAAAACATCAGCGCGGAAACACGTGTATACACACACCACGGGGGTATTGACAAAAAAGAAGAAGAAGTAAAAAAAAAGGCATTGACTTTGCTGTCTAAATGTGGTTTGTCAGTTGGCTTTGTTAACGTCGACTAGTTAATTTCACAACATTTCATCCCGCTGCTCATTTCCCTGTATGTCTCTAATCTGCATTGTCACCACAAGGGTGGTAAGCACAATGTGCTTCATCCTAACGGTTTGTGGAAGATTAGTGATACACTGAACAAAGGCTGCTGTTTTGGCTGACTGGCAAGGCCTTTCATGGGTTTAGTGGTGGCTGCTCTGTACTTTTTGTTCAGCTGTGGGATATGTCTACCGACAGCTTTGGCTGCCTTATTGCTAGGTATCATCGAGACACTCTTAGTGCCACACAGACATACTGCTGGAGATTTGCTAAGCCTAAATATCTTCCCTGGAGAGGAATTTTGCCAAATGGCCATCTGCTGAAAGCTTCTCCTTCATCATCATTTACTGTTACTGAATTAAACATGACCCGCAGTTGCTTGAAAGAGAAAAAAAAAAGGAGCATTCCCTGGACAATGCCGACCATTATTACTCCTTGCTATCAGCTACATCAAAGCCTCTTCCCTGACCCTTTTGCCTTTTGATGAAAAATTGCTTCGTTTCAGGTAGCAACCTGGAGTTTTGGTTTCGAAACCACTTTGTTGCAGCGAGGCTAAAGAAAGACTAGAGCAGGAATAAAAAGCAAACATGCAATTTGTTGAACATGATGCTCAATAGAAGCACTCGGAGGTCAAAATCACATGTTCCCTGAGAGCGATCCTCTTTGGGTTTAGTTTCTGCCATAGGTTGTGAATAGACAACACACACACACACACACACAACCATGAGTATTCTGATGATAACGTCTGCGATGCTCCACTTGCGAGCACAGGGGCAGCAAGGCACATCTAAATCTATAGCAGAGTGACAGCTTTTAAATCACGTACGCAGCAGCGCCAGCTCCTCTTCACGTAGACGCCCACATGATCCCACTCCCATGTTATCGCTGTTTGATCACTGATAAAGATACCTGCGCACACACTCACACAACAAAAAGCCTTTACGTAACATAATCCTCTTAGCGCTGAACTTTTTATACAAAAACTTTCACTCAATTTACTTTCACCGACACTGAGCTCAGCTGCACCGCCACAATACAATGCAAGAGTGTCTGCTTCCTATCCCATGGCGAAACATACATGTGCTTCCTCCACGAATGTGTGCACAATAAACAGAGTGTGTGTCTGCACACAACAGAGTTTTCTTTCTCTCGCACGTATAGCACAGATAAGTGTTGTCATGAATCTCTGTCGTACACATACACATTACATACACACCCACGCACACCCGTAAACAATCACTTACATACAGCAGACGTACATGGAGGCCAGTTTTGCTAAATCAGCATGGGCCAGTGGAAAATTGAAAGGCTGCAAATCAGCTCCTAAAGTACAGAAGATGTTATGTAATCCTAAATGCATTCAAAGAGTTAATGCAGAAAAGCATTTGATTGATATTAAAAAACCTAACATCCCATGGAGAGCAGCCCTGCACATCTCATGCTCAACATAAGCTGGATTTTTTCTCTGAACTTCAACAACTTTTGAACTTTTCATTGCTCAGTAACAGCAAAGACAGATCCAGTGTTTACATGAAAGAGAACATTCCTTTCAAAAGCTCGGCTGCATTGCATTTTAAATATGCTCTTTCTTCCCTTTGGCCTCAGTCGCCTGAGTTATCGGTCTTTAAGCTACTTAAAACGGTTGACCTCATGTGAGAAAATGGGGAACGATGGATGAGACGAGAACAAAATGTTCTAGATGCTCAGAGTTGAAACTAGGTCAGGAAGTCTGGAGGCAAAGAGTGTGCTTCCTCCTACTGGTCGTTGTCTGTAGTGTAAGTGGCCATTATGGGTTGAAAATGGTTCCATAACATGGTGAATTAAGTTGCAGGGCCACTTTCACCGGCTCTCTGAAACTAATATATTTACTGTGAGTCTGTTTTACTGCTGCTGGAAGTGACAGAAGTCTTCTGCTGAAACTGTTGGGGTTTGGAGTAATGAGAAATAAAAAAAGGTGCTGATGTGAAGATGGTTCTAGATTTATAGATATGCTCTTTTGGCACATAGAAAATAATGTTAAGATCAGTGTCTGAACTGCTCGAGGTGTTTCAGTCTCACCAGCCCTTGGGGACTCATTTCAACATGTGGGGAAACATATGGAACTAGGTGTGAGAGTCCTCCACCATGAAATGTTGACCATCAAACACTCAATTTCCTTCATTCTGGTGATTTTTTTTAAACGTCTTTTCTGCTTCAATTTATGGTGTAAATGTCTTTCATACTTTAATGTTTTTATGCATATTTTTTTTGAGGAGTGACAAATTCATTTTTTAAATATTGAGGCGCATGTGTTCCCTGTATCCCCCTCAGAATGTATGCCTATGTACAGTGTACGTGCTAAATCCTAAGAATGTTTTTATATTGGTACTACTCTTTTGGCCTCACTGTCTCAATTACATAAGGTGTTTCAGTGTCATCAGCCCAAGAGTGTAGGTTTTGTTTCAACACAGGAGAAAACACATGAGTCTGGGGGTCCTCTGCTAGAAAACTTTGAGCATCAGACACTTAATTTCCCCCATTCTGGTGAGTTTTTATGCGGAAATTTTCTGCATCATTTTATGCTGTAAACATCTTTAATTTTGTCTGCTATTGCCATGTTTTTACTGGTGGAGATAAATGCACATGTTCTAAATCCTGGGTCTTTAAAAGGGATTCCTTGTGCAATCATGTGAGCTAGCCAAAGCTAAATCACTGTGCAGCACCTATCCACAGGTAGATTGCAATACTGCTGAAACATTTTGGCCAATAAGCTGACTTATTATTACAAGTGAACGGACATTCATGTGAGCCTCAGTGGGTCATTTTGTAACTTTTCAATCAGGAGACACTGACTGTATCAATGTGTGGTGTAAATGTCTTTAACTTGGTCGAAATAAAAGTCTTCTGCCACTTTCATGTTGTCATCAAGAGGGACAAATGCATGTTTTAAATACTGAGGCGCGTGTGTCCCCTGCATCCCACTTGAAATCTACACCTATGTGCAGTACATGGTGTAAATCCTAAGAATGTCTTTACACTGCTGCTACTCTTTTAGCTTCAGTGTCTAAATTATTGTACTAGATTTAGACTCAGCAGCCTGTTTCCGCAGTGTCTCCAGGATCCTGACATCTGCACAGCCAGCACCTCTTCACCTGGTCTGCAGCTGCTGCTTTAGCCCATCTTCCACTTCTGGGTTTGACAAGTTCTTCGACCTCTCTGCACATCAGTGTTGTACCGAGGCTCGCTGCAGCCTCACTGTTTTGCTATTGACACGTCTCATCAGTGGAGGCTACTTCGGTTTCTGGCTGGTCCGGATGTGTATTGCTTTAAATGCTAAAAGCTACAAAATCCCCGGAGAGCAGCTATTGACATGTCTGGCACCAACCATTACGCCATATTTGAGCTTCCTCAGATCACCTAGCTTTCCCATTTTAGAGTCAGTCCAACAGCCGATGAACCTCTGGACCCTCTTGGTATGTACATACTGTATGAGTCTGCCACTCTGTGTGACATCTGTGAGACATGATGGGAGACAGCTTTTGGCTGCACATCATTGTTTATTTGGCAATTGGAGATACATGGCTATTAGTCACATAATGTATCTGTCCGAGCAGCTCTACCTCAACATACATCCTCATTAATAGCGCTGCCATTTTCTGTTTCGTTGAGTTAATCAGATCATTAAGGCTGTTTTCTGAACTTTGATGGATATCTACGTGTCAGCAGATGTTAACTGTTGGTGCATAAGGTAAATATAACTTTATGAAATGTACCAAAGCACCACTGTGAGATCTCACATCGTACAGATAATGTAAAGACTGCAGCTGCATTTATTTGCACATTAATATCTGAACCTTTCGACCTGAGTCTCATTCACAGCACCATAAACACTGCACAGCGTCTTATCTGCCTTCCACTAGATGTGTTTAGAAGCCACGTCCTTCAACGTAGAAAGGCCCGTGTGTGTGTGTGTGTGTGTGTGTGCCTTATCTTGGTAACACTTTTATCTCTGATCACATCGTCCATCAGAAAGGCCTCGGACACTGTGTACTTTTATTCCAGAGCTTAAAAAAAAGACATCTTTGGGAGCTCTCCACTTGTATTTCAACATTAAATACAAACTGTATGCAGTATGGTGAGGTCAGGAGCTGGGTGCATTTTTCACCCCAGTGACACTGAGGAGCAGCACATGGTGCAGCCTCATGATGTGCGAGCCTGAAGACGAAATATAGACAAATGAAACATCTTCACGACTCTGCTGCTCCACATTTTGTTTCATTTTCAGGTATCAGAAGGTGAGAGTAAGTACGAGTTGCGCATTAACTTAACAAAAAAAAGTGCGCTCTGCTATATCTACGATATTTGAAAGCCCAAAATACCATGGCTGCACACGAGAAAACCTTTTTGATGGTGAGCGCTATTCAAATAACCTGTAGCCTTTCTCCGGTGATCATTATCTTCAAGCAGGAAGGGCTGTGTGTGGTTCTGCGGGAACGTTTTCATCTGGGGAAGAGACAGCAGGAAGGAGAAACTGACAGTGGGAAGAATCTATCGCAGAGGCAGAGATACACAGGGAAGTGGGATTAAACTGTCCCTGGCCTCTTCATCCAGACACTTTGTAGTGCTGACCTGCACACGAACCAGACACAGAGTTGCTGAGAGGGGTTAACAAGGGGAGTAATTAAGGAATAAAACTATCTGCCAGCACTTTCTTTCTCTCTTTCTCCCTCTGACTTTTTCCCTCCCTATCCCTCCACTGCCGCTCCTCCATCAACTCTACTTCCCCTCTCCCAGAGCCCTTTGTTGGCTCGCTGCTCCGCTCTAATCTGGCATGCCGTTCCCCTCCTAATTTGGGGACTCATTACGAGAGTGATTATCTCACTGCACTCTGTGCGGGTTTAGGGAGGAAGACGGTGAGCGGTGTAGGTTGTCGAGCTATCTGTGCTGCAGCTTATAGCCTCAGATATATATATTTCTGTGCTTCCCTGCTTACGACAGCACAGAGGTTATCTGCGAATGAGTCAGATGGTGTAATATTGAGCGCTGTGTCACCTTCTCCAGCCAGCTTGGTGATCATCCCTCATGCAGGTTCAGCGTGACTTAAAGGATTTGCTATATAAACAAAATGAAAAGGAGCATGAGTTAACTTATGATTCCACATGATTGGTTTATGAAGCTTATATAGATTATTCTCCTGCGTGACTCAGGATCAAAGGCCATTATTCAATTTCACTTCAACTTTTGGGGCAGTCTGGATTACAATGCCTTACGGCGAATATTGAAATTACACTGGCAAAGTCAAAATGATGAATACCTGCGAACGTATGTGTAAGACTCGATCAGATTAAAACTGATTCTTCATTAGGGTCAAATTAAATGAGTTAAAATCTAATTGAATCTGCAATAAAATAAACCCTTCTCTAGTGATTCAATAAAATGACAAAATGAATCTACGTTTAAAAAAGGTTATTAAATAATTAATCCATACAGTGATCAATGAGTTGCGGGCAAACCCCCGAGGAGACTCAGCATGTTCTTGCACCGGCTTGAACTCCACTTGAAAGGCAAAGACAAGTCAGGTGCAGGCTTTATGGCGTGCATCAATATGAATGTGAGTGATCGTTCCCCCTGTTATGGACGGGACCTCTTAGTCTAACCTTGCGCCCAAACTGATGCAGGACTTGGCTCCGCAGCCCGTGATCCTCAGAGAGATTTAGTGGAGAATTAAAATGAATGAATTAGAGTAAAGGGGGGTTCTCAATCATGTCCTGGGTGCAGTGAGCACACACCAGAGGGGTTGTATTTCCTGTCGCCACATGGTGGCACTGGAGAGCAGTGTTTATGCTTGTGTCTTATTATTTCATCCCTCCCAGTCGACAGAGCCTGTGTCCACCTCCGAGGAGCCAGACTGAGCTCAGCTGTGCCGGTTGGCGATTGACTGCAGACGCTGGAGTTGTGCTGTGTGAATAGGAACTAATCCGACCAGCATTGTGAATAAAAGATTAGAAGTACACGACCATAAAAGCACTGATTTTTGGAATAATTGCTGCTGTTATACACATTTTCTATTGAATTATTGTTATTTTGACATGTACTTTTAATTTCATTTACACAAGAAATGAGAATTTGAGCTTAATTTCAAAGATCTGAACAGAAAGAAAGTAGTTTATTTGAACTTAATGTTTGAAGGGTAAAAGCTCAAATAATTCATTTATTGACCCTGGATTTCAATAGCTCAAAATAACTAAACCTGATGTCAGGAATAAAGAGAGTACCTTGAACTAACCTTAATAACTCTGTGTACTCATCACGCTTTCTTTGCTGAAGCACAAACTCTACATACAAGAGATGAAAGTTCTCAACATGGGTAACGCAGAGGATGGTTACAGGTTAATCCTAGATGTGACCGTTGTGTGCGGCTGCCTAAGCAGCGATACAGCGTGACAACGAGGCTGAATGTTGAGTCCTATTGTTGTTGAGGTAGTTCATTATCCTGCGTCTGATAGCAGGCACTCATGAAAGAGATGAGCGTGGGAGGATATTGTGTCAGAGCCTTGTAAGAAGCAGTCCACTGGTTACGGACGAATTTAACTAATTAAACAAATGTTCCATTAAAAGCGTGTTGTTGCTCCCAGTGTGACCTGAATTAAAATGTGTTCCTGCCCAAAGGCTTTTTAAGGAAACTTTGTTTCTTTTAACAATCAAATATCCATTTGTGATAACAGACTCTTTTTTTTTCCGTTCCTGCACACTCAGGAATTCCATCCTTTGGCACTCACTGTCTGCGAGTTCAACATAAGGCGGCAATCAATTGCTAATTCACACGCAAGTGGACAGGAGTCCTCAGTCAGGCCAGCAACTCAAAGGCACTAATTCAGCAACCGCTCAGCCTATTTGTATCCCAAGCGGCTGTTTGTAAAGATCCACAGTGACCACACAAATCTTGGGCAATGTGATTAATGTCCCCCATACGCGGGCCTGGAGTTGCGAATAAAGAGATGTGGATCTCTGGCAACTTTATTGATCCGCTCCGCCAAATAAAGATGACATTTGCTTGCTTTAATAGATCTTTTAATTTGTCATGCTAAGCCAAAATGTAATTCATTCTCAGCAATGGCACACCTTTAAAAGGTCACGTAAGGGGCATGTGAAACAGGGAGGGACAGAAAGCAGAACGGAAGAAAAAGGGAGGAAGACAGACGGATAATAGCGAGGAAGAAATGGACAGAAAGAGAGAATTTTCCCAAACCAAATGTTGCTTTGTATACAATGTATTCTGAATCCACCCACCGTTTTACCTCTGTTTCTCTCCCTCGCTCTTACACACATGCACGCACAGGCACAGACGCACACACACTCTTTATTCTGTATTTAGAAGAAAAGCCTTGGTGTTTGAACAGCTTTGGTATCAAGTTTGAGCCGAATAAAAGCGCAGACCTCCCTTTGAGGCAGTACATGTCATACAGGGAACATTGAGCCATCAAGCCAGACGGCCAGAAGCATTGTTGAGAAATTACACATGGGGGCTTGTGATTTGGCCTTGGTTTAACAAGGGAGAAAAGGGAGGGGAGGATAGAGCATTTGGATTTTCAAAGCTCTAGAAAAAAAAAAGAAGAAGAGATTCACCCATCCGGGGGAGGCTTCTCTCTCCGTCTACAAATAATTTGTAGTTCATACTAAAGATAATGCCCACTTCCCCATTTCCTCTCTGTCATCCCATAACATTTCATCCCCCCTTTCTTCGCCATCCAGCCCTCCTATCTCTGGGCCCTCTCACCCTCCCTTCCGCTATCAAACGCTTTGTGATCTGGGCGCAGTGTGGGAGCCTCCCCAACGCCAGCATGCTGTGATTTGAGCAGCTTGCCGCCGAGGACGTGCTCGTCGGAGGCCGGATCAATAGGCGCAGGATTCCGCACACAAAGCTGAGGTGACAGGCAGAGACTGTGAGAAAGGGGAGCGTGACCTTTGGAGAATACAATTTAAAACATCTCTCCGACTCTGGCTAAGTTAACTCTGGCACCATGCTGTGGCTGCACTTGCAGATCGTTTATTTTCCTGGACAGTACCAATTGAGGGAGTGGAGGGGAAGAAGGGCCGGGATTGGGATGGAGGTGAGAAGAGCAGTAAGGTGGGGTGGCGGTGGGTGGGGACGTAGAGGAGAGCACCAATTTCGACGTGTTGTGCCAGCAAATTCACTTGT
Source organism: Epinephelus awoara (assembly GCA_035609425.1). Lineage (NCBI taxonomy): Eukaryota > Metazoa > Chordata > Actinopteri > Perciformes > Serranidae > Epinephelus > Epinephelus awoara. The sequence goes on along the minus strand of CM069299.1, from coordinate 25,340,694 downwards.
TTTTTTCTGCCTTTTGACTCCTCGGCTCCGTCTCTACCTCGTCACGTTTTATCAGTCGTCCTGTAAAGGTTGTTTAAGGGGGCAACCTGAATGCAGTCCAACACAGTCTCAACGCACATCCTGCACACAGGGTTTCCGAAGGCTCATTTACATCCCATACACCAAAGACATGCTCCAAGTCTGTACAATTACAATGAAGCACAGACAGAAAATCTATATTTGTCTGCCTCAACGATTTAGTTGCTTCTTTCTGTCTTTTTCTCTCACACATCTGCGCGCTCTTCCCTCTCTTTCGTCTTCCTCTATCTGCTGCACTGTGCTCAACATATTTTTCCAAGCATTTCAAAGGCCAAAGTCCTGAGCCAGTTAAAAAGACATGAATATAATTTTTAAAACATTAGTCTATAAAACGCTCATGACTAACAATTCATATTTTGTCAGGTGCATTGATGGATTTAACAGTTTGACATGCAGTGTGCTTACAGCGGCTTTATTTTTCATGTAGAACCACTGGCATTTTAAAAGCATGCAATGTATGTATTCATGAAGCATTTCATGAATAAGTTGGTGTTTGGATGGAGCGAGCAAGCGAAGGAGGAGGAGGTGGTGGTGCACGGGCTGCAATCTCTCCTCTTCTCTCCGAGCCGCCCTTCCTGTTTCCTGGCAGCAGGGGGCAGTGTTAAATGAGGTATCTCTTTCACTGGTGACTTTTTGTCCTCTCAGACTGATGGGGCTGCTGCAGTCTTGTCTAGAGGAAGAAGGGGAGAGAAAGAGGATAGAGAAGCGGGGGAGAGAGATAGAGAAGAAGAGTGGGGGGGCTACTGCATTGCACAACACACAACAGTGTATAAAGTGAGGAGAGAGGGGGGGGGGGTGGACAGGAAGCCGGTGGATTTACGTTTCTCCCCTTGTTTTACATCTCAATTGTGTTTGGACAAGCCCCACTCTACATGTGTAATTACCACTGACACTGTTACTTTTTCCAGACACAAGTTCAGGCCTCGCCTGGGTGATTAGTATGCTTTGTGTCTCCGGGGCACTCGTAAATACAAAAACCGAGGGCCCTCAGTGTGTTAGCCATATATTTGTTTTGTTTCTCTTTTTCTCTCTGTCCCCATTAATGTGAACTTACTCTTATTAATAGCTCTCAAGGACAAAGGGGGATTCATATGCAAGTCTTATTTTCTCGCTCTTGAAATTGCCAGTGGTGGGCACATCATTAGATTTATGAATAATTCTGGGGGATTTGCTGTCTACATTTCCTGGTTCCGGCATTTTTGGATTGAAAATAACACCATATCACTGTAATCACAAATCATTTGATCTCCCATTCAGCCGGGACAAAAGGGAAATGATAACAGCCATATTTCCTCCGACAGAAGGGTTTACACTAATGTCTATAACAAAGCATTCATGGCAAAGATTGCATCTTCGAGGAAAATTAACATTCATTGCCACGCAGTTGAAGATCAAATCAATTTCTCTGCTTCCGTCACATCATGTTATCAGCCTTGAGATGGTAAACACACAGTAAGTGCCATCTTCCTCATGGTCCGGAGGCATTCGTACACACGCCATAATGGGGCCCCCGTCTATGCGGTAATGTTTACAACAGAGACATGCCGTACATCAATATTCACATTGGCTGAATTTATTGAGGAGTCAGTGTGGGCACACATCCTAATTCAAGCATTAGTGGCTGCCAGATGAGAATTAAAAGATCATCTGATGGCAGCAAATTAGCGTTTTTAATTTCTATATGACCACACACACACACACACACATTGAGGAAATAAAGGGTTGTTACAGTACATCTATGTGAGATAAATAAATCCTTTCACATGCATACAAAGAAAGCACCAATCCACCTATTACAAGATACAAGTCTGAGATATATGTGTTTTGTTCTTACATTCTAGCTCATTCCATGGCTCCATGTCCACACGTTTTCTCCGTTAATTAATGAACCCTCTTTATAAAGCACCGAGGAGTTTGGCTTGTGAACATTAATGCCTAAAGTGACCCTTATGTTGCCCCAAAGCAAACCGACCACTTCCTCCAAACAACAAACATCCCGCAGGGACACAAAATTCCCTTCCCTCCTTCTCCGGCCTTGAATCTACTGCCCACAAAACCGGTGACACATATGGTGACAAAAACAGGCTGATTCAACAGACCCTAGGGAGGTCTTACGTTTCCTTCCCTCCCATGAGCCCCCCGTTTGGCCCCCACCACTAAAAGCCATCCTGCTATTTGATGTTCCACGAAAACCAATTAGCTGGTCGCATTTCCGCATGTAAATGAAATGACTTGTTTCCATGGAACCTGCAGGACCTCAAAGACATATTCCCGCTGCCGGCGCGGGTGACGTGAGGTCTGCCAGCATTAACATTTGATAAGAAGGGTCGTTTACAACTCCCAGCTGCTTGCCAGCACCAGACAGTGACCTTTCAAACAACAGTAAATTTTACAGACCTTTAAAAAAATGCACCCTGCCTTGCCCACGCTCAGTCTCATCATCTCTAATGATTTCCTTATTTTGACCATGGCACGTAGGTGTTTCTTCTCCCTTTACATAGCCTAACCCACGCAAAGATATTCTTCCGTTCCTCCCGCTTGATATTTCAATTCGAGCCATCCGCCGTCTGGATTATTACTCATGAGGAGCTTATTTATTTATTCTTCTTTTTTTTTTTATTTCAGCAGAGACACATTCCTCACCAGGCTCTATTGGGTTACATGGTGAGGCGAGTTTTTCCTCTCGCTCCTTTTCTCCCAGATTGCCTGTCTGCCTCCATGGTTGTCAAAACACAACCTCTGCGCACACCTCTTGCAAAGCATAGAATTAGAAGGATTATGGCAGTGACTGATTTTCATCACTGGTCAGTAGTTTATCATTGCTGTGCTAAATCCCGCTTAACACAATTTGGTCATGTGAATTGCAAAACGTGGCACCAAACGATGCCTGATAGAGAAACAAGGAGTAGATTAGCCTCGGAGGGTGAACGGTACACAGACTCATTCAAAAGGACTGAGTGAATAATACATAAACACTGCAAAGGTGCAGAGAGTGTTGAAAAGGAATTGGATGGGCAGCACAAAATCTGCAATGATACAACAACCTTGAGAGGCAGGAGACATCGATTGTAGGAGGCAACAATACTCAAACACGCGGGTTTAAAAAAGGACGAAGGAGCCATTGTATAAGTGTGGCTCATTCTATTATGCCATCCGCTCGCCATGGCAACAGTTGTCCGAAAACCTTCAATCTGTCACCGCGTTTGAACTCGACTGATAATCAGTAAAAAGTTTTAAGTGGCTTTATACTGATGTTATAAAAGGTCAACCGTAACTCTGTCTGATGCTGCTTTCACTTAATGATCGTGATAGATACCGTCGCCCTGACAGCAGGAGTATGACACCACAGTTATATTTCATTGAGGCACAAACTCTGGAATGAGTTACTTAACACCTATCAATCTAATCTAATCTATGAACTAATTGTTTAATGAATAAACCATGAAGCATATTATACAATAAAAGGCTGTCACAAGTTCACACAGAACAAAGTGACTTAATAAAACAACTTGTTCTGTGCGTGTGCAAAACTCAAAGTTACTTGATTTACAATGCAGCAAAACAGAGTATGTTTGCAACATGTTGCAAGTGAAACGTAGCCATGACAGGGTCATGTAGCAGCATATACAAACAAACTCATCACCGCCACTTTGCACTGCGCTCATTTTACATCGGGACGGCTTCATCATGGAAGCACGGTGCCCACCCTCGGGCTCCCCTCTAGTTAACACCATTAGCTCTGTCAGCACTGTTGCCATTGTTTAGTGCTGTTTATATAGTTAGCACTGTTAGCAGCTGGCCGCCAGTTCAGCCACCTCCACATTGAAAATCTTGTCCAGATAACTTATACACTATGAATTTTGCAGAGTCCTTTTAAACTATAGCAATAATCAAAATTGCTGAGCGTCAGAATAATTAAATGGGTAATTATTTCAGCACTATTGTCTATATCTTCTCCATAAATCAATTGTAAATCTGATTATGACAGACTGATTTCTGTCCCTTTTATGAGTTGGTTTTGGGATTACAGAGTAATTTGCATTTTAACAATATTTTCTTATATAAAATGTTCACTTTTCTCTTACAGGCTCTATATGAACACAACAACATTGTCAACAACATGATATCAGTGATGTTGATATGTCACTGTACATCTACTGTGCTGAGATTAAAAGACAGAGGAATTTCAACTCAAACATTTGTTGGGGTCAGCTTATATTTACCTCACACGGAGGCACCAAAAATGTTGGGAACATAAATTCGGGCTTCACGTGGAGTTACCAAATATCTGAAATAATTATTAATTATTATCAATAAATAATAATCATGTTAAATAATGTGACTTAATTCACATTAAATCACCTCGTGGGGCACCATTCCCATAAAGGAAAAAATTTGGCCAGTTAAATATAGCAGAGGTTGACTATTCATTCACTTTTGTGCAACATTAAACAGACAGCAGGTATGATTCCAAATAATTATATTTATTCACAAATTAGCAAAGCAAACCAAAACACACAAATTCTAACTAACTATATACAAGCTTGGTGTGTATATGTGTGTGTGTGTGTGAGAGAGAGAGAGAGAGAGAGAGAGAAGAGAAGGAAAGACAAAGGCGGGTGTGGTGATCAAAGAGCCGTTTGGCCTACAAAACAAAATGGCTGACAACAGAGAACTACCAAAATGTCCGAATCAAGGTTACATTACCGATCCTTGAGTGGATGGGAGAGAGAGTCACTTGGTGGTGTGCTGCTTTGTTAGCCGGCAGAAGAAGGCTGGGAAGGTGTGGTTCCAGGTGCAGTCTTTGTTGTGTCTTTTGTTCCAAAGGTTCTGATCCGAGGAAGCTGGTCGCTCGGGGTCCTTGCAGAGTTAGCCGCTGCGTGCTAACTCACTTAGTTCCTTGTTGCTGGAAAGCTAGTTGCAAACCTTGTGTTTGCAAGAGAGTCTGTGATCAGTTGCCCTTCTTTTAGTGGTTTGGGGCTATGGAGCAAGGGTCTGGGCCTCTGGACTGTTCCAGGCCCAACCGGAAAGAGGTGTCCACTGTTCAGCAGCTGGAGCAAGAGAGAGAGATCTGTTGGAAGGGAGCAGATCTTTGCAGGCCTGTTACATCAGAGTCACATGTCACTGTAAAAGTCCGGTCCAATCAAGTTGTAAGACTTGTGTCTCACTGAGGTGTGAGATGAGACCTCCTGTGGAGATGGCTGTCATCTAGCTCTCTTTGTTTGAAGACAAAGAGCATGCAGAGGAAAAAGCCTTTAAATCTCCAGTTTAGATTTTACCAAATGACAAAACATCTGTGGTCCTGTGAAACCCAGCACATTTCTAGATTTCAGTGGGGAGATTAGATTTGACTTTGACATAATCAGCAGTATATGTCCTTTGACATGGTGTTAAAGCTGCTGTAGTTCTCTTCTTCAAGCATTATAAATGTTCTTCAACTGGATTTGAGACAGAGTATCATCCTACTTTCAACCTCAGATATTTTCAGTGCTTACAAAACACTCAGATATAGTGCAGCAGGGCCCAGTCCTCAGCATATCGATGTGGTTGCAGCACCTCTTGGCCTTCTCTTCTATCTGTAGAGCCTGTGGTCAATCAATCTTTTTGCCTCCACTTGTCGATCACAACATGTGTGGTGAAAAATCTTTCATAAAACACAGGTAGAGCTTTCTGGCGGCGTAAACAGCTTTCCTCTACAAAGTTCTCCCGCATTAAAGTTTATCTCATGAGAGTGACTTTAGAAACTTCATTGTAGATATAACACTTACACTCTGTTTTTCTGGGGCCAGATTATCAGTGTGTAAAGTGGAATAAATGGCATTAATGAGACCAGGGAGTGTGGGTGAGCGGACGAAAAGTTCTTGGAAGTACACTTCAGGGGACAAAGCCAAATAGCTTGACTTCTATGAATCTGAAACTGTCATTTGGCTATGTTACTTCTTTTTTTTTTTTCTTACAATAAAATTAAGCCACGAAGTGGAAGTAACACACAGAGACGTGGGGTTAAATGGAAAATCTCAGCAGCTGTTTACACACTTCTCCCTCCAGAGATTATGTCACCAGAATAAAATGTTGGCATTGTAACTTTCTGCAAACCACAGATATGTTACACTTGCACGTTTCATACATATGGCACAGTTCAGATATGAGCTGAGATTCTCATCAGGACGAGGAGGGGATGGTGGATGGTGCTGCACCTAGGTGAGGCGGCTGCCAAGCAGCAGACAGCAGCAGACCACTGTTAGAGACCAACAGAGGATATTTTTTAATGACAGTTTGGTGTATTTCCAGCCGTGTTTGTAGTGACAAAAGTAGATATTTTTAAAAGAGCTTGGGACATTCTTTGTGGGAGTTTTTGTAGAGGCAAAAGCAGGTATTTTAAACAACATTTTGGGTCATCTCAAGCTGTGTTTGTAGTAACAAAAGCCGGTATTGTTTGAGAGAGTTTGGGGCATTTCCAGCCGTGTTTGTAGTGACTAAAGCAGGTATATTTTAATGAGAGTTTGGGATATTTCCAGCAGTGTTTCTAGTAATAAAAGTTGTATTTTTTTTAACAAAAGTTTGGTACATTTCTGGCCGTCTTTGTAGTGACAAAAGCAGCTATTTTAAAAAGAGTTGGGGACATTTCCAGCCATGTTTGTTGTGATAAAGTATTTAATTAACTAAAGTTCGGGACATTTCTGGCTGTGTTTGTAAAAACAAAATGGATATTTTTGGACAAGAGTTCAGGACATTTCAAGCCATGTTTGTGGAGACAAATGCAGGCTTTTTTAAACTAAAGTTGCAAGTAAAGTGGTTCTTTTTTAAAGAAAGTTTGGGACATTTCCAGCCATATTTGTAGCGACAAAAGCAGGTAGTTTTTAATGAGAGAACAAGAAATTTCTGGCTGTTTGTAGCAACAAAGGTATGGTATTTTAAACTTTAAATTTTAAGAGTTAGGGACATTTCGAGCTGTGTTTGTAGTGACAAAAGCAGGTATTCCAGGTGTGTAGCGTTAAAAGCAGGTATTCTCTAAAAAGAGTACAGGACATTACTAGCTGTGTTTATGTCAACAGAACCAGGAATTTTAAGCTAAAACATTATGCTTTCCTACCCGTAACCAAGTGGGTTTTGTGCCCAGACCTAACCAAATGTTCACCACAGTGTTGTCACAACATTGGATTGAAAATTAAAAAAAAAAAGAATCATAAAGTTTCAATATATCTGCTCCATGTGAAATATACAAACGTAACATGTCCATGTTTGCAGAGCGGTACAATGTGGTACATTTATCCTGGCTATTGGGTTTCTCCCTCACTCACAGACAAGTACTGCATGTCATCACTGCACCAATCTTAAGACATATATTTTATATCTTTACCTCTTTTTACAGTGCGAGGATTGAATGTCATCATCTGATCATTCTGTGCATGCTAGCTACATTAAAGTGTAACTCTGCAGGAGCCTATAGATGCTAATATGATGTGCAGTGGTGTGTATTGGTGTGAGGCACTTAGACTGGGCACCGCTGGCCCTAACTGAAATGCCCTAAAGACAGAAAAGAAAATGCTTGAGGCTGCACCTAAGGGTTTTTTTATAGTGCTTACCAACACATATGTACTGTCTAACAAGTGTTCCTTGCACATGCTGTAAGAATAAAAACAAGACAACCCTTCATACCATAGTGTTCTCTCACAGCTTCATAATGAAGGGCTGCACTGCCTGAATGACCAATCCTGGCATTAGTTTAAAGTACATCTGTGATTAAAGTTTGGCATTTTCAGAAACAGGTGCACGGAGTGGGTGTCGCCCAATAACCCACTCAGACTTGCGTGCATGATCCAAAGTGTATCGTGGAATAAGTTACACCTCCACTAGACAACTATGATACATGGTAGTCTTGTGATAAGACCAATGAGAGTTAGTACACCGCACTGCACATGGCCTGATAAGTGTGATGTAGAGGGATTTGGAAGGGATTTGGATAGATGTGAGGACTGTATGTAATCTTTCTCACCCTCCTTCAAATGAATCCTTTATTCCTTTAAGCCACATCTGATGGGACCTCAGTGGGCACTCAATCAAAACCTCTCTCTTTCCCCTTCACTCTCTCTGGGTACGGAAATTCGCCCAAGCCCCCTTCCCCACAACACTGTTAGCAAAATAACCTACACACACACACACACACACAATGCAGGATATAGCACTACACGCATAAATATGCCTGCCACGGGTGCTCTTTTTCTATCTTTTTTATCTCTCACTCTCACACACACACACACACACCAACAGTCACACTCTACAAACAGCCAGGTCATCACTTCCCTTCAGGTGTGGTCATGATAGCAAATACTGTAGATTCCAACTTCTCTGTTTTCCCCCACTGTCCTTCCTCCTTCGCCTATAACACAGTAGCTTAACACTTAAGGAGACTGACCCGATGTCACGCTAAGGCAGACAGCACCAGCAGCAACAACAGAAAAATGCGCTTGAATGATTTGAGTCCTAGAAAGATGACTCTCGTGCATAGCAGGTTTTGCATTCTCTGCGGTCCAATTTTTAAATCCTGCGTTCTGCTTATGATTCATGAAGTTGGCTGCGAGGCAAAGGGTGGGATCTTGTCTATTTGTGCTGCCTCTATGCAATGTTACACATGTTGTGAGTGCAAAAGGATGTTGAAACAACACACAGGTTAGTTCAGGGGGTTGAATGGTGACGCATGTGGTCAAATATTAAGATTTTAAATCCTTATTAGTACTTTAACTTGCTTGTGCAGGAGGAAACAGAGCCAGTTCATGTTATTTCTATAATGTGTTTTCCACAGTACATTCATTATTTGCATAATGCTGGCATCTATTCAAGTATATATAGTTTTTCTTTTGTTTGTCTATGGGCTGTCAGATTTCTGAGGTTTTGTGCTGACATCCTTTCAGCTGCCTAACACACATATGCCTTTATCTGGTCAATGCTGCCTGAGGAAGAGCTTTAGCTTGAAAGGCTCCACCTGTGTGGACTGCATATTTTTAGCCATACAATACACTCATGCACGCACTGCACACCGTCATTGTGCAGCAGCAGTTATATACTATAGAGGTATTCTTCAGTCTGTAAGAGACTGCCTACCTGTCTTGTTTTGAATTATAGCACCTGATTACTTTGTTAACGATGCACTTCACTTCGAGATGCTTTTATTGAGAAAATATGTCGAACGAAAAAAGTCATCGCAAACTCTAATACAAGACATTTTATTTCAATTTTCGGGTCTAAAGCAGCCTCATCAGAGTTGCTCTCTGTGTGTTCTTTGCAAGGTCCTTTTGATATTCTTTATACAGGTAGTCAAACGCAGACGCAATGTGTGTATAATTTCTGTTTGAGAAAGAGCATGTTTTGGATATTTAATGCGTTGTATTTGTAAATGCATGTTGCTCTTGTGGCAGCTGCGCACATTCATAAGGGCTCCACAATCAGAGAAATGGTAAAGATAATGTGTCACACAAACACTCGCAGTGCTTCAAAACCATTCAATCAGGCAACTGAATAGTGGGAAGGACACCATAGAAAACACACAGATATTTGGCTAATCAGTGTTTTCCTTTTTTGAAAGCCCTGCACACACATACACAGTGGAGAATGGAGTGAAGTGCAACACCGAATTTGAAACACCAACTCAGGAACAGGTGCTGTAAATGGCAGTTTGATATTGGAAAGCCCATAAACAGGGCATCTCAGGTGTTCATTTCTCTTGCTTAAGACCTACTGAAGAATCTGTAGCTGATGAAGATGTCTAATTGCTTTTAATAATTTGCAAGGATAATTTACATGGTTTATACTGTGTAATTTATGGCCTTCAATTGGCAAATAAATGGAAATGCAATAATACTAATGCTTTGTAGTAGCAGCAGTAGCTAGCTAGCACATTAACCACACAACCCAACACAGCCATTTGTTCGATCACTTCCATTTCTCTTCTTGTGCACTGACCGGCTCTGTCTGAGGCCTGTACTACGAAGCCAATTCAACTTACCCAGGATTACTTTTCGTTATCTGATTTGACTAATCCTTACTAACATTGGCCAGCTGGATAACCGGTCCTACAAAGCTGGTTATCAGCTAGTTCAGTCAATTCTGGGTTTTCCTATCCAGCCATGAGCGCGTTCATGTGAAGGAGGCAGGGGTGTTAATTACGAGCAACATCATCAGAACCACGAATGAAGAAGGCTGCTTCACATCATAGTGTCTGTGACTGTGAGACAGTAAAATATCAGTGGTGTGGGATGTTAATGATACTCTGTGATAACAGGAAATCTAGAAACATTGTAAAGTTAATGTATAGTTAATGACTGATAAAGTATATCTCACCGAAATGTGGCATTCATAATAACGGGGGCCAATTAACAGTGTGAGGATTATTTTTCTATATGTTTTATTTCTCGTTCTCATCACACAGGTGTCTCATGTTATTTTCAGCTGCAGTAATGAAATCAAAGTGCAAAAAGCAGCACCATCACTGTGGACGGTGGATCATGTGCTGAGCAGACTCCATGTACTGCGTGGTTCGATACACCTCACAACAGACAGTTAAACTTTGCATGAGTTAAAATCCTGCTAAAATCATGTGTTTAGTGTTGTAAATGACCTCCGTTTGTTAGAAGCTCTGTTTTGAAACCAGTGGAAACAGAGAACCGGATGCTCCGGAGCAGGTAAGATTTATCCTGGTAAGAAGAGACCCAGCTTCATAGTGCTAAAAACCCAGAGTTAACCCTAAAGTTACCTCGCTAACCCCAAATCCTGCATTGAGTACAAGCCTCAGGTCAACATGATTAATTGGTCAAAAAACAGCTGACAAGTGCTGACTAGTGTCAACAGTGAGGGGTGCAAAAACTAGGTCAACAGATGCTCACCAACAGCCTGACATTGACCGCCCGACATTGGTGTGTCAGGGCCTTAAAACACTCACCCGATATCAAAATGTACGCAGTACCCAGAATCAAGCTTAAGACCTTTGTTGCGTATCATCCCTCATCTCTCTCCCCTCGCTCCCTGCCACCTCTCCAAAGTCCACTGATTGGAACATCCCCGGTGAGGTTGAGATAATTTGAGAATTCATTTAAAAAACTTTAACGAGGGCACACCAACCTCTTTCACATCTCAGCAGGAGGGAGATGACAAAACTTCATCAGGACCCTGATGATATGAGAATCCGAATGAGGAGTCCAAAGACTAGCAGACCTAAAAATCCAACTTTGGCCAATATTTCCAAAACAGGCCAGTGCTATCCTTAAGGCCTTTATCTTAAATCCATGCCACAGATTTAGACACATGCCCCACTGAAACCTTAACCCCTAACCATGTCCAAAAGGCTTTGAGTGGGCATGTTCTGCAGAGGGGCTGCAAGCTGCTGATTTTTGTGTCATGCAAAGACCTTAACCCGTGATGGTGGCTTTTGTAAAGCTAGCTAGTAAAAAAGAGACACAATAGTGAAGACATCATCTGGTGTTTGTCCTGAAATGTGAAAAAAAATCAAAAGGGTTTTTTGAAAATACAAGGAGCAAAAGATTTTTTGAAATTAGACACATTAACTAGAAAGGGAATTATGCACACTTCCTAAGTGATTGTTTAGTCAATAGTATTGATCATCAATCCCATCAACACCCTGTAAATTGGTCAGCTTGTGGAACATAGAAATCTTACTTACAGTCCTGCCTCTTTAATTCTGCTTTCTATTTATGGAAGGATTTGACGTGTCTGCACCTCTGTCCTAAGGCTTGAAAACAGAATGATCCACCATACTTACCCAGCCTGTCTTTTTCAATAAGTGTCTCCTTGAAAAATCAAAAAGATTTCAGGTTTATTCTGTTTTGAGGAGTCTGAGGACTGAATGAATCATCACTTAACCTGCTAAAACAAGTCTGGAGAATTTCCCCCAAATAAAACAGTACAGTATGAACTCACTTGCCTACTGTAGTATGAACATATTGTGGCAGAGGGGAGAAATCCAAATGTTTGTTAGCTCTTTCAAAAACAGGCCCGCTTGCAACCTGAATAGTGTATTTATGATTGCTTGTCTGTGTCTGTGAGCCTGTCTGTGACTGGGGCAGATCTGCCTGTGCGCATTTAGTCTGTGTGTGTGCGAGAAGTGGCTGAGTTCGAGTGTGTGCGCGTGAAATATCTCCTGGTTGAAGAGCAGCTCCATGACTACTGCTCCCAGGGCAACAGAGGTGCAGACAAGCTAGAAGACTCAACAACACCTACCCAGCTTTGCAACACACACACACACACACACACACACACACACACACACACTGAGCTGCGTACTGGAGACTATTTCTCTCCTCTCTCTCTGCACCCGCTTTGAATGTTAGTGTTCCATTATATTTGTGTTATCAGTTATTGTCGGCTTGAGAGCGGTGGGTTAGTAGGGTCCTGCTCCACCTCCTAGTCGGCTCAGTAGTTATCATTTATTGGTTAGGTGAATCACGGTGAGGAGGTCCCAAATTGATTCAGATCCACTGCAGGCTCATTTCCGACTGTCAGACAGCGCTGCTCACGGCAGGTAAAAGAATTAATGATTTGTGAAAAAGGATAAAATTGCAATTATTTTGTCATTAAGATAAAAAAAAAACAACTTACATACATTAAAGTTGTTTTTTTAAAATAATTAAATAATATCTATTTATATTTTTCCACAAAGTTAAAAAAAAAAATTCATATATGAAAAAAAAAACTGTGCAAGATAGTTTACAGACTGGGTCAGCTTATGACAGTTTTTTCCTTTAATTATGGTAGTTAAAGGAGTGTTACTTTGCTATCTCCCAATTATTTCATCTGTGCAATTTTCGGTCCTTCATGTTGTTGTTGATATTAGTTGCTGTCAGATATGTAATTGGATTTGCTGAGAAGAGCCTCTTTTATGCAGTCTGACTTATATTCACCAGTCTGGCTCACAGGATGCAGACTGTGGGCAGTGGTTCCCCGAGGATTTTTCCTACCAGCGTAGCTGAAGTGCATGCTTCTTATATTGTGGTGCCAGAAAATATTTAGCATGTCCACTGACACTAGACGGGCTTAAACATATTTGTACAGAGTTTAATGTTTAATAAAATGCTTCCCGTGCTGTAATAATTGCCCCAGCATGTGGGGGCAGATGTGACCTTTGACATCTAATGTTTCAATCATTATTTTGACTTGATTAACGTAGCTTAACCCAGCTTGCCAAGTACGAAATGCCCCCGGATCAACCTCCCACATGGCATTCCAGGACCAACACTGCAATCAACCAATCACAGCCCTCTGACATCATCAGTGTGCTGCTCCTGTGCTTCTTAAGAGCGAAGCTAGTTTTTCAAATTAACGCTAGTAGCAAGCTTGCTTGTTAGCATAGCCTACCTACTTAGCAAGATAACTAGCTAAGATAGCAAGAAGGAGATTTTGTAAAAAGCACAGGAGCAGCACAGTGATGATGTCAGAGGGCTGTGATTGGTTAATTGCAGTGTTGATCCAGGAGCGCGATGTGGGAGGTTGATCCAGGAGCAACTTTTGACCAGCCAAATGGACCAAAAAAGTTCACTTTGTTATCATTTTAAATCCCTGTTGCTACATAAAACTCGTCTTACGCCAGCCAACCTCAGAGCTAGTAACCTACATGCTAAACGTCTTTCAATGTTTTATGCGCCATTTTCTTTTACAGGTGCCAATGTTCCACAAAATCAAGTTCCCTCCTGCACCGTGACGCTTACCGCAGCCCAAGACAACTGTAGTTGTTTTAAAGTAATACAACTAGAGTGTCTTTTTTCCCCTTTGTGTGGAATTACGATGGCTTCAGCCAGACCTTTCTCCAGCGCTGGCACACTTGCAAGATAGTTCTGGCTTTCTTTTTACTGACATCATCAGAATACACCCTCACTACCTCGACTGGATAGCTGCTAGACGATACTGCCAACACACTACAGTATGTAATAAAGATAATTCAATCTGACAATAATATACCTACATACAACATGGTATCACACATATCCCATTGCACTGTGTTTAACTGCTAAATGTTAGTGTTATATGATTTGATGCATTTGATAAAACCTCTGAGAATGAACACAAACAAAGGCAAAGTCTGCACTCACAGAGGATAGAAGAAACATAATCTACAGGCACACAGGATTCAGGATGTCTCAGTCCTTTGTTTGGCATTAATTATGCAAAAGTCATGCTCAGCCTGAAGTATTTGTAAAGATACATTTTGGTTACAGCAATGCTGTGAATGCTGTTAATTTGTGTGATTCATTATTGGTAATTGTTGTGGAGTCACGCTGTGTTGCCCTGATTTGTTTGCTGAACCAGTGATTTAACCAGTGCCAAAAATCTTAATCAACTACTATAATGATAAAAATAAATAACAGCAGCAGTCGCAGTGGAGCTAGGTCATTGTTGTTTTATGAAAACTTTTATGACTGAAAAACTGGCCGCTGATACTCTGACAGAAACACCAATTCATATCAGTCTCTGGTGGAAAGAGAGGAATGCTGAATAAATGAAGTGGTATTTAAATTGTTAACACATCAGGTGAAACATAAATGTTAAACTGAGGTTTCTTTTATTACCTCTGCAAAGCAAATGTTTTTCCACTGCAAGGTGCTGCGAAATCCCTCAGCAGAGACCAGGTAGTCTGAGGAGAGACGGTGAGAAAGCACCAGACGAGCTATTGAAAATGCTATCTGAGGCTTGTCTGGTGTTGCAGGCCAGAGTCTATACTTGAGCAAAGTGCAGGCTTCTGTTTCACAAACACACACACACAGACTCTGAGGTTGCACAGCCGACCCACTGAAAAAGGGCCAAAGAAAAGGTTACTTTTGTTTTTGTTTTTACAGGCGTTACATTAGCACCAACATTTAAGTACAGACAAATGACTTGAGTGCCATTTAAAAGGCATCTTGTAGAAAGAGAGATATCAAAGTAAAATGCAGCACTCAGTAAAATTACAAATACTGGTTTTAGTAATTCCTCTGCACCCAAATCTAGACATTCATTTATCATTCAAAAAATATTAAATGTATTATAAAAACCAACTTGTGCTTACAAACACTTTCTCATTATGCTCTGAGCTGTAAAAATGGATTTGAGGTTTTAGCTACTTCAGCTCCATTTCCTAAGTCAGCTGAACTGAAATGTTGTGTGTGATTGAAATTTCAAGTCTAATTGTGCTAATCACAGTAGTTCAGGCAACATCGATTTCCTAGTTGACTCAGCTATAGCCCCGTTTCCACCGAGCAGTACAGTTCAGTTCAGTCCAGTGTGCATTTCTTCCGTTTCCACTGTGAAAAGCTGTGGATGGTACCAATGGACCGTCCCAATTTTTGGTCCCCCCTCTGTTGGGGTACCTAGCACACAGATCTGGTACTAAAAGCTGGCGCTGTGAACACTGAAGTCTGTTGATTGGTCAATAGAGGGCGGAGTTAAGGATTATCCATCAGCACACCTTAAATTTAAATGACCATGTCTTTGACCATTCCATAAGTTGTTATTGTCTCTTTTGGATGACACAGACTTTTAGTGATGAGTGGATCTTCAAGTGTTTTAAAACATATACGGAAGTATGTGAACTGCATATATTCCAAATTCTTACTTGGAGAAAGCGTCATGAAGTTGAATCACACCTTTACCTTCACCCATTTACAGTACTTTCCATAATATAAGTTGAATAATGTGGATAAGGAGTTCAAAGGTAAGACCAAACACCTGCCCTGCTTGTATTTATCAAAATGCTTCTTAAATTAAGTTTAGGTGAACTAGATAAATGTTACACAAGGTTGTCGAAGTTAACCTTGCAGCACACGATTTTAGTACCTTAAAAAGCCAAACATTGTTTCTGATCAATTTTCAAACTTGTGTAATTTTTCGCTGGACTACGGTGGTTAAGTTAGCTAAATTATGGATTTATATTTGTGCACCATTTCTGGGAGTGAGTTTGAGAGCAGAAAATTATATTTTGCAAGTAAATTAATCACAACAAACAATCTAGCTAGACTGTGTGCACATGATTTTTTCATATGTTCATTTTGGAAGAGTCTGCAGCACACAATTCACGTCCAGTTTTTAATAATTAAACTCAGTATGCTGTCCAGTATCAGTGCTAAATTTGGCGATAAGGCTGCATTTTCAGACAGAGTTATAAGCTTGCTATTATTTTACACTTGAGTTTAATTTTAAATACACTAAGTATAATACACGAGTCAGAGGCGCTGTCTTTAACTCACCCTATTTCCCAGTATTTATCATGTACAAATGATACAGCATGGGTCATGGTCTTCCACAAGTGAAGATGTATACATTAATATATATAAATCATGAATAACATTCCAGTTTTCAGATAGCTGCAAAGAATTTCTGTGAATTCTTGACACACAAAACACTAGTGCCACAACAATGCAAAGGTTTGTGGATGGTGCTTGGGATTCAAATGAAACCCGCAGCATGTCATCCTTCAGCGAATCCCACACGCTGAGCTCTTTTCTCTTTGTCGTGTTGTATGCTGTCTCTGCATTAGAACTGCTGCTGGGTACTTCATCTATATTTTCAACCAGAGTTGTGGCTGATATGGAGGGGACAGGTGACTCCATCTGACTCAAGACGGGACGTGAAGAGCTGCTTCTTACAAATCAAAATTTAACACCGCCACCGCCAATAGGCTTCCATAGAACTTTTATGCTGTTGGTCTTGCAGCACACACTGTTCCTTTGTTTAGGCACGACACAAAAGTAAAGAGGAAAGAAGCAATGAAAAGTAAACAAACAGGCAGACAGAGACACGTAAACAAACAAGCAGAGAGACAGACGGCTGTAGAAAGACAGAAAGACAGGCAGCTGAACTGTCAGACTGACGAGCAGACAGGTTTACAGATGGGCTAATGGTGTGTTCACACCAAACGCGATTCTCACGTCATGTTACTCGTGTTTTTTGGAGTAACGGTTGTGGAGGCAGCTAACGGCTAACTTTGTTTGCCGTAAGGTACAACTTATAGCTGAAATAAAGTGATGTGAACACAGTGTACACGTTTCAAAATGTGTTTTGAAACAGCTTAAACCAAGATGGCAACACTCTTTATTATTTTTCATTTTTTAATGGCAGGGCATCGCTGAATCACGCTGAATCAGAGCATTTTGTGATGCAGCTCAATAAAAATACCTTAAAAAAAAGTCACAAAGACATGTCTTTAAAATGAACGTCTGCACGTCTGTGCTATGTTTATTCTTCTCCGTCTGATGAATCAACGGAGAAGAAATGCTGAAAACAGGAGGTCCTTACGACGTCTTCTAGTGCTGATCGATTTTGTTCAGGTAATTGTTTTTTAAATTTTATATACTTTATTACTCCCCCTGAGGGGAAATTCAACTTTTTCACTCTTTTGTCATTAACACACAGGCCCAAAAGACACACACATGCACAAACAGGACCTATATCGCTACAGTTGATTTGTTTAATACTTTGTTGCTGTGTTCAACCAAGTTTGTGATGCGTTGACGCTAGTCCAACCGTCTGTTGTTTGTATAGCCTACATTCCGATCGTACATTAACAAATTGTTTTCCAGAACTTGCCAAAGTTGCTGACTTCACAAGGTGTTCTGGGAAATTTCATCTAGGGTGGATTTTAAGTGTTGGAAACCACTTCCACTACCTCAATTCTGTTCTGGGACACCAAAAGCCTAAACCTGAATGCGCACAACAAAGTGCAAGTGGTATTTCTAGGGGAAGTGTGGGTATTGGGACAGGCCCAAAATGTGCAGGTGACAGAGACGGTGGCTAGCAGCTAACGGTGCTCACCCCATTACAGCGCTAAACATTAGCAACAGTGCTGACACAGCTAGTTAACCCTAGGGGAACTGGGGGGTGGGTGCTACGCTTCTGCAGGAACACTGTCCTGATATCAGTGACAACCGGGGTATGAGCGCGGTGCAAAGTGGCGGCGATGAGTAAGGCTGTGAAATACACATGCACTGACACAGTGGTTCCCAACTGGTCCAGCCACAGGGTCCAGATTTCTCCTCGGTCATTGGTTCAAGATCCACACAGTTTCATACATTTGGCATCCTACTTGCATTTGGCCATGTAGCTGTCTGTTAGTCTCTCGCTCTACAGGAGAAAACAACACTTCAAAATAAAAGCTCTGTGCCAGAAATTCACTGTACTTGAAAATTAAGTGTTTTTTACAGTCATTACATGCGTCAGAGTCACTTGCAGTCCAATTAAAAATGGACACATAGCCTACTTTTGGACCATGACCCACCAGTTGGGAACCACTGCACTAACATGCATGTGTGGCTGGATCTGCTTACCACAACAAACCACAGAGAAACTCTGTTTACAACACACACAGAGGCTTGAAGCGTGACTTCAATGCAATGAATGTCGCACACGCAACCTTTAAGCCATTCAACAGAAAGTTAATGTAACGACTGAGGCAAGTGAACATGCACATTTCATGCTTAACTTATATGATTTTAGATAATTTCGCTAAAATCCCCAAAAGAGGCTCGAGCTTTAATCATTACAGAAGATATACATCCGATAGATATTCCTGTAACTGCAGCATTTTCTTCTCCTATGATGTTTCAAGTTTGAAATAGCTGTTAATAACACCCTTTAGTCATTTTAACTGACAAGACATCCAGTCAAGTGTAAGAAGAAGAAAAAAAAGCTCCCGCCTTAGCTTGGACCTAGCCTTGAATCCAGACACGGACATAGATCTGGGTTGCTTTCCTGTTTACCAAGGATAAGGAGAGATGATATGCACCTTCCGACCTGCTGGTAGGTGCATTTCAACCCTTCTGAATCATAATCATTAAACGAGCTGGTGGCAGTCGAAGTGGGTGCTCTCTCTCCTCCTCTTCTAACTCTTCCCCCCTTCTCTTTCTCTCAGTCGTTCTCTCACTTGTCTCCTCTCCAAGTTCCCCTCAGCAACAGCCAGGCCAATTAAGAAATGGCTCTTGAAAGCGTAGCAATTATTCTTTTGCAAGACATACATGGCTCCTGCTTGCCTCCACACATTATTATCTCTCTGGTATCCTACAGTGAGGTGCCTGGCCAACCATTCACCGCAACCCCTTACACTTCTGCCAGCCTCGCTGCTTCTTCTCTCTATCTGGCTGTCTGCACTGATGAGGGCCAGATTGCATAGCATGGCAGTCTGAGGCCCAATGGTGAGCAGAGAAACACAAGATAATGGGTGGATTATTAAGGGAAGCCCTGTTGAGAGAAAAGATTTTTTTGATATCTTTGCCACCACCCACGCAACCTACATTCCATCTCCTTTCTTGCATCCCCCAGCTCTTTCTATCTCTCCCCCCTTTTTTTTTTCATAGCTCTTATCATTTATTTTTCTCCCCCAGTGATGATCCCTGGCTGCCACATGCAAATGGAAGGCACTGCTGTGGGTTTAATGCTAATCAATACAGTGCAAATATTCATTTAAGGAGATGGCTGCATGGCAAAAGAGGGACCTGGCCTACTTGTAATGCAAGGAGCTCTGTGTTTTGTTCCGAGCATTGTCATGGAAATGCACATGCATACATGCAGCACAACACGCACAACAACCGTCTCTAAAAACACCTCAGAAAATCAACCTGCAAAGAAATAGAGAATGAGATTGTAAAAACAGGAGAGATAACAACTGAGGAGACAAAAAAGTGGAGGGGGTCGGGTGCTTTTAAATAACCATTCCACCTGTATAAATAATAGAAACCTCTCTCACTGTCATTACATAAGGCTTTTGTGTGAAAATTGTGTATTGCTGTACCCAAGAAGGAAGTGCAAATGGAAAAAGGCAAAGGCTGTAGGTGCCACAGGCGTGGGCTCAATGTTGGCTCCATCATCCATAAAAGCACATAAGTAGACACCTAAAGGGCTGGATTAAGAGCCCCACTGTGAGAAGAGCACCATGGGACATGTAAAACAGCCTGTTAATATAACTTCAATCTCTGCGAGTCAATCATTCTGGATATTTGGGAGAGAGAATACTAATAGTACATTAACTCAAGCTGCTTAAATCAGACAGTAGTGATTAATTAAAGGCAGCGCTCCCATCCAAATGCAAACAAAAGTGTTGGCCCATCACCAAGATAAAAGATTTGAATTTCCTATCAAATTATGTTGACAGGTCTTTTAACACACGGACCTAAATGTAATTCATTAATATTTTCTGACGCAAACAGCTAAACACTCAATGCTTCATTTTCATTGAAAATAGTGCACATGTCATTGTAACTCTAATTTATATGGTCAGAAATGGGTCCTTCAATACTGTCATTACAATCAAATCTCACCCCTACTTGTCATATTTGCTGTTTGTGTAGAAGCCCCGGGAGCTCCTGGGTAATTATAATATACCGTAAAGCTTCGATTAGTATTTACTATTATTTGCTTAAATCACCAAAATCAACAGGCCTCTATTTGGAACAGGTGTCTATATGAGACAGGCCTTTAATTCCTTTCACACAAAACTGTTGCACAGCAAAGATCGGAAAAATACAAGCAAACTGCTCATTTAAACCAGCATGAATATTACTTGTATAACAATCAAGCTTCAGATAATATATCAATTATGAATCATTCATTTGATCTAGCTCCGACAGACATTAGAGGGAGAGTGAGTTACGACACTAGGGGATTACGGCGCCTGGCATACCAACCCAGCACCACTTTATTCTGTTAAAACAATACTCACAGCTTAGATTCATTTATATGAAAAACCCCTTTGGTTATTTTGACCTGAGGACCCTTACTGATTAAAGGAATATGAATAACTTACAGGGTAATCAAGGAATAGACATATGACAAAATGTATATGTACATATATAAAATGCTATGGCAATCATCATGACAAAAAACCTTTAGTTTCTCATGGGACACAAACATCTGTCTCCTGGGTCAAAGTCCTGAGCTTGTTGGACCAATCCACCTCAGCAGACTTTTTATGCTACGTTCATTGCTCTGATCGTCTGATAATGACACGTGTTTAAACTGGAGTCATTTAAAAGCCTGGTGCATATCATACAGACAGTCGGTATCTGATGCCAGGGGCCACTGACCACAGCAAATACATACATTTGAATGAGCGTTAGCTGTGCCTTTGGTTGTTGAGAAATGGGCTCTGAGAGAATATTGTGATACACAGTATGTGTCGGAATATTTTAGATTGAGAGTGACTTGATGAATAAAAACAATCCAGAATAAGCTTAGAGACAAACAGCATGCGTCCTTGCAGATCTGCTTACAAACAGGCTACACTAAGGCAAGCCAATAGCATGCTTAATGACCCATCCCATGTTCTACACCATGAGTACCAGTTACTGCCCTCTGGTAGGAGGTTCAGAGTCCCTCGTAGCAGATTAAATAGATTCAAATAAACTTTTTTTGTTTTTATTAATATTGGTGTGTTTGCTTTTTATGATGTAGGATCTAAAACTAATTCTGTTAATCAACTTGAATATACAGGAGTAGCTGCACGTTATACCTTTCTTCTGTAAATTCCAGGATTTATTTTGCTCAACAGTTTCACACCATATTGAGCCGCTTTAACAAATAACAGGTTGTATGTACCCATATGAAGGTGCGACTCAAACTGCCACCTGTGTTGTGATAATGCCAACAGGTGCACTCCATTTCGGGGTTTTCAAATCCCTTGTAAACCAAATTTAGAATAAATATTTACATTTTAATATCCTCTTTTAGTGTGAATCTATTTATGTATTTAGTGTCAGCTATGATGATTGGCTCCCTTTAAGTTATTTGCTGTGATGTGGAGAGGCTGTTGGAGTTGACAAGGTGTTGTTGTGTGGGTGGCGTAGGCCCAGTGGAGGGGAGGGCCTGAGTGTGAGTGAACAACTCTCACTCCTTTTCATTTCCACCTTGACAAATTTGCCTTTTCTTTCAAGTTCCCTCCTCAGCAGACTCTTGTTTGGCCGCATCACAGTCCCTGAGAGACATCGTCCGATTGCTTGTCTACAGTGGATGCCCACCCCCACACACCTCACACACACACCATGCCTCCCCAACCTGTCTACAACAGCGCTCTATTGAGATGCTTTTCTTCTAAAGTAGGCCGCTGTGGCTACTGGTTCTAACCCTGAAATAGAATCACTGAAAACAAAATAACAGCCGAACATTCCTCGTGCTGTCATTTACAATAGCCACACAGCTTGGCAGGACCTTGTTTTACAGCTCGCTCCCACCAATCGATACATGGCTTTCATCGTCGCTGTGGCTGCCATGGTTGTACTGGAAACACATTTCGCACTCTTGCACTTTGTCTCTGCCTCTCAATCTCTCTCTCTCTCCCCCCTCTCTGTGTAACCCCATCCTTCTTTTTCTGCCTTTTGTCTTTTTTTGTTCTCATTTCCTCTCTTTCCCTCTCTGTCTCAGGGGGTAGCCCTTCTTAAATAAACTGATTTTCTTCTTGCTGTCATCGGGAAATACGAAAGCTGCGGAGAAATCGGCCACGAGATGCTCGATCAATCAATGTTCTCTACAGTCCTAGTTATCTCTCCCGCAAGTTGCTTTTCCCCATGCACATTCCACTTAGATAATTGTTTATTATGGAGCCTAATGTGGGAATTGAATGCTACCAGGCAGCATGGCCACTTCTGCCTGAGGATGAAGACAGTTATCCACTAAAGTACACAAGGGCAGTTTTGACTTGTACCAATAAGAAAGGTCAAATCCTAACACATTACAC
The DNA here is from genome assembly GCA_035609425.1 of Epinephelus awoara. Classification (NCBI taxonomy): domain Eukaryota; kingdom Metazoa; phylum Chordata; class Actinopteri; order Perciformes; family Serranidae; genus Epinephelus; species Epinephelus awoara. The sequence goes on along the minus strand of CM069299.1, from coordinate 25,317,917 downwards.
GCAGAAACACAGGCGCGCACACACACACAGAGCTGAACAGAAATGTGAGGCAGCAGCTAGTAGCTGTCACCCAGCATTTTAAATAAATGGGTGCCTCCTGCCCTGTCCAACGAGCCTGCTAATTGTATTTTCTCTTACTTGGTGGCGTTTGTCAGGCTCCATCAGTCTTCTGTGGCATGTATAAAATGACAGTCCACCTAGTTGACATTGTGAATGGTTGTCAGGTCAGGGCCCTGCTCTCCTCGGGGCCAAGAGGTTTGTTCAAACATTTTGCTTTGCCTCATTAATTCTCGAAGAAAAGAGGAAGGCAAGACTTAGCCCTCCATTATTTTTGGCTAGGTGCCATACCCTTTGCATTATGTGAGGACGGACAAGACGTCTGTTCCAGTTCTGTGTAATTCAGCCCATGGGTATGTAGAGGAGTTGGGTTTTTTTTGCTGCCCATTAACTGTCACGAGGCTGCAGTCAATGACTCACTGGTGCCCTGAGTACTGGGCGGCTCTGCTGAGTGCTATATCTAGCACAGTGATTGTTGCTCAGGTGTGCATGTCCATCTGGCTTCTGCGTTGGTGGCGTTGTTCTCAGTTTGTCATGGCTGACATTGTGTTGATTTCATGCATTCTTGCGGTTCTACTGTGCTGCATCTTCGTAGTGGATGTCATTGGCATTATATCTGCCTCCTTGTTTTGCAGCAGAGCTGGCTCCTCTTATGGCAGCAGATCCAGACCCAGGTAACCATCAGACTCGGCCCATTTACTGCCGAGTGTCGGCTGATTCGGCTGTGTTCTGTGGCTCTATGGTGCCAAATGTGAGCCAGCTTTGGGCCATTTATTCTTGCCAACTCTGGCCCAGATTTAGCTGTTACAGATGTGGGCCTTTTCTGGCTGAGGCACAGCAGTTGGACGAAACGGCAGCAAGCACCAAGACGGGTCTCTGGCCTATCAATGGTTTCCAAATCTGGGCCTGACTGGGCGTTGTAGACATCCCGGCTGCTAGAATCAGACCACTTTATTTAGCCAGATTCTTGGACGTCAGCTAAGTCGGGTAACCGGATGTGGCATGACTTAATTCTTCCTGCATCCGAGTTTGGGCCGATGCTGGGCCGGGTCATTTTGGCTACCTAGGGAGTGATGCTGCTCGCTTCGAACCTTCGCTTTACGCAGCTTGGCTGTTTGTGGAGATAGGCTGGTGTAAATTGCTGACTTCAATATGGCCTGCAGCAAAGCATAACTCTCGTCTTTGTTTCTGTTCTGCTGTTAATATGAATGAGCCGTGGCCTGGCCGATCTCACCCTCCCACTGTCTGGGAAACTGCGCCTCTGCCCTCTGGTATGAATGCGCAAATCTGCAGTATCTTACTTGTAACTCAAGTGTAACTCCCAGTTGGTAATTTTAGTGTTTCTGAAAGAAGGAAATGTGTGATGTGAAAATATTAGTGCAAACTCAGGTTGAGTATTCTGTGGAATTTATATTTGCTATCCTGTTTACAGTAATGTTAAGATGTTCAGCTGTTTCAGCTATTCGGCGCTGTTCAGAAGACGAGAGAGTCAGGTTTGCAGGGATCGAGCAGATGTAGTGTCTTGCACTTTGCAGGCCCTTGTATACGGCGCTCTGCATCCCAGTGGTGGCCTGGTCCATAGTCCCAGCATCCATTTCCCAGTGTAACTGCTGTTATGTCTCCACGTGCTTTGTCCATTGGTGGTTTTGTCTCGTCCACGCTCTATGCTCCAGTCCTTGTCTTTACATTAGTTGGCTTACTTCTATTGTTTTTGTTTTGGTTTTTTTTTGTAACGCAATTGGTTCAGCAGAGAGCGGTGAAGCTGTCCATTAGGACACTGGGGATGTAACGAGGTTTCCCCCCTGAGAATATGAGCTGTGTGTTTTCTTTCTTTTTCTTTCTTTTTGGTGAGGATGGTTTAATTGGTTGTATTGAGGTTTCTTTTCAGCTGGTTGGTTTGTTTATTTGTGAGGTTTATTTCTTTGTTTTTGTGCTCTTGTGTTATCATTATTATTATTGTAAGTAGTTTTTCATTTGTTTGTATTGGGTTTTTTTCTCTCATTTTCTTTGTTTCTCTGTGTTTGAATTGATTCCCTTACAGGACTGCCTGTCATTTTAATTTCAACAAAATATCATTAGATAAATCTGTGTTTTTGGAATCGTGTCTTTGTAAAGTGTTTGGGACATATGTGTGCTTGTTGAGTGTTTCCTGTACAGAGACATTTGGAGGGAAATATGAATCATGCATGTTTTCTTTGTATTGATTTCTCCTCTGCTTTTAATTGTATTCAGCCACATGTTTTCGCTCACAGACTTTTATCTAATTTTAATTTCGATTTAAGCATTGGGTGTTGGCTCGTTGACTTTAGGGTCTAGGTTGAATTTGTTAATTGGTGTGGCCAGTCTTTCCTCCACATTAATGTGTCTAAGACCAGTGAGATGTTTATTGATTTTCAGAGGAGACCCTGCCTTCCTGCTTGAGTGACCAAGGGGGAGCCGGTGGCAGCAGTGCAACAGTTTAAGTATTTGTGTCTTCGATGACAAGTTGAATTTTGATGTGAGCACTGACAGCATCTGTAAGAAGGCAACACCTATTGGAGTTTCAGTGTTGATAGGACAATCATGAAATTGTTCAATTCTGCTTTGATTGAGTCTGGTCTGTTGGTTTGCTAATCTGAGCCTTCAAAACAAGAACAAGTTGGAGAAAGTGGTGAAGTTGAGCTGCAAGATCACTGGTGTTACTTTGACTAACCTACAGTCTGCTCTGCTATCACTTATCTTAACAGTTACCCTTAATGTCCATGATTTACTCCTGATTGTTTTGTTGTACTAATGACTGCTGTCTGTATCCCAAATTGCCCTTTGGGGACATTTAAGTTTTACCATACCTTACCTTACCTTACCTTACCTTACCTTACCTTACCTCAGTGTACTTTATTTTTCAAGAATTTCCTGGGTGGCATTGTGGACAATGCTACATAAAAATTACCACCACTCCTGCCACATACAAAAAGGGTTGAAAACTGCAGCAGAAAAATGATGTCATTATTGCAACCAAAGACTTTTGACATGAACACATTTTTATGAAAGAAAAAAATGCTACGGTATGTTATCCCTTATGTACCTTAATGTATTCTTCTTTACATTGTGCAGTCTATAGATACTATATATATATATCTTCTTTTATGAGTAGGGGTTTTTCTTGTACTCTGCACTGAGCTATTTTAATTTGTTTCATTTTTTGCATTAATTTTTCTAATCATATATATCTCTCTTGTGTGTTTACTGTTTCCAGGCAAATCCTGTATCAGTTGCTGCTCTAACATCAGAAGAAGCTTGGGAGTAATAAAGTCCATCTGCCTGGCCATCCATCCATCCATCCATCCATCCATCCATCCATCCATCCATCCATCCATCCATCTATTTTACCAAAGTCTTTCAGTAAATATCAAGTTGAATACGATGCAGTATAATAACCCTTTAAGCAATCTACATTTCTCCACATTGACTGATAGATTGCAAACATTTCCATCGTCATGCTCCAGGAGTTGTTTCCTTCTTTGGCTGATTATTGAGCAGAATATTCTTTTGTGACATTTGGAGCTGAATGTCTTCAGTTTGCCGAGGCTGGTGTAACCTTTTCCCTGTCAGTATTTTAAGTGACATATTTTTTTTTTTCCATCAATAAATAACTCAAACATATCAAGTATTTCTCCCTGAGAGTTCTCTGGACGGTGAACAAAGAAAAATAGGTCTTCGGACACATGGATGATTGTCATTGGTTAGCATGTTCGCAAATGATATATAATGGCGAAGTAAATCACCACGCCACTCTTTCACTTCTTGTTCCCAAATGTCAGTGTAACACTGTGTGAATATAAACGCTTAACATTTAGTGGCAAATAATGGAATGTGGACGAGGCATTTGTAGTGCTGACATTTCAGATCAGTGCTCATATGTGTTCTGGGGAGGCTGTAAAACAGCTAATGTGTTAGAGGGTCTCAGCGGCTTAGAATGCTGCTAAATTGGAGAGAAAAGCAGGGAGGGGAGTAAGGGAGTTGGAAAGCAGCAGAAGGAAAAGTAGAGGCAGGGGGAGGAAGAGTGAGAGGGAGAAGAGAGAAGAAGAGATGAGTGTTTCTTTCTTTCTTTCTTTTTTTTAAATCCTCAGTTAAGAGAGCCACAAAAAGAGAGAATTACGCAGGAAGAAAAATTGCCATTGTCGCAGGCTGAGACAGTGGTAAATGGCGCGTCATTTTGCAGTAATTTACAAATCGCGGAGTGGAAACAAAATTAGATTAAGTGGGTCCGTTGAAATGGACCTGCTACACATCACTATTAATTATGTGGCTGTCAAGGGTAAAGATTATTCATTTTCATGGCAGAGAGTGAAATCATGTCGTAGGTGACTGCTTTGGGGTTTTTAGGGGAGTCATTTTTCATGTGCACATGCACCTCTACACAGAACAACAAGGGAAACATGGACATTCAATCAAAGGCTACTAATGTCTACATTATCGTTCAGGGCAATAAATGGCTTAACCTGACTTATGGGAAATAATAGGCTCAACCGATGTTGCAATGTCACTGCTGACATTAATGGGGGCGGAAATGTTTGCCATGCTCTGAATGGCCAGATAAATGTTGTGTACAAAACAAAAGCTTGAACTGAGCATGTGAATGAATGTCGTTCCTAATGTGCAGAGACATGAAATAACTCAGACTCCAGGGTTCATCTCACAATTACAGGAAGGACAAACAAAAAAATACAGATATTACATAATCAACATGCAGTTAATAAACGGCCTGAATGTACCCGTATATTTCAGTTTCTCTGACATCCGTTCGTCTAAAATAATGCAAACTGAAAAGTGTTTACTGAACACTGTGCTTTTCATCATGCTTGCCCGCTTCTCCAACTCATGAGGTCAAAACTATGCCAGAGCATTCAAAAATCTTATTCACAGAGCTTTATCCCTAGTGCAAATACTGTACCTGCAGCGCTGTGGAGAGCGTACATACCCATGGACATAGACAAGTGAATCAATACTGTTATTTATCTTTTCATACTTAGGGTCAAGGCAGCACAGGCTGTCACAATGTTAATTCAACACGATGGATAAGGGTCTCTCACTGGCCCTACTCATATCTCCAATTAAAGACACCCAGAAGCTTTTGTGACTGTTAGGTTACAACGTTGGCTGTAGAAATTTCTATATATAATATAATTATATTTCTATAATTTCATTTTATATGTGTATGCTTGTACATTACTCGTCTTCACTTTGATTGCACATGTGAAATCACCAATGGATTAAAGTTAAAAGATGAATGCAAAGGGAATTCATATACTTTTACAAGTGAACACCAAAGAAATGCCATGTCATTGGGTGAAACAGAAAGATTAGATGGAGTCATCTTTGCTTGTGGATAGGCTTTTGATTTCCTTTCAGAATTTAGCACCATGGATGGCAACAAAAAAAAATGACTTCCTTGATTTAATTGCCTAAATGCATAATGACAGCTCTGAAAGTTTTCCGTCAGATAAGCTTTAGTCATCTACCAAAGTACAAAGACTGAAGCTGTAACATTAGGCTCTGAGCTACAGCTCCCTCAATTAGTATCTCTTTAAAAGATCCAGCTGTAACCACATCGTGAACACTCTTTCCACATCCTCCCACCTCTCTCTCAACTATCAAAGACTTTCTGTGGTCAGAAAAAAACATTTCGACGGGTGGAAGTAACCAATTACATTTACTCTGGTTATTTTTTTACAGATTATTTTTCTCTCTTTTTGCCTTTATTTAATAAGGCAGTTTAAAAGGGGAGATAGAGTGGATGACATGTACCAAAGGGCTGCAAGCTGGAATCAAACCCCAGCTGCTGTGGCAAAGACACAGCCTCAGTCCATGGGGTGCCTGCTCTACCTAGTGAGCTACTTAATGTCCCTAACTCTTGTTATTTTAAAGTTGGTTTTATGTAGCCTACTGGTAAGCTACTTTTTTTTGAGCAGGCGAATTTAAAAACAAAAGCAAAAACAAAAAAAACCTATTATTTAAATAGCCTACTTTTCATCCTCTTGCATTGCTGCATTAAAGTGCCATCAGTCACAGATTAAAAACCGAAGTCATGAAAAAGTCATGACAAACCCTGCTTTTTAGTCTTTTTTAATATGACCAGTCAAATATACAAATAATGCAGATGTGCTCAGACCAATAGCATTAATAAACAAGATCAAGAGTTTTTGGTGAAGAGGGAGCTGAGCCAGAAGGCGAAGCTTTCGATTTACTGGTCCATCTACGTCCCAACCCTCACCTATGGTCATGAGCTCTGGGTAGTGACCGAAAGAATGACATCAAGGATACAAGCGGCTGAAATGAGTTTTCTCAGAAGGGTGGCTGGGCTCAGCCTTAGAGATAGGGTGAGGAACTCTGACATCTGGAAGGAGCTCAGGAGTAGAACCGCTGTGCTGCTCCTTCGTGTCGAAAGGGGTCAGCTGAAGTGGTTCGAGCATCTGATCAGGATGCTTCCTGTTTCGGGTATGTCCCACTGGTAGGAGGCCCTGGGGCAGATCCAGAACACACTGGAGGGATTATATATCTCATCTGGCCTGGGGACACCTTGGGGTCCCCCAGGAGGTGCTGGAAAGCATTGCTGGGGAGAGGGATGTCTGTGGTGCTTTGCTTGGCCTGCCATGAGCGGATGACAATGGATGGATGGATGGATGGAAGAGCTGATATAATATCTGTATCTGTATATACCAACTGCAACAAATCCAACATTGATTTGTGCAATAATGTAAATTCTGCCACTCAGACTGTCTGTTTATTATTATATCTATAGCTTTTATTTTTTATGGCTTACAATCAATCACTCAGGTGCAATATCAGTATTTCTAAACCGTGCAACATCTATACTCCCATTAGTCAATAATGTAAGATCAGACATTCAGTCTGTGTCTTTATTATATTCCGCTTCTTTCTGATGCTTCCTTATTATATTGCTTTGTGTTTGCACACTGTTTGCTTATTATTCTGCTCTTGTTTTTGTACAGTTTACTTATTTTATGCGCTTATATATTGCTTTGTGTTTTATTTTTTTCTGATGCTTCCTGTTTTCCCTATCCCTTTGCTGCTGTAATGCTGCAAATTTCTCCGCCGTGGGATGAATAAAGGCTTCATCTTAACTTAATAAAATTCAGTGATATGATAATATAATTAGAGGGGAAAGAAATTATTGATTACAGTATTCTTCTCTTTAATATAGTACTGTTTGAGACCATATGATGCCATTCACGCCAACATCCAATCAAAGGAGCGAAGTAACGGGCCTACTAGCCAATCACAACACATCGGGGCGGGGCTTGCTGTCAGCAAACTTGTACTACACGGGTCGCGTGTCAACGGGTGTGCGGGTGGAGTCGCAACCTATCCCAGGTAGCGGTTTGTCAACAACATCACAATACAATGGAATGAATAAGTAGACTGTAAAAGGTTAAAGTTGGTATTATTGTATTTTGTAATAGGTAAAAAATGTACTTTAATTAGTCACTTAATTAATGCTCAACCCAGCGGGCACGCCACCAGACCAAAATCAAACCAATCCAGATAGTACGTGACCAACGCTGCGACTTGCTAGCATGCTAAATGCTAATATGCTAATGGCTGGATCCTCCGGCGGTGGATTTTACATCAGTGAAGTGTGTTAAGTCTTTCCGCTTGTTCATGGCAGCAATTCTGACTGCAGAACTTCGTTAGGACAACAAAAATTTGAAGAGCACTTTGGGACACAGAGGCGAAGTGGACTGCGAGTATTTAGCACTGAGACTGAACGAGCAGAGACGTTGAACCTGGAGCAGACTGAGGATGACTTCGCCAAACAGTGTCGTTCAGACAGGTGAGTTTAACAAGACGCTTTAATGTTAGTTCTTCATGTCTCCTTGCAGTGTGCATGTAGCTGCAGCCGCTGTGACGTTGTTAATACATTTATATGTTGTCTGCTTTGGTGATGTTTCATTCTGCTGTTGATCCTACAAGAAGTGTTAGGTTTAACCCTGCATTCCCTGTTATATCCGCCATGTGTCCTCAGCTATTTTTATCTGTTGTCAGTCATATTTGACTAATGCTCTGAGCTTCGGCCTCCTCTCTGGTTGTGTAATTGATTGTCATTGCACAGGCTGCAGCTGTAGAAAATGATTATATTGTAGGTGTGGACATGGGGCTCTGTGGTGTGATGTGGAGTAGCCTTAACCTTGAGTTGTTGTTTCCTAAATGTGTTTTTTACTTTAAAAGGTCTTTTATAAAATATCAATTACATTTTTTTTGTATTTGGGAGCTGTTTAAATGTACAATTTGTGGTAGATTTTATTTTGTAGAAATATTAATGTTATATACAGAATCTGAATCTCACTGTGTCACTGTTGTTGTTTCCAAACTAAAGAATCAGTTTTGTTTAGTTTTTACTGAATATTTGAAGGCAAACTGTAAAACTGTATCACTTATTTTGTTTCAATTCTATGATCTTAAATCAATAATATTTTTAATTTGTGTATTTGTTATCATTTCTCATCGCGGAGAATATCATTATCGCAAATATTCCCTGAAATATTCTGATATTATTTTAGGACCATGTCGCCCACCCCTGTTCACTCTCTGTGAAAAGAAAACTTGAATATTTCAGTCTTCTTTACGTCCGCATAATTTTTGCATTGTATTACATCTTCTTGCATCCTCAATTTGGAAGCAACACATGACTTGCTTTGTGGCCTTCACGGGCCCAGCCATCAGACAACACCGTTAGCTGATAGGGTAAGCCCCTGCTCCACTCTCCATCTGCTTGGCAGGCTGTCCCCAAGTCATTAGGCCCCTGCATGGGTACCCAGCTGGGGGGGGGGAGTGGAGTAGGAGGGGACTGGGCTGGCCCCAGCGCGCCTGGCACCGGCCATCCAGAGGGGGGCATCTGGCAAGGCAGCACCCCGGGTCAGGCTATCTGAGGAAGGAGCACACCGGCGGGCGCTTCATGGATGGCTCACTGTCTGTCCCTGGCAGCTTGTCATTTATCACTGCTGAGCAGCGATTTCAGGTGGGAACGTGATTAATTTCACTTTACCATTCTCAGAAATAAGCCCTATAAATCATCCTAAGCTCGGCTTGTGTGCAGGTTTTCGTTGTCGGCCGATCTGACAAATCTTTACCTGGTCCCTCCGCCCTGCTCAGGCCTTGTCTTGCCTCTGAGGTTGCGGCAAAATAGAGTCTGTGTCAAATAGACAGCTCGGTGATGAGAAGTGTCCAGCCAAAGAAAGACATTAAGAAAGCGGCGACGGATGCACATGCACACACATACATTTATACGGCTCACATAAATTTGTGAGACGCATCAAGAAAGTGAGACAGAGGACGTGTACATGTCATCAACAAATATTAACACCTCCTCTGTCAATCTAATCTTCACACATCTGACCATCTGTCCTTTTCTAAATGAATGACAGGAGGAGAAAGAGGCTAAGACATGATCAAATGGAACATGCTGATGATGTGAACCTGTCAGTGGAGTCTGTGGATGTAGGGGGTTCTAGTTTATTACCAGAGCCACAGAACACATCACATCTAATATGTCAGAGGTAATAAGGACACTCTGGTGATAGGTGGCAGACTGCCAGCATGTCAGACAGGCACCCCGTTATGAAAGGCTTTTCTATTAATTTTACAGATGTGCTGCTGTTTTGTGAGTGATTTAACTGGTTTTTAACAAGACTTCCTCCCCCCTTTCACTCCCTGTGTCACTGGCTTTCTCTCTTTGTAAAGGGTAAGGTTGATGAAGAGCTCTGTACACACATTCAGAAAAAAGTAGAAGGGGAGGAGAAAGATTTGACTGAAAAGTAAGACCAGATGTGTGCTTTGATCTGCCATAGGAAGTGAATCGATTTTCTTTAAATGGCATTGAAAATAGTTTGTAATAGTTTAGCTGTAAAAAGGCACAGGAGTCTTTTTCTAGCATGTAACAAATATGGAAATCGTCTACCACTCTACCACCACTCTACTGTTTGGCACTGCATAATAGAGTCCATTTACACCTTGCATTGAGACAGGTTCTATATCTGGATATCATCTCTGGGTAAGAAAACATGCATGTTAAAGTGTTAAGGCCAAGGTGTGCATGAAGAACAGAGCAGAACCACATCTGGAGGTCGTCTGCTTTGCACTATAATCAGATCCCAGCCAGGTGTAAATGTAATCTGTGCAGCACTGCCACAATCATTAGAAAAAAATTGTAATGTTAAAAAAGATATAATATTTAATGTGCGATTAGATAAGCCCACCACCACAGCACCGGGTTTAAACCGCTTCACTCTGTACTAGCTACTCTAAGGGCTGTTTTATGCTCAATACGGAGATATGGACATGGAGACAGATGGAGCCCTATACTATGCGTTCATCTTGTTCATATTTGTGCATGTTTTTTGAGAGCTTACGGATACAGACGAAATGTAACCGCACCACGGAAAATCGTGGAGGCAGTGTAGCATAGTTTAAGTGGGATACGACCTTAGGAGACGACAAAGAAATTTAGATAATGGCATTCTCCATCCTCATGTCGGCATTTGTATAATGGTCGCACAGATCACTGTTGTCTACTAGGGCTGCAACAATGTTTAATCAACTATTAAAATAGTCAGTGACTATTTTAGTAGTCAACTAATAGAATCATTTTTCACAGAAAAGTACTATAAAAGCTCCCCAAATATAGCAGCTTCTTATGTTCAGATATCGGGAGCTTTACGCACTGTCCCATGATGGTGAGCAAAAACCCTTTGGCATGAGTGCAAAACAAGATATTCGATGACATAATTTTGGGGTTTGGGAGAGACAGACCAGCATTTTTCTACATTTTAACACATTTTTTGATTAAAATGATTAGTCGACTAATCGAAAAAATAATCAACAGATTAGTCGAGTTTGAAAGAGACCTATCTATTCTTGTATTTAAAGGGAGTGTAAATGAGCATTAACTGCTAGGCCTAGATGCCAACGTTGAGAAAGGTATGGGCTTGTTACCATTGGTGTAGTGCTATTTGTTTGTTAGAGTATGTGGGTACGGTGAAGTTGTGGCTCATTTTGAAAGTTATGTAACCACCTATGGAGGTGGAATGAATGTTTTCCTACCTTTTCCTTTTTACTAGTACACAGTTAGCAGCTATTGAATGTGAAAAAATAATTGAATTCACCGTGCTGCTCAAAGGCTACTGCTGGCAGCTACTGGCAACTTTTTTTTCTTTTAAAAGGTATTGTTTAGGGCTTATTTGCCTTAAATCAATAGGACAAATAAAGTGTGAAAGGTAAAGAAAGAGAGATGGGATGACATGCAGCAAAGGGTTGTGGGTTGGAATCGGACCCCCAGCAGCTGTGGCAAGGACAAAGCCTTTGTACTCTACCAGGTGAGCTACTGGGCACCCCATACTGGCAGCTTTTGAGGTGGAATGTTTTCCTGAATGTTAATCAGCACATTAGTTGACATCATGAATGAATCGACAGCTTTAAACAACTTTAACCCTTCCTTTCCTACTATTGTCTCTCTTGCAAATATTTTATTTCCTCAGCTGAAGAAACGGGCAGAGCATCATTGTGGTGTGCTCTGGCAGCACCGCACCACTGCTTGTTATGCTATCCTGAACCTTCTTGCTAGAAGGTAGAAAAAGCTGCTAGCATTTATAGATAAAGGACGAAGCAAGCATGTAGTTGACTGCGTTCACCCTATGATAACAGTGAGCGTTGGCAGCAGCAGTAGTTGTAGTGCAAGTGGCTATTTCAGTTTTGGAAATAGACACTGCATTTCCTGTATTTTCTCTGATGCTGTGTATTGTTTGAAAGGTGCATTCTAGTCACCTGGGGTACATAACCTAAAGGGTACCATATTGCACCTTCCTGCTCCACTTTTATTCTGTGAGTGTATTTTTATAAGTCTATAATTGACGTCTACATCTCTGTGGAAATTACTCATCCTCCCGTGAGAATTTTTCCCCCTTCTTTAACCTCCTGATACCAATCTTTTTTAATTAAGTAATGACTTTCAAATGAATCTCAGATCATGTGTGAGAGAAGACACTTATCCTTAAAAGTATCTTCGACTTGATGGATTAATTCAGGAGGAAGTGGGCCATGTGTCCTGCACATTAACAATCCCACTGCTGCTGTTAGGAAGAGGCATAATGGAGCATTGTATGGAGGAAGAGCTGCAGCAGAAGCAGTCAGTGATTTTCACCGTGACGGCATAAAAAAAAAACATCGACAGTGAAAGATAAGGTGTGTGATGTATACAGCGCCTTAGTTACCTACAGTTACAGCGACTTCACGTGCACATCTGATTCCAATAAGAGAAGTCGGTCCATTTTCTGCTGTGCCAAAATCCATATTCACACTAACAATACGGCTCTTGACTCCCTGGTGAGCTTAACAAATGCCACACAATCAGTCCTCTCCAGCCTTTGGCTATGCCCACAACATTTATTCCTGCACTAAACCAAGCGAGGCCAATCGATTGGCCTATACTGTGGTCAGAGCCTTCGTCAAAACGAAATGCGGACCCTGTTTCCGTCTCCAAAAAAAGGCGAACATGAAAAAGAAATCACATTTAGAGCACAGAAAGAAGAAAGGGTAGAGGAGGTGTTGGAAATGATGAGAGTGAAATAAAGGATTCTTTTGCTGCACAAAAGATCTGAGTGTTTCCACTTCCATTTCCTGATCTTCAGCTTCTCTTTCTCTCTGTGGCGTGCTGCGGTGCAGAAGCCAGATTGCATGACTAAATAGTCGTGTAGAGCTTACTCTATTTGATATTTATATTCCCATTGAAGTGTTCTTGTTCCTGAAGTTTTAATTGGGTGCTAATAAATAAATCATCCAGTCTCTTCCTCAACAGATGTGCAAGTGAGCGTTATGCTGCATAATATCTGTCTGCTATGCAGGTGTGTGTGCTTGCCTCATGTCACTGGTGCATGGGATGAGATGTACCAGCCAGGCCCCCTTAATCTGGTGTGCTGTGGCTCAGTGAAAGACTACATAACAGAGGGATGTGTGACAGAACCTGGAAATGGATTTCTGTTTGCTGTGACCTGTTTTATGTGGGAGAGATGCTTTACACATCTGTGGAGGTTTATTTGTGATATATGGTAGAGCGGAGGCGCAATATCTAAGTTCGACTCACTTTTGACATTGCTTGACTTTGCTGTGAACTGGGCTTTTGAATACATTAGCATCACTATAGTGTGCCACAATACATTTTAAGAGACTTAGTATGGATGTAAGATATGTCTCGTAGGTGTAGGAGAACTGGCCTGCAGGTCAAAGAAGTATGCAGCACTGTTGCACCACTTGGAAAGGCAAAGTGTAAAATCTATCCAGTCTAATATATCCATTAAATAAACAGCTTTCCTGGATAGCAGAGCAAATCTATAGCTGTTCCAAGCATAATTGAAAATGGAAAGTAAAGCCTCCCACATCTCTGTCTGCAACTACAGATAAAATCAGCATGCTTATTGCAGTCATAAATAATAAATGTTTCATTTTCTGAGAACTTCTGAGAAATTATTTGTTGGCATTGTGTTATCAGCAATGCGTTAAAAGAATACTTCAAACTATTCTGTGAAATAAGAGCCACCTAAAGTTTCTATAAATCTTAATAAAACACCCACATGTCATATGGACAAATCCACAGCAAAAATGCTATCTTAAGTTTTGCTGAAGTCAATATGAGGCTTCAGCAGTCAGAGTTCGAGTGGTTATCTTCTGAAGTTACAGTCTGTTTGGCACAAAATTCCTCTGTGTTTCTGTGCTGAGTCGAGGCAGAGGGATGCTTCCTGGTGCACTGGTTTGCTGCCGGACAAAACACTGGCAATAAACCTACACACAGCTGCCAGGATAAATATACCCACTTGATTTGTCCAGCGCGGACAGTTAAAGCAGCTTTTTTTATTTAGGGTTTAAAATGTACAATAGCTCTACAACATAATATTGAGGCTAGAGTTAATCTTACTAAGGCTGGAAGGCCACCAAAACACAGAGAAAAGAACCCACTGCTTCCTCTCTCCCGTAATCTCACTTGGTACGGTCCAGATTTGTCAACACCTGGTGGAGCAAGGGGCATTCATGTGCGCGTGTTAATGAGAGCGCCATGCTCAACCAGAAAGTGGCCCTCGGAGAGAGATTAGGAGTCAGATTGTCTTTGCTAGGTTGTGCGGCACAGAGAATTCAAGAACTGTACGCCTCACTTGATGGACGCTACGGTAGGGTTATGGAGGTTTCAGAAGAACTGAAGGAGGAACTGAGGGAAGAACTGAGGGCTTTTGTGATTACAGACTGAAAATTGAACTCCACAGCAAAGTTATGCTCTCAATTTACAAAAGCTTGAATGATGATATCTACAGTAGATAAAGTCACTAAAACTTAGAGTTAATAGGTTGTCTTCTAAGCCATAATATTGTTGGCTCAACACAGTGTAGAGAATTATAAAACACTTTCCTACTGCAAATCAAAATTAATTATAATCCTCAACATACTTAATGACAACAAATCCACTTTTGGTGCTTTATCTGCTATAGTGTAATAGAACTGTACTGTATATGTAATGCATTTGTGAGGTTAGGTGGGATGTAACCTTTCCTATCTAAGGCATAAATATTGTAGACTATCACAGAAACCTACAAATAATAACAGTTTGTCAGATTCTGTGTGTTACAGTGATGCTAGTTTATTACATATAAATTTCAGTTTATACTTTACATGACCAGATGGAGGATGCCGCTTTAAAGGAGCAGTGCGAAGGATTTGGAGCCATCTAGTGGTGAAGATTGCATATTGCAACCAGCCAAAAGTTCTCCCTTGTACCAAGCCTGAACTCCTGATTAGGACTCTTGCAGTGTTCTTACCAGGAGCTGAATTATCCACAGAGGTCTCTTTCACTCCAAGGCAAACATACCTTGTGATTTAAACCAGTAGAAACACTAAATAATAGGGGTGTCCCCGACTAAGAATTTTCATAGTCGAATCTGATTTGATAGATTTTTCCTTTAGCTAACTAATCGTTGAATCATGTTGTTTTTCCCCTCATTGATTAATGAGCTCATTTGCATCAGTTTCCAACACCCAAATAAACAAATTTAATTCTTTAGTTGGCATAATAAGATAATAATAATAAAAGTAAAAGGGTTATCATTTTATCTATATTCCTTTCACTTCATCAAGGAATGATGCTCTAGATGAGCGCAGATGTGCTGCAGCCTCATCCGTGTCTTTAATCGGAGTCGTTTCTGACTCGTCAGAACTTGCCATTTCATTCACAAATAAACATCCAAAAACACCATCAAAAGGTTTAGAAACAGTTTTCCTTCTTTCTGACTTCAAGTTACGTCATTAATCAACTCAGGTTCATACAAATTCATCCACATGGACCGTGCGTCAGGGACAGCCCTCCATTCCGAAACCCCGCCGTTCCGACCCACCCCCACTCCGAAACTGATTTTCAAGTCCATATCGAGTTTCCTGCATCAAACACTGCCGCCCGCTCTCCAGCCACACTTGCACAATTCTGAAATTTGTTGTGCTACAAAAGCTTGAAATGAACGTTCAGCTCATTGTTTTTTATGGAAAATATCTCACCGTCTTCATTTATTATGTATAATTTCACTAGCAGCAAACACATTTAAAAGGAGACTTGTTAAGTCTTTTTACGCGTGCTGTCCATGGTGCTGAAATCCCCACTCCCAGCCACACTAGCACAAAACGTATCCCCCCACTCTGGTCAGACAGACTACTGATCATCTGGCTTCTGGTCGGAGTAAATATATTAAATGCATTTATAAAACGGAAAGGTGAAATCAGTCAATCTGATTGTTTCTTAACTGTGATATAATGAGCATATACCCATGGCTACAATTTTAAAGCCTTATCACAGCATATCACCAGCTAGAAGCAATGATATAGGCCCAGCCATGACAACAATAAACCGTTGTCCAATAAGCCGTTGGACAAAAAGTAGCCCGATGAAAAATCAGAGTCTATTAAGAAAACAATCAGAGGTGAAATTTGTTTCAAGACACTTCAGGTTTTGAATATGGAATATGTTTTTTTTTGTTCTTACACTTTTTCATCTTTTTCCACTCGACCTTTACAGTTTCAATATATAAAAAATGACAATTGTGTAGTTTTTACACAATTCACAAAAATGTTGTACTACAAAGAACTTTAAAACAAGTAGGCCACGACTTACAAAAAGGCTACAGACCTTGAGCAGCTGTTATGGTTGTTTGAGAAAACAACAATGAAGCCCATTCAGAATAGTAGTCATTGTAAGTTTAAAGACGTGAAATGAGAATTGCCTTCAACACTTTTTCAGTATAATCTTTATCCATTATGATGAACAAAAATGTTTCATAATGTCCCAGGTGTGGTGCAGCGTTTAATGGCCAGAATTATGGACTTGTGTTGTATTTTAAAGGTCTGCACACATGGTGCACCCACACTGGTGTTTTCACTTATTTTTGCTTGACTAGACATCTCAGGACTGTGTGGGTGTGTACAGCCGGCGCGTGATCTGACTCATGTAATGGCATTGTTGCATTACAGCTGGACAAATAAATAAACAAATACCTTAATTTTTATACGACTTTTCAACAGATGATAGCTTTATCATTTTATTAGCAAATGAAGTTTAGTGAACTCAGTGTAACGTCACCCAGTTTTACCTGAGCAGAAGTCTGTTCAGCTAAAATAACCACAAGCAACTGTGTAGTATTGTGTGTCTGGAGGATTACGTTTTATTGCACAGACCTATTTAATGCCATAATTTAAAAACCAGAGAGACACTATAGTGATGATATATTATCTATAGAAAAGGGATACAGGTGCGCCATTTTTGAGAATAATTTCATCAGGGCCACACTTAAAAAATAAACAATTTCATCATGCACGCTGACTTTAAGTACTGGTATGTATGCTTTTGTCATTTTTCATATAAAATACAGGGTATGTCAGCACTCAGCTGTAAGATACAACATACATTCAAATAACACTCAGCCCTTCAGACTAAATGTATACAATTTTATAAAGCCACTACTTCAAGAAAAGAAGACAACAACAATGTCTTCTGATTATATCATGAATTCATGGCTTGATGCTCTGAATTGAAGCTTATTAAGACGGAGTCGACTGTGTTTGAAGAAATCGACTTTTCTGTCTCAAGTAATTGGAATGACATACACACACATACAGAACAGTTTCAGAGAAAATATTCTTTTGAATGAGCAAAATTGCAGTTTTAAGCAGATACATGTATTTTGTGTCTGTGAACATGTTTTGAAAAGCATAGTTTTACTTAGTTTAAAGGTGTTATATATGATACTCAGAGTCTGGCCCAGGATTGATTGTACATGGCTCTCACCTCTCATGTCACAGGCGAACATTGATATTGCTAAGCCAGAATGGTGGCTAGCAGTGCTAGCTGTGTGAACGGTGCTAACATTACTAACAGTGCTAAAAGCGGCAAGAGTGCTGACAGAGCTAACAATGTCAACCTGGTGGGGAACTGAGGGATGGGTACTCCCCTCAGGGGGATTAATAAGGTCCATAAAATTTAAAAAAAATGATAATAAAAAAAAATCCTGCCACTGCAGGTTGGGAGTGAGAGCAATGCAAAGTGGTGGCGATTAGCTAGCCAGTGGAACCATGGATGTATAAAGAGAACTTGATACAATGTTGGAGGCAGGGTTCTGTTCATTCCTGTTAAAGTTTTTCAGTGGTGCTTGAAGCAAAAGAAAACTCAGTGTCTACAGTATCAAATCACTGAGATTGTCTGTATTGTGGGGCCCATGAAACAAGCGCACTACAGACTTACAGCGGCCGAGTGGTTAAATTCTGCTGGCAGAGCAGCTAACATCCAGTTTAGACTAATTGGATTATGTGCCGATAGTTTAACAAGTCATTTCTTGGGGGTTGTGACGCTCAAAAACATGTATCCACTGAATTACATGTCTTTCACAATGTAAGTCCATGGAAAAAAAGTCTTTTTGATGCCCAATGACATCACGTGACAGACACGCACATTGTGATTCCATGTTTGGCCATTATGTAAAATTGGCTTCAAAGCCCGTTCCTGGGGGCTTAAGTGGCACATGAAGGGATGGACTAACATAGGCTAACATGCACGTGTGGCTTGCCCGTCTACAAAACAAAGAACAAAGAAGCTCAGATTACAAAACGCACAGAGGGACTGTGACTCCATTCTCTGCTCAGGATGCCATTACACCACTATGTCTTTGCACAGCAAATATTGTTTACTGCTATATTACTGTTCTGAATGCATTGCGCCTTAAAGTGTAAATGAGTGTTTCAGTCCAAGTGTATAAAATGCAGTCAATAAATTCCTCTTTTGAACATGACACACAGTCACTACAAATCAAGCTTACTGGCAGACGGGACAGTAAACAACACTTTATTCCTTTGTGACAGCTAAACAGAAAACACTTGCATACACATTGTGTCGCAACATTTGCTGTTAACTGTCCAGTCTTTGTTATGGCTCATGTGCAGTCAGTCCATGGCTACCAATGAGGCTCAGTCTGTGCTTCCCAGCAGATCATCAATCAGGCTAAAGCTCCTGTGAGTTATTGGGTTTTGTTTGCTTACAACAAACAAGCAAAATAATATAGTTTCTTTTTGGACTCTGGATTAGTATGAAATGGATTTTTGTCAATGAAGCGTTTTTTTTCCTGCAACATAAAAAACACTCAATATATCTGGCAATATGATTTTAACTTTTGGTGATAATCTACATCAAATTCTAGTGGCATCGCTCCAGAAATGGCAGTGTACGTTGGTCGGTCCAGTGCTTTGGTCCAGACTGAAAAATCTCAACAACTTTTTTGATAGATTGCCGTGATGACGTTGCACCGATGTCTATTGTCCCCAGAGGATGTATTCCTCGAGCACCACCATAAGGTTGACTTTTTGCTTTTGTGAAAATATCTCAACAACTATTGGATAGATCGCTATGACATTTCCTTTTAGTGCACAAAAGATGAATACAGATGACTGGCTTTCCTGTCGCGCTATGAACATGTAAAGGTCTTCTCTTATCCAGTGAAATATCTCAACATCTCAGACATTCATGGTTCCCAGAGGGTACATCTTAACTTGTGGTGTTTGCTGACTTTTTCCCTGACAAAGGAACATTGTAAATATTAAACCTGCTTAATGGCGCGCCTTAGTAAGTGGGTAGTTATGGGGCATGCCATATTGCCACGGCATCCTGGGTTTAATTTCAGGCTTGGGACCTTTGTTACATGTCATATTCCTCCCCCATTTTTCTACGCTGTCCTCTTTCAAATAAAAGCAAAAATGCCAGAAAAATAATACATATTAAAAAATCCTACTAAACCCACTTAACATCAGCTTATTATCTCTATGCACCGCTGTGTCTCCTGTATGAACAGCTCACAGAGCTGCTATTATGGCTGTAGACTCTAAGGCTTGTTCTAGTACGCTACTTTGATTTGAAAGTATGCAACCTGGGAACACAAGCGGCAAAGTTCTTTCTGCACTAGCAAACATCACCAACACTGCTCGCAGTGTGGTTTACGAGACATTTCCCTTTTCTGACATGGATTAAAAATATGGAAATGACTGAGACTTTAACAAAGTTTGGGAAAGTAATTAATTTTGAGGGAATTAACTTCTCCAACTTATATTACACTGTAGCAGGAAAACATAATGAACAATCTAATGAGACTGTTCTTGTCTTCTGGCAAACTTATAGTAAAACAGTGAAGTCTCTGCATGGATGGATGAGCAGAAAAAGAAGCTGTGTGTGTGTGTGTGTGTGTGTGTGGTAACATGTGGGCAAGTGCTGGTTTTCTGTATGCGGTGGACTGTGGAACCTATATATATTTATGATCTGTCTGTCTTTATGTGCCAATAAGGCTGCATGCAAATATGTTCTTTTGAGCCATCATGGACAACCGCATTCCTTTTTGTGTGCCTCCTTTTGAGTTCACGGGCCTTCGTTTGTGTGCAACCCCATGTGTGTAGGTGGAATTGTAAAATGCAAGAATTGTGGTATAAAGGCATCTTGCCAACCAGAATCCAGGCGGGCTGAGGGCGTTGTATAAAAATGCATGCACACATGCTGTTTACTTCAGCCTCCCACCCTGCCTCTCCCCTGACTTCCCACATGCAAACACCTGGAACCTGGAATGAAATGTCCCGGTCATGGGAGTGGGCAGCAGTCATTGGAAGATAGAAACTGGTGATGTTGTCAAAAGCCAAATGCTGCCAAAAGGTTATAATGGAAGGTGGCTACCTGCTGAGTGCGCTCACCCTCTGCCTCATTAACATTGACTAATAAAATAACACTTGCACAGCAGTGCTGCATGTTCACTTCATCAGATGCGTCCACAGTATTAGAAAGAAGGAGCTCACTGCGGATGCTTGGTGGTAATTTGATGAGCTCACATGGAATTTTTTGTTTACTTGCACCAAGATTTGGTCCTTGCTTTTTAAATCCATTTTTCTAGGAAGATAACTTCAGCTCATTGGTGTGAAATGATAAAACCACAGTTACCTTTATTTTTTAAAATGTAGAGACATCCTAAGGGCGAACAGTTTTGCAGTACACTGACATGAGTAACAGTCCTAAACACAGAGGAGAAAAGAAACTGTGCAGGATGGAGCACTGTGCACATACTAGAACTCAACTGCACACATTAAAGTTTAATTTAAAATATAAGCAAAGAAACAGCACCACCACTGCTGCTGCCAGGCAAGGCACAGCTTTAAAAAAGGGGAGAGACACAGGGGTCCAGACAGAAGCTGCACAGACCAGACAACTGAGATGGTGATCAAGTCTTTGTTTCTCAGAAGTGTCTTGCTGATTATTTGTGTGTGCGCCAGTGGACCACGAGAACCACAGGGCCTGGGTTTCAGGATTTTCTCTCAGATCTAGGCTCGCCTAAGGTTTGTTGTGTTTATGTTTTTCTATGGATTTCTAGTCACTCTTTTGCTCATGTTTTTCTAAGACTACAAATGGCTGCACTGAGAAAAAGCCATATGGATAAATAAAAATAGAGCAAACAGAATTGAAGGGCCTTACTGTACACTGGTGCAGCTAGTTATTCATCTCTCTCTGTTCTGGGCATCCTACCCCATCACAGGCAGCCCATCCTGTACCTGCTTATTAATTTAAAATCATTTGCTGCACCTCCAGGGGGAGATAAATGCCAGGTGCAGAGACAGGGCAGCGGTGAACCTGTGAAAACTATTACAGAGGCCCCTTCCTCACCCCCATTGCCATGGCCTGATAATAGCCTCACACTGCAGCAGTAAAGCCAAACCATGAGAGAGTAAGGTGTTTCTCTGCCTCTCCATGCCTTCTAGGCTCTGCTGCTGAATTAGGGACACACACACGCACACACACAAAGGCAACTGTTCAGCCAAGTTGCGTAGAGCCCCCGCACTGCCCAAGGGCCCGCCCACCGTCCCGCCCACCCATGTCAAAATGCCGCCGCAAATGTTGTAAAGGCCATGAAAGGATGGCATCAAAGTGGCATTATCCCTCTGGACAAAGGAAAGCAAGAATAAATACATAAATAACGACTGCATGACAGAACTGTAGGATCAGCGAGCAGGTAAACTAGGCTAAGTCCTGTTTTCTCTCTGAACATGTCAGTGTTGAAGAGGCTTTGCTTTTGGCAAAATAAGAAGTAACATTAGATTCAGTGATAGGACCTCAGACAGCTGCTTACCGAAAAGCAGTTCTCAAATAAGTGACAGCCAACACCTCTCGCTACATCAGATGTTGTTATTCACAGTATCAGAACACACTTATTTTTCCCGTGTTACAAGTTTGACAGAATTATATAAGCAAATTCTCTGTGGCTGCGCTGATTGATGTATATTGTGGAGGCTTGTGAATTCACACGATGCCAGTGTTCCCAAAATTGTGCTACTTTTCTTGAGTTTTCACTGAGTGACTTTAAAGGCACAAAGCAGAGGAGATGCTTGAGTGTCAACCACCACAGTATGAGTACAAAGTGCAACTAGCCTCCAGTGCAGGCAGAGCATAGTTCAGTGGTAGTATACTGTACTTTACAAACACCATGTGACTTTGTGTGAAATAGTTGAAATGGAGGGAAAAGAGTGCAAGAAAAACAGGATAAACT
This sequence comes from Epinephelus awoara, assembly GCA_035609425.1. Lineage (NCBI taxonomy): Eukaryota > Metazoa > Chordata > Actinopteri > Perciformes > Serranidae > Epinephelus > Epinephelus awoara. The sequence continues at coordinate 25,295,721 of CM069299.1, read as the reverse complement.
GTGTGGGGTTATTGTGGAGACATGTTCTGAGGTCTGCAGCACAATTTGAATCCAATATCAGAACAAACTAGTGAAGTCAAAAGCATCTGTTCATCATCGCAGCAGCATTTGAAGACTTTAAAATCAGATGTATGGACTTCCTGTTGAATAGCTCTGAAGCATATCACATATTTTCCTCTTTACTGAATCATTGGTAGGAGAGCCTCCCAGCAGAAGTTTGCCGAGGACCCCAGGGAGCTCGAATTGGCACATTTTATATTCGGCTGCTGAAAAGAATTTCATTCACAAGCTGTGTTGTCAGAAAATCAAACCTAGAAGACAAACAGTAAGCAAGCATGCACATCATGAAAAAGATCATTCGCTAGTCTGTAGTATAACAAATTTTGCTTTTCAGCAGTTCTTGAAACAATTCCCTCTTGCATCTGCATTACCTCACAAGGATGTAAGTCTGACATAAAATAAAAGGTTTACTGTGATGGATTACCAAACTTACTCAAACAACTTCAAAGTCTCAGCAATATGAATTTCACTCTGAAGTAAAACAAACCCAGGGACTGCATAGGAGGCAGGAAATGAATCCCTTGTTAATGTATGGTATGGGAAAACAGTACGGGGTCATGCTGGCTCAGTTACAAGATGACCCCGATTGTTAGACAGAAGCACTTTTGCATAATAGTTTTTTGTAAAGACCGTAGAAGATAAGAAACACTGTGGACAAAACAAAGAAACCAAATACCACATTTACTAAATCTTTTAAATGTATCGGTATGGGCTGGTCCATAACTGTGGCAGTTCTTTTTGTAGTTACCCTTAATTGGAGTTAGTGATGTTTACCTGAGAGATATTTTCTCTAAACTATAAATCTCACCTTTGTTGCTTCTACAAATATGCTTTATATTGGATAAAAGGAAAGCATTAACAGCACTCCTGGCTTTTTTTTTCCACTAATGCACTCACATACTGGGTGTAAAGGGAGAGCTGTGTCTGTATATGCAGCACAAAGTCAGACATGTTTTTAGTGGGTGCTGGCCTCTTTAAGGGTTGGCACTTGTCACTGATTCAGGATCTAAAGATGCAGCTGGGGGTAGGAGAATGTCCAGTTTGGGGTAGGGATGGGCATTTTACATAACTTACAGCCATTCAATCTTAAATTCAAAGATAAAATGACAAAAATAAGCAAACTTCCTGTTGCTGGCATCGAAGAGCCGTTTCTGAAGTCCAGAGCTGCTCTCCTCCCAGTAAATTTAAAGTCTGCCCGGTTAGCACAAGCTAACACAGCTGCAGGGGCTAATGTCAGACACTCTGCCATTTAATGGTCCAAAGAAACTCACACCCAGACCAAGGCGGCTCAACTCTGTTGTTTATCCCGTTAATAACTGTTACATAACATTAAATGTGTGACGCAGCCCTGTCACTGTGTATTTGTGTGTGCTGCTTACTGTTCCCCGGTGTGGAGCTCACAGTCCTGCAGCAGTAGTCTCACGATAAACAGAGAGTGACAGCAGGGCAAGGAGGCGCTGAGTGAGGCAATACATTGCATGAAGCCCTACAGTGAAATAAGATTATAAATATGGGGAATCAGGTGGTGTTTACTCTATACGTTGAACAAATGCTAACGTCCATATTGAGCACTCATGCTCATCCCAAGATTTGGGACATCAAAATTGTATCTTTGCTCTTTGCAGATGATGTAGTTCTGATAGCTTCAACAGACGGTGACCTCCAGTGTGCACTGGGGCAGTTTGAGTGTGAAGCAGTTGGGATAAGTCAGTACCTCCAAGTCTGAGGCCATGGTCCTCTGCCAGGAAATGGTGGATTGCTCCCTCTGCGTTGGGAGGAAGTTACTGCCCCAAGTGAAGTGAAGTTCAAGTATCTCAGGGTCTTGTTCATTAATGAGGGAAAAATGGAGCATGAGAGGGACAGGCAGATCGGTGCAGCACCAGCAGTGACGCCGGGTGTTGTGGTTGCCATCCATTGAGGTGAAGAAGGAACTGATTAACCAGTTGATCTATGTTCTGACCCTCACCTATCGTTATAAGCATTGAGTAGTGATTGAAAGAATGAGTTTGCAGGTACAAGCAGCCGAAATGAGTGTCCTCCGTAGGGTTGCTGTGCTCAACCTTGGAGGTAGGGTCAGGAGCTTAGACTTTCCAGAGGGAGCTTGAAAGTAGAGTAGAAATGCTGCCTTTGAGTTGAAAGGGGGCCAGTTGAGGTGGTTCGTGCATCTGATCAGGTGCCTCTCGGGCCCCTCCCGTCTGAGACGTCCAACTTGAGTCCCCAAAGAATACAAAGAACACGCTGGAGGGATTATATATCTCATCTGGAGTTGGAACACCTCAGGATGCCCCAGGAGGAGCTGGAAAATGTTGTTGGGTAGAGGGATGTTAAGAATGCCTTGCTTAGAGCACTGCCCCATGACTCAGCCCCAGATAAGCAGAACATAATGGATGGATGAACTCACATACTTTTGACAGATTCTTTTGGAAGGTGTAACTTTGAAGCAAGGAAATATACTTTTTTTTCTGACTGTTAGCATTTTTAGACTGTCTCTGGGTGAGACATCTTTTAACACAACATCCTGTGACACGTCCTTGGCCTATTGACAGATCACTCTGCCTGCTCCACTTCTGCTGTACAGATCTGGGTAGAGGCTACACTTCTTGACTCATCAAGTGAAGTGAAGTGACTATGCAATATAAGTCAGCAGAAGCTCCTGCAGAGTAAACTGGACTTAGTGGACACTTTTTGTAGTTGATGAACTCTGTGCTAGAGTTTCTTAATGTCTTCTAGAGCCTAACAGACATATTGAAACTTGCTAGCTTAGCAACAATAAAGCTACAAAAACCATGATACATCATTCTAAAGAAAATGCTCACTCTGTAACAGAGATAGAGACAATTTCAAACACAAGTTATCAAATTGGCTTCACTATAAATCGCAGAACTGACAAACACTTTTTTTATCTGGATACATTTTCCTCACCAATACAACCTGCTAATGTTATTAGCACAAGTCTATGGTGTTTTACATTGTATAAATTAGCCTAGCACCTAGCGATCTTCTCCTCTTCTCATATAAAACCAGGGACAACAGCAGCACTTAACAAAGGTAACAGCACATAATTTGGCTCCATTACAACTCACAACATTCACTGACTAAACACCTGTCTTAAGTGCAACACACATGTGGCGCTGCGGCCGTCAAGTGCCGCCTCCCAACTAGGGCTGTCAACGAATATTCTAAATTCGAATTTAAATTCAAATTTGAAAAAAAAAAGGACTTTTGAATGTGAAAATTGATATTCCATTGTGGAGGGAAAAAAAACACCACTGCAGCTGTCCTCTTTGCGAGTGGGCGTTGGCATGGGCCGCTTCACTGAACGCACTGCATAGGCCACACCGCCCGCGGAAGTGCTGCGAAGCGCAGCGCACCGAAATTCCACGCGAGCCGGAGCACTTCCGTTCACATCAGACCCGTATTTCTCCACGCTGGTCGACAAGCAGTTCTCCTCCCAGCTTTTGTTTCCGTCACCCAGCTTGACACATTCAGTCGCGCCTCGTGCAAAAATAGACCAGACGCCAAAACAATTGCTGCAGGGCGCGAGCCGGCCATGGAGCCGTGCCGCAGTGCAGCCGGTGTGGATGACGCAATCGGTTAACATGGAGGAAACTGGCTTCGCTTCGAGGCGCTTCGAGGCTATTCGCAGCGCTTCCGCGGGCGGTGTGGCCCGACGGGTCAGAGAGGGGGGGTGAGCGAGAGGTCCGCGGTCGTTTATAACATCATGTTATAGATAATTGTTTTATGTCTTTTAATGTGTAGGTACGAAAATGTTTTCAAAGACGTTTATGTTGAAATAAAAATACCTACAAGTAGTTATGTTTCCTTGTATTAGTTTCCCCTTTTGTGGACATATTGCAATTTTTCTTTTTCGAATGGTTCAAACCTATGCGTTATTTTTAGAAGGCAACAACAACTTGGATTTCACGGGTGAGTTTCTTATCAAAATCGTCTTATTAAAAAATTGAAAATAATACAAATACTTAAATAACGTTAAGCATCCAGATACTCCTTTGAAAGTTGCAAATGAAACTACGGCGGCCGAGACATACGTAAAAAGCTTTTCTCACAGCGCCGGCCGTGCTGGAAATGGAGCAGTGGGCTGAAGCTGAGCGCCGGTGTGGGTTTGTTCATAGAGTATAATGGAGACGGGCGTTTTGATGCGCGGCGTTTTGACGCGCGGCCTATGGTGGCGGTGTGTGTTGCACTTTATACTAAACACGTTTTCCAAGCAAATACAACATGCTAACGTTATTAGCGCCAGCCTATGGCATTTTACATTGTATACATTAGCCTAGCGACGAGCGGAGAATTCCTCTGCTCATATGAAGCCAGGATAAATCCCAAAGTATACATCCCTGAAGGATAAATCACACACACGACTTAAAATGCTATTTTAGTGGAGGCTTTACTGTCTTCACGATTTATTGTTTCTTATCTGTGAAATACAAGTAAATACAAGCTTCGTTTCCACTGAGGGAAATGGTTTCAGCTTACAGAAACAGACAGGAGGTCTGCGTCACTGCGACGCTGAGCGTGACAGTGGGCGAGTTCAATTTTCAACGGGGGTGTTTTGAAAAAAACAACCCCATTTTCACAGGTAGCTTAGCCTGTCCCCCCGCCACAGGAAATAATGGATTAATCCTGGAAAGCTATTGATGTAGCACTTTTCTCCTTATGACAGTAACGCCCGATTATTCAACTAATGAGAATTTGGTTGGACGAGAGCATATTGACCAAATAATCGACTAGTCGACCAGGAGACTACAGCCCTACAGTCTAACAGACATTAGTATATGTTTTGACCACTAGAGGGCAGCACAACAAGCTGTAACCACAACAAAGATGGACAGTATTTTCATTCTAAAGGTTTACTTTGTTATTATCAACCTGGACCTTTTTTCCCTTGTTGTTGTGTCTAAGTGACCATTGGAGACAATGAGTTTTGGAATTGGTCTGGTATTAAGTGAGAGTGCTGCGACCAACAGTGGTGACAGGCAATTTACGTCCACTAAAACTGTTTGTTTTTGCCACTGACAGGCTCAGGTTGTTATTAAAAATGTATGACAGCATTATGGAAAGCATCCCTACAGAGATGAAGAGAGTAAGATCCATTTTGCTTAACTAAAAACAGCCCTGTAATTGCTATGGCCAAACCCACCAGATTCCATTTAAATAAACAGTCAGTTTATCATTGTAAAAGACACCTCACTCAAAGTCAACAGAAGCTAAATAAAACTCACTAAACAGTCTTGTTTTTCTGCCCTCTGTTCCAACAATCACTTACTTTAGTTTGGTTGAAATAAACCCCTAATTCATTGAGTTAAATGTGAATATATGCTGGCTGTATACATGCTAAAATTACTGTTTATTTAAATGGAATCTGGTGGGTTTGGTGATAGTGATTTCAGGCTGGTTCTGGTGGGAAAAAAAGGGTTTTACTCTTTAACAGAAAGGTCAAAAGCTGTAGCGACCCTTTCCATTATGATGTCAGACTGTCAGTGGCAAAACCAAGCACTTATAGTGGACATACAGGGGCTGTATATGGCCTGTTTCACAGCTGCTGGCTGCAGCACTCTCACCCTGTACTGGACCAATTAATAAAATTATTGTCTCCATTAGTCACTTATAGGGGTGCACAATAACTATCGGGCCGACAACAGGAAATTATAACGTCATTCCGATAAGTCCGATATCATGACGAATAGCCCCGATAACATATATAATTTTGTCAGCACGGCAGTGCCCCGCTCCCACTATGAGACCTGAATGGCCTGCAGTGAATGCTGCGTTCAAGTGATGTCGGCATAATCAGAAAAACTCTTTCTGACTGGGAACATTCAAGAATAACCCCTAATGTCGGAAAATAACTTGTTAACTCGGTCATAATTTCACACAGACGCGCACACTCTGTCTCACACACACACAAATGACAAAAGGCACATCTGCCTATTTTTTGCTGTGGTATCGTGATTCTACTCAGAACCATGATACTATCACTGGTATCGTACCATGGGTCCCAATTTTGGTACCGTGACAACACTATCACACACACACACACACACACATACATACATGTCATGATCTTAGGTACATATATATATTTACTGTATAAATGTGTGTGTTATCGGTTATCGGTATCAGCCTTTAGGAAAGTTATCAGTATCGGTTTAAAAGAAAAGTTATGGTGCATCCCTAGTCACTTAGTCACAAAAACATGAGAAAACAGGGCCCAGGTTGGAAACTACCAGAGATAAGCTGATACAGCAAACATTTCAGCAAACAGACACAGAAGGCCATTTGCTTTCATTTAAATATTTATGTAATTTAATTTCTCAAGTGACTCGAGAATTGTATCAGAAGCTGGTGTACATGCAGATATGATCTCAGTCTATATTAGGTGTAGTAACTCATTTTGCTCCTGGATTTAACTTGGAGCTTGCAACCATAGTAACATGAGATTTCAAATGTATAGTGCTCGGTGTCTGTAAAATGAGAGTTTTAAATGTATGGAATAGGCTATGTATACCTCCGCTTGTATGTCTGCTTGTACAGCAGTACAATGAGATATGAGATACTTCGCTGTGTGCAAGGTTACTCAGTAATGGTGACGTTTCTGTGATCGTATTTACTTCAAATAATGATCCTTTAATCTACAGTGGTTGTTGTGTGTGCGGCTGAATCCTTTATTAAGCTTTACGTCTGAAAAATCAATAGCCACATATAACTTTCGTAAAGTCTGATAACAAAGTATGGATACAAGTGCGTATGTATAGTATATATGAACTCATATCAGTCATATTTATCTGCACAACTTGCAGTTATTTAAATAAGTCTTGTTTTTTTATGAACACCTTCTGAATATAGGCTGCCACTTGTATACACATTGTGGATTCCGCCCACACACCATTTTCTACTATTGGATTTTTATCTTTGCACTTGTTGTCTTCTTGTTAGTTTTTGAATAAGAATTCTCCATCGGCGTATGTTCATTACAAAAGTTTATGGCCTATATAGAAATCAAGAGATAAAAACAAAGATGCCAAACATTGCAGATGAAATGCTGGATCTGGACTCCGCCGCTCTTTCCCTACACTCTTGGGCTATTAGCATGGGAATTGTGAGACCAGTGCATTGAGACTCCCACACATTTCTAATTTATCACATTGAAGAAAAAAAAGAAGCTCTGTAGATATTTTTTTTTTTTTCTCATTCCCCCCTCTCTCCGACTTATATTGCATCTCAGCTTTTTCTTCACGCTTCAAACCCAATGTTGTTTATTTTTAGTTTGGCATAAACAAGAGAAAGGCTTTAAGGGCTGAGATGAAAACAACTGACCATAAAGTGCACTGAAAATGAATAAAGCATCCTCAATCTAATCCGTGACTTGTCATGGAGCTACGCGAGTGTCAGTAGAACTCACTGGGAGCCTGAAACACCCAAATCCCATTAAGCCTTTGTACGGGAAAGGCTGACATTTTGTGGTCTAATTAAAAATTTCCAGCAATGAATCAGTGAATGGTTAACAATAATTAACAACTGGCATGGGATGCTGCAACAGGGACATGACCACATAAATGCGCTAGCCTCTGAGCTCTGTCCATTTTTCTTTGACAAGTGAAACTGTCAAATGGGGGGAGAAAAGAGGAAGGCGGAGACCTCTCTGATATATTATTATTCATATTATGGCTATGGTTACATTTTTCTCTGAACTTTAATTATTCAAATTGTAAAAAGTGTCATTGCATGCTGTGCATAAATTAGATTAATACAGCCATTAAATTATCAGTTGTTATCATAATCAGCCATTTAACCACACTGCTCTATGTGGCTGTTGTGGCAGCTGTGTTTGTGTAACTGTTTATACAATCATGCAGTCCCTCTGTTTCCTGCTCATTTGCATTTTCTCCAAATGTCTCCAAGCAACAAAGTGAGGGAGGAGGGGCTGGAGGGGCCTCAAACATCTCGCCGACACCCCCTCAGGATGCTCCTTTCTCTCATGTCCATCCCTCTCCCAGTTCGTTCTCCCACTCTGCTGTCAGGGCACATCCTTAGAAACCACCCGGGTGTCACCATACTTCTTCCTCCAAAGACACAAGGAGGGCAGACACTCTTTTAATCATCCTTTCTCGCCTCTTCTCTTCTTCTCGGCGGTCAAAATAACAAAAGCTGTCACACAGACTCATGTCGTCTCCCAGTGATCATAACGGATAATTACCCTCCCCCCGGGACTCCAGTCCAGCCCCATCTCTCCCACAAGCGTTATTTCACTGCGAATCCCCAGCACTTGTGAAATGGCTCTGTCTCAGTAACAAGCTCTGAGTGGCAGTGATTCAGTCAGAGATATATCCAAGTCAGGCCAACCAAAAGTACATCAACCTCCAACCCTTATCCACCGTTTCTCGATAAAGAATAAAAAAAAAGGAAGAAAAAAACTCTTTCTTTCCTCCCAAAGAAGATTTATAAATCAATGAGACAGGGTGAGTGTCAGAAATTGTTCGGTGCAGTCGTTTCTCAAGTGGGACATCATCCTGTCCAGGTGACAGATTAGTCTGACCAAAAGGGGGCAGTGTTGTTATTTTGAAAGCGTGGTGGTCTTGAGTGGCCTGAGCTGCTGCAGTGAGTGAGGGAGTGAGCAATTGAATGAGTGAGTGAATGAGTGAATGGGTGATTAAGTGAAGGGCGAGAGCAGATAACACGCTCACTGACTGACAGAAGGAAGCTACAGCGATCAGCATCGATCCCGCCACACAGACCTCCAGCCTCGGCCAGTGCAGCGGTTGCTCCAGGGCACAGCCAGATGCTGGATTATCAGCCTGAATGATTGCATCTCTGGGCAAATATTTTATCTTATACAATACAAAGTGTTGGTTTCTGAACTATCACACAATATTCAAGCAACTATCAGTGACTGTTATTTTTTTTTCTCCTTGAAGTGGAGGCCCTGGATGAAGACAGGATTTCTTTAGATGTGCTGGTAAATATCAAAAGATTCTAAATATATCCTTTACTGTATACATGTTGTGAGCATTTAATATCAGACTGAGGACATTCTCGGAGCACTGTAAACTATTCCAACTGAATGAAGTTTGTCAAGTTGAAAATATTAATAGGATGCAGATTAAGCTATACCGGAGGGACTATATTGTTCACAAGGGAATATGAAATGCAAAGCAACAAACGGAGAGAGGCTGCTGTTTTTAAAGCAATTTATCAGACATCCATTCAACTCTATGATGTCCAATTTTAAGTGAGACCTGCCTTGGGCTTATATTTAGCGTACTCAGTGATGCTGCAGGTGTGCTAGACTATAGCTTATTTGCATTCAAATGGCGTGAGAAGCTAATTCTGTTTTTATCTTCATTGTCTGCAATAAAAAAAAGACACAGGGAGGTTAAATGGAATATGTAAGGGAATGGAAAAGGCTGCTGTTTTTAAAACCATACAGTGCAAATACAGCCAGAGTCAATACAGATGTATAGGTTTCAATTGCAAAGACTAGATTTATGGCAGAATATAAGAGTCTGTAACTATCAAACTCAGTTTGTACAGTTTTGTCTCAAAGGGCTTTAGACCTCAAACTAAATCCTCCCAGATCATGCGGAATCACAGAGGCGGGAGGAATCGCAGGCAACCTTTTATGATGAATGAAGCTATTCCAATCCCTCCTCGCCTCCTCCTTTTCGCTTCCCTCTCATCTCTGCTGACATACCTTGTACCTACACGGCCAATCATAGTATAGAACACAGTGCAATCATCTTAGAAAAGCAATTCACTCCTTCCTGCGCCTGCACTTTTGGTGTCAGGATCGTAATTTGTAAACCACAGAGAAAAACTTCAGACCCCCGTCCAGAGGCCTGCTATTTAAGATCAGTAAACACCAGGCCGATGACGCCGTTGCTTCCCGCAATATTGTGAGTCCACCTCTCCCCTTTCTCCTTCAGCTCTCTCTAGGTCTTTGGATGAGAAGAGGAGGTGGAAAAAAAATGTTTCAAGCGAAATCTATAATCGAGATCCCTCATCCGACTCCCCCCCGGTGTGGCCAATTGGTATTCTGCAGGATCTTCCGGCCCCCTATGGTGTTCCCAATCTCCAACTAGGAAGGAAAGAATAGAGAGCTACTAAGCCCCTGGATGGAGAATGCCTAGCTGTGGATTAATGGGTAGAAGAACAAATGAAGTCCAGGAGAGGGTTTATATCTATCAATATAAAGTAGCAGATTAGGCATAGAGATGGCTGTGTCTCTCTATTTTCATTTGTCAAACTGTTTGGCCACATTACTCCATCGACAGAACCAACATCGCATGGCGAAATTAGAGTGGGATCAATGGACAGAGGGGGAGCACGGCATGTTCTGCATCTAAAAATACAGACACAAGGTTCTTGTTCTTAGGCGTATATTAGGTGCGCTGCATGCTGTTGTGATGTGGCGCTCTGCAGGAGGACAGACAACAAAGCTAACATAAACAATCCTTCATTTTCTCAGTTATATATTAAACACAGCCTTTGTTCGGTAGGTTTTATATTAATTAAACATTTTGTTTTTGTTATGTATTCGGTTGCATTGACCCAAAGATCTTTGGGGTATTGTAGATTAACAACAGCACATCACATACAAAGTTTCTAATTAAGATGAATATCATGTGGTTGACATAATTTTTTTTTTACTCAACAGAATTCAGCTTCATTTTCCTGTCACTGCACAACATATGTCTCGCCCACATCAACTTAGCAAACAGGGCTGAGCAGTGTGTGTACAGTTCGTGAATCAACAAAGTATAATGAAGCAGGAAAAAAAAAGAAATACTGCACTATAATTCTCTTTCTCTTGCTAAAATAAAAAAAGAAAAGAAACTAAGGATTTTATTTGCTGACCATTCATCCAATTCAACCTTGGCAGGGATCAGCTCATAAAACCTGTATTTAGAGGAGCCAAAAGCAAGTATAATCATAGCTAAAATGAAGGAGAAGTGAACATATAATTCTACTCCATCTCTGACCTGCAGAAAAGGAAACTGGTTTTTTTTCCTTTACTTGAAGGGAAAATGATTTGGCAAAATATCATCATGCTTTCTCTGCCTTCATAGTTCCTTATATTCATGGCTCCAAGCCTTGAAAATGTTTTTTTTTTGCCTTTCCTCTTTTTTTAACCTTTCAGGTGCTTTGAGAAGCTTCAACCTCTGTGCCCGTCTCAGACAACCTTGGTCGATCCTGTAATGAATTTAGCCGCCAGCAATAACGGTGCCAATCAATAGCAATCCGTGGTATGTCATTGACAGGTTAGACACTGTAATGTTTGGCCATGGCAGCTAGTCAAAGGAATCAAAGGAAGTCCAGCAGTTCTTATTCAGCACTTCAGACAAGTGTGCACACACTGGCAACCTCGCTCCCTGCTGACATCTACAATAACATAGAAATATCAATACAAATATAATTCATCGATCATCCACAAATAGGCTCCTTAATGTCATATATGATGGCAAAATCACACCCGTGACCCACATCATTTTGAGCATTTACACAACTAGTTCCACTGCGTGCAGGTCTCCACATATCCTTGGAAAAAAAGATTTTTACTCAATATGGCCTCCAAAAAAGTTAATGCTAAAGGTACAAGGTCTCCGGTGGACCAGACGGTTAACTATCAAAGACGGCTTACCCTTTGATCCCAGAAGCCACTGAGTGGCTTTGCTTCATCTGTGATGTGAACAGATTGTAATCAAACTTTGTTTGCTTACTTACAACATTTGCTTCTTGCAAAAAAAAAACCAAGAACAGGAGGCCACTAGGTTTGATTAAGTGGAGTTTTCAAGACACCACCTCCTTCTGGTGCAGCACATTCTCTTCAGTTTATGCTAAGAGCCCTCCATCAGGTCAACAAATTCGGTCAAATAATTTGACTTGTGCCAATAAAACAGGGAAAATCTTACTTTAATATTGGTTTAAAATTTGTTTCATTAATCTACTACTGATGTTTAATTTAATTGTTTGTAATTCCTGCAGTAGGCAACATGTGAAAGTATCAACAACTTTCCAGAGCCATATGGAAAAAGTCTGGGCTGCTTTTTCCAAGTTTTTTTTCCCTCTTTCCCCCTTTTTTTTTTAACTTTTCAAGCCCCGAGTGATATATTAACTTGTCGCTGTAGCTAAATTTGTTGTTGACAGTCCATAGCCTACAGTCAACACCCAAACGTCTGGTTACCTGCTTGATTTGTCTCTGTTGTCATGAAAGAAGATCTGAATGAACACCCTATCATAAAGCATTTAGACCTGTGAAGCCTCCAGTGACTTTGAGTTTTTTCTTTTTTTCTCAGCCAAAAAACATCAGCGGTCTGACAAAGGCTGAAAAGCTCGGCGCTGAACAATAGTGAATATAACTCCTCCACATGCTCCCTGCTCAGTCCCTCCATAACAAAGCCATCAGACACATTTGCAAGGTTGGTTATGTCATGTTCCTTTTACAAAGCAATAACCTCCAGCCAGGGGACTCTAAGGGATTGGAATTTTAGTTCCCTTCGTCATTTGTATGTGTCGAGGTGCCCGCTGTGGCAAATTGCAATTCCACATCCCATAAGGTCAGCCCTCGCACTTCCTCCTTGTTTCTCTTTCTTTGGGCGGAAAATGACACTCAATAAGGGCAGACTGGTAGAATGTAAAAGGAGGGCCCTAATCCCCTCAGGAAGTTTAACTCACAAAGATCCGCTATTAGGTTTAGGTCTCAAAACTCTTTACAGCGAGCCTATATTCAAATGGCCAGAACGCAGCAGGACACAGAGATCACATGTGTGCAACAAAAGAAAGAAATCTGCACATGGTTTGTAATGCACATAAAAAAATAGACTTACCATTATTGCTTTGAAAATATCGGTAGAAGTAAGAGGCAAGCTCACACAATATAAAGTACTGCATAGATATTATCATACACTGTTACAACTCTACAGATTGAAGTTGTTAAATAACAAGTGTTGGAAATGCACAACTGAAATAGGAACTTCCTGCACTGTATAAGGGAATGTAGTTTGGTCAGACCACTGGCTCAGAAATCCCTTCAAGTCCAGAATTGTCTCTACTGGAGGATCGGTCGCAAATACCAAATGTATCCAAGACTACATTGCCTGTTAATATTGTAGGTCTAATAGCTGTTGAGTTATTCTGAGACACTGGAAGACGACAAAGGCCCCGGAAAATGAAAGAAGGGGTTAATGCAAAGGTGGAAATGGCATCTTATGTATAGTAGAATGAATGGCGATCAGGAGGAAGAAGTATCTCTTTGGGAGCGGTTAAGGACTCTTATCAAAATGGAGGATAAGCCTATGTAATTATGAAGTTGTTACTTTTTCTTAGTTTGTTTTCTTATTTCCTGTCTAGACTTGTGAAAGAAGCGTGCATTGTATTCTTGTACGCCAGGAAAATAATACATGTATTACCGAGCCTTTCAAACCAATAAAGACTTGAATAAGAAAAAAAATCTCCGTTGTATTAAATGTAATTAGCTTATTATCTACCATGTACACGTGTGTGTGTGTGTGTGTAAAAGAAACTATATATTGCTGACATATGTATGAACTAAACTACTTAATTACTGTTTCAGAATAGTTAATTTCTCCTCACTTCTACTTTAAAACTATCACTCACGTACTTGTGATTAAGTCATTTAAAGAATTCAAGCATCAAAACAAGAAACCTGCCAAATCTTCCTAAAGTAAACTCGTCATTAAAGCAAATTGCTCCAAATTGAGTTAACGGTGACAATTGTTTTGGCAGAGATAACGTTTAAAAAATGCTTTTTGTCTATTTTTTGTGCATATGTGTGGTGCTAAAAAGTTATTTTTAGATGCAGCTGATAAGATAATCATCGTAGCTAGCGCATGCAGGAATGTGTGCCTGAACGCGTCAAACAAGTCTTGCCAGCCATGAACAGAGTGAGAGATGAAGCATAATAGAGTGCTATTTTGATTTTGACCATCTCCAGTCAGAAACTCTATACCGAGTCATTCAGCCAAAAGGTCAAAACCGTCCCAAATCAGGTCATTTGGCTTGTTCTCCTTTCTCTTATCACTTTATCCCCGGTCTGCTTTCATTTCTTCTTTTCAATTTCACTCTTCTGTTTTTTGTCCCTTCTTTCACTTTTTCTCTTTGTTTCTCTCACTCACTTTCTGCCTCTCTCTCCTGGTTGGGGAGGCATGAATGCGGGTGGCAGATGGCTGGGATGTTTCACGTCTCAGAGGGATCGTGCTCGTCTCATTCCCCCCTCCTCTCTCGCTGCCAGGAGGTCAGCAAGGTGGGCTGAAGAGTAATTGGCAACTGGCAGGGAGAGAGCTGACACAAGGGCTGTTGAGGGCAGCATTAATTGACAATTGTAAATAACAAATGGAGCTGATGATTCAAATTACCTGTCCACACGATCCCCCCCATTAATTGTGTCCTGAAACGTGACCCAACATAACAAATGATTTTTAAAAATTTCTCCAGGCTAATGCAAGGAGTTTGCAGCCGGAGGGGGGGAGAGAGTGCCACAGAGAGGGAGAGCGAAGCGTGCACGGGCACGAGCGGCAGAGAGCAAGAGAGAGAGAGAGAGAGAAACACATCAAGGAACAGATTGTTAATATCAGCCGTTTCATCTGGCCGATTGTGAAATAAATGGCAATGGGGCTTGCAGTAACATGGTGCGACACGCCGCGGCGTCTAATGGGACGAGCAGCTCTCCACCAGCAGGGACCTAATGAAGTGCGACATCGTTTTTCACCCCGCGACCACGACAATGTCAAGGTGCTGCAACATGCCATTTGTGAAACGATGGTGGCAGGACATCACCTGCTCAGCTGATGGCGCGTGCGGACCAGCCAGGCATCAAACCTCCCAAACAACACTTGGATGACTTTGGAAAATCAGGCATCAATATCATCAATCGACCTTCTGTTGACCATGAAAAAGACACCCCCATCCGCCTTTTCCCCCCATGTTGTTTGGCCACACACCCACAGGACAACACAACTCAGATGGGAGACACAGGAGGCGACCTTGTCGAACATAGTGCACTGGGACATGTTTCTATTATTACAGGTCTGGAGGCAGTCATGCGCCAGAACACAAAGCATGTTTTACGGGGAGGGCTTTTGACTGATGATGGGGGGAAAGTTGCAGAAAGGCTGCAGTGGCATTTGATTTACTGGCTTCTCGCTGCACTGTAATGAGGAGTAATTCTGTCTTGACACCCCTACGTCTCCCTTCCCTCCCTTTCCTCTTTCCCTCCATTCTTATCTCTCTCCCGCTTTACCTTTGCCTGTGGCAGCCCCCCCCCCCCCTCCTTTAGTGTGGTTTGTCACAGTTTTAAGACTTAGCCTCAGCTTGCTCCTGAGTTTTAGTGCTCCTTCCGCAGGCAAGAAAAATCTGACATGTGTCTTATTAACCAAAAGGATTCTGCATGTATCTTCATTAACTGGCTATTAAGAAGAAGACATGAAAATATGAAAAAGTGACTTCCTCTAACCAATATCCGCCAGGGAGATTAAAGATAACTAAGATGATTTATATTTCAGGGAAGATGTGATGTTATTTAGTGCGAGTTCAGAGGCCAAGCAAATCATTTGCTGGAATGAACAGTTTACTTTCTTAAGTTGTTGGTCCTCCCTGTTAGGCTGAGCGATATTGAAATTCCCCCACTTGTGATATATCAGTAAAAACAACAACATATGTTATGATCATCCCAAAAACAAAGCTGCACACTGTACCATCATGACACGCAGGCCAAGGTTTTTTTAAACCCACACCAGCCCGGCCCGTTTTGAGAGCCAATCTGCCCCGCCTGACCTGAATGCTTTGATAAATGACCCGAACCAGACCTGCAAACAGAGGCTGAAAGTTTCTAGTAATGATCATCACCACCATAACAACCTACATGCTGTTGGCTGTATTGTACGCCATTTCCAGCAAATACCACAATATAAAATGTGTTTTCTGTCATAAAAAGTACAAATGTAGGGGAGAATAAGTAGCCTACCCATCTTTTCAGTGTTTACATCTTAAGTATGATCTCACACACAGCTGATATCCTATGTGATTGTTTGAGTGCAAAGCTAATGGGTATAGTGGTTTTACAGAAGTGCATATTTAACAGATTTAGTGTGGACAGAGGCGTTCTTGCTTGCAGTAAGGACATTGTGTAAGGCCTACATATATGCAGAGGGAGATTGAAATATGTCAAAGTTCAACAGATTTCAAAGAGCGACAGAGAGAGGGGTAGAGAGGGTGGAAGTTGGATTATTGCACACTGTTTCTGTTAGTTATTAATAACTTACTCAGAATGCTGCTTTGTCCCTTCATGACCAGCCTGCCCGAAACCCACAAAATTTTCTTTTTGTAATAACAGATTGTCTACAGGTCCTTTAAAAAGTCTTAAAATATCTTTAATTTGAATTTCTGAGGTCATAGCTACTACAAACCTTATTATTATTCTACTTTCATTTATCAATTTTTTTATTTATTTTTGTGAAAATTAGTGAAGCCTTTCTATGTTAAAGCCTACATTTCCAATGTCACAATTCTTTAACAAACTATAATACTGTCATTTTACTTCATACTTGCAAAATGTAGGTTGACTTAACTCAATCTAATAACCGTATTCCTACATAACACTTACATCTGCACAAGACCACATATCTACTTGTCTGCAATGCTTACCTGCGATGCTTAAGTAAGTTAAACATGATCTGTCCAAAAATATGTCCTAAATGTGATTAAAAAGTGTCTTGAATGCATCTTAAAAAGCATTAACTTGGACTGTCTGATACCTGTGGACACCCTGAGTTACCTTAAATTGGCGGTTAAAAAGTGGTCTTGATAGAGAGGAGAGATGCATACTGGTACGCGTTATGTAATGCAATTTGACTTTATATCCATATAGACAATGTTGTCTTATACCTTGCTTGAAAGTATATCGAATTATCGTACAGTTGTTATATCGCCCAGCCCTAGGTGCCTGGCTGCACTCTTTTGTTTCATAAGGACAATAAGGGTAAGAACAGGCCAAAACAAATGAGTGCATTCTCAAACTATTGAGTGTGACACACTTTACAGCATCATTGACATGTTGTTACCATAACAACTCTCAACAATTTTCTTTTCCATTTCCTTTTCTGCAGGTCAAATGATGACAGCAAACCGTTTCTTGTCCTTCCTATTCTTTCTATATGTACGGGTGAAGCACAGAGAGAGACTAAATATAGCGCAGAATTCACAACAGGCATTGTATAGCTGAATATTCCTTTGTCATTTTGGATGTGTGGTGACCATCATCGTGGCCAACCAGTCTTCACCGGTTTGAAAGATAGTCTTTTCATATTGCCTGTACATATTCCAGCAGAGCGAGAGATTTGCCTTTCTTTTAACCACCTATTGAATTGCTTTGTGACTCACATTGGGCACAGTTCTCCGAGGTCAGGTTACGAATGCGGTGTCTGAAAGCCATGGCCTTTACCTTCTTCGAGTCTGCACAACAGAATGATGACTGTTCTTCCACAGGGATGAATAAGTAGGTGTTGAGAAAACACAATTCAAGCAGCTATTCACGCACCCTGATAATCATGAGGTATTTTCAAGGCGGAATGTGCTCAAAGAAATGTTGTGAAACTGTCTACAGTATGTAGACCGACATACAGCTCCAAGGACTAAATACTGGTGTGGTGTGCATAGACCAAGTGGGTAAACAGGAAAGGAAAGACACAGACAAAGACATAACCACATCTATTAACAGTGACCATATAATAGAGGGCCATGCTTATATCTGTCAGGTAAGATCAGCCGTCTGTCTGATAAACAAAGTTAATCAGAGAAGGCTCAAAGGGTGTGAGGGTTCAAAGGGAACGCACAGTCAATGTGTTGTATGCGATTAATGAAGAGAACTGCATCAGTTTCAAAGCTTTGCTGCTGTTGTTTTTTCTCCTTCATATCGGTTTGCTTTCCCACTAGAGTGGAGGAGTCAACTGTAATTTCTCTCCTGCAGATAAATTCGAAATGGAAACAGACGTAACTCTCTCCCTCTCCCTCTCAGTCCGTCTCTTTTGCACTCTTTCTCTTCCGCTCTCTCCCTTATTCCAACTCTTAATTAGCCAGTGCAAAAGCAAACAAGCCACTCTGTTCAATGCATCTACTCGAGGATGGCCGTTTAAAGACTACATTTCCCAAAGCTTTTGTAGAAGTGACTTTAACAAAATTGCCCTCCTTCCATGTCTGTGTTCACTTTAATTTAATACCTGCACACACCCACCCATTATCTTTATAGCACGGCCCAACGCGGGCTGAGAAAACCTGTGACCGTTCTGTGCTCATTAAAACTTCACACTGTGGTCCGTGACTGGGTATCAGGGTTACTTCACTCTGACAATAAAGCCGCTGTGTTTAATTCATCCCACACTTGAATGTTTTCATCGGCTTAAGTATCGGAAGCCATTGTAAAGTGGTGCATGCTCAAATTACAAGCTCTATTTCACCACTTACAAAAGAGCAGTCAGTGTGACTTTTTGTATGAATATTTTCATGTTACGTATAAATTTAAATGTTGAATCTGGGAATCCTCAAAGTTGAAATTGAATCGATACTCTAAATGTAAATTTAACATGTAATCCTAAAATCCAAACATTAAATATAAAGTCCAACTCTAAAGCTAAATGTCACATATGAAATCTACATGTGAAATTCTCCTTATAAAGTTAAATTTGAAATGTTTATCTTTGATTTCTCCTCATTGATGCTACTCTCCTGTCTGTTTGAAGCAGGAGCCATTAGCCTGTTAGATGAACAGAGCCAGGCTACCACCACACGGTACCACTACTAAGTTCGGAGTCCAATCGCAAGAGGGTGAGTGTCCATGCACTGTCCAATAAAGGCGCGCGCTGGCCACCTGGCACTCAATATGCTGATGCAGTGGTTTGTTTTGTTTTGGTTTGGTTTGTTTGTTGGTTTCCAGTGACATTTCAGATATTAGCTGAACTATTGAGTATCTTTAAGCAGTGAAAGTTATTATTTATTTATATTTACTTGTAGGCTAGATTTGTTTATTTATGCTACAGTGATTTGTTTTCCACAGAGCTCTACGGTGCAAGCATTTTACTCGCATTTGTGCGAGCAAAGGAAGTCATTCAGGAGCACGCTGTGCGAGTACAGATTTCAACCAGCAGCAGAAACCAGCAGGTTTATCCTCATAAAATAAACCTAATCATCAGAAACAAAAGGCGAATCCTACAGGTTGTGGGTTGAACGGGGGTCACAGACAGGAATACAACAGAGCACTATGACCACCGCAAGATAACGTTTACTGGCGACCGAAAAGCCCAGCTCCAGGTTCCAATAATTTCCTCTTCGTTCGTGTCATGACTGCCCAGTAGTACCTGGACAACCGAGCCGTGGCGGGACACAGGTATGTGACGTGTCAGAGGAGAAACGAGCCGTTCACATTTCTCTGTTTGTGGCAGGTAACGGTCCACAAACCTCACCGCACTGAAGGGACTGTTCTTTACTTATGGAGGGACTGTTCTTTACTTGTCAGGGGAGGAGGGTGGCTGGTTGATTTTTATATTATTGATTTATTTTATTTTGATCCCCCCCTATGTTAATCACTTATTGATGCTGTTTTTGAAGTATGAATAAATCAATAAGTAATTTATTCCATTGAAATATCATTGATGTATTATAGAAAAGTGATTTATCTTTTTATAAATGACAAAAGGCACATCTGCCTCATTGTTGATTTGGTGTCATGATACTACTCAGAACTGTGATACTTTCACTGGTATCGTACCGTGTGTCCCAATTTTGGTACTGTGACAACACTCGTGTGCATATTATGTTTTTCCATGTGATAATGCAGTTGGTTATGCAGGGTTTAGAAGTGTAGGCCAAATTGTGGGTGCTTTCACACCTGTCCTGTTTGGTTCGTTTCAATCAAACTCAAGTTCGTTTGCCCCCTAAGAGCGGTTAGTTTGGGAAGGTGTGAGCACAGCAATCACACTCGGGTGCGCACCGAAACAACAAGACCGAGACCTTCTTGAAGAGGTGGTCTCGGTCTGGTTACAAACGAACTCTGGTGCGGTTCGTTTGTGGTGTTCAGACCTCGATCCAAACCAACTGCAGTCACATTTGACATTGTTTGGGTTAAACATGAGCATGTTACAGTCCTGGAGGATTATTAATGTGCACCTCCTCCTCACAAAATACTGTATACGAATACTGTATGTATATTTTTTTGTACAATGACCATAAAGGCTGTCTATTCTATTTGGAAATTTGTTAATGTGGTGAGATGGCTTCATCAGCAACAAACTCCACCCACACTATCATATCACTTGTTAAGGAGGGTGTCAGCTACTCAGATGCAAAATATGTCTGTTAGTTAACTAACACTGATGTAACTTAAATCTTGTGTTAGCTACAGTGGCCTGGGCGTGACCTTTGCACTAGGTCGGGCTAGACCTTTTCGTGTTTTTAAACTTTCAAAATGTTTTCAAAGTATTTTTCAATGTCACAGAAACCTCTGAGAGTCAATCTTTTGTTTTGGATGTTATTATACTGTTGGTGATGTGGTGGTGTGTTTGTTGTGGGGCTCTGCACACATCTGACACCTGCCCGCCTGCCTGCTCTCAGCCTCAGCTCTCTGAAGCTCTGTGTGCTGTTTTTGCCTGGCAAGGCAGTGGTGTTGGCGTCATGAATGTCCTTGGTGACTGCGGGTAGACTATGACCTGTATTTTTTAGGTCCATGGAAGGTATTGGAATTCACCGGTATGTAGGATATTACTTTAGACATTCCTTGCAACATCTCACGACTAGCTGGTCTAACCAGCTAGAAGCCGACGGGTATCTTTGGTGGTCAAATAGCCTTCTAAATAAAGCAGTGTTGCCAGGTTGGAAAATGTCATTAGCACTCAGAAAAGAAGATAAAATTAAAAAACAAAACAAAATAATAAAACCATCTGCACTTTAATAAACCAGGGCAAAATTTTATCAACCCAGTTAGCTTCAGCATGCGGTGTCAACCAATTAGGGGCCACCAGGAAAATCTAAACGCACACAAAAACTGTAGGCAACACTTTATCATTGGTCATTTTATGTTTCTTTAATAATGCATGATTGATACGCATTCATACACACAAAAATAACAAAAACATTAAAATCTGTATTCCACAGTTTAATTGCAGGAGGGGCAGCAGCCCAGCGCCCCTAATGGACCACGCACGCTCCATGTATTAACAGTAAATTCAAACAACAACTTACAAAAATTTAGGGGGTCAAATCTCAAAAGGCGAGAGGAAAACTGAGGAAATGGAGTCTGCAGTCAGTAAATAGTAATCATGAATAATTGAATGGAAGTAATATACAGTATTAATGAACACTCATAGAACTGTCCCCGTTTTTTTCCCTTTTGTTTGAGGAGTCTTTTGTAAACCCAAAAAGTGTCTCCCAGAGGCCACTTTCTCATTTCTCTGACTGAAGGTGAAGCAGATCGTACACTTCATGGATTTGGGTCTCAAGATAAAGGCAGTGTGCAGTCTGGCTATTTCAGCACAATCCTTTCCCCCCACAGGTGGATCAGATCCCTGCGGCACAACCCTAACCCCTTCTCACCCAGATGATAAATATTTCAGGAAGAGAAATCAGTGGATATACGGGGAGCTGTAAAGCCGCTCTGTATGACTTAGGAGACTCAAGTTCACATTACAGGGATGGGAGGGAAAAACTCTCAGGAGAGATTATCACTCGAATATGGTTTGTACGGTTAGCTGCGCGCTCGCGCACACGAACTCAAGACAATCCAGAAATCGAAAAGATGTGGACCCACACTGCTAAAATACAATTAAAATCTTTATTTGAAGCATGCTTTAAAAGCTCCTTTGAAAGTGATATCAAAGTGATTTTTACACTCATCAATTATACAAGAATTAACAAAGTGAAGATTGGGAATTAATCATTAAAAATTCTCTTTCTCGTATAGCTATTGTTGATGCACACACCACATAATGCTAATGGATTCATGGATAAAGAGGCTTGATCCAAAGCGATCACAGGAATAAGGATATGCTATAATCCTCTACATGTTTCACTTAATTCCACTATAAGAATATGCCAGACATGTGACAACCCAACAGCCCCAAGCACACGGCTATACATCGATATAATTTAATGGTTCTATATATGATTCACCCAGCTTCTCTTTACGGTCATTAAACAGGTTGCACATGCAGGTCGCCGGAGCTTTTCTCTCTCTGTCACTCTTTGCCATCCAGACAGCGCTGTTTTATTACAGTTACTAGAGCGCGAGCTAAAGGACAGCTCGGGGAACATTCCATCCACCTTGTGCCTCTGTTGCTTGGTTCATGTGGAGCAGGTGAAGGTCAGTCTGAAGCTGAGGGGATATCAAAGCCACTGTGTCTGTTAGACCTCTCTGTCACTTTATGTTCCCTTTCAGTAAAGTCTCCCTCTCTCTCTTTACTTCTTTATACCCAGGCTTTCTCTCTGACCTCGCTATCCCTCTCCTCTCCCCCCCTTCCCCTCTCTTTCTCCGTCTCTTCCTCGCTCTTGGTATGCCCGCCAACTTCCCCCTCGCTATCTTTTTTAGCTCTTCCTTCCTCTTTGTGTGCGTTTCTGATTCAACATAGCCTCGATACAAGTCACTTTCTCTTCCCTGTGGCACAGTCGGTTGAAGTGCTGACTCCAGATCTTCACATTCAATGAGTCCCATGCAGCCTGCACATCTGCAAAGCCTTCACTACACAGTAAAGCAAACATCACTAGTACCAGGGAAGGGATAGTCATATGTTTAACTGGCGGTGATATCACTGGTGGCAGGGTACTGTAGCATGATCAGTCTCTATGATCAGTCTCTGAACATTGCTCCTAAAGGCACGGGTCAAAGAATTGATGAAAAGAAGGGTAAGTATGTCCTACATGTAATGGTGTGTTTACTGTCTTGCAGTTAGCCGAGGAAATGTGCATCATTCAAACTTAATGAAGAAGAGTGCAACAGTATATGGCAAGGCCGTAGCAATAGAGTCAACACTTACCATAAGCAAGTGCAGCTATACAGTATACAAATATGCAATGGATGAAAGCTACTGCTTTTTAGCCTACATATATTTCACATGCAGCACCACATAAGTGATTAACACTATACTCAGACTTCACTTGGTCTATCTGACAAATAGACCCTAATGAAGTCATTAATAAAACAAAAGTTAACATTTTCCCTGCTAGAGTATTGTTTTTAAGTTGCCAGCCACCACCAGCATTGATCATGTTCACTAATCTTTCAAGACCCACAGAATAATTTGTACTGTGAATATGTAAACAGTATCAAACTGAAGAAGAGGCCTTCTGTTTTTAAAGAGAACATTTTATTGTGCCTTATTCCATTCCTTTTTTTATCAACACTGGAATATGTGCATTTTCATTTAAAAAAAACCTGTTTCAGATAAAAAACTTTTTGTCAAAGTACAAAGTTTCAAGTACAAAATCAATTTTGCATTTACTTTTTTTTTCCTGATTTCCATACGTCAGTTTGAATTGTATTATGAAAAATAACAATAATAATAATAATGAAAATAATATAATGTGTGAGGTATAGGGGAACGTGTTGCCACATTCAATGATCGTTCAGTGTTCTGTTGTATCCCTCTCCTCTGTGGTCGTCTTGGAGATACCGTTTTATCCCACCATTGTTTGCTTCTCCGTCCAAATCGGATTCAGAATGTTGATCAAAACAGAAATTGTCGGGGTCTGAGACCATCAGTATCTCCACGGCTTGGGCAACCATACACTTTTCCGTTGGTGCTGGCATTTTCGTGTGGTTTCCAAGCTGCTACTTTAAACAAAACTTCTTCTGGTTTCCAGCGGATCTTCTTAGTCGTTTGTTTTCGGACATGGCAGTGCTGTTCTATTTTACAAGATGTGTAACAGCGCCCCCTATCTTATAACAGTGAAAACACGAATTGCCGAAATATCTCGTCAATGGCAGGGAAGCATTTTGTCATAAATGACGGAAAATTTTGTCAGTGGCAGGGATAGTGTTAAACATTTGTCTCCACTCTGTGCAATTACTGACACTTTGTAGCAAAATATTATGTATTTAAGCTGTATTTAACGAGACGGTGTGCTTCCTTGTCATTTGTGGCACGACAGTGTTGCAGTCAGGACGTCCGTACGCATCACTTTCGTGCCACAAATTACGTTAAAACACTCATGAGAGCGAAATATTACGATGATGCAGTTATTATCCAAGAGGCAATTACGTCTCAAAATAATAATAAAAAAACAACTTTTTGCAACTGTTGTCTCTGTTTTCATGGAAAAACATCGGGTCTGACTAATAACTGGAAAATAATCAGTCACGTTGGTAGACTCCCATACATAATGAAACCTAGTTCACTTCTCCAGCAAGTGGGTCGTGCCATAGTATCGACCTAGCAACAGACCAGTTTTCTAGTCCCTGTTGAGTCCGCCAGCCAACATGAGCTTAATACTTTCTAGAGGTCCATATATAAACACAGAACTGCTTTGCTAGCTCAATCTTGTTACAACGAAGATATCTGCTGGAAAAGATCATTTTTCCATACAGATTTAACTTCTACATCCACAAACTGAATATGTATTTTTAAGCTTGTAGCACCGTGTCACCGGCACAGCCAATGAAGGACACCAGAGGATGCCAGATGGTTCCAATCACTCAGGAGCATTCTAAAGTCCAAAAGTCAAAATTAATTTTAAAAAAGTGGATGTCATTTTTTCCAGAATCCACAATATGTTTCTATCTAACCAAACTTTCTGCTTCAATCCATATTTAATGGCATTCAGCCTGTCAAAAACAACTTCACTGCGGTCACACTCCAACTTGCTGAACTCCAGGGAGGCATGCACCTGCATTGACGGGAGGTCGAGCAGCAAACAGCACTATAAATGTATGAATTAAAGAAAGCTGATTTTAATTTAATCTGATGAATCACTTAACCTTCACGAGTATGTTTGAGAATTTTATGCAAACGCAGTGGTTAAGTTCAAGTTCTGGAATTGTTTTATTTAAGTTAAATATTCTATAAATGTTACTAAGATATCCTAATAACATATTTTTAAGTGGATTTTTGCTCATATGCTTTTCAGGTCATTTGAAATAAAGAACATAAGTTTAATAAATGTTGACTTCCAGTATGCTTACTTTTTACATATTAGGCTTTATAATAATTTTAGGATTAAGACAGCCTATATACATGAATACATACAGAGCATGTGTGTGTCTAGTATGTACCAAAGTGTCAGCAGCAACAGCCAACCGTTCATTAAACTAAGTCTGCTGTATAGATCAAAGTTAACAACAAAAATATCCATTTTTGTTGCCCTCTGGTATTTGCTCCTGCAGTTACAAGGGTGCCATGGAAATAATTTGATGATCAATTACCAATCAGATTGCTTGGTCAGAACTACTTGTATAATACCACAATTACAGATTCGGCGTCAAATGAGGCATTAACATTAACATTACCTTCTCATGCATGTCCTGACTGAAGTGAAGTGTTATTAGAACCAGGAGTAATAATAATAATAATAATGGCAACTTGTTAAGTTTATTTATGGTTATGATGACATTTTCTCATGATTATTTCAGACGGTGCTGTGTGGTTACCTGTCATAGCATAGCAGCTTTTTTAAATTTAGATTTTTATCAATATTGGGAGGGTGGGATGTGTCCCACATACACAACATATTACGATTACTGCTTGGGTAAATGAACACCCATTCTTACGCTGTTTTGCTAGCTTATAGGTAGCAAATGAATTCTGTTTGTATAATTGATACGAGATTAAAATAGGAATTCTTATTTTGAGCATTTTTTAAAGTGGAAAACCAAAACAGACTTTGGTTGCTGGAAAAGAAGTGCTTCTAGGTTGAATCACTGTTGCATAGTATTACTTTAAGACTTTTGTAACCATCCAAGTTCACTAAGTGTGCCTTTTCATTTAACACAATGACCCGGGGCAGTGGTGGCAGGCAAAGAGTGGTTTCCACTCATACACACACCTGGCAGCCGTCTTCACAGCTACGTGTTTATACTGTTGGCTGCTGAGCATATCAACCGCAGCAGTTTGGCTTTAATGGTTTGCTCTGGGAAAGTAGTTTTTGAGGCTTTGAAGAGCACTTTCTTCCCAGCAGTTTTAGGGATTTGACTGGTGAGCAGTCAGCTGGTCACAAGATTTCACAAAATCATGACAAATTCACTTTCGGGCACATGGTTGGCTAAAATTGGACTGGTGTTCAAGCACCAGCAACCCTGCACACGCACACCTGTCTTGTAGATTTTCAAATAGCTGGCACAGCTCAACAGCTAATTTTCGTGCATTGTGAGATTGTTGTTCTCCTCAAGCGTAACACAATAAACACGGTTATGCTGACAGATAACATGCACCCTCCTTATACAGGTATTGAAGTGAAAGCACTCTAAATGTACCTGTGAGAATGGTTCTATCCTTTTATGCCTCATGTTACTACGAAATGTACTTTAACCACTTGTTGTAAGTCTTTGCAGTACAAGGAAACCCTATATAACTGAGGTATGTAAGGAATATGGTAGGAAGTAAAATAGTAATGAGTGTAGCCTGGCGCCTGTAATGATGAACCCAATTACCATATTTTATTTTCCATCCTTTTTAAAATTTGGTAATGTGGTAAACAGTCCATATCCACAACAAAAGAATGTCCTGAGAGAAAACGGATGTCCTTGTGCGGGAGGTTCATAATCGCCACAAGCGAATAAACAGTACCCTAAATTAAATTGGCATGGGAGGAGAAAACATATGTTGCTCCGGTCCTGGGAGAACTGTTGCCCAATGGAAGAAATAGCTCAATGACATTGGGCAAAAAGCCAAACCGAATCACCATCGGGCCGCACAGACGATGGCTGCAGGAGGGGCCATTCACCAGCCAATCCCCGCCATAAATCACCAATCAGTGTATAATGGAGGGCTTTAACGATACACTCATATTTTTTCAAGTCTGTCTTACAAACAAAAGATTTAAACAGGTTTTGCTTGCTGCTATCATTCCTCCTGTTCTCACTGGCCAATAAAGGATCCTTTAATAATGCAAATGTAGTGGAAGTGATGTGGGACAAAATCGCCATTCCCAGTCTTTTTGTTCCAGCCCCTCCACTATAGCTCAGAAGGAATTTCATACTAAACATTAACTTTAAAGAAGCAACAGACAACATTTTTGCCTATATATATCATTATGAAAATAATGTGGGTTGCACAGGGTAATGGCCACAGTAAAAACAGACTACATAGGTTACTTAATGGCTTTGCAATCTTTGCAATAAGCTTCTGCCACCGGGGACAAATTTTCGTGGAAAAAAATCTGCTTTACAGCAGGAAATGCGTCATGTATTGCCAAATTGGTCAGTCAGCCAATCAGGGCTGGAGCTGGTCCTTGTGAGGAACTGGCCGGGGCATGAGATAGTTGAGTCATGAGCACAATGGCAAACAGACAAAGTTTGGAGATAAGTGAAAAAGGGCCTCCCAAAAGAAAACGAGTTAATCTGTCTGAGCAGGCGAGGATGCACAAAAAGGAGAGTGATAAAAGAAGAGGAAAAACAAGAGTAAACCTCAGTCAGGCGTTCAAGAGATGGAGGGAGCTCCATGACCAAAGACGCTTCAACATCGGTATCCAGCTAGCTTTCTTTATAATGGATCAGTAAGTAACACGGCTAAATGTTAGCTAGCCGAGAGAGGACTGTACTGCACTGGCTGCTAGTTCATTCCTAGCTGGCCAGCATCGCAAATTGCCGCAACCAGGGACCGGGTAGCGAGTGTTGGTTGGCTGACATCCTTGTTGCCATTCTATGGCAGCCTGCGGAAAGTGCGGTAACTACACACGAAGCTAATTACGTTCTCAAATTTGAATAACTAATTTAAATAGACATGTTACTAGTTACTTTTGTCTTGGTTGTAGCACACAAATGCAGTCTATATCCCTGTTTTTGGTTATGTTTTAATGTCACATGATCTTTCCCTCTGTCATATACATAGACAGGGGAAGTGAAGGTGGAAGGTGGTTACTATTGCACACAGTTAAGTTGTTAATAACTATTGTTACTTGAAACGCCATGGGACCAGCAGGTAGACTGGCGCATTAAAGGTCACCTGACCTAATGGTGGTGCAATAGATGGCATCAATCAGTCAATCAGTCAATCAATCAGGGTTAGACTGTCTCTGCAATTTGAGATTGCTCTCCTGGAAATCTGAACATTATTTCTCCCTCCTTGAGATCACGGACTACTATATATAGTGAGTTGTAGTCTATGTGCTGGATTTGAATTACTGTTAAGGTTACAAAGGATAAACATGAATGTGTTTATTTCTTTGAGACAACTTTTATCACTTCGATTTGATTAAGCCTATCATGATAAGGAATTACCGTCAATTTACTGAGACACTTGTTATTTCATTTCACTCTGTCAATTGTATTAAAAACGGACTTGTGCTGCTTGGTTTGAAGGCCTCTGGAAGCTACAATAAATAGGGCTTTCAAATCATATCCGTTGGGTTTTATTGTTCCACGTCTTCTTTTCATCATAATGATAATGGGTACAGGGCATAGATAAAATACGACAGTTGTCCCACATTGTGCCACAGCAACACAGAAATAAAACAGTGTGCATTGATAAGACACCTGTAGCAAATATCTAATTACTTTGATATACACTAATTTGTGAAGTAATTCATTTAGTTTTGAGAGAAGTAACTGTAGGTGTTTACTAGCTTTCAGTTCCTTGCACAACATTTATTGAGAGTTAATGATGGTTCAACTTTCTCAACATGCAGCCCTGACTTACCGTGTGACCATGGCAACCACATGAACTACAGTGAGGGAAACAATACAGGAGCTGATTTACTGGTATCTGAGGTACCTGAGTGATGCACCATTTCATCAGCGGAGCACTGACAGATCAATGAGGGCGGCAATCACTCGCTGTCTGACAGCATCTTAATTTAGACTTATGACATATCTTAGTTTCAGATAAACATTTAAATACATGTCCCCAAATGCCATCAGACACCTCAAACAGTGTTGGGATTGTTCCTTGAAAAGTGTGTTCCATGACGTATTATTCATTACTTTTAAAAAGAGTAATGCATTACTTTATCACTCCCTGTAGAAATTTGTTACACTACTCGTTACATTACTTTTGTGTTGTATTACTTTGTGTTACGCAGCATTGCCTGAGATGTACTGTTATGTAATTTGCCATTTACTAACCCTCGCCCCTTTGTGATGGTCCGACAAGCTGTCAGAGTGAGCATGGAGCCCACACTGTAACTAACTGCACTCCCTGAAGAAATATCATATTTTTAGAAAAATAAAATTGTTATTCCAGAGAGAAGCAGACAGAGGGGTCTACAGTCTGTGTTTGAAGGATATATCCAGGATGTCAAACTGACTCAGCAGCAACAACAGGTTAAAAAGACAAAGATAGTAAGAAGCTAAAGCCGAACTATAGGCTACAGATCACAGTGTAAAAGTGAACCACCACATCACTGCTGATCAAAACAGAACAGAAGCCAAACAACGTTCATCTGCACACACTGCGATGACACACAGACGGTTGAATATCAGCAGAGTTTCCCTGCTTCCCTTCACTGGTTCCTGTACAGCAGGGTCGATCTTTTTTTCAGTTATAATCATTAAAAAGCAAAAGCAGCATGTGTATACATTCAGTAGGCTATATCTTCAGTAGCTAGCTAGCTAACCCTACACTTTAACACGTTTTGTTTTGGAACAGGGATGAATATTTCCCTCCAACCTGTCCAGGTAACAAGTGTTAATACACAACGTGCCCCAGACACAACGTTTAGCTAGAAATCCACAAAACCAGCATGAATTGAAGGAAGTCTATTGCGTGAGAGTCTACAGCGTTGAGCTGTGTTGTTTTCGGACCCTTGCTGTCAGTTGCAAGTTAACAATATGTTCAACCTTCCGTATGCCCACATATCAGCAAAATACACAACGCTCAGGATAATAAAGACGGCACTGCAGTAGGCTCCATCTGCCTCAAAATGATACTCTTATCAATTTATAAAAGAGATTGGTCTTCCTAACGCCACATGGTACAAATATAAAGTGCCTCAAAATAATATATCAATAGGCCTTAATAAAAATACTAGAAGAGACTAGCCTTCCTTACACCATGAGATGATGACAGACTTAAAGGGAAAACAAATGGCATATAAACCAATTTAACGGGCCAAACAAACTCAAACAAGCCTACTTGAGTCACTCGCTCACCAAACTATGGCTTTATAGCAGACTAGTCCAGCTTATTTGACATGTTTATCACTAAAACAGCGGTTATACCTCATACGGAGGAGATTCTGAAATTGTTTGTCAGACAACCTGTTCCTTCAGGAAAGACTGCTCAAGCTGAAGAGCCTCTTTGCGGGGGCACTGGACGGCGTATCTGATTTTTCCCCCTGTCCACCCATTATGCAGATAATTGAATAACTTAAGCAACCCAAGACACAACATCATTGCTAATTAGTAACTTTAATTTAATTACTGAATTTAGAACAGGGACCTGTTACATTGGTACATTACTGACAAATGAAATGTGGTTACAGTAACTCCGTAAACCCAACACTGACCATTAAGTTCTCTTATTTCCTGCTGCCAGGGTCATCTGATGCAATGACAGAAGACTACCTTTATGGTAATGAAAAAGTGAAGAGAATAATGCAGAGTAAATGCCTAAAAGCTGCCCAAGTTCTAAATAAAAATAAAAAATAAAAGTAAAGAGTTCCTGATTGGCAATGGTACTTGTAAATCTGATTTTCACCTGTAGATTGGGCTTTCTTATTTTAGATTCCCACCACTTTTTTCACCAATGTATTTTTTCTCACCAATTAAAAGTTAAGTTTTGGATGACAATCATTTGAATCATAGCAGCATGTGTGAATGCAACTTACTTATCTTGCTTGATGGTATTATAAATAGATGTGTGGCAAGCTTTTATGTGTAAACTTCTCAAATATGTCTTGCACATGACTGTGCTGTGGACTTTTGACCTGGGCAGAGCAGGTGGGTGATGCAGGAGCAAACCTGAGGATCTGAGACACCATACACTGACATCAGATCCATGTATTGCTATATTTGGCACCATTCAACAAATACTCTTCTCAGATCATGTGCAATGAACAAATTAGCTTATTTTACTCACTCCCTTTTGATCTGATTGATTGCTGGCTGCTATTAAGTATCCTCATTTCTATTAACCACTGCTGAATGGGCTGAGTCGTTTATTCCCCGTGCTTGACTGCTTAACCGAAATAAACCTTGGGATAATTGCTATAGGAGTGGATGGGGGTGGCAAATTGAGGTTGTGCAGTGCCCTACAGCCTATTTATAGATGTTCAGCCAACTGCTTTATGAAATAGTGTGAGCTAGCTTGTGCAGTTGTGTGGGTGCTAATGTGTAGGTGTGGGTGCTAATGTGTGGGTGTGGGTGGCAACTTGGAATATGTGGGGGTGATAATAGGTGTGTGCACATGTGCGAGTGCAATTGTGTTTGGACGTTGTGTGTGCAGGTGTGTCTGTGTGCTGGATCAGATGTGCGTTTGTGTCTGCAGTATTTATGAACATGTGAGTTGCGTATGTAACATGGACTCTACAAGGTCAGATCTCTCAAAGGCATGCAAAGACTTCACTGCCTTTGTTCATCTGCAGGCTTTAATAAGTGGTCATCCATTTAGCAGACATTCTCCATGTGTATCCTGAAAAGAGCTTATTAGCTGTGTCATGACTGATCGAAAATGAAGGTTTTGTATCTTGGTAAAACTTTCACCTTTTTGCATCAGCCCATAACAGCATCTGTTTGTGCGGGTGAGGGATTGCACAGGTGTATTTGGGATTTCAAAATCAATATGTCATTTTACATTTGTGATGTCCAGTCAAAGGCTAATCTCGAATCATCAGAAAATCAAAGGCAGCAGCAGAGGTGGAATTCTTTCGTAAAAGCTTAATAGTTTATGAGCTAGACCAAGTTTCTTTCCTAAGTTATCAGCAAAGTCGTGCTTTATGAACACGACAATAAAACTTTTTCTGAATAACATCCATTTCAGATGCTCTTTCTCTGACAGGAGAAAAAAACTGTAGTAGCTGGCAGTTGACACAACTGGACTGTAACTTGACTGTCTTGACTCTGCGTGGTTGGGAGCATTATGCAACCAAAGAAGTAGGTTATATGAACACACGTTCTAGTTTCTTAGTGTGACCCCCATGTGGCTGTGATGACAACCACCCACTCACACTTCACTTTTAGAAAACTCAATGCTGACTGCACCTACACATACATATTAGTATTAGTGTACACAGTCCACATCCTGAACTTTAAATTTCAGCTTTACTGCTACATTACTGGCTTTATCCTGTTCTAGTACCAAAACTAAACCCAAGGACAATCAAGTGTTGCTTATTTAAAAAAATGCTTTGTAGGTACTTTAATTCCTTTTCCGAATCAAAAAGGGAATGTGTTAGTGTTGACAATCATGAATGGTCACGTCCACTTGTTTTATCCCTTCCTACTCTGCCATACTGAGCCAGTCTGGTAATAGTAGAGAGATTTTCCATAAAGAAACAAACAATAATGTCCTAGACAATAAGAGTTGAAAGCATTCATATAAATCAGTCTAAATATGATGCATTTTTCTAAAACAAATTCACTTTTCTGAAAAACTGTTTGTTTGGACCAGTCAGAAGCTCTTTAAAGATTTGGATATGAAATAAGTAAAACGAACAAGACCAGTCTACAGCCATGCTAGCTCTGTTGGGCTATATGCAGCGATAATTTGAACTGATTGTTAACATCAGCATGCTAACGTAGTGACAACAACAATGTAACATGCTTTGGCAGGTAACGTCGACCATGATATCCAAGTTTAGCATGCTGCGTACTATTTCTGGTTAGGTAGGTGTGTGTGTGTGTGTATGCAGTCAGTTTTGTCAGATTCATCTTCATCCCTGTTCATTTTAATGTTTGTAGAGCTGTAGTTAAAAAACAAACAAACAAACATTAAAAAAAAAGAAAAAAAAAACCAACAAAAACTCCCCTGATGCTCAGGCCGGGCAGGCCACCTGGCTTGCAATACACTGGCAGAAACCCCTCTATGGTTTCCATTGAAGACCTAATTATGACTCCAAAATTAACTATAAACCCAACTCTAACAAAACTAAAAATAACCGAGGTTCACATAAGGCTCACAATGCAAGTCTAGACACAAACACACAAAAACAAACAACATAAACCACAGACATACACACACCAAATTAAATCAAGCATCAAATGAAGGTTCCCAAACATCTGCCTGACTCCCTTCGTTAACTCCCCTGTAAGGTATGCTGAGCAAGACAGTAATGAAAGCGACTGTTCATCTGACGTTAATTGATCAAGCAGGTCCCGTGGGGACATTTATGTGAACAAAAGGAACAATTGCATTATTCAAGTCTCTTGAAAGGTTGAATCAATTAGTTATGTATCAGGCCCTGTGGTATCAAGGATAAAATAAATGAGAATGGGAATCCTTGTATTTCTCAGACAGACATGTGAGGTAGTGACTCAGAAGACGACAGAGACCTTAAGTACATTTAGTACATCTATTATTACTTCAATAAATATTTAAGGGGATTCAGACTGTGAGGGGGAAACAACTGTCTAACCAGTATTATATTTCTATCACAGACATGAGAATCACAACAGAGTACTTTCCAAATCTATTTGGCAGGGAATGTATAACTGTACTGTGTTTCTCCTAAACTGTTGGGGCATGGAACCCCATTTAGGATTAGAGTTTAATGGGGCTTTAGGGGCTGAATCTGCTCTCAACAAGGCTGTTTCCCAGTCGAGCCAAAGCACCCCCGGCTAAAACTGCAGGTGATTATGCATGGCTGTCAATTCCATTTAGCCTACGGTAACAAACTTCAAAAATGGACATGAAGCCTTCTAGTTTGTGTTTTGCCCCGTCCATTCAGATGCTGGTGTTTATTTACCCAATACAGGACACCAGTGTGTGTCTTGGTAGCGATAAGGAGTAATCTGGAGGATACACATTTGGCAGAAATCATTGTTGTGCTAGTGATGGTCCATGGCTCAATTCATATTTCATTATGTCCACTTCATGACTGGCATCTTCAAGTTGAGGATGTGAAAGATTCCACGGAGTGACACATCATCCTTCTGTTCCACAGTTCATTTAAAAAACCCAAACCTTCAAGCCCCGAGAAATATGTCCAAGAAATCATTGTTTAAGGCGCTAATTTCAGTGGCAAGCCTTGAAAATCTTATCAGGGTCTGCTGTTATTTGACACTGCCTTGGGCACTGAATGTTTAAACAAATCCTTTCCCAGCTGCCCTCAGACAAGAAATGTGCGAGTGAAAAAGCTTGAGTGGCTCCAACCAAATTAATTTTTATCTTCTCCTGTTGAATGTTAGCTGTCCTCAGAGAAGATCAGGCCAAAGTTGTCTTTCCATTATTTTTGTTTACTCTGCAACTTGGCATGTTGTGTTTCTTGCACCCCTACTTTTGGAAAAAATTTAAAAATCAGGACATCACTTTGGGATAGGACAGGACCAATAAGGCTGTCCCCAGTGGGTTAAATCCGGTATGTGGACATGATGACAATTCCAAGTGACTGTTGTGGCAGATGCATGAGGATAGTTAGGTTATATTAAGTTGGCCCAGTACTTTACTTCTGAAAGCTGGGAAGAATCTTTTATTTAAAAGAGCAGCATTTTATTTTTATAAAACCTCCAGTGATTTAGTTATAACCCCTGACAACTACATCTAGTTGTCAAGTCATATTCGCCAAAACTCCCCCCTACTGCCTGGGACCGCTTTTGTTGCCAATAAATGTAAGATTATTTTACCATCTATCATGAAACATTGGGAACAACTGAAGCTTTTAGTAATTTTAGACACATAACTCCTCTACGTCTGTGGTTGTATCGCTCTGGGCACAGCTATTTAGTTTAATATGCAAAACGTAAAGCATGGACTCAATCTTTATCCCCTCCAAGTCTTCATCACCAACGTAAAATCTGATGATTGAAATGAATCAGTGCCAACGAAATGAATCACGTACATACCCGCAAGTCACCACAGTGAACTTTAACTGTTACACATTTTTAACATAATTACACGAAAGCAACCTTAAGGTAAATTAAGCCAAAAATGTGGCATGAAATATAAACATTGTTTTTAATTATCTTGGTAAAATCATTCAGTATTGACTCATAAATTGGATTGGATGTGCTGTGATAGAGCCAGCTTCTATGCATGATGATGCGGCAGAGCAGTGTCACTGCATAAGGGCTCATTTATGCTCAATCCTAGATATGTATACGGATGCCTTCTGTCTATGCTCTGTGTTTATTTCGTCTGTATTTGTGCACGTTTCCTGAAAGCTTAGGGATACAGACGAACAGAGCAGTACTGGACATCTTGGGGCAGTGTAGCTTAGTTCAAGTGAGACATGATACAACGGAGTAGGGCTGCCCACTAATAGTCGACCAATGATAGTCGACCAGAAAGGTCATTAGTCAGCAAGATTTCATTGGTCGCTTAGTTTCAGAAAAAAAAAAAGAAAATAAAAAAAGGTGAAAACTCTATTGGGAGCTGTGCCATTTCAAAATAAATCAAAACCTATATGACTGGACCATGTTGGAATTTAATTTGAAAGGACAGACACAGGAAGTGGCCACGCTCAGCAGTCAGACAGGAGTCACGTTACAAACCAATCACAGCCGACAGATATCCTTTCCTTCATCTGTAAATATTCAGTCTGATAAACACGGAAAAGTTGATCATGTTAGTGCAGGGCTACCCAGAGCTTTACATCTGTCCCACAGACGATAGGCCTACACACTTATAAACAGCACCTGGAAGAAGATCAGCTCTGCACTCAGGATTTCAGGTAAATAGGCGATACGGTGCTGGTTAAGGTTGCTTAGCAATCTCAGACGCAACCTGTTGCCGCACTCTTGAAAGCTGTAACAAAAAAGTAGCACCCAGTGACTGACCTCATGTTTTCCAGGCATGTGTGTGGCCCCTAACTTACAGAGCTGGTACCTGCAGTTATCCCACAGGCTAGTTAATAACATGTCGGGCAGGAAATCCAAAGTGTGGGATCATTTTGAGAAGATGAAGGACGAACCCAAGGTGATATGTAAACTCTTCTTCATTGGTCGACTACAAACATGACGTATCATCTGAAACATGTCAGTAGCTACATGCCCATTAGCCACTTAGCACAATCATTACTGCTTTGCCGACAGCGTCATTAACAGGCTCAGTGTGTGATGTGCACTTGTAGATAAAATATAGGCCTATATTAATGAAGGTTCATTAGTACGGTTTTGTATTTCTCTGTAATGTAGCACAGTGTTAACAATGTTACTGACACTATTCTTTCTCACACCTTCAACTCAAACCGTTGTGTTGCCCCGCCCAAAATATATAATTTGATAGTTAAATAAATATTGTAAACATGCGGGGGACTAGTCGACTAATGACCCTAAATGATGACTATTGGTCGACTAGGAAAATTCTTGGTCAGGGGCAGCCCTACAATGGAGACACTTTAAACTGGCAGAATGGAAAAAAAATTAGTTATTTATCGAAAATAATTGTCTGTCCATGCGTTACGATGTATAAAATGGCCTCACAAACAGCCACCTTCTGCAACGCTGCCTCTGTTAAAAGGTATGTTATCACCACCTCCTCTGCGGTCGCCATGTTTCTTGTTCTCAGAAACTTTTGTCAACATACAAGATAAATGGAAGGATGTGGGCAGTGACGGTCACAACATTTGAAATGTCCATATCTATATTTGTAGGTAAAGGGAGTATAAATGAGTCATAAGAGCTCACAGCCCTCACTTGTGTAGTGGGACCTCGATGCAATCTCACTAAAGCAAAGGAATAATACACAACATGAATAATCTTACAAGACAACTCCCCGCAGTCTCATTTCATCTGATGAACTGAAAATGGTGAAAAAGTTCAGCATCACCGAGCACCTACCTTGGCTGCATTAGCACCAACACGTTGGCGTCATTCTAGTGATAGAGAGTGTCTTTCAGAGTCGCTCGAGAGACTATATTCTACAAAGAGGAGACTGAGATTGTCCAGTCCAGACCGTGAGGCAGGAGCTTGTCACCTTGTGGAAGGTGCAGAGAGCAGAATTGGGCTAGTAAAAATGAGAAGTGACAGGATATTGATTTGCTTATCGCGGCTGTGCAGACACACAGATGTGAAGGGCAAGAGAAGGGGGATGCGGTGGGGTGGCAGTGGTTATCAGGCTTTCACGTCTGATAGGGAAACTGAAAAAAAAAAAGAAAAAAGAAAGATTTATCAGCTGATTGCTTCGCCTCAATTTTTGTTCCACTTTCTTCATGTGCTTTACTGTAAAAGGCACATACTTTTTGAAAGTA
This sequence comes from Epinephelus awoara, assembly GCA_035609425.1. Lineage (NCBI taxonomy): Eukaryota > Metazoa > Chordata > Actinopteri > Perciformes > Serranidae > Epinephelus > Epinephelus awoara. The sequence goes on along the minus strand of CM069299.1, from coordinate 25,258,155 downwards.
AATAAAATGGTGTGCCCTGATTATTTGGTCTGGTAAAGGGACGGTACTATCTAAAATAGTTATTGATGTGGCTCATCAATATTCCGTGTACTATAATTGCAAAACATAGATAGACGTGTTAATTAAATGACATGGTACAATCGCAGTGTAAACTGACAAAGCCTGTTTCATGGCGTTTAGCTACCACTCCGAGATTGACTTTTTACATACAGTATACGGCATGAAGCTGATCTTATCCAAACTCTTATCCAGAACTCAGAGTAAGTGTAGGACCAAAGTGAAGTTAAATTCCTTCTTTTTCTGCAAGTGAGCAGTACAGGCGTCATAACAAGGATGCCCCGAAAATAGTCCCATGGCCATAAAGTCACCATCTCTTCTTAAGAAATAAAAAAGACACAATGAGGGAAGCAAAAGGGAGTTTTTTGAGAACAAAGCAGAATGAATAGAGTGCAGAAGTAGCAGAGGCGATATGACTCATTTTGGAGAGGGAATGGGGCGATTTGATGAAAAGTCTACATACAATTATACATTGCTGCTGAATTAGCACTGCTGCTGAAATGATTAACACATGATTTAAATATTAATCATGTGTTAACATTTTGGTGAGAACAGCTGATAGCAAAATATGATAAAAGGCAAAAGCTACAGTCATCCCACAGTATCTAATTTAATGTTTAAGACCTGTTACCCAAAAAACCTGGCATAGCAGTTCTAGATTAACATAAGTATTAAGAAGTTCTGCACTAAGTTGAATAAAAAATGAATTGAGATTTATTTAGAAACATTTAGAAACAATGGCTCGGCAGTATACTTCCCTGCTTCTTAATCGTAATTCTTGCTTCAGTCACATTTCAGTTGCATCTACAGCTGTAAGACTCGCCACAAGGATACCAGACAAACTCCACTTTCTCATGCCAAATTGTCAAAATACGTTTAACATTTTCTCAGACATCATTACGACAAATCCTCTACCTGTCAGCTGTATCAAGTGATTAGCCTGCCGAGTCTGCCTTTCCTATCAGGATTATAATGGCAAAATGAAATGTATTATTGCTTGTGACACCAAGACAGAGACAGAGAGGTGGTGGGGAAAAAAATAAGGCAATGATGAAAAAAAATCTAATCACAAAATCTATGCAGGTAATTTTGCAAGAAAACTAATGTGTCAATATGAATGTAATTACGACTGAAATCAAATACGGGCCGTGTGGATGCATTTTCCACAAAATCTGTATTTACAAAGTTTTCTTCCACCAAAGTTTCTGCTAGTAATTACATTAAATGTGTCACATCAAAAACTAGTGCCAGGATTTGGATCCTGACCAAAACTAAAAGGTCAATAAGCTGATCCTGGTAAAACCTGGACAAACGTGTCCATACATAGATTATGAGAGATTTCTTCTAAGGCCAAGAATTCCATAATTTCTTGTTTCCACTTGTGTATGTGACTGGTGTCCAATAGATCCATTAATGTATGGATGATACCTCTGGTGTCCAACGCAAGGAAGTGCATTTCTTTACTGATGGATAGAAACCTGATTAAAAACTACTTGTAGCCATGGGAGGGAGGCTTGTTGTGTCCAATTTTCGCCATCCAGTAGTTTGGAATATGCGCTTGGAACATTACTGGACCAAAAACAGGACCAGGTACGTGGTATGTTTTGTGAAATATTTAGTTAGAAAGATGTATGAACTGCTGAATGAGTCATAATGACAGTCTGCCTGTATATAATGTATAACTATATTTTAGCAGAATAAGTTCTTTTTAATCATACAAACTCACTTGACAATCAACTAAGGCACCTGAATTGTAGGAAATAGCCCATTAGCTTAGCTAGCACACTGTCATACAGTCTCTCCGAAATCCACCACAAAAGTTCTTTTTTTTTTTTTTTTTTTTTAATGGACTTTCCGCACCGAAATATTACAGAAGGGTAGAGTTTTGTCACGGAGATTCCCATAGGAATTAATGGATATCCAGTTTCCTCGTCTCGAATTGTACACATACGTAAGTGGAAACAAGGCGTTAAACTGTCAGTGTGCTTCCACTGAAGTGCTTGTCTGTTTGTCGAAAAATGTTTGAAACCCCCTCCCCTGACACTTCTCTTGTGGGGGGGTTTGGGCTGTCTGTCAGAGACCGAGGATCTTACAAGCACGGCGAGAAAAAAATAAGCACTTCTCTTTTGGCTCACCATCAACCACTATGTGTCAAAAACAAATCAATAAGTTAATAATAAATAAGTTGTTAAACTTAGGGGAAACAAATCAAAGACGTTAAATTATAAAATAGTGGAAATCAATGCCGATGGTAATTTCTTTAAAGTGAAACTTGACTTTTCAAAATGGTGTCAATCGCACTTTGGAAAAAAAACAACAAAAAAAGCGTTTAGATTGTTTCCATCCTTCCAAATGTACATCCTTATAACATAAATGCATTATATCTGAAATCAAAAGTGTAGCAGTGGTAGAGGTAAGCAATGATGGATTGTCAGGAGTTACACTGGATCAGTATCTTTTAGTTCCACTCCACTACATCAGTGGGGTATTGATTGGACTATTGATAAGTATCACTCTTAATAAGCAGCATCATTACTGATATCAGTAAATTCCTTACAGTACCTCAGCCTACTAACTACCCAGCAGTCAACTTATGTACCTGTACTATTACATTAATATTTAGCACACTGAGGTCACTGTCAGTGTGTCGATGTCACTCCTGTGTGATTGATTGTTAGGTGTTACCAGTCTCATATAAAGCAAGCGCAGAAGAGAGACTAAGGAAGGTGTTGTGACAAGAACTATCCCTCATCAAATACCCCAAGGCTGATTATCCAAATGTTCCAGACAGTTTTGTTTTTTTTCTCACTGAATGTGATCTAGTAGCCCCTGTGAGACTAATTTGAATTAATCAAACTAGTGGAAGTTCTGGAATCTTTATAAAGTTCAAATAACATCTTGTGCCTTGGAAAGAAAGGACTGGCCATGGGAATTTCATTGGATAGTCTTGTTGCTGGCGATAGTGCTTTAGAGACTCCTCACCCTTCTGGATCTTGACTGGTGAGTAGCGAAACCGACAGAGGGGGGAAAAAGTTGTTGGCAGAATCTGACACACTTTGGCAAGGTTCACATTGGAACAAGGTTAATCCCAGCTTCTTTTGGCTCTGAGACAATAGAGTTGTCAGCTTAGTAAGAAAAAAAGGAGAATGTAAATTGATCTCTCAACTACTATCTTTAATAGAAAGATCACACCGTCGCATGGGAAAAAGACAAAAAAAAGAGAAAGACAGGGAAGGCCCGAGAAGGGGACTGATTAAATTGTCTTCATTTACTTAACCGGCTGCTAATATTTCAATTAGAGCAACTGGAGGCAGTGACACTGTAGGGTTAAAAATGGAACAAGGGGAGAATTAGTCCAACTGATTAATAGGAGGAAATGAAGACTTCTGCGCACACAGGAGACATCCCTCTGGTGTCGTTCATCACTGACACCACCCTCAACTCATTGCCGTCACTCAATTTGCGGCTAAAAAAGACACCTTTTCCCTCTTTGCTATATGCAGACCACAGAGAGAGTTTGTGTTACACAGTCAACCTGCAAAGGTACATGCTGAAGCTGCCGGCAGCTGCGGCCAAGCTGTGGCTGGATTTGACAGAAAACACATTGGAGACCTCCTCTCCCCTCCTCTGCCTTTTCCCATTACCATAAACCCACTCACTCATGATAACCATTAATGTAGCGTCTTATTAAAAACCTATCAATACAGCCGCTGCCAGTGCACTAATGGCCAGGAATCCCTCTCAGTTAAATCTCGACTTTGGTCTCCACTCCGGACTAATGAGAGCAATCGCTCAGCATCTCTTTGGGCTAAATCACCTTTATTTGTATCTGCCTTCTCGCGCTGTTGGCAATTTATAGAACAGAGTGCAATGAGAGATGCATTGCAGCGAGGCCTGGGGCCTGAGGTTTGGGGATAGGAGGGGGAGTGGCGGCGGCGGTGGGGGGTTTGGGCAAGCAAGGGAAAAGTGAAAGAGAGAGAGAGACTATGCTTACCTGGCCATTCTAGTATTTTGTGCTAGGGACCACGGTGAGCCTTTAATTGTCCAACATTGGAGCTGTGGCAATAAAAGAGGGCCCCATTGCTGCTGCCACTGATGAGGCATTGTTGTCTGGGAAAGTTTATCTCCAGTGCCGATTCACAGGGAGGGCACGCTTGATGCAGGAGCGCCACAGGAGTTTGCCCTTCTAACTCAGGGGAGGAATTGAACATTGCTCTATCAATCTGGGCATTTTACAGCTCAGGCCTCCCAGCCGTGAGAAATGTGGGGGTGTGTTTATACTGCTGCTTATTGTCCGGGATCTAAAGCAAACACTCCGTATGGTTTGGGAGGCGTTGGTATGACAAAGGCAAACTTCTCCTCCATTGGATGGGGATGGGGACGCCATGCCACAACCTAATGAGAGAAACACATTTCCCACAACTGAATGAGATGCATTGCGTTGCAGTGCGATGATTTAATTTAGTTAGAAATTGAGTTCATCTCTCAGCCTTGTACTTGGCTCAGAAGAATAGGCTTATTGTTTATTAAAAGAAGGAATAAGTAATGGCTTTTATGAAAAAAAATCATTCAGCTGTAGATGAAACAAGAGAAAACTCAAACAACAGAGTGTAAATGGTACTCTTTACCTCAGGTTTACTCTTATTGCAGCACTACGGAGATCTGCATTAAGAGTAAACCATCGGCTTTATTTCCTGAGAGGAGATCTGCTGAACACATATGCTCTTTTTTCATCAACACCCTCCATCATGCTCATTTAGTTGCTCATATTCACACTTTTAGCTGCTCAGTAAATGACCGTCTCCACTGGTGAGCGTTAACCCCTCTTACCAGTGACTCAAATCATCTTCCTTGTCGACTTGCACCTTTCAAGATATTCATCGTTCCTATGCTTTAGTCTGTTGCCAGATGAATACTGACTGCTCAACATTTTTATTCTACATGCACAAAAACATCAACTGTTTTTTTTTTCTGTGTACAATGATCTAAATTTTATACATACATATTTAGGATCAAAGACACATTCTTCGGTCTAGGGATGCACAGTATTGGAGTTTTTGCAGATATCCGATGATGTTGATGACTTTCTTCCCTAAATCCTCTGACTATTATTTGTGAACAGAAAGAGAAACAGCTTATATAGGATGGTGGCATGTATACTATTACCTAAAATGGTGCCTTGACACATTTAACTTGACCTTGGGCTAAGTAAACTTAGTCTAACTTGTCCATTCATCAGTAAGCCTAGCACTTCTGACGCCATGACGTCTATCATAACGGAACATGATCATCAGGGGTCTTGACCAAGTATCCACTGGTCAGTGGAGATGTAAAAATACATACTAACAGCTTTCTAAGGGTATTTTATTTTGTTGTGATTTAATAAATTTGTAAAAGTTTACTTAGAGTTCAGATTGAATGGGTGGTAATTTCTTTGTTAAGCTGACAGTCTGTCACGGGGGCGAAGAAGAAGTAAAGGGTCAGACCTGGCAACCCCTGGAGAGATGATAGCATTGAGAAGAGCAGCCAACAGTTAAAAGGAAAAAGAATTAAATAGCGAGCTGACAAGAGCTGACTGTAACCATGGGAGCAGGCAGAGTGTTGGGCTTTTATTCAGCTAATTTAGCTTTCAACTAGTGTGTACTTTAGCTGGCTAGCCATTAGCTAGCATAACGGTTGAGTTAACGTCGATTGGTGGACGAAGAGAAAATTACTCTACATCAGAAGAGGACATTGTGTTTATCTGGCATTGGCCATGGGATTTAAAGCTGTTGTTTTTTGTTTTGTTTTTCTGTGAAGGACTTTGTTAGGCAGCGGCCTCTGGATGTACCATGGTCAGGACAGTGCTGTGTTGAAAGTTACTGAACTCAATGCACGGATTCACTCCTCTAAGCTCCGGTGTACATACTACATTGGCTTTAACAGACTGTAAAGGTCACACATCTGAGGGCCCAATTATTTTGTTGTTTTGTATTTTTATTCATTACAGTTTGTTAATGCACTGAAATGACAAACTTATTTGGTTGTTTGGTTACTTTATGCTGATTGTGAATATTATTTTCAAACATTGGTTTCAGTATTTCGTACTTTATTTGTAAGTCCTTTTGCACCAAAAGTTAGTAACCGAATCATTAGCACTTAAAACATGTTGTCTTTGGTTAATGGCCCTTTCATCATCATTTCCAGGCATGCCAGAGTTATCTTTTCAGCTTTGTTGCTCTAGCGGTAATTAACGCAGTTGGAGGCCACTGTGAAAGGGTCACACTTATTTATTTTATCATCTGATTATCTGTCTGTTTTAATTGTTATTATTTGTATTCTTCATACATACTTGTATATCTTTTAGATGTGTTGTTTGCTACCTGTGCTGTATCATGTACCTGATGTTTTGTACCTGTTGACTTAGTAAGTGAAAAAAAAAAAGTGTTGTCATATTGGCAGAAATTGTTACGCTGGCAAATTCCAATATTTCATGTTAAAGCCAATATCAGCTCATTCCAGTGATGTTCTGATATTGTCATGCATCCCTACTCATGTCAATTACTGTCACTGACCCAGGATTTGCTTCACTCTTGATATCTGTATTAGGCCAGTACGCAGGACCGTCAAAGCAAATAAAGTAAACTCTTTTGCTACTAGGGCTGGGTATTGTTTAAAAGAAGTTATGATACCAGTACCAATACCATTGTCCTTAAAGTGATACCAATACCATTACAGTGCTTGCTAGACCCCACAATGTGAATAAAGTGCCATGTAGTGTAGCCATGTTTTTGAACATTCTGGACATTCTGGACATATTATACTAACATGCTATATACAGCTGCTCCTGTGGTAGCGTGAGCTCTGCACAAAGAAAGCTGTGAGACTAACCTAATGGGTAGTAAGAAGTTTAAAGACAGAGTCGAACTGTTTCAGAGTCAGTGTGAGAGGGACTGTTCGACAGCTTGGTGTTGGATGTTAGCCACCGCTGCTGTGTTAGCGCTTGCTAACCAGGCAGATGTTGAACTGACCCTTTGCTGGGAGGCAAGCAGCTCCGGAGATGTTGGCAACAGAAAGTTTGCTGATCTGGCGGGGAATCAGGACAGTCTGGGATCAGATCTCTGGCACAAATAGGATTGAATGCAGCTATTGTTTGACTGGAGACGTTTAGACCCTACTTACTGGGTTACTGGGTTAAGTACTGGGTTGTTTCGGTTGATACTTTAAAGGTATAGAGTACTGACACCCAGCCCTACAAGCGACACTACAGTAATACACTGCAGTAATGCAAGATATGTACATTTACATTTAATTAAAGCATAATGAACACTATATGTGACCCTTTATATTATAAGCCATTAATTACAAAATATTTAATGTACCTTATTATCAGCTAAGTAATAAAAAGCAGTAATTGCGGGTTATTGATGAGTTCCACAATTAGTCCGTCTAATTCTGAACTGGTCTTTGTTTGTGGTGCTAGTATTTCTGTCCTTAACACTATCATTTTTTGTTGTCATCCACCACCACCACCACAGTATCGGCAATCATAACTGCACTACAAAGGTTAAGCCCTCCAGAGATACATAGCCTAAGTAGCACTACAAAGGACTATTCCACCACAGAGATCTGAACTCCTTAGAGGCGTCTCTCTTTGAAATGTCCCCTACTGTCACCTTTGTCAATAAGTAAAAAGCTAAACAGCTACGGTATACATGACAAAGGCTCTGGCTGGCAGCAAAGGTAACCAAGGGCAGCGAGCCATTTAATATTTATGACACATGTCGAATCACTGAAATCACCTATTCATTAGTGCCTATATACGGCTACAGCCCCGGAGAAGTGGGGTAGAGGGAGATGTATGTGTGGGTTTTTGATACACTTGTAATAACCATCACCAAACAAGGCCAATAACAGTTTTTATGTTATAGCCATCGTAATCATCGTCAGTCTGGGAGGCGCTTCAGCCTTAACCGCCAGAGAGGCCTGCCTGCCAAGAGTGCTAGTAATATAAATGCACTTTGAAGAATGGAAGGGATGGCATGCTCCTGGATGGGAGCCAGCTACACATCCAAAGCTGCAAAATCACAGCCACGCTGACTCAGGCAATGACACCATCTTACTCCTTCCTTTCTCCCTGGACTCGCCTGTAGAGTGCAAGCGGAACTCGAATGTCTGTGTTGCATTATGTAAAAGGGACAAACAAATCATGTCACTTAGTTTAGAAATCAAAGGCGAGCTATACTGAAAGGTCGAGCTATGCTGAGAAGGGGTTGCTTTATTTTAAAGGACAAACCACAAATCTCATTTCTTTGATGCTGGGTGTCAACTGCTTCGTGCACTGGGGGGCAGCATTGCTATGTGGGGGCGTCTAAACTTTGTGCATAAAGACTTAAATTAGCCATGTTGACTAAAAACTCCAGCAGAATTAGCAGTCTATCAGTCACAATGCACAAGGACTACAGATGTGCAGATGCGAGGAAAAGGGGGGGATGTGTCCGCTAACAGACTTGAGCTGACATTATGATCCACCCAACTGAGATGTGCCTCTAAGTAGCTTCCCTGGTTTGTCCTCAGCATGCTACAGTGCACTCGTAAGAGAGTTTGATTCATTACTGCATAACAAGTGGAAGAGAATGTGAGAGCTGCTAGCAACAGTAGCAGGCACTCATTAACGCTGATGTGGACAGTATGCTTACAAAGAGGAAGGAGAGGGGAAGATGGGTTCAAATTTGTGACGGGTCTCCTCTTGATATAAAGCTAATGATAGACCTTGTGAGATGCACAGGAGCATAATAACGACGTACTGTGAGTAATTCTTTAATAAGCGTCCCAGGATTGTGGGAAAGTGAGAGGTTTCAGACAGCAACAATGGTTTTATGGATGTTTCTTATGTCCTTCCCAAATCCCCCCTTCATCTTACGAAACAAACGTCCCTGGCAGTTGTGGCAGCTATAGCGTTCATCCAGCTCATTGTTAAGCAAACATAACTTTTGATACATTTATTCAATGGCCATACAAGCGTTTCTTGATTACCCACATAGAAAAAGAAACATACTATGGAAGGACAAGGTCTACTCTGACAAGGAAACAGCGCCTGATGAGCTTTATCGCCCCTAAAAGCTGCAAGACAATTCCCGGATGGATGTTTGGAGCGCTGCATGCGGATGAGACAGATCTGAATGTCTCCTATGAGTGTCGTTGCACCCAGTAAATGTCACAGAACTAGACGATATATGGCTGTCATGCAGCGCTGCATTAAAGCAGAGGGGGGAAAAAAAGCTGCTTCGAATTTACTGGACATCAGTGGGAAATTGACTGTCAAAAATTACCATTGTCATTTACTATCATCATCCTTAGAAATTGCTGCTGTAGATTTATGCACACAGACAGATATATGTCTTGGCGTGCATGTGTCTGTGTCTATGAGAGAGGGGGAGAGGGAAGATGTGGGGAAAAAGGATGGCAAGAAAAAGGGTGGAAGTGGAAGCGAGCGAGAGAGAAGGAAAAAATACGAGAGACAGAGTAGTCTCTTTCTTTTAGTCTCGATCTGTGTGTGGGCTTGTGTGTATGTGCGCAACTTAGCAACCCTGTGCATGTTTGAGTGTGTCAAAACAGTGCAACGCTCCCATCCAGCTCACATCGCTCCAGGTTTGTATCCCTCCAACTGCAGGTCACAAAGTGACATTGTGCTTTTATGGCTGCTCTCCATGGTGCTTCACATAAGCCCTGAAATGACTAAATCCCTCAGCCAGTGTCCCTGACCCCCAGCATCCCTGTTAGTGCTGCTGCATTCACACTCTTTGATGTGGCCCTGAATTGGAATCGGTCATCGGCCTCATTCCAGGGATTGATACCGCCTCTGCTGTTCACATGCCTACAGGTCTTCAGAGCTCGGCGGTCGGCTGGTGTCTGTCTGATTGTCTGTCTGTGTATCTCGTCCTCTCTCTGGCGCAGAAATGGGCGGAATTATAAGTGCAATAACCTTGAAAAGAAAAAAATCTCCCTCTTCTTACCATGTTTGAACTAGAGAAAAGAGCTCATCAAGCTCTGTGAAATGTCATGAGAAAATGTCCAGCTGCTGTCCACCCACATTCTCTTCACAAAGTTAAACGAGCGCTGACATTCTACAACCTGCAAATTAATCACATCGACTCGAGAAGGGAAAGTGCGTTTGTTATATCACTTTCGGTAAGTCACATTGTAAATATAACTATTTATTCAAGACGTGCTTGTCAGTTGAGGTACAGTTACTTGTTAATGGTGTGTGTCCATGCATACACGCACACACCTGTCCATCATGCTGTGTGTGTGTGTGCGTCCTCGACTCTGGAGATTAAGTGGCAGTCAACTGAGTGATTGATATATCCAATCGCATCTAATGCATCCATTTATACTGTCACGCTTAAATCTATCAGTACACACATGGAGCTCTCCTGTGTCTAACAGTGGCTGGAATATTTTAAAAAATGTAGGACAATAAATTATCAAGTGAAGAAAATGCACAATGAAGAACACTGCAATTATTGCTCTCTGGTCTATTATTACTTTTTTTTTTTTTGCCTCGGCTGATAATTGAATTTAATTATTCAGGGTCTGTCTTTTTAATATGTTTTCCTCATTTCCTGGCAAATTGATTATGTATACCAATCTTCTCTTGTCTTCTTTTTGCATCCCCGTATCAGTTGGCGTGGGAGACAAATACAACTCTCTTACATGTTTAGTGTTAACTATAGAGCATGTAATTGTCCATAAACGTACCGAAAATGTACAAGAGAGTATTCAACACTTTGAAGACGTGTTAACTGTTATTTTGTACTGCGACCAAGAATAACTCTTGTATGTAAGAAGCATCAACTGCTCCTGTCACTGAAGTGAAAATGAAGCTTTTACTTGTGGCACACACACACACACACACACACGAGTAAACTGCACAAAGTGTTCTCCTTTAAGTCTTCCTTTCGTGTGTTGCCGCTCGACCTCGATATAGAGGACCAGGTGATATTGACCTCATTTTTTGTTTGTTTGGTCTCACCTCTTCAGCTGGCCCCGGTCACGGATGACAAATGCATTATTAAACAGCAACTTAGCCAACTCAAACTTCACATTCATAATGAAATGCAAGCCAGGGTGAAAGTAGGTGGAGTTGCTTAGCGAGCCAGCAAAGACATCTAGGAGATTTTTAGATAGCTGTGAAACAGCTCAAGGGTATTCTATATGAGGCACCGTCCCCCCTGAGATTTGCTCTGGACTCAAGCCGGGCTGCTGGAGAGATATTGCAGGATACAAGTGTTAATGAGAATATACTTATCACAGCCAGAGGTGTTATCTGTCGGTTGTCTCATCTTGGCTAGTTCAATATGTTGTAGTTTGTATTTAATATGTTGTAAGATTAGAGGAAAAATACCACGTCACACAACGAGGTGAATTCAGCCCGACTCTACTTTGCCGTACACTCTCGGCAGCTTAAAATATTTTGGCCTCCTGAAAATGTGTTATTCATACACAATGCCTCTCAGTGGAATACAGTGTTTGGGATACGGTGCTGCCCTTACTTCCCAGCAACCAATGCCTGGATATATTTTTTGAGTATCATGGAACGGGGTTCTCCTCTATGCCACCTTTCACCAGATCCCTTACTAATTGTTTCTGTCTCCAAGGTAGCATGGCTGCTCTTTGATGTTCAAACCCCTTCCTCCTCACAAAGGAGACTGACGGCAGGAGCAGAGAGAGAGGCAGATGGGCCGCGACAGGATGCTGCGAACCTGACGTCTCTCTCCCCCTTTCAAGTGCTCTGGTTCAATCAGCCCTTGCCGCACAAGCTGTTGTGGAGCACCTTTGAAATCATGGTGTCTGCACAATAGTCTTGACTGTTAATGACTTCTTGTAAAGTTCCAAAGCGGCTCTGATTACACACCCTCATGCACACGCACGTGTACCGGCGACTGCAGACAAGAACAACGGCGTGCATAAACATGCTCGCTCACACACACACACACACACACACACACCACTCAAGCACTCTAAGTGGTGTATGGGTACCCAGAAACATGCTTCATATCTTAGGCAACACCCTGGAAACCAGTGAGGACACAAGTAAACAATTAATATGTTAATTAGGCTGATCAGTGGAGCCAACGCACTTGTATGGAGGAAGATGTTCACATCAAATGTTCACAGTCCACTGCAAAAGTATCGGCATTATGCCACCTGTGTAAACGTCTGATAAGCAAGCATATATGTGTTTTTATACAGGTGTAACAAACATGCAGTTTGATTGGTGGTTGACCGTGAATCTGTGCTACAGCTTCAAAATATTAAGAGCGCACGTATAAGGCATATGTTATTACAAACAGTGTTTCAACAGCGTTCCGCACTGGGTTTGATTCGATGCCATGTTACATCTTTTTATAAGCTACCAGACTTCTTCAGCCATTTTAGAGAAGTGGTATCAAACGGTACAAGATGTCAAACATGCAGGTGTTCACCCCTAAAAATATGGCACCACAGCTAACAGCGTGCTCTGAAAATACAACTAACGTATTGGACTGCCTTGAAGGAGATGGGGAATGCAGTTCTCTCTGGAGCTGAAACTGCAAGGACTGGCCTTAATTAGGTGGTAGGCATGGAGAAACTGGCATGTTGAAGTTTGCGCGTGTGTGTGTCTGTGTGTGTCTGTGTGAGTCTGAGTAGGAGAAGAAAGACAGTACAGTACTGTCCTCAGCCTTAACTGGTGAGGCTTATTACTCAAACGTTTCAAAGTGTTACCTTGCTGTCAAAACTGTCAGGAAAGGCGCCACCTCTGCTAACCACTACCCAAGTGTGATAAGTAAAATTTCTCCTGGCCCAGTGACTGCTGTACATGAGGTTGTTGATCAGTGACACAGACATTTGGATTACGTCACCATGAAACTGGGAATTCTAGCTCTTGAAAGTGTTCGAGCAGACTTTCATCTTGCTTCTAGTCCTCCCCCATCTCCTCACCATAAGCTAGTGACCAGTATCATGGGATATTTTATACCTAATATGAATAAAACAGAAAACATTGCATTATTTTGTACATGGATGCTTTATAACCTCTGTATTGCACACTTTTCTTATTGACTCTAATTAGCTAGTTTGCCCGTATTGTAAAAATATAATTTTACAGTTAAGGATAGTGTTATGAGAAATTGGACACAGTGTTACCTGCGGAGAAGTTTCACTATTAATGCAATTCTTACCAGTTGCTAATGAAGGGCAGTAAAGGTCATCGCTAATGTGGTCGAGTCAATTTAGGCGCACATTTCATATCCTCCGCTGTGTCTTCAGGTTATATTCCCTTTGACTCGATTTAATGCATCTTCAGTGACATAATACATGTCAGAGTGCTTAATATTAGAGCATGGAAGCCTCAGCCAGTGCCGCCTGTATTAACTGTCAGCAGTCTGTTTACATTCACACGTTCAGTTTCTATGTTCCTTCTATGGTCTCGATAATAATAAACAGAATTATCACATTCGAATGGATTTTCAAAGGATACAGCATATTAATAACTCTGTTTTTCTCCCTGTGCATGTTGCAAAGTTTGGTTTTCCTTTGGAGAAGTTGTATTTCAGTGCCTGTAGTGAAAGGAGAGATGCAGTAGGGTGACTGTCAGAGGCAATCCCCAACACAATGGACACATTCTTTATGATATATGTCAGTTTTATTTAGTGAAACTACGACCCTTTTTATTCATGTTTCCATTTCATTTTATATTATTCTACCAGTTCTATATACTCAAAGGTTATTGCAGTTATGCCAAGAAGACAAAGTAAAAATGCTCTGACTCTTACCAGTATCTGTCAGCCACAACATCTTGTATGCACAGTGTTAAGGACTTGGATTTCAGCTTTGTATATTCACGTTGAATATCATGGTGGCTGGAGCTTATATCAAGCAAAAGAATGAACAGAGCATTGACAGGATTATGGGTGAACAGATTCTTTTCACTGTTATGGTTTCTTAGAGTTGATACATGCATATATATCAGACCTCTTGATTTCTGATACTTTCAGCAAAATATGGTGTCAGTTTCTCTGTGACACTCCATTTATGGCGGTGGTTCCCAACTGGTGGGCCGTGGGTCCATTCTGAATGGACTGCAAGTGATCCGTGAACGTGTGAAGTTAGTAAAAAACACACTTTATCCTGGAGTACAGTGGAGTGAGTGACGAACGGATAGTTACTCAACAGAGACAGCAAACTAGCTCAACAACATAGCCAAACGCAGCTATGACGCTGAATATATTAAAGTGTGTGGACCTTGAACTAATGACTAACAAGAAATCTGGAACCCATGGCAGGTGGGAACCACTGATTTATAGTACATGCACGTCAGACGGCTAGTGCTGAGTACTCAACAGGATGTTACAGAAATGTCACTGACAATCTGTCGTTTATCAAGGGGCAAGTAGCAGACGTCCTAGTTACCTCCACAGCCTCGTGCTACACCTATGTTGCTGATGGCGACGATCTGAAAAATTAGTTCCTGATCATATTTTACACCTGATCGGTTTCCTTCGCTCTTCGTTATCATCAGTGTTTTTTTAAGGCAATGAAATACAACGCATCCTGTTTGTAGCGTTCATGTTGTTTCCACTCAACAACTTAAAGATCATGACGACACCAAAGTCAAAAGAATGACCATCCAAAGAGCACCTGAATGCACCTTTGACCTTGGGTGGCACAGGTCTCAACTGAAGCCAATTTAATCGGTCCTAGCTTGTTCATTCCATGTCCTTGCTGCACTATGTTACAGCATAACAACAACATGAGCAGCAGGAAAAGCAGTGCCGTTTTGGTAGCAGGTCATTCTAGTTTAAGTTTTAAGCTGACTGCTCTAATGCTATTCATGGAATATAGCCCAAAGTTATTTTGTCTGATATTCCAGGCAACAGGGGGTGAGTATATCGAATGTAAAGTAGGACATGCAATTTTTGCTAAGCTGTGTATATTAGATGTATGACATTTTCTAAGTAATGAACCCATGCCTGTATACAGGTAGGCCATGTAAGCCCAACAGATGTTACAGAAATGTGATTTCACTGCATCGATTTGTTGTTACTCCTGGCCAAGCAACAGATGTCCCACTTTTAGAGAAAGGTTCATCCAGTCTCGTTCAATGAGTGTAGCTGCCAGGCTGCCTGAACTCGAGTCCTCTTCAATCGCTCCTCGTTCACTCACCGTAGCAGCCAGCGCGAGCAGCACCCTAGGATAGCAGCGAGTGGGAGAAAGTTGGAGATTCGTAACTGTCAGACGCTAAAAAGAGTCGTTCAAAAACACTTGTTCATTCATTTTCGCCCATCACTATTGACAGCTTGAGTTGACTACCGCGTTGCAAAGGCTGAGTTGCATATCAACTATGGCACATGTTGGTGTCGCACTGTGATTGAGACAAATTTAAAATTGCATTCAATTCTATTTTAAACTCTTAATCTGTGCCTCTTAAATTTAGATTAGAAAACATGTCTCATCTTGCTTTAAGCATTAAGTTAAATAAACAACAATCAACTAGAGAATATTAAATTACTGCATACAGACCTGTAAGTGAAGTGTGGATGCACATTGGCTCATTTAGATATGTTCCTGAGGAAGAGATAAGAACTCAAACACAATAACAGTCTTGTCTGGCTTTGGCAGGCAATGGTTGATTAGCCTTATGACTCCTGGACAATTATGTGCAGCCAAACTTCGTTGCTTTGTCATTTATCCACATTAACATGGGAAGCAGATGAAGTAAATGGCTGTTTTGCATAGAGCTCATGCATTTTTGCAAATAAATGCAAACATCTCTACATCTAGACCATACCGTACATGTCATTGATGTCTTTTACTGCTCACTAAATCCATCTACATATCAGTGGAGACCTCGCGTCGAGCCCCACGGTCAAACCACTGGACAGTTCCACCAGTTGATGTTCGATGCTAATGCCAGTGCAGCGATTACTGATGTTGGAGGGAGCCTGTGGTAGGGGCCTTATGATCTGAAACTGTTAGCAGAGTTGCTCCCCATCCATAGAGGTAATTAGGTTAAACAAATCGGTTCAATGGAAAAAATCAGATACTTGCCCAGTCTACCATAACCAAATTAGTGTTGTAATTACCTGCTGGACATGTCTTCATTAATAATTGCTGCATCTTTTGTTGCAACAAAATATCAATAGTACACACCTTAACTGAATTGAAAGCCGATATCAGATCACTCTCGGGCAGAATTTGGTGTGTTTACTCTAAATTTGTGACTGGGAGAAAAAATAAACAATTAAACTTGACTTCAGGGTTAACTTTCATACAGCAAGCTGTGAGCTGCACACTGACAGTGTGTTCAGTGGCATTGCCATGTTCCCTGAATGAAAATACATAGAATAAGTCTAGACTGTGGAATTCAATTGGTGGGCACATATGAATGCAGGACAGACAAAGGATTATGGAGCTATTGAAGTTCATGGCTACAGCACACACTGCTGGATAAAAAAAAAAAATGGAAAGGTTTCAGCTGAATGTTTTATGCTATGATATTTATTTTCTCACATTTTGACACAGCATCTATGCTACTCACAAGGCACAGAGCCAACGTGCTTCTCCGAGAACTAAAAATGCCAGACCCTTCAAATTCTTCCAAAGCAAAGCAATGACAGCAGTGCAAATATGACTAGTGTTAAAGCAAAGACAAAGAAGTACGCAAACACGCCTGTGTGGGCAGCGATTAAAATCTGATTGAATGTCTTGTAATTACAAAATCAACATCGGTGTCCAGGTGTTAACAGATTGCTAAATGCACGTATGCATCCCATATTTGCACAGCCAGGCCATTAGAATTGGACCAGCTTGACCATCATTAATACATTTCCCTCTTTGGAATTAATTTCTCACCTACCAGTGGGTTCAATTGATTTCATGTCGCAGCATCATCGATGAGGCATTTGTCTTGTCAACTACTGTTTTGGATGTAAATACATTTCACCTGGTAACCTTTTTTTTTTTTTATTTTCATCAGATAATAATAGATTCTGGGAATAAAGTGAATGATAATATTGAAATTGGGTGCATGTGGTGTGGCAGTTTGTTGTTAGATAATAAAGTATACAGAGTGTGTTCATTTTTGGTTTTTGGCTACTATATGTCCTTCATATGGTGTTGTTTGGGTTATGTCACAAGTTCGACAACACTCACCAACTTGAGTCTTTAAAGCCTCCCCCTGCTGGAATTGAGATGGGACCCCTCACGCTTCTTTAATCTCTGTTGATATAGGCAGCAGAGCATGTGTGTATAGGTGTGTATATGTGTGTATTTCAGGGAGCAAAAGCCTTTGATTACAGAGCTGCTTCTCTCCCTGTCTGTTGTGCAGACGAAAGCGTCTCAGTGCTAATGACAAAATGAGGTTAACATTGAATCTCAGAGATGATGCGTCGCATCCCACCGGACATCCTCTAGTCCTTGCCTTTTTTTATTCTGCCACAGGAACAATGCAGACAAGCAGAAGTGATTGTGTTCTGTGTCAACATGACGTGACTGCAGCCCAATGTTTGTGGCAATAGATGGACCGTGCTGCCATGGGAAATCAATTCCATAGGTGTCAACACAGACGATTGAGATGGCCATTGTGAGGTGGGGGTGGGCCAGGGTGGGAATGTGTACGTGCGCGTGCGTGTGTGTGTATTGTCTGTATGCACACGGGCCTTTGTCTATCTGGGTCTCTAACATGTGGGTCTTTACTATTATTGCATTCATCCCTTCATTTCTAATAACAGTGCACGTGATCGATAAATGGGGCATTAGAGTGCTTGGAATAACTGGTGGAAATCAGTCAAAAGACATAAATACACTCTTTAGACACCTCACAAAGCATCTATCAACTTTAATGGCTGTTCATTGTGAGGGTTAATTATTCTGACGTACATATACATTTGTAAAGGGAAGCTTAAGGGTATTTCACTCTGTCGTGGGTTCAGATTTATCTTCAACACCAGCGGTTAAAAACAGTGATTAGAAGGACATATTGATCTATAATCAGAATGGCGCTCAAATAACATTTGATTGTCTGTTTTAAATAGCACATGTAACCATTCTGTCATTTAAAATAAAATGTGAACTGCTTAGGCTAATGAGAACCAAAGTAATGCATGTAACGTCATCAGAGGGAAACCAAAATAGTTATGTGCTACATTCCACTCACTGTCAAATACCATGACAAATGAAATATTTATGCTTTATTACAGAGCAATAGTAAATATACCAAAGATAAAATGAGACATGTCTCTTCAAGAAACAATTAATTACATTAATTTCTACTTATTTCACCTGATATTTTGCTTTTTGGGGCATTTTTTGCAGCACTGTGATGGGAGTAGATGTCTGTAGCTGTATGTGCATTTAATTATCTGTGGTTATGTCTTAAGTTAGCTCATTTTGCTCAAGAACAAATAAAAAAATAAATAAAAATAAAATGCTGCAGTCATTATGTGATAGCCTAACCTGGCATCATATTGTTTAACATACTGTGCTGATTTCCAACCAGCTCTGTGTCACCGTAGTGTTCGCAGTTTGTACTGATGAACAGTGTTTTGCTTCCCTCCCTGCTGCCCAGACCTTCCTGCTCATTTGCAAGTGAATGAATGGTGACCTCCAGGCGCTGGCAGCCCGGAGTGAAGCTGAGCATTGTCTGCATTTAATGTTACTGCCCACATTACAGTGACACAGAGCTGATTGAAAATTGGCATAACTAGCCATAATTGATGTGCATTCTTTCCAAGCCTTTATCTCGACTGGCAATCATATTGATTTACATTAAATGCTAACCTTTATGTTACCTTGTGTGGTCCTCTCTGCGGCCCGGATGCTTTCTGTTTTGATGCCGAAGCATCTTAACAGGTAGGCTAGTTCGGTTTTACAGTTGACACTCTGTACAGAGTTTTGTTTGTTTCGGCTTGCAATGATTCCAAACTTTGGACACTTTGTCATTTTCTCTGGATCGTCTCATCTCCTCACCCTTGCTATTTTATCTCTTCATCCAATTTGTACTCTGTGCTATCAAATCAAGTCTTTTATTTTTGAGGTGTCCTCTCCATGGCACCTTTACACAGCGTAAGTCCATAGTGCCACAGTAATAATCATCTGTGTGAAACACAGTGTGTTGTATATAGTTACATTTTACATGGATTAAACAAAGCTTTAATACAATTAAATTTTATTTGCGTTGATGTTTAGACGACTAATCAAAAAAATAGGTGAAGCCCTACACATAAATGTATTTTAAGATTATCCCAAGTATGTTTATGTAACAGTAATTTTAGTATGATAATTAACAATTAGCCTGTTTGTCAGGTTTTATGTGAGGTTGGTATTATTATTATTATTGTCGATTTATCTTTAATCATAGAACTATGGTCTTAACACATATTCACAGTAATTTTGACACTAAAAACTACAGATGGACTAGGCCTGATTTGTGTGATTTGTGTCTTCTTTTAACAGTGATTTTTTTTATTAAATGTGGGTAATGTGTGTAATCAGTGCAATCTGCACATTTGGCCCTAATGGAGTTAAAAGTCTTTATCCATGAAACCCTCTATGAGTCACATTTGACACATATATTTTGCACATGGATGATGTCTTGCTTCCATTGATTACACATCACAAAGAAAAGAATAGCTTTTTATCCTCTCACTGTGATAATGATGATAATTAACCAAAGTAGCATAAATGAATTCGAGCAATCAATCATCATTTTATGAACCGCTTCGATGAAAGCACAACACACACTCAGAAATACAACTAAGACATCGATAGCAGATGTTCCTACAGCTGTAATCTCTTCCAGAAAGAGAAAATGTTCATTTAGATGAATCAGTTGAATACCTCGGTCTATACTAATCGCATTTCAATGGCTTTTGATGGCTTCCCATTGAGTCCTTATGGTAGGCATCTTTGGGCATATGAATAGTTTCCAATAAACCTGGAATAGCTAAAAAGTGCTGAGATATATGAGACATTGGCTTCTGAAAAAAAATTAAAAACTAAAATGCATTTTTAACTAGTGTAATGACAAGTGCTTTGATAGTTAACATGATATAAGCAGGTAATTGGAGCACACACCTTGTATAATGAAGTACTGCATTAATGATAAGTGCATTGATCTGATCCAGACAGGGTCCAAAACTAACAGCCAGCTGGTAAAAAAATTCACTTACCAGCCAGGCAGATATTTTATCAACCAACCAAATAATAATAATTAAAGGAAAAAAAGTCAAGTCAGCAGCAGCAACATTAACCTCCGTCTCATGGTCATCGGTTGGTAAAATCTCAGCCTCAGCAGGTTTTTTTGCTTTAGTTTTTTTTTTTTTTTGCAGGAGGCTCAGCAATACCTGGCCACCATCGCTACATGATACTTTTTCTTACTTCTTCTTCTTCTACGGGGGTTCAGAGCATGGAGGTACATTAACAATAGGTCGTTCGAGATGAGCCAGGCCTGCGCAGATTCAATCACCGGCGATCGGCGCACAGTGCATGCCGGTTAGTTTTGTGTCTGACTTCACCCTGACTTGCTCTGACGTATTACAAAAGTTGATGGTGATAAAACCACGAGAGCGAGGCAGCCGCATCTTTTAGAGCCAGGCACTGCAGTTGCTCTCCACCGACTACACCGCCTGGCTCTCACCTGATCTAACAGCTGATTGGTTCAGATGTCGACTCAATAATATGACGTTTTAGATAAACTACTCGTTTTAGATAAACTACTTGTGGAATTTTAGAGATTAAGATTGTATTTGTCTGATTTGAAGGTTTATTCTGTAACAGAAAACATGTTGTGTGACTGATGGTGAAGTTGTCAGAGACTAAACAGGCCTACATTCATCATAAACTATACAGAGTCTACTGTATATTAATATTGGACTTTTTAAATTATTGAAGTATTTAGCAACACAGAGACTGGTGGTCAGTGGGATGTGAGGATTCTGACTGATCTTAATGGAAAGCTGTTGTCTTGTATTTTTTTCCTCTGAAAATATTAACCTTATAGTCAAACACTGTTTATTTAGCCTCTGTAGTTGAGGGGACTCAATATTGGTAGGGATGTGTGCCTATCGTCCCTACCCAATCCTACGCCTATGGATACCAGCATTGTTCTCCAGTACCAAAAAAATGCATTTTCGCTGGTAAAAAAAGAACTTGCCAAAGTGGCGAGTGGTCTTAAAAATTTACCAGCCAAAATCTACCCATAATTGGCGAGTGTTTGGACCCTGGATCCAGATAGTATCATCTTTTTTGTTGTAGCCACTTACTGGTGCTCCTTATATGTCACTGAAAGTAGTTCCCTGTAAAAAGACTATTTACTCCTGTCTGAGCGTTTACCATGCAGGAAAGTCGAATGCTGTTTATAAAAACGTTTGTGTGAAAGTAAAAGCCAATCCCAGATTCACTCACGTTTGGCGTTTTAACTTCGCAATATTTGCATTTTTTCTGCGCTGTCTGGTCTCTGACTTTGTAAAAAGGCCTGACCTCAGCTGAGCGCTGTGTGGGTACACGCCCATATACATCCCAAATACAGAAAATACGAAAATAAAGGCAGAGTACACCACCACACACCTTTACTGGGTCATAAGTAATGATTGAGATTGATTACCTCTTTATGAGTCTATACATTGTGTCGTATGTATGTATAACCCATTCTTGTGGACTCAGCGATGAACTGATTAGATTTTGTTTGTCCAAGATCAAGGTCGTTGCAACTTTGTCCATCTCATTCTCATTAACTTGAACTGATTAGATTTTGGTCATCAAAGGTCATGGTCACTGTGACCTTGCATCCATCCCCTTCTCAAGAACGCAATATCTCAAGAACACCTTTAGAGATTTTTTTAAAATTTGACACAAAAATCCACTTGGAATCAAAGATGAACTTCTTAGATATTGGTGTTTAAAGGTCAAGGTCACTGTGACTCCATAAAACATATTTTTGTCCATAACACAGGGATCCCTAATTATGACAAAATTTCACACAGATTTCTAATGGGATAAAATGACCAAGTGATGACATTGTATATCCAAAAGGGTCCTCAGATCAAAAGAATTAAAAATGTTTTTCAGAAGAATTAATCCAAATTGTGAGTATTGTTTTAACAGGATAAAGTAGTGTTGTGTTGGTGTGCTGGGTGTAACTCACTCTCTCTCTTCTGCACTGTTGGAGCTAGATCAAATGAATGCTTCATAATATTATCCGAAGCCTAAGTTTTAAACAAGTGATATTCATACTGGTTTAAATAAACAATTTGATTGTATTTCCCATCTTTGCCGAGCAACAGTTTTGTGTGAAATGGAATTAAAGGCCTGTCCCAAATGAAGGCCTGTTGATTTCACTGATTTAAATTATCAGTTAAAGCCCGGGCTATTATTTGAAGTTTTCCAGTAATATGCAGCGATGTAAAGGAGACATTAATCTAAGCTGAACTTTAACAATATCCCTTTACAAACTTCCAGATGAACTTTTATCCAATCCATGAACACACTGCTGTTTTGGAAAATGGGCTTTTTGCCCAACAGCATTATTCAGTGGGATATTTGGCCAGTTTTCAACCAGGTCTCTCACTGTGGTGTGGGGATTTTATGCAAAGTATCCCTGGAACACTTTATTGGACCTAAGAGTAAGTAAATATATTAAGTCAGGCTCAAATGCATCAGTGCATTAGTTTCTAATGGAATGCCATCCATTTCTGGTGACAAAATATTTTACACAGTCCTGCCATAACAGAGGATAAAGGTTTTATACCTACAGTATGTCCACCAATATCTCCAACTTAACTTTTACTTTTTTAACTAAGTGCTAATCCCATGTTGAGTGGTGGAAAAATAAACAGATACTTATACGCCCCCTACTCTCACCCACCCGTGGACGTCTGCCCCTGAAGTTCTTTTTGAAAAATGGCCTCATTAAGTCTTACTTGTAGCGACACAGTCTTCAACGTGGTGTTTGTGAAAGGCTAAGCTACTAGCATCATCGTGCACACATGGTGATAGTCAACACTGAATTTGACCCAAATACTTAAAAGTATTTTATGACTCTATGAACAAACGTACACTATGACCCCCCCCCCCCCCCCCCCCCCCCCATCCACCAGTGGTATCTGCCAGCAATTATTTGGAGCAACCCCACAGGAAGAGCCATCTGTAGCTGATTTCAATTTCCACACACACACAGGGGGATGTGTGCCTTAAAATCTTTAATTGAGATGGATTGGGTCATCCAATTAACCCTAACACACTTGGGTGTCCTTTGTGCAGTTGAAGCCTTTACTTTGGGGTATTGTCACAAATCTTTAAGTCACCACAGAAGTAGTACACCTGTCCTCACTGTCTTTATAAAGCTTAATTGGGTTGAGCTCTTCTTCAATCAAAAAGCAGCTTTCACCCCATTTTTTTTCAACTTTTTTTCTTTCCTTTCACAGTTATGCTGTGACAAAGCATGTGTTAATTTAGACTATATGTGATGACAAGGCGGGGGCATTGTGATGGGAAACACATTCATCTGCCGAGAAGTCGGACCGCCATTGATCAGGGTTGTTGATTCAAATTTGTCACATGAAATGTTATAATTTGCCTTGTTAGTTGATTTCAAACGCATGGGTTTGTCAGTGTTGTCAGCGGCATACAATAAGATTATGCTCTGTTGCCTCATCTCACACACATATCAAATGTGACTGTTCGTGTGTAGCAGCAACATGTGTGACAAGTGCTATGATCTGAAGTGGAGCGTGTGTTCTATTTCTGCCGCGCATATTGATGGAGCACGTACCACATTGTACATCAGTGAAAATGCGATAATGGAACAGTCCCATGATAAAACATTTATTCTTAAATCTAAGTGGGGTTGATTTTCCTCCCCAGCTAGCCAGTAAAATGACCCCTTACCTTGACTTTAATGTTTTAAACAGCAAGTGACGGTCTCAGAAGATTCATTAGAGAGCGTGGCTAAAACAGAAGACAAAGAAAAACCCAGCAAAAAAGAGAGTTATCTTCTCAGTTATAAAAAAACAACGACAACAATAAAAGGTCTGAATTAAAGTTTGGGTCACCACGCCTCCCTTTTCCTTGAATTATAGATAATAAGACCTGCCATATTTAATTGTTCGGGGGAAGTAACACAGGCTCATCTTTTGGGGCAATTTAATTTGAAACGCAGTTCTTCAAGGCAGGGAGAGCAGCCAGAAGTCATGCAGAGAAAATAGTCTTAATTGTTTAATCCATATCAGTTATGCACCATATGGGAGAAATTACAGGTGCTGTGTGATGGGATAAACACTACAACTAAACAAATGTCTGTGGGGCAGTCTACACTAGTTTGTGTCTTTTAAGATCAATTTGTCTCGGCTCTTCCCCCCTTAGACCAGCTAATAATATGTGCATGAATTAAAGCAAATCATTCCGGCTTTAAAGACTCTGCTAAAGCTCAAAGTCTATTTGCCAATACCTTATGAATATACACAGACAGACCCTAGAAAATGCATTGTTCAACCCTGCCGTTATTTCATCAGGGCCTTGAATATGACATGCGCTGTAAAGATAAGTCTCACCGACACACTTATTGTAAAACAACAGTTTATGTTCGAGGACACTGGTTGAAAGGATAAAGCTATGATATATTTATACAGTTTCACACATTCTACTCAAAAGGTCTGGGCAGTAAATCAATATTTATTGATATTGTGTTATGAGACTAGATATTGTCTTGAATTTTGTGTATCGTAATATTGTAAGTGTTATCTTTATCTGGTTTTATAGGCTGAATTACAGTAAAGTGATGCAATTTTCTAAACTTAACAGACTGTTCAGCCCTTCCAGGATTTTGTGGTGTTGCCATTGCAACAATTAATGCAAATCCAGCCATTCTCCAATGTTTACGCACAACCTTGCAATTTTGTCCAATCAACTTTTCAGCAAATTTTACCAATCATCGTAGTTTCCCATGAGTTCCACCAATCATTACAGTCCCTCGCGTAATTTCACCAAACTCACTACCTTGTATGTGGTTGTAAGGATGCAGACACGGGTGACACGTACATCTCAGGTTTAAGCAAGCAAAAATTACTGCTAATGACCGTGTGAGGCAAATCCCTGAAGCGGAGGTAAACTGTGTTGTGGTGGAACAGAAATGACAATGACTGACAAACACATCTCTGCCGCAAAACACACCCCTGCAGAATGACAACAAACAAGTAAAAAAAACCATAGAGGCTGTTGAATCGAGATCTGTTGTGCTAAAAGAATCAAGGTTAGTTGGATTAAATATGCACACATAGTGGAAACTAGTGTAGTATAAATCACAAACTCAGAACAGTGTGGTTTTATTCTCACAGAAAAAGTTGACTTTGATTTTTAATTAATGACACACAGAAATCACAACTATTTTTTCAGTTATTAACTGCTCCAGCAATGTATTTAAAAAAATAATCAATAAAACATTGCAATTATTTCAACAAGGTAACAAAGTGCTTCACAAAGTGCGTGAAAATAAGATAACAATGAGAGTACAATATTTAAAAATGGTAAGAAGAGCTGAGAAAAATAGTGTGTACAGAGACAAAAACGGAACAAAAAGAAATAAAGCAACAAAAAGTACAAGTCAGGCATTAAAAGGAGAATCTTCCCTGAACAAATATGTTTTAAGCAATTATTTAAAAGCAGATAATGTGCTAGCCAGCCTAATCTCCTCAGGCAGAGAATTCCAGTGCCTTAAAGCCTTGATGGCAAAAGCCTGATCACCTTTAGTTTAGTTATCAGCATAGGTATTGAAGCTCAGCCATATAACTCAGGCCTAAACCATGTTGAGCATTAAAGTT
This sequence comes from Epinephelus awoara, assembly GCA_035609425.1. NCBI lineage: Eukaryota > Metazoa > Chordata > Actinopteri > Perciformes > Serranidae > Epinephelus > Epinephelus awoara. The sequence continues at coordinate 25,232,263 of CM069299.1, read as the reverse complement.
ATTGAACATTCTTAAAATCAATTCTGAAGTTTACAGGTAACCATTGGAGGGAGGTGAGAATTGGGGTGATATGTGACCTTCGATTTGTCCCAGTTAAAATATGAGCTGCATCATTCTGTTCTAGTTGAAGCTTAGCTACTGAAGATTTAAAGAGGCATGTAAACAGTGCATTACAGAAGTTGAAGCATGAGAATACAAAAGCATGAATAAGCCTTCCTATGTCAGGAAAAGACACATCTGATTTAATTTGGATGAGAATTCGTAGATGGAAGCAGCAGGATTTAATGAGATTATTGACGTGGTTCAAAATTCCATTGAGAATCAAAGGTGATGCCTCAATTTCTCCCATAGATTTAATATCAGTTGCCAGAGTACCAAACAGTTGCAATTTCTAGGGGTGTAACAATCCATGGATCTGGATCAATATATTGATTAAAGGATCTACGCGCCAATGTCATTGATACAAAGTGAAAATGTTGAACCATTTCAAAATCTTTAGGTTAAGCCTTAATTTTTAAAAGTCTGTGTCACCGTCAAACAGCGACAGGTAAATGGCAAGCAGCCAAGAGAAAGACGAAGAGAATAGGGCTGACCCAAAAAATTTGAAGCTTTGTTCGAAGAAAAACAAAAAAACAAAACAAAAAACCCCTCGAATATTCAGCCTTTTTTTTTCTCCCGTTTTTTTAGGGAACCTTGAACGCAACACTAAACCCATTATGCTGAGTAAAGAAGTCTGGTCTGATTGTTGCATGAATTGCCTAAAAAAGTTTCACAGTAAATCAGAAAACAGGGATATTATTATTGCCACGGGTTACTTGAAATGGACAAAGATATTCTTTACTGGTGAGTTAAGGGAGAATAGCTATCATATAATTAAAAAAGAAAACATCTCCGACAAGGAAATAGAAAGCCCGACGTGCAATGAATGGAGACCTATTATCCTGCTTGAACACAGACGACTAAATTCTTTCAACAATGTGACTCAAAATAATGATGAAATAGATTTTATTGATGTAAAATAATATGCTGATGGTGACATTTTCCACTGTTCCGCTGCACTCCCAGTCTGGTGTCAGTGACACATGCATCTGTCTGCTTGCGCTGCAGTGGGTTTAATTTTAAGTGTTAAATCAAAAGTTAAACACTACTTATCAGCAACCGGAAGTGTTTTTTCATTTGTGAATATCTTATCTTAATTCTAGGGTTGCAAGAAACTACCTTTTCGCCATAAAAAAAATACATGCAGGCTAAAATTCAACCTTACTGTTCTGTCAGGAGATGCAGTGACTTAAACTAGCTGTGAGTAGGAAATATAGTAACACTACGTGTCATTTGTTAAGCTATGGGTAGAGGAAAAAAAGTCCGCTAGCCGCTAGGCTAATTTAAGCAATGTAAACATGCTTAAGCTGGTAATGAGTGACTAGCAAAAACAGTTGTTTTGTCTCTGGACCTTGACTGTTATTACTGAGCTGAATTTGATACTTGTGTTAAATTATGTTGTCATAAATTCATGTTTTACGGCTGTTGGGAGAAGTTTGCCTTCAGGGCTTTAGGCCAGATAGTCCTGAAATTTTAGGAAAAAGATGATGGTTTGGGTTAAAATTAAAAGATTTATTCCAGAACGGTATTTCTTATGTGGTTACAATAACTTACATTATTAATGTGTTGTTTTTATCTTTTATGACCAAAAGCATAAAAGAAAGGGATGGCAGCTTCTTCTGTAGCAGATTGTGTTAAGTGGGCAGATAATAGCTTTTCATATCGATCACAGGCCCCTGAATCACATCAAATCACAATCGTATCGTGGCAGACTTTGTAATATTGGCAGATATCGTATTGTTGTCCAAAGAATTGATAGAATATTGTATCGCGACGCAACTGGCGATCTGCAACCCCAGTAATTTCCTTTCTAGGTGATCAGAGTCAAACATTATTACTTCTGTCACTTAGTCATTATGTAAACATTACATTAGACATGTCATTGTATAACTATTTTGTGAAAGCACCAATAGTCAACCCCACGGTATCGTTGCAATATCGATATTGTGATATTTGATTTCCCTCATATCTCTACTTCTGAATGAAGTGTAACTGCAGTCCAACACTCTGCTCAGCTTGCAGTTTTCTTCATTAATAAATTTAAAATATATGGCACCACTGAGACTCCAGTCTGTCTTGCCATTCACATACATACGCTGCCAGGGTGAATGAATGTTAGCTTTCAGCAGACATTTGTTCTTTCACCCTTGACAATGGACATTCTATCATCGGGATTTGAGGGTTTTTATTCAATATGATTTATTTTGACCGAGTTAATGTGTTTCGCGAAGGGGTCGCAATTACCATACCATTAATCATACTATAATTAGAGTCAATGGCTTAATTGTGACACAAAACCTCCATTTCCTAAAGGAATTAATAACAGCACTGTCATTTAATGGTAGGAAAAAGTATCTTTAGACTCTTCTCTCTCAAACTGCGAAGGGTGCTAGAAACTGGTCATTTTCAATCTTACTCATTTATACATGTATGTCTCTCTCTCTCTCTCTCTCTCTCTCTCTCTCTCTCTCTCTCTCTCTCTCTCTCTACATATATATATATATATATATATATAAAATCACATGTAGTTTGTTGCTACAATGCTTTGGTTGCCTGGATACAGACTGTGCCCTGGAGTTCTTCCATTGTGGAAGTCTGTACATGAAGAACAAAAGCTGCAAGAAGAAAAGAATGTGATAAATGGCCCCGTGGGTTTAGGACTACTACACTGTATGTTGGTGGGCTATTGACAAGTACATGGCTTCAGCTGTACACTGTAATAGGTGGACTTTCAAATGGTGCAAAATAAATAAATAAGTAAATGAACAACCCACACATAAAGGCTTGCAACATTTGCCAAAATGACTCTGCTGAGGACTTTTAGAGGAAGTCTGTGTAGCCACACAAAAAGTAATGTGAATATATTAATGGTAATAATGATGATGGGAATGTGTTGGGCTTTTTGTTTCCATGCATAACTTAACCCTGCACCTGCTCTGTGATTCCGAAGTCGTGATAAGATGCTGCTTTCTAGTGAACCACTGAAAGTTGCAGCATGATGTGTACTCTGGTCTGCGGACAGTCTTACAATTGTGTCATTTCGCACAGAGCCTGGAAAGAACAGACAAATACAGGTGGTAATGAAGCTCATTGTGTCACAAGACATGCACAAACAACACATCAGTCACCGGCGCTGAAGAATACACAAGGATACCTTTTGCTGTCTTTCTTTTGCCTTTTTTTTTTTTTTTTGCTTCTTTGACCAAACAGAATCATGCAATCTGCTCTTCAAACTCCTCTCCAATTCTTCGGCCTCAAAAAGGGTTTCGTTTGATAGCAGCAATCCTGGAAAGGTCACAGGCATCAAGAAAATAGACGGAATGAGCCAAGAGGATTTCAAGTTGTATTAATGAGGACCCCCTCAGCTAGCACCCGTCTTAGAGGTCAGGCCATCACCTAAAATGATAAAGATTTATCATGGGGAGGCAAGGCTGGTCAAAGCGTTCTCTTATCTCGGGCTCTGCCTTTTTACAGCAGCAACCACTGTCAAGAGTCTCACATGGATGAAAGACTTGGCTACTCTCCACCACTGTTGCAAACCTCCAGAAATATTCTGACGTGGGTAAATAATTCATCCCCTATATTTTGTACTCTTTGAGAATTTTTGAGGAGGTGCGAGTACATTATGCCATGCTCCCTACACCGTGAGACCCTCACTCAAAAAAACAAAAAAACCCAGAAAGGATGGCACATATAAAATTAGCCACAGCTTGAAATATTTGTTTTTTTAATTCACTGCAGTCTGCATGCAAAATTGTTCAGCTGTACTGTACATACTCAGATTAATTGTCTTGCCATGATTCAGATTTCTGCCAGTGATACTGTGGATCATCAAATTGAAATTGCTTTATATCACTGTAACACAGGCTTTGAATATGTGACATACATATTCAGCACCGTAACATAAAAAAGATAGAGCACATCATATGTATTTGGAGTTATCTTAAATAAATGCTGCAAGATGAATTATGATCAGACTTGTATTTTTGACATGAACATTATATGTGACATTACACTTTAAAAGCAGGGGATCTCTTACAGTAACATGGTGGTGCAGCAAACCAACTTCAAATGTATACAGCAGGTCATGTATATGTATTTGTCTCTGCCAAAGCATGCCTGTGATGTTGAAACACCAGTGGCCCCTGAAGAGAAAAACATTGTTGATATGCCAGCCATGGATTTCTGTTTTTTTCCTCCAGTTTGAAGCCTTTTCATGGATGTTTTTTTTTTTTCTTTCTTTTTTTTGGTGAAAGCTGCTTTGTAGAGAAACGCTAACAGCAATCATCAGTTTTGCAATAATTTCAACCACAGGGAGAATATACCATGCTGGTATATCCAGGCTGATTTGATGTACAACTAATACACTTAGCCCAGGAGCATGTACATACAGGTAGTGGTCTTTTCCTCCTAATTATACAGTGTCTTTTTCTTTGTGTTTCTTGTATTGACCTGAATTTTAAAAACAAAGCCAGAGTAAGATGTGCTTTATTTTAATTGTAAGTGAATGTTTCCCTCAGTTTGAGGTTTTCAAAGGTTTAAAAAAAGGACACGTTTAAATCAACAAATTAGAGTCAACAGTTAAGGTCAGGTTTTAGATAATCTTTACTAAAGTCAAACTCCTTCAGGCACCATAACACTTCCTGCGCATATAGTTTGGGTTAGGCCAGATTTTGGAATTATGTATGAGCTTGATCAGGATACCACCCCCACTGTTTTTGCTACAATGATTAGGCCATGTTTCGTGCCTGTATTGGCAATTCTTGACCTTTTTGGTCTTACTAACTCAGGCTTCCAAAGGAGCTGCATATGTCTCTTGATGGCCAAAAACATGTTAATGACCTCGAATTGTGGGCTTCAGTCTTCCACTCTTGGTTCCCTGTAAACATGGATAGTGAACATTGACAGCACAGACAAAAGTCTGGATGTATAGACGAAATAAGGTGTGTTTATGAAAGGACACCTGCTAAGCATTATAACTAGGGATGAAATCTGGGATGTTGGGGCCATAGACTGTCAACATAATGGACGTAGCTACCGTGACATTACCCAGTGGTTTGCTGATTTGCATTTTGACCCAGAAATGACCATATTTGGGGGATATTTGACACTGTGGAGGAACTGGGGGTGGATCTGACTGAGAAGCCAAGGACTCTATCGGCAGGCAGCCTGTCACTCAAAGTGAACTGCCCTTAATTATGCATAACTTTAAGCCTTAATGAAATTTCAACAGGTGAGTTATATCCTCCTTCGACCCTGTGTCCTCTTATGAGAACATTACATTTTGGGTTTCCTGAACTTTATACTTCAGACTGCAAGATGACAGCCACCTCTGCCAAGTCAGTCTGCAACCGATCCCGACACAAAAGTGGACAAGGTCCAAAACTTGATCACAGTATATGGTTGAAATTAGTTTATGTATGATTAATAATATTTGTAGTTTGATGTGCCAACAAGATGCTGTTAAATAGGAGGTACTCTTCTTAGGACATCTGATCTTTATTGTTAAAAGAACTGCATTTTTTTATTTTTTTATTTTTTTTTTTAGCACTTCCGTGTTGCCTTCATTTTTCAGCCTTTTAGGTTGCTGCTTACATGGCTGCCTGTACAAGCACTGGTGACTCAACCCCTTTCCTCTGTCTCTTGTTAGACTGAATATTGCTTCGAAACCCTAAACTCTCAAAGACGAGTTTGCTCTTCGTAAATTCATCTTTTAAATGCCACCACAGTGCTTTTAAGACAAAACATCTATGTGTAGTGACAGACTGAAAAGGACCAAGTGGCAACCTCTGGAGCTGAAAAATTAACCCAAAAACTGCAGTTCTTTGAATGGCCACTTGAGGCTGGCTCCAGAAGCGAGTCAATCCCCTCAGACCCCCATGTCAACGTGCCCAACTTTACAGCAGAAACAAACACGTTTACAGCCTGGTACAAATAACAGTTTTGGTCTCTATAGCTAATTCCCCCGTCATGACAACTGTACAGGGCGTGAATTGTTATTTAACTCACCTGTTTACATTTTCTTATGGCTTAAAGTTAAGCATAATTAAGGGTGGGCCACTTTGAGTGACAGACTGTCTGCTCATAGTGTCCTTGGCTTCACAGCCAGGTTCTTCACTCACTTTCACTTAAATATGGTCACTCCTGGCTCCAAAAAGCAACATGATGATGGCCAAAATGCCTAACTCAAGGCTTCAGAATGCAAGGCCATGGACCAGTGGGTGACATCACGTTAGCTACGTCCATTATTTTTACAGTCTATGAAAATAGACTGCTAATATACCAATTACATTACGCACTTCCTACATGTGACACATAGACAAAGGTGTCTTTTCCGAGGAGCCCAAATGCTCTTGCCAGGTCAAAATCAATTTTCCAAGTCAGGTTTTTTAGTATTCCTCAGCCTTCCTAGCTATATATTTTAAATAAAGTAAATATTCTTGGGGGAATGGACAAACCCCCCTGTGGACAAAATCATAACATCACAATTCTTAATGATTATGTGATAGTTTCAACAACACTTTCTGATGTCAGCTTTTCCCGCGAGACGGTTTTCAATTATGATTAAGAATAATGGAGCACATTCAAGTGACAGCATTGCTTTTCAATAATTGCTATGCTTTTCACCAGAGACTGATCAATAAGGGAGGTGCTAGAAACAAGATACAAATCAAAATAAAACATTCAGCGATTTAATACATTTGTGGGCTGTTGTGGGTTATTTTCAGCAGAGCAGAGTCATCTCAGTTTTTTTTTTTTTTTCCTCTCAGACTGCTATTGTTAAAGACCGGGCAACAACACATGGCTCAAAAAGATTTGGCACCAGCATCTTTGTGGTGTCTTCCTGCTCCCAAACCACGTTTGTCTTGGAAATAGAGTTCAGCAGCCAGGAGCAGCCATTGCAGGCCACACCATCCGCTAAATGTTTAACTTTCCTAAAGGAGTCATTCAAAACAAGAACGGGAACTTGTCTATTGGGAAATACCTCCGGATTAGGGGGGCTGAAAGATTGAAAAAGTAATTTGAAAAATAATGGGCTTTTTAATGACTAAACCTATGGGACACCCAGATGTGCTCTTTGTTAATTTTCACTAGTGTAATGTAAAATTCCAACTGCTTAATTACTCTAGGACACACAAAGCAACTGGTTTTTAACGAAGCAATTATGGGAACAGCTTCTACTACATTGCACCACAGCTTCCATTCCCCACCAGCTCCTTCCTTGATGAACCACTACTTTTTTTGGGTACAAAGTTATCAAGCTTTTCATGTCTTAAGCAATGACAGAAAATCCAGAGTAATTTTTTTTTAATCAGAGGTTTGTTTTGGCTCCTGAGACCTCAGATCATTTGAATATGGCCTAATTCTCGATTTCTTATGGAATAAAGTAACTTAATAATGAATGTTTCATAAATAACACCGATATTTACCACTAATCTCAGCTGGTCTGGAATTCCAGAGATTTCTCTGGAATGCATCCAAGAAAAGCAAAAATGAATAAACAGAAATTTTTTATTGTTATACATTGTGTTTGGTGTAAGTCGCAGCTTTTGTAACTGAAGGTGGCAATTTTTTAGCTTTGCTGCCGCGTTCAGAGGTGCAGAAATATTGTCAAGGAAAATATCTTCTGACATTTCAGCTATTGTTTTTTTTTTCCCTTCTCCCTCCATAGATCAATAAAGAAAACTACCCGGGCAGCATTAAACCCCCTCCCCGACCCTCCTGGGAGTAGCTGAGGAACAGCTGTTGGTAAATATCATTACAATATTACATGCTTTATCGTTGCTTTAATGGTGAAATATCAGATGTCCCAGCTCAAAAGACATTAACATTTAGGACAATCAATATAAGTTGCACATTTTACGAGAGACATTTTCCAGCTGATAGAGAAACTTGCACGGATGCCTGAGGTGTCATTCATTAAGGCATGCTGTAAAGATCATTGTGATTTGTGGGCTTTGGGAGGGAATGTGATCCTCAAATGGACTTGTCATGTTTTTTAATCAGGCTTGCCCTACCTGGATTTACATACATATTACAGTGGAAAAAAGGATGTTATACGCTTATGCATTGAGATGACAAAGTCGAAGTCCCTTTGAGTTTGTGTTTGCTATAAAGTTGTATTATTTAGTAATTCATATGCTCCACAAACAAGAGACAATAGATTTATATTCAAATGGCAGCAGCATCAATGAAATGAAATTGCATTACCATCTCTTTGTTTTACATCAATAGGAACGCCAGTGTAACCTTTTTAATAAATTATACCAAAAGGTGCAGCACTTCCAGTGATAGATCATTGCATTTTCAACTTTTGTCCTTTATTTAATTTCCAATTGTAAAAATACTGTGCGTTCACTCGGCGCTCCTGAACATAAAAGTACTAGAAGGCACAAAAGGGAAAGAAGAAGAAATCAACCCTCCTCAGCTCCAACTTCAAAAATTAAAATTGTGCCTTTGAGATGCAAATGCTCAAACAATATTCTTCATGTTGGATCTAAATTGCTAATGTACACAGTGTATAAGCCCAGTGTGTCCCCTTTCAAGACTGGATATCTTGGAGACATGAACCTGATGGTGTTAGTGTTGATCAAAGGGCCAGCCGTGTCATGCCTCCCCCCCCTGGAGACTGAGGACTCATTGACATGCAGCGAAACATGCATATTCCTTGTTAAATGTTTATGTTGTGTAATTGCGCCAAACATTTAATTGCACAACCTTTAAGAAAAGGTCAGAGAAACAAGGAATTTGGAGAAACTACTCTGAGGATAAATAGATAGAAAATAGCGACATAAAAGTGCTGCAAAGTCATCATTACCATTGTATTATTCTACTCTAAATGAGAAACAGAGAGAGGAACAGCTGCAGATAATCCCCATCAAAAACAGGTCTAAAATCCCTATTCATCAACCCGAAACAATCATTTTAAATTCAGGAGGTGTTTCTATGACAGCAGGCTACTCCTTTTGATCCCATACAGGGTAGCACCTTGATAGACCAACTATATGGATTAATAGCACTAGTTACAACACAGCCGTAGGCCCCCTGTATCTACGTTAATAGAGCCTATCCATTCCTGTCAGCTACTGGGGACTGATGGAATTGCAGGGGTGGCTTTGTATCCACACAGCAAATCATCAGCCCTCAGATATCGCTTGAGCTGGATGACTGCAATTTTCGTTTAAAACCAAATGTATTACAGTGAGATCTATCAAACGTGGTCAGACAGATTTTTCTCTGAAAGAGGTCTCTTTCCATCTGCGCACTGGACACGGGGAATAGCTTCTCAGTGCAGGTTGCTTGTCTTCATTTCCAGTTAGGTAGCCCACACACACGTAGGCACACACACCTCGTAAAGTCCGATCTGACTGATGCAAACGTTTGTCTTTGTGTGCTGTCGTCGAAGGAGCAAGTGTATCAGAGCAGAAAGAAAAGCTGTGTTCCTGCCATAATCTATCATGTCACAATTGCTGATCTTCCCATCCAGACATAGTGGAGCCACCTGCTTGGTTTGAGAGACATGAACACTTGTATCAGCATCAGAGCTGGGAGTAATACAAGACTTGCATTGATTAACAGCCAGTTTAACCACAACACATATTTTTGGAATATTACAGTCTTCTACCACATTATGCCATTTTTGACATTTTCATCTTGGCAAAGTGTTAAAAATCTTGTAAGCTAAGAAGAAGAAGAAAGCAGATGAAAGATCCCTTCAACACATGTTTTAAAACTGTTTTGAATAACGTGCATCTGGGGAAAAAAACAAGTTATTTTGCCTTTTTAAAAAATCATCAAATTATAAGCAGTCCCTCTCTATAGTCCATTTAATTGAAAAATTCAAAACCTATGAATATGCAAATGTAATTCATATTAAAAGTTTACCCCATTAGGTTTTTTTGGTAAATAAACAAAGTTAACGTTTATGTTAAGAGTTACAAAGCAAAATGCATCGTCTTAATCCTTGAGGCCTAACAAATGTGTTGAACGCATTATCTTCCTCATAACACACCTCCAGGCCTAAGTCTGGGGGGGGATTATCTGTTCAGGTGTGTATGTGTGTGTATCTGTCCTTCTGCAGCTAATCTCACATACTACTGGACCTGTCAGCCTAACATTTTTGGTGCACATTTATGACTGAATGCTCAAGGACCTCTTGTTGCTGTGGCTATTTACAGTTTGTCAAAGGGGTATTTTACTGAATTTTTTCTAACGTCATTGAACACTCTTTTTTTTGGAGCCGCAGTTGATCAACAAATCACAGCATAAACAAGCCATAAACAAGCCTGACCTAGTCTGTTGCAGGCCATGTTTTGGCCTTCGTCGTTCCTCAGAAACTGACATCCATAGAAAGTTTGGTGCCATCTTGAACCAAAGCATCTGCAGATTAATTTTATACCTGATATGTTTTGATTCACTCAAGTTAGGCACAATATGAGATATATAAATCCGTGTTTTTTTTTCTTCACTGTCATCTTGACTGTACGGGAGGAGGGACAAGTAAGTAAGATTCTTCTTTGTTTGGAAAGGGAGAGTGAGGAGGACATTGTGTCCTCGGTTAGTCTCCTTATAGCCTGGCTACTCTGGTTACACCTTGATAATGATATTTGTAAGGTATTTAATATGTTGAAATCTGTAACGTTTGCTGATGATACAAATTCAGGAGATGACATGAAAGAGTTACTAAAAACAGTAGAAATGATATTAATCATGTTGAAAAAAATGGTTTTCCTTCATTTGTTATGACTAAATGAAAATAAAAACAAAATGTATGGTGTTAGGGCTAATTGTGAAATAAAACTGAACGTAAATGTTGTTGAAATTGAAAGAGTATATGAAACAAAATTTTTGGGAGTGATGATAGATCCATAAACCATGTTGGAAGCCACACATAGAACATATTAAACGGAAACTATTTAAATCTATTGCTGTTTATAAAACAAGGAAAATGTTTGTATATATTGTATTGTTCACTAATAATGCCATATATGTCCTACTGTGCTGAAATTTGGGGAAATGCATACAAAACAAATATACAGTAGGTCCTATAATTAAACTTCACAAAAGAGCCCTCAGAGTAATACATAAAGCAGGTTATCAGTAATCTACTAATCCGCTGTTAATTGTATCCTACACATTAAAATTTCCAGACACTGGAAATACTTTTTCAAGCTGTTAGCAAAAGCCTTTCGGCACGTATTTCAAATTTTAGATTAATAGAAGGAAATCAAAATTTAAGAAGGTTGTTTATTTATGAAACATGTAAAGTGAGAACCAGTGTAAAACACAAATGTGTTTCATTTTGGGAGTCAAACTACTGGACCCAGTGCTGATTTGAAACCGTGTAGCTCTCTGTTGAGTTTTAAAACAGCCTTAAAATTCAAAATGGTGTCAAATCATTTTGAAATATATGTGGATTATTATTAAGTTTATAATGTATTTAATTAGTATCTTTTTTATTTCCTTTCTTTGGTATTGTTGATATTCTGGGTTATCCTTTAGTTGATATAGGATAGGCAAAAATAAGCCTGGTGGTTCAGCCTATTCTTTTTTTGGGGGGGGTTCTGACTGCTGATGAGGTGGTTGTAGTATTAGGTAGATGGGTAGGTTACTGTGGTGGAAGTGGGTTCTCACCTATATATTCCAATAGGTTTTTTGGCTGATAGGTGGGTATCCTGTAAACGGCCCCAAAAAGAGGTGGGTGTACCCCATATACCTGCGTATACCCTCCACTACGCCATCCCCTTGTCTCCCCACTGCTGTCATGCAGTCGGACATCCAGTCTCCACACCTGGTGGAGATCTGCACTCTGTACAACTTCACATATGTTTTCAACCCTGCCTTGTTTACATCCACGTTTGCTTGTTAGCAGTCTTCTTCTTCTTCTTCTTCTTCATTGTATTTACTGGCATGTTGTTAATTTTTTTGATGCGTTATCACCCTTATTGCACAGAGGAATAGTGTGAAACCATTGGCAGCAATGCGAATCGTGTCACAAGTGTGCTCGTTGGTGTGCGCGTGCGTCCTTTTGCCGTTGCATAAAAACAAACAGAACTCCTAAAAAAATCACTCACAGCGCTACTGACGCTACAGGTTTCTGTAAGTTGCTTGTTTGATGATGACTGGCGTCTAAACTTGCTGTGATGTCACAAAATCAATCTCGTATCTCCTCTCTTAAACTCAGATTGAAGGTAAGCAAAGAGAAACTTTCCCTCTAGTGTCAAACTCATCCGGATCATCCTGCACTGTGAAGCTCAAACACCCGAGTGAAGCAACAATAAGCAACACACATTTCTTGACATGAAGGGGGGACTTTAAACTTTTAAATGGTTAAAGTTTGGTCATGGTTAAGTAAGAAACAATTTGGCTAAGAAATGTAAAATTCACTCACAGTGGGAAACTGGGTTGTCAGAGGTGAAGGCAGATGTATCGGCCCGTCCAACACCCTGAAAGCAGCACTTACTTCTCGCTGCACAAGTCAGGAACAGTACATCTGCACTCAGGTAATCCTTACACGCTGGGTAAATTTATTTCTTGCACTCCTCATGCGTGGAGCCGGTATTTTAAGTGGCATTGTACTCATTTCACAATATTTCGAGAGACTAGGCACTCAATTTAGTCAAATAAAAGTCACACTCTGCAGAGATTTTGATATGCACTGCAGCTAAAACTGCTCTGCTTTCACTTTGCTATGTCTCAGTAAAGATAACCTGGAGTACACATACAGTAGATTGATGTCAAATGCAACACATGACTTCACTCAACTCTGGTCAGCGTGAGATGCGTGCATGACAAAAATGATTTAAATATACCTCTTTCACATGGCATGCTCATTAATTATCATAGCTGTCCGGCCTGGTACAGTACTTTGATTTTGACAGTGAGTTATGGATCATTTTGCTACTATAAGATAGATGAAAGATCAGAGAAAGCCACAGTGTAAACAGAGTGATTGGGACAAACCGCACAATATCTGTGTAACCTTTGCTAAAAGGTTCAAACAATAGGGGGGCCATTTGGGGTCTGCCTTCAAATAAAATGTCTCTGAGCAATGTGACAATGTTGATCACGGGAAACTAACTCCTGCGGTGCTAATGGCGCTAACAAAATCCCAATTAAAACAGCAACATTAATGCACTTCAATGCTGGTACAATATAAGCATCTTGACAGAAAAAAGGAGGACACCTTGAAAGAAGAAAGCAGAAGACAATATTCACTTCTGTCAAGTTGCATATTTCTCCCTCTACAGCTAATAATGACATGCTCTTTGATGCAGGCGAGACAGTTTTTCATTTTCTACTGACTTCAAATTCCAGGTATTTAATCCTCACTGGAAATGCCAAGCTTTGAGGATGTTACCCCAACTGTTCTTCAGAGTTCAGTGCCTCAGGAGAGCAGAGCAAATATGAAAAACAAAGCGTTGGAAATTATTTCCTTCTTGTTGTTTTAGGTTCGGCTCTTGTTTTCTCAAAAGTTGCCGGCTGGGGCTTATGCTCACCTCTCGGTGCGAACGTGACTCAGACCCACAGCTGCGGTGTGAGGAGAATCCGGAATGAGGAGGACCCTCAGCCTGTGATTATGGAGGTGTGCAGTCAGGGGAAGCCATAAACATATCTGCGCACGGCAGTCGCACACATTCACGCGGCTGTGTGTCAGAAAGACACGGTGCGCGCGCACACTCGTTCGCTCTCGCATTCACAGAAACACAGACAAATGTCGGCTCATCCGCATTAAGAAAGCGGGGCGGCCAACAAAACAGCAGACAGAAAAATGGGTTTTTCCACAACCCTGTCCACATGCCCTCTCAAGAAAAAGCAGACATGCAGCATTTACTCAACAACAACAGCCTTATCTGCCATTGAACAATACTGTATTCTCCATATGTGACAAACTGAGTTTTCTGCATACTGTATGAGCACTTACAGGCTGAGGCTACACTCAGAGTGTTACTGACTGCAGGGATTATTCCAGCACACTGAGAGTTGTTTCAAGGCCCTTCCTCACGATACTATTCAAACCTTTCCAACTAAAAAGCTTTTCTTCACTGTAAAGAACCACGTGTGCAACAATTTACAGCACAAAAGGCTACACTTTTCTGATACTTTCAAGGTCCTCAGTGAGCCAGGCGACCGAAGATGGAGTTCATGATGACCACCACAATCCAAATTCTGTCTATAATGATGATTTGAGTTGGGATCAATCAACCCTATCTGCTCGCTGTAATGGCCGATGAGGCTTTGATTTAAGAGCTGTAATTGGTTTCCTGTAGGGTACAGTGTCAGTTTTTCTATTCCCCAGTAACCCGGGTGTACAGTTTCAGGACATGGCTGCTTGTCACAAGTGCAGGCTTGACTGGACAGGGAAGAAGATATCCACTGGAGACACAGGGGCTCTTCTGGCACGGCTCTTTGTCCGTAATGGCCTCCATTCACAGGCTCTTCATGAAAGGTTTTACATGGGAACTCCAAAGGCTAATTGGCCCACGGAGATCAGGCTTATTGTTAGTTCTGCATGGCTTCCAGCAGCCATGGCTGCCATATGAGTGCCTAATCACCACAGGGCTCCACACCTGACTAAACAAAGAGCACTTTTCTTAATTCTTATAAAAAGTGTCTCTCATCCTTTATCTTTCCCTCTTCCTGCTCCACCTCCTCCCTCTCTCTTTCCCTCTGTCTCTTATGTCTGAGGTTATATAACAGGTCAGGAATTAACTGTATTAATACCTATGGATTTTTATTTTTAATTAAACCTACACTACGCTTCAATGCTTAAAGCCAATCGTCAAATGACTCCACAAAAAGCCCCAGAGGTCAAGCCAGTTGCTTTATGCACTCACTCAGTATTGTTGGCGTGTAAACACTTAGAACTGTGTGTGATTGCTCTGTTAGAGACACAAAATGTCAACAGCTATTATGGATTTTTCGCAAGAAAAAGTCCACTGCATTTTAAACTTGTGCTTTTTCCTAACTAGGTGTAGCAAAGGATAGCGGGCTCCGCTCACCTATTTACGCCGGACTCCGTTCCGTTACTACTAATTACCCCATAAGTGAGGACACGGTGGCATAAAGTAAATGACGACATAATGAGCTGTTTTCCCTGCAGTGAAAGCTCCGTTCGGCGGAGTGATGACTCAGAAAACAGTGAAATTCCCCGGAGGTTTAAGTTTAAATCCCTGAATGCATAAAAGCGTGCCGCAATATCAAAGGTTTGTAAAATGTCATTGAGCTTTAATATCCTTGTCTGTCATTTTGATTTGAATACACACCTGATTGCTGCATGCTGATAAAGCTTTCAAGCGCCACAGGGTTCCTATTGCAAAGACACTTCAGCCTGCATGAGCTGTGCTCCTGAAGTGGGCACAAGGATGTTGTTTTTGTGTACTGATGTGCCATCAGAACATTTCACATCTGTAATCTTATATTATAATACTGCATTCTGTGCTGATAAGCTATTTCAAAAGAGTCTGGCACAATTTTACAATATTATATCCATTGTTGCTTAGACTCACTTAAAGCATGTGGAAATGTATAATGGGAGAAGTATTACAGGGAAGCATATGAGCCACTTCTCTGAAGAGGCTTGAATATGGATCTGATAAACATGTTTTCACCTTCTGCCTTCTGAACTACTCGCTAGAAACCCTCAGACGAGCCACAGGAAACATAACTCTACACCAGCTCATATGTGACTGTGTACAACAAGCACTGAGTGTTGATGTCTAATAGCAGGCAAATCAGCCTCCTTACTAATTAATGAGAGATTTGTTGTTTTCATACTGTATGTTAGTGGATCATGAGACATGCAGGAGACAGGAGTGGTCCCGAGCAGTTAAGTAGCTCATTATGTGATGAGGCTCCATTTAGAAAGGATACAGATATTCTGCAGGAAGAGGTATGTTTAGTCCCTCTTTAACTATTGATGATTCACTCACTAACCCCATTGATCCATGTATAATTTAATCTGCGCCACTCTGATATTTAATCATTAATATTTATTACAAATGTTCCTTAAAATGGGGTAAAGGAAAGTCTTAAAGGTGACAAGTATGCCATAAGTGGTAGCTCTTGACAGCATTTTTTTCCCCCTCAAAACTGATCAAAGTAAACAGCCAGAAAAGGGATTTAAATTTATGTTCCTCGCTGTCTGCACTGAGGGAGTTGCAAGATATCTATTTTAGTATTTTTAGTGCTTATTTTACAAGATGTTTAAGGACAGGACCTTATACCGCAGCAGAAAATGTAAAAACAAAAAACCCCGCTCAACCTATTCCATCTCTGTTTGATCCCACGCTTGTTGGCTTGACATCAGTTAACAGCAGATGTAACACCACTGCGTGGCTTGCTATGAGCAGCCTGAGGTCACAGTTTGAACAAAGACGGTGGGACACAAGATGGAGAGACGACTGCGTGGTCAAAAACGTGCCTCAGTTTCAATCAGAGGTACAAATTTAAAAAGCCAAACGGTGTGAGACATTTATCAGGTCTGGAAGCAATAGTCGGGCCAGTGTTGTATCACCCTGGCATCGTAAAACAAATGGGAAAAATGGGGGAAGAGCAACAAATACGACTTTACCTGCGGTTATTTCCACAAACAAAAAGATATATTCAAGATGGCCTGCCATTGAATACTCATTAGGTTGAAGTAATTTGCGACCTAATTGGTACTTACTGCACAATAGTGCCAGAAAATTACTTTTGGATTGAACAGGGGCCTTAAATTAACACTTTAAAGCAACATAGGGGATTAGTGCAGTTCGACAACAATGCATTTGAAATTATATTAAGAAGTGATTTTTCATCTTAATTGTGCAGTCATCTCATTAATGAGTGCGATGGATGACCTACATAGAGAACAGTAGTCTTTTTTGGGGGGTGAGGGGGGGTTCTTAATTTAAGATAATAAGGATAGTCCTCTCAATAACACAAGAAGTTATTTTCCCCCCAAAAAAAGTGTTTCTTAACAATTTAAGGGAATTAGCAACTGTCCTTTTATTTTGTTTTAATCTCTGTGAGGTATTACTCTCAAAGTAGAGACACTTTCACAACTTGGATAAGACAACACACAAATTCCTACTCAACCCTGCTTTCTAATTACTTTAAATATCTGACTCTTTAAGAATATCTTACGATGAGGCTTAATTTCACTGAACAAATCCACACACAACGGTTGGTCTGCATCGCAACCTGCCAAACAGGTCAGAATGCTATTTATACATTTTCCTCTGTAGTTTGATGCCAAATCACCACGGTGTATTATCAGTTGTATTTGCCCAATGCTAAGTACACAGCCAGTGCAGTATCTGATGGGAAAGCATATTCAATTATTAACTGATCTACCTCTGCTGGTGCCCATTTCCTCACAGATAAAAAGGCCTATTAGACTTATTTCCTCCTTGTAGATAGAATGAAATATCATGTCTTTTAATGGATAGGCCTATTTTAATCTCCCGCATTAATACTTTAGTATGCAGGATATTATTGTTCTGTACCAATGACTATAATTAGTTTTGTTTAATAATCTCTGTCAATCCTAAAATTGCTCACTTGCTTGGTTCCACGTTTTGCCGGGGAGATCATTAATTTCTTGAGTCTTTATAGCACGGTGGGATGAAGAGCGCCTGTCGTTAGATGAACTGGTGAATCCAGTCATGTTTAAGGCATGAGATAAGTAGCAAAGAGGTGAACTGTATACATAAAACAGCAGTTTTTTTTTTGTCTTAGGCAATTAAAGTTTTTTTTTTTTTGCAAGGCTGCATAGATGCTGTGTTATGTCTTAAGGCTGGTATGTATCGTATGGAGGACATGGATCATGACTCAAGAATGATCCTGCCTCGGGACAAAAGCTGTGAATAAATGCGAAATATACTTGTTGGCATGACCTTTAGAATAAACAAATAATGTGGAAACCATTAAGGAGAGAATGGTGGTAATAAAGTCTGATACATTTAAATCACTACCACATAATCTACATTTACACATACCGATAAAGTTCTAATCTCTACTGCGTGGCACATCACAGTGGGGGAGGCCTACAGCGCAGGTCAAGTTAAGTAGATTTGTCATTTCATGACTTACATTTTTAATTGACTTTTTTCCGTCAGGGTGAAACCTTTGTGAATCTGTGTCTCTACTCCGGACTGCGCTGTAGTATTTCCCGCGAGCATAACTTGTATATTTAACGAGCAGATATGTCTTGTTTATAACCGTCCGACTGAAATAATAAAGACCGAGATGTCTGTGACCTGCAAAGTGGTCCACAAATGTGTTGAGAAGTTATGTAAGAAAATCAAGTTTGCAAGATGAACTTTGCTGTTGTTGCAGTTCAGCTTGGTGCCAGAGTAGAGTCTGGCTCTCAGCTAAAAAATATCCATAGTATTATAACACACTACCTCTCCGTCCTTATTGATCACATCCAGTGCAATATTAATGAAGTAGAGTTAGGACAGGGTGCTTTTCTAACACGCTTGGGGCAAAAGCAAAGAACACTTAAACTTCATTTCAATAGTTAAATTTAGAATATTACTTGAGTCCTTCAAGGGAACACCCTAAAGTGATAGCCAGTCCGTCACACAGACTAAGATGGACAAACACACCCACAGTCACAGTCATAGCTTTAAGCGCTACAGCTTCTTGTCCACCTGACCTGCATGTCTCCCTGCAGCAGGAGGAAACCAGAGCACGGAGCTGTTACAGCTTACTAATTTCCAGCACATTGAAATACCTGTGAATCCATTCGTCGCCCAGTTGTTGTAAACAATCTCACGGCGTGATCTAACTGTCCTGGACGCTGCCTCGCGACAGCATCGTCGCCCCTTTCTTCCCCGTGTCTCTCCGCCTCCCTCTCTCCTCAATGGCAATGTCAAAATGGCAAAGCCCTCCAATCACATTACTGTATACCCGGGAACATTTAAATGCTAATGTTATAAGCTCACATGCCTAATATGATAAGCTGACAAGCTTATTATAAGCTCTGAAGTTTTAAGAGTTTCTTCCATTAGTTATCACAGGAGGCATTAAATTGCATCGCTGCACAGTGCCAGAAGGTATGGAGTTAAATTCCCCTGCAGAAGAGATTATTTTGGCTGGCTTCTGACAGCACTATACAGTGGCAGGATTGTACATGATGGTTTGTCAAGAGAAGGGGAGGTGCACAGGGAGTGGAGCGCAAGTGGTTTGAGCGAGATGCGTATATGTGTGTGCGCACGTGTGTCTTATCTACTAGTTTGCTCAGTAAATGTGGCTATATAGAGGATAGTTTATCCGATAGAGAGCTGCATTTTCTGTCATCCTTCCACTCCTCCTGTCCTGATAACCTGTGAATCAACAGACTGCACTCAGGCTCATCACAGTACACAATTATACCATGGGGATCGCAACATAAAACTTACACCATGTCTTTTTAAACACATTTTTATGTTGATAAAAGATTAACTCCTTATCCTTACCTCAGATGGATCTGCTGAATTTTATTGCAGAATTCCACATTTTAATGTCACTTCAAAAACACCAAACAGGCCAGCCATGATGAGTTATGGAAGTGAGTCTTGAGCTCCTATGGATACTTTTCAAGACTGTGGTTTTATGGCAATTGAACACAGAATTCCTTTTCCTTTCAGAATTCAAAATAATATCCAGGTGCTATCCAATCTTCGACTTGCATGTGGGAATCTCACAGGACATCCAGCATACCGAGCAGTCTCAATAGGCTCTGTTGGACTTCCCTACTGAGTTCCAAAAGGATAAAACAACAGATGGTGAAACTTACCTGGCGAGTCAAAGAAAAAACAAGGATTGCTCAACACTTCCTGAGAACAGTGTATGATTGAGATTGACTAAGTTTCTTAAATGTCCTAGATGAACCATGAGATGATGAACACCCATGGCTAGGCTTGGTAGCATTTAGAATTTTTTCCAAACTGGTGTTGAAACAATACATTAAAAATGCTATTGGTGCCAAAATGGTGCCTGAACCAACACCCAGAAATAAAAGCACAAAAACGGCAATCAGCATTGTTATTGCAAAGGCAATTTTGAATGTGAAATTGAACAATATATTAACTTTTAACAGTTTAAAGCAGCGGTTTCCAACTGGTGGGTCATGGTCCAAAAGTGGATTGTGGGTGCTTTCTACATGGACCGCAATTGACTCACATGTCAAGTTGGTAAAAGATATTTTATATTGAAGTACAGTAAATTTTCAGCACAAAACTTTTGAGTGCTGTTTCCTGCCGTAGAGTGAGCAACTAAAAGACTACTACTAGCTACTTGACAGAGACAGCAAAGTTGTCGACATGCTCAAATGCAAGTATGACAATGAACATATTAAACTGCATGGACCTTGAACTAATGACTAAGGAGAAATCTGGACCCCGTGGTTGAACCAGTTGGGAACCACTGGTTTAAAGTATACTTGAATGTATAAATATGGATGAATACAGTAACAAATTCATATAATAAATAAAACCTTGCCCAGCTAAAACAACCATTATAGCAGTATTGACAGCAAAACAAATCTTAGGTTGCGATCAACAATCGTTTCTCCAACTCAGGAGAGACTCAGCAGAGAGACATTTCTCCATTCTCTGTTCAGGAGCACCTGAGATCACTACAATGAGAATAACTGATCCACCTTAACAGGAGAGCGAGAGGATTAACTAACGTCAGGTCAGTCCAAGTAAATAGTGGAAACAGCAAAATTACTCAGTAAATTCTCCTGTTGCGTTTCTGTTCTGATCTAATCTAATCTGTTGTGTATTTTGAGCTACGAAGGCTACCGTAGTAGTGTGAGCCTCAAGTTATTCTGGGTAATGTAGTAACCGTTGTTGTGCTACTGAGAAACAATGAGAAGCAGCCATGTACGTTCGGTGTAAAGAGGAACAAACAGTTAACAGGTCATCTGCTGAGTCCGCATTATTATGTGAAAAGAATACTCCGACGATTTGGGAGTTATGCCCTTTCTCTATCATTTTCATATTGAGGCAGCGGTGAGCATGGCACTGTCAGTACATCTTGCACGGAGGGATACACCAGTGAGCAACAGCTGTTACCTGCAGCCTTCGCTTGCAAAGCTAACGCTACTAACGTTAGGTCAGTCCAAGTAATTAGTGGAAACATGCTAAAATGCTAACGTTACACACAAGTTAGTAGTAAAGTAAGACCTGTTCATAAATGTTCTGGTGTAGCTCTGAATTTCTTATAAGCTGAGGACAACTGCCTGCTGTATATTTGTGTTCATGGTCACAGTCACAGATCATTTTACATGATGCTCCTTCGTTATCCGCCATGACATCAAAAGTACAACCAAGTCCTCATAGATACATCTCTGGTAAAACTGTTAGGTGTTTACAGCGTCCTCAAAGAACTGTAAACACGGCTCCTTCTTCTTCTGTGGTTTAATCGCTGCGGGCAGAATCACTTCCGCCTTGGGTGCCGTATTCTGGTTTTCTGACTTCCGCTGTGTGTCCGACCTGAGCTAGGCTACGCTAAATAGCCATATAGAGAAAGGCTTTTTGTCGCTGTTGGGTTCAAATAAATATGTGGATCTTCAAGGGGGGGTGATACGAACTAGGGACAGTTTTATTAATGGTAAAAAGTTCCGCACAGCTGCTTTAAGTGATCCTGATCAGGCTCCAGTACGAGGCAGTCTTTGCTTGCTAACTTCAGGGCTAACTCCCTTTAATTAGCAGGTGGCAAGCAAGACACAGGAACTTGGTCTGGCTTGTGAAATCAGTGGAGGATATTCCTATAGGTGACATCTGCAGCCACATGGAGTGCTGTACGATCCTAATATCTACTGCCAGAGCATTGATGGGCATGGTGGAGTTGAGTGTATGTGGAGAGCATTAGAGTAAGAGCAAATGATGGGGCAAAAGCCGTCCAGAGTGTGGTACAACAAGAAAGAACTTGAAATTTGTGAATTTGCACATACCGTATTTCTTTCATTGTTTGGGGTGGCTGTTACTCAGAGGTAGCGCGGGTAATCCATGAATCAGAAGATCAGCGGTTTGATCCCTGGCTCCTCCAGTCCGCATGTCGAAGTATTCTTTGGCAAGATACTTCACCCCAAACGGCTCCCGATGGCCGTTCCATAGGTGTGTGAGTGGTTTCTAAGTAGCAGGTGGCACCTTGTATGGTAGCCTTGGCAACCAGTGTGTGAATGGGTGAATCTGACAAAGTGTAAAAAGTGTTCTTAGTAATCGGAAGACTAAAAAAGCTATACTACTACTTCTACTTATTATTATTGTGTTTTAGCTAAGATGTTTATTTGTGTTGATGCCTAATGAGCTTTTGCTTGTAATAAATACAACCAGTATAAAAGGGGGATCTTGCCTAGGGTGCCGAATGTGCTATGTACTGTGCACTGTAAGGAGTCATGGCATTTATTCCTAGTAAAATAGCCTAAACTGTGCACACATCACACTGCCATGTTAACTTCATACTCTCTGCTCTGATTGCTGTCACGCTTCACCGTCTCACACACACATGCTCTCTCTTTTTTTTTTTTTTTAACCACACGCTCCCTACGCACACATCTGACACCAAAATGAAGCATCAGAGTCTGTGATTCGGTCTGGTAGGTATTTGTCATATAGGAACCGCTGCCATATTGGCACTGGGTTTTGGTACCAAATGCTACCACTTACATGAATTTTTAATGATTGATGTTGGCTTCTTACTGATTGTCCCATTACTGCTGGAACTGTGTGTGAGAACAATAGAAACCTGATTCCTTATATAACGTCCTTGGCAAATAAAGCTGATTCTGATTTTAAGTGCCGGCTCGTGTCAGCAACAACACGAGCCAAGAGATGACCTAGCATAGTTCACATCGTCATCTGTCCAAAGCCTTTTCAGCACTGACAGTCTGTTTTGATATTCACAAAACCCAGAACCATGTACAAAGTCTAAGAGATCTCAAGAGGAAACCTTCTAATTTCCCATGATTCAATTGAGTCATTTACATTTGGGGTATTTACATTTTAATCAGGTCCTCTGTTCCGCAGCAGTCCCATTGATTAACCTTATCATTGGATGATATACTTTGGACACATTATGAACGACGGGATGCGAACGACCGGCATGGGCCTTGCTCCATGAACAGTCGCCGGTCTCAATTAGTCAGTGATACTGCATCTGAGTAACAGCTGGCAGCTTCTGTCTGTCTAATCTCTCACTGCAGCTGTGCTGGAACAGGCAACATGCTAGCCTAATTAGCCATGCTGTCTCCATGGGAAAATGAAGCCTTGGGGTCCTAGATCAATGTTGCCGTCCCTTATTCACTCTCCTCCTCCACCATGCATAAACAGAGACGCTCAGAGCCCCCCCTCGCCGAAAGATACAATAAAAAGCCATTGTTGTCACTGAAATGGTTTTATTACCCTCGGTGAGGAACTGTCATCATGTTGTTTCTCTGTTAGCGCAAAGAGATGTTTAGATATGTGACAAAATTAGACACTTGCGTCTCCCTTCACTGGCGCACTCGTGTCAATTTTCTGCATTGCTACAGATGTGATTTTAAATTGATTGGACTAGATTACTTTTTTATCAGGTTTTGCAGCTAATGATTTGTTTACTACGCCAACAGCACCGACACACGAACACACACACACACACACAAGCAGCTGAAGCAGTTCAACGTTTCTGTGTTGAACAGTTTTTTTTTTTTTTTTACTGTAGTCAAGGAGGCAGTGATGGGGAATTGGGTTTTTGCAGCCAGCATCGGCAATCCTGGTGCGGCACTTACTTCACTTGCTTGTTGTTAGCATCTTAAATATGGGAGGAGAGAGTAATAAGGCCAAGGATTTCACAGCGTGCTTCGGGTAATATACAACAGAGCAACTTGAAAAAGATGACTGCAGCCCCAGTGTCTGATTCTCGTGACAAAGTTGGACTGAAAATAGCCTCACACATTAAAGAAAAAAAAATAAATAAATAAAATTGCCTGCATACCACACCTGAATAGAAAGTAACCGCAAAGTGGGTGAGAAATGAATATATTTTTGATAATTAAGATATAGCACATAATCAATCTGCCTGCTTCAGTCTAAGGTGCCAGGAAATACACCATACCTTCAGTACTTCAAAAAATAGCAGCAATTATATTAGACTGTACACAGTGTCACCTGCTTCAAGACATTTTTGGCACATGGATGACAGTCTGATATGCTCAGTGTCAAACTGTTAAACCCTCATTTCCTGCTCCTTATTTGGGGAACAGTCAGGTTACACTGAATGTCTGATTGGTTGTGATGACTCTGGAGAGAAAATAGCCACATTAAACTTTAACAAGAGATGCTTACAAACTTTATTGTATATTGTATTCACTCAGTATATTTATGAATTGAAACATGCACATTTATTGTGTTTTTCCACCAGGTTAAATCCAATTGGAGAGGCGCGTTTAGGCCAGAGGCAAAAAAAAAAGAATAGATTTTACATTACTTTGCAAGAGACATTGTAAAATATTGCACTGTTTTTTTTTTACTCATAACATCCGGCGATTCCAACTTGCTGACTCTGAAGGTATTGCTTCAGGGATTTCAGGAAGTTTTACTTCCTTTAACGGGTTTCAGGCTGTTTTGTTTGATGGTGAGATGCATGGTGTCATTGCTACGACCCCTGTTTGCTGTAACACCACCCCCCTCCTCCACCCCTGCTCAGCAGGGCCCAGCGTGGGTCACAAACCTGTAATAAACAGGAGGGGCCAAGGCTCGATTTGGGAAAAATGGGCACTTTCCGCGGCATCTGAAAACGTCTAGAGTAATGCACTAAATTATTGGGGTCAGTGACTCCACCCGCTCTGTTGATTTGTCTGTGGACACAGAAGGCTCACACTGACATTGAAGGACATTTTTCCACCACCAAGGACTGTAAATTAAGAGACATGCCTGCACCAGAGCAGCTTATGTGAGGCAACATGATTGAAGTGTTTTACTATAGCACACCCTTGCCGATGCAAAGCAAACAAACACAGCCCTGCGAGGGTTTAAGGTTCAACGTGTGGTGTGTACGTGTTAAGACGATGGTGTCATTTCTTTATTAATGATAACAAATAGATGTGCCGAGTGTTCAGTCAGAGGGAGCTGCAGAGTATAGCTGTCATTTAACCAAAAACATACACACACAAAGCACCAGGAGTGTATTTTTAAACATCCGGCTTCCACAGAGTTGCACAATTGCAGCTAATCAGCCTAATGAGCCAAAGATTGCAGCAGTAATCAGGCGTCATTAGGTTTATGAGTATTTATTATCTGTGGCACGGAAATAATAAAGAAGAGCACCTCTTGTTGATGGCACACAAAGGAGAGAAGCCCTGCAATCTGTTTATTAATGGAGCTCTGTCACCTGGCCACCACAACTCAACAGGCCAGGTCATCCATCAATGCTGGGCCCTGACACAGAGAAGATAGATGTACTTCCCTGTTCTGACCTGAATGTTAGACATTTCAAAGCTGGCACAAAGAGGCACACATGGTTCAGGGTATCGTGTAGGTGGCCTCGGGCAGAGCTGCCCCCCCCCCTTGTTTTCTCCCATGTTGTATGTCTACGCGCACGCGGGGGCGCGTCCACGTCCGTGGCAGAGAAACACAGCATATGCAAGTGTGGAGAGTCGATTTGTTTGCCTTCAATTCCAACCGTGCCTCATCTTGTTTCCCTGTGAGCAATGTTTCATGCTGGTTCCAGCCAGTTTGGGTGACTAGGGATGAAGCCTCCATGCAGGTCTCCTCCATGTTTTCTCCCTTTTATTTTAGCTGCTTGCAAGTGATGTCATGCTTGTTAGGAATCAAATTACTTACATACTCAAACAGGCCACCCGGTCCATCTCGCTTGCTTTCTGTTTAAAAAGCATTTTTACATTTTTAGGTTAAAATTGGATTTAGAACTGTATTATCTGTATTTCTTTTTTTTCAAATGCTTTTACCGCATTTGCTGAAAATATTGGAAAAATCTGAGAGTGTGAGGGCAGGGGTGTTTGTGTGTGTACGTGAGAGGTGTAGACAGAGATGGATTCGTGCAACGTGTCAATGTGCGTGAAATACAACCTGCACATTGCTTGTATCATGTGATTTCTATTGAAACAGGAGTACACAGAGATTAAAGGGGATATTGTGAAAGAGGAGTTTTATCTGTGCCTGTTATTTGTGTTTCTGTAGCACTTGAATTAGTGTCCTGTGCATCTCCTTAACCCACAGAGAGGCTGATGTGGTCAAGCTCCATTGAGGAAAACACAATTGTTTCACTGTATATTGTTGTCGTTGTCTCCCTACTCAGTGTCTCTCGACTGAAGCACGCTCTCACCACTGAGAGAGACTTTGTGAGAGGTTGAGAGTCATTTCACTACAGAGAGAACATCACAAAACAAAACATAAAATGCAAAAATAAATTCTTTGTTTGCCAGCGCTTGCTGTTCAGGCAGCAACAGCTCCACTATGTAAGGCTGTAGTTTTTTTTTTTAACTTCAGTATATGTCGATTAAAATGCAACTTGTACAGCACTTCTTCACCCCACCAGATCAGTGTTTGTGGGCAAAGCGGTCCCGCTCCCGTAGCCACAGATCCAGCTCACTGTATCTGAAAACAGGCTTACATTAGCCAAGAGCTATTTCACAGGGACAGCCAAGCAGAAAAATAATTCAAAGGTTTGCTTATCAAGAAAGCTGGTGTGAAAGTTCAACAAATGATTATTCCCGAGTCAATGTTCACATAACTGGTGGTCTGAAATGGGAATGGATGTCAGGCAGAGATTTCTGATTCAGTGAATTAATTATCAGAATCAGCTGGGGAGGATGGGAGTTGGAGGCGGCCGACCCGCGATTGCCCCGCAGGACCTTCATATCTGACAACACAAACAGATTCAGTCCGAGTTGGGGATGATTGGTGCAAACTATTTCCTCCTTGCTTTGCCACATGTGGGCAAATTGGTGTATCACTTTATATGAAGGCTGACTTAAATATATATTAAAGTGTTGAACTGACTGTTTCGTCTGGGAGAAAAATGGAAAACAGGTACGTCTGTGCATATTCCACAGAGGCAGTTCAATCCAACATGTTGGATGTACTTTAATATCAAGACTGAAAATAGTTCCTTTCCAGTTCTTGCCCAGTCTATTAGGCAGTTGTGTCAAAGCAAGTTTTTTTTTTCTCATTTCCATTTCATTAATCTATTCATCACAAAGAAAAATGCATGAACCTCTTGGTAATAAGTTGTTCTGCTAAATGTCTTGAAACTGCAGCGGTGGGAATCAAGAGACATATGCTTCAAAACCAATCTTACTCTGAGATATTTTAAACTCTCGGCAGCGGGTTGAATCAGGTCACTTCCACTTTTTAGCAGGGCATAAAGGAGGTCTGCACACTCTAAGGCTCAGGATAAGTAGTTTACTTTGACTTTATCTCTTTTCAAGACAAGATCTTCCTCAGGACACTTCCCACTTCCTCTCTTTAGCCAAAGCTGTATGGAAGGCATTGCCGGTTTGTTGGTCAATCTATTACTTTGGCCCAGACTGAAATATCTTGACAAAGATTAGATGGATTGCCATTAATATTTGTAAAGACATTCGTGGTGCCCAGAAGATGAGTTGCACTGACTTAGGTAATCCCCTGCCTGTTTCTCTATTGCTACCATGAGGTTAACGTTTGTATTTCAGAGAGACGTGTTGATAAATATTGGATGGATTGCCATTAGATTAGGTTTCGGTGTTCAAAGGTCAAGGCCACTATGACCTTGCGTCTGTCTCATTCTCATAAACGCAATATCTCAAGAACACCTTGAGAGAATGTCTTCAAATTGTATGCAAATGTCCACTTGGACTGGTATTGGTAAGATTTTTGGGGTCAAAGGTCAAGGTCACTGTGACCCTCAAAGGGCATGAGAGAATTTCCTCAAATTTGGCATAAACATCCACTTGTACTTAAAGATGAACTGATTAGAAGTTAGGGTTCAAAGGTCAAGGTCATTGTCACCTCAGAAAACCAAGAAACTCAAGAATTCATCCACTAATTGCAAGAAAATTTCACTTAGATGTCTAACAGGATATAATTATGAAGTGATGACATTTTCTATTAGAAGGCCAAAGGTCACCTTCACTGTGACATCACTGTGCTTATTTCATAGATCTTTTGTGCTACTGGGTTGAAGATGTGTGTGAAGCATCTGTGTTTTAGAATATGCAGCTTTTTTGCAGCAACAACTGTACATTAAGCACTGTAAACTATCATGGATATATGTGACTTGACCTTCATGGACATAAACTAACTGTAACTTGACTGGGTCATGGAGGAACATGCAGTAATTCTAGTTTTAGTCGAATTATCTCTACTACCATCAGAGGAATTGCCGTTTTTCATACATTCATGTTCCCCTGAGGATGTACTTTTATAACTTTGGAGATCGTTTACCAATTTTATAATTTATGACCGAATACCTTCAAAACTAATGACATGCTAGGTATGCGTTCTGCATCCCTGGGGCAGTAAAATCTGAAATGGCGCAGTTAACCCACTGTCATAAACATATTTTAATGGGCAGCCGCCATTTCCTCACCATATATATCATACGTCTCATGCAAGACAAGATCCTGTTTTGCTCATAGCATAGAAATAGAATGTTTTTGTGGTTCATAGTCTCAATGAGCGAAAGGAAAACATAAAACCTCCTCAGACAGAAAGAGATAAAGCAAATCCTACGTCTCAAAATGTTGGCTCGATAAATTTGTACAACAGCTTTTTAAGATTTTTAATAGATTATCCATAGAATAATTTCTATAGGGTAATCACATACAGTAATACAAACACATATCACATTTGCTTTACTTGATCAACTCAAGATGTGGTATTTGTATATGCATGTTTGTACATAGATTGTATATACAAATACAGTCCATGGTTTTGTAAAGGTTTTCAGATGTTGGATTGTATCTGTTTAGATTTTAGATACTTTTTTAACATAGATGAAATAGCCAGAATTATAACCACTGAACATCAAACACGAGTTTAACACTCGAGATTGCCAAAAAGCTGAAATTGTACTGGAGACCCACTCACTTTCCTTGGGACCCACCTAAATGACCACCTTTAGGCTAAAACCTATCAATATTAATGATGCAGTATGTGATAATTGCTTCTTAATCAATTATTTTTTAATTGCTATAAAGCAATAGTTAACTTCTCTGCCAATGTCTTCACAAAACTATGGCTGTCCCATTAACATGCCTTTGAATATGACATAAGATACGTTAACCTCAGCACATAATCATTTGGCAGTACATGGATTTAATAAGATAATCATACAGCATAATACGTCATTGTCATATATCATAATTTTACTGACAGTTCAGCCATAGACAAATGTCAGAAATGTTTTCTGAATTGATTCCACCACCAACAACATTTCAGGTGAAGAAAAGAGGAGGGAGAAGAAACAGGATGAAGGGCCCTCGGCCTGATGATGATAAATGTCACACTTTGAATCATATGTTTTTACTAAAATTATCTGACAGACCAAAGGAAGATTTATGAGTCTGCGGAATATTTGTATTTTTTCTTCTGCTTCGCCATGGATGTGCCCTGGCACAGTCAGCACCAATTCAAACACAGCTGGCCTGCTCAGGGAAATTCATCTACCTTCATTAGGAATGCCAAAGTGACTCTGAAGATGCAATTCATTAATCCTCGGCAGTGAACAGTGTTCTTCATATTGTTATGGAAAATCAATGTGATTGAGCTGGAGGGCTGCCAGCGAGGGCTTCTGTTGAGGAGCCGTGGAACACATCTCTAATTTATGCGGGCGGCATCACCAGATCAAGGGAAAAAATCCCAAAACACATCACACAATGTTAGCCTTACTTAACCACGGGGTCAGCATCATCACAGAACAACAGTGTGTTCACAGTGCAGGTGGGTATCTGACAAAGTGTGAATGAGGATGATAGATGATATTGCACTACTTTGCTTCATCCCGCAGTTGGCTCTGTCTTGGATCCACAGGTCCTCAGCTCACCCACATGCAGGGAATGATCACGAGCGACAGGCCATAGCTGCCAGTAGACTCATGATGCAATTGGTTACCTCTCAAGTAAAAACTACTTACATTCACTAACAGTTGAACAAATGTTTTACAGACGGTACAGAGACGTAATGATACCCCTAATGGTACTGGAAAAAACACCTTTCTCACCATCTGGAAAGCTGTGACTGCTGGGGTTTAAGTGCATATGGCTGTTGTATCTGTTTATTTTTTCATTTATTGATTCATTTAGGATTATCATAACGTAGGATATTTACTGTAATGATTATATCGCAGCCCTAGTTATGTTTTATCCTTGAAGGGCTCTGAAACCGGGGATAAATGATCAGAGAAACAGAAAACTTCTTCATATTCACTTTGACAGCTTTTGGAATAAATTGCATATTAATGCATATTGCACTAATAACATCCATAAGTTCTGGGAGGCTTCTGAAGGGGAGGATGATTTCTAAAACCCTTCTGACTTTTAAAAGTAGCCCTCACCGTAAAGATTAGGAGTCAGGAAGAGCAAATGCTTATCTGGAGGACGGGTTTGATTGAGCTGCAATGCTAAAACTGCCATTTGATATTAAAAAAAAATATACAAAACCGAAATTTACAAATTTCAAAATGTCAAGTGCTCAGAGAGCCCATGGGTATTCTTTAGCTAAGTCTTAAGAGTCTGGCAGACATCAGTTTCAGATTCTGTTGCTGTTCCAAGATTATGTCGAGGATCATTTGAAGTATGTTCAGGGCCTCACACACTCCCCAGAATATGTTATATGGTAACTGGAGCTGACTGGGAATCATCTCGTAGTTTAGATTTTGACATTCAGAGCAACATGTAGCGTATAGATACAACAACTTTTCTCTCTCTTTTTCTCCTCAAAGAAAATCTGGGTATAAAGTACGTGTTTTGGGGAAACAATATTCATGGCTTTACAAGAGCATCGGTGCTAACTAAAAGGTAGAAAGTGATTTTTGTCAGTGGGATAGGGAATAGAGACGGGGGTATAACCAAATGTGGAGGAAGTAATTATTTTTCTTAATCACCCTCTTGTACTAGAATTATTATTAGTTTTGTTAAAGATGGTGCTGATAATACCCCGTCAGAGCTTTTCATTCATCTTGGTTTGTGTCAGATGAAGTGGTGTGAAATCACAAAGTCTGTCTATTGGCAATAAAGTCACTTACTAATACTGAAAATTAACATCGTTCCAGATGTTACATTTCAAGAGAATAACCACCCATAGACATAAGCACCTTAATATTACATTAGCCACTTCTGGTTTGAACGTTGTCACTATTAAAAAGGCGTTAGTAGTGGTTACAAGTGATATGGGTGTAGGTTTAAAGGCTCCTGGTACATTGACTAGAATGTTTAGAAGCAGCTATTAAATGACGGCGTTTCTTGTTATACAGGGACATGAATATTGACTGACTTTGTCATCTGGAGGTATAGCCTCGTAACCTATATCTATAATAACATTGATGACCACTACTAATGTCTATTTAATAGAATGCTAGGTTTTGGGGCTACAGATGTTTCAGAGGCCCATTCCTCCCGTAACAAAATGCCATATGTCAATGGACTGCAACACATAGTAGATGGAGTTCCCTCCTGATCAGTACACATAAGACATTATGTCAACAATAAGTCAAGACAAAGCCAGGTTATACGCCAAGTAGGCCTGTGCCAGAGCGGCAACACGAGAAGATCAGTCTTTTCAATTACGGTCTCATCTGGCTCCCTGCTCCAATTCTCCTTTCTCTTCTTCACGACACAGTAGCAGACAGAGTAGCCTGGTTTCCCTCACAAGGCGGGATGGAGACCTGGTTATCAAAGTCTCAACATACACATATATTTTTATGTTGGTTCAGAGCACTATGAGGACGTGAAAGCTTCATTGTTTGCACTAGAAACTCAGCAACAGCTAAACTGCAAGGGTCGCCAATCCTGAAAGCCCTCTTATAATGCTGTATATTATACTCTACACTATAGTGCACATCATAGCTATTGTATGCAAAGAAAACCACTGTGAATTCCCTGGCCTGGTATTGTTCATGGCCGTGATGCAAATATATATATATATATATAATATATATTCTAGAGAGGCTCTTGTCATGTGGTCAGAAAGCCCAAGGCCTGGGACTTCAGCCTGTGCATTGAGGGGCCATTGCCTGTAGATGTCTTTTTCTCATTACCAGGCAGTTTTCGAAAATTACATTCATTAGACTCCAAAGCTGGTATCCATAAATGTTTTATGATCAATAATGCGCCATATTGTGAAACATAACAACGTTTACAATGGTTGGAGAGTGGTGTTGGTTTGCTAATAGTAGTGTTAATCAACTTGTCAAGTTGCACCTGTCCTGCTTGACAATGCCAATATAAAGTCTGTCCAGAGCCAGCAGACTGGCAGTGACAAGTTTCACACAGTTTTTTTATTGTCACACATCAAAATCATCAGCATGAGCCCAGTAGTGTCACACTACAGTTACTGACGTGTCTTTCATATTCTATAATGGCTCATTCAAATCAAAGACAGGCTTCAGCAGCCTTCCAAAACAACTGCTTAAATGTTTCTGTAATTCTATCATAATTTCAATCGCCTCTCACCTCTGCGAGGGGGCAACAGAATGCAGAATGTGTCGGTATTGTAGTTGAATAATGGCTTCCAGCGCCTGTCAGATTTTATTATATGAAAAGCACAAACAATGTATTTAATAGTCTCATGAGGTGCTCCAGCATGTAAAGTCTGCAGGAACTATAAAGAGAGGTAAAAGCCAAACCATAGTGACAGCTATAGTAGTTAAAGCTAAACATAGACACAGCTAGCCTGAGCTAAAGCTGATTTACTGTTCCTTAATTTCTTGTAATTAAGAAAATATTTTGATTCTCCAACATCTCCAACAACTCTTTTCTCTGCTGCAACAGCACAAATCTTGTTACAAATACTTGCTCATCAAATGTATCAAAATATAATTAAAAATACTGGTATGAGAAAATGTATTTAATTACTAGGAGTAACAGTCCAGTGTACCGGAGTCAAAATAAGGCGCAACCTAGAAGAAATTGCACTGTAATGTTTCTTAGTTTTTATTGATCCTAATACCTTCCAGCATTATATATTACAACTCTACCTTCATGGATTTGGAGGAACTTTATTTTTTCAAGGTCAAAAACAAAGTTTCGCCATTCTACCGTTACATAGTCTGGGTGAAATCATTTTAATATTAGTTTGAGTGACTATTACAAACAGAAACGGGTTCGGTGTGTTGATAATCCTAATATGTCATACCTGGATGGAGACCAAAAGTAAACAGGACGGTGCTGTCTGCTGCTGTTATAACAAAGTGCGTTCAAGCTGCGTCAGTTCAGTGAGGTCGTTGTCACGCGCTACTCATGCAGGCTGTGTGTCCCAGGTGTTACTAAACTGCAACGTGCTGACACACACTTTGCAAATTGACGTATGTCCAGTAGGGATGCTCGCGATTAGCCGTGTAAACAATTAAACGTCCGCCTCCTTGCTTGTCGGCACCAGAAATATTTGTCGGTAAAACCAATTAGTGTTTTATTCATGAACAAGGCAGCTTGACTGTCATGCTGCCGCCCGCCACTAGAGGGGGCGACAGAGCCATCAGACAGAAGTAATGCTCGAGTAGACTAGTTTTGAAACAGCACGGTTGGAAATTGCAGAGATGTCCTTATTGTCAAGCATGGTTTGACAGTACTTTGATCTACTGTAGAAAATGAAAACAAGGCAGGCTGTGTCAGAAAAAACTGTCATCTAATCACTCGACTGGAGCAATGCACAACCACACTCTACTCAAGCAGTTTGATGTTAACCTGCACAGAATGACGGCTGCTACTGCTAGCGGTGTTAGCCACAATGACGCTGTGATCCTGCCCGATCTGAGAAGATAATGCAGCTCATCACGACAATGACCTGACAAGATATACTTCCGCTTTACTTTGTTGAAAGTAAAGGCTTCAGGAAGTTAATGGAATATGTTGAGCCTGAATGCTGAGACCTCTTTTTTAGACTAGTCAACTAGTCTTGATTTAAATTGTCGTTAAGTCGACAGGGAAATTAATCAGCAGGAACATCCCTGATGTCCAAAATTGATGACGTCAATTATGTCAATGAATCACCCCCAACCCTATAAGGGATCAAAGTAAATGATCATTCAGATTATTAATCTGTACCAAGAAACTACTGATGCAGCGAAAAGGGCAGTGATACTGATCTACAAATGACGGACAAGCAGAGTCTCTCAATGAGAAACATTTCTATGCTAAGTTGACTTATAGCAAAACAGCTATCCACCCTCACAGCCAACACGCCAGCATCTTTTTGTGCAATGTTTTACAGCTTCAGAGTGTACCATCATGTTCAGGAATGGATGGAAAACTTAAGGATCCAAGCCCCATTCCCATCCATTCCAACCAGGACCCCGCTTCTTGATCCTTGTTTGATTGAGCAGCAATTCTTGTTGAAGTTCGTGCTCTGCAATAACAAGTCAGGTTGCGGTGCCATGTCCTGCACATGCTGTCAAGGACTTGATTGCTCCCTATGGCCTTTTTAGGATGCTGAGATGTTTGCACAAATATGCCAACGTGACATCTGGATGAGGACATGGAGCGAAGTTTACATGTAGCTCCCACAGCCAAGGCATGTTTCAATCTTGGTGTCATTTAAGGTCTCAGTCTGAGTGCTGATATGCATCATGGCTTTCATGGAAAAACAAATTTGTGCAGATGAACATGTGCAGAAAACTAAAAGAAAATATGCTTTATGACCTAATTCTACTCATTTGTTCTGATTTAAAAAAAAGTAATTTTGGGGTACAGGTACCACCTAACTGCACATGTATATTTACAACAGGTCAGATCTGATGGTTATATGTGAAAGAGCATCCTGAAAATCCAATGTTTAGACATAACTTATATAAAAATACCATGTTCAGAGGCAGACATATGCACTTCTTTGTGTGATCCTGGGCCCTGAATTTACCTTGATCCACTGAATATATAATGGTATACTTTTAATATGTTATTTGGATGTCCCAAGAGTTAACAAACGGTTGACACCGCGGAGAAGCACAAATGAAATACAGTGGTTTACAATGACTGCGATGCTGGACCCGACTGGACATGTCACCTGATTCAGCTTGCTTTAGCCAAAGACTGCCATAAGGCTAATTGGTGGAGCATTTTTTCTTTAGTTTAAACCTAGAAATTACAATGGGTCGTATTTGAAAATAAAATTACATATTAGATAATGTATTTTAAGTATTTCAAATACAAGCACATAAAATATTTTGTTACAAATAGCATCATCTTCTGTAATACACATTACAAAATACTGAAAACTAACTAAATACATATTTTCAATACATTTCATTGAAATACTGCCCCTCTGTGCACATCGGGCAGCAGCTGAATGTAATCATTTAAATAAACAAGTAAAAACAGATAAACAAATCCTGTTAAAAGATAACCAGCCTGACCCATCACAGGAGAATATAACTTTCTACTCAGAGTCTCTCTTCGTAACATGTTCTCATCCCAACTTGTCAAATACCGGTGCTTTGTCCGGGGACCCAAATGTCCAAGCTACCCCTTCTAAATCACTTTACATTCAGCGACAGTGTGTCAATTTATGCTTTTGTGTCTTTTCAAAATATACTTCTGTTTTCACAGGAAGTGTACGGTTTCTGCTTGTTAACTGCAAACAGTCTTTTCAAAATAAATGTACAACATTGAGGCAACAAAAGTTCTTGGTGAGGTATAGGAAACAATGTCACGGTTTGACGTAAAATAATAATGGTTACTAATGGTTACAAGCATCATGTCACATCCTGTGACATACCTTACCAACATAGCATGCTACATATACTAGCACACTACGATGTTAAAGAAATAACTCGATTTACTTTTGGTGTTGCACAGGAAAAAAATAGCAGGCTCCAAAGTGAAACTACAGAGTTACTTTGACCCACCCATCTCCACCGCCACCTACCTGATGCAGAGTTTGTTGCTCCTTCTACTATGGTATTTTCCCTCAGTATCAGAAACAGCTGCCACCCAGTGCATATCATACCACCGCTAAGGGTGCCTGTGTGTGTCTGTGCTGTGGAGGTCCACGGACAACATGTTGGTATTTGACAAGTTGGGAATGAGACCGGGCTGCCCTCCCAGGCTCCAGCTGGAGCTCTGAAGAAGTTAGTGACAAAGAGATCAATGTAGGACACTGTGTCAAATAGTTGGCATGCATTTTGGCTAACACCAGCTAAGAAAGTGGCTAACACGTGGTGTGTGTGGTGACACACTAGCAAAATGAACACATCTCCCAACCTTCAATCTCCACAACCTTCTCTTGATGTTTGAGATAAATGTATAACTACATAGTAATAAAATATTTCACTGGCAATCAGGATTTTCAACTTATTAAGCACCAAAGGATGTCAGCCTTTGCCCTGTTGGCATCGTATTACTGGGCTACTTGTGTATGTTTAATTAGTGTTGAGAACTGACAGGCCCACTGCTCCAAGTTCCTTGATGTTTGCTGGTTGCCTTTGGCACCACTGACCACATAATCATTGCTGGGCACATCAGGGACAGGGCTTGATTTTCAAAGCCTTTCGCTCCACTGATTCGCTGTGCATCCATGAGATTGATCACAGTGGTTTATCTGTGGCAACATGTGCTTCATCCCTTCAGATTTGGGAGGTGGTTGCCTGAAGGGGTTGTGTCCTTGCTCCAGCTCTGGCTGAGGCACCGCACGAGCTGAGAGGGGAGGGATACTATGACAGCAATACAGCCACGGCCCATCCGAAGTTGCCTGTAGCCCCCTTGTGATTAAAGCAGCAAGAGGCAGAGAGAGGGACAGAGGGAGAGGAAGAATGGAGCAGATAAAGGGAGGGAGGAATAGAGAGAAGTGAAGATAGCATCAACTGTTGCTTCAAAAGAGGACAGATAAGTGTGGCCTAACATTCATTAGGTCTTCAACTCAATTAAACCAAAATTATTTCTTATCTTTCCTCCCCACATAAACTGTCAACATATCAAAAGACTAAAACATAGCTGCGAGCTTGATGGCAAAATAATATTATAAAGCCTAAGAAGGAAGAACAAAAAAGTCCTTGGGTAAACAAGGCTGTGTTTGGGTGCATAAATTGTATAATATTTCTCCGACATTTAAGAAGAGAACAGGAGAAAGCATCTCCACAGTGATTACAAAGCAAGAGTGGAATTTAAATAGATGAAAATAAATGTAGTGGCACTAAATCAAAGCAGGAGGTAGTTGCTACTGTTTTTGGTATTCAGAAGATGGTGCTATTTGTTTGAGTATGCATTGTATTCATGAATCTGTTTATTTGCTCCCTGTGGCTTTCACAGCTGCCCTCTGCAGAAAGATTGTGTTTTATCAACACTGCTCCACGCAGCCAGGAGTCCATGTTACAAACATATGCACATTCTATATTAATTTGTTGGCGTTTCCAGAAAAAAAAATACATAAAATATGTTGACATCAATACTTTCCAGCTCATGTTGGAGCCCCTATGCTCTAACTGTGTAAAAGCCACGTGTATCAGAAAGTCATTTTCAAACAGGAGACAACCTCTGCCTCTGCTGCTGCTGCTACTACTACAACAACAACAGCCATAACCATAACAGATTTTTGAATATGTATTTCAGCGCCGGTTATTATCAGCCTCGTCTTGCAAAATTCATATAGCCTAATTAAGAAAGTCTTGATCACCTTTTCCCCTTCATTTACATAGCACAACTGTGGAAGGCTTAAGATTTAATGATGTGTTCTGTGTCACAGGAAGTTAAAAACAAAGTACCTGCAGCTGGGACCAATCTGGCCTCAAATTCACGGGTGGATTTTTAAAAGTCATATAAGAAAATGTAATCAGCGTAAAGGGGCTGAAATGTTTAAATTGATTGGCTGTGTGATCTTGTCTCGTTCTCCTGCCTCACTGCAGCACTTTGCGCCAGTTGGAGATAGGAGAGGGACTTTTGACTGAGGCAAGAGAGGGAAGAGTTGGGGTAATTTACACTAATTTGAGCCAACTCAAATCTCAGAGCCTATTCCACAGGAGACCTCAAGAGCACTTTCAGACGGTCAAAAAACTGTGGTAGTGTAGCCACAAGAACAAGATCATTATTTCCATTGCACTTGTTCCATATACTGTAAGCCAGAGACAAGCCCAGAGGGAAGGGAATTGGCATTGATTTTTCTTTAGAAATTGATTTTTCTCTTCACTGACAACAGTGTGAAGGCTTCAAAAATATACCAACAGGAGTGAATATGAACAGTAGCAGTTCATAAAGTACTCACTCCAACATTCAAACCTCTCACCTGGTCATACGCCGTGCTTTTAAGGGCAAAATGAGGTGGTACATGTCACCCTTTCAAAAAATTTGAACTCTCCAAGTTTACAGCATAAAGTACAACAGTATGAAATGGCTATTAAATCATTTTTTACTCTGACAGAGAGTATGACAACATTGTGAAATATAAGATGGAGATGCAGTTCACAAGCGTACACTGTGACCTGTAAATTTTGGCTCGTAATTTAAGCTTTTCATCGACTTTCTCAACAATAAAATGATGAATATATCCCTCCAATGCGTAGTTTAGGCCCTTTTGGTTACTTCTCAATGACATCTGACATCATTATGTCCCCAAAAATCATCAATTTCCTCCTGCGAAATGCTGTGTACTGTGACACCTGCCACTTGTCACTGAATGTTGATAGTTTTTACGAGTGAGTGGAGGGGGGCGTGTCTTAGCCATAGGTCAATTGTGCAACTTTGAACCAAAATTAGTCCCTGATTCAGACCTAAGCAAGCGAACTCTAGGTCTGAAAGCTCACTGGCAGCCAAATTATCCACAGAGGTCTCTTCCTCACCTAAAGAAATCAACCCAGTGATTAAAGCTGGTGGAAAGTCTAAATAAAGCAGTGTACCTTCAAAACGAGTGTTTTTCTGATGCTGTTTTGTCGGCACGGAGGCGTTCTAGGCTACTGTAGAAACATGGCAGACTCCACAAATGCGGACCCACTCCCTATGTAGATGTACAGCTCATTAAGGTAATGAGAACACGATGACTCTTATTTGCAGGTGATTATACACTAAAGAAAATATATTTATCACATTATATTCCATTTCTGACACTATATCCCCTCCAATCCTACACACTTGATCTTTGAAATATTTTCAGATCAGTTACCGTGGAGTTTTATGTCAGTCAAGAAAGTTAACTGTGAAAAACATAAGATTTCAAGATGATATTTGGGGTCACAGACTATCACT
Organism: Epinephelus awoara; assembly: GCA_035609425.1. Classification (NCBI taxonomy): domain Eukaryota; kingdom Metazoa; phylum Chordata; class Actinopteri; order Perciformes; family Serranidae; genus Epinephelus; species Epinephelus awoara. The sequence goes on along the minus strand of CM069299.1, from coordinate 25,192,830 downwards.
TTATTTCTAGTGCTGTTTTATAGCAGCATGTCACAATCGAAAGAGAGAAACGCAATGTTAAAGAGGCAGGCATAAAATTTTCTCTACCTACCTACCTTTTAACTAGACAGTTTTTTGTTGCCTCATTGTGAAGCTAATCCACTTTCAAGGGGAGATTTAGAATTCTTCCACTACTTACTAAAAACCTAACAAACATTTCCTAAGATAATTAAGAATACTTTAACAAGGTCTGCATCTGCTTCACAGTAAAAGCCAACAGATTCCCTCTGCAGAGCGACGCTGGGAGCGCTTTACTGTGAAGGAGCTAAAGGAAGTCTTGAGTCTGCATCAATGGCGTCGTAACACACCCATAACTGTACCTAGTGTTTTCTGTTTCCCTTTGTGTTGTGCAAAGGGTTGCAAAGAAAGCCTCGGCTGCTGTTGTTTTTTTTCGTACTCTTTGTTATTTAATGGCCGTGATACAACACATCATTGTTTCCTCCTCCATCTGTCTATTTTTTTAACTAGAAAAACACTGTCACAACTAACTAAAACAGAAGCAGGGAGCAGATTGAGGGAGATAAAGTTGTAAATTGCAACATTTAATTTGGTAAATAACACCTGCAATACATTGATCTGAAGGAATACATCATGTCTGAAATGCAAGAGTATCCGTGTGAAGAATTCCTCCTCCCCAAAGCTCTATAGGTATTTACACTGAGTGAACACGAAAGCTTCGAGCTCTCCTGATCCCTTCACACTCACTTATCCACACACTTCCTTCCCCTGCTCTCTTCTATGTTTGTCTCTTGAATACATTTTTAATGGCAAAATGTCGATAATTGTTACAGCTATGGCAGAGGGCACCGGGAGTTCACACCTCACACATCACGCCGTACTTTATAGGTCAGCTGACTGCGTGTGACCGTGATTAGTACGGCCTGTCTCCTCGCCGTGGCAGCTTTCCATTCTGTGCATAAGGTCATGTAAATATGCGCCATATTAATATAATTATGCAAAACCATCAGGTGCAAAAGCTGTCCAGGACTGACACATCTTATTCAATTAGGGCTACACTGATGTAACTGATGTACTTACTTTAGGAAGTGACACACATTCTCAGCAACAGATTTCATCGTTGTGGGCCAATTTGATACACTTCCAATTTTTGCAGTGAGGGAGTGTGTCTGGAGCGAAATGCTGCAAAAAAAAATCCAGTGTGGTTCTGAGAAAGCACGGGATTAGCGGGCTTTTTTTCCCTCTGCCTCTGTTCTTAATATATCCATCAGTGTGCAGGGGACGTAATTATTCCTGAAAGGTGGAACAAGGAAGTGGCTTTTACGCTTGCAGAAAGCATTCCTCAGAATGATGACCGAAGGAAGTGAGATCAGAAGCAATTAACTACTGAGGGAGGAAAGTCGCAGGGCTCTAAATCTTATTGCTACGCAGCACTTAGGTTTGTGTTGTTGTTAATTACCAAAGTAGCTCGCACAAGTGAAAGAAAAATCAGCATTTTTCCTATTGAATTCTTCTTTGTTTGTCACTACTAGTGCACTTTACAGAGGAGGGAGGGGGGCGAGGGTGCAGATTTTACACTATTGATTTTTTTCCTGATCTTTGCCTTCAGAAATTGTGAACTGCAATAGTAACTTTTGATATTTCGCAGCTTTAAGAAAAAATGCTGACTTAAACTGTGGTAAAGTTCATCATTCCTAACCTCCCAAATGAAACATTTCCAAGACTGCTGTTGTAGCCCTGATACCCTCTGTGGTTTAGATTGACAAGCGTTAAATAGCTTGGCGGCGGCTCCTATATGCTCTATTATCACAAGAGGACATATCGACTGTTCCTGTTTAATGCATCAAGACTCCTCCTGTAGCACCCTGTCTCTGGCCTTCATCTATGATTCATTTTTATTACCCATCATTCCTGGGACACGGGCCCCCTGAGGCTTCTACATGGCACGTGGGGCGGAGCGGAAGTTAGCTGACACCTAATCTGCTCAATGGTGGACCGGTGTTATTTATTGGATCTCCTGGTGAATCCTGATTTGTTGACGAATGGGGCCAGGAGTGAGATCAAGCATTCAGTGTACATAGACAAAAACACATAATGTGGAGAAAGCAAGGTTACGGGGCAGGCTCTGTTCACGTCCTATATTGGAAAATACAATGAAATAAAAATTCATAGCCCCATCCTCCCCTCCCCTACCTCGCGAATATATCTGAACGAGGCAGAGCCCGGCTCCCAAACTCTTCTGTATTTCTCAGATTACTTTAAACAAAATCACTTTGACCAACATACAGTGATTCTCTATGCTGACAACTCCCCTGCAGATAATTTCCCTGTGTGCCTCTGTGTACATATTCCCTTTCTTCGCCCTCTATCAAATTTAATCAGTCTCAGCTTTCCTCACAAGCCGCGGCGGCATGGCCGGTAAAAATGCAACACGACTGACAACAGCAGAACTCTATTAATTCCTCAACCACCATGGCTGCTGGTCCTGTGTAATATTTGTCTTAGCCTGGAGGGGGGAGTGGGGTATGTAAATTGTGTGGAATATGTTTCAGAATATCAACGATTTGAGATGCTTTCCCCATGCCAGTAACCTCTTTATCTACACTGTACTCCGTGTGTGTTCCTCTGCTTGGCATGGGATTAGATTTACTATATATACTGTATATATATATATATATATATATAGTAAATCAACTCATGCTGATCAGAACTTGCCAAAGCTTGCAGGAATACAAGGACAGTGTGTTACATTGGATTGCATTTTACTCTGTCAATTACCATTCCATATAACAGCCTGCACCCTGAATGGCATATTAATTCATTACTCCATTCAAAGGCACCTTAATTAATTAGACATGGTCAGGCATTCGGTCAATGAATGGCCAGTAACTGTAAGCCAATCTCCAAACCGCACTTTGCTGGTTTTTTTGACAAAATAATTAAAAAAAGTATCCCTTTGAAAAGCTCCAACCTCCCTCCCCTCCCACTCTCTCAGCACAATTAAGAAAAATACAGCTCATACACTGACATTTTCTGACTTACAAACTACTGCTAATTTGTTTAGTTGCCGTGGTATTTATTTCAACCCCCCTCCTTTTCTTTTTTTCAGCACTTCATTGAGTGTATTGATTCATTGGGTGTTGTTGCAGTCATTTTCTCTAATGGATATGCACCAGACTGAAATAACAAAGGAAAAATAGCATCCTTTTTTTCCTCTAGATGCTGCGCTCTACAAAATTTTGACAGAGGACCATTAGGATGAATGTTTGTCATCATGATGCATGTACTGTATGTACAGTATTTCCTGGACTGCAAGTGCATTTTAGGCTCCGACTCAATAAGTGGCTTTCAGAAGCGTAAAATTTGTTTGGTGCCGTGCAGTTAGGGGAATGAGGGTGTCTCTCAGTCTAAATCATTATGTTTTAGACTAAAAGCTGCATATTAGTTTCACTAAACCCAATGCTAATGCGCGCAGCTGCTCGCTCAGTCGCTTGCGCCGAAAACAAAGGCTCCTGGAGATAAAAGGTGTTCAAAAGTAATTGAAGTATGGAAGCCTCCCCCTTAAAGTCACCCATCAAGGACACACAAGTTTATTTCACATCTCTAATAGTCCCTCCAAGCTTTCACCGAAGACCAGAAAGGGCACATATCTGGAGGATACTGGAGTCTAGAGTGTTTCAGGCCTGTCAGCTTTTGACAGCGGCAACAATGAAAACCAACCAGAATGGGTGCGGGGGGTGAAAAGAGTCTTTGTAGGTTTTTACCTTCCCTCCATCTACCTCCGGATGACAGAACGGAGGGACGGCGTCTCCTCCAAGGTGGCTTCTTACACTTTTTATTGTCGGAATTAATAAATAATCTGTGAAAATGTGGGGTTATTGTAATGGCTTTCAGGCAGGCCCCGGCTGTGATACCGCAGCTGCATCGGCAATCTATCTCTTTAAAAATGAATATGCTAAAAGAACAGGGGGTTCCATTAGCTATCCTTTGCATTTCCATCCCACCTTGTTCTCTAGCCTCATGCACTCAAGCTAAGTGTTTTGCACACCCCAAAGTACCGTATGCACAAATCTGTGGGAGTACATGTGGCTCTGTGGAAGTGCTCAAAAATATCACAAGAATGGAAACTGTAGTCAACTTTCTGCTATAAACACCTGCTTATTGATGGCAGTCCTTTGAACAAGCCAAATATGACAGTTAACAGAATTTATTGGCGGTTTAAGGAGCATTGTCGCACTCTATATGAAATTTCGTCCGTCTGTGTGAAAACAGAGCGGCTTGTAAGAAGGAGCGTTTTGCTGCAGCGCAGTAACTGACTGTTTTGACTGATATAAGTATCAAGCTTATGTTCTTTGATAGGACTGATGTGCATTAACCAGTGTGAGAAGCCAGTAACAATAGGTTTCTGTCAGGCAAACAAGAATGGAAATGTCACTCCTGTCAGAGCGGATACTGACCAAAGTTCTCCCTCTGTCTCTCGCTGGCTGGCTCTCTCTGTCTCCCTCTTGACAGAAACTCCATTTGACGATTTGAAAGGAAGACTCTGTTTCTTCCATTATTCAAATATTCCAGAGCTTGATATTAGTGCGAGACCCAGACACCCCTCCTCCTCCCCTAATGTCAGCGGTGTCCCTGCCTGCATGTAGAAAAAAAAAAAACCCAGGGCCCAGAATGCACTGAAACATTTATGCATGGGTTATTTCTACTTCAAGGAATTCTCCTTTTTTTTTATTACTATATTTCTGATGCAACATTGTGCAAATTCATCTGGCTGAATTATTCATTAATTGAAATAAAGTCACTGAGATCAGCATGGTCTTCATCGTTACTACCTTTAAACATTTATGGCACAGTATCTTGTGTGTTTGTGTGTTTTGCATTTTAGGGAAAATGCCCGTGCGACGTGGTGTTGCTGACATTAAGGGAAACATTAGGGGCCGGAAAATAAGTCAGCGGTAATTCATGAAATTGTATTATTATTATTTCAGAATGTTAAGTGGAGGCATGCAGAGAGGCATCATGGTGTATTGTAACTTATATTACACCACTGCTTTTTGGGGAGTAATAAAGAAACATGATTAGTCCTGCCCCGGAGAGCTGACTTGGAGTTTTGCCTAATTCTCCAGTATGCTCGCACTGCACGCTTATCACCTTAGGGATGATTGGAAATGTTTCTTTTTTTTTTTTTCCTCTTTGGGCATCACAAATCACTTACGCTGTAAATTAATAGCACAACAGATAGTGAATCGAAAATGAATGTGCTGCTAATGCTTTGCATATTAATTTTGAAAATCATTTAATTGGTAAATGTGCAAATCACCACACTTGAATTGGTGAAAATCGGGCAATTATCTCGACACCATCTGTGTTCATTCTTAAGATAATACATCAGGCGCTGCGTCCTTTGTTCTCTTGGCTTTATGAGTGTATGAATCAAAAGGGAACAGTATATGGTTGGTATGGAGACGGTACAGTTGAAGGCAGTGTGGAAACCCATCAGATCTCAGGGGGTCCACAGACAAAGTGGAAGACTCATTGAGAAAGTTGAATTGACACTTGTGTCAGCAGCGAAGAGATGAGCAATTTTCTCTCTGTGAAGTACATCATCACTTTCCTGAAAACGTACATTAGATGATTAAATGAAAATCACTGTAATTCTGCAAAGCATGAATGTTCGTGGAGGTGGGTGTTGGTTTTGACAGACACATCACCGCCCCTTGTGGCATTGGCTTTGCACAGTCACTCCCTTATCTCTCACAGTTTTCATCATGCAAACACACTCACACAGAAAACCATGCTTGTGCTTTGAATGCTCCAGCAGGCGAGGATAAGCTATGGTTTCAGTCACACATATCAAATGCTTGAAACAGCAACAGCAACAAAGGCTTGCAACATGCAATTTCAAATAGGGATCTGACAAGAGTAGAAAGAGAGTGATAGAGGGAAAGAGCAACATGGAGATGGAAGAATAACTCTCTAAACCTTTTTATATCAAGAAATATTCTTAATGAAGAAGATAATGTAGGCACACATGTGTCACTTGATGTAAATGGCAATAATTTGACCTGAGGTACACTCACTGGCCACTTAATTAGGCACACCTGCTCAAGTGCTTTTTAACGCAAATAGCTAATCAGCCAATCACATGGCAGCAACTCAATGCATTCAGGCATGTAGACATGGTCAAGACGACCTGCTGAAGCTCAAACTGAGCATCAGAATGGGGAAGAAAGGTGATTTAAGTGACTTTGAACGTGGCATAGTTGTTGGTCTGGGTATTTCAGAAACTGCTGATATACTGGGATTTTCACACACAACCATTTCTAGGGTTTACAGATGATAATCTGAAAAAGAGAAAATACACAGTGAGCGGGAGTTCTCTGAGTGAAAATGCCTTGTTGATGCCAGAGGTCAGAGGGGAATGGCCAGACTGGTTCAAGATAACTTGGATAACCACTCGTTACAGCCAAGGTCTGCAGAAGACCATCTCTGAACGATCAGCACGTCCAACCTTGAAGCAGATGGGCTGCAGCAGCAGAAGACCACACCAGGTGCCACTCCTGTCAGCTAACAACAGGAAACTGAGGCTACAGTTCACACAGGCTCACCAAAACTGGACAATAGAAGATTGGAGAAACGTTGCCTGGTCTGATGAGTCTGGATTTCTGCTGCAACATTCAGATGGTAGGGTCAGAATTTGGCGTAAGCAACATGAAAGCATGGATCCATCCTGCCTTGTATCAACGATTCAGGCTGGTGGTGGTGTAATGGTGTGTCCATCCCTTTATGACCACAGTGTTCCCATCTTCTGATGGCTACTTCCAGCAGGATAACGCACCATGTTACAAAGCTCAGATCATCTCAAACTGGTTTCTTGAACATGACAATGAGTTCACTGTACTCCAATGGCCTCCACAGTCACTAGATCTCAATCCAACAGAGCACCTTTGGGAGGTGGTGGGACGGGAGATTTGCATCATGGATGTGCAGCTGACAGATCTGCAGCCACTGTGTGATGCTATCATGTCAATATGGACCAAAATCTCCGAGGAATGTCTCTAACATTTTTGAATCTGTGCCATGAAGAGTGAAGGCAGTTCTGAAGGCAAAAGAGGGTCCAACCAGTACAAGCAAGGTTTAGCTAATACAGCGGCTAGTGAGTGTGTGAGTGAGGACCAAAAATGACCTGTGAACAAAGCCCCTCAAACATGACCTGGCCCGGCATAGGCCCAAACTCGGCACCCTGAAAGAGATAAGTTGGGCAACATCCAGTATCAAATAAATGAAGTGGAAGTGGAAGTACAGTATTTTCCTTAGATAGAAGATTAAGTGAAATAAAAAGGAAATAGTAAAGTACTTTGTTACTTTCCACAATCATTCATTTCCTGTAACCGCTTATCCTGTTGGGTGTCGCGGTGGTGCTGGAGTCTATCCAAGCTGACACTGGTTGAAAGGCCTGGACAGGTCGCCAGACTATCACAGGGCTGACACAGACAGACAACCACTCATGCTCACATTCACACCTACGGACAATTTAGAGTCACCAATTGGGAGTAATTTGACCGTGGGAGGAAGCCGGAGTACACGGAGAAAACCTACGCTGACACAGGGAGAACAAAGGGGCTTCTCCAACCTGGATTCGAGGCATGATTCCTCTTGCTGTGAAGCGACAATGCTAACCACTGCACCACCATGCTGCCGCTAATTCATCGGTCAAGGATAAGATAAAAAAATAACAAATGTTACGTGTAATGTTGAGTGACTCTTAAACGGACAAGAGAGCATGTTACATTATCCCTCATCTCACTTGTTTACTGTGGGGCTGCATCTTGTTTACTGTGACACACTGACATGCAGGGTGCTAGTTATTTTAATGAGGGTTGTAAAACCTTGACAGCAATGTCATTTAAATAACAAAAAGTCCCTTTTTCCCCCCACACACAAAAAGCTTGTTTAATATTGTATATTTAAAATTTATTATCTAATAAAAAAAATGACTGCACAGTATTTATTAGACAGAATGTGATCTCAAATGTCAGATCATTTAAAACTAACTCTACTAGGTAGGGAACTTTAAAAAAAACTATCAAATGGGAATACTAGCCTGTTGTAAGCGATCATCATTAATGTCAGCAAATCTCAAATGACCCTGAGTGTTCTTGCAAAGGGCCTAATGGAGCAAAGTGCCAGTGCTTGATGATGATGATGATAACTTCAGAATTGAGCTAAAACTGGTATTAAAAATTAACTGACTTACACATCTTTCACATTAGCTTCAGTCTCAGAACATTACCATAGTGATTTAAAGTGTGGTGGCGTAGTGCAGCTTACAGTTCCTGACCCTTTGTACACTGCGGTGTCAAGCCATCGGCTCACATCAGCCCTGTCTGATCTCAAGTTCATTTCAGGGAAATTAGCGGCAGTTTTAATAAAGCTTGTTGCCTGTGAGGTCAGATCACTGTCGGGCCATGCAGATGTGACAAATTTGCTGTCATTGCTTGCAAGCTGCGGCATAATGAGCAAGTATTACACCCAAAGAGACCATACAGCTCAGTGAAACGGGTTTGTCCTCGATAGCTTCATGTTGGATGCATCTCTCAAGGCACCTAATCATGTGACCTAAAACATTTTGATTCACATATCCAGTAAATGTTCCTTAGAGGTTATAGAGTGCAAAAAAGAAACATGTAAAAAAAATAAAAATCTAATCTCTCACTGTGCATGCATGTGATCACAATCTGTATGATGAATCCTGACCTGTTCTTCAGGCTGCTTCCAAAACTGAATAGAAAGGAAAATGCACCACACAGAATAAGTGGATTAAACATACCTTATGACAGTATAAATGTTGCACTGCAGAATCTTCTACGTGAACATAAATGGACTTGTTGACAAATCACTTATGCAGACATGTAATATTTAAGACCCAGCTGACTGTGGACTGAATAAGTTGGTGTATATTCAGAGCTTTTTAAAAAAGGGACGATGACTTGAAGAGGAAACTCCCACCCCTTTACTTGACTGCCAGTGTGACCACTTCATCTTTGAGCACATATTTAAGAATATTACAAATAACCGTGTAACATTAGATAACATTGAATATTCATTACATAACAAATAGATTCCATGAATCAAAGGGGGCTGTAATTGCAGTTCAGTTAGACATGCTCCCATTCGCATCCGCGTACGCTGGCGTAAGGTAGCTAAGTTATTGTATCAGTCTAGCAGGGCTTCTCCGAAAGCTTTGAAGCTTCAATTAACCATTGGCTAATTTCTGCCTCCCGGACGCAGATGGTCCAGTTGTAACATAGCACTGGGCCGGCCCAGACCAGGGTCCTGATTTCCTTCATTTTCAGGCTGGTTTTGTGGATTAGGAGCTAAATGTTGTGCCTGGGGCACGTCGTGTGTTAATGATACTCGTTACCTGGAGAGGTTGGAAAAAGATATATGTTTCTTCCCTGCTCCAAAACCAAACCTACAGAAGATATATTGTAAGTACTACTACTGAAGGTATACACAGACATTAAATTGTTTGACTTCCCGCAGAGATCCCTGCCCATCTGGTGGCGGAGGTCTGGGTGCTGGCAGCGGCACAGGGGCTGGTTCAATATCGGCAATGTCTCCCTTTATATTCATTGTCTTGTGTGTGGGTCAGCAGTGATGTGGTGGTTCACTTTCACACTGTGATCTGTAGCCTATAGTTCGGCTTTAGCTTCTAACTATCTTTGTCTTTTGAACCTGTTGTTGCTGCTGAGTCAGTTTGACATCCTGGATATATCCTTCAAACACAGACTGTAGACCCCTCTGTCTGCTGCTCTCTGGAATCACTGTTTCATTTTTCCAAAAATATGATGATATTGCTTCAGGGAGTGCAGTTAGTTACAGTGTGGGCTCCATGCTTACTGCAACAGCATTTAGTTTACAGATTAAAAGCCAATTTAAAAAGGTGGGTTTTTAGGAGAGATTTGAAGGTGTGGGGGTCTGTACAGTCTCAATTCACTGTGGATCAGCATTAGCTGATTATTAGTTATTCTAGTTTTGTGACTACGGTGGTTTGCCCACCCGTAACACGATCACAAATGCGCTAGCATGATGTTGAAAAGGTCAGGCGTCTCGAATAGTTTCAAAATTTACAAAGATGACCTCCAAGAAGGCGCGAGTCGCAAACCCCAAAGAAAACTTGGGCTTAACAAATTATTCTCTTTCTAGCTATTATGGCTAATGTTTCTGCGACCTGTATGCTCATGCAGAGGCTAACTGCCACGAAGCCTTCATTAATTGCAAGTATTTATATCACTGAAGCTTCGCAAAACTGGTACTTGCCCTGGAGGCTAGTAAGAAAAATGCTGCATGCACACATGGTACCATATGCAGCGCTTTTGCCAACTTTTTCTTAATTATTAAACATTTCTCTGTTTCTTTACATAACATCCCCTCTCATTACCATGACTAATATTCATTGAACACCAGGGTTTATTTTGCACTCTCACACTCAGCTGTTGGATACATAGCCTTGAAGAGTGTTAAGATCTCTCATCTCACCTCCTTCTTTAACCTCTGTGCTCGCAGTGTGTAACATATGTTCTTGAGAATCACTTTACTTGAAAATGTACCAAGCACAAAAACAAACAAACAAGAAAACAAAAGAGAAACCCACCGGAGATGGATGTCTTTAAAGTGTCAGTAGTCCTTATCATTAGTGAGATTTGAACAGCTGTGTTTAACATTCATTCAGCTGGTCTTTCCCTTAAAATAAAGAAATAAATGCAAGCAGTTCGTTCTACCTCCATGTAAAGTAGGGCAAAGTGATTTCAGCAAAGAGAGGAGGAAAGAAAGCACCTACATACTCAGCCTAGTGTGAATAAATCTTACATTTGAAAGGGATTCCAGGTGAGGACTATTGCTTCCTAATGTTGGAAATGTCGGCTTTATTCACTGCAGGCTTGAAAAATACATTTTAGGGTATATAAAGTGTGGCGTAATGGTCCTGGCTATTCTGCATCAGTGGATAGTGGACTGAGTGTTCATTTTTAAAGGGCGGGTCTATTGTGTTCATTTATTTATTTACTTATTGGGGGTAAAGATCATTCTGTAGCTTCCCAGTTGTGTTCTCTTTGTATTCCAGTTCAGACATTAAAAATTTGGTCCACGTTTGGTTACGTCTTCTCACGTGAAATGACGTGACAGTTTCTGCATGATGACGTTGCTATATAAACCCCCCAGCCTGCCTAATGTGCCTCTTCGTGACTGAAACAAAGCAGTAGACCAGGGGCCTGTCTCAGAAAGCGGGTTTAGTGAAAACTGAGTAAGTTAACCTTGAGACGAAGGAAACTGGGTTTTCTGTTTCAGAAAGAGGGGTAAGTTAAACTCTGGCTCAGTTACCAGTTACTGTGATAACTGACTCTGTGAACCTAACCTGCTTGGTGGCAGGTTCTCTTCAACAAACCCGAGTTTCGCTCTGTCTCCTCCCCCCTACAGAGCCAGACATGCGATATAATTTCCTCATTGATGCAGCTCGTATCAAAGCATGCATCAAACTGCATTTATTAGTGTGGTGGTTGGACATTAGTTTGTTAATCAGGACTATTTAAAGTTACCGCTTTTATGCAGTCAATTCTTTGAAAAGCAATTTCCCCTCACATTAAAATATCACACAGCATCAAATATCCCCTAATTTCAATACACAGATATCTGCATATGTGTGTTTTATTATCGTTAGATGATAGCCAATTGGTTCAGAGATTGAGTCACCCCAGCTCAGGATAAAACCTTGGCAATAAAACCTTGTTTTTGATAGTTAACACTGTGACTCTTTACACAAGACAGCTGCCAGTTTGTTAGAGCAATTTAACTAAAATGTTTATTGCATACAATATGTAATATCAGATTAAATCATAGAAATAGTTTAAATTGTAAAAATTGGTCAGGCTATGCATGAATAATTATCTCTATCTCTCAAAATGTGATTGGTCCCATTAATGGAACATAATTCCTGTAACATTGGAGAGTATATCTTACAATTATGATGAGCAGGATTGTGGTGCATGGAGTTGTTTAGATAGGCTGTGTAGCTTCTGAACGTGTTTTAACAGAATTGTAACAGAAGATATTCAGAGTTGATTGAACTGACTCTGAGCAGCTGTTCTGAAACCAAAATCTTTTCCAACCTAGGGTTAGACTCGGAGTTTGTTAAACAAGCTCTCTGAAACAGACCCCAGCAGCTCACGTGTTCTGTGAGGTAAAATCATTGTTTTTGTCACAGGAGTCTGGTGGCTTTAGAGAGAGTGATATAACAGCTTCAGCTCCCTTTTGGAAAAGACTGTCTGACAGCAAGTTAAAGTGGTAATAAATATTACACCAACTATGAATAAGTACCTCATGTAACCCCACTTAAAAAAATCCAAACTAATACTTCCAGTTATTATGTCCTGACTGTAAGCTACGTCACTGCTTGTTGCTAACAGCTGAGTGGGCGTTTCCATTAGAGAAACCCGGAAAAGAACGCAGATGGAGTCGACCTTTAATGTTTAAGCAAGAATGGGAAACCACCAGCTTCTGTTGGTGCTTTGTTACCATACTATATGTTGTTGAGCTCCTGAAATGATTATAAAATCAAAACCACAATAACTGCTGTGAAGGGTTCAGCTTCCACTGAGACTGCGAGGTCTCTCTCTTGCACTAGCTGTGTGAGAGCATAACCACTAAACTTTTACATTCGCCCATGACAAGGGGCTGCTCTGGATTCAGAGGCAAGACTGCTTGTAATGGAGAGGTGAAAATTACGGCCAAAGCAGCTGAGCCAAGGCCATCCCACTTCCCTCTCTGCAACCACAATATTTATGCTGTTATCTGTCGTGTGGCAGACCAGTTCTCCTTCGCCCATGTCCCAGTTAGACAACAATGAGCGTTAGGCTCTGAGCCAAGTGAGCTGCTGCGCCGATGTCCTGCATGCAGGAAGTTTCTAAACACTGGGACTTCAGGGACCAATTTCTTGTAATAAAGTGGACAGACTCATGTTGGGAGTCATGTTAACACTGGACCACATGTCTGTTGGAGCAGCAAAAAGTAGATTTCTCCCGTGTAGCTCTCTTTTCACCGCCTCTCGGGTCTTTGTGAACATGCTTCGGTGTTGTCAAATGTTTGGACTATGTTCTTGATGGCTTCTTCGCTTTTTTTACTGACTGAATGATCACAGTTTAATTATCCTCTCACTGCATCTGTCAGTGTTTGTCACCTCCATGTTTGTGTTTTATGGAGAAGGCAAGCGCAGAGCCACCTGTCCTGAGCCAGATGTTGGAGACGGCATAATGAAAACGGATTGTATTCCGAGTTAGGAATACAGACCAGGAACTGCTCAAGTCACCACAATAATAATGTTTACAGAGGAGAAGAGTGTATTCCTGTGCATAATATACACAACACAATACAACAGGGACACACTAGCTGGAATGTTGACTTATGGAGGAATGGCTTTAGTTCCATATGAATTAATTCAAGTAGACATAATGAATCTGGATAGCTAGATGTTTATTTATTCATTTATTTATTTTTATATTAGGGACAGAGCATATTAATGAACATTATACAAAACGTAAATATGCCAGATTATAGTCGAGGCTAATTTCCATCTGTTGTCCCTAAGGCAGGTAGTTGTTCATAAAAGAAACATACAAGAAAAATACATAGAAGAAAATGAAGAAAATCAATACAAGGAAATACACGGAAAGGAATAAAATACGAACTTAACAATAAATGCACATACACAAACAATTTCAGTGGGACAAATAAATACAGGGGAAACAAAACGTAACTCCTAACACCTGTCTTCCCATAAAAATGCACCGTTTGGCATCCAGCACATGTTGGATTTCAGGTGATTTCCGAGATCTGTGGTTTTACATATTTTAATGACCAAACTTTAATATCCGTGTCTGAATTACAACATTTTCAGCAGTTTCAGCATTTCAGCTGATCAACTCCTAGAAATGACGTTTATGTGAAACTAATTTGAAACAGAAAATATGTTTTGAGGGCAAAGTAATGTGAAGTAAATTATATTTTCTCTTAACATGATGAGGAAACGTTGCTAATTAACGTACCCGGCAAGTCGCTAAATTGTTGATACCTAATGATACCTAAAGTATCAGCACAATGTTGTCTGAAATCATATTTCATTTATCAGGTAAATGTTCACTGACAATGTAATTCAGCAAAGTTTAAAAGATGTATTTCAGCTGTTTTTTGCCAGAATAGGCAGTCTTGTAGTGACTTTTTTATTTTTCAAATTTCCCCTTTATTAACATTTAACCAAAATCTTTCCCTAACTTAAACCAAAAATGTATTGCCTAAACGTAAGACAGGAGTCTGGAGTCAAACCCGCATTTCTGGTGTCAACACCCTTTCCAAAGACCTCCTTCCAAGACCTTTTGCAGTAATAAAAATAACAATACATTTTATTTATAGGCGTCTTTCAAAGCATCCAAGGACACCTTACAAGACACAGTTAAAAAAACAAGCAGCAATGTATCCGTAGATAGGTCAATATATAATATACAATAAAAGTTAATAAAATGACCAGACAAAAATCGTAATTATAAATACAAGGTATAACATCATCATCATCGTCAGTGCAAGTCTTAATATGTGTGTCCCCATTAAATCAGACTGAGTATGCCAACTTGAAAAGGTGTGTTTTCAGACGGGATTTGAAAGTGGAAAGGGAGTCAATATTGCAAATGTCAGGGGGAGAGAGTTCCAGAGGTGGGGGGGTTGAACAGCTGAAGGCTGATGTAAGTTGGATTGCAGAAGAGGATCTAAAGCCCCGTTTCCACCGAACAGTACGGTAGGGTACAGTTTAGTTCGCTAGCTTTTTTCCCGTTTTCACTGTGAAAAGTTGTGGATGGTGCCAATGGGACCGTTCCGTACTATCCCCATTTATAGTCACCCCTCTGTTGGGGTACCTAGCAAACAGATCTAGTACTAAAAGGTGGAGCTGTGAACACTGCAGTCTGTTGATTGGTCAATAGTAGTTCATGTAACCACTGTTCATACCGTGGAGAGTTTTATTAGTAAACTGTAACCATAAAATGAAAATTTGTTTAGCTGCCTCTCGCAGCGGCTGTAGTCAGAGGGCTAGGGTCTAGGTACCACGTCTGAAGGGTTACTTAAAGGTTCCAAAGGTACCATACTGGAAGTGTTTGGTGGAAACTGGGCTTATGAGTGGTGGAGGGTGTGTAGATATGAATGTAGTGTTTTGTTCCCTAAAAGAAACATAATCCAGGCAGCGATTGCCATAACAGTATAATTAAGAAAGCAGTGAGGTAACATTCAAATGTAATTTCTTGGAGACAGGGTTGCAACTGATATATGCTCATAAAGGAACACATATCCATGCATGTCATTTACACCCCAACACATTCATTCACAGTCATTGTAACTGTTTTTGAATCTAAAGCACGTTCGCACTGATTATATTAATAAAATGAACATCTAAATGACTGCATACAGAGAAATAAAGTAGACGTTGTGGAATGATAATGTGGAGACTCAGATGTGGTGCTTGTGATCATCATTCTGATGCACAATAGGCAAAATAAGTGATGGCCTCCTCTGAACTCTATATGTAATGATTCGCTTTGTGAGAGCTGATACGGCTCAGAAATCCCTGACAGCTGGACTGATAGCTCGGAGAGGTTGTAAGTTACAAGCCTGTCTGAATCTTTAATCTGTAATTGTCTGTCTTGAACAAAATGACAAATTTCTACAAGATACGGAAAACTCGTGTTGGCTGTGAACGAGGAGCCAACTGGCTCGAGCCACTTGAATATGAAGCAACTTTTGTTGATTTGGGGATTTTGTCACATATGTCATGGCGGAAGTTTGTTGTAAAAAATGAAAAGGGATTTTTTTTTTCTTGCTGCGGCTCTTCTGGGATGTACATAGATACAGCTTTGCTTCAGCATAAAAATCAAAGCTTCTCTGTACAGTCTAGAGAACAGGTCATCTGAGAGCAGGAGATGTCTCACAGGTCACGAGGTTAACTGACACTAACAAGAGATTTATTTTGAAGTTCTTCACTGTGATGTTTGTTTTCTCGTGTGTAGTGGCGAGACACATGACATACTGTCATCTTTTATATCCTGTCAGCAGGAGACAGCGTTTGGAAGACATTATGTCATTGTCGAGGTGTTTGTGTGTCTATCTCTTTGTAGATCATATTTTTGAGAACACAGCTCAACTCAGTAGGTGCTCCCGCTATAATGTACTAACCTCATTAGATTTTGGTGTGAGGCTTCATTTATTTGCACAATAAAGGAGAAGCAGGACAACTGTTGATTCATTCTGTTGACTCACTCCAAGAAGAGTATATGTCCACACTTAGAAACAGCGCCTGGAAGAAGATCAGCTTTGCTCTCAGGATTTCAGGTAAATAGGGTATACGATGCTTGTTAAGGTTACGCCCAGAGTCCAACCTCACATTATCCAGGTGGTTAAAGACGCAGCATGTGTACAGCCCCTGATTTACAAGGCTGGTACCTGCGGTTATTCCACAGGCTAACATGTCGGGCAGGAAATCCAAAGTGTGGGATCATTTTGAGAAGGTGAAGGACGAACCCAAGGTGATATGTAAACTCATCTTCACTAGTCGATTACAAACATGACGTATCATCTGAAACATGAAACAAAAACTAGTCACTCTAAATGACGACCATTGATTGACTAGGAAAATTCTTAGGCGGGGGCAGCCCTATACATGAGTACTTTAAATATATCACCTCCACATCACAGGTACATTCTTTGAAATGACTGAGACCTGATGTGATTCTTGAAGCGTCTTTCCAAATGATTTGCACATTAGCAACTCAGGTGACATCCTTTTCTACATTGCATACAAAAAGATATCACAGACTTGTAAGTGTACTTGTTAATTTTTTTTCTTGTGATATGAACTTCTGGTAGACTGATCAGGCAGTCTGATATTTGAGATTTGTTGTGCACTTTGAGATTTGTATTCAAATGTAAAGTGCGTTATAAATAAAATCTATTATTATTATTATTATTTAAGTTTTGCCGAACATCAATAGCGATGGCTTGTCTTGGATCTCCCCAGCTAAGCTTGCTATGGACTCCAGATCAAAAAAACATCTTGGAGGACAATAGAGAATTGTGTGGACATATTCATTTGCTTTTACTGCCAATGCTGCAGAATTAACGTACGAAACAATCACAAATAAGTCAATCACAAGTGGCCACCTTGTGGTAAAATATACCAGTAAAGGCTCATGTAGACTAAGAAGTAATGTAAATAGGCACATTTTGACTTACTGTTACCTTCATTGTAAGGCTCAGATATGTTTTGCGGCTTCTGGCAGATTACATGAGAGATTATCTGGCAAAAAATGTCTCTTTTGACAGTAAAGGTTGCTGAACCCTGGGTAAGAGAAAGCATATGACCGTGAGGCAGTAACTCATTTTCATTTCATTTTATGAATGTATTTTCATGTCATTTTAACACCACACTTTTAGTAACGTGAATTCTCCTAAACTGAGTCGTGTAGTGTCTGTCGAGTGTGGATATGTTCAAATTCTAAGAACATTTTTCCTGTATTTTATTTCGCCTTGCTTCGAGGCACATTATAATATTTATCTAAAATGTCCTGCAACATGCCTGTCTGACAGTCCGCCCAAGGTTGTTGCTCTTTAATTTGGCACAGACTGTCTAATCAGATCATTGTGTGAGAAGATGGCTGTCACTGATGTCAAGGAAAGGACATCTGACAGGGACACGGGGCTTGATAGACAATGGAGAGAAGTGAATAAATATTGAAGGCTTTTGGGAAAAAATATGAAAGAAAAATCTGCTGCTGCTCACAGTAACACGGTGCAGTCTGCAAGATTTATAGAGCTCAGCGGACTGAACTATTTAAATGAAGGTATTTCTGTTATTCTGTCAGTAATTAATGGGCTCACCATAATTGCTGTTGGTGCTTTTTAACAAATCCAAGAGGTTCATATTTTTTTGGAACAGATGGAAACACATAGAACCCTGATGTAATTAACAGATGAGGTTTAAGGACAACTTATTTAAACTGTGTTTTGTCACCATGCTAATTATATTAATTACCAACCCTCTGACCTTTGGTATTTGTGTCAATGGCTTTACAAAGTGCAGTTTGAATGCGTCTGAAACCAGCAATAACACATTTCTACACGGACATTTGTGTTTGTACTTTTATCGAGGAAAAAGACGGCCTGTTCAAACATTTCGCAGTCTGAACTTGGGACCGCCTCTCATCCAGAATCCTGCAGTTCTATCACATCAGCAGACCGTACTACTATCATCTGAATCATTAAGCCAAATTAATGATGCATAATATTCAGTGTGCCTCTCTGTCCAAGGTTCTTTCTCGTGGAGGTTAAACTCTTCGAATACTAAGTGTGTGTGCGCGAGTTTTAAAAAGAAAAAGCAGTTAAATCATGGATGGGGTTTATTAGATATTAACCCTAGGAAAGGGCTGATCTTAATTATATCTATCAAAGCAGTTCAAAGGATTTTTTTCATTTTTTATCTCTTTTGCTTGCTTTGGCCTATAGTGCCTGTGCTCCACGCTCAGGACGGTCGGTAACATTGTATGTACATGCTTATCTATTCATCTATGTTCCTGGTTATGGTTTTACATTGACACGTATACTCAAGTGACCTCATTAGTGGTGCAGATTCCTCTAGTTATCAGAGGGATCGCCTTGTGAGAGATGTAGAACCTCGCACTCCGCCTTTGTCTCATCAGCACAGTTAACTTCTGAAATGCCCCTTTAGATTCATGTCTCAGTTTGCTTTGTGAGTCAAGGTCATGTCAATGATAGATTGGACGGTGCTTTTGTGCCTGAATTTAGCCCCTTTATCTCTTTAAATCACTGCCTTAAGGCTCCAAATTGAGAAAACAGCCAGGGTCTCATTTCCAAAACCATCTGAGCATAATAAGTATGAGCTGTCCAATGGCATTTATGTGTCGATCTGCTGGAGTGCAGAGATGGAGTGCAGGCGCCGCCAAGGACCCATTATTTCAGACCCCCACAGTTTCAGGGAATTGCAAAGGTGCCTCTTCACGTATCTCAGCACATTTTCATTTGCTGCATTATCATAAAATGTGTGTTTCAACCCATTTGTACTCAAATGCTGTTTTTGCTAGATTCCATGTATGTAAACACTCTCAATGATATGTTCACTTATACAATATTACTCAGTTCCTGTGTAACTGTTTATGATTTGTAGGGTTAAATTCACAGTTTCTAAACATGCTAAAATGCAAATGGCATATTCAGATGCAAAAGCTGTGATACAGTACATTAAAATTTAAATATATTGGCTGGTAAACAAGTCACGCTCAATGACAAAACTCTGTAGTGGAGTCCAGCCTTGTGCTCTCTAGGTAAAAAGCTTAAAAGAGTTTAATATCATAACAGTTTGGAGTGATCAAAGAAATGTGTACATATGCAGGTGGAATTCCCCTGATGTTATGTTAACAGTGTTTCTCTGACATCAGTCTCCCATTCATTCAGGAAAGCCTCCTAATGCTGTCTTTAGAGTGGATTACCAAAAGAGATATTACCTATTATCCTGTTTGTAGCTTTACAGGAAGTTTATTTTTTACATAAAAAATGCTTATGGATCTGATACTTCTACCTCATTGCACATACCTCATTTATGTTTTGTTGTCCAGTGCACTTTGTTGTAGCTCTTTTAAGGGATTAACTGCACGTTATTTAAGACGCACACACACACACACACACACACACACACACACACACACACACACACACACACACACACACACACACACACACACACACACACACACCCCATTAGGCGTATATAAATTTTACCAACATGTTGGATTTTACCTTGTTCTCTTGTTATGTTTCTGCTACTTTTTTGTTTGAAAAGCATTACTGCTCTCTCAGCATGCAGAAACTAGCTACCATATATCATATAGACCCTTTTAGGGCCGACATCACCACGACGTCATTCTATGAGCTGGAGGCAAAACATGACTCCCCACTACAGGGCTGTAGGCTACATAGGAGTCTTAAATGTCGTCTTGTTGTGTTATTGGGAGCCAGAATAGAAGGAGCCATGACTCAAAACTTAAATTTTATCACATACCAGCCGCCAATGCCCATCAACAAAAATGAAGACAACTATGGTTAAATGTGATAAGACGAAAGGTCCTGACGGAGGTGATCATCAAAAATGCTCGCATGTGCAGTGCACACTTCATATCAGGTTAGGGAAAAATATTTACTGTTGTCGGGATGAATAATGTTATGTGTATTTAGGGCTATCATACCCACCTCATCGAAAGTTGGGGAGGTATTATGAGGAATATTGGATTTCTGTGTAATGCTAACTTTAACTATAACTATTAACTATAATGAGAGCCCTGTTGGTTGAAGAAACAGAGCGTTATATTTCTACATGAATTAACAACAGTTAAGTTAATCATACATTCACTCTGCTTGGCGCTCTACTGCTCCGTCTCCCCAGAAAGAGTGCCCAGAGTACGTTCTGCCATCCCGAGAATGCGGTGTTCTTGATGATCGAACGGCACATTCCGACAGGGCTCCGAATTTATGAGCAGTCCATTTTCCATTTTGAGTGCGTTTTGGCACTCAGAATGAGTATTTCCAAATGCACCCTATTCACAGACACTTGTGTCATCTTCCTCCATTGTCTTAAACAAGCCAACAGAACTTGGTAGCTTGTGGTAGCTAATTTCTGTGGAGAATTGTTTTGCCTCTGGCTAAGCCCCGCCCACCAAAAAATGTTATACTGTTTACTAACAGTAAAAGAGTCTATAGTCTCATCACATGATCAAATGGAGACTTGACATTGGACAACAGGAACTTATATAATATCCAGCCATCATCATTGACTGTAGTTTATGTTAAATAACAGTATAATTTTGTTATTGCCCCCCACCCAAAACAAAAAATTAAAAACCATGACCATGGTAGGTTTCATTTTTGGAGGGCCTTTAGCAAGTGGCACCATTTTCAATTAAAATGTGCAGTCCCTTTTAAACACATTTCTGGGTTGGCAATCTGCCCGTTCTCCACCCATCACAGTTGGAGTTAGGGCTGGGCAATTAGAAGAAATTGGACTATATATTGTCTTAGATTTTGGATAGCATTGTATCATGATATGGCATAAATGGTGTCATTCTCTTGTTTTAAAGGCTGCATTAGAGTAAAGTGAGGTAAATTTATCAACTTACCAGGCATTTTATTCGTTGGAACACTTGCCTTAACCCACTTAGTCGTTCTCTCCACAATATTGATGATTATTGATGGAAAATCTCATTGCGGCACAAGGCACAGGGTGCTAGGTCAGACATATTGTTATGTTTGATTGTGTCTCCCAATCCCAGCATTAAGTGCTTTTGAGGAGATTTAAGAATATCGGGATACTAATCGTGTCTCGAGATATAGCCTCAAAATTTTACATTATAATTTTCAGGACATATCATCCAACCCCAGTTGGAGTGCCTGCTTTCTCCACAGTCCCCCCACCACATGCACCCATCCATTTATGCCCCTGATATATAGTACAGAACGAAGCGTCAAAAGGTTGGTCAGATGCTTTGTAGTCACCAATCATACGACACAAACATGCATAATTATAAAAAATATTACATCCATTCTGACCCAAAAATCTACGTCTGTGTATCTGCTCTGTGTCAAAATAAAACGAAAAATCACCTCATCTGTTTTTGGTAAGTCAAATCCTTTTGTCTTTTCTATATTCCACTCCGGTTAAGGGTTGTGAAATCTTTTTTCCATTATCCATGAATAGAGTGTGATGCTGTTATAATACTAACAACCCTAGATATAATCTTGGATGTATTTCTTATCCCCAGACAAGTCATAATGCCCCCTTGAACATCAATTCAACTTTAGATTTTGCTCAGCTTTCATTATGAGGCAAAGTGCTATGTGGCTTACAAAGACACACTGTTACAAAGCCTGATACAAAATGTCTCACACATCATGAAAAATGGGAGTGTTAATGAGCACAATGTAGGCTGCAGCTCCCCGCCACAAAGAAAGTTATGATCTGTTCTCTTTGGCTGCTGCGGAGCCTTTGACCCACTCTTTGTTTACCCCATCGCAGTACATGATTCCCACCTCGCTTTGTCTCACACCAGTGGGTGCTTCATGTTACTAATGACAGGCCTGGCCTAAGAGAGGGTGCTTAACCAACAACTGGCATTTGGCACTGTTTTATCATTAGACACGCATGTCTCTAAAATGCAAGCTCCAAGGAGCAGAATAATTATACAAACCAATTCTTGCTGTTGTTAATTAGTCTGATCTAAGGTTGGGTTGAAGTGTCACCATTGCAGGTTGGAAGATGCAACTTCCTGGTGGAGGTTGATGAATGAATCACAGCATGCTACTAAGAAGCCGGTAAGTGCTTCTACAAGCCCATATGCTGCCTGTAACCATGTCTGACTCATCATTGTCAGAACCGCTTTGCAGGTGCATGTTTCGTCTGGTCTCGTGTGGGTTTTGATGCTATAAACGTAGCATTCGGATGAGGTGGGTAATGCAATGTTTATACAGTGGACAAATGGAGTAACATGATATGATATAGAATGTAACTTCATCTGTTTTATGCACTGTATTATTTGTTTAGTTTTTTTGTTTTACAATTAGAGCAATCTGTTGAAATATTGTGACAAAAATCTTCCACTTGTTTCCTTTACAAAGAAGACCAAAGACGACATAATCATGTCTTCTGTTTTGTTTTCCCGTGATTATTTTTTCCTCAAAGTTCACCAAGCTTTGTTGTATTCATGTGATCACAAAATAACTGTTGTCTGATCATTAAGAAAACATAACTAGTTATGGCAGGTGTTATGTTGCAAGCACGGAATAATTTAACTGTTATGACTCTCATGATCACAAAATAATTATTTGGGGGATCTTAAAGTGGAAATAGACATGTTTTTTTTGCTTTAACTTATCATTATGAAGTAAATGTTGATTGCACAATGTAATGACTATAATGAAACCATCTGTGTTTAGATTAGATCCCTATAAGCCCTGCTTTCACCATGCAGCTCTGTCTGCCATCGGGTATAATCTCTTGGGAAGATGAAGGCTCAATGTACGGCGCCAAGAAGTGAGTGTCTCCAGTAGTCATACCCAGTTACCAAAGAGTACCAGTGTAAGTTCTTTGCAGTTATTATCTCCAGTAGTGGGGAAGTGGTAAATGAACTCCTCTTGTATAGCACCGTTCTAGTCTTCTGAACACTCAAAGACACTACCAGTCATATTCACCTATTCACACACACATTCGTACACTAGTGGCCGAGGCTACCATCGTTTTTAACAAACTCACACACCAATGGAACAGCCATCAGGAGCAGTTTGGGGTTTAGTATCTTGCTCAAGGACACAATCCCCCAATCCCAAATGGTTCCCTTACAGACTCGTTGACTCAAGCCCTAAGCCCTTACAGACCTAGGACCAAATCTATTTCTTCCCCTTAGCCCTTGTCTTGGCCCTTCCCCTTGGTTTTGCGCGTTCACGTGAGGGGAAGTGGTGTCCCAATTCTCCATTAGTTTAAGAGCTAACCTGACGCTAACCTAAGGGGAAGAAATGGAATTGGTCCATTGACATGCAGACTGGGGGAGCCAGGGATCAAACCGCTGATCTTCTGATTGGTAGATGACCGGCTCTACCAACTGTATATTAATTTTATCATTAGTTAATCTTCTAATTTATTTTTTAGGGATGCACCAATATGAATTTTTTCAACTGATACCAATAAGTGATAATTACCTGCTTCTCATGGCTGATAACCGACATCCATCCATCCATCCATCCATTTTCGTAACCGCTTATCCTCTTGGGGTACACTATCACAGGGCTGACACATAGAGACAGACAACCATTCACACTCACATTCACACCTATGGACAATTTAGAGTCACCAGTTAACCTGCATGTCTTTGGGCTGTTGGAGGAAGCCGGAGTACCTGGAGAAAACCCACGCTGACACGGGGACAACATGCAAACTCCACACAGAAGGGCTCCCTCCTGGGATTGAACAAGAAACCCTCTTGCTGTGATGCGACAGTGCTAACCACCACACCACCCCTGATAACCGACATGAAGTCCGTTAATGTACACCTGAGGGCAAGAAAGGCTTAGATGTACGGAGAAATTCAATATCCCATAGATCTGACCTAACCACATCAAAGCGACATCACTATTGTTAACACAACAGCAAAAAACCTGCCAACAATAGGCTGTGGAAAAGAGGGAGATTTTCTGGGTTATTGTCAAATGACCTACCTTCAACGCCCCCTAACTTTAAAGTTAATTACTTATCTGGTGTATTAGTAAAGTGTATAAACTACACTGCAGAGTGGAGTCTCTACTAACAGAGACAAACATTGAGAGCTGACATCGGCAGGTCTGCGTTACATCTGGTGTATGAAGTGTTTATATCGTCACGCTGCATTTTTAGAAACACACCTGGGCACTGTCTCACCGTCCCACGATAGACTAGCCTACAACTACCAAGAACAGCGATGTGCTATTGAGTCACCTCACACATTAACACTTAGATCAGACAAACAAGCAGTTGTGTCTCATACACATACACACACAGCCAGAGAGGTTAACGATACAAATAATTGCTAACTGTATCATCACATGGCTAGCGGTTATTAATAAGTTTAACAACAGAGTTGAGCCTTTTAAAAGCTTGGTGTTGGATGTTACAGTAGCTGCTGCTGTTAATTGGCTTGTGCTGACATTTTTGAGACAGTCAGCGCTGTGTCTAACCTGTGTCGGTCAGACATCAGACCCCCGACGCAAACCTGTTGTTTTTCTCTGGAACTGTGAAAGACGTCGACATCACGGCATGTTTGGCCCTCATGACAGCGTGCTGCAGCTGTTGTTCTCCTCTGTGTTTATTGTCAGCTCGCAAACCACGTTTAAAGGTACATGTATCGCCACTCACTGTGTCGGTGTGAAGATGCTGCCCTTGTTAAGTCAATGAAAGCAGTCTGGGTTCATATTATCGGCGCTATTTTCAGCTGTAATTTCAGTTGGAAGAATGCGTAATCATAAAAACGTCCCATTATTGGCCCAATATATATCGTGCATCCCTGATTTTTTTTAAATCAAGCAATTATTTGGTCTGCAAAATGTCAGGAAAATAAAAAAAATCATAATAATAATTTCCCAGAAGCAAAGAGGACATCATAACAGAATAAAACAAGTAAAGTCAACCTCAACCAGAGAGTAATTGACTGTTTTGCTTAAATTAACATTATTAATTGATTAGTAAAATTGTTGCTATTTTAGTTTCCTCCCAGTTGACTAATTGATTAATTAACTAGTGTCTAAGATCTAAACCACATCATCAGGGGCCTTTTTATCTGTAAAACAACTCAGCTCACACTGTAATGTAGATATATTTTGACTGACACTCTGTTCCTTTACATCATATGAATTGTAGCTTTCCACTGTCATTTTCTATCCATTCATATAAGACATCTGGATGGCAACCTTGGAACACTTTGTCCTGCCCACCTTTGCGTGATTATGAATTCAAAGCCTTAGATGCTGAGCTGGTGTTATGATAATGTATGGCACCCCTCTGTGATATACAAAATTGGTTTTGACAACAGGCTAGCTTTTAGATTCACACTGCCCTGAGACCGTAGATTTAACATATAACACACATCACACAAACCCCTTTCCCCGTGGTAAGAGTGGAGGAGGGGGGGCTAACTATTCCTGAAAGATGTGAGTGGCCAAGAAATTCATAAAACACTGTCGTTTTCCCTGACACACACTCGCTGGCTTCTCCCTGTGGATCTCCCCTCTAGTTGAGGGAAATGTGCCCTTGACAGTCCCAACGTCAGCTGTGATTTTGTCACTCAGTGGGCGAAATACATTGTGGTGCTGCAGACCTCTTGGATGCTAATAACCAGAGGGGGCAGTCAACCCTCCTGATAACTCCACAGTCTGGTGAGAGTTACCAGCTCTTTAGCAACTTTAACAAAGAAACCGCCACAGCCTTTCAGGTGAAAATAATGTTACAGTAGGTGCCTCTGCATCCGCCTCTCATTATATTATCTGTTATTGGCCGTATAGAGTGTTACACAGAATCTTAACTAGCTCATTATTTTTGCAGGTACAGTGAGTTTCCTCTTTTTAGCTACAAACGGCTGGTTGCTGAAGAAAATTAAAGCAACAGCTCTCGAGAGCAAACACAAATGAGGTTGCTGACATCGGTGGAAGGGGATGTCTACTTCACTGAGCAGCAGAGGTGAATCAACACATTTGGCTTCCAATCGAAGACTGAAAAAAAGACAGACATATACAGACACACCAACCTGTGAGAGGACATCAGTAATGGGCTCACATTTTCCTAATCTCCTTTGATGGATTCAGGCCATGATTTTCATTTAGTCCAAAAGAGATAACCAAACTGTCAGCTGTGCTGCTGCTTTGCTTTAATCTCCGCCTGCAGCCAATAATCACCCTGCAACCCGCAACCCTTTGTCAATTGTTAATCTTGTATTGAAGACATTTAGATGCCAGGATGGTATTCTGCATCCTAGGATAATCCAGGAGGCCACTGAGGAGAAGCAAATTGGATTCATTATTAAATTTTGCATTATTAAAAAGACAAATGAATTGAGTTCTCCAAAGAATCAGTGGAATCAATTTAAAAAATAATCAGGAACATGCAGATGCATATCACGTCTCCTGCACACTGACAGGAAGATTAGCAAACTATGCACTTAAAAGACGAGGACAATCTCCAGTGTTTACTGTTTACTGAAGTCCTTTGGAGGAGCTTATCTTAAAGGTATTTAACACAAGGTTGCGTGTCTTAATATTGTCACATACACATATAACGTACAAGCCTGTTTATACCTGGTGTTAAAACGTGTCTTCGAGCATTCAGTCACAAGTGGACAGCACTAAACACAAATGAAAACGACCAACACCATCCATTGTGGGATCGCATTTGTGATCTGGGATGCATTTGACCACGTATCTTTTGAAGTGTGAATGCTAATGGGTCCTAATGCATCCCCAGCAAACGCATAACAGGAAATTATGTCGTAAGTGGGATTGTTTTGATGACAGCGTGCGATCACTTCATGACTTACTTATTTTATGAAGAGTAGGACGAAGTGTTAAGTGACCGTCCAGCGTTTTGCTCTGTGAAAGGAGATGTGTTGAATAGGGATGTACGCAATTGGTCCACAAGTTGATTAAATGTTGCAACCCTTCCTAGTTGGCACCAGAAGTACTACCCAGTCACTACTACTTATTATTAAAAATCAAAATAGCAAGAGGAAAACGGGAGTAGTTTGGTTGGCGAACCAAGCCTCATGCCGGCTGGATATCGTCTCGCTAGGCAGACTGAGAGAGATGGTCTTATAGGGCGTATAGAAGATTCTTAAAAGCCTGGACGTGTCAATTTTAGTGCAGACTAATGCATGAGAGTTAGTTGGGATGTTAAATGCACTCGAAATAAATGTTATTTAATAACTTTTATTTAAGAAATTGTCATGTTTTTTAGGATCATGTGCAATATTCATAATACACAGTGCAGAGTGCCACATATTTTAATGACTTCAAATACGATTTGTTGTTGAAAAATGTGATTAATTATTTCAAATGGCTCTTAAACACATTTTACATCTGTAAATTGACCTTATAGATAAAATCGTGCTCAAGTTTGACTGTCTTCTAAATGTTTTTTTTTCTTTTATACTGGTCGACTTGTCTAAAGCCAGCGATTTGACCAGTGGAGTTGCAGGTGACACCATCAGCCGGCTTGAGTTTAAACTTCCATTTAATCATCTGGGAAATTAATCATTAGGAACATCCATGGAGTTGAATTCTGCTGACAGTAATATCTCCAGCTGTACCAACACAGCTGCTAACAGGACTAGTGAGCATGCCAGTGAGGGGACCTATTGACTGGCCCTTTGACCTACTAGTGTAAGTGACCTAGGCAGTAACGAAATCGAAACACAAGTGGTCAGCTGAAAATGCACGATAGGCACAGGTGTGAACAGCAATGTGTCCTTTGTATCATCAGAGTGCTTGTTAATACAAGGTGTAACCAGGCTCTGTGTATCCTGTTAGTGAGAGTGTAGTGAAATGCCAGCATAAAATGTGTTTAAGTGTGTGGTCACTAAGGAGATTTGTTGAAGCGATGGATCCCATGTCCTTCATTATCTGGCTTTAAACAGAAAACTGAGTCATCTTTGGCCTTAATACATTTGTAACATATTTTATATTGCTTTGGAACCACAGTAATTATTTGCAACGTGTTCTACACGACTCTATATTCATCCTGTAAATTCACAAAAACCAGAGCAGACCAAAATACAATTTCCATCTCTGAATTCAAACCTCTTTGCACAAATTAAATTGCGCAGCTGAAATACCAAATAGGACTTGAGTGAATCGTGACATTCACAGATAAAAATCTCCAGACATCCTACAAGTTTAAAAGTGCGGCCTGTGTGCTTCAGTTAATGGAACAACAGTCTGTGGTTAGAATGAATCAAACACAGATTGATTGGAGGGTCACTCCTGGCAATTTCATAGGTGAATATATTAGCAGAGGTCTTCACATTTAAATGAAAAATCTTAAATAACTTCCCATTTGCTATTTGCCTTCACTGTGCAGCATACAACACAGGATATGCCGAGGCATGCTCAAACAGAAGAAAGGCAAAGGAGCCTGATTAAAGTTTATCTTTCAGGGCAATAAGTCTACTGGCATTCATTATTGCTTGTCAGATTGTAAATGGTCTCTGGGAACGATATTATGCAAGCTCACACACATATGTTAAAGGGAATGATTTAGTTGCGCCGTCCAACCACGCTGAAACCTGTTTGTCCCCGGGTATGTCAATGATCAGTCTGACTGAAGGGAACATCTAACAGGTCTGAGCCACAAAACACTACACACGCACACAGGACGTGCCGCGCGTCGTATCTTTGTGTGTTTTATTCATGAAAGGAAATTAAATAATCTCTCAGTAAATTGGGACGGCTTCAAGGAATTAAGACCTCATCCCCAATGACCCTAAAACAATTATTTTGGAGAAATTTATACCAAAAGACGGGGGGGCTTTATTATGATGGGATTATCTTTGTGTAGGCTGAACTATTAGAAAGTGCAAAGGGAATTTTCCACACAGCTCTAAACCAACGAGTGAAAGTCACACCTGTACAGTACAATACTCAACTTCAAATGTAGTGTCGGTGTTCAAAATATGTTATGAATTTAAAGTAGATAGGTGTGTAGTATGTAGTGTACTCAAGATAAGTCCGTATGACATCAAGAATATTGGTTTCATGTTGTAGTCTTTCTGTAATGTCATGGTTAGTGTAAATTTGATACCGTCGTACATTCATTTGTATTAGAAATAGAGAATTTGCAATTGTTTTCTGACAGGAATTTCGATGTACCAGTGCTTCTTTCTGACACACGTCTCTTTCCTGCTTGGTAATATTCAAATGAAATGTACATTACACATCACCACCTCGACTACCATGCATTTCTCATCAGTTCTGAGACCAAGTGGATTATTTGGACAGTACAAACCAATGCATGTTAAATTAAATGTACACAGTGTTTCCCCTGTATGCATTTAGCAGTGGCGCTGCACCACTGCTAAGTGATTGGCGCCACTGTTATAAAAATCTCCCTGCAAGGAATTAACTCACCATCTCTACTTCGAACAGCCAGAGTCGGGGATGAGCAAGGATTATAAATTGAACAGCCCGGGATAAGGATGTTCAAATGGACGACAGATTGTTATACGTTCTAAACGGTTTGATTGGTGGTCATCATAAAGGCTGATCAGAGAACACAAAACAAGTGAGACAAGCTGTCGCAGTAACCACAGAGCCCACACTGTAACTAACTGCACTCCCTGAATAAATATTATCATATTTTTGTAAAAATGAAACAGAGATTGCAGAGAGAAGCAGACAGAGGGGTCTACAGTCTGTGTTTGAAGGATATATCCAGGATGTCAAACTGACTCAGCAGCAACAACAGGTTCAAAAGACAAAGATAGTTAGAAGCTAAAGCCGAACTATAGGCTACAGATCACAGTGTAAAAGTGAACCACCACATCACTGTATGAAATGTATATCTTCTTCCAACGTCTCCAGGTAACGAGTATCATTAATACACGACGTGCCCCAGACACAACATTTAGCTCCAAGTCCACTCAACCACCCTGAAAATGAAGGAAATCTGAAACGACTGCATTAGAGTCAATGGAGCACAGCTGTGTTGTTGTCAGACCCTGGTCTGAGCCCAATGCTACATTATGATTGGCCAGTCTGCTTCCGGGGGCGAGACTTAGCGAGGGGTCAATTTCTCTTCTTCTTTGAACACAGGCATATCTCTGAGGTGGCAAGTTGAATCCCTCGCGAGGGCCTATTCTCTGGTCTAGAGAGAGATGGATACCCCTCCAATCACTCTCTATATGGGCCCCCCAACCCCATGGACCCTTGTTTAACCACTGCCGGCCCTGTCTACATTTACGCCCTTGATTTGGAGAGAGCAGGGGCAATTGTTAGAATTTTTGGTTTAGTTGTCATTTCTCAAAAACCTCTTGAGGTATTTGGATACAAGTTTTATGTAGGTAACTTGTATCTGTGTTCCACTCGTTACCAGTCGTCAGTTCTTTTTACACGCAATATTAGAGTCACAATAATGGTTGAAACATAAGATGCCATATGTTAGATCTTCCCCCACGTGGAGGAGTGATCATCATAGCATATGGGATATGGGAAGCATTTATTAGAGGTAATTCAGCATCTAAAGCTGTGCTCAAATATGTGTCTAAAGCCCTTCTTGTGTCAGTGGAGGCACAAAATAAAACATTTGCACTTCATCACCCTGGGGGAAACACTGTACAGTAAGTCAAACTGCAGTGAGGGACGTTTCTGATCAGTTCATCAAGAATGTTTTAAGGGTCTCCCAGTTAAGAATACTTGATCTGATGCAGAGCTGTAGTTTTATTTTTCGGCCCATTGTTGACTATTTCTGGCTTGACACCATCAGACCAAATCTGAAATAAGAGGTACTCTAGAACCTCTCAGTTCATTTTTAATTTCCAGGGCATATTATCAATGGCAGTAGACCAAAATGCCTCTGGACACAGTTTGATAGACCCACAGCCAATCAGAGCAATGAATGATTTAGTGTTTCTGAACAGGTGTTCTCAGTTGTGCCATCAGAATTTGAAAAATGTACTTCAATAGAAAGTTCCACATCAACTGCAGCCCTCTCAGTAATTTTCAAACTTGCTTCTTTTTGCTAAGCTAGTTTCATGCTTGCCGTAGTGTCCCTGGCACGAGTATGACATTACGTAATTTCTGCCAAGTGCATAGGCTCCGCAAACTCTTAGTGAACCATGCGCACTATTAGATAAACAGTCTGATTGGCCCAACCTGTACCAGATTGACTGGAAACATGTCTGAACGGGAGGAGGACCAGATGTATCTGCCAAGGCAACTAAAACATTAGCTCCCAGATTTGTCTGGTTTCCAAGCAAGCCAATTTGTATGTTAAGTTTTATTCTACAAATCAGTTGGAAGCCTGTTTCACATGTGATTAGTGAATGTGATACAAACATGCACATGCTGAGGGTGCTCCACGCCTTTGCCCCTTGATGCCCAAAGTGCTCCTTTATAAGACTTTTTTTGTGAAGGCCTGCTCGTGGCCCTTATCAAGAATAATGTATAACGGTGGCTGTGGCTCAGGAGGTAGAGTAGGTCGTCCCTCCCTGTCTTGTTCAGTCTGACTGCAGGTTCACTCTGCGGTCAAGCCAGCTGCTGCTTGGATTTTGATGCTTGTCCGTTATGCAGGATTTATACTTCTGTGTTGAACTGACGCCATACCTATGGTATAGGCTCTGCTTTGACGTAGAGCCTATACCATACCCTACACCAGCTTGACATGCACCTCCCCAGAAATATAAGTACACGTCATGGTGACACAGACTATCAAATAACAAAGACTGCAGTTATTTTTATGTTATGTAATCTTTATTCACACTGTATTTATTAATTAAAACAACATATGTCATGTATTGTAGCTTAATTCCTACACAAAAATGACAGTATCAGGGCAGCAGCAATCTTTGTCAATCATTCTCTGTCTATAATTTTGCGCCCTACTTGAGCCATTCCCACCTCTATTTATTTTTCACCCAGTTCTGCTGTATTAACACCGGCTTTAATATATTTTTCCTCCATCTCTCTACCCTGCTCTACTCTACTTCAACGCTACTTAGCTCTCTCTCTACTCTACCAGTGGACTACCACATCCACCTGTTGCACAAAACACACACAGCAGTGTTTCCCCTAGGATGGAGTTATAGCAGAGGAGGTGAAGCACACACATGAAAAATAATTTTCACATGTGTGAAACTTTTTTGTATGCTTGCAAAGCACAGCCTGCTGGGATGTTTCTGTGTATACTGGCACCAGAAGGGCTCTTTAGGACTAAGTACATACAGTACATGTGTGCACAGTAATTAGCAGGTGAAATGTCTGTCTAGCTTACATATGAGGTGTCTCAAGATTTAGGAAAATACAATTGACATGCTGCTGTTTTGTGCTATGACCTATTTAAGTGCTGGCAGTTGTTATTTATGTGACAACGCCTGAACGCAACACAAGTTCAGCACAAAGAGTGCCGTGCTGCGCTGCTGTGCGAGCAGTGTGTTTGTCTGTGCGTAACAGCAGTCTGTTGTTATTTACACACTGTCCAGAACAACAACTTTGTCAGCTGACAAACTGCACCGGGCTTGGGTCAGGTTATGTCAGGAAAATGCGGCCCGAGCCGCTCTAGCGTGCTCACCTGTGTGTGTGGCGGAGGAGAATTGTTAACGCGTGACCATGGAGAGACAGAAATGACACGATGGCATAACACCATAAATAGTATATGTTATTATTGCGCAAAATAATATGACTTAATTTATGAAGAGGTAAGACAGTGCAGCATGTAGAGAGGCTTCAGTGATGATTGGCTTCACTTGTGCCATGTAACTAATCAGTGGGCACTGTGGGCAGCACATTGTTACACAGCGTGTGCCTGTGACTTCAGGCAGAGAGACCGCTGCATCAGAGCCGTAGGAGCGTGTTTTAAAATACATTTATTTTATCAATTAGTTATTAACTTTTACTATTTTTAGCAACTTGCACGATCGCGCAAGTGAGTTTTTAGTTTACATGCCCGACCTTGAGTTTTACTTGCCCCGGGTAATCGGGCAATCCTTATTGTTGAGCCCTGTATTTGCTAGGCTAACTTACACAAGGTAAAATGCAATAAGCTTGTGCTAATAACATTAGCATGCTGTTTTTGTATAACATGTTTAGTATAAGACAGTTGTTTTGTCGGTGAACCCTGTGAGTTGTAATGGAACTGAAATTCATAATGTTTCCTTTGTTAAATGTTGCTGTTGTCCCTGGCTTTATATGAGTAGAGGAAAAGTCTGCTAGCCACTAGGCTAATTTATACAATGTAAAATGTCATAGGCTTGTGCTAATAACATTAGCATGTTGTATTTGTGGGGAAAATGTGTCCAGATAAAGACAAGTGCTTTGTCTGTGAATCCTATACCAAGTAAAACAACGTTATATTGCACTTCATATAAAATCCAATTACAGTCAAATTTGAAGTTAAGCTATTGTGCTATTTTTGAAAGTGAGCTCCAAATTTAAAATATCATCAAATAGCCCCTTAATCTTTCACCTGCCTTAAAAACCTTTCCTCACAGGTTCAGTAGAAGGATGACCCTCACTATAACCATTCAAAGTTTAAAAAAGTTTTACTGTGCAGTTTTTGAGAAGTATGAAGGTAAAGACTCCTCAATTTACATTATAATGCTTTCATAATTTCATCATATTAGAAATTGTATTCAAAACATCCTTGATAGGTTATATTATAATGTCAAAGGATTTCTGTTCATGATGACCCTGACTGTGTCCAAGTCAAATTACATGTGATTTCATTGCAGAGAGGAAAAGTCATCTTATATTCCAGTACACTCATAAATTACACGTATTGTTTGTCATAACCCCCTCTTATTTCAGGTGGATGACAGTGACAACAGTATGATGGTTTTTTTTGGTAATGTTTCATGTTATATTCTGTTTGAATATGGGTTGTTATAATTCAACAGGTTATGTTGGTGCATGATGTTTTAAAACATTGTCTCATGTGCCCCTTTTTAACTCTAAGCACCTGCCTGTTTGAAGGTCTCTGCGTGGCCCCGGATACAAATCCTATTTTTGGTACTCATTCTGCTGCAATTAGATTCATAATTATTTCCCCCTCCTGTTGCAGGCTGCTTTTCTGGTGTCATATACAGCACAAACGACTGTAGCAGCAACATCTTTAAATAGGCAGGTGTACTCAACCTCTTCCTTTGATATCAGCAAGGTTAGTGACGTATAGTATCCACGTCATTACTTGAATTAACTACAAATAAGAACCAAGGAACAAAAGGTTTTAACTTACCATCTGCAGCATCTAGAGGGCACATTAAGACTGAGTTAATAGTCTGTGTGCTTTCATTGTTGCTAGGACAACCAGTGTACAGTAAATACATAAAAGACTCACACAGCTGGAACACATAAAATCCCACCTGGTCACTGGCACTGTGCAAAATGACCCAGACGTATTAGATTTGAAATAACACATTTTCTTGTTGTGTGAACATACGTTGCTTTTTGCTTCTTTCTGGAGAGAAAACAGGGACAGAGATTCTAAAATCCAGCCTGACCTGAGCTGACTAGTTTTGATTAGCTGTGTCGTCTGAGAAAAGAGAGCTCCCAGAGTGCGGCTGCTCAATAAAATCTCATTGTCCCAGGGAACATAATGTTGAAGTTTACCCAGCACTCAGGCGGTCGCTCTCTCCCATAGATTTCTGTAATGTAATACTTGTGGCAGCACACACATCATGTTTGGCCTGAGGAAGTGACTCATGCATGTCTTTCAAACAGAGTCGTGCTTTGAACTTGTTTATTGTGTTGCCTTGTGTGCCTCTACCATACAAGCTAGGGACCAGGCTGCGATTAGTCTTGTGGATGCAGGAGTTTGAGACCCCGATGAAGACCCTGGAGCAAGTCAATAAAATATACAAACAACAGGTCTGTGCCGTGATTATCACTCCCCAGGCTTCAGGGGCATGGGGTCCAACATCTTGAACAAATACTTTGGTAAAAATTCATGGCCAAACAGAACTGTGACTAAAACATGTTGTAAAGAGCTACATCTATAAACCTTGTATTTTCTACTTATTTAATGAAGGACTTCTGTAGGACTGAATTTTCCTAGTCGACCAATATTCATCATTTAGGGCCATTAGTGGACTAGTCCCCCGCATGTTTATAATATTAATTTCGTTTTTAAATGATATATTTTGGGCGGGGCAACACAGTGGTTTGAGTTGAAGGTGTGAGAAAGAATAGTATCAGTAACATTGTTAACACTGTGCTACATTACAGAGAAATACAAAACCGTACTAATGAACCTTCATTAATATAGGCCTATATTTTATCTACAAGTGCACATCACACACTGAGCGAGCCGCCTGTTAATGACGCTGTCGGCAAAGCAGTAATGATTGTGCTAAGTGGCTAATGGGCATGTAGCTACTGACATGTTTCAGATAATACATCATGTTTGTATTCGACCAATGAAGAAGAGTTTACATATCACCTTGGGTTCGTCCTTCACCTTCTCAAAATGATCCCACACTTTGGATTTCCTGCCCGACATGTTATTAACTAGCCTGTGTTTAGGTCTATCGTCTGTGGCACATATGTAAAGCTCTGGGTAGCCCTGATCAACTCTTCCATATTTATCAGACTGAACATTTACAGAAAAAGTAAAAGATATCTGTCAGCTGCGATTGTTTTGTAACATGACTCCTGTCTGACTGCTGAGTGTGGCCACTTCCTGTGTTTGCCCTTTCAAATTAATTTCCCACATGGTCCAGTCATATAGGTTAGGTAGCTCCTAATAGAGTTTCATGCTTTCTTGTTTTTTGTTTGTTTTTCTGCGACTAAGCAACCAGTGAAATCTTGCCGACTAATTACTTGTCAGGTCGACTAACGTTTGGTCAACTATTGGGGGGCAGACCCTTGTAAACAAGACGGTAGACATACCAGTGAGGTCATGTTCTTTGTATTTCCATTGGGAGTCGTGGTGCTCCGTTGTGTTACACTGGGAATTGAACTGCGTTATACTGACAGGTGTTTATTATTTTGTTCACGCCATTTATGTCTATGAGAGGTGAAATAACGGAAATACATGTCTGTATAACATAATACAGCTCAACAGCACCAAAAAGTACACCTGCCAAAATTATTAGAAACTCTCACCTCTAAAAAAACAGTCTAGACAAAAATGGAACTTTATAACCTTCATGAAGGTAGGATTTGTTTATGTGTTAGGCTGCATCCGTTTTAGCTAGGTGTTCCTAATAAAGTGGCAATTTATCTGCAGATTGTTTTGAACAGCCAGAAATATCTTTACCACACTGTGTCAACACAAGACAAAGGTCTGGAAGCACCAATTATCATTCTGCTACACGGGGGGAAAATACCCTGTCTTGTTTGTATTTTTATAAACTGATCACAGTTGTCTTGGGCAGCACTAAGCTCAAGATGCAGGGAAAGTGTCTTTGCAAAATAGTATTGTCAGGTAATTTGTTTTGTTGAAACATTTTGGGAGAAGGCGAGCACTGTCATAAAAATGACAAATGCTCCGCAAAAGAAAATGATTTATGACGACTGTTTGATTCAACTTGTTGTTATTAAAAAAACAAACAAAAGAAACAAACAAACAAAAAAAAAACATATTTAATCATTGGTGGAATGGATCACTATATTGGTGATGTCACTGTCGCTGGCAAATCATTTTTGATTGGCTGTGGATTGGCATAAGAGTCTGGCATTTTCTGAGGTGCGTTCACAAGTCTTTTTTTGTAGATCCATTCACCGAAAGAGCAAAGTGGGCTTCCCTTACTGCATGATCCAAATTGTTAGAGCTATTTCTAGCTATTTATATATATACATACATGTATATAATGACAAAAACTCTGTGTGTGTGTGTCTGTTCCACGTTTTTCTCCTCACTGACTCGGTCAATCCATGTGAAATTTGGCACAGTGGTAGAGGGTCATGGGAAGATGTGAACGAAGCATTATTAGCCCACTAACTATCCCACTATTGGCAATAGTGCTACTGTACTTTCAATAAAGCAATCGTACTATCAAATTCACAAAAACTGTCTGAATACATTGCTCTTCTTATTGGGTTCAGTTGACTGTTTAATCTACAATTTCCTATGACCTGTATCCCAAACACACACCATGTGAAACTGTACGTGGGCAACTGTGCACTCAATGGGTATGGACTAGTACATACATATTTTGGCCCTTTAAGCACCAGAAGCATCACTAGCGCTATCTTTTCCGTTAAATTTAAGAAATGGCAGACTTCTCTACGGCCTCACTCACACCAAAACAATCTAAACTGATAAATAGCACTACAGGTTAAAGGAGTGATATGTATTGTTTATTTTCGGGGGAACTGCTACTTTAACATTAAGTTAGGTTGAAAGATGTGGCAAAATTATTGTCCAGATTCCAATATCTCATAACCGCACTGGGCCTCTGACATGGAGGCATGAGGGCACACAGACAGAATACATTCTCTTTTTTAAAGCACTGTGTCAAAACACTGGAAACTTTCTACCCGGAAACCTCCGTCTGCAGCGCACACTGGCGTCGAAACAATATCTGAAACCAATTTGCTATTGGTGTAGAAATACCCTTTGAAAGTTAAACAAACTAACATCCTTGCCGCTCAGTGTACTCTGCCCTTGCTTGTACAGCTTGCAGTGTTTCACAAAGACAGCCGTATGAGATTTGAATAGGATACACTGACTGTCTTCCTCGATATCTTGTAGGAACCCATGTACAGTGCCAGAATTTAAATCAGTTCATGAATATGGAACGGTCCAGTTGGAATTTCCGTACGGTAAAGCAGCTTGTCACTCAGAACGTCAGCATCAACTTTTGCCCTTA
The DNA here is from genome assembly GCA_035609425.1 of Epinephelus awoara. Lineage (NCBI taxonomy): Eukaryota > Metazoa > Chordata > Actinopteri > Perciformes > Serranidae > Epinephelus > Epinephelus awoara. Next base: position 25,154,647 of record CM069299.1, on the reverse strand, counting down.
CAAGCCTGAAATACAAAATCCAGAGACTATGATAAATCTGGCAGGCCCGGCGCACTGACAGCTATGTGGGGCTCCAGAAGAATGACCTGCTAACTGTGTACTGCATGTATAGGGGGTTCTGATCCACTGCCCCTCAGACAGAAGACAGAGACACACGCAGACAAGGGAATTGGGAGGGTCTACATGCGAATACAACAAACCAAGCATGCGTTCAACTGCGTCCCTTGAGCTTGGGGGTTGTCAATGGGCTTGTTTTCCACCCTTCAGGACTGTGGTTTACTTTTCAAGATTAGAGAGGAATAAAATGGTGCACAGAGAAAAAGAAAGTTGTATTTTTGAGTTGACTTTTATTGTGCCAACTGCGATTTTTCACAGTTTGATTCTCCCTTTTTTGGTTGGAGAATAAAATTGGCGTTGAAAGAACATCCTTGATCTTGACTTTGAACTTCTATGAAGGGCGGATGATAACTATCAAAACTACAGTATGCCCAAGTTCGACTGAGAACTTGAAGCAAAGATCAGTTTCTTTCAAATGGGAAGATGTTTTAACAAGATGAGACGTGACATGATCTCAGAGAGTGAAACCAAAGTGCTTCCGTCCTTTTGTCTAATCATAATCAGAATCGGTTTTAACCAAGGAATTTGACGTTGTTCTTTGTTGCTCTTGATGTACATACACAGAAATAGACCAACAGCTAACACAAGAAGCTGAACAAGGTCAACATAAACATTTGACAAGTATCTACAGATATAAATGTATATTAAACAGTACCTTAGTTTCGCTGTATGCGCTGTATACAGTAATTCCTATGTTTATTTTGACAGCTATAATATTAACATGAACACAAGAAAGGTGAGTATTTATATTCTACTGGTGGAAGGTTGCTTTGTTTTATAAGGTTAAAGCACAGTGACTGTTCCTGACACTGTGTGACTGATGTTCAGTGTTAATCATAGTGACGGCCTATGGAAAGAAACTGTTCTCGTGTCTTGTGTCAGCACACACTGTTCTGTAGCTCCAACCAGAGCAGAGAATCTGAATCAGGTTGCATCCAGAGTGTGACCGGTCTGCATTGATGTTTCCTGCCCATTTCCTGACTCTGGAGGAGTATAAGGCCTAAATGGAGGGCAGGCTGGCAGCAGGGATTTTTTTCTGGAGTTCTGTCTATTGCAGTCTGTTCCTGTTGATCCAAACCAGACAGTGAGGGACGTGCAGAGAACAGACCGGATTATTTCAGAGTAGAATTGGATCAGCAGCTCCTGAGACAGGTTGAACTAACTGAGCTGGCGCAGGAAGTATGCGCTGCTGGGCCTTTTTTTTTTTTCTGATGGAGTCTGTGTTGGATGTCCACTTAAGGTCCTGAGAGATGGTGGATTCGAGAAACCTGAAGGGTTTCACTGCAGACACAAGCCCCTTTTACACAGCCTGCTCAAGTTGTTCTGCCTTGCTGTTCTTTATAACAATCACGGAATGGGGGAAGAATTTTCTTGCCTTTAAGCCAGCAGCAGAGGTAGTAATAGCACCGATTTAATGTCTGTGTAAAAGGGACAGCTGGCAGGACAAGTACGAGTGTGATGTTTTGATGTGTTATGTGTGCAACCTACCACTAAGACATTTAAAAATAAACTAGCAGCAGTTAGCGACTAACTCAATGAAGAAGAACAGCAAAAATGTCCACAAATTTGGGAGACAATGAGGTCCCGGGGTTCCTTTCCCTCTGAGCAGAGGGCATGAACAGCCACAGGGTCTCCTGTGGTCAGTGATGTCCTACAGTCCTCACCCCACTGTTGTAGGGTTGTTGGCTGAAAACCATTTTTTTTAGCTTTTCAGAGTAGCTCCTTCTCGCTATTCTGATCTCCTTAGTCATTGCCTTTCTAACGGTGTCTGACAACAGCTCAAAAGTTAGTGCTGAGTGGTATGACCAAACATTTGTACTGAATCACGGTATTTTTTAAGAATCTGGCAGTTTCACCATTTATCGCGGTATTTATTTATTGTGGTTTTAGTTTTCTTTTTATTGCATAGGTTTATAGACTCTTATTCTGCTGTCAGGACTACACAAAATTTGAAATATTAAATAACGCACACCAAGAATTATAATGAGGTGCTAATCACTAACAGTAGACTTGATGTGTCCCAGGCTCAGTGTGCGACACTTGTTTTCTACAATGAGGACTACACAAAATACCAATAAAAGATATATTGCCATCATATATATACTAAAGGCTTTGACTGGCGTTTTATTGGTTTCAAAACAACTTGCCAAAGGACTGCAGTTGAAAATTAGCCAGCTGGCTAACACTGGCATATTTACAGAAATGTTGATTTATGTGCATTGTCCTTATCAGTATAATAAATTAAATTGCTATAGGGTTTGCTTTACCCCATAGAATCATTAAACTATGACAGAATCAGACTGCATGATACAGTTGCAGAATATAAACATTGTAAAACATTTTTTTAGTGTGCAAAAAGCAATACAGTAAAAATAGAACTTAAAATATTTTAATATTGTTGTGAAACACAGTAATGTTTTTATATTTTATGTACTCCTGACTGCAGAATAAGCCACAGTAAACGTGTATACTCAAAATATTTTAGTATTCAAAGAGATATTTCTCAATTATTCTATTGTAAAAGTAAGAAACAAGCCAAACATTAATTCACAAGATTATGAAGTATTTTCACCCTTCAAATCCTGTGTTTTAATCATCGCTCTTTGCCCATCATTCTCCACTGTCTGTCGTGGCACCACGTCCTCACAGGTGGAGTGTCAGTACGTTCGTCATGTCCCTCCTCCCTGTTGCTTTTCCTGTCACATGCAGTGCGTTGAACAAAAGCTGCTTGTAGCCATGATAGGGGTCCCCTCGCCCATTCAGTGTAACGTTTCATTACTGTAGTGCTTTTCTTTTTACTGACACACTCCAGCCACTATCTCAGCCACACAGCACAATGACGGATTATAAAAATTCACATCATGTGGAAAATCGATACATGCAGGTCCTTGAAAAATCTTCAAATGTCTTTGATTAAATTTCACAAATATTAGGCTTTAAAAGCCATTAAATAGTCTTACATTTGAATTTGTGAGGTCTTATTTGCCAAGAACATTTTATCCAATTCATCTTTTAACTTATTTTTGTCAAATTATTGAAGCTCTTTTGCATGAAAGTCCACATTTATACAAATCTTTAAACCTATCAGTGAACCTTATACCTACTTTAATCTCACTGTAGTCACTATATTCCTACATAAAACCCACCTCTGCGTAGAACTACATATATACGACTCACCTTCATACTCACCTGCAGTGCCTGAGTAAGAAAAAGATGATACTGCAAAAATCGGTGTTGATTTTTTTTGGGTTAAAAATTATCTTTAAAGGGTCTTAAAAAGCATTACATTTGCGTGTCTGATAACTATAGACACCCTGTGGCCATTGTAGCATTTTGGCCCATGTTGGCCACTGTAGTCTCTGGCGTGGTTGTACAGGAGTCTGTCCCCATGTCTCCAGGCCTCCTCCTTGGCCTGGACAAAGCTGTAAACCAGAGTTTATTGTTGTTTTATGTGCATCAGGTTTTAGAGGGCACACACATATCGTTACATAAAGTGATGTAAGATGTCACAGTGTCAGTGAGTTCGTTCAGGTCTGGAGCTACAGCCTCAGAAACACTCCAATCAGTAGCGTCGAAGCGGGCCTGCAACTCGCCTCGTTCGTCCATCTCCTCACTGTCTTGACCACAGGCTTAGCAGATTTTAGTTTCTCCTTGTAAGTCGGGAGAGGATGAACCAGACACTGATCAGAGATAATGAGATAATGCAGATTATTGTATTTCTGGTTTAGACTGTCATAGTAATTCCTCATTTCAATAAAATTGCATTATGCAGCTGATCCAAGTTGATCCAGAAATCCTAATCCCAAAGCCCAAGAATGCCGGGTTTTTAACACCCCCCCAATCTTCTTAGATGTAGTCTCGCCTACATCCAAGGCTGTAGCAGGGCTGTGTCTGCCTTGTGGGAAAGCCAGTGTTTTACTTGTTCTGGGTCTGAGGGGGGATGGAAGGGTCAAATCATGTTCCGCCATTACGTATTCTGCACCCATCTGTACCCCAATAATTAGACTCATTCCACACCCTGCGAACTCACAGTGACCTGTTTTTGCAGAGGGAATCAAGGCTGTAGGTTGTTCTTGGGATATATCCAATCCAATTGAATGGATGAGAAGTGACAGAGGCATAAAAGCCCAGAGAGCCATGCTGCAGATTCTGAACACGTAATTAGCCCTGTCCCAGGAGGACGTGCGGTGAGTCTGCTTATTCCAGACCATACATTAGCAATGACATCCTCCTGCAAGTAGACAGCGCAAAAATGAACATTCCTTTACCGAAGAAGGGGGGGGGGGGTGTATATAAAATAATTAGCACACATTAGCATGAAATTCAGTTCTTAGAGCCATAAAACTGAGCAAAGTTGATAGGAATGGTTTTGTTTGATTTTTTTTTCCCTTTCCATAACGTGGAAAATGGTGTCTGCGCTTACACCAAAAAAATATGAAGAGCATAACAGATTGATTAACTGAGTGAAATTAAATCATTGCCACAGGTTTGACAGCAAGCTTACCTCAGAGATATGGCTCATTCTAAAAGCAATCAAACCTTAATTGTTCCACTCCATGAACACATAACAAAAAAAAAAAAAAAAAAGAAGTGCAGATTAGCATGGCAGCAATGATTATGTTTTCATTAATTTTCTTTCATAAAACTATCAGCTTAATTAAAATGACTGGATTTCTTTGACAATCAGCCTTTCTAAAAAACATTTTTCCACCGCGTGTTTGTTTATGTTAACTGCATGTTGTGTGTTTTCCGATGTGAGTCCGTTTCAAATTGGCTGAAGTGCTCTTAGAATCGTGATTGTGTCTCAGTAGTCACTTTGCTATTTGTAATCTGTTTAACCTGTTGTAGTGTGATCAGAAGCCTGTTTCTTTCTTACAGCTGAGGCTTTGGCCAAGCTAGGGAAGCATCTCTCAGTTGGAGATTATCCTTTACCCTTGAGTGGGATTCTTCACTGGAGGGATTCAAAGACGGGGCTTGAGGGACACAGATTTCCATCTCGTTTTCCGCTCTCCTCTGCCCCTTCTCTCCCCCGCTTTCTCTCAATTTTGGCTCACTTCCTTTTAATGTTGACTGTGAAACGCGGAGCTCACTTATTCAACCCACACTGTATGTGAACGTGTCTCAAAAGGTACATCTTTAATAATGCACATTAGCAGCTCATTGAAAAGCGGCGCACGATGGAATTGTACTGTATATACAATATTCTGCTTAAATCAAAGAGCTCTAAATGTATGAGCCATATCTCATTTACATACTCGTTTGGGTCAATGCCATTGAGAAATCCAGGCTGTCTGCCAATTCACAGCAAGCGGAAATCTGTTTCACTGTGAATAAAGGTGTGAGTGAAAGCAAGGATATCAACTTGAACAGCACGATATGCTTTAGCATTTCAAAATAAGCTCCCTCAAACTCTTGGCAAGTCCAAAACTGCCACAATGTTTCAGTAAAGCCATACTGTACTACAAAGCACGCCGCTTCCCCCCCCATCCTTTCATGCTGCTTCTCGTTGCCTGGTGGCAGTTGTCGAGGTTGTCTCTTGTGTTGACGCTAATGCTAATCCTGGGCGTCAAACAAATTCAACTTACTGTCCACTGTACAGAGGAAGAACTAAGAATATTATCTCACGACACAAACGGAGGTGCAGCGTTGTTCGTCAGTGTGAGCCCTGCTTAAATATTCAGTTCCTTCCCTGCGCACAGGGAGGCTCGTTTGATGTTTATGGTAGAGATTTCATGTCATGAGCAGAGTATCAGAGAACAGGTTGGCTGCAGGTAGAGCATAATAATAAGCAGTATTGATTATGAGCATTTCATGGCAGGTTAAAAGAATGTGGAAGCATAATGTTTTTTTGTTTTTTTTTATTGAAGCAAAGACATTCAAAGATATGGGGGGAAAAAAGTATACATAATACTCAAATAGTCTGGGCTTTACGCAGCAGGGAGCTGGAGATGCAAGACGTAGAGACATACAAAGAAAATGCAACAGCCATGTGTGAGCTCTCACAAGACTCCAGCTTGCTTCTGAAGCCATTTTTAATGTGCATCAATCTGTGCAATCTCCAAAAAGTCCATCGTACCAAGCAAAGGAGATGAATAAATGAGTGTGTCTGACAGAGCAGTCATCGTCAAGATCAAAGGAGAAGGAGATAATTAACAGCAGACTAATTGGTAACCACCCCGAGTTTTCATCAGATATGAAAAAGACTGCAGCTTTGCTGGATATTAATTGGAGGAGAATGTGCATTAAATATGTTCGGGTGAGGCATTTTTCAGTGGTAGATGGCTTGACACAATCATACAGCACTGGAAAGTATCAGGAATAATGAATGAATATAAATTAAGTTTAAAAAAAAAAATCCAACGAAACATGCCAGCACTCAGCTGTTTCAAATGGAAATAAATGTGACATTTTGCCTTTTATATCGCTTAAGACGTCGTGATGAAGTGTATGCCACGGTGACATAACACTGTTGGTGCTGGTAGTTGGTACACTGTATGCATGTAGATTAGAGTTAGAGATTTCTGAGGAATGTTGAGATGCCCATATGAGTTTTTCTGTATACTGGAGGATCTGTCGTCTTCAGACTCTCTGTGTTTGGTGTCTTCACACAGCTCTCCTCTTCACAAAAAAAAAAAAAAAAAATGTGGTAGAGGCGTCATGCTCCCAAGTCTCACAAGACATTGCCAGAGCACTGAGCTGTGCCAGTCATGCCATTCCTCATGAATATTTAATGAGAAATCTTGTAAAAAATGTTAATGGCCAAATGTTAATGGCTGGCATGGCATTGTTTGTGTGAATTACAGGGTTACACAGTATTTCCTCCACCTTTAATGTGTGTATAGGAGCTTTTATACGTATACGTTCTGTCTGACGGGGCTCATAGAGCAGGGTACCAGAGCTGTGAGAAGAATGGCAGCTGAATCAATAATGGACATGACCCGTGAGACATTTTAAGAGTACAATGGTACTTTTGACAGCCTGATAGTATATTGAGGAAGTTTTCCCTTTTACACCCAAATGTGAGGAAGACACAGCTGTGCATGAAAGGAAAGATGGAGTATATAGGCCCGTGGTATTAATGAGTCAACACAGGCCTAATAAACAGCATGTATCAATTTATCATTTTATCCGGCAACACGTGTAGAAATACAGCCTGGGGGAAGCAGAGCAACAGTCTCGGGCGGGACATTAAAAGCAGTATTTATAAGGCTGAAAATGCCTCATTCAGCTATGAGATATGGCATTATTAGAGGCTCAGAGCAGCAGTATGCCCTCTGGTACTATTGTGAAGTAATACTCTGCAAATAAAAGGCTTACATACTAAGATCTTCTTAATCTATTATTACATTGAAGGGGAAAGCCTATAGTGTCACTTCATGTTCTTTAAGACACCAGTACCCTGAAAAGTAAAACACACAGCTATCAAAATGTGTTGCTACTGTCTCAGCATACACCACAGGTCAGGTGGATATACACGTCCGTTAATGGGCAAAAGTCTGTCAATACAGCAATGTTTTATTAGTGAAATCAAAAGGATTACTGGTGAATATGCGGACGTACAGTTTTTTGTTTAACCACTGGACCCAAATTGTAAAAGTCGGAGCACAAAAAAGTTACCTGTACTGCACGAGTGGGCGATTCAATAATGGACAATAATTACCTCAACATAATTTTCCTCAACAGAAATGTTCCATATAGTTAAAGCCGCTACAAGAAACTTTTAGCTGGATATGCAAAAGTCTCTCGTTTCTGCCGATGTCTGTGCGTGACCTACAACAGCAAATGAGACCATTGGTGTGAAGATAAGCTATTTCTATATAGTGTATATCCATACCTTTAGGAAACTGTCTCCGGGTCCACCCCAGGTCGCTTCCAGGATGAAACAATTTACGGCACTCAGACGCCACACGTCATCTTACCTAGCTGCTTACATTTATAGTGACTCTTATAAATAGTCACTATTCCTCCTCCTCGACCCGACGTCCGCGTGGCGTTAAAATAGCAGCAGTCATCTGGTAGAAGTTATGTGAAAGCACTGAACTCACCAACAATCAGCCACGTCTCAGTCACACAGAGAAAATCCATTCCTCGGGAAGTCAGGAAATCCCTTCAGGATAAACGTTTTGTTCGCTAGCGATCTAGCATTTACCAGCCCAATCCTGGCAGTAGCCAGCGGGTCCACGGCGTTAGCTGTCCGGGGAGCCACACAGAGAGGCCGCAGGTTGTGCAGATTCACCCCGCGCCAGCGGGGATGGGGAGAGCAGGGACTTCAGGGCTGGAACACCTCATCCGGGCCGACGACAGGTACCAGCCAGGCGTCGACAGGGTCCAGCGAGTGCCGAGAAATAAAGAGGCGAGGCACCACTCCACACTCAGTCCAAGAAGCCGTGGAAGTGCTCGCCAAACAGGCCTTCAGCCTTACCAGCTAACCGCTGTGTTTACCCCGGCGGCGGTGGCGCTTACGCCGGAGAGGTGAAGCTGGGGCACAGCAGAGGTGAGCTGGGATCCCCGATAGAAGCGGGGGCGAAGTTTTCCCGTCGTATTGTTTCATTCATCCCCAAAACAAACACATGCGTTAGCCAGGTAAGGGTCTTTACAACAATACGCACTTGAGCTCATGGGAAATGTAGGCTTCATTCCAGAAAAACACTACCGCTTTTGTCCACATGGTCGCCAAAATCAACTCAAAATGAAAGTTCCTTGTAGGGGCTTTAAAGCACCATGTGCCAGTGGAGGATCAGCGCTAACACACCTTAAATGCTAGTTGCCACCTGCCATTTCAAGAACAAAAAGCAGTAGAAGAAAAAAACGAGCCCAGCCACTGTACCTATGTGTGTGGTAATGATATAACATTAGAACAGCATTCAACACACTCATAAAGATATTTTTAATATGATCGTTTTGACCGTGGATAACAGCACAGCGCTATGCACGATTAAAGTCACCACATGAGCCCTTTTTACACAGATCATGCTATAGGGTCACTACAAAGTCCCGTCTTTATGCCTTTGCATTTATACACAGAATTAAAAGTAAGTGTCATCATGTCGCTCCAGTGAGTGATTACACACAGCAGTCCAGGATCAGTTTAACACAGCAGTGTTGGCATCTAGTGTGACATAAGACACACGTGTCAGCAGCGTTTTCTAAACTATGACAATGGCAAAACATGGCAAAAACAATCACTTCCTGCTCCTGTTATATGGCAGCTGCTCTCGTCCTCTGCTCGGAGATTAAGGAGCTCCCAAATCTCATTGTTTTCCCAATTTGCAGACATTTACTGACGTTGTTCTTCCTCCTCGAGTTAGCCACTAACTGCTAATCACCACTTTTAAAATCTCCCACAGTGGGTGGCACGCATAGAAAGTCTTCAAAACGTCACACCAGTCCTGCCCACGTCCATCCTGTGGACTGTCCTGTTCATACAGACTGTTTTGGCGCTGTTGCTATCTCCCATGGCGGCTTAAAGGCAAGACCACCCTGTCCCCCCATTCCGCGATCGTACCTTAAGTACAGCAGGATAACGGCTTGATATCCCTGCCTTCACTCAGGAGGAAAAATTACCCTTTAAACTTAAAAGAAATAATGTTTAGACTGTGCTGCATCATGTTTCCTTTCAAATGTAATTAGCTAAAGCAGCACATACTGTATACCTGTGTTAAAGATTAGCCTACTATCTTACAAATACCCTGAGCTAAACCTTGATGTTGAACCACATTAACTTCCAGGCCAAAGGCATGTCTTAATTGTAAGACAGACACCTTTTAAGTTCTCTTGCCACTTACCTAGTATTTGTAGTAAGATAACTCTCATCTGGTTCCCCGCCATGATGCTGATTGTGGCTGCTGCTACAGCCTCTGCAGAGGAGGAAAAGTGTGTTGAGGCCAGGTGCTGAATTTGGCTTTTGAAGACTGCAATGCCACAGCCTTGGTGTCTGTGCCATGGAAACATGTCGGCCATTCATAGATGCACGATTGCAGTGACTTTGTGCTGAATGGGGTTGGTTAATACAACCATGAACTATCTAGTGGTAGTTTTTATGTTTTTTTTGGTACAGTGGTGGAGCTTTCATTTGAAATGAAAAAGGCGTGATTGGAATAACCCATATACTATTTAGTTACTAAAATGTTAGCAGGCTTTTACATTATGATCTTTTTGTATTTAGACATAGTGCTTTAAGCTATGAACCAGTATGAACAGTCATCAGGTTATTAAGAAACATAAAGAAGTTAGCATTACAGAGGCTAAGCTAAGCTAATCTACTTTATCATTTCTCTACTGGATAATCTTTCTGTTCTTCTAAAACTCACTCCAGCTGGCTGTGGCCATCAATACACATCAAAGACATGTTGGACTCTTATGCTAAACAGATGTTAAATGTTGGTTTCAATTAAAATTAAGTTGACGATATTTTAAATGTCTATAATGTAAGAATTTCACGTTGTGTCATTGTCAGCATTATGATGTTTTGCAAACACTGGGCTTTGGTCTCCATACCCTCACAACTAATGCCATATTTCTACGTCACGATGACGATGATTTTGGTTACTTAACAGCACAAACGGTAGTTACCAAGATGTAACTCTAGTTCTATGAGAGTGTGCGTTGCCCTCTACAACTACCTCACAACTATATGTCATATTTCTACATGATGATGATGATTTTGGTATCTTAACAGTAAGGGTGAGTCCTTGAGATCATAAACGGTTATGAAAAATTAGTACACAATTTTTATTTTTTATTTATTTTTTTTTAAGGGAGAGGGGGGTGATATTAATTGTTGACTAACTGTGATAGACTGTGTTACCTTCTCCAGTCTGGTGCTCCGAACCGTAGTTGGGAGACACTGGTTTTCTGTAAATTATCTTCACAACTTGGCTCGTTGCTGGTAACTAGCTCAACCACCCGTAGCATGAACAGTACTATTTTCACGGTGCATTCCCGTTCGTACACTCTATACGCAGCTTTACTTTCCACAACATCTACTATGTCACACCCTGATGGCCAGCATCTTAAAGTGAAGGGCTGGCCACTAACAACTGGGAATATGATAAGAAATGGTGTGAGACCAGGTTTGGCAACAGGTCAGTAGCCTACATGCTCTGTTCTATTACAACGACGCGTTGGTTAAATGGCCCGTTCAGTTGGTATTTGGATAACTGGGGCTTTACTGGTATTGTGCAATAGCACCACCCAGCGGTGAAACCTGTGTATATGTTTAGACGAAAAAAATTACCCACTCTAAACGTTTAGAGATTTTTGTACACAAACTCACCCCTACTTAGCAGCACAAATAGTATTTACCTGGATGTAACTATAGTTCTATGATTATGTGCGTAACCCTCAAACTACGAGCCCAGCTGGCCCCAGTCTGGTGTGGCTGAGATTCCAAAGGGAGTCGGCCGGGGGGTTGAGGGGTTTATTCAGGGACAGGCTATTTGCCCACTACTTCCTGATTGGGCGGTGAATAAAAAAAGATCTTTTTCAGGGTGCAGAGATGGCGCCTCGGAGGGATTAACCATTAGCCAGTAGCAAAGTCCGTACGGAATAAAACTTAAACCAACAAAACATTAACTCCATCTACTTACAGTATTCTGCATCAAATTGATGTTGGCATTAGACGTTGTCCCGACATTGAATTTTGGTTGTCGGACATCACAACCTAAATTCAACCAAATATCAACATCTAACAATATTTGTGGCCAGCTGGGAAGATTTGTTGTTAATTAGCATTTTTTTTTTTTAAAAAAAAAGAGAATTGATTTCTTGTCATTTCCACATAATTACAGGTTTGAGATAGCTGATAAACTGGTGAGAACATCAAACTCTGTTATTGAATGAACTTTGATCTCTATGCCGGGACAGAGTGTTGTAATTATTTCAATATTCTTTGTTGTATTGCTTAAATACAAGCAGCTATTGAATACCATTAACACTGCTTCCTCCTCCTTGCTCCTGCACCTGTAGATGAGCACAAACCAAAATGATAATCTATTATATAAAGTAATGTTTGTTTATGCAGCATATATAGGACAACTGCAGCTTGTAAACAAATCATGGCTCTGTGTTCTTTGAAATGCCTTCATTTCCTCAACAGTTGCTTACAAGCCAACGGTGTAATAAGTCCTCAGGGAATGCTCCTTTGCCCAATTGCAGTGGTGAAAATGTTTGAAAAGAGAAAAAATGTTAAATTAGGTGTGTGGATTATTCAGGTAGAATCGAAAGCCAGAGTGGTTGTACTTGACAGTGAGTTATTTAGTTGCAGGTCCACACAAACACAGTATTACACGCTTACAACCCCCACTGGGAGCTGTGGGTCTAAAAATGAAAGGCCTAACAACACACATTTAAATCTCTGAGGGACGCAGATGTCTCCAGTCTTTCTTGAACTGCACCAGGTCTTGTTACATCTTCCTCTGAAGTTGTGTAAGTCGTTGTTTTGTATATTTATTCTGCGTCGTTCACAATATTGCACGGCATGTCTGAGCTCTGATCCCTGCAGTCCCTGAGACATGGTTTAGATAGGGCCTAAGGGACCTTGTGAACCAGCACAAAAACACCTGCTTGTTTGCACAGTTTCTTATACAATTTACCTTCCCCGATGTACCTGCTGAGATTGTCTGAAAGGTTCAAGAAGGCAAGCAAGGGGAATACTCAGGGCAGTAGTTAGGATATGATGCTACCTACTAGTTCTAGCTAGGTCACTGACTTGGTTCTCATTACCAACAAAACCTTGCAAAACAAGTCCCTACATGTACACTGAAACCACATGTACAGTCTGTGCACCAAATATTATTGTAGATGTTTTCCCATCAAATACTGTGCAGTCGGTCGATGTGATGGAAGGGAATAGCCAACACGACAGCATCCAGTAGTATTTGGAATAGCTCAGCTTGTGGGGAAATGTGCTTATCCATGATTAGCCTCTTCTAAAGCTCCCTAACTAAACACTGTATCTTGTAAAAATGATCATTTGTGGTTTTACGGGGTCCTTTAACTATTTCTACACTAGTGACAGCTGGGTATTTTGACTGTGTAGAGGGTCCCACAGTCATCACAGTAAGGTTGCCAAGTTTGTTGCCATAGTGCTTGTTCAGGGATCTGTACCAAAACCTATGCATACTGACTTTATCTGGCAACCAGAGCCAGAGATGCTGCATGGAAGTGAAGTGTTAGGTGGCTGATTGAACTGCTTGTCAAGACATAGTTACAGAAAGTGACTTTGGAAGCACTTTACATTACAGCTCGGTAATAACATGGTAATAGTTTGATAATAGAGTATGATATAATAATCTAAGGTATATGCAGGAATTGTCGCTTTCTGTTTTTAAACTGTATTGGCAGTGAAAGTCAGTCGTCAATTCACTCTGTTATGTTAGCTTTTTTATCTGTGCTGATAAAGGTTGATTACAATAAAAGGTTGATTGTATGTATGTATGTATGTATGTATGTATGTATGTATGTATATATATGTATATATATATATATATATATATATATATATATATATATATATATATATATACAGAAAGATATATACACAGATAGATATATATATACAGATAGATATTGCAGAATCAGTAAGATCTTTTAAATCACTTCTAAAGACATATATTTTTAAGTAAGATTTTTATTCATTTTAACACATGGCAGGGCTCAACAATAAGGATTGCCCGATTGCCCGGGGCAAGTAAAACTCAAGGTCGGGCATGTAAACTAACAACTCTTGCCAGATCGGGCAAGTTGCTAAAAATGGTAAAAGTTAATAGCTAATTGATAAAATAAATGTATTTTATAATGCGCTCCTTCGGCTCTGATGCAGCGGTCTCTCTGCCTGAAGTCACAGGCACACGCTGTGTAATAATGTGCTACCCACAGTGCCCATTGATATTATGTTGCGCAACAGACGCTTCATATAATAACATAACAATATACTATTTATGGTGTTATGTCATCGTGTCATTTCTGTCTCTCCATGGTCACGCGTTAACAATTCTCCTCCGCCACACACACAGGTGAGCACGCTAGAGCGGCTCGGGCCACATTTTCCTGACTAAACCTGACCCGAGCCCGGTGCAGTTTGTCAGCTGACAATGTTATTGTTATGGACAGTGTGTAAATAACCATCAACAGACAAACAGCTGCTCGCACAGCAGCGCAGCACGGCACTCGGTGCTGAGCTTGTGTTGCGTTCAGGCGTTGTCACGTAAATACCAACTTCCAGCACTTAAATAGGTCATAGCACAAAGCAGCAGCATGTCAAGTGACTTTTTACTTTTATTATGTTCAATAAAATTGTATTTTCCTAAATCTTGAGACACCTCATATGTAAGCTAGACAGACATTTCACCTGCTCATTACTGTGCACACATGTACTGTATGTACTTAGTCCTAAAGAGCCCTTCTGGTGCCAGTATACATAGAAACATCCCAGCAGGCTGTGCTTTGCACACAGATGAAACATGATGATTCTTATTTTAAGGTGGTTATACACTAAATAAAACATGCTTATTATACTGTATTCCATTTCTACTAATATATGTCTCTAAATCCTACACACTGGACCTTTAAATATTGTATTTTTTACACTCTAACCTCCAGCAGTCGTCCACTGTCCTGGTCATTAAACACGTCTGTTTGGCTGCGTCTCCAATATCCGCTGTGTTATTCTCTTTCACTCCCACACTCCAGGACACTTCATGAGCACCAACGTTTCATTGGACATGAAAGCAGATATTGAAAGCAGTATGCAGCAAATAATGTGGCTTATATAGATTTGTTCTCAGTAAATCTCCAACTAAGACCTTGTGTTGTGTTTCAATTTCACATTCCCACAGTGCTGGGCGTATAGACAATTTCTCTGTAGTTTTTTTTTTTTTGGCTATGCCATATACTTCAGCCAGATGAGCAGATATTATACAGAATAACACCTACTGTACTATGAGTAAACACACAAAACAACACTAAAGAAGTGGCACGGTCAATGCCAGAAATACCCTACGTCTCTTATTACAGCTGGAGAAAAAAAACATAGCATTAGTCGCAGTTGTGATTCCAATGTTAATAGGCAGCATATTGGTTTGGCTCTGTGAGTGCATATCACACGTTTACAAAAAGCATGTGAAGCATCTGATTCCAGAGCACTTGTATTTGCACAGAGAAAAGATAAACAAATAATTCAAACCCTTCCTCTCTGAAGGTTAAAATGCTTCAGATATATTTTAAATGCACCGATGACTGGGCTCTGGCTGGATGTTTAACACTAAATGTGAAAGGCCCGTGTTGGTGTGAAGCCACAAAGTTAATTTGCAAAACTTTCACAGTGGCACATGTGCAATGTCAGAAGTTGCAAGCTAAAATCCTTGGCCTATCTCGCCTACTACTTGGCAAAGCTGAAATCAATCATCCAATCAAGCAGAACAACATTTGCCCAAAAAATGGAGCTGATAGCTGGAGGCAACATTCTCTGCAAATTACAAAGCCAGGCAGTACATCTGAGACTCATGTAGAGCCGCTGCTCTGTATTTTCATTTCAATTTGCATTACTAATTGTTTTATTTCTTTAATTTATTATTTGGAATGTTTTGTTAGACCTCTTACTGCAAAATAATTTCTAATCTACCTATGGGCTACAGGTAATTTTTAGGGACCGAGCCTAGAGACAGAGGACTGCTCATTTTTTATTATTTTGCTGAGCTCAGATTTGATAGATACTCATTCACATAATTCATCAATAGAAACCAGGCCATCAGTTAGCCTGTTGCAAGATTAGATGGGATTTCACTGCCACCAAACAACAATTATTTCCTTTAATGTGTTAAAATCTACTGGAATATCAGAATATGACTGGAACACACGCCGGCTGTAAAACAACCCACGAAATGGTTAAACGTTCACCAGAGATGTTGGTTTGAACAGTGCGCTGGAACGTGCCAATGTTCACAGATCGACGGCAAACAGTCCACCAAGGCATTGTTGTCAACAAAACGGCAGCGAGAGCTTTATCTTTTCAAATGCTGGTGCCACAGTGAGGACAGGGCAGAATATGGAATTATAGCACAATAATACAGATTGGCTGGTAACAAGGTTAGGAGCTGATAGGATTTGGGGAGAACCTTGTGCTGCATTTCTGCGCAAGGGTGACTGGAGTATCAAGCCCTGGTTAAGAATAATGGTTTCCCTTCAGGAGGATGTGAAATTGGATTGCTCATACAAAGTGCTTGCTGAGGATAAACCTGTGTTATCCAATTATCCACCTAAACTACATTAAAAAAAAAAAAAAAAAAAAGCAGAAGGTGTGGAGTCCTGGCAACATTGTTACCCTACACTGGAAATACACAGAGGATATACAAATAGAAGCTTATTCTTGCAAATGAATGTTATAGTGTTTTATAGTATGAATGGTGTAAAATACCCCTGTGGAGTGTGTGTGTTTACTTAATTTGCACGTTGAATGATGTGACAGTGGAGGCAAGATGTCATTCTCACTGTGTGTCTGTGATAACCTTTTCACTGCATGCCAGAGCCAATGCAGATAGCACCATCGCCCAACAGAGGGCAATAGTTTATTGCATAATGTATTTCACACCCGGGCACAGATTTGTAAATTAATATCTGTTTAACTTTCCCTTTCATAATGGTCGTATTTGCTGCAGCTGTGGCATTGTCTGCAGAGCCTCTCTTTGATTAGTGTTAAACTGCTGAGGAAAGGTTGATGCTACAGTACAAGAAGTGGCCTTGAAGAATCAGTGCTTTTGAATGCAGCAAGACTGCGTTTACTGTTAATAGCAGATGCTTTAAACGCAGACATTGATGTGACACGACCAGGAGCATTGTTTCTGATCCATTGCTAACAGACCCCTCATGTCGTTTGCAGAGATGTTTGCACAGCCTCTGCCCCGTTGCTCTGGCACTTATTGACTTTCCCTTTTTCCTACCGTTTTTAATCCCCGGTGATGATCAGAGCATCGACTGGCAGAACATCAGAAAAAGTGACAGCCCGGATCAAGTCGCATACTGTGAAGGCGCATACACACCTGTTTGGATGGTTTCAGAGCGATCAAATCAAATGTCTTCTTTTATAACAGCGATCATCATGTAGGCTGAAATCTGCAAATGCGGCACACTGATGATGTACATGGTGAGGCAGTTGTAAGTTGCTTTTGCAGCTCATTTAGAAGAGGAATTTCCATTTCCTAATGAGAGTGATTCTCAATAGGAAATACAAAAGCCTTTCTACTTCTAAAAGAGTCAGTCAGCACACATTTGCATAAAAAAGGCCTTTGATTTTGATAGATATTGCCTGCAGTCTCAAAAACATTGGCCTGGGGTGGCTCTCCAGTCAGTTAGCCTCCAGTTATGGCTGATATTGTTCTCTGATATGAAAAATTATGCACCACAATGCTCTGCTTATGAACGTGGAAGTGGCTCGCTTTACTCATGTTCGAATTATTGAAGATTACATACTAATTAGGTACTAATCTAAACACACAAACACACAGTTGTGAAACTTATTTTTCTGAGTTTTTGAGCATTTGCTTTCTACCACATGGGAGTGATAAGTTAAGAGATGCAATGAGTTTATAAAGACAGTTTTATTGTTGGCAGGATATATAAAACACCCAGCATGGGACTCAGCATCCAGACAGACCGACTAAGTAAAAGATTAAAAGTGAAACTTCTAAAGTGGGAAATAAGATGAAAACCACTGGGTTCTGAAAAAGAGAGAGGACCAATGAATTAGTTATCAACCATTACTGACAAACCCAGCCGACTTCATGCCTCTTAAAACGCAAAGAAGACGGGAGTGGAGGGGGGGAGGCGAGGGGGTGGAGGAAGGGTGGGTGGGTCGAGGGAATTAAAAAAATATACTGCATATGCTGTCATGCTCTTTGGAATATATTATTAGGTACAAATGGGGAATGTAAAGCAGTGCAATCCAAGGATAGATCACAAAGCCAATGAAGACCCAAAGCTGTGAGATGTTTTTTTTTCTCCCTAAGTGACAGTACTGCGGACCTCCCCCTGTATAACGGATTGTTCTTAAATACAGTAATTAGTGTGTCTGACGCTGTGAATACACATTTATTAAAAGTAGGAGGCCTGGGTTTCTGGGGAGCACAAGTCTGGCCCTACCTAGGCCTTTGGCACCCCGTAGCACTGCGAAGTGTCGGTAAAAACGCTCAGCAGGCATGAGAAGCGCCCTGTGCCAAGCATGATCGAGTGGAGAAAGGCAGCAGCACTGTGAGGAGCCCTCTTTGAAGGGCGCGGCAGTAATGACCTGTCCTCACTGTGTGGCCTCCAGTGGTGCCGAACCCTGCCATTGGGATGCTGCTCTCAGATTAGGCCTGTGAGTGCCACCGATGCAAGGGAGGGAGGGGGGACGGCAGGCTCCGGGTCACTCTTGTCACACTGGAGCACCAGGATGGAATTGGGCCTCTGACAGGTCTGGCGGGGGGCGGAGGCGGAGGACATAGACAGGAGTCCAATCGCCCGTTGGCCCCCTGACACCCACCACCATGTAGGCCCGTGATTCCCTGCAGCAGAGGGATGATTATCTGCATGACAGAGTCTGGTGCATTTGCAGCCAGTGACTATGATAGTCCCTGGCAGCAAGCATTTTTTAGTTCACTGTCTCATGCTCCTGTTAATTTGATGACAGGGAGCCCTGCACAGCTGCAGGAGAGGGTGTGTGGTTGCATTTCATAAATAATATCATTTAGTTAAACCGCTACATGGGACGGATGTAATGCGAAAAGAAAAGGATCACGACGAAATCCACCAGAATATGGAAAGGTGATTTAAATTTAATGCTCCTCTGTCGCGTTTTACTCTGTTGCTTTTACCCTGGTGGATAGAGCATACAGAAGGGTACGCACCATAATGTGGAGGCTATCATGATTCAGGTCCCTACAAACATGACATGAGCCCTCCAGAAGGGTGCACGACTTCTTGGCAGCATGAAATTACAAGGTAATGACTCATTTTCTGCAGCCGTATTGTATAAGATAAGTATAATGGAGTTTTCTTACTGCGAGGGACGCTGGTGAGGATGCAGGAATCTGTTGATTTTTCCAGTTATTCAGTCGTCTTTGATAAAGCACAGAAAAGTTGCGATGGCTACCATTTGGTGCTAGTTTACAATGGTCATATTCATAGCACATATTGCATCTTATATGCTCTGATAAGAAAGAATTCATAGTGGCGAATCATCAGAAGTGAAATGAAGAAGAGAAAAATATGCATGTTCCGCAGAGTTATTCTGTCAGAATAAATGATAGCAATTAAATAATAGATTGTTGAATTTGAAAGGAAATGGGTTCATTGTGGGGAAGCCTCTCTGTGATTACAAAGAGATGAAATCTTTCTTTACATGTAATGAGAAGTGTCGTCACTTTGCCCAGGCTGCAGATCCTAGACAGGTCATAGCTGGAAAATTCATTTTCCCCTGTCCCAATTAAACCCTGGAGGATCCCAAAGCCTACTGTGATGTGACATGGCTTCATATGAGCTCAGAGGCAAGGCCCCATGCAGCACAACACTCCGGGTTTGAACAAAGCACCAGCTTCTGATTATGCTCTCTGGTATTGCCCTGAGACAATCTGCAGTTCTTTTGAGGAGTTTTCTGGCTATGCAGATGTTTCAGTGCTCGCAAAGCCTGCGGTGATGGTGTGAAAGAGGACTGAGCTGCCACCAGGGATGTAGCATGTTTTCTCAACTATACTTTCTCAAGCGTTATTTTGCATCTCCACCGAAGAGGAAGACCTAGTGCATTAGACTCACATTCAAATTCAAGAGCCAGGAATTCAGCATGAGCTGAGTAGAAAATTTCCATCAGCACTTGATCTATCTTTTAAATCGGCTCCTGTGCTCCGTATTATTCCATATTATTATGGGCTGCATATTGCAGAATGACAGCATAATTACAAATCATCAGAATATTGTCAGGTTGTTAAATCATGATAACATGTACTGTACAAATGGGGATGACAGTTCGGCAGCTTCAACATTAAGGTTAGAACATACTTTTCCTTTTTTAACTTTAACCTAATGTATCTGTGTTTAAATGTAATTTGACACTAGAAATGGATCATGAGTGTGCCAGAGCACACTCAAACGCTACTACTTTAAAGCCCAGTTCAGACCAAAGATTCAGAACGAGACCAATTGAAACAGAAAGCTACTTTCAACGCGCCATTCTGCAACGTTCTAAAAACTTGCTGGATCACACCAATGCAACTAGATGAGATGGTGTATCATCTCTATGCAACAACTCTCTGTACATTAGCTCTGATTTCCAGCTTTTCAGGCTTATTTTATAGCTGAATATAATTTGTAGCTTCTTAAATATGAATGAGGACAGTGATAGTGAGATACTGGCTATAGTTGCATTTGTAGCAGTGATAAAAGGGTTAAAAACAAACAAAACAAGCATCAGATGGACTGTATTCATGATAAATACACCATAATAATATAAATAAGCAGCACCAATTAATGTCAGTGAGAATGTGTGTGTTTGAGCGGTCATAAACACATACAGCGAGTGCCAGTAGCGACCCACTGACAGACAGCGGCACACTGTGAGGGCGGAAACAGAGGGCTCGGCAGGGGAGAAGCACCTTTCACGGCAGGCAAACACATCATCTCTGTTAATTTTGACCGGACCAGTGGACTTCACTACAAGCTTATTAGCTGTAGAAACAGGTGACGTGCTTTATGTTCAAAAAACCAGCTGGCGGCGATTTGACCAGCGGCAGAGTTGCAGGTGACACCATCAGCCGGCTTGAGATGAGCTCACACCGCTGCAACTTTTCTCTGCAACCTTCTAAAACAGTTTCGTCTCGTCGCAAATATTTGATCCGAACTGGGCTCAAGACGACAATCAGGTTACTCAGTTGAATCTGGCTTGGTCAGCCTGTTCTCACTTCAAGGTGGTCAAATACAGCAGCTTGGCCAGTGGCTGTCCACGTGTGATTTTGATGAACAAGGCAACCTTTAGGGTGTGTATGAGACATATAAGGCTTCAACTAATACAGTGTAAATCTATCTACAACAATGATATCGTATAAACAGCAAGTGCTCTCACGATATTTCGGCCACGCTTTGGAAAGCAGAGCTAAATGGTAAACAAACATGGCAGCAAACAGGTAAGGTAAGACAACACATTTACATGTCGTTTTCTATATGTTCTCTGACGTTTATCCTAACGATATGAGGCGGTCTTTGTGGAAAAAAAGCTTGTTTAGTGGACTAACTTTGCACTTCGAGTATGCCCGTTCACTTAGTTATTAACAGGTCTGACGCTACAATGCGCCCCGGCTGTATCTAGGCTAACGGCTAACATGCTAACTATTAATTTTATGTCACTAGTCACTTGAAACAAATTTAGGACAGGAGGAGACAGGTTGAAATAAACCAAAATTTCCCTTTAATGCAAGCTTGGCTGTTCTGACACAGGAAACAATATGGTGACTGGCTGGTAAGAAATGATCACGAATTACAGTTAAATCACAAGCTAATATATGGTGCTGAAAACATTTGAGGTGAGAAACAGACAACACCGTAACAGAATCTTGGTTTACATTTTATCAGCACTGCTTAATTTTACTGTTTGAACTCAGTTTTATCAGCCTCTGTTTTTTACAGTACAGGAAACGGTCTGGCACCCACTTCCTTCCTGAGTGAGATGACCGTCCAAGCAGGAAACGTTACGTTGTGTTTTTCATCTTGTAACAGCACTGTCTACATACATTTCTCTGAATCCAAATTACTTCCATCTTGCTGATTTATTCCAGAGTAAATAACGTTATTCTCACCGTCTTTCTCTTGGCTGCTTGCTATCTGCCTGTCACTGTTTGATGGTGCCACAGACTTTCAAAATAAAAGCATTTCCTAAAGATGATGATATAGATCGACCTTACCAAGTAGTTTTGTTGACTAAAGTTTCCTTTAAAAGACACGATGCATGTATGGAGTGGAAATTCACACACTGTCCCTGAGCATCCAAAACTGACTCTAGAGGGCAGTGGTGTAGTGGAGGGTATACTCAGGTATACCGGGTATACCCACTTCTTTTTCTCTCCAGTTACAGTATACCCACCTATCAGCTAAACAGCCATATAGGAGAGTATGCCCACTTCCTCATCGGTAACCTACCTATGTACCTAGCAGTACACCCACCTCATCAACTACCACTACACCACTGCCAGAGGGTACCTAGTACATCATAGTTTGAAACAAAGGGCCTCTGACCTGGCTGCCTTATTTGATGAGTTGGGAGTTAGAACATATTGTTATGGTAGATGATGTCAGTAAAGTAAAATAAAAGTTCTTTCTTTTTGCCCATTCAACCCTTCTACTCACAATTCGCTCAGCACATTTTGCTGTTGGATGTTTTTTAAAATTATGTCTTTGTAACGATTCCTATAACAACTGCTGAAAGATGTCAACATCATGACAGCCGTCTCCAACACATGACCAGTGATGTCTGTGGTTTCTGCTCTCCGCATCGATTGATCTGTATCACTGTTTACTGAACTGACAGTAACTCAGCTTGTCCACAAGACAAGGCATCAGCAACAGTGACGGAAGCTCTACTGCATGTGTTCAACAAGCACCTGCAATGCACAAATACATAATTCATCGTCTAGACATCTAAAGCGATTTGATTTACTGTTTCTATAATCTTCATCATTTCCTTTTTAATTCCACCGGACCGTTTTCTTTGTTAGTCTCCTGTCTCCATTTTGTGAAAAAATGAAAAAACTAAAATGCAGCAGAGACCTTAACAAATCATATTCAAATATATTCCTGTGAATGTTCAGAAGTTAAATCATCAAAATATGATTAAACAATGCCTACAAGTGACAGGGCTTTCTTGTGCATTGCTCTCATGTTGGTCATAAATAAACAAGCAGTGCTGGAACACAGGAATCAGCTGGCCGAGGGTAAGAAGAGTTATTTGTGGCTTTCTGAATGACAGTGCATCTCACACAACATAAATATGATAAACGTCTTAGACTGAAATGAACAGTGCAAAATGGCATGCCAATAAAATTTCTAAGTAATTTCATCCTTTTTTTTTATGTAAGATGCTTCTAAGTGCCATGAAGAACATATAGGTCATCCATGTTTGCGTGTGTGTTCCACAATTACCTCAATAGTGATTGAACATAATGGCACTTTGCAGTACAAACTGGATGACATTTTCAGCAATGCAAATTCCCCGTGTGTAATACTTCTGTGTCAAGACTCTCTGAATCCAAGTCAAGACTGTTTCATTTCTTTTTATGAAGCTTGAGCTGGTGATTAGGTGAGGGTGTGTTAGTTGTTTGCTGCTTTCGGTATTTCAGCGCAGTTCAGTAATATCCAGTAATAAGAAACTGAAAATTTCCATCTCATTTATCATATATTTGGATCTCACAAAGGTACTCTCTTTCAAGACCAAAAAGTTCAAAGAGGTGGAAAAAATATTCACTACAATTTAAATAAAAATTGGATCCCAAACAAGCTATTATAGTTGCAGTCTCGGACCTACACTAACATTTGACTGGAATTCATTCATCGCAGTCCATTTCACCTGGCACATTTTCACCCCGGTGTCAATAATATGTTACAAATTTACTGGCTTGCGGTGTTAGGAAAACAAACCATGCTGATCAAATAAAAGTCTTATAAATCTATTTCCTGCATTCTTCCTGGGAGGGAAGGAGCCAAGGACAGAAACAGAGTGCAGGGCGACCATTGTAAATCCAGGACAGTTACTGCTCGATACCATCAGCAGGGGCAATGGAGGTATAAATGGTCCCAATAAAGGTTAGAGTTTTTTTATGGTTGTGTCTATGGCAACCATTTGGTTTCAGAACAAAATGTCTCTCATCATCTATGCTGTAGAGATACTACAGACAGTTTCTGACTGTAGAGGTTCTTCTTAATGCTACCAGTACCAGTTACTGCTGCAAATACTGCATGGTCCTATCTCTACCATTCAATACTATTATGCTTTAGTTTAGTTTAATTAGTTTGGATCCCCATTAGCTAACATCCTGATGTCGACTAGTTTGACTCGGGTCCGACACATAAATCATAAGGTTTAACAATTATATACAGTACATTATTATGCATTCAGACACCACTATCTATTAACAAAACAATCAGCAATCAACAAAACCATGTTCAAAATATTATCAAAGAAATATTTCACTGCTGTAAAGATGGTCTTTTCATAAAACCAGGCTGTCGATGCAGTAGAAAGAGGCAAATGTTGACCAGATTTGCTTTAGCTCAAAAGATAGAAAACCTACAACTACCAGAATGTACTGCGCCGCACCAGACTAACTACACTCTACCGCTGGTGGGTAGCGTAATGCGAGGTTGACCGTTTTCTCACAGGAAACAATATGGCTGCTGGCTGGTAACAAACTATCTCTCCACCAATGCAATGTTTCTTGGAAGAAGTAACCACCATCCCATCCCCTATTCCTTGGCTGTAATATTCTGTTATCCCCTTCCGTTTGCACACTCAGCAATCTGGATATACCCGCCACAACTATCTCCAAGAAACAATAGTGCTAAACTGGAAAAGTCAGAAAAAAATCAATACCTCACAATGGTTGGATTTACTCACACAACAGTTCTGTTGTGAGTAAATCAATTAACAATGGAACAACAATCAGTTCTGCAAAACAACAACTTTAACAGTACATTATAATATATTCACAATACTCAAATCTATCCTGTCGCTGGTGAGCTAATACCACAACACAGGTACGAACATAAATGTAGACATGCAACTGGCCAAAGTATGTGTATACGAGAATGTGTGCATGTATGACCTTTTATGTTTTCTTAATCAGTAACATCTGTAAATCTGTTGTTGCCCGTCTTTGTTTGTATTTGCAGCTGTTAGTATGTCCATACCGCCAGCATGGGTATATACTAATCGGGGAATAAAGGGATTTTAAAAAGAAAAAAAAAAGATCTGGAATAAACAGTAAGGTAAAATATGTATCACATATTCTGAAGACTGAGGCGAGCAGCAGTAGCGACCCAACTGATTCTGAGGCAGTAAATACAAAACACAGTTTCAGAATCTTAGTTCATATTTAATCAGCACTGCTGCATTCTACCATTGGATCTAAGGTTTTTCAGTCTCCATTTTTACAATACAGGAAACAGTATGGCGCCCACTTCCTTTTTACAAACTCTTGTATTACAGCCAAACAGTGCACTAAAATATGTTTCTGAAGACATTCTGTTTGAGAAATAAGCAATATGGTAACAGAATCTTGGTTTATGTTTGATCAGCTCTGCCTCGTTTTACAGTTTGATGTGACTTTGTCCGAGAGAGAGAGAGAGAGAGAGAGAGAGAGAGAGAGAGAGAGATCTTTGTATACTACCCCTTTGTACTCTTTTAAAGCTTTGTTATAACTTACTTTGATAATGTGATGAGATTTGTGGCAAGAGACATCCCTGACTGGCCTGTCTTGTAGATATCTATGTTTGCTACTGATGTACAACACATGGTCAATAAAATACTGTGGATTCTTGTTGTTTAAGACATTCCTGAAGAAGGTAAGAAGACTAGTTTGTAATCTGTTCTCTACAGGAGGCCATTTGGGGTTCACATTGCCTTTAAAAAAACATTTGTGCACATTGAACAATGGAGAGCCAATCTGGCAGCTCTACTTCTCTTCCTTTTCTTTTTCTTTTAAACAATTTAGAGGTTTTTTTTCTGTTGATAAAATAAAATCAAGCTAAAACCTTGAGCCACTAAATTGCATTTCACATCCTGGCATGTCAGTACAAGTAACAGCTTTTTGATGTATTGTCTGGTGAACACTGTGGGATAATCTAGTGCTCCTAGCTAGCTAGGTGGAAAATGTGGCACAATAGCTAATATCCCTCCCAGGGGTTTAAGTGGGATTTGTAAGGTTGGGGAACACTAGGAACCATTGGTGGATGATGCAACAGGCGGAACGACTAACCTTAAAATAACTGGCTTTCACAGTGAGCTCTGTTCTAAAATACATTTTGAAATGATTGATGGATTGTATTTATCAGAATGCTTTGCAGACCCTAAAAAGACAAGTGGAGAGTTGCAAATGATGGAGAGCACCATCACCCCTTGAAATGAATTCATACTGATGGCTGCTACTTTGATCAACCACACTCAACAGTGCTAAGTGATAACTTCAGCCCATTGTTCTGAACCACCGGTAAACTGAATGAATCTATTCAAAAGTCTGCTTTCATATCAGCGGTGTAGTTTTCTCACTCAGCTTTTTTGATTTGCAAATAATTGTATTCAATGTATATTTCATATTTACACAAATACACTATAAATTGCGTATTATGGTGAAACATCAAATAATTGGAAAAGTGTTGTATAAAGTAAATGATTTTCAAGAGGAAATGGAATGAATGTACTGAAAAAAAAGGCTTCATTTGCTACTGAGCAAATACCTTCGAAAATCATGCATCTTCATGTGTCTGCCTCCATTTGCATGAATTTGCATGAATTTACTTGCACCCAAGTGTGAAACTAACATACAGTCAGTGCTGTGCACGTTTGCACTTCACACTTTAGGTCCACACATTAAAAGAAAAGTTCACATTCATAGTTCACAATTTGAATCTTGAACTATGTTAACAGTCCCAAGAAATCAACTAATTTATTTTATTTTCCTCTTCTTTTATTTTGTTTTTTATAAATTAAAATCTCGTGATCATCATTTACTCAAGACCGGTTTGATGCTTGTCGTTTCAAATTGTAGTTCAAGGTGTTTCAAATTCATTGCCGATGTGGGTGATGTTCTGACTTTTTTTTCCAGACACGACGGGCACAATTTGCATAAAAATATGAGATTTTATCTGTTGGAATCTGTATTAATTTGTTCATAAAACTCCCTTAAATATTCACATGAACTGCCTTCAGCAATACCTGTAGCTGTTTGATCTGAATTGCCATTTGCATTAGCCATGCAGGTGTTGTGTTGAAGTCTGTTCCCCTGTCAGATAGTGTTTCCATCCTGTTAAAATGCGTACACTTACAAATACAACTGGTGAATTGCCCCCTCTGGGTTTGGAGAGAGTTACTGCCTCAAGCGAGGAAGTTCATGTATCTCGGGGTCTTGTTCATGATTGAGGGTAGTATGGAGTGTAAGATGGATTGGCGGTTTGGTGCAACGGACATCGGGCATCCAGAGAGAGCTCGAAGTAGAGCCGCTGCTTCTTCGCGTTGAAAGGGGTCAGTTGAGGAGGTTCAGGCATCTGATCAAGATACTTCCTTGGCGCCTCTGTTAAGAGGTGTTTCAGGCACGTTCCATTGGTAGGAGGCCCCGGGGCAGACCCAGGACTAGCTGGAGGGATTACACAGAGGAATCTCTTGGGTGCTTTGCTTGGCCTGCTGCCCCTGCGACCTGATCCCAGATAAACGGATGAAAATTGGATGGGATGGGGAAATAAGGATATACAAGGCACCTTATTCCCCCAACACAACACAGTGATGTGAGATGAAACATACCCTCCCAAGAAGAACGACAGAATCAGTAGTTTTAGCAAGCATCCTGAAATGACTTATGCTTGTGTCACATGACAGAGCCCTCTAGTGGTCGTAGTAATTATGACAAGAGCAAAGCATTAAGCAAGGTGACTTTATAGAGTGACAAAGTCGGCATCACTATTGTGATATTGCATTTGGCTGTGTGAGTAAATCAGCCTCAAGAAACTCTGGACTGCAGAATGTGAAATAAAGGAAAAAATACAGACCTTGTGTATCACATTTTATGTGTATTAATCAAAAGTGTTTCAACAGAATCTAAAACATGATCCTACCTGTTTAGGAGCAAAGTTGCCTACAGGCTTCAGACCAGTGCTGCATTGCTTTTCAGCCCCTTAATTGTCTCCTTGAAATTGAAAACTGATGCTCATGTTCTCCCTGTTTTAAATGGGCCTTTTCTGCTGCACATCAGGCTTCTCTGTACTTTCTATTCTTATTGGTTTCAGCCATTGTGGCTGCTATTACTTTTCTGCAGTCTCATCTTGATAGCCACAGCTCACTGCAGGCTGTGTCCCTATGACACACTCGCACAGCAAATGGCCCAAAACATACCCCAGCACTATTAAAAAGCCAATTCAGGCAAATGGGGAAACTTTGGCACACAAGGTGGTAATCAGGCACAAAGTGCTTATGTATGATAATATTTTGAAAGAAAGTGGGATCATGTCATTGAACATATCTACTGTATCAAAAAATGACCCAGTTTGGGCCAATACAGCACCATATTCTGACTTAGTTATTTTTTATTTCACTCAATTCCAATGGGTTGTCTTGTACTACTGCTATTTTAATTTTTCTGTTTGCTTCCCAGGGTTATCTAAGCAATCTGTGATGTGAACAGTCTGGACCGGAAATAAATGAGTCATAGGGAATTATAGAGGATAATAACACATTATAGTTGTTGAATCAACAGTGGCCACGGTTTTATTAAGACAGATATTGAATAGACTCTGTGATGTTTTTTGGTGGGCGGGGCTTAGCTGGGGGCAAAACAGTTCTCCAGATAATAGCCAGCACTAGTAAGCAAGTTCTGTCTGCTTATTTCGACAGTGGAGGAAGATGATGCAAGTGGTGCATTTAGAAATACTAATACTGTGTCCCGGAGCACACTCTGGCACAAACTGGACCATTCATAAATTCGTACTATTTGATATCCAGAGCACTGCGCTCTCAGACTGGCAGAGCGCACTCTGGGCACTCTGCCTGGGACGGAGCAGCGGAGCAGCAGAGCGCAGAAAGTGTGAACTTAATATTTAATTAATTCGTATCAATATAAAGCTCTGTTTCTTTGACCAACAGGGCTCTCACTTTGGTGTCGAGCGTCAGACTGACTTTACAAACGTACCATGTCAGGTCACTCACTCTCTGGCACCACGAGTGTTAAGCAAACACTGACCAGCGGGACCAGACTGGCTGACCCGTACACTCTCACTCAGTGGATGGATGATTTGACGGGATTGCTGAAAGCCTTTAATTCCTTTTAATATCTCCCCAATTTCTGACTAGGTGAATCATCCCTACATCAGGAAATACTTTTTCCCTAACCTGATATGAAGTGTGTGCTGCACATGCGAGTATTTTAGAGGATTGCCTCCGTCCAGTCCTTTGGTCTCATCTCATTCAACTCCAGTTGTCTTTATTGTTGTTGTCGGGCAGTGGCAGCTGGTATGTGATACAATCTCAGTTTTGAGTCATGACTCCATCTATTCTGGCTCCTAATAACACAACAAGACGACATTTTAAGACTCCTGTGTAGCCTACAGCCCTGCGGTGGCGAGTTGTGTTTTGCCTCCAGCTAACAAACTGACGTCACTGTGACGTCGGCCCTAAAAGGGTCTTTATCTTTTCTTTGGGTAGAATTTATTTGCATGCTGCTCTAATGGCTTCACATTAGGAACATTATATAGAAGCCAAAAATCATCTGAGCTTAAAAACTGCACAAAACTGTAAATTTTGGGTGGTATGTCTCTGTGTGCTGCCTAGACCTGACTCTTTATGAAATTACATGAACTACCAATATCCAGAGGAAGCATAATAAGCATCTCAAGTGCCTAACATGACTCATTTGCTTAACAAGACTTGAGTGGTGGCACAATGGAAAACATCAATTATTCATAACACCTGAGCTGGTAATTTGTAAGTGTTATGAGTTTCTGCATCTGGATTATGCATGGCTGTTAAAAATACCTCAGCAGCCTCACAGTACACACTGCAGGAGTGGATTTCATCAACATGGCCCGCTGTAAATCCTTGGCTCAGCAGAGGCTACAGTTTATCACAAGCACAAATCTGCTCCCCTTTCTTACTTGATCCATTCACTGATACGCAAAGGAATTCAATCAGGCCAGGCTTCCTGACATAAAAAGGATTTCTCATTGCAGTGGCGGGACTATACTGCTGAACTGACTTCAATAGCTCACTGGACCTTTAAGGATGGTCTTTTGTTGCACAACATTAAAGGTGACCCCACGGCTTTATCCCAGTGATTGAGCAAGTGCAAATACTCATCATAGGTCTGAATTGAAAGATTGCTCTGCGACATCTTGCTTCATTGAGAACAAAATGGCCAGTATCCTCTTATTTTCTAAGTTTCCACACTGAAATGACTGCAACAGTGTGTCTTCCCTGATTTGAATCTGCAGAATTGCAATGCAGTCGGGCTTTATTATTGCTGGGGAAAGAGCAGTTTTTTTTATATACAAAGACATCGGCTGGAACACACTGTGTTTCTGTAGGAAATGGTTGAGAATTTACAGGAATTCATCTGAAGTCATTAAAGAGTTCAAGTCAATACAGAGGCATGTATGGACTAGAGTGGACTTGTCCCTTTTTAATTATTCAGAGTTTCTGTCCAGCATTTATTCAGCTGCCATGAGCTTGCAAAAATCTTGGAATTACAGGGCCTGGAGTACACTAGTATAAAATTTAATATAATAATGTACCAACGAGATGCAACAAATGAGAACTGAGAACAAGAATTTCCAATCCTGGATTATGCTCAGTCAAGTTTTTTTCTTCTTTATCTTATCTCAGCCAAGCGTAAGCCTGGAGGGGATCATGCATCTGGTTGTGTGTGTGCTTGTGTGTATCAGTGTGTTCGCAGCTAATCTTGCAAACTACTAGACCGATCACCCTAATATTTTGTGTGCACATTTATGACTGTATGCTTAAGGATCTCCCCTGCAGTGATTCACAAATGTTGAAAAACTGGTTCAACAGACTATTTTCTACATTATGGCTAACTCCTTTAAACCGGCCGGTGAAGACCCCAAGTGATCAACAAAATCACACAGCAAAAGGCATATACAACAATTAGCTCGGCTAAAATCAACAAGACTTATGTAGTCTGTTGCAGGCTACATTTTGGTCTTCATCATGGCATTCCATAACGAATATGTCATGATCCACTACAGTTAGGCATGGTACAAGATCAAATAGCCCCCAGTTTTGCTATCTGCACCACTATCTTGACTGTAAAGGCGAAATTGTACTGGGCACAGCTGCACCACGTTCTGCCTGCCATGGCTGCAACCCACTTTTGTTCCACGCTCTGCATGGCGTCATACCACGCCAGGAGTGTTTCAGGATTTCCTAATTGAGTAACACATTCTCGCTCCGACCTCATCACACATTGTTGCTAGGTCATGGCCTTTCCACATAGACATATGACGTGCAAGGTAGCCTGGGTGCATCTGTTGTTGATGCTCTGGAACGCCGCATCAACTTCAGCCTGTTGCATGCATTGTGTCTTTTCAAAATACACTTCAGTTTTCACAGGAAATGCACAGTTGGCATACAGTCTCTTTCAAAATAAATGAAGTACGTCGGTACAACACCACAAATTTATTTTTTATTTTCGTCATCAACAAACACACATGGTCACGCTTAGCTAACACACACATTGTTAGGTTTAGGCAACAAAAGCACATAGTTGAGTTTAGAAAAAAAGAACGGGGTTTAGCTTTACATTCATACAGGAAGTCTGTGATTGTTGGACCCAAGCACCACCCATCCCACCCACTCTCCTCGGGCTTTTTGCTGCCTTAACTTGCATCGTTGTCTGGCCACGTTTTTCCCTGACATTGTCAGATACCATTACACACTGATGGTGCCTGGCTACGTTTCATGCTGACGTGAGAGGATGGCTTTTTTCGTCAGTGTCTGACATGGAAGTCACTGCCCAAGCGCCGATATTCAACAAATTTGGAATGAGACAGGCTTTGATTTTATAGACTTGCAGATTATGTTGATTTGTTCCTTGATATCTGTGCTTCTACCATAACTAAAAAGAAGGTTACCTAGTTAAATGATGTATTTCTGTGTTTTAATTATGTTTATTGTTATTGTTATTGTTATTAATGTCCTTCTCTGCTGTGCTGTATCTCGCAAACAAAGTTAATACTGTTAAAAGTCCAGTTATGAAATACATGGATCAAAGATTTGTGGCTGTGTTTCAGTTGTAAGAAATACATTGATCTTCATAATCATTTCATATATTTCACATACAGTGCCTGTTAGGATAAATCAGTCTGCTCTGTGCAACCTGCTATGGCTCTGTTAAAAAATAGACATGGAGCGTATTTTTATTAGCTTCAGGGATGCTTCTGAAACATGCTGTGATGCGTCATCAGCTCTGGTGGTGATCTGCACTCTATTAACCTTTTTTTTGGTTCTATATACATTTGAAGCCTATACTTTGCAAATTCTCATTTGCTAAAACATCTGCCCATACTAAGTACGGTATGGTTGAGGTTATGGACAACTTAAAGTATGCTTAGGCAACAAAAGCATTTTCTGAAGGTAAGGAAGAGTTCATG
This sequence comes from Epinephelus awoara, assembly GCA_035609425.1. NCBI lineage: Eukaryota > Metazoa > Chordata > Actinopteri > Perciformes > Serranidae > Epinephelus > Epinephelus awoara. The sequence continues at coordinate 25,122,154 of CM069299.1, read as the reverse complement.
GTTGTGGATAGTAAAACGGTGGACTGTAACAGTAACAGAAGGCAGACTCCCGCCTCCAGCATTATGGAGTCTCTACACACCCATCCATCTGATGTCCACAATAGTAACTATGCACCCATACACTCACTTCATTCCATAGCAACGGTGGTTGGGGCTCATGGGTACTGTGGTATTTAGCCTTGTTCGGCATGCCAAAGCGGCCCACAAAACATGAAGATGAATTAATGAAAACTGGCTATTACAACATATAGTACAACTTCTATGATCCTTATTTATACGTCATTTCAGTCCTTTGTTTCTGTGTTTCTATGTTAAGTTAAATTGAAGATACTGCTAAAACAGGTAATAATGAGAGTACAGAATGGGGCAAACACCTCCAGAAGCAGCTACCCCTCCCACTTTGCAGCCCCATTGCATACAAATTGTGAAGTGCAGAACTGTAATGAGAAAATAATTGACAACACACTGGGCTGGAATTTCATGGCTTGATGATAACAAATAATCTTGAGGATTTCAAGTCCTTCTATTTGACATGACATGAAATATTTTGGAAATCTTAGAAATGTTAAGTGTTGGTCTCAAATGTAGAATGTGATGAAAAGCTTAAAAAACAACACTAACACTGCACAGAGATAAATTCATTGAGCTCCAGTGTGTAGGATTTGAGGGGAAATATTGGCAGAAATGGAATAAAATATAACAAGTACGTTTCTTCAGTGTATAACCACTTTATAATAAGAAGCACGTTTTGGTGTTCCTTACTGTGTGTTCACACCGGGTGCGAATGAAGCAAATTACTTGCGTGTAATGAGTTTGGACGCCGGACCATTTTGTTAATTTGCGTTATCATGTCAGTCGCGCGAGTAGCGAGTCCGCCCATTTTCACTAGATAACAACATTTTGTCCGCCATTCTCTCCTCAACCATGGCTGAGATAACCACCATCACTGCTTTGTACCTGCTCTGGAAGTCCCAGATGCGACATAGGGCCAAACGCCGTCGTTTTTTGGGTTCACCCTATCCTGCAGAAGCGCATCCAATTCGGTGAGTTTCACCACCTCCTCCAGGAACTCCGTCTGGAAGATAGCCGCTGTCAGCGGTACTTCGGGCTGGCTGTTTGAGGACCTGTTGGCGAGGGCTGTCACCAGAATCTCCCGGCAGGACACCAACTACAGGCGCCACATTTCAGCTGCGGAGTGCCTGTTCATCTGTCTCCGGTGAGTAGTAGTTTATTGTCGTGTCAACAACTGGACGTCAACCAGTGACGTCGGGAGAATCTCAGCGCTGATTGGCTTTCGCGGCTCAGTGTCACGTGAATTCGCCTCAAAAGTTCAATGTTTTCAACTCGAGCGATGAGGCGTTGGACACGAATTTCGCATCTATTGCGCCGGGTCCATCGCGTTGCGCTAGATGTGTCCATCGCACTGCCCGGCGTGAATTCGCGTCTAATCGCATCTTTGCATTGGCTTTGTATGTAATCTCGACACAAATTCGCTTTCGGTGTGAACGCCACTTTAGACTGAGCTGTTTGTATCTACAAAGGGAGACCCCCTGAACGTATGGATAGCAATCAAACATGCAATCAATAACACCAAAGGCAATATAACAAAAAAAAACAGGCAACACAAAGCATTGGATAATTCAGGCGGCGACAAAGGATTTTTGTAAAGATGGGTCTTCAGCTGTTGTTTAAAAATTTCTAAGGAGACTGCAGACCATAAACCTTATGGAAGACAGTTCCATAGCGTTGGAGCCCCAACGTCAAAGGCATGGTCACCTTTTGATGATCTACATCAGTGATCATCAAAAGGTGACTTTGACGGTGCCTGACCGTGGAGGGCTCTTTCCGTAAGAACAAGTATCTTATAGTAAATCCTGAACCTGATAGAAAGGCAGCGTAAAGAAACTGAAATGAAAGTGATGTGGGTTGACCTGTTGGACCTGGTCAACAGCCTAGCAGCAGCAATCTGAATTATTTGAAGACGATTTAGAGAAGATTTGTTTAGACAAGTACAAAGAGAGTCACAGTAGTCCAGTTGGGAGGACACAAAAGCATTGATAATCATCTCTAGCTCAGGTCTAGACACCACAGACCTGAGCTTTGCAATATTTCTTAGTTGTATACAATAAGTATGAGTCAATGGCCTGGTCAAAAACAACACCAAAGTTCCTTGAATCTGATCTGATTTGTATAGCTGACGAAAGGGACCCAATACTCTGGGTAACCTTTGAAGCAATACTATGTGAAGCAATTATCAGAACCGTTGTCTTGTCTGTGTTTAATTGTAGGTAGTTGTTTGACATCCAAATCTTGAGTTAATCAGAGGAGCTTAAGGATCTTAAGTTATCAGAGAAAAAAGGTGAACATATATTAAGAGGTGCTGGGCTAGCGGCCTGTCTGCAACGAGCCAAATAGCGTCAGAGAAACACTGATTTGTAACAGGTAACTGCTTTACAAAGTGTTTTTACCGGTTTTGATAAACAACTCAATTTGTTTTGGAGAGGAAACCCCTGAGGATAATTCAGCCTCCAGTAAAAAACGGGCTTTATTTAGTAGTCTAAAGTTTTTTGTCAGGCCTAAATGCTCCAGAATGCAAATGTGACTTTGTATTAATACAAACATTAGTGAGGTGGCTGTTCCATTTCTTGACACCAGCTGTAAGTCAGGAAGCATGTGGTGTTGGTACTTATAATAAGTATTTATTTCATCAGGTATTGTAGGATGATGTATAAGGATATTGTGATAGAATAGTGATGGTTGATGGGCAAGAATATTAAATGTATCGTCAGCTTTTGTACAGTTGTCCAAAGGGCCAGATGAGACCCTCTGGCGGGCCCATTCCTGTCCGTGGGCTGCATGTTTGACACCCCTGCTTTATTCACTTTGTGGTAAAGACACATTTCTCTGTGTTTTGCTCAAATATATGACATTTACAAGTGAGACACAGGCAGAGCAACTCCTGTGACATGACTACAAGTTGCTCCTATGCACGCCTTACTGTCAGTGCACATATGTGTTCTAATGGACAGCGGGTGATGCTTTCATAATGCTGTAGTGAAGCAATTTCCTGGCAGAAATTCAGTCAGGAAGGAGGAAGAGAAAAATTGAATCAGTATCACAACAATAGAAAACATGCTTCCATAAATATTGATTCCTCATCTGCGGAATTCTACAAATACAATTTAACTTCGAGTAGATAAACATAGAGGAAACACCAAACAGCAGTGGGAGTACATAATCTCACACAGCACAGACGAGGCAAACTGCAGGGTTTGAATGCTATTAGGCTGATTTTAGGTGATTGTGAGATGAGCGGGTCAACAGAAATGTAATGCTTTCATTCGGAATCATAAAAACTTTTATTTTCATAGTCGGCTCATCCCACAGGAATAGTTATGAGTTAAACTAACAACTCCCATAGGCCATGAAAGTGCTGTTAGGACTTAGGTTGTCTTTTGTGTTCTGTACATAAAGCATTCCTATTATAGTTTCCTTGCAGGCAAAAAGGATACACAGCTCACAGTAAAGAAGAAACTTGTAGCCTGTTTACAGACCAGCTACAAGTCCTAGCCTTGCCTTCAGCTTCAACATGAAAACTGTCTTCTCTTTCTACTTTTCTAAGTATGGTGACTTTCATTTCATGCCTCAGATTTCAATTAAGCAGTGCATGACACTACATGTGAATATGTTTCTATTTCTAACATTTCTCCCACTACTTGTTGCAAAAGTCAAGTTCTTCTTTATATGTATATATATGCGTGTTTCCATGCCCGCAGATGAGCCTGAAGTTCCTCAACTTTTTTTTTTTTTTTTTTAATCATGCTAATCAACATCAAGCTCTGATGAGCCGACATTCAAAATGCCCGGTTTAGGAGTTCAATTTGTCTCGAACAAAATCATTAACGCAGGCGATGACTCAGGAGCTGCAATTGTCCACTCTCGCCTTTGATTAGACAGAATTTCCAATAATAAATTGGTGGAGAAGACGGATAATTTTATTTCTTTTTCAGCACTTTTTTTCTCTCTCCTGAAAATCATGTAGCTCCTTTGAACGCATTTTTGTCATTGAACTCAATGGTAAACCAGGTCATTAAGAAATAGCAAGCAGTGCACAGGGCACAATTTGAGTGCGCATGCTGCAAAACAAAAATAATTGAAGTTGATTGATATCAACTTTTCATTCTAACTCCTCCAAACTTTATGCAGTTTTAATAATGCACATTTACATATGAGCTTGTTATTGAGAGAAAACAAGATATGGACTTTAATTCCCATGATGTCCGAGACCTTGACAGTGTTCGGTGCCTGAAGTGTGCCTCCTGACTGCGGGGTGCCACACATTTCAGTGCCTTGGACTGTTCTTTTGGCCAAAGGCTAGATTCCACATAAACACCTAGATTTATTCACAGCAATGAAAATATTTAACACTGGCAGTCATGTGGTCGTTATGGCTCGCTCTCCCGTCACTGATCAGGTTTTTTTTTTTATCTGCTGAAATGTTCCTCCACCTCGCGTAAAAGAGGAACTTATCTGGCAAACAGCGCCTAGTAGCATAATTTGATTGCATTAGTGCCTTGGCATTTCAAACTGCTTTCTTCTAACTTTCCCCTAAGCGATTGCATGTTGTGCGTGCATCTGTAAAAAAGATGGCATGACTTAATACAGCACTCCTGTTTTTCATTCCTTTGCTCTATTAACGTGTGATTCATTAACACACCATTTACCCAGTTTAGTGGGTCTCTGAGGTCGTAGCACTGATGGAGAACCACGAGCTGTGGGGATACTGGCTGCACATGATGGCGGCACGAGCGTGTGATATAATCCTGCCGTGATGTGCTTGAGAACAAAAAAGAAAGGCAAGAAGTGCGGCTGGGGCTGAGGGGGCTACTAACAACAGCCCGCCAGCCCCTGCAGTGGCCACCATGCTGGCTTTATTAGTTTAGCGTCACAAGCTTCTCCCCGTAGAGAGTGTGTATGTGGCAGGATGGAGGGGAAGTAATGCTTTGTTTGCCTGGGCATATGTGTGTGTGGGTCTGTCTCCTTGTACGTCTGTTTGTGTTTGGTACAAAAGAACTTGTGCTCGCTGTACAGACAGTATGCAGTTATGCGCATCTATTCTTTTGTTTGTGTGCGTGTGTGGGCAGGAATTTTATCAGTGCGTGAGTGTGTGTGTGTGTGTGTGTGTGTGTGTGTATGTCAAGCCCTGTGATGTTCCCTGTTCTCTGATAGACACGATTCTCTAAGAAAATAAACAGACGGTGACGCAAAGCCCTTTGCAAAGTAATAGCCTGTGAGGACCGAAACAAAACAAACACTAAAAACCTTTAAATGGCAAGTTCCAAAACAATGCTCTAATAAAGAGGGCTGACCTACTGAATTCTAATCATTGCTTTAAAGGGCCTAATTTGAATTTTTCTGCAACCTGGAGCTTGTTTTCTAAGAATGCTGGGACTTGCTGCGGCAGTCTTCTCAGATGCATATATCTCAGGGGCAGAGACAGGGCGCAAGGTGCACTTCTTCAGGCATGAGCGGCAAATAAGAGAAAAGGTGGGGTATGTGTTGCAAAATTGAACAGCTGCAATAGTAAATAAGGTTTATGTGGCAAGGGGAGAGCAGTCTCTCATCGGTCACCACGGTAACTGTGAATGTTGTTGATCCCTTGGGGAGGAAGAGGCGACTCTTTCTTCACACCACCACACTCACCTCCACTGCTCAAACCTCGCACTGTGTCCAATACTAATCTCAAGTGTTGAGCACAGGTTTTTCTTTGATACACAATGCAAAGGTGCTCAATTAGATAGAGATTCATCATTATTTATTTAATCTGTGCTGCGGGGGAATATAACACACAGGGAAATTAGTTTCACGGGGTATAAGATTTGCTTGTTGACCGGGTGACAACAAAACTAAGAGACCTTGATTCAAGTGAGCTTAAAGCAGTCAAGCTGATAGTTAAACACAGCGTCGCTGCCAGGAGAGGAGCAGTAGGGAGCCAGCAAACTATCTTCTTTTTCGAGACGTTTGCCAAGGAACTGGCTTTGGACCAGATTCACATTCTTGCTATGAATGTGAAGCAGCAATTATTTTCAGTTTGCGGCATGTTTTATCATGCATACAGTGGTATATTTTCAGAAAACACAGATGGAAAGAATGAACTGTTAAGATTTTGTCTTTGTTTGTTTCAATGACACCTTCTTTGCTGTGATTTTGCTTCTAATAATAACCGACAACAAACACTTCCCTGTGCTATCCTTCATAAAGTGGGGGGGGGAGAAATGCCTGGAATAAATTCAGCAGAGAGAGGGGAAACAAAGTAGTCGAAAAGTTCTACTCCTAGAGACAAATTTGACATAAAACTATGTGAAGTTGCCTTTCATTCATTAAACCTAACTGTGTTTTGGGGGATCAGCATTGACTGTCAAATCAGTGCAGGGGAGAGCAGAGGATACTAGCTAGTACAACTCCCCGAGGCGGAAACGAATGCTCCTCTTGTTTCCCTGTTGATCTCTCCCTGGTTGACGTGTCCTGTTTTCCTCTCCGACTCGTTCAAAGGCTAACAGGCTCATTTGAGCCATTTCTACAGGGAGACATGGATGTAGTCATTTGAATAGAGTTGCTTGGACCAGACTCATGGTGGCATGGCTTCCTGCGCATTCAGGCCAATTCGTGATTGCCGTGCAGGGAGCCATTGTAGATTTCTCCGCTATCCCTTTCATCCAGGACAAATCAGCCATTCAGCGTGCGTGTGCTTTTGAACTTCATTTACCCTTTGAAAAGAATAGATGCTAGAGGAACATGCCACAATAAAATGAGCCTGTTAAGCTATTCTGATGTAAATGATTCATGCTTTTATGGGGAGAAGGTTGTGTGGTTTTATTATTACATTTTAACAACAGGTTCAGATCTCGCTTGTACTATTTTCTCGTGCCTCCCCTTTAATCTGTCAGAGGGAACAACTTTTGTTAAGTGCAATCTAAACTTGTAGTCTCTCTGTGGATAATATGTGGAATAATTTAAAATGTCAATTTAAAAAACAATTCCATCCAGAGCATAAAGTATTACTCGGTGTTGGCAGTATACCTGAATACATTACTTCAGGAGGCCCTGCACCGGCTGACCTAACAGTGCTTGAAGAGCCTTTCTGCGCTTTCTTTCAGTTTGCATTTCATCATACACCGTACACGCAGGGTTATATTGGAAGCTGTGAGCGTGAACTGACATCCTGCCATTCAAAATTAAATTTGATTTCTCAAGATGTATCTCTAGAAACCAAATAAACCCGCAGTAGCCTCGAACAAGACCTGTCACCAGTTCTTTTGAGAAATATTGTCTCCCTCTGATGTCTTTGACTCTGAGTCCTTTGCTGTGCAGACGTGAATAACTGAAGGGACATGACAGAAAATCACACAGCTCAGAGTTGGGTGATATCACTCACATGCAGCGCGACTGCTGCTGAACACAAAGAAAAGGTTCAACATGTGATTCTGGCCCTGCGTTTCACCTACAACAGCAAAGCGATTAAAAATGTAAACGGTAAAATATAATTATCCTAATTCCTGGCACAATTCCCTCCAAAACATAACGGAGGATAATCTTGTTCATACTCTTTTTTTGCAAGGAGCAAAACAGTATTATTGAATCATAATATTCACAGTTTATCATCACACTAACCATTTGCATACTTTCCTCCTTTTTCCAAGGTAATATTTGCCATCAGCGCTGCCTCACCTGTGTCGTACAAGGTCAAAGCTCTGGGCTACACCTGCACACTTGAAGCCACATAGTAAGTAATTAATCACTGTAATGATTCCTTTGAGATTACGAGCCGATGCATTGGTAAATTATTTATTATCGGAGGCGATGGAAGAACCACCATTTTTGTGCATTTGGTTGAAGGACATAAAATAAGCTAGCTGTTTGGTAGCTTGTCTCTTTTGCCTCTGGGCATGTTGTAATGAAAGTCCAGGTGCTCTGAATATATGGCAAAGAAGAATTGTGGTGAAAATTGGATTGTGGTGGTTCGCTGTTCATCTGATGTCAAGGTTTCCCCATTCACTGTTTTCGCTCCTCAGTGACTATCAAGGTCTTGTCAATTTTGCCTTTAATGACGGGACAGCTGTAGGAAAGGTTGGAAAAGGAGAGGGGATGACACGCAGCAAAGAGCGACAAGTTGCAGTTGAACCGCAGCTGCAAAGGTCTCACCCTATACGGAGCACACACTCCACCAGGTGAGCTAGAGGTCGGCCCAGGTCTCATTTTCTTTTACTCCTCATCTATGAATGTAGGTGAAATCATTCATTTTAAAACTTCTGCTACATCAAATATCCATCACAGACTTTCCTTGGGATGTGAAGTGATGATCCTAGAGAGGCCCATAAAGCTGAGGCGTATTGACGAATCTGAGTGCTACATTTTAATAAAAAATCAAGTACTTTCAGGGTCATCCATTTATTTTCAAAAGCTTTTAAGATTTTGAGTTTTTTTTTTTCTCAAATCTACAAACTTTCAAGGAGACCCTGGGATATTAATCTCCTCTGGAACTGGAGATTGCTGTGTGGCTCCGTTGTAGCGCGTTACCTTGCTTGCCACAAACTGGAAGTTAATAAAACAAAAAAAAGTTTTTGTGATCTGTGAAATGGGATGGTACAGTGTGCCAGCATGCCTCTGCAGATATGACCCGGAGCCTCGGAGATATGATCATTGAAACAGCTGATACTATTTCGGTCGGTGTTGTTGCAGTTAAAACCGACATACTGGTTCTCAGTGATCCATCTGGGTTATTTTATGCACAGTGGAAGGACTATACAAACTCAGATTTTCCAAGCATATCAACTTATCTTATACACATTCAACAAACTCATCGCAGCGTGCCCACACTTTCATTATGGGCCTCAAACGGATTGCTGGAGAGAAAGCAGGGTTTTAACGAGAGTTCAGTTTCTAATGTGAGCTTCTGTATGTTTTATATAAGACTTTATTTACATTTGCATACAGCAATACACTGGGTTCAACCCATTAAGCAACTTTTGTTCCCCTAACTCACTTCATTTTTACAAGTCGGACTGTGGGGACGTTAATAAAAAAACACAGAAAATTAAAGCTTTTAATTGCATTGACTCCATCGCTGTGTTGTCATCACTGAACTTAAAAGCAGTGCTGTTGCTGCTGCTTTAATAATAGGCCAATCTGGGATAAAAGGCAGTATCCACATAATTGAATATGCCCTTTACTAACCATAGCTGTTGCGTTGACTGTTGCAGAATCCATACTGCAGGCTGCTGTAACACGTTTTTGTGAAACCCAACAGGAACATTAAAGAAGAATGGATCAGTGCTGTTTTGGTTTTTTTTTAGGCTAAAACATTATATGAGTAATTGGTTAGTCCATGTTTTAATGCAAACACTGGCTGTTGCTGTTCGCTCCGCTCAACAGAATGAATTAAATCAGGCAATGTCAGCGTGACCCATGGGTCCAAAACGGGGCGCTCCAATCAGCCTTCTCATTACTAACTCTCAGTACATAAAAGTAGCTTCACAAAGTCAGAGTTGAAGGCAAAAACAACCAAGCGGGAACTTTCCATTTCCAAGTTGCATTGCCCGAGAAAACTTTTTTTTATGTTATCGGTGAAATAAGACTTTTCAGTCCTGGTTTGGCCTGAACTAAGCAGTACTGTAGTTTTTCTGCCGTGACACATAACAACAAAACCACAGTGCAAATAATGGTACACTGGCAGAAGTGGCTGACATGCAGGGTTCCACTTCACAAAGCTCACTCCACTTGTGCCCTGAGGAAATTTTTGAGTGAAACTTTGGTTTGGCCTGATTTAAGTGCGAGGGGAAACAAGAACAGCGCTCGGAGCCGCTCTTGAAAGTGACCTCTTCCCTTTCTACTTGTTTTCTTTTTCTTTTTTATGATCCTCCCTCGTGGAATTTGTTCTTGTCCCTCTCCACAGGGAGGTCAGAGGTCAGAGTGCAGGGTCACATATAAAGCCATGCCCATGTAGTTGGGGAGGGATTCTGTGTCTTACTCGTGACACTTAAGCAGGCCAGGTTACAGGGCTGATTATAGGACGGTCCCTCACCACTACGCCACCCTACTGACCGTAAAGCTTACAATGACCTTTCGGAATGTCACACCCCAAACACCACCACTGTGAGATAATGGGCTGCACTGTCACAAAACCCAGCCGCAAATAAAAAAAAAAGAAGCACAACCATAAAACAGCCTTGTCAAGAGAGGCATGCAGAAGTGAAAATGAACCTGTGCTCATGCAAAACTTAATCCTGACATGAGCAGATCGATAGTCAATCTGTCAATCAATCTTAGGCTAACAAGTCTATCAATATGCTGACTCTGACAATGATCCAGACACTTGACCTTTTCCTTGGCTTAAATCTTGGCATGGGGGCGTGAGAGGGTCTGACAGTAGTCGTGGCACTTAGAAAGATGGGATGAATCACAATTTGGATTTTATTGGCAGGGTCAGAAATTAACAGCAGCGGCGAGGGGGGGAAAGAAATACCCTTGAAAGTTCAGAAAATGTCCGTGAAATTAAAAATGAAGGGGAGGACCGTGCTCCATGATTGTAATGGATACTCTCTTTTGTATTTCTCCCCCTTTCACATTATATTCATTGAGCTGTCAAATATTCACATGTGAATGTGCCCACTGGGTCGTTTTGCGGTGATTTGTAGCAACCTATAACAACGTGATTCCTTCCAGTGCGTCTTGGACAAGAATAATGGAGCTGTTTTTGATCAGAAAACAAGCCAGCACACACACACACAGCCTGCAGCAAGTGTTTGGTTTTTACTGTTGATGTGATGGTGATGGTGTATTGCCTTTTAATATGTGGAAAATCTGCAGTGTGCAAAATTAAAAAGTTTAATTACCAACATGCAATGCAGAAAAAAGTGAAAACACATCATATTCAATCGATGTTAAATACACTGGTGAAGTGATTATTGATTCTTCTTTTGAAATATACACACATCTCAAAGGAAGGGATGGAGATTAAGACGAGCTAACATGTTGGAGAAAAGGCTTTAGGATGTGCAGCGATTGATGTGATTGTGCAGGACTTAATATCAGTTCCCCTTAAAAATGAGTTCAATCATTGCGTTACTTTTTTACTTCACATAAACCACCCCGAAAATCAATCGAAAGGGTACGCATGGGATAGAGTAGTCAGATCATACGAGCGTGAGAGAGAAAAAGAAAACTTCTAAATCAACAAAAAACCTTGGGAAGAATTGCAGTGATTTACTATCACTACTCGGGCAAACTGGGCCATCATGCTCATCGCTTTTTATTTTTACCTTCACACACATGTAGGGCTGCCAGCATCCAAGAATTTCCGAGTTGACCAATAGTTGTCATTTAGGGCCATTAGTCGACTAGTCCCCCGCATGTTTACGATATTAATTTAATTATTAAATGATATATTTTGGGCGGGGCAGCACAAAGGTTTGAGTTGAAGAGGTGAGAAAGAATAGTATCAGTAACATTGTTAACACTGTGCTACATTACAGAGAAATACAAAACCGTACTAATGAACCTTCATTAATATAGGCCTATATTTTATCTACAAGTGCACGTCACACACTGAGCGAGCCGCCTGTTAATGACGCTGTCGGCAAAGCAGTGATGATTGTGCTAAGTGGCTAATGGGCATGTAGCTACTGACATGTTTCAGATGATACGTCATGTTTGTAGTCGACCAATGAAGATGAGTTTACATATCACCTTGGGTTCGTCCTTCACCTTCTCAAAATGATCCCACACTTTGGATTTCCTGCCCGACATGTTATTAACTAGCCTGTGGGATAACCGCAGGTACCAGTCCTGGAAATCAGGGGCCGTACACATGCCGCATCTTTAACCGCCTGGAAAACGTGAGGTCAGGCGCTGGGTGCTACTCTTGTACCCTTTTTGTGCCAGCTCTCAAGAGTGCAGCGACAGGTTGCATGTGAGGTTGCCTTATTTACCTGAAATCCTGAGTGCAGAGCTGATCTTCTTCCAGACACTGTTTATAAGTGTGTAGGCCTATCATCTGTGGGACAGATGTAAAGCTCTGGGTAGCCCTGCACTAACATGATCAACTTTTCCGTGTTTATCAGGCTGAATATTTACAGAAGAAGGGAAAGGTGAGTCACTTCCTGTGTCTGTCCTTTCAAATTAAATTCCCACATGGTCTAAGCGAATCGACCAATGAAATCTTGCCGACTAATGACCATTCTGGTCGACTATTTGAGGGCAGCCTTACACCAGTGTGCTTTCAATTTGTTTCCCCTTTTTTAATATATATATATTTTTTTATACAGCAAATTCTATTGTTGCAAATCTAATGTATATGACGAAGTGCATCAAGCCATTACAGGTTCGGTTTATTGCATACGCTGACAGATAATTTCTCAATACCATTCAATTACATCATAAATATGCACCTGAACATGCTAAACAAATGTGTTAAAAAATGGAGGCAAATGTGTTCTGTGTAACAGCAAGGAAAAAAATTACAGGGAACTAAGGAATAGGATGTTGACATGATTACAGTATTAACATGAATTTGTGCTGCTTTAATCAGGCACCGCTATGCACTTGTAAATGCAGTGTTTAGTGCTGGGAATTTTGTGTTGTTTTGTTCCGCGCACCAACACTTGCAGAATCACTGTGATGTTTCGTAGTTTTTTTTTCTGAGGGCAAATTTGTTCTTCATTGATTTTCAACATGAGAGTTGTTGTCCTTTCGGTCTATATTTCACAAAGAAATTGTGACCCTGACAGTGTCCATGTGAGCACACGTGTCTGATCTTGTTGTAGAATCAAAGGTCTTTGAAGATCATTTATCCTTATAGATGCTTTGTATTACATGGATTGGCAACCTCTATGAGCGCTTTGTTAGCCTGTTCTGTATTTTTCACAGAGCGTGTCACTAACGAGACCAATTTAAATACATTGGTTCAGTGCAGGCAAGGAGACGCACACACACATGCGCCCTCACAGGCTCACACACACACTGGAGAGCCACGAGACAAATGCAGGTAAATACCTGATATGACAGATCCAATCCTACTTGTGTAACATAAACAGGGATGGATAGGTGCAGGCCCAAACAAAATATTAATACAGAGTTGTGGTTCTGAGATGTGACGAGAGCTCCGGCATTACACTCATTCATCTTTCACTTTGCTTTTCCTCCAGGCCATAATATTTCTCATCAATCAGCAAGTTAGGTGTCAAGTGAGAACAATTCAGCACAAAGTGAATGTCAAGCTCTCTTCACTGCCCATTTTCCAATCTGGCAAATGAATGGCTCTCTGATGCTGATGAATATGTATTGATAGTGTGAAGATGGTATGCAACAGGGGCCGGGCGACCTCACATGCTAATATGCAGGAGACATCCTCCCTCAGCGGAGGAACAAATGAAAATCTTGTCCTCTGTAATGTGAGAATTTACATTCAAAACCTCTCAAGGCGTATGCAGAAGTGTAAAGCAGACCCATTATGCTCATTTTCAGGTTCGTACTTGTATTTTGGGTTTCTCCTAGAACATGTCTACATGCCTCAATGACCAAAAAAAGCCTTTTTTTCCCCTCATACTGCCTATGCTGGAAAGCCTGTATTCACAGGTCGAACACATCTTAGTGTGTCTGTATCATCATCGCAGCCAGGAAGCGACTGTAACGGAGAATAACATCACTTTACCGTGCAACACATTCTCACTCTGACCTCGTCACATATTGACGTTTGGTCATGGACATTCCACGTACGACATGCAAGGTACCCTGGGTGCGTTGGTTGCTGACGATCTGGGACAGCGAGTCAAGTTTGCATTGTCTTCTTTCAAAATACACCTTCGTTTTCACAGGAAATTTAAGGTTTACATACGGTCTCTTTAAAAATTAACGCACTACGTCAGTACAACACTGAATTCACCTTTTTTTTCCCTCCAGCAACTAATGCACATGAATGGCTTTAGGCAACAAAAGCACATGGTTAGGTTTAGGAAACAAGAAAGTCGGGTGAAAGTCGATATTTGTTAGACCCATCTACCACCAATCCCACCCGCCCTACTTGGACTTTCGCTACAGTAACTTCGTAACTTTCGTTCTTGTCCTGTCGCGTTTTCCCTGATGCTGGTGAGCACTGTTAAACTATAATGGTGACTGGCTGCGTATCCTGCCGACGTGAAAGACCGGCTTTTTCATCGGCATCTGATGCCACAAGTCACTGCCCAAGTGCCGGATTTCGACGACTTTGGAGTGAGACCAGGGTGCATTGTGAAAAATTGTCAGTAGCTTGGAAACACAAACAAACACAAGCAGAAATATGGTTAGAAGATGGGGAGAAATGATCAACGTTGGCAACCAAGACTTTATGTTTCCTTGATATTAGCATGTAGCTACATGCAGCAGTGTTCTTGCAGACCATGACTGACTGTGTATAGCGGCACTTTCTGTTGTGAGAAATCACCAATAAAAGCTTCTGAACACAACAAGGCATGTTTCAGAAGGAATATGATCCGAAATCAGGGAGAAATTTACACCATCAGCAACCAAGATTACTTAGTTCCCTGATGTTAGCATGTAGCTCCATGTCGTAGTTTAGGCTACGAAATGTAAACACTTGCAGTAACGTGCCTGGAGCAGATGAACATACAAGTATAAAGAAATCAATAAGGATCTGACGCCAGCTTGTCTCGAAAGTAGAAAAGACAGGAGAGTATTCAGAACGACCTGAAGCCTGAATCGAAACAGGGATTACTTTTACATACGTTTACCTCATTATTTGAAACTATGGTCACGTTCTATACATAAACATCCTTAATTGTAACATTATGTATATGACAGAAAATAAGACAAAGGCACGATTGGTTCTTTTTCAGATTGAAACATACTAGCAGTGTTCTTCATTATATAATGTCTCCTAATTACTGCTGTACAGTAAATCCATATGTGAATGCAAAGCAACGCAACTGTGCAGGTACTGTGCTCATTAGCAACTTTGCCCTTAAACAGTCACACTGTGATACGTCAGGGATGACATTATTGTTTAACTTTTTAAATTAGCAAAGCAGAGCTTGTTTGCGTCTCTGCTTGATCGTCACTTTTTAATTATGTTTTAATGTTAACAATTAGTACTAAAGTGGAGTCAGCAACACTTGATTGGAATCCTTCATAAACAAGGCTGTCTAAATATGTTTTATTGTTTGGAGTAATTCAATAAGAAAAAAAAAACAATCTTAACTGTGGGAATTGTTCAGCAGTTTAAGAAATAGACTGATTTTATAAACAAACAAAAACAAAAAACACAGATGTTTTTTGTTTTTGTTTGTTTTAGCAAACTCCATGTGTTCTGCCTTTGTTCTTAATCCTCAAGATTGAATTTCTTGTGCACAAATGCAGTAAAGTCCAGAGTGATAAATTAAGCCCCTGTGACGATGAAAAAATAATAGCACTAAGTAGGCTTTGAACTACAAGATACTAACACGCTGAGTGAATGACACATAGTCATGACTTATGCACCGCCGTCAGCACTTTGCAGAGCATATGAATTATTGTGCTGTTTACACATCAAGTCCTGACAGACATCAATACTTTATTACCTGGGAAATTATTTGCAATCCATTTTTATGGTGGTTATGCTGTCTGATTAAGCTAAAAGCTGCTGTCAGTGGACAACGGCCCCTAACATCTTCAGCTGAAGCCTTTCGTCATATATCTTTGCAGGGAGACTTGCAGTAACTGGTCCTGTGCGGTGCAGTGCATCGCCTTATCTCCTATTCAAAATCATACCTCTCCCCATATTCACTGCCATTCCGGTGTTGTGACGATCAATAATATATATTTTTAACCAAAGAGTAAATGTGTATCCAGGGATAGCCTCAGCCTTGACCGTTTCATGCACAGCCAGCAATATGTACCGTCATTCTTGAATTCTATTTGAGAGATCATTTCTTGGCTGTCAGCAGCACTCCACTAAGGCTTCACTCATCACTCAGAAACACATACATTGGAATAGGAGGAGAGGATTGGTCATTTGATGCTGTCACTTTCTTTTTACACCGCCCGCTTATTTCTCACCGCGTCACTCCCGCAGAATAGCAAAGTAAGTGTCACCGGTGAAGTGTGCTCCTCTAACCTAACTGCACACCCACCAGTCCACCCACCAATCCATCTCATTCATCCATCCGTTCAGCCATACAATATATGTCATGGGGAAAGGAAAAAAGAAGGGGGAGAAGCATCTGACAAAGACATGTCGACCATCTGTTACTCTGTTAGAATGGAAAATTTATTGTGTGTGACGATGGAGATAGTTGTTAAAGTGGAGGTTATGTGGTCCTGTATTATCTAATTCATTTTAAGACATGAGGCAATCCAAATCAATGTACAATATAAAATGAGAAAAGAGACAGCACATCTATCTATCTATCTATCTATCTATCTATCTATCTATCTATCAACAGGCCTATATTTGGGACAGGGCTTTTATTCCTTTAACCCAAAACTATTGCTCAGCAAAGATCAGGAAATACAGTCAACAATCAAATGATTTATTCAAACCAGTATTATAAGAAACAATAAATTGTGAAGACAATAAATCTTCCACAAAACAGCATTTTAAGTCTTGTGTGTGATTTATCCTGGCTTCATATGAGGAGAGGAAATCTCCGCTACTCGCAAAGCTAATTTATACAATGTAAAATGCCATAGGCTTGTGCTAATAACGCATGTTACATTCGTACGGAAAAACAAGTTTAGTATTAGACAGTTGTTTTGTCAGCGAACCTTGTGAGCTGTAATGGAGCCGAATTTTGTAACATTACCTTTGTTAAATGTTGCTGTTGTCCCTGGTTTCATATGAGTAGAGGAAAAGTAGCTAACCGCTAGGCTAATTTATAAAATGCAAAATGCCATAGGCTTGTGCTGATAACGTTAGCATGTTACATTTGTACGGAAAAACATGTTTAGTATTAGACAGTTGTTTTGTCAGTGAACCTTGTGAGTTGTAATGGAGACGAATATTGTTACGTTACCTTTGTTAAATGTTGCTGTTGTCTCTGGCTTCATATGAGTAGAGGAAAAGTCCACTAGCCACTAGGCTAATTTATACAATATAAAATGCCATAGGCTTGTGCTAAAAACATTAGCATATTGTATTTGTGGGGAAAATGTGTCCAGCAAAATACAAGTGCTTTGTCTGTGAATGCTGTGAGGTATAGTGAAGCCGATTTGTGTACTTGTGTTTGAAATTGTCGCTATTAAGCCATGTTTAATGTGTTTTAGGCATGTACAGCACTTCACAGAAACCCCGCCGTTGACTAGTGTTTTGGAAGAGTGCTTGTGACATCTCAAATGTGGCTTTGACTTGCAACTGAAAACATGTAGCCCGTTTCGTAGAAAATACAAAAATATACATTGTGTATCACCAGTCAGGCTGTATAAAACAAAATATGAATTTTTATCCATATAGCCCAGCCATAACCAGTATGAATATTACTTGTCTAAAAATTAGCTTGACAGGGTGATCCAGGAATAGATACATAATTTGAGGTAGCAAATAACCTGGTTTTATACATCCGAATAAGTTATGTTTAAAAAAAGTCTATCTATCTATCTATCTGTCTATCTATCTATCTATCTATCTATCTATCTATCTATCTATCTATCTATCTGTCTGTATTATTTAGAGCCACTCCTCCCTACTTAGTGCCCCATATATATGATGTAATTTTATTACTCCTCCTTATTCCAGCAGCGTAACATGTTAGAGTGCTGTTGTCCACCAAGAAATGCAGTTTAGGTGGCAGTTAAAGATTAAGTGCAATGATTTTAATTCCATCAGGAAATGCTTGCTCTGTCTTTCTAGCACAAGCAGTGCTTTTGATGGCCCATTTAATTTGTCACTGTTTCTCTATGCTCAGCCAATTTTCATTAGGTTGAGGCAGTGTGGCCCCGGTCGACACGCGTACTAACACCCATTTCTTGTTGGCCATCATGTCCGAAACATAAGCATCTAGTTTGTATTCCCTTCTTCCCCCCCTGCCTCAGCGTCTGCCTCTGCCTGCTCACTCGCTCAACCATGACAGACCAAATCCCTCGCTTTTTGCTCATCTTCTCCACTTAATTTTAATAGTGTGAAAGAATAATTTGCATGTTTGAGATCAAGAGATACGAGTGAAACGGCAGAGAGAGAAAAATAAAAAAAAATAAAAAAATAAAACAACGCATCATTGTCATCTTATCCCAGAATACCTTCCTGTTGCCAGTCGCTGAGGCAATCTTCCTTCCTCACTCTTCCCTGCACTGCCTCTGTGCTGCTGTCTGACTGAACACAGGACAGCTCTTTAACTATGTATAGTGTTGACCAATCAGAGTATTCGTTAAAATCCGGGAATATCAGAGGTCATTTTCAGGTCTCTTGAAGGAGAGCGGGTCTCTCATTGCACTTAGATTTTAATGAGAATTATTGATGACCATTCAGATGATATGTACACAGCTCGGAGAGATTAGTTTTTTGTATTTCTGTAAATAATGGCATAATTGTGTGACATCCTGCTCGTCAGTGCTGTCAGTGCCACCAACCTTTTACATTCAAAGATCACCATAGTAACAGTAACTACTAGACACGAACATAAATTAGATTAAACAAGCCAGAAAAAAGGGGGCAAATGAATGTAAAATTATACATTTTTGGATCTGAATAGTGGATCTGAATAGCCCATCATAGAAGCCATCCATGGTAATGTGCTATTAAATTATTTGGATAACTAACTTTGCATTTGAAGGGAATTTCTATACATGCTTGTTAAGGCAAGGCTTGTTACTGAGAGGGCTTATTAGTGACGATGCAAAATAACAAGTGTCAGAGATTCATTATTATCCAGCCTGCTCATTTTTAAATGTTCTCACATTAAAATCAAGTATAAACAGAAAGCCATTTTTCTAATCAGCAACCGTGGCTACATGACAAGTGGAGTATTCGCATCTATAGCCCAAAGTTTTCCCCTGGGTGAGAGCTTTGTGAGAGTCAGAGACAATTTGGGTTTGAGTTTAACATTTAATCCACAACAAGAGAAGTTCCACTCCATACCCCTAACCTGCTTCTTAGTCTCCCTCTACGCATGCAGTTCACATATTTAATTTTGAAATCTTTATGACATGTCCAAAATAGTATGCTCGAAATATTGTTGTGAAAGTTGAATTTTACAAAAATCAACTTTTTTTCGGTAGAAGTCACCTTTATGCCAAAAAAATGTATTTTATGGCATTAATGTCTTTGGCATGTAATCCTCTTTGAAACAGAGGAGAGAGAGAGAGAAGCAAAAGCATCTCATGAAAGCTAAGCCAATCCCGTTGGGATTTTGCTTAAAACCTGGCACACGTCTAACAAACTCTGACTAATAACTGCACCTTGCAGTTGGAGTTTTTCTGAGGACATCGAGCGCGTTGAAGGAGAAACCCCACATTCAGCAGATTAAGCTCAACTCTTGAGGCTCAGTTAAGAGTTCTGATTCTATTCCAGGAAATTTCACACTGTAAAGCTCTCTTTCAATACCCTCTGAAATTACTTAATTCACAATCTAATGTGCAGACGTAACCAATCATTATTGGGCTGAAGTGTTTCCATGGATCAAATGCATCTCTAATGTACGGGGGTCTATAAAGGTAAATAGAATTAAACCTCTGCTAAGCAAAAGATGGGATAACTTTTCAGGGAAAACAAAATGCCTGCATATTGTTTTGGTTTGGCACGGTGTTTATGCAGTTATATGCCTTGGGCACGCTTGTAGGCAAATATCCTTGGCTCCTGGTGCCTTCTCCATTGAGCACAGAGCATTGCAGCAGGCAAGGCCAGAGGCCAAGCTAATATTGCCCATTTAACCTATTCACATGAATTATAGAATAAGTTCTGCATGAGCTCAGCTGAGCTGCCTGATATATAAATTTGATGGGTAGTTTTTACAGGTAGTCATAGAGAGTGAGAAGTGCATCATTCATGACAAATAAAGTAATGGATCCAGTATTTAAATAATTAAAGTTGCTATCATCTCAAGGCTCGATGTTACCCCCTCAGAGAAACAGTGAACTTTTCTTTTGCTGCGTGCAATTTGTAATTGAAAATATAGCTCACAGATTTTGTCAGAATAATACATAAGTGACATAAATTCATGAAAGGCTTTTATTAGAGGACATAAATCAGTGTCAGTGACAAATACGTGTACGGTAAAGCCAGATAGTACGTCATCAGCATATTTCCATGGGGGACTAAAATTGCCTCATTCCTTGGAGTTCTAGGTGAGAAAAGATAAAATTGAAACCTTTCTCTCTTTCTCTGCTTCACTGGTTCAAGATAACCATTGTGGAGACCGATGCTTCTGAAATCACCCTGGTTGCCCTGTAAGACTACCAATACTGGGAGTCTCTTGATTTAAGAGCTGACAGACAAAGTGAATACAGTCAAGCCTCACTGTTCTCTCTGAGCCCAGAATAGATAGTGCATAGCTGGAGTAAAGATGACCAGTTATAGGGATCATTAGCTATTGATTGGCTGTATTATATTTTCTATGAAAAACATTTGTGCATGTTCGTTTGAATGTCCATTCTTAAATAATAATAATAGGATGTGATTGACAGAATTCTCTTGAATAGTTGAGCATTGATTGGCCCGACAGATCTGGTGATAAGGTAAACAAAACACATCATTTCACTTTATTAGCCATGGAGGTCATGTTTTTGGTGCCATTTTTGTGTGTCTGGTTGTTTGTTTTTCAGCAGGATTACAGACAAATGAATGGTCCGACTTCATGAAACTTAGTGAAAGACTGTAGAGCATAACTATAAAAACCCAGCTCTCACATTAAGCCCTGTTTCCTCCAAACATTTTCGATATGGTACCTTAGGAACCAAAAGTAACCCCTCTTTCTCACTCACTGCTCCGTCCAGCAGTCACTGTATATCCTACTCTATCAGTCTGCACCTTGTTTATCGTCCACAGAACGAGGCTGCACACTAGTCCTTCAAAGGCAAGCTCAGGGGTTTAGTGTTGTCGGAGCCCACAGGAACAACACTCCACGATGCTTTTTTTCTCAGAATGAGGATTAGAATATATGCTGTTCACATTATCTGGTCAAAATTAGTATATATTTTAAACACTTGAAGATCCGCTCGTTACTAAAATGTATGTCATCCAAGAGAGACAAGAGAGGGGCAAAAATGGGGACGGTACAGAACAGTTCCATTGGTACCATCCAGAACTTTTCACAGTGGACAAGCATACCAAACTGAACTGAGTCATACCATACTGCTCGTTGAAAAAGGGGCTATAATGGCATGATAAGAAGCTGTTTTGAGTACTTCACTAGGTGCTTATATAACTGTCTGTCTGTGGAAAGATTTTGTTGTACAATGTTGGGGGGACACATGAAAAGCAGGGTTTTTAGGGTCCTCAGCCAGAAAATTGTGAGCATCAAACATTTAAATTCCTGCATCCTGGTGAATTTCTTGCGTCTTTTTGTACCTTTTCTGCATCGATTTATGGTGTAAATGTCTTTAATTTTGACATAATTTAGTCTTCAGCTTCTTTCAGAGGACAAATGCACATCTAATTATTGAGGGGATATAACATTTTCTTCCTCTTCACTGTACTATAAAATCTCCACCTCCATCCTGCAGGTATGCAGAACAAACGCTTGACCTTGACTCGATCTGTACGGACAGAACAGATTCAGATTCAAACCTTGACTACACATTTGCTTTTTATATAGAGTATTCATTTTCCTCTTGATTCATTTCTCTCTTCACTATACGAGGGCACACAGACATGCCCGTCCCCTGGGTGCACACCAGGACACCCCGATTGTACATCCAGCCTCAGCCTCAGCGAATGAGGAGCAAGATAGCCACAGCTGCTAATCAGCATCAAATACTGATATTTTTCTCTGCAACTGAGCGAGTCAAGGCTGAGGTGAAAAGAGCTCCTTGAATTGTTCTTGTTTTATAAGTTTCCCAACTTCAAAGAAGAAAAATCATAAAACAGACCCCGGTGCTTAAGTATGGGAGTCGTGAACACGCACAATGCTGTTTGGGACCTAAATTTAATAAATTCAAAAGCTGTTTTGTTGATATTTGTTCCAGCGATGCCAGCCCTCAACTAGGCTGACTAGGGACAAATGTCAGTGTGCCTCCAGTTGCTTTTTTAATGAAAAACACAGACCTGAAAGCCTATTATGATTTTGTAATGTGCCTGACAAAGCGCTACAGTGTTGCATATTACGTGTATATGCATATTAAGGAACGAAATGGTGAAATAAACAGTCGCACACTTAGCTTTGACTGACAACACCTATTAGAAATCCTTGAGTTTAACAGTCTTTGTCCAGGTTAGCAATGCCGGTGTTATTTCCTGTTGAATTAATGTGTCTATTAATAATTTAAAAACACTTTATTGTGTAATGCCAGGACCTAATCTTTTGTTCTTACTCAGTGTGCTGTTTACCAATGACAGCTGGCCCTGAGGATGTTAGGATGTGAAGAGAGGCAGCTCAAAACATAGCTGTATTGGAGAATCTGTGTGAAATGAATGACCTAATGAGCTTATGGTACAGTATGTTGTTGCTGTGAAGCATAAACATAAGGTGAGTGTGAGTGAGAGATGGAGGAAGATCTATCAGTCTTTTATGTGAAGGAATAAGGTTATAGTTATGTAAGGGTTGGACCTGTTTGTGTCATTTTTGTAAAGTGTAGCTCAAATGCACTGGAACACGATGAATGGCGTAAGGTATTTATATTCCCCGGCATGCACTGAAATGCACTCTGTTGATGCTGCAACAGTAAAGTTGGGGAAGGTAACAGTGAAACTTTGTCCTCACCCATTAGTGGGTGACTAATTGACTTCTGAATTTACTGTGTAGAAAATCACCACTAATGGGATTTGTGTGCCCAGTGTGTGTTTAAAGCCTACAAATTAAACCTTTTCATCCAGTAATGCACACTTGGCCCCGGCAGGCGTCAGGGCAAACTGTCTGATAACTTGTGACAATAATATAAAAAATCACATCATATTTGTGCACAAATGAACAGAACAATTGAACAAGATGTTAAAGTTCCCCTCCAGTATGTAAAAATACTCCTCTGTGATTAATATTTAGTTTAACATGGTTTTTAAAAGACTCTGAAAAGGAGCTGGGAGCACATCTACTCTTTTACCTCATTAAGTATTTCTGGATCTGGCCTTCGCACCACCCGCCACCGCTGCTTGCTGTAGGCTTCACTTTCTGCTTTTTCCACAGTGCTGAAACTAAGTGTGGAGATAGGTCTGTCTATCCACCTTATTCCCCTATGATGCCTTGCGTCAATTATTGGTTCAGCTTCTGGCGTTGAACCGAAACCGGCGTTTTCCAATGGTAACAGTTTGTTTACAGTATTCTATTCTTCTTTCCAAGAGCAATTGGGAAATAAAACCACCTGTTATAGCTCAAACAGGATTATGTGATCACACCCCTGCCATCTCTGACAGCCATCTCAAAGCATTGTTATTTTTTCTTTTCAACCGAGCACACTAGCAATTAGCTTGCCTTGCTCCGTTAAAATATCGTTAACTTTAGCATGGCCCGAGCTAGCTTAAATCTGCTCCTTCTAAAGATGATTTCTGATTTCTGATGACTTATTAAGAGATACTAACACATTCGGCAAACATTTAACATAATTCAGTATGAACTGCAGCTCCATGTAAAGTGAATAAATGTGATATTTCCCAGCTAATCCTCTGCTCATCTGCGTTAATGACGCAGTTTACAAGGTTTTTTATATGATATAAAGGAAGTACGGTAAATCAGTGACACACACTCAGCCCTAATGACTAAATAAATATTTCAAGGTATGTTGCAGAGTTAATTTTATAACGAGGTTGAGAATGTAGTCAGATGGGGAAAGAGTGATGGACCTGTCAGTCTAGGTGTCATTCTCTTCTGCAAATTCTGATTTAATACTTTTTCGCTATGTCTCGTGATCAGCGACTAGCAGATATATCAGAATGCTAAGTGAAGTTAGCAACTTTTGTTTATGTTGTATGTTAGCTTGTAACTGGCAGTGGCGTTGTTAGGCCTGGGTATCAGAGGCGTTATCTCTCATGCATGCATGAATGTAAAAAAAATAAATAAATAAAATGCTGTTTAATTTCAGCTGGACCTAACACTACTACTGTGAGGAAATGAAGTCAGTAATATGCTACAAGACAGCCGCTAACTTGACGCAATCACACTGCACCTCACGAATGGATGGGGATAGCCACTTGATGCTAATAATTGGAGGGAAAAAAGACAACTCTTTGCTCTGTTACTCTGTATATTCAAATGTAGATCAAAACCATACATCTAGAAACAACAGATTACACAGGAAGCCAATCCAGGTACTCCACAAATATTAAAAACAAGGAAGGGAGTATTAAAACACCTTTATTGTAGTGGCTGAATCAATAGAGGAGCCACCATGTTTCGACCGCTGCAGGTCTTCGTCAGGGCTTTAAAAAATAATATTTATTTACAAATTAATTTATTTATATGAATAAATATTCATTTTATTTTATTTAAAATTGTCACTCTCTCCATTCAGTCCACTTTGCTGAAAATCCTGAGGTTCTAGTCGTAATGATCCCTCTGGTGGCTGAAAGCTATTTTATGCCCATGTTCATTTTTAGTGGCGCGGTTGAGGTGAGGATTAGAAGTTATAAAACTGGGGAAATGGCCATGAATAGTCATGTTTCTTCACTTTAAGTACAAAAATGAATAAAAATAAATGTCTTTGGAGTGCGCTGGCGTCCCTGAATGGGCTCCCCCCAAAAATTTGGCATGTGCATAAACCAACTTCCAGCAGGTCTCTCTCCAAGGTTTTCTAAAAATTTGGCAGCCCTAAATTAAGTACTTTATGGACAGATTATTCATTTAAAAGACAAACTTATTAATGTGTGCACATGAATGAGTAAATTTAGAGACACAACTTCAACTTTGTATTCAGAAATTGTCTAAATTTGTACCTTAAAAGAAACTATACAGACTCACAGCATCACTAGTTTAGATTGTGGGAATTTATATCATACATTATGATACATCATGAAATAGTTTTTTGCATTATTAAGGTGCAGTGCTGGGTCTTAGAAAGGTAAAAATGATAAGGGATGCTGTAAAAGAAAACAGAGTTGAAACTTTTATTTTGTGAATCAATAGCAGCCAGAATACCTCAAGCAAACTGCGTGTGTTGTGGCCATGTGGGTAGCTGTGTCAAGGTGTTGAGAACTGAATTCTTCATTAATTATCAGATCCATGTTTGATGTTTGTTTTGGTGTGATTGCGTGGGGTAAACTGTTGCAGTGTGAGCTGGTCTGGTTCTGCTGCTGCTGGTGGAAAAACATAGGCTAATCCTTCGTCTATGTTTCAAAGGTGGTCCCAATGCATCATAGGCCTGCATTGTTTCAGTCTTAATTCTTTGTACTGTGCAGTGTAAAAGAATGTGATTTTTCAAACCAAGTTATTGCACCAACCTCTGTAGAAAAAAAACGATATGCTTGTTATGGATTAAAATTGTAGAACATGTAGCTGTAAGTTTGTAAAAGTCACCAACCTCATTAGCTCATTATTAAAGATATGAGAAGCATAATAATGGTTATTTTTTAAAAAGGCATTGTATCATCTGTGGCTTCACCCCTTTAATCAAACAGTGCTTTAGCATCCAGCAGCCAAGTTGCACAGAGGATGATCTTTTATTATTGCTTTCAGAGGTGGTCTAAGATGTGTTTGCATTAATAAGAAGAGTACACTGTTTCTCCAGCTCACACACAAAAGCTACATAAATTGAACAGTCGGGAGTTTTTGTTCCAAAACAGAGCTCAGGTTATAAAGTGAGTCCTCAACGCTAGAAATTCCCAACACCTGCGGTAATCATTGAGTCATTGGTATTGATCGACAACCCTATTAACACCCTGCAGGTATACCGTGGTCAGTTTGAGGTAAGTGCACAGTAAAAAGCTTGATGCATGAAAATGCATGAAAGTACTTTGTTGCTCACAGCTGACGCCACTGATTGTTCTGCACTTGCACTGTTAAGCATTGTCCATTACCTCTGGCTTTCCCGTTGTTGCCAAAAGACTACCTAAGCTCAATGCCGCGACAGGAGTTAGGGTTGATTGATTGACGAATACAAACATACTCCCCTGGAAAATGACCTCAGCTTGGCCTCTGCGTGGAAAAAACCCCCATAAACAACGTGTTGTTATCTGCCATGAATTCTGCAAAAGGCAATCCCCTTGTGATGAATGATCAGACAGAAAAAAGTACTATTTATACGCCTCATTTTCCCACAATTCCACAAAACTTTTTTTGTCCTTACATTTGGACGTGCACATTACATCCCGTTTGACCTTATAACCCCCCTGCCTCTCCTTTCCCCTCCCCCCCGCACATGCTTTTACACACATGAGTGGAATAGAAAGTGACATTTTCCAGCAAGCTTTGTTAGCCATCAGTCATTGTTAGTGTGTGTCATGGAGAAAAAACCCTCAGCGCTCAGGGAGTCCGAGCTGGAGCGGGGATCAGGGGCCTTTGAGTGTTGGGAGGGCACAAAGGAGCGAGGCTGTATTTAAAGTCTGCGAGTAAAGTGTGCACACATCCATCTGATTTTGAAAAAAGCAAATCAGGGCTCCAATTAAAACGCAGAGCAGGATGCATTAATCTTAATGTAGAAGTTAATCTCTGTAAATCACATATTGTATGTAAAGACTATGGGCGAGAGATATAACAACTATGTAGGCTGTATCAATATATTTTCAACCAAGATATAAATTTAGACAACATCGTTTATATCTATATAGGGGCATGTTGTACTACATGAAGCATACCAGTAACTATGCAACTGCACATCGCAATGACGTAGACCTCCTGTCTATTTTTGTAAGTTGAAACCATTAAGTCTTGTGTGTGATTTATCCTGGCTTCATTTGAGTAGAGAAAATCTCTGCTATTGGTTAGGCTAATTTATACAATAACTAATTACGTTACCATGTTTTATTTGTTTGGAAAATGTGTTTAGTATTAGACAGTTGTTATGTCAGTGAACCTTATGAGTTGTAAGGGAACTGAGTTTTGTGACATTACCTTTCAGGGTCCAACATTAACGGTTGCCCGAATGCCCGAGGCAAGTAAAAATAGCCGGTGGGCCAGCAGACACTTCGCAGACATGCCCGATTGGGCAAGCAGCACCGACTCGGATTTTTTTTATTATTATTTCTAATCGCAGGGCAGGAATTATACCACGGCCAAATGGCCAGTGCCATGGAGTCCCCGGTGTGTGGCAGTAATGCCCCTCCTACCCATACGGCCAGTGTAGCATGCCCTGTTTTTTTTTTGACAAACAGCATAGCAAGGCTACGGCTAAGTTAACGTAATGTTACTGACACTCCGAGACACACACACACACACGCACACACATAACGTTACCGGACAGCCTATCAGTCCTTAGCCGCTAACGTTAGCTCATGTTAGCACAGTTACCACACAGAAACGTTTACAAAGGGTCAGAATGTGCTTCTAGTGATTGTAAACAGTAGGATGAGTCAAATGCAGAGGTCAAATTTCGTTTCAATGTATGTTATCTGCTGAGAAAGGACAATAAAGAATCTTCTTCTAATAATAATTTCTTAATAACTAGGAGATAACAAAAGAATAAAGAGATTTCAAAGACTTAAAAAATGAGGGACATGAATCAAAACAACAAGAAACGAGATATATCCCCAGTCATGCACACTCAGTTTTAATAAACTCAGTACTGTTTTTCAACACACATATTGTTTTGTCTTCATTGAATGCAATTAGCACATATTGTTATTGCGCCATTGGTTTTGGCCTTGGTGCCCCACATTTTGGCCGTGATGCCCCAATAAATTTGTATTTATCAAAGGCCAAAGTGGCCTTGCGCTAAAAATGACTTAATTCCAGGCCTGTAATCGTGTATTTCCTCTCCTGTTTCTGTCCTCGGAGGGGCCAGTTGCAGTGTGCTGCTTTTTTATGTGCTACTGCCTCCATTGGCTGATCATCTCTGCTGACGTAATATGTAAGTTATGAGCGAAAATATGCACCACACAGCCAGAAAAAGAACCTCTTAAGCAGGGCAAGTAAGAATTTAGATGGGGCAAGTAGATTTCAGAAGTACTAGCTCGGCAGGGCAAGTAGGAAAAAATTGCTGTTGTCTCTGGCTTCATATGAGTAGAGGAAAAGTCTGCTAGCCGCTAGGCTAATTTATGCAATGTAAAATGCCATAGGCTTGTGCTAAAAACATTATCATGTTGTATTTGTGGGGAAAATGTGTCCAACAAAAGACAAGTGCTTTGTCTGTAAATACTGCGAGTTACAATGAAGCCGATTTGTGTACTTGTGTTTGAAATTGTTGCTATTAAGCCACGTTTAATGTGTGTTTCAGGTGTGTTTTGAATCAACTAGACTTTACAGCACTTCACAGAAACCTCTGTTGCTGACTAGTGTTTTGGAGGTGTAACTGTTGTGCAGCTGCATATTTCAGATCACAGTCCTTTTTAATGAAACTGCTTGTGACATCTCAAATCTGGCTTTGACTGGCAACTGAAAACACATAGCCAATTTCGTAGAAAATACCAAGATATATATCATGTATCACCAGTCAGCCTGTAATACCAAGATATGAATTTTTGTCCATAGCACCCAGCCCTAGTAAAGACCAACAAAGAGCTTTCCTTTTGCTAAAGACATATTAAGAATTCACAATGAAAAAGAGTTTTCCTTGGTGTCGCACCTTATTTGAATATAATGTAGTGTTTATGTGTAGTACCTAACTAAACATGTTCACATGTTATTTCATTTATATACATTTGGTTTACAAATAAAAAGTGTTAGTGCCAAGACATGTATTTTGCACTAGGTTTTCCGACACTGAGTGTCCTCGAACATATCAAGTCCTGTTGTTATTTTTTTATTGGGTCGCCAGATGTCAATCTGTCAATGTTCCACAGGTTAAGAGGTGTGTATAGCAAGCTTAAAAAAAACTGAATGGAGTAGGTGTGCTACATGTGAATAGAATGGAACAGAATGGAATTTATTGTCAGTGTTGGTGCAAACAAGAAAAATCAGGCACACTGCCTGAGTGGAGCTCAAATACACACGATATAAAGTGACAATAAAAGAGTGAGAAGAATAAAAACTGCTCATACAGCTCACACACGTGCACACTGATAAACGTACACACAGATTCACACACCCGTACACATTAAGCCTGTGGATGCAGGCGGAAAATTCACAGCTTCTTTTTAGCACCTTTTTTCTTACAGTTTGTTACAGGCAATTAGCCAATGTCAGACAGTAAGCCAATTAATATTGTACTTTTGTTAGCTTTGTGTTGCTGTAACTAAGACAAAGATTTTATGTGGACATTTAGAAGCTGTACTTGTTAAGTCCGTGTGCCGTTTCAAGTGTGATTACCGGGGATGGGATGTAACAAGTTCATTTGTTTATACAACGTACATAATGGCCGGTCACTTTTTCTCTTACTTCCAACAAATAACTGATCTTTTCTCAGGCCAGGAAATGAGATGTGAGCAGTCTTTATGTCATGCACAGGGCTGTTGTGCCACTTTAGTTCAGCTTATGAATATAACATCAATCAAATTCATCAATGCTTTAAGCGTTGTGCATTTAACCCACTACCAACTGTCCACAGAGAGTCACTTGCTCCCTCAGGTCAGTGCTTGAAATGAAGAGGCGTTGTATAAAGCCTAAATATTTCACCATTAAGCTGCATACTATAAATGTTGGGCCCACACTATAGTGCTTAAAAATGTCATGAGACAAACCGTATCTCGGTTTGCCTAATTAATGATCACCACTAAATGGTTGCATGTGCCCATTTAATAAAGCATAACAGCTTTCTGACCTCTCAAAGACCACTTGGTTCTCTCGCTGCTTCGTTAGCATGAACAGCAGGCTTTTTCCCTAAAACAGTGGTGGGCTAATTTTACCAAATATTCATCAGCAAATATTGGCAGCTTGATTGGTCTGATAGCCTTTTGCTTCGTCTTTTTTTCATGGTGCACGCTCTCCGTCTTTCAAATGTGTAAAGGTGTGCTTACCAGATGAGT
Organism: Epinephelus awoara; assembly: GCA_035609425.1. Taxonomy (NCBI): domain Eukaryota; kingdom Metazoa; phylum Chordata; class Actinopteri; order Perciformes; family Serranidae; genus Epinephelus; species Epinephelus awoara. Next base: position 25,091,994 of record CM069299.1, on the reverse strand, counting down.
TAGCAGGGGGAGAAATGAATTTAAGATTTGAACATGCATGGAAGGGAAGAGTCTTGTTTGCACAAATAACACGGCGGAGGAGGTGGGAGGGAGGGGGATGAGGTAGGAGGAGGCTTTAGACAAAAAAAAACAAAAAAAAAACAGCGTCTTTGGATTTGCACATTGTTATCACAGCGGTGACAGCACTGTGACTGTGACACGGAGAAGACAATGGAAATCTTTACTTCTAAGCGCAGACATCCTTAAATTTGACTTGCCAGACATTTTTTTTCCAGAAGCCCACAAGTAAAAATTTCCATCCCTGGTGTTAGCTACATTTTGTTGGAGGGGTCCCGTTATCGAAAATTAATGAACACCGTTCAGCCAATCAGAATAGTATATTCACTCGGGCTGTGTCATAATGTAAAATATGCTCTACAATCAATGCATATGCACACTGCAATAACTGAAATGAAAATGAAGATAATAGTTCAGTCTGGAATGAAGATGGTGTTCAGATTGCTGCCGGACCAGATCCTATCATCATAATGACACCTGCGAGAGAGTGAGATTGAAGGAATGCAGGAGGAATAGATTTAGAGAGACGGAGAGGAAAAAAGAGAAAGGAGAGATGCGAAGGAGGAAAAAAAGGAGATCTACAGCTTCGACATTATTGTTAAATACATACAATCACAGCCAGAAAAATGCCCAAAGACCTGCTGGAGTGGCAGTACTTGACTCACCACTCTTATACCCCTCCATCCCTCCAGAATTCACTTTCATAGCGGGTGTACTAGTGCATAAAGTCTTCCATGGCTGAGACCTGACAGCCTCAGATGCCAAAAATCCATCTTCCAATGCAATTTAGCACAGAGGGAGCTGGGAAGATGGGGAAATTATACAGGACCCGAGTCAGAGTTTTAAGGTAGCAGTGGAGGCCCACAGACACATTTGAAATGATGACAGGTTGCACGGATCTGACAAGTCAAAAGTTAGTGACTCCAAAAATAAAATTTCAGTCACTTTCCTGAGACCCCTGTGACAAGGCAAAGTATTGAGGTGCTGTCGCGCTCCTTCTCTTTGTTTCTATACGCTCATCATAACTAGCCGTCCGACCAATTTCCCTCTGAAGCCTTCTCATTTCTCACCTCAGCCGAGGAAAATGGCGGAGATAAACTAATGCCAATTGTTGAGAATCGACTCAGTGGAATGGAATCTTATTGTCAGTACAGTATGAGTGAATTATGAAAAATGAGCTGCATGAGTTTTATGCGTGGAGGCATCTTTCCCAATATTAGTGTGTTTTTACTATTGGTGTGAGCTTTTCTCGTGTTTGAATGAAATTACAAAACTACATTATGAATAATACGCCATTGTGGTTTTACTTGAAGCATCTTTGAAGGGACGGTTCACCCAAAAAGTAGATACAAAAATATATATTTTATTCCTCCTTACCTGCAGTGCTTATATTAATCTAGATTGTTCTGGTGTGAGTTGCTGAGTGTTGGAGATATCGGCTGTCGAGGTGTCTGCCTTCTCTCGAATATAATGGATATAGATGGCACTTGGCTTGTGGCACTGGAATTGCCAAAAATATATATTTGAAAAGCTCAACAGTTGGGCCGGCCTATATATCAATATTATATTGATTTCTTGGAATGAGAATAGATATCGTCTTAGTTTTGTATATCATAGTATCCTAAGTGTTGTTTTTTTCTCGTTTAAGAGGCTGCATTACAGTAAAGTGATTAGATTTTCTGAACTTTAGACTGTTCTAGCTGTTTTGTGATTTGCCTTTACCCACTTAGTCATTCTATCCACATTACTGATGATTATTTATCAAGTTTCATTGTGTAAATATTTGTGAAAGCACTAATAGTTGACTGCATTATCGTCGCAATATGTTAAAAATATCATGATATTTAATTTTCTCCACATTGCCCAGCCCTACACAACAGTATTGTCTCTTTCCAGAAATCACGATCCAGTTACTTTAGATTAGGGATGCCCAACTTGCTTTGCCCGGGGGCCACTTTTGCCTTAGTCAGTAGCCCAAACACATAAGCAGGGAAGTTTCTAGGATTTGACGACATTTGGGGCTTAGCCCAGACCTCTGTCGGGGGTTCCAGGGGATCCTTTCCTGGCACCGTGGTGGTAGGGGTATGAAGCCATTGCCACCCACTTAAACGCAAACAGATTTTGCTCTGCCGTGCACGCTTCATTGTGTTGAACTTCTGGTGGTAGCTGCCTGGCTTTGGCCGATCAAATAGAAGGGGGTGGGCATCACAGAAGCAGACACACGACAAGATGGAGCTGATGATGTTGGTGTTTGCATACCCAGAGTTGTACAACATAGCACTAGCAACTTATAAGGCCAGCGACAACATTTCCACCAAACTTCAGATGACTTAAATTGTCCAAATATTTAGAAACCTTTGGGAATTTCACAGATTTCTATTGTCTGTAGTATGCAGTTATTTGCATGGCACAATTTTGCTTGCACTTTTAAGGTTTACCAAAGCACCTCCCCATCATCAAAGCCCTGGACCATAAAGCAGCTGCTGGCTTTAAAAAAAGCTTTGCTTTGCTGGAGAACGAAGATGGTTGCCAAGCAGTAGTATGACAGCAGCTTAATGTATGTTAAAAGTACAAAAGAAATTCCCAATGTGGCACTTTGAGCACCACAAGCTGAGTTCCATCTAATTCCATTATATTCAGTAGAAGGCAGACATCTCTATGGCCGATATCTCCAACACTAAGCAAAACACTCTCCTTAAAGGATAAACATCCATAAATATGCTTGGATATTCAAGAATTAAAATGATACCTCCTCATGTTAGCCAAAACAAAACGTAAAACATAGTGCTAAAGTTCCAAACAGACGTATCTCAAATAGTATATGAAAAAAAAAGAAAAAACAACAGGAGTGACAAAATCCCAAAATATTTGCTTTTTTTCTTTGTGCTATTAGTACATTTCTTTGACAATATCAAGGCACACTATGTTCCCTCAGCATGGTTCTTATATCACTGGAACACAAACATTCTGGTGTTTCCATTTATATCCAGGTATTTGCTGTAATTGCCTTGCTGTGTTGAAAACCTGTGAACACACAGACGTTAAAAAAAACGACGTGCATTTTCAAAGTCTGTGTGTCTTTTATCAAAACTGTCCTTGCACATGTTTAAACCCACCAACATTTCTAGTCAGACATATATTTGACATTTCAAGCTGAGACATGTGGCTATGCCGTTAGCCTGTAAATATAGAACATGGAAACTCTGCCAAGAAAAGCTACATTAGGCAACTATCCATCATCCTCTCCAAGTATCAATCAATCAGTCATAACTTTCCACCAACTATTCATCATTTACATTGAAAGAAGTAAGAACATTTTAGAAATGTTTGAAAGCATGGGCGGATCTAAAGAAATATTCATGATGTAGGAAGAAGGTGGTATGAAGACTTAAGGGTGGCAGCATGGATGGATGGATGGATGGACAGACCGACAAATAGATAGATAGATTTTATCTATTTTATCTCTTATTTTATTTATCCCGATTAGGGCATTGCACAGAAATTAGCGCTTAGATTAGGCCCAAAAAATCCAGCCCGACCCCATCCGAGCTTGTGCATGTTCTGTACAAGCCTGGCCCGGCCCGGCCCTTTAACCGTAATTACGACCTGGAGCCTGGTTTAAACCCGACATTTTTTAAAGAACGAACGTGGACGTTGGCGGCTGACTCTCGTCTTTCTTTCCATAGCATGCCTGCGTCTTAAGTGTCAAGGTCCCCGTCTTTTTGCTGTCACATACCAGCATCGTGCTGCACTTGGTACACTCAACGAAGCCGACACACACGTTGTCACCGTCGACAACTCGGAGCCCGAGGATAGTGGCTGGAAATTATGGCCCGACCCAGCCCAGTCCGGAACGGGTTCAGGCTCGGGCAAAGAATCTAAGCTCTAATAGAAATACCAAAAGGTGGCATGAGAAATCAATTGTTTTATTTACAGATTCATTCAATTATATGTGTTAAATTTTTAACATTTTATTTTTAAAATTACTGAAATTTGACGGATAGATAGATAGATAGATAGAAATATAAATGGTGAAATTACTTTCTCAGCTTCAGTTTGAAAATGTTGTCAAAGTGCAAACTCTCAGGTAAAGCTTTAAATCGTCTGGGAGAAGCCACAACTTATATCTATATCTATACGAATTTGATTAGCTTTGCGCCACCCTTTGCCACCCCTGTAGATCCGCCCCTGTTTTAGAGTGCGCTTACTTAAATAAGAAAAATAACATCTGATTTTCACAGTCTACAAGTTTAGCTGAAATTATAAATTGATTGATTTGCAAATTTATTTTCAATTAGCAACTTTATAGTAAAACTTCCATCCATTCATTTCATGGTGAATCATTTTATGGTGCCAGCTTCTCAAAATGAGTACTTGCTGCTTTTCTGTTTAATTATTTTGATTTATTAAATTTAACATTTACATTAAATTTTGATTATTCTGAGTTTAAGAACTTTAATTTTTACATACATTTTGCTAGTTGTACTTGCATATTTCTACTGCAGTAACATTCTTTTAGTAGGACCAGCAGGACTTTTAGCAGGAACAGTGTATTTTTACTGTGTGGGATTAGTCCTTCTACATAAGCAAAGGTTCTGAATACTTCTTCTACCACTGCTCCTGACACAGCATTTACAGCATTACAGATGTTTTGCTGTTGCTGGGTTTTTGATTTTCCTGTAACGCCAGTACTAACACCGTGGAAAATCATGTTTACTTTGTTTAGGTTTATTTAACAGTACATCGATTTCACTACTGCTGCCATTCTTCTTCTCACATCCAAGTGGGATTTATTCATCACACCTGGGTGAGAGTGGATTTGGATGGTTAGGAACATTTGCAGAACATTGAGACAAAATCTAAGAAATTTAAGAGAATGATACAGTGTGGGGCTCAATTTCTTTTCAGAAAGTGAAAACTGAAAGCCTGGCATATGGTAGATTCTACTTCCAATAGCAGTAAGTTTGATGTCCAATGACCATCTGATTATTTGTTTTCATACAAAGCTATGAGACAAGGAAAAGACTCTCTGACTCTCTACTGCAATACTATATGTTAGAGTAAGTGCCCTTCAAAAATTTGGATTCTTTGTGTTGTGGGGGAAAACTTGGTGGTGTTCTGTCAGCTTTACTTATTTTAGGCAGGCAACATTTTCAAAAGTAAGCAATGGCACCTTCCTGCCCCCACCCTCACAATGCCCCTCCCCCCACCGCCATGTTTTTACAGCACTGAGGTAGTGGTGTAGGGTAAAACTTATCAACAAAGGCGAGAGAACAACTGCCATGGTCATTTTCAAAAGGGGTCACCTCAACATATCTGAATGTGAATAGGTTTTAGGACTTGTTTCCAATGATGTTCCTTACAATGAATGTACTCCCTCAAATTTTAGCTGTATATTTGTTTCTTAAGGAAAAGGACAACCAGCCAACCAACCAACATATAGAGATACATAACACATTAAAAGAGGATTTTTGTGGAACTCAAAATGGTAACTGTACTGTATTAGTCTATGCACATCAGATAATTACTAATATTAACTGTACAATAACAAACCAATGTATATCCATATGTGATTCCTTAACTGTCCAGTTTTCAATGAGCCTAAATAACAGAAAAGTGGAATAATTGAAATTCAGTTATGGGTTAAGTTTTGATGTGCCTCTCCAAAATGCTTTAGTGGCTCCATCTGGCCTATAAAAAAATTCTGGGGGCACCACTGAAGGTAAGGTATTAGCTATTGTTTTAATCATAAGCATCAATTTTTAAATATTTCTTAAAAAGTAATTATTTAAATGTCAGTTTTTCTAATTTATCAAGCTCTTCATCTCACACTTTGTGCCTCCTCTTCAGCATTCATCATCAAAGGTTGCTCTCGGTGAAATGTCTCCACATAAATCATTGTTTTATTTGATGTGAGGAATCTATTTTAAATATTTACCCCGCTGAAAAGTTCTGAAGACAATTCTTTATTAATTTAAAGTCTCGATGCTAAAAATACCAGTCTATATTTTGGCAATTAAACTCTGCTTATTTCATTTCTGAGAGTGCCAAAAATGATGTTCATTGCAGGCAACTACTTAGCTGGTGTGAGTCAAGGCAATTACTGTGGATCAGAGCCAGGAAAACACATCGCTTCACATAGTGGTGATAATGGCTGAACACAATTAGACTGGATATATCAATGATACAGTGTGGTGGTAAATACATTACACTAGACCACTGAAAACAAATTGATTACCCTCAATGGACATTAAGATGCATTTCAATGGCTGTTAATTCTAATGTAAAGTACAGGCTTTTCTGCTGGGGATCAACGCAGCAATCTGTGAGAAAGCCGAGTGTAATGTGGGCAAAGTGCTTGTGTCCCTCAGAGGAACACATGACCTAACTGTCAGATGCCAAAATGCCAAAGGCTTGATTGACAGCCTTGTGTTAAACTGCATGTTTGAACTCATTAGCACATTAAGGCCTTGCTACACGAAGAACCCCCAGTCTTTGTGTATTAATGTTGTACTCTTGATTCTTTCAACTCGTCACTCAACACAGCACCCTCCTGGGAACATGGAAATGTAATGGCAACGCATGCTTTCAAAAGCCTTCCAAAAAAAAAAAAAAAAGAAAAAGGTTGTTACCCATTGATACATATATATCAGATATATCCTTTATCTGCCCGAAAATCAGATTTTATACTTTGCATATAGATTTACATATGTACAGTTCATGCATAAAATGGTGCCCGTGCTCAGACATATGCACACACAAAGCACATCAGTCAAAAGTCAGCACGGGTTCTCTCTTCACAACAGCTGTAATTCCAGTCTCAATCATAGCACAGTGCTGAGAGCTCAACATCAGTCAAGTCCGCCCACTCCTATTCTCACATCTGTCACATCAAACAATCATGCTGAACTTTAGGGTTCAAAAAATCTTTCAAGCTTTGCTACAAAAAAAACAGGGGTACGGAACAGTAAGGGACATATAAACATATGTTTGTGCCGGGCCCGTGTTCGGTAACAAAGGGTTAGTTCTGGGCCAGAAGTGCAAAAATACACTGATACATTGTGATGTGTAGATGGTAATACCTTGACACGATGCAGGTTACAGAAAGGGGTTTGCTTTTCAAAGATGAGTGCTTGCATTTTCCTTTTTAAGTTGCGACTGTCACCCTAATGCAACTTTCATAAAAGTGATTGACGTATGGTGTTATCATCCTCAGTGGCATTCTAAAGAGGGCTGGTGGCAGTCTCAATGCACTCTTCATTTTTAACTAATGGGGACAGCACATGGCTGGAAGCTGTCGCCTTGTTGGTCCCTGTTTGACACTGATGCATTTCTGTCCCAACTGAAAATGCTTGGTCAATAGCCAGCCACGGTATACACTGTACACCGTGCATATGGGAAGCATTTTTCCTTTGATTATCTTTTAAAATGATGTGCTCCGTGGTGTCTGATGCTGTACGTGCAACACAAATTCCCAGTTCTCTGTCACGCAGTTACAAAATAAACCCTCGTCTTAGTATTTTATGCAATATGAAATATTCTCACGTTGACAACAGTCCTGAGGAGGATGCTCAGACAATTTAGTCCGGTGAGTGACAAGAAAATGCCCTTTAGCATAATGAGACTTTGACAATTAAATTCCACTCTGACACACTTTTCCACCCAGGTTATAAATAATTAATTTGAAGAAGTAAGCAGTCAAAAGAATGTCACGTCTCATTTGGTTGCGCTGAGCGACAATGACGAGCCTGAAACATGCGGCTTATAGGATATTATTGGAAGGTTGTTCCAGATATCCTGTTTCGCAGTGACACAGATGTGTTGGGGAATCTCGGTAAGAGAAGTGATGTTCAAAGCAGGGATTTTATTTTGTTAATTCTCTTAGCTCTCTTAGTAAGCGTTTGTTAAATGTTCCAAGTGCACTCTCACTTTTTGAGCTCCTAAATCAATGAGAATGAGTGAATATGCCACGGAGAATCTTAAAAGAAGCTGTTAGTAGTTTAAGGGCAATTTAATAGTAGAGGAGATACATGTCTGATTGATTAAGTGTAGTCCTATTAGTCATGTGTTTGGTGTTAAGGAGACATTTTCAGCACTTGTTATTGCTCCTCATCTGTTTAGATTCTGTTCTCCAAAGCAACATCTGACCTTGAATGACAAGGGGACATTATCAAGTGAAATTGCAAGACTGACTACACTCATCTAAAGAGACTTGATGATTGAAGTTGTTGACATGCAATCAAGATATCAGGTGCAAATGACTTACTAATGTCTTACACGGTGAATTTCCTCAGAACAATTCCAACAATCGTTCTTTGAAACAATCTCTTTTCCAAAGATCTTGGGAGGAGACTGACTGTATTGAGCCTTCAATATAGATGAACATCCGTCTCAGCCTCTATTCAAACTCGCTGTATGATGCAAGTCAATGCAAGTCAATATTTTACGGGATTTCACTGAAATTACCATGCATGTCTTACAGGGTCAACATACCCCAGAAATCCTGAGCTTTCCCTGCCTGTGTGAACGGCACATTCTCCCTTCCACCCCCTGCAATTTGGTGATGGAAATGTATTCCTCTTTCAGGCTGACATGGAGTATCGCACAGGTCATATCAGTCTTTTGATCCAGCAGCCATTAATAATCATGGGGCATGAAAAAACTAGACTTGCATATAGTCAGTCGCATTAATAAATGATAGCTCTGATCCAATTAAAAGGCCTTGCAAAGGAGGGTTTCTCAGGGTGTCCTCACAGAACATTTTTTGAAGGCACGCAGGCCTGTAAATAATCAAGCCCGGGGCGATCCCGCCCTCAGTACCCAAGAGATGCAGGCTGTGTCAACAGCGTGGCACTGTGCTGTCACCACATATCACTCCTGAGCCTTCTCACAGCCCTCAGTCGTGTGAAAACCTCACAGCCCTTATCTTTTCCCTCCTTACCACTCCACCATGTTAGCCGTAGAGCATACACACCGGAGCCAGCCAACTATACAGACTTTTTTTTTTTCCCCAAACACCATGTTTGCCTGCTCCATTTGGCTTCCTTTCTGTGGTGTTTTGAGCTGTGCAAACAGAATACAGGGGTTTGAATTGGCGAATATATCACCATGAATACAAGCAGAGATATTGTAGAACTTAGCGACTTGTCCCCTCTCTATTACCATTAATCCCTTCCAAATTTACAATAAAATTTGTAAATGTAATACAGTAATCAGTCACTCATGAATAAATACATTGTTCTGACTGTGTCTAAGCCACTGTTGCTGCTGATATCCCTAAGAGCTTTAACTGGAATATAAGCTTGTCACTGCTCTTGCATCATCATGAAACACTTTTCTTATGTCGTATTTTAGCATTTAATTAATGCATCAGACTCCTCTTAGCTAACAAACATTGTCAACCACTGGATCTGTCCCTGAAAATGTGTGATTAACGCCATTTTGGTTGTCGCTGGTTCCGCTTTTGTTTGCTCGCGGTGCACAGACTGGCCCTTTAAAAAGGAAACGCATGGCGATATGAGGCCTCAGATGAAAATTCATGTGACTTGCCGTCATTAGTGGAACGGACACGCTCATCCAGGTTGGCGTTTAGCTTTGTGCCCGAGGCTTGATGATGCCCTAAAATATGAGCCATAGTGTGTGTAGAGCAGGCTGTGACCTTCTTATACAGAAGCGTTAATACTCCAGAACAATATGACGGAACATGGGAACAAAATGATCTTAATTAGGAAAGGAACTCATTCTGTCTGACACCAGAAGAGTCACCAGTCTACCAGCCCACTCTCCAGCACCTTATTATCACGTAATGACTGCCATTGAATTAAACATGTCAGCCCAACTTTAAATGCAGAATGAGAGACAATGCTGTATATAATAGAGTGGTTGGTGACACTGTATCCATGCTGCAGCTGGGATTGAAAATTATTAGGTATGAGCAGTTTTGTGTATAATGCACTCTCTCACTGGAGGGAATGTTGAGCATAAAATTGCATTTATTTAACCATGGCCGCATCATTAGCATTTTTCACTCACCAAAACATGAAAATCTATATATCTAGAGCTGGGATGGGCTGCCACTCAGGCATCAATTTGACATTGTCATCACTGCTACAAGTGGACTTGACTTTCAAATGAATAAGGAAGAAGCCCTTGATTTCTATATTGCGCCACAAGCTGCTGAGCAAACCCTCAAAGGTAAGACAATGAAATTGTTTTTGCAAGCTTAATAATTGTGTTTACACTTGGAGATGCTAAAAATTAAATCTAGTTTTTATGCACCAAACCCTAGAATTAAGGTTATATAATTAAAGGTTAATAATGAAAGATTTTCAAAAGCATAGTCGTGATTCACATGCTTCTGTTGCATTTTAATTAGTGTAAGATGACAAGAATACGAGCAATGCAAATTCCATGTTTGTCTGGATGAATACATTGAACCCTGAACAAAGCCGCAAAGAGGACTGGGGTTATCCAAAGTCTGTTATTCACTTACTTAAAATTACAAAACCTTCAATAACAAAACTCTCAAATGCATGCTGATTTTATTAAAGTAAAAGTGAACTCACCAACTTTGTAGACAACAGTACATCTTTCCTGTACGTCCTACCTATACCTGTGTAAGCTCATTGCTATTCAAGTGATCATATACCTGATTACAAGTACACACAGTTGAAGGCCTCCAGTACAATTAAGATGCTTGCTCCTGATGACTTATTTGCCCCATACAATAATTGACATATCCCTAAAGTGCAAGCAAGGCATTAACTCAGGGAGGAAAATAGACGTGAATGCTATGTATTTATTGATGAAATAATCATCAAGCTGCAGTTCATTAGACCCTACTTTATGTTTCGGTTTTAATTATTGGCCCTGGAAGATGTAACATGACAGGATCTTTAATCACCTGAGACAGAGGCTTGCTTCAAAAGGACACCTTGCTGACACGCTGAGCAGGGAATGTGTCTGCAATGCAGATTCACTGATCTCTATGAGTACATGTGTCACATCACCTTGATAATTAACAAAGGGATGTGTCAATTACCACTGGGCAATCAGGAAAGCCGTGGCAGCGGGTGGGTTCGAAGGCTGGGGATTTTAGTCGCAGTACAGGCATCGCTGCTGCCAATCAAAGGTGTACTCACCTCTCCACATAGGTGGGGGGAGACCACCGGCACCGGCAAACGTTCCCACAGCAAATATTCAAAGAAGGGCAAATTGGACTCAGCTCAGTGGAGCAAGGAGGGCACAGAGAGAACCCTTCTACTGCCTTGTTGTGCACATGCGTACTGCCTGTCTTCTGTTCCCACAGAGATCATCTGCATTTCAGCACCATATGACTCACCTAAGACTAGAGGTATACGACAAGAGCGATAAATCTTAACCGGTTTTGAAATGCATTGCATCACACGCGATGATAGATTTCACAGAGAATCACTGTGAGATTTGTTTTTGTCTCCAATATTCTCGCACCAGAAAATGAGCTGTTTCTGCAGTCTGTACCTGCCACTGATGATCCTGCTGTGACTGTTGATCTAGCAGGAATGCGGATGATCCAACATGAATAAGCATATATTAGTATGCACTTCAAAATGAATGGAGAAAGGGAATCTGGGCAAAGCTTTGGCTGGAGAGGCTCAGTCAAATGGGCACTTTGCAGTAGGCATATAAGGGAGCAGACAGTAGTTTATTAGTTTTAGGGAAGAAGTTCCAAATTGTTCTCCCTTTTAATGTAATCAGTGATTAGAAATGTGACTTAACATTTCTGGGTCACTTCATTCTAATCTGGACTCTCATTCGCTGTTGGCAGTCCTCACTAAAATAAATGTCCAGTGCAGATGTGGGCTGTGATGCTTGTGGCCAAGGCTCCGATTGAACTGAAATGCCCAGTGAATCACACTGTGGATGTCCATGTGTTTCATGAGTACTCTGCTTGGCTACCTTCTGTATTTCCACAGTCAATCAGGATGAGTCTTTTCTAATGGAGTGCGGCAATCCCACCTACATCATCTGGAAGGGATTGCCCCCCCCTGTGCGGCTCTTGGTGCCCCCGTGTTAGAAGAACCTGCGGCGAACGTGCCCTCTCAGATGCTCCTATAAAACATGATTAAGTGCTCTCAAGGGTTCCCTTTCTGTAGAGAAAACGTGTTCAGTGCCCTCGGGTTAGGCCTTAAAATTGAAAAAAACATGATGCTTTGCCATATAGGCTAACCTACATGCGAGAAAACTTTCTGTGTGCTGGTGCCCTACAGTGTGCAGCTGGTGCCCTTCTTAATTTTTTCACCCCTGCCCCTCAGACAGCCTGGGGCCGCCACTGGTCAAGGATGAACTCATCTCCAGTTCATATAATCTGTGCATGTTTGGTGCCTCACTGACTTCCCTCACCTCTCGGTGAAGTAGCTGCAGGTTACAGAGGGCAGCTAGAAGACATTATGTATCTCTACCAGCCCCGGCTGTATCACTGTAGCGCCAGTAAATGAGAGTAGCAGTGGTGTGATGTCACAGTTTTTAAACTGCAGGTTAAAAAGTGATGGACACTGGGACCCTTTTGCCTCTTCCCATAGCCATGCTGTAAAACAGCCTGTTATTGTTGAGACATTTGCTCTATCATACGATGCAGTGCAGTTGAGGGGGAGGCTGTGTGAAACAGAGCTCAGGTTGCAGTATATCATTTTATGAAATGTGGATGAATCTGTCACACTTGTTGGACACCAGCTCAAACTCATTATTCTTTCCATTTATCCTTTAAAGTGTTTACATCTTTGAATTTATACTGCTTCTGTTAATTAACAAATGTCTGGAATAAGAAGTTTTATAGGCACAAGTTGTTTTTCAAGCACCCTTGTTTGTATGAGGCTGCAGCATCACTCAGGTTTGGTAAAAAAAAAAAAAAAAGTGCCTCTCTGAGGAACTGTGCCATTGAGCCAATTAAGCAAACACCCTGTCTGGCTTGATTTTTGTCAAAGTGATGTGATCGTTTTATGGTAACAATGTTAAAAGAGTGGATGCAGTTTAAGTTTGGTTCCTTCACTTGCTGGCCTGAAACTCTGAAAGTTTTGGAATTACATTAACTAGCAGTATTGTTGCACATCCAGCCTGAAAAACAGTAAGCATGCATTCCATGTAGGGCTGCCTCCTAATGGGAGACCAAACGTTAGTCGCAGATTAAAAAAAAAACAAACAAACAAAAGAACAAATGTGATACTCTAGTAGGAGCTGCACCTTGTCAAAATAAATCAAAATCTATTTGACTGGACGATGTGGGAATTTAATTTGAAAGGACAGACACAGGAAGTGGCCACGCTCAGCAGTCAGACAGGAGTCATGTCAAAACCAATCACAGCCGACAGATATCTCTCCCTTCTTCTGTAAATATTCAGTCTGATAAATACGGAAAACTTGATCATGTTAGTGCAGGGCTACCCAGAGCTTTACATCTGTCCCACAGACGATAGGCCTACACACTTATAAACAGCACCTGGAAGAAGATCAGCTCTGCACTCAGGATTTCAGGTAAATAGGCTACATGATGCTTGTCAACCACAGATGCAACCTGCCGCCCCTCTCGTGAAAGCTGGTACAAAAAAGCCACAAGAGTTGCACCCAGTGCCTGACCTTGCGTTTTCCAGGTGGTTCAACACACAGCATGTGTGTGGCCCCTAATTCACAGAGCTGGTACCTGCAGTTATCCCACAGACTAGTTAATAACATGTCGGGCAGGAAATCCAAAGTGTGGGATCATTTTGAGAAGGTGAAGGACGAACCCAAGGTGATATGTAAACTCATCTTCATTGGTCGACTACAAACATGACGTATCATCTGAAACATGTCAGTAGCTACATGCCCATTAGCCACTTAGCACAATCATTGCTGCTTTGCTGACAGCGTCATTAACAGGCGGCTCGCTCAGTGTGTGACGTGCACTTGTAGATAAAATATAGGCCTATATTAATGAAGGTTCATTAGTACGGTTTGGTATTTCTCTGTAATGTAGCACAGTGATAACAATGTTACTGATACTATTCTTTCTCACACCTTCAACTCAAACCATTGTGTTGCCCTGCCCAAAATATATCATTTAATAATTAGATTAATATCATAAACATGCAGACAACTAGTCGACTAATGACCCTAAATTACGACTGCTGTTTGACTTTGAAATTCGGGGCCATGAAAGGGATTATGATCGATAGTTTTGCAGATCTACTTTACAACTTCATACAAGAATGTCTTCATAATGAAATGTTATTTGGATTTGAAGTGTGGTTGGTATATTAGATGGATCCAGTACCTAATGCGGCTGGTCGATTGAAAAGTAAATAATTTCATAAGCTGCATAAAAGCACACTTACATGTATTATATAGTATACAGCAGGCTACATGTGTACCAATAAGTATCTAAATAAGATATTGACAGGTGAGAGCTTCATTTCGCTTAAGATGATGCTAATGGATACAAGAAGAATCCTCTCTCACTAAGTCTATTTAAAATGTTTGAAATTTCAACTGTATATTTTAGTGTCTATATTTTATATTACCTTTCTCTCTTTTGTTTTTCTACCAAAATGACTTTATGTTCCCATGGGGATGGTTAAAGTTTCATCTCCGACTTTCTGTCTTTCCGTCTCTCTCTCTCTTTGTTTCAAACAATGTTCAATATTATTAGTTTACTGCCATGGATTTTTATGTTGGCTCTGAGGATAAATCAGTTTTATGAGTGGGCTCTTAACAAACTCTTGATGACAAGCGAGCAGACTAAGTTAATTTACAGTGGCCATGCAAGCACATAGACTGGCAAGTAAAAGCTATATAAATTGCCCAGGGCCATAATATACATGAAGGAAGCCTGTTGTGGACATGATTCTCCCTTTTAAAAGAATATTGATTTTCCTTTTTCATGAAGAATGAATGAAAAAAAAGGGGGAAAAAAGCCTACATCTGATTCACGAATGAGAAAAAACAAAAAACCCAAATAACTGTGATCACTGAAGAAATTCAAAGCCCAGAGAGATGTTGTGCAATCATGTCTGAAATATCTCTGTTTACAGAGCTGCAATCACTGCATAACATTTCACTCCAGACATCAGGCACAAAGGTTACGTGGGTGAGAATTCAATATATCAGTGCTGGAAATAATTCAGTCCAGCAAAGTGGACTAAATCATTTGATGGTGCTATATACAGTATATGCTAAAAGCTGTAAATACCAGTGTAAATCCACCGAAAATACCTATCCAAGGCACACCCAAAGTAAAGCTGTTCTTGTTCCATTATTAGTACATGTACATGCAAGGTCTCATTTGAAAGGTAATAAATTAGATTTTCCTCAGCTGTCAGACTCAAGTGCTACCATCATTGAGCTACAGAAGTTTCAACATACTGAAAACATTGCTTTTATATCATCGCCTGAATATTTTGTTGACAAAAGATGCCGCAGATGACTAGAACTGGGTCTTATTAGCTGGAAAACAATAGAATCATAGCATGAAGCTTCACCTAGGCCAAATTCAAAGTAGGCAACAATAGAACAGAAAGAAAACATTGAATGCATTTTTCTAAGGTTCTGTCGAGGTGAAGATCGCCAATATAGGCTACTGAATGTGTGCAAATGAGTGAAAAACAAGTCAACAAAGACAGAAATATCTATTTAGGAGCTTACTGTATATAAAATCACCTCTAAAAAAACCTATATTGATAAGACTTTTTTCCCTTAAGACAAAAGATGGGCCATATGTTTCCATTTATGTACATTTATAACAGTCTATAATACCAAGAATGAGTTAAAAACTGTCACTGAATACAAGACCCAAAAGCCACTGGGCCAATTGCTGACTAATGATTGGCTCTATAACTCCACGAAGTGAGCCAAGCTCTTCCTTTTAACACAGGCCCTCAATGGCTATAGAAGCCAACACTGACGCTGTGAAAACTCCTGTTGGCTCAAGTGAGGTGTCAATCAAAAGGTCAGAGTTTAAGGAGCCCCTCAGTTGCAGATTCCCAGTTGCTAGCTGCCTGGAAGACAAAGAAGCACCACCTGTCTTTTGACCACACTGGGATAATAACGGAGCAAAACCAGATCAAGAGGCAGCTTCCAGTGACAATCTCTGACCGTATCTGGCCACACTGTGCCTCCTGAAAAGCACTGAGATCTTCGCTTTTAAAAACTCATCCTCTAATCTCTGCAAGCGTAGTGAATAAGTTGCACATACTGTAGGTGAAAATGTCATTAGCTAGTTAAGGTTAGCTATGTTAATATTTCATGCGTAACATTAATCTTTGATATTATGATAAGGATGAGAGGGATAGAGTGAAGAGACGGAGTGAAAGTGGGAGAGTGTTCATATCTCAATTATGTAGGCTTTCCTCATTTGTTTCATTAGACTATCTGCTGTACTTAATTAAAACATACCACACCCTCAAAAGGGTCAGAATGGAAAGTACCTTGTACTTTGAGTTATTCAGTTTGTCTTTAGTTTACTTGAGTAGGTTTGTGAATCATTTTTATGGGAAGAATTGTACTTTTACTGGAGTATAGATTTTCAACGCTTAATGCTAATTTAAACATATGATTTTTATAATTGTCCTGCCATTAAATCTGTCCTGTTTGCCATTTCATTTACTAGAACATTTTTCAAATTGAAATCTGATCAGCTTCTTTTTGTGTCATTCAATACAACCTTCCTCACTCATCTTTTGTAGTGTTCACACCAAATGCAATGCAAATGTTTGCGTTGAGTAACTTGCGCGAGTTTGGATGCTAGAATATTTAGTGTTGCCTCACTTAAATTGCTGAATCCATGCATGGACTTTTGCTGATATGTGCTCAGCATCTTACATCCCCAGAGGATCTCAATGCTGATTGGCTGTCACGGGGTGAATTGGTTATTGAAGTTCCGATTTTTCAGTTCTCTCGAATGGCGTCACCTGTTGCAACATTGTACCAGGCAATAATCACTTCAATTTTAATCAGTATTTTCACTTTCTCTATGGCGGCACCTGTTCTGATAATGTAACATGTAATAGTCAAATTTTTTAAATAAATTGAAGACTTGTGTCTAACACACATACAGCTGTACCTCAAACAAACTGATAAAGTGATCCTTTCTTTCCTTTGTCCAAAACTGCCATTTCACCTGCAGGTGGCTAATTAGCAAGCTAGCTTGATAACTTTACAATAGTAACAGAACATGAGCAAAACAAGGTTGTCTCCCATCTGATGATAGCAATGTTCTTTCCTATGCTGTGAAGAGAGTGTGTCGATAAAGCTTAAAGTTAAATTTACATTTTACTCATGTAGCGACTGGCTAGTTAGCTATCATGCTTGCTAATTCCACTGTGCTATCATACTACACTGGTTACAGACAATGTGGAATACAGTAATACAGGACTGTCAGTGTCCATAGCTCTGTCAGCTTGTAAGCACCTTTTCATTTGGCAACCAATAGTGTATCTTCAGCACTCATTCACTCAGATTGATTTTTATATTCATACTGTAGTCCAGCCAAAAATATCATGCCGTATTACTACAGTATTTTCTTTAAGTCATCTCACAGGGGAAGTATAGCTACTGCTGTGTGTAGCTTTATACTCTCCCAGTTTTAAGCAATTCAGTTCAGAATATATAAACAAAATACAATGTTGCGTTAGTGATCAGATCTAGCAGGTCAAGCATTTAATCAAGACAGCTGACTTGAAGGGGGCGTATGGGAAAAAGATAAATATGTTAAGTTATTTGAGTTAACTGCTACTGACACCTGTATGCATTTGCAGTGGAGGCAGCTTATCTGATTACCCTCCGTGTGGGAGGACATATATCTGTTCATGTCTGACAGTGAGATAAACAGATATAATTGACTTGAACTCTCAAGTCTGTAAAAAGAAGGAGCAAGCGTTGGCATACCAACGGCCTATCCGCTTTATTAATTGAGTACACTTGTTGATCAGGTGGCTGAGACATATGTTACTCTTCATTATGTGCAGAAACACTATGTTCTGTCTTATGAATGTTATTTACATCCATTTAAATGAATCCTCTTCCAAGTGTTTCCATTCTTTTGTTTGTGCTTAGCAGTGAAGTACAAGAACACGTGAACTTATTTTACACATTTAATGTCACAACTGATAAATCTTTCACTATAATTCTGAACAAATCCAGTTCTGAGATACATTACCCAGAGTCCCCTGTTGAAGGCCTGGCAGCTTCAGAAGTGGAGAGCTGTATCTTTGAGGAGAACACAGCCTCCTGTACTCATTTTGCTTCAGGGGACAACAGTGAGCTGATGCAGTTCCCCATCCGAAGTGACAATCCTGACAGAATAAAAGTAATGGCAGCCCTAAACAGTGGGCAATGGATCTGACAAACATTTAGATGCTATCTCCCAGTTACAGTGAATAACTGCGCTGCCACTCCTACCACACCAGTGTAGCCACTGGCAACACCAGCCAGACATGTAATCCCTTTGGACAAGAGAGCACCTCATCAAGCACAAGCCCAAATCAAAGTAATTGACAAAAGCAGGGAAATAATGAATAGACCACAAGTGGATAACCAAGCATTTTTACTGGGATAAAAGCTTTAGCTGCACGTGCTGTTTTATCCAACTCAGCAGTGATTTTGGAAGTTCACATGGCCAGAAATGTAAAAACGAATAATAATTTAACTGTGTTTATCCATTCACATTTGCCAGAGAAAACGTCTGTTGTAGAAATTTGAATAGTTATATATGTGGGGAAATTAAAATACATATTTCCCACAACAGGGTTGTCTGTTTTTATCTTTTTCACAGTCTGTTGCCTTGATAAATGTAAACAACCAAGTATATGTGTCAGCTAAAGTGACTTTACTACTGTGTTCTTTACTTTTAGTCTGCTTGTTACCCTCATTGTACCAAGCAGTTGTAAGGCACAGTAAACCAAACAATATTTCCTCATCTCATTCATGTCCCCTCTGGGTCACACTCAGTATCTGGGCGAAGACTTCATCACATACACAGCCTATTTACGGATGCAATTTTATCCCCGCTGCTGCAAAGATAATTCTACGTTGCTTGCTTGATCGTGTTTTCATATCCATTTTCATGTCGGCCTGTGTTACACCCCCCTCCCCCCATGAGTGTCAGCAAGGCTGAAATAAAATTTTAATGAGGTCAAAAAGTGCAAAGCATAGAGGGGGATTCTGAGGGTCCTACCCTAGAGACATTTTGGCCATTTAAAACCAATTTCCTGCAATTTTACAATAGATTTGCATATTTCATGTCCGTCACAACCTGCAAAATTGACTTATTGTGCAAGAGATCCAATCATCACGGCAGCCCGGTGGCTCGGTAATTGGGGTGCCATTTGTTCCTTGAAATTCTTAAATTCTTTTTGGCACCTCTCTAAGAGTTTGGCTCTGTGTGGTTACATAACATCATACATTCATGTGTAATACTTTCTACAATAGTTCTCAGAGAAATTGCGGTATGCTCTCCTGACATGCAGAGGTCATCCCATTCTCGATCCCAGTTTGCACAAAAAAAAAAAAAAAAAAAAATACAATGTGTGCTTATATTGAGCAGCAGGCAGTGTAGTAGAATGAGCCAGCTCGAGGCTGGTGTGCTGTACATCAACCAACCTTTTTTTCCCCATAGAATTGTGTTCATTTTGCACTGAAATATGTTTTTGGTTTATATCAACATATCAGATAAAAACCCTCATGTTGAAAATATTTGCAAGATGTCCACTGTTGATGTTTTTCAGGCTTTTATTTCAATTGTCCCCATTTGTAGCAATTAAAGCTCAATAAAGGACGTGCGAAATCATTAACCATCCACTTTTACTGCCCTCTTTAGTCAGCAGGGACGTATCACATCATCATGAATTCTTGTGGTCGAGCCCAAAACATTGCTCATGAAAACAGTGCCCGACGTGCTCATGAAAACATTCCTACAGCACCAATAGTTGTCAATAACTCCACAGGGAACCTTAAACGTAAAGTCGCTTTGGCACTTACCTTCATTTGTAATCCAGTTTAGCCAACAGACAAGCCAATAAAAAAGGGTCCACTAAGTACAGTCCATAAAATAAAAATCAAATTAAAGATAGAATTTACACAACCATGGCTTAAGGAGACGATCCAATCCCTTTATCTTATAATAGTATTTAGATTCAAAATCCATTTCTCTGAGGATCCGAATTCAGCAAAAACAGTATTTGAGTTTTCACCAAATGTATAAATGTTTTGCTATATGTGCATATTTGGAATGCAAAATAGTGGCGAGACTTGAAAGACACTCTGAAGGTTGCACCTGTCCTTTGATAATGGAAAGATGACAGAAAATAAAGTAACCTTGAAAGAGATATCCAAGTTTCCACTGTCAGCAGCTACAGAGATCACAGGGGTTGATGGGTCTCACTTGTTTTCCTGCCTTTAGTGTGGCTTTCATGCAATGTTTCACCTCATTACTGTAAATGTCCCGTAACAACTCCAGCAATCAAACCGTATCTGTCTCTGTGCTCGCACTTCTACAGTTAGCTCATGTGATACCGTTGCCTCATTTGCCCCAGTTTCAGAAGTATCACTTGATGGCCTAAAATCGATGAGAGAAAGAGCAGAACAGACAAAACAAAGATTTTAAAGTCAGCTCAGGTTTTTTTGTACAGTACGAGTGCTTGTCCTTAAGAAAAGTTTACTTATTTTCCACATTCTAGTCACTAGTTCCATAGCCATGAGACTTGCAGCTAAATGGCTTTAGCAATATCACCAACACCTCTGTCAATTTGGCAACATATGCATTTTGTTGTATTCTATAATTCAAATACTAAATTGCTGCAAATAAAATTACATCTATCTATCTATCTATCTATCTATCTATCTATCTATCTATCTATCTATCTATCTATCCATTTCCTACCCTCTACTTGTGGTACACCTGTGTTTTGGCACTGCATCTTGCAGGGTTACAACATTATCAAGTACAAAATCTGTCCACAGACAGACGGACAAACGCCTGGCAAAGTCTTCAAACTGCTTCAGTTGTAGTTCCTGCTACAATACACAATAGGGTTCTCCAGGACCACATTTTGCCATGATGACACCCACCCACACGCACATGCACAGACTCACAAGATGAATACAATAATATTTTCACCTAATAGGTTAAATGAGGGCCATTATATGTAGTAAGAAAAATGCTGAAATGGGGCACCTCATCAATATAGTTAAGTCTAATTTTGTTCCCATATTATGATATTAATTCCAAAGTGGACAGATGGCACCATTTGCATGTCTACCAGCACTCTTAGGGATCAAGCAACAATTTTGCACTTCACTGCAACTGTCTCATAAGAAGGTCATCCATTAAGTTATGCAAGGCTTTAAAAGCCTTTTCATGTATTATTAAATTAATTTTGAAAAGGGGGTAGCACGTGTGTCTCATTCTTCCCTGGACTAGCTGTCACTGCTGTTACCACATTTAGTTGTTTTTACACTGAAAAAGAAACTGATTACAATACAACCATCAAGGTAGTCAGACTTCAAATTTAGCTTTATCCCAGTAATGATACACACAGTGGCTGTTCTCAGGAATAGAAGACACCAGACTGACCTTGAGTAGACCTTTCAGCTCTGTGTATACCCTGCACCTCTTTGGGGGCAATGATAAGGACTTTGGCTCATTGTCATTACTGGGGGGAAAATGTTTGGGGGATCATCTTCATCTCTGATTTAATGATGCATAGTGAAATCTTATGAGAGTCACTTATGTCCCATAAAATCCCTGGACAAAGCTGTAAAACCAATGACCTGTTTTGTTACTTAATGAGTAGCTCAACTGCAGAAAGGTTAGACCTCTCTGATTCTTGTGCCCCACCCCTTAAAGTAAAAACTTTGCTATGCGACATCAAAAATACAGTTCCGTAATTTATGCTTTTATCTGCATATTTTGCCTTTAATGACCCTTAAAGCGCCGTAAATTATACTCTAAGGTTGCATGATTACACAATTCGTCAAGTGATACGGTATAATCAGTTTTCCTATTATAAACTACTATGTGCAGGTTTGGATACTTTGCTGGCCATTGTACTACAGTACTGTGGATGTCTTCCATAATATTGTACCTTCTAATCTCGGTGGGGTATTAAAACTGGAATGATTGGTATGCAGCCTTAATGTGGGAGAGTTAAGAGTTAGGGGTGAGAAAAAGGATATAAAACCAACCAGGGGAAAAATTAATATGAGGCAAGGTAGTGGAACTGATAGTATTCTATAATGTGTTGGCACCGAGATTGGAGAAAAAAAAATGTCACCAAACATAAAGTGATGAAAGTTGTGGATTGTTTGGAACATTTTTCTTATAGCACAACAGAAAACGCTATGAAGCCCACCCTAAGAGAAACTCTAAACTCTTAAACTGTTTGATGATATCCAGTTAGTCTATTTTCTGAAAATACTTTAAAACGGTGAATTAAATTGTTTGTTGTTTTTTCTCTCTCTCTTTTTCAAACTTCCCCAGTTAAAGTAAAGCTAGTGAAGCTGTAGATCCAGGTGAGGCGTGATTTTGTATTCTACCCCATCCTCGCAAATCCATAATCATTAACATCTGCTCTAGCTTTCTTTATTGAACTATTTCGCCCATGTGTGGTCCACTTATCCTCGTTAACTCCACTTTAGCCAACTCAGCACATAGATCGAAGGATAGATAGAAGGGAAAAAAGAGGGAGAGACAAACAGAGAGAAGAAGACAGAGACAGGAGGGCACCTTTTAGAAGATAAAATAAATAACTTCTGGCTCTATTTTAAGCTTTTAGGTCCAGGCATGCTCACCACAGACGTGTCTGTGTTTTGTCCCTGGAAGTAATTCCTTAGCCTATGTATTTTGACAACTGACCCATGGATTTGCTGTCTGGTTGCAGGATGTCTTGAAATAATATCTATAATTGCCTCTCGACAATATTGATTCAGACAAGGTTAGAATAAGAGCACAGCATGTATATTGAGATTTTGTTGACTGCTGAAATTAAAAACTCATTAGAAATCCCATTGACCTTGTCCTGTGATAACTTTACGGTAAAGCCACCTTTTTCAGACAAACACATGACCTACTGTGCTGATTTATTATTAGTAGTATTAGTAATGGCAGCAGCAGCAAGTGTCGCACTTCAGTGATATTTGAGGTCTCGTGGAGGCACAGTGCACCACTGGACACCCAGATTTGTCAAATCACACATCACCCCGTTTGACCTATTGATATCAAGTGACACTAGTCATCAATATCTCCAGGCCCTGTCAATATACACAACACCATGCACTGGAGTGTGTGTCTCTGTACATGACTACAAAACAATCTCCTCATAATTACATTCATATGCAGTTATTTTGCAAAAATAATTACATTTTTGGAGCCGTTTGCCGACTTGATTAGATTTTGCGTGAATGCAATTAACAGTGTGAAGGTCAAAGTGTAGCTAGAAGGTGCACTTGTGTTGGTTTACATGTGTGTGTGTTTGCCCTCGACACTTGTGTTTTTGCTTTGTCTCATAGTCAGAATTGAAAATTTGCTTGTTTATCTGTGACCTTAATTTTGCTTTACCTTGACCAATTGGTTTGATTGTCTAACTGGAAAAATGTTGGTAATTAATTACTGACCTGTTAATGACTTTTTCATAACGCTGAATAAAAACATAATGTGGGTAATTTTCCCCTACATGTGATGTGTTGAAGGTAACTGTGCCTATGTTTATACAATAATTCAACATCTTCCACTCACCCTGTCCCTACCAAAGTCCCATTTTGTTTGTTAAGGGGGGCATGGGATCTTTATGGG
The DNA here is from genome assembly GCA_035609425.1 of Epinephelus awoara. Lineage (NCBI taxonomy): Eukaryota > Metazoa > Chordata > Actinopteri > Perciformes > Serranidae > Epinephelus > Epinephelus awoara. The sequence goes on along the minus strand of CM069299.1, from coordinate 25,068,140 downwards.
GAGACAGCAGGTCAAAAGTATTTCACTATTGGCACACACAGAAGTGGTATACATCATTCAGAGTGTATAGGGGTTTAGAACATTATAATGGAGTTATATGATGGCTATTTTCTTGCTCACTTATGTTGCTGCAGTAATATTTGGGTTGAAACTATTTTACCATTTGTACTATTTTTACCTCTTGAATATTGCTAAAAAATGGTCAAAAAATACCACAGTAAAAAGATAATTCGGGATTTTAAAGTGGGGTTGCATGAGGTACTAAAGAAAGATCTATGGTCACGGTATTACATACAGTAAATGGTGGCTGGTGCACTTCCTGTTTACAGAAAGCGACAGGGCTAGCACCCCAGAAGCTCAGCTATGCATTGCTGTTAATTAGGGTTAACAACATTGCATATTTTGTCCGCTTAAAAACAAGTCCTATCTAAAAATTCAATATCAGTCTAAGTGGACATTATATTAAGAATATTTAACTGCTTTACCTTGCTATCAGACAGCCCCTTATTTTGGTCTTACATTTTCTAAGTGTATAACTTACACATACCAATGCAAAGATGCTCAACTGTGCCATGCACTGTATTACACCAGAGGTCAGCTGTTTGGGTCAGACTCTTAGCGGTCAAAGAAAGAGAGAATATGTGCAGAGATATGTTTATACAGTTGAGAAAAGCAGCGCCAAAGGCAAGGTTCGTCGGACACTGAGGTAAAACAGTAAATATATTGTAAATAAAGCATCCACTCAGGCTGATATTGATTTTTTCTTTTTAGGTAGGCCTTTTTTAAGCAGCTAAAATATGTTTTGCTGTTAACCCTAATCTACAGCAATGCATAGCTGTGCTTCTGGGGTCCTAGTCCCAGTTGTTTCTGCAAATAGGGAGCGCATCGCCTGCCATGAGGATAAGTATCTTATGTAGCCCCACTTATAAAACCTGAACTATCCCTCCAAGACCTTAAGGAACACCATAGAAAAATTCATGCTGTGATTTAGCATCAAAAACATTTGGAGATTTCTGTAAATATTGCATTTTTCGGCGATTGGATGACAAGTACTTCTGTTCTCGAAACTGCTAAGAAATCCCCTTATTGCCAGTAAAGCCATCCATCCTCTAAATGCCCAAGGTCTTTAGTTTATGGTTGTTAAATTTCATGAGGCTGTGATTATCCTAGAGGTCACAATTGGTCATTTTAGACAGTGTTGTCCATTAAAAATGGTCTCACTGCAATGAAATGGCTGCTATGGGGACAAAGATCATCACACATGAATAACATCGGGGTCATTGAATCCACAAGAGTCTCAGCTTTCTATTTATACCCAATTTTTGCATCTCCAATAGTATTTTAGGGACACCAGTATGCAGAAGTATTCAAAAACAATAGGCAGATTGAAAGCATTTGTTCTGCATTAGAAAAATGACATGCCCAAAACTGCATGAGACTGTCATAAACTTGGTTTGTCAAGGGGAGACTTGTCAGTGCCCATGCAGCCCATTTTTATTCAGATATCTTGAGATGAGAGTACAAGGGACCCCTATGAAAATGGCCATGCCAGTTTTTCCATCACCAGAATTTTGCCTAACTTTGGAGGATTATTTGAGCCCCTCCTGACAAGCTATGACCAACAGATTCCTTGTGTCTTGCATTCTCATATAATACCAGTATCTTCAGTCTAGCATCAAAATTCAGTCCACTACAGCCTCTGACAGACGGTAATGTCGGCTGACGATGCCATCATCCTTGTGGAGTGGAAGAGGTTAAAGAAGATATGGGTTGTTTAGCGACAAACTTCATGAAATATTTTCTTTTTAAAAATATTATGGTTTAAATTATGTATATTGCACTGTACAACCAAGTAACTTTTTTTGAAGTACAGACTTTGAAGTTGCTACTTTGATGTTGCTGGACTTAGAAGCTCCAACCCCCTCTCCCCCCACCCCCCCCCCCCAACACCCCAAAAAACAAGCATGATCTGTTGTACTAAAACTGGATATACCAGAATGACAGCTCTTGTCCATCAGAGAGAGGAAAAGTGCAGATGTGTCATTTAATGTAATGATTATGAAGTGACAATATTAACACATTTCTGGTATAGTCAATAACATTCACAAAAGACAACAGCTCCTTTCACCCGGTATGAACATCATCACTCTATCTAATAGGCATTGGTAGTGGTCATCAGCATTATAGATCTAAGTTAGAAGTGGGCGTTTTTTCTACCGAACACTTGCTGCATTTCCAGTCAGGACTGTGCCACTAAAACCAGGTAACTTAAGCTGCCGCATGATCTTTTTGTGCCTAAACATAACCACGGGTTGACCAAAGCTAGGGCTTGGTGATACGGAAAAGATTAAATATAATAGTTTTGACCAAATAACTAGATATTGATATAACAGTGCTATTGTGGGGTTGACTATTTGTGCTTTCACAGAATATTTACACAGCAATATTTTTATTTGTGTGTAAAGGCAAATAATAGAACAACAACAAAAGTTAAGTTAGTTGAGAAATTACATGACTTTACTCTAATGCAGCCTTTAAATTCAGGAGAAGACAACACCTACAATATTATACTATCCAAAATCTAAGCTATCTAGTTTCATATCACGGTATTGATAGAAAATGTATATATTGGCTATGCCTAACCACAGCGCTGGTGAAATGTAAAGTTTAAACAAATCAGCTAATGTACATTGTGCAAATCTGTGGTTTCTACAAATGTACAATGTCAACCTTTATTTCAACCACTGGGCTGGTTTTAAGTAGGGCTGCCCCATAATAGTTGACCAAACCTTAGTTGACCAGAAAGGTCATTAGTCAGCACGATTTGATTGGTCACTTAGTTGCAGAAAAAAAAAAAAAAAAGTGAAACTCTATTAGGAGCTGTGCCTTGTCAAAATAAATCAAAACCTATGTGACTGGACCATGTGAAAATTTAATATGAAAGGACACAGGACACGTTAATTTCCAGGGCTGGTACCTGCGGTTATTCCAAAGGCTAGTTAATAACATGTAGGGCAGGAAATCCAAAGTGTGGGATAATATCGTAAACATGTGGGCGACGAGTCGAGTAAAGGCCTAGGAAACCAGGAACATGCTTAACCAGGGGCAGCCCTAGTTTTAAGCAGAAGCATGATCATTTTCCTCACCATAACCAAGTGGGCTTTGTGCCTAAACATAACCACACATTAACCACAACATTGCTATGACATAAAATCTTGCCAACGGCCATTTAATAGCTGATAATAGCATTCTGAACGTTCAATGCCAATAACAATTTCTAATGCCTATTTAATAGAGTGATAACATTCAGAGTGGGTGCTTCTTTAGACATTACCACTGTATTTTCAACATTATGGCTTAAAAAGCACTACCAACAACAGTAAAACTCTATTCACTACATTCAGGAGTCACATCTGCATTGATCCGCAATTGCCGTGTAAGGCAGTTTAGGCCTTCACATCATTTTGCCCCTATTTTTTTAAACTAATTCTTTAATAACAACTTGATACTGCATTCATGAGCGCAGAATGCACCTATAGTGCATCTCTCCAAGAGAAGAGCCACTTGACACCGGGTGCACATGTAAAACCTTGAACTGACTACAGGTTGAATTACTAACGTGTTTTATAACTTGAGGCTAGAGAGAGCAACACATTTATTTATTAGAAAAATGCTATAAATTATCACTGAATTGTCAGCTGTAAGACAGAGCTCCACAAGAAGTGATTGCTGGAATTATTTCTCCATTGGAATCACGTATGTTATTTTAGGGAACAGACCCCTAATGCATCACAATTTTCTCCAAAAGACAAAAATGCTACACAATTCAACCGAAAAGGCAATTTTGGCATCATTGTACTTGTACACTTCTCTTAAATTGCCTCTCAATTCACCTAAAAAACAAGCTTTAAGCAAAACACACATGTTCCCTTTTTAGTAATCTGCTCCTGCCTCCCTTTCTCTCTCCCTCTCACCCTTTCTAGCAGGTGATCAGGGCCATAACTAGAATATTATTTACTGGATTGGCAATGTTAAAGTTAATGTTGCAAAAATTCCCTTTCTACAGTCGGATTCCGGCTCTAATGAGGCTTTACTGATACAGCGTTGATGGCTCTGCAGAGGAGACGGGCGCTTCTGGAGGAATGTCAAACACCTACCTCTACATTCTTGTGTACGATCATTAGGGTCATTTAGTATTTCCATTGAATCGCACAGCAGAAAGTGGCAGCGAAGAGCAAAAAGTCCATGAAAAATCACCTTGCGCCTTTTAAGGGACTCAAAGTGTATTTGCATGTTCGAGAGAGAGAGTGCAGGCTGAATCTGCCTTTTGAGCTCTTAGTGCACATGAATGTATTGATTTTAAAGTCATTTCAGTGATCAGAGTCACTTGCAGAGCAGCATCACATACCATGAAAAGCTATTTTGAAATAGTCTGGTATAGTAGAGGAAGGATTTTTGCTGAAGTGATTTTCATGTTTTCAAACTGCTGGTTGCTTTTAGTAGGTTTATATTCAGTGTCGTCCTGTTTCTCGTGGTGTGTGCTCTCACGTGACAGAAAACCTGATATGAAAAGTCTTTCTGGTGTCATAATTTATGTAAATACCTCCACTTATTCCTGCTCGGTTTGGTCCATATGATCATGTGATGGCATTTTAAAGTCCTCTAGGAAGGCAGTGCTTTGACATCTCAGGTCAGTCGGACTGTCATGACATTTGCTGCTGACAAGTGTTAAATCTGTGAGGAGGATTGTGAGGCCGCTGACTGACATTACAAATGAACAGGGGCTGGAAGAAAACACCTCTTGATGAAAAAGTTAAGTGGACAGTCGGGCAGTCCGCTACAAAAGTAATGTATTCTCCATCACTCCTCACTCTTTTTTGATTGAGTTTGAGATTTCATTTTTTCTATTCACTTGCTTTTCATGAAATGCATTTGAAGATAGGAATGACTCTAAACTCCTGCCTGTGTGTGACCCAGGGACCCCATAGTTCAAAGTAAAGGAGGGTTTAGGTTCTCTACTTTATATTCTTTGACAGGTAAGATGTCATCTACAGAAAAAATGTAATTTTCTATGACAAAATATCCGTGAAGTATGACACCGTGCATTGATAGACACGACGGTGACAATGGCTTCCAACAACCAATCCTTTCATACGGTTTGAAAATAATCAAAATTATCACCGACAAAATTATATTTTATGCCCCTCAGATCTCATGTTCCTTTGAAAGTGGAAGACCTGGACCCCTAAGCCACAGATAGGTGACCCTCCCATCCCACACACACTCACATTTTCTCAATTTTAATACTCCCACACCACAAAATCCATTGAAATTCAACTTCTGTTGTGGTACTACAGGTTAGAATGGCCATTCTGATTGAAAACCTGCCACTAAAACCCAACTATGAGATCTAAGTAGCAGATGGTATGAGTCACAAGTGTTAGTCCTGGTGAAATTTGTCATTTAAAAAATGCATCATCATAACTTTTCTGATTACTTATTGAGTGCAAGAGGGAAATGTTGTTTATTAGTGGTGTAAATCACCAGTTTCATCATGATACAATATTATATGGAGTCTTTGGACAGTCATACAATATTTGCGCAGAGCCTACCACGTTACGATTTTGATTCAGTTAATTTGCCTGCAATCGAAATGAGACTCTGTCTATCATCTGCCAATTTAACACAGTTGGTTACAGAATAAGCTGCCACCTCTTTCTTTTTTGCTTTTGCCAAAGATAAAAACAACACATGAATTTTGGTAAATTATTGTAACCAGTTCAGTGCAGTAAAGTTTACTCAAAATCGAGCCCACTAACACAAATGACTCAGCACATGCCTGAGTGAAATCTTGTCATTTTAACCCAAAACATGATCTTCTTCCTTAAACATCAGGGCTATCTCTGGTTTAAAGCCCTGCCAGCAAGCTTCTTCCAACAACCATAAAACATGGATTAGATCAGTGGTTCCTAACTGGTGGGTCATGGTCCAAAAGTGGGTTGCTGGTCCATTCTGAATGGACAGCAAGTGACTTGCGAACGTTTAGAGTGAGTGAATATTCGACAGCTACTTAACAGAAACAGCAATCTAGCTCAACAACATGGACAAAAAGTATGCAAGTATGATGCTGAATGTATTAAACTGTGTGGACCTTGAACTAATGACCAAGGAGAAATCTGGATCCCAAGGACGGACCAGTTGGGAATCATTGGGAACAGTTGGATTAGATCATTTCAATCAGCAGGATAATTTAACAAAAGTATAAAAAAATAACTGAATAATAATTACCAAGGTTCGTAGACAAAAAAAAGGTTTTTGCCAGTCACCTTCTATTAGCTTCAGCACTTTTATGTTGCACAAGTTAGCTTTGTGGCTAGCGGACTTTTCTTGTACTCATCGCTTAACAAATAACATGTATTATTCACAGTCGCTCTTACTCACTGTTGGTTTAAGTCACTGCATCTCCTGACAGAACAGCATGGCTGAATTTCAGCCTGCGTTAGGGGTGAGGGGAATAATCAATTCTTGGATGCACTGCACACGTGGATGATACAACACCAGTTCGCAAATGTCGATAATTGATCAACTAAATGTTTATGAATAACATGACGTTGATGGAACAAAGGAGGCGGAACTCAACCACGAGGGCAATGCAGCACCCGGACAGATATCATTTTCTCAAAAGTTGGCAGTTGCAAGCTTGTTTTAATTTAAGTTAGAGTTAAGTTAAATTAGAGTTTGCAATCACTGGACATTACACCAGCATTAATATCCCACAAAAGATAAGTGAGTGCAATCGCAGATGTATAAAATTAGACTAGTTTAAAAGCTCAGGTTTGCAAGCATTTCTGCTAAAAGGTTGAAGGGAACAGGATCCTGTACAAGAGCCGGATGGTATGCAAGGACGTTCATCTCAATTACTTAAAGACAGTATGCTATGTTTTAGAAGTAGGAATTAGTCACACAGTGAGAAGAATAAACCATGTATAGAAATCAATATTGGTTTTATCATCAAATTTTGGTCCATCAAATTTTGGGTGCATGGAGATTCACACTAGCATGCACGCATGTGTTTTCAGCATTACAGAGCAGCTATTGTTGCCATAGAGAGAAGTGAACGAGATGAGAGGTCACATTTTCTAGCACAACAAATCATGTACAAATTCTCACATGTTCAAAAAAAAAAAGAATTCCATGACAACATGTTAAATCTGCATCACAACTCATGAACCTTGCACAAGTCTTAATAATAGAGAGAGCTGGTCTCTGTTGATTAGAAGCTTTAGATCATATATTTCACTGATGATGATTTTTGAATATCAGACGATCGTGCGAGTTCTGTATGAAGAGGACTTTGATGGTGGTGGAAATATGGTGTTATGATACAGTCTGGAAATGCTCCACCATTTTCAACAAAGCCGCTAAAATCCATATCCCAAAGCTCTCCAAACTTTTACCTGCTGGGATCTGTCAGAAGCATTTACAGTTTTAGCTTTTTACTCTTCACAGAGAATTATACATGGGCTTTTCAACAGTGTAGGCTCAACATCATACAGACCTAATACATCCATGTTAAACAGTTGTCAAGATTAACGCTGCCAAATATGTTTACACATCTTGCCTTCGGCGGGGAGAGGAACATCTAAGCTGAGGTCTCAGTGTGTGACTTTGTGATGTCTGTGTGATATTGCCCGGGCATCATGGGAACTCCTCGGCCAGTTGATGAAAAACTGCCAAATCTTTCATTTTCCTCTAGAAATGCATGGGCCCTGAATTTCCCCCCCTCACACTCTCTCACAGTCTTTTCATGTTATCAGAGGGACTTGTGGCCAAAGTGAATGATCTTGCCTCGAGGCAACATCCTGCACTTATGGAAGTTTGCAACTTTTCACTGGGTAATAATTTTGTTGTGGACAGCTTAATTTATATCCTTGTAATCAAGTTTAAAACCCATAAAATGCTGCAAGTGTCAGCAAGGTGTGTGTTTAATGCGCATGCTTTTGTGTATGTTTGGTTGTGTGATGGTGTGTGTGAATGTATCCCCTACAAACACAATTCCCCTATGCCTCATATGCCCAAAAGCCATCATCACACTCTTTGTGTGTACTGTATTGTCTCTGTCATTAGTCATACATTTCTATAAATATTCAATCAGCTTGACTAGCAGCTGAATGCCAACTTTCCAGAAAACAATCTCACCACCCGTTCCATTATTTATTTCTGTGCCCTCTTATGAATTATTTTTCTTGTTCAACTATCATACCTTCCCTTTTTATGTTTTACTTTCCGGAATGTAAACCTGGGCAAAATAAAAGCCAAATCTGAAGCATGCTTTAGCTTATAAAGTCAGTCATAAATTCACGTGTGGCGTGGTTTTGAATGAGGATGCTGCTATGGAAGCTATATGAAGTTTCTGATGTACACACGGAGATATTTGGTTTACTGGCACACAAGAAACAATGCTATCAATATTTGACTTGCAAAAGAGCGCACATAAACTGAAGAAAAACAAATATTTGATTTCTGTGTGTTTTATAGCATCAAGTATAGAAGTGAATATAGAGCTTTGAAGGGAAGCTGCGTATACACGTTTCCCTTTACTTTCCTGTTTATTTTCTATTTTTCCCCCCAGTCTTCCCGTTTTATTTAGCCACGTCTTTGTAGAAACAAAGAAAGAAACAGAACGTTCATGTGTCATTTAGCATGGCTTATGAATACCTTCCACAATATGTCAAACCTTTGAATATTATTCAGTCTTGTTGGCTTGTTAGCTCTGTGCTCCATCATCAGCGGACCACAAACACGAACCTATTGTTTGAGTCTGATATTCAGCCTAGCAGGTCATTAGTCCCTGTCTGTGCCATTTCTCATATTCAAAAACCCATGTTCTTTTCATCATTCAGCCCATTTAAGCTCCATTCTCCTAAGTCATTTTTTGGTGATGAATTGGCCCCAACAGTGGCACTTCAATCAGGCCTGATTTTCTATAACACGTTAGAAAATGAGAGAGAAAATGATATGGAAATAAATCACATTCTGCTACTTGATCAGAACCACAGTCTGAGCCTGAGCTGCTCTCTGCCTTGAGTCAATTACTCATTACACACAGCTATTGACCTTTCTTCCAACAGGAAGTTCAGTGAATATCTCTGCAAGGATTGTAATTGACAAGATGTCTCTTTTAATAGAAAAATGCCCACATTTCCTCACAAGTTAATTATAAATTCAATAGCGGACCCAACGGCCACAGCCACTGAGAAAGGTTAGTATAGACATTTGTACCTGCCAGGCCGCCCATACATGAACACATAATTTATTCCTGACAGAGAACCCATTAACACATGTACCTTTATGCCATTTAATACTTGACAGTGTCACAATTTGAAAATTCACACCCATATACAGTACATAATTCCAGCTGCATGCGACATGAAAATAGACACTTTCAAGTAATTTGTGCGGCATAAAGCAGCAGATATACACACTGTGGCCATGCTGAATGTTAGACTGAGTAGGCATGTCAGCACAGTGCATACTTTACAGAGCTTCAATTTCCAAAGTGAAAATGATGTAATCGTAGAGCGATTTAGTCCCGCATTATGGGACAATTTAGATGTGGCAGCACATCCGTCACCATAAGGAAAACATGACAAGTCTCCGCTATGATGTGCATAGATCTGCCCTTCATTTGCCCCGGAGCCTCTCCCTGAACTCTGCCGAGCAGTATGGCAACGATCTGCATACAGCAAGTCCGATCGTAAACACATTCTTTGAAAGCAGTTCATTCTTATCTGTTGAAAATTTGTGATACATCCTGACACGTAAACTCCAAGGGCGCCTGGATGTTTTCTGAAATCCCATAAAGTCCCATCACTTCAGACATCTCAACCTTCACAACCTTTCCGTTTATCTAAAGTGAGGCTGATGGGACAAAAGGCGGAGATGACAGCTGGTGCATGTCTTCTTTAAAAACGACACACATATCCGTAAAAGTGTTCCTGATGGATTCTTAGCATACAGCTTTTTAAAAGTCACCATTTAACAATGTTTACAAGCAAATTAACTTTTTGTCTGCAAACGCTTTTTATCTATTAAAGTGGAAAGATGGAAAGAAGCACTTAATGGTATCATGCTGATCATAAAGGAAGTCAGTATGAAGACTTACAACTGGGAGCCACTTTGCTGACTGGCACCTCTGAATTCTTTTAACAGAAGAGGGGCGAAATGAACATAAATAAAAAGAGATGAGTCAAAAGTATTTTTCAACAATGAATAAAAGCCACATAGGAAAGCATGGCATTAATCATCCTTTTTGCTGTAATCACCAGGAATGGCATTGAGCTATACTGCCAATCTTCGTCATTTCTCTTCTTGTGACTCACTTTGACATCTTTTCTCAGCAAAGGCATCAATAGATGTGAATTGGTCTGTAAGGTTTCTGTCGCCTTCTGCTTCTCTCATTGTAAGATTCCATTCTGCTTTATCAAATATCCCGCTGATAGATATCCTTGTCAACCTGCAGCCATAATTCATCCATGCGATGTGAACAACAGTGCTCCATTTTTGTAGCAGTGTGGTATGGTTTACCATTCCGGTAATAATTTTGATATTTGGCAGCAAATTCCAACTGGCACATGAATCAAAGACAGCGGCAAGAATAATATAATTCATTTTGGATTTGATAGCTGCGTTTGTGACATAAATAGTGCAGAGGGAACACAGATTGCCAGCTGTCCCTTGTAAAAGTGTGTAACAGTTTTACCTTGTGTCACATAAACCATCAGCCACCATGTGTGTTTATTTGCATGGGTATTTAAGGATAGAATTTATTAACTGTAGTCTATAAACAGCATACTTACCGCATTAACCCACTTTTAAGTTCCTGAAAAACAGATTTTGACGATTTCAAATACCCCAATGACGCAATTGAGCTGGTGACCTTGCAGAGTTCAACTGAAAAGGTTGCTGTGGTTTCAGTAGACTGAGACAAAAACACTCCACTAGATGATTGAAATACAGATGAAGCCTTGTTCCTGCTGTTCCAGACTGATGAAAAGACTAGAGTATGAGGGAAAATCCACATGAGTACATGCATCAATCATGCCACACATCAGGCCGTGGCATGGCGAAGTGTGGCCTTTTTTCTCTGTGGCACATATTTGGACCCTTGATAAAAGAGAAGTGATGGTTCAATGCCACAGGATAGCAGAGTGCTATTGCCAATCAGGTGCATCCCTAACAGCATGAAAGCACTGCTGCAGAAGGATTTTTTCAGCAGGGTAATACCCCATGCCACATGAACAGAATGGTGCAGGAACAGCTCCATGAACATGACAGTAAAGTCAGCTTACTGCAATAGACTGCCCAGTCACAAGATTTCAATCCAATTGAGCATCTGCTGGATGAGATTGAACATTTGGAGTAGAGATCTACTTCCAGTCAACTTGATGCTACTGTGGGAAGCACTGAAGACAACATTGGCGAGCGTCCCCGTGAAACCCTTTTGACAAGATGTGGAGGTTATTTCCTAACAAGCTGACACTGTGAAGGGGCAAGATGGGATGTGAATAAAACAAAATTTATCATCCTCTAAATGTTTGTACCATCCCTAAATCAAGTGGAGGAAACACGTCTTGCATAATAATAGTGTAAAGCACATTTTTTGCAGCCCCAATGTTGAATTGAATATACTTTAGAGAAATAACTCGAGGATTTTGTGCCTTCTTGCTTCAACCCTAGAAATTACATTTGTAGCTTATATGACTATATTTATAATTATGATTAAATTACTTTAAAACAGTATTATTGTAATTTTTAAGCACTCCGTCAAGGTCATTTCCAAGTTTGCTTGTTGCTTGTTTTTGCTAATTTTCTTGTTTTTAATTTTCTCTTTTTACTAATTTCTCAAAAAATTTTTGGGTCATTTCTGCTTACATTGCCCATTGCAAGAAATAAAGCCAATTTGCTCAGGTTTCAAGGGGTTAATTAAGCACTATGTACCATGCCAATTATGCAGGGAGGTGGTCGGAGTACATGTCAGACATTTTAAGTGCAGGACTGTGGCACCAGAGTCCTGAGTTTGCGTCTAGACTCCTGTCTGTGGGTAGGTTTAAGCCACAAAAGCACTTTGGTTAAGGTTCGGGAAAGACTGTGATTTTGGTTAAATGCTCAAAAAAAGGTAATTTAATTGATTGATTCTAACGGATTATATTCATTATAGTAACATCACATAGGTTATACATTTCTCTGTCATTGTTATCAATACTTATGCCCTTTTGCTTTTGCTGCAAGTCAGTGGTCTTAGCCAAGAATCTGTCCAGCACATGACACATCACAAAATGTTAAACAAACAGGATATATTGTGTAATTCCTGAGCTTTAGAGGTGCTTTGTGGATTTTGCTACTTTCGGACAGAGCCAGACAAGCTGTTGTCCCCTAATTTCAGTCTTTGTGCTGAGCTGAGATAGCTGGCTGCTATAGATTTATCAGACATGATCCTACCTATTTTTTAATGCAGTGGTTCTGAATTTTTTTTTCTGCCATGCCCCCCTTTAGAAGCCAAAAAATTAATGCTCCCAACCCCCAACAATTTGTTTGTCAGGAATGGGGGAAGCAACCACTCAAAAAGATCCACTTTAAAATTTAGTTAAAATAAAGGTCAGCATTGTGACATCAGCAAACCTTGTTTATTTTCCCTACATAAACAGGCGGTTCTCACAAAAATAATGCGCCCAAATTCATACATTCCCCCTTAATTTGAAAGGCTGCAATTCCATGACCACCAGCTGATGGGACTAAACAAGTGAGCAGTCCCGAGCAGGCTTGTGAGGACGCAGGTCGGGGTGGTGGATGAGTCACAAAAACCAAGGCTTCCCCCAGGATTCTCCTCTGGAGTCGTGTGTTCGGAACCGTGTGAACTTTAAGTGAACTTGGAGTCATTTCAAGGTACATCCTAGCCATGTTTCTTTCCTTAAACCTAACTTCAGTACCTTTACTTGCCAAGACCTAACTTTTATACCTTAGCATTAACTACAAAACTGTACATTAAGAATGTAATGCCATTTGTGGGGTGCTAATTTGAAGGATATTCGGCCTGTCGTGCACACATTTCTTGCAGGGTATCATACGAACCGCTGTATGAGAATACATTGATGTAAATCATATTCATTTGTCTGTTTTACTCCATATTTTTCATCTGGTCATCACAGCCTACCCGCAGTGGCTCTTGTTTTAAAACCTTTTCATAAAGCAACTGCAAGAGAAGCATTCTTGATTTAAAATGTGCACTTAGATCTGTAATGGATACTAACACCCCGACCAGCAAAATAACACTTACTCATATACTAGTGAATACACTACAGCCGCATTATCTGAACATTATGCAGTGGACTTCCTATTACAATTTCCAACAACAGAGACTAGTCTACTCTCAGAGTCATTTAAGTGCGGTAAAGTGATGATGCATCAACATTAATCTTTCTTTTCAATTGCATACTCTGGAAATGCATCTCTTGGGAAGTTTAGGGAACCTCTTGACACGCTGTTTCCTCTTCATTACCCAACCAGCTGTTGTTCCTAATGAGCCTAAAGGCAATCTCTCATTCTCTTATAGCCATGGGTCTTGTGCAACTGGTGACATATCGTCTGCCCACAGAGTGAGGACCAGCCACCAGAAAATGAAGTTTGTTGTCACCACCAGTTTGCCCAACATTTTTCTCAAGTTTTACTGAAGCGGAGCACGAGGTTGAGTGGACTTAAACTGATTCCAAATACAAGTAGTGTGAATTTATTCAAATGTATTCAAATTAAAGTAGACATCTGGGGAAATTTCAACATTTATGTGAGAATTTGGAAACACTTCTGTTGGTCATTTTGCATCAAGCTTATATAGAGAGAGCTCCATGCGCTGCGAGTTAAGAAAACACATGGGAGGAGACGGAACACAGATACAGACAAGACAACAGAATACAGAAACTAGGGCTGGGCGATATGGCTATAATTGTTATCATGATAAAAAATGTTATTATCAGTAGATATTGATAGGTATCATGAAAAATGTCAAATCAATTTTTCTATCAAGTTTAAAGGATGTTATTTTTTTGGCTCCTGAGTGAAAGTTAAAGAAAACAGATGGTTTATTGTGGTTTTCGCCAACAATTAAAGTCAGAACATAAACGCTTGCCAAACAGCAGAAAACTTTCTGGTTTGTATATTCTGTGCAACTTTTACGCAGAGTGTGTGTTTTTTGCTATTTCTCAATCAAAACAGTACTTTAATGATGTCGTATAGTAGCGTGACATCATTTATTCATCATCGATTAAAGTTTTTCAGTGATTCAGGCAGAAATCATTTTATTCATGTTACATTTTTCACATTTATTCACACCATGTCGCTTAAATTTAATGGAATTGTCGCAACTAACGTGGCGCTAACTTGCTAACTCATCATTAGCATTAGTTGACTAGCCATACTAGCCAACGTTATGAGGCACATTCAATCCTGGGTTTGCCCAGCGCTGTTATTAATGGACAAAACATCCATACCAAAAATAACTTGAGCAAATAACATGAGCGCATTGAATGTTTGTTATAGCATTATACCGTTACTTTGGCAACGGTAAGCCTTGGTGGCTGCTCTTGTCTTCTTCTGTTTAACAGTGGGTGGCAACTAGCATTTAGGTTGCATTCATGGCATGCTTTCCCTGTGTTTGCATGGCTTAATTATAACAAACTTATATGGAACTTTTGTTATACTTCTATCGAGGAAAGATGCATGATAATTATGATTTTATCACCCAGCTTTTACAAAACACACGTTACACAGAGCACACATGAAAATTAGTTCAAAACAGTTTAATTTACTTGATTGAAAACAAGTAAACACACTTAAATAGTGTGATTGTAACATTTACAAGTCACAAACCATGGAAACAAATCACAGGTGTGTCAATGCATTTGCTGCACATTGCTGTATTTGATAGTGTTTTAACACTTTGCAGTGTGTATGTTTTTGTCTTGATGCTTCCCATTTTCTGTCATGGTGAAAATGTTTTCCCATTTACTAGTTATTTTCTTAGATAATTGCATGAGTTTTCTTAAGTTGGCAGTGCATTGAGCTTTCAGGGCCACCACGTATACAGAGGAGTATATGCAGTTTGGCTTTTAGTCACAATCCAATCCCACTGTCTCTGATGTTAAAAACAATTCCGCACACAAATAGTTTTTGCTGAGTAATCACTTACAGTAGTACAAAAAAAAGTTAATGATGTGTTGATTTGTGTACAGTGTGTAACAGCCCATCTCAGCACACTGCGACAGGAAATATAGGTGCACAGCCCCTTAAAGCCAACATAATTTTAAGGCTTTCATACACGAGTGAGATTATTTTATAATGTCACGCTCTGAGTGGAATTCTCAAATCAAAGTGTCTCAACGCTGCATCGCCCTGTACCTTATTGTTTCGATAAAGGCAATACTCCCTCATTACTGCTTACGAAAACAAGAACAATGCACAAAGGGAACATTCTGTACAACTCAGCTTCAAAGTCTGTATTGGGAATATCAACACCTGAGCAATTTATCTGTACGTAGTCACGCAAGTCTTTGCAAATAATCAGCACTAGTCCCTGACAGGGTGCTGCAGGTGTAGATTAGCTCCCACTCAGATTACAGCCTCATGAATCCTCATAGATAGAGTATGTACCCTGACGCCGAGTGAGTGAAACTGCTTGTGGTGTGCCAGAGGAGAATTACTCCCCTGATGTATCACATTAATATGTGATAAACAACCTTGCATTGCCAGATTACAATAAATAATTCACTGCCCTTCAGAGGATGTGATATGTGCCTGCACGGATTATTTACAGCTTTGAAATTATTCTTTTAATCTCGTACAGCAAGCTGCCAAGGTGAACCCGGAGTAAATAATGCATGGCAAAAGTTTATTCCTGCTATATATTCTTTTTTGTCTGACTATATTTTCTATTATTTCTCAGTGAATGGGTGAATGACTTGTGGGAGTGCGCGCTGGGTGTTTTTTGTTGTTTTGTTTCTAATCGAGTTTGGGATAATTTGAGGGTTATTTAATATTCCTGTGAGTTACTCCGCAGGGTTCATGCTCGGTCCACAGCTAACAGAAGTCTAGAAGGCTGAATACAGATACTCTCTCAAAGAAAGGACTTTGTGATTATTTTTTTAACAGAAAGTGAATCTCGGGCGTATAAAAAGTTCAACTGATTTTTTTGTGCTGTACATTTAACAACTGCAGAAAACACAAACATATAGGTTGAAGATTGGCGCGCCCTGACGATAAGTAGCTTGACGGGTGCTGGAAGTAGCTGCTTTTTGTGCCACCCTTATTGATGGAGCAAATTTTTAAGGCATCAAAATATCAAAGAATGTCTGAAGTGCTTCTGGTTGGAGCCGATTTCAATGCACATCTTCAGTCAGTCGGGAATAGGAAACAACTTTAAGTGCAAAAACTATAAATAAAGACGTCAAGTTAGTTGGAAAGACATGACGTGTGTGAAAACTAGAAGTTCTCCTTTGTGTAAATGAAAATGTTACCCTTTAATGGGCGAGCTACACACATCAGCAGACTCTTGCAGCCCCATCTTTAAATGACAAGCCTCCACCTCAGGAGTGACTCTGTGAACATTTTGGAAAACAGAACAAAATGTTGTTTCTTCCCCGTTGAGTCCAAGAGAAAGGAGGCCAGAGAACAGCTGCTGCCTAGCAGTATATTCTAATCTCAAAGCTCGACTGCAGACATTATGATTCACAGCTGGATTGAAGAATTTTCAGCTTTCTCACAGAGTAATTAAGAAGCAAGTGGAGTCAGATGAATTTGGAAATGTGATGCCAGAAAGAAGACCACAGAGAAGTATGAAAAGTTGGTGATGCTATGGTGATTTTTTTTGCATAGCAACAGCAGTCTCTTGTATTCAGTGTTTGAACTGATTGAACTTTCCTCTTTTTTTTTTAACAACAAATGACAGTTTACCCCCTAATTATGCTTTACTTCACATCTAAAAAAAATGGTGGAGTAAGATGTCACAGATATATATATCTATAGTTATACGGTGAATTGTACATGTTTGGTAACTCAGTACGTGACTGACAGAAGGTTCCTTGGAGCTTGTAAAGTAGCACAGCTCCTGGTTGATGTGGGCTCTCCATGGCAACTGACAACTGGCAGGCACAAAGCACTGAGTTGACTTACGGTTCTGTGCCATGTGATCGATAGGCTGAATACATACTGAATCAGTTGACAGAATCTAAAACATGTACACAAGTGCAAGGTGTGTATATTTCATCTTAGAGGTATATTTGCACCAAGAGTAAGGATGGGAATCTAGAACCAGGTCCAATCCACTGAAATCCACCATATCAAACGCCTTGTTTGAGAAAGCTGCTCTTGATTGGTCAGAATTTCCATGCAGGAAAAATCGAGGGGGCAAATGAACTTGAGTTCAGTTGAACCGAACCAAACAGCAGGTGTGAAAGCACCCTAATTAAGTAAGGTTGAAAACACCATCAATATGCTGAATATGTTTTCCATGCAATATGAGTTTAAATCCCAGGAATGCCATGAATTTCACACTCACGCAGGAGTGCCACTGATTCCCAACTGAGCAGCATGTTAATTGTTAGAAGGGTAAATATACTGTGTTATATTAACATTAGCACCATGCATATTTTTCACACCTGAGTCACATGCATGCCCTTTTTCTACTCTGCCTCTACACTGTGTTGACATGATAATACACTTGCATTGATTTGTGTTAATTTCGACAGCTATTTTATTTTTAGCCTGAGACTCGAGATGACAATGTTTATTCGTTTAAGTCATGTCATTTTTATCCTTCATAGTTTTATTCTAGTTTTAGTCAACGAAAACTCGTGACATTTTTATTTTTAGTCATTATGTTTTCTATGTGTGTTCTATATGTATCAGAAACTAGAATCAAGTGACAGGTTATATACAATTTCATTTAGACACATTTTTCTACAAATAGAAATAATTTCTACACACTTACAAACTCATTTCTTCAGCAGTTTTTGATAGGTTTAAGGGGTGATTTAGGAGCACACACTCACTAGTCATCATTTGAAAATCTCAAAATTACTCTGTTTATGCTCTCAAAACAGCACAAATAACTGATCTGAGACAGCTTGGATTTGTCCCCAGGTTCATTGTAAACTCGGACTGATCGATTTTACTGTTTAGAAGCAGAAAAATAACTTAATTAAATCCTGAATTCTTTCTTAATCTGCAGAATTTTCGTCTGGAGGCTTAAACTCATGTCTCTTGGAGTTGGTGATTAAGACTGAACTTGTATCTCTGTCACAGAAAACTGATCTGAGGTCAGGCTGTTTACTTACAGCACAGCTACACTCATAAATAACTGCCAGTCAAGTATGGATCAACAAATGTGAAGTCTGGCGGCCAGTGGCTGCTTGCTCCGCTGCCATTCAGCAGCTAATAAGTTGAGCAAACTGCTAACAGCCACTGCTGCAACGAACAAACCCCACAAATCCATTCAGCAGCTCCACCATCCACAGTCAGACACACAGCTGATTATCTACTGCTGAATTATGGCTGACGCTGCTCCAGTGTGAATGTATTTGCTGGCTAGCGAAACAGCCTGGTGCAGACTGTTTACTGAAGTTTCCTAGCCTGTCACTCATGTGGCATTTGAAGATAGTTACAAGGACAGCTGTTCTCGGCTTTCAATGTCTGATAGGCCATGAACATTTTCGTCATGTCTCGTCTTGTTAATGTAAATGAAGCTTAGAAAAAGGTTGTTGATGAAAATTTTCGTCACAGTATTCGTCAGTGAATGGCGAAAATGTGTGTGTAGATTTACTTTTTTCCATCCAGAAAATTGATCAGGAATAAATAAGGGAGTAAATAATGAATCTGACTGATCAATAATGGCATTGGTGTCAATAAATTCTCATTAATTCCCATCCCTAACCATGAGATTACACAGCAAACCTTCTACCACATTCGCATGGAGGCACTTGTTTGTACACAAACTAATCAAACTCTGTACAGATGAATAAACGAACATCACTAAAAGCTTCTGCATGTATGTTTTTGCTGGCAGCGATGTGCTGTCCGTTCTGTCTGCTTCTCTTCATTTGGTCAATTCCTGCCTCGCTAGTTGTCACTCATCATGAAGAGTTGCTCGAGGCAGACGCAAACAGCATCCATAAATCCACCTGAGGCACTAAAGACCATAATCAAAGGACCAAAGAACAGAAAAAAAAGACATGGCTCAGACATCGCTGTTCCAAGTGTGAAAAGCTTGATGTGACTGGTGGATGCTTTTAACTAACCTTGATGGGGAACCTGGTTCTCTACAGGCCATGTGCAAACAGGATGTTCCTCAGATATAACTAATTACTGAAAAGCTAATTTTGGATTAAAACTTTTTTATACATGTGTATTCAGGCAGTTTTATGTTTATGTCTGCTTATCATAAAACGAATCGCCTGAGAGAGCTTAGACTGACAGGTGGATAAAATCAAGCTAAAGCTTTACAGCCACCAAAGCCTTAGGCTACTCAGGCTACTTATATCACCCACCATAAGAATCTGTAAAGCAAAGCACCTTTACTGTTGCCTTTTTTATGTACAACCACCTTGGTTGTTCTGTGCCTTAAGCTACTGTGTTTTAACTTCAGGAAACACTGCTGCCATGTTTCAAACCTTCAGATGGGAAGATTAGTGTGTTAACGCCTGAGGATTACAGTCAATGCTCCATCAGCACTTCTCTGTCTATAGCCATTTACCTGCATGCTATGAGTGTTCCTCTCCTTCACGAGAATCTACACAACAAGAGATTTAGAGATTTACAAAGGCGCAGAGAAGAGGCTGTGTTGCTTTGTTGCTTTGTCAGTAAAGGAAACTGTTTAATCAACTACTTTAACAGCTTGTCAAAACCATACATGTTTAAGTTTATTTTTGTCATGATGAAAATTGTCAGTGGTTCAGCATTTGCAGAGGGGAAAACAGATTTCAGTTTTAACATACCAACCTTTAATGTACAGTATTTTTCTCATACTGTACATCTTCAAAGATTACTTTAGAAAAATCTTTGCTCCAAGGATTTTTTTTTGAAGCAATGTATATTTATTATGCAATGATTATATCAGTTTAGCCTGGGTGCATCTGTTGTTGGTGTTCTGGGCTTTTCAAAAGTACTTCCATTTTTACAGGAAATGTACAGTTAACTTTGGGGCTTCGGCAGTGACTTCTTGTTCCCTTAGCTTACGTTCTTGTCCAGCCGTGTTTGCACCTCAGGCATTCTTCAGACCAGGTGTACACATGGTTTCAGCCGAGGTAGCTGCAGGGAATATGATATCGACGAGATTGAATATAAGTTGAGAGACATTAATTTTAGGTTGTTTGCCAATTTCACTTATTGTGTTATTATTTTTGCCGGCTGCACAGCATCCTGTAAAATGTCAATCAAATGCACATTTGTAAAGTTGATTTTAAATTATTTATGAGTGATAATTCCATCATTATTTTTATTTATTATTTTAATGTTATTGTTGTGAAGCAAAGTCAGTTTAAGCATAAGCGCCATTTGATTGGGTCGTATCCATTTAATAAATGGGATTTTGTGGCGATGATGTTATGCAGAAATGTGAGGAATTAGTGGTACAGACGCTACAAATAGCCACAGCTGCACGTAATGACAGCTGCTCTTGCACTGTTGGAGAACCTCGCCGATGCAACACAGTTGGTCAGATTGTACTTTCTATAAGGTATTCCTCATGTACAGGTCGAATACATGGTGGAGGGGCACAAGTATTGGTATGCAAACATATTTTTGAGGGTGCTTCTACATCCATTTATGCAAATTGTGGATGTAGAAATGTGCCACAATGATCAAGATTTACTGTATAGAACAGAATCAGGCGTAGGCACAGCTTTATAAATCTGACGTAAAGAATGCGAATGCGTATTTCTGTCTTTGTGTGTACACAAAGTTTAAGTCGTGATTCTAGTTTTTGTCATCTGGCCCTAGATGTTTTTGCACACTAACTTTTTTTTGTAATGCAGCAAAAGTAAAACATGTTTTGTTAAAAACTTTATCATTTGGATTCAGATTCAAAATATTTGAATGCATTGTAGTGCATTCAAGCAAACGCTTGGCCATTCATTTGTGATACTCCTCCGCCAGTGAGAGAGACACAGTTTAAGAGTTTATTTATTAAATGGAAAGGTTCCAAGGACATTTGCAAAAGATATTGTGCATGTCTCAATAACTCATTCAATCGCATTTTAGAATTTAATGGAAAGCCAATAAATGATATTTAGCTAAATACAAATGAATTCAATCTATTCCATAAAGAGTCATCGCCAAGGCGCACTGTGTCGTCACGATGGCCTCTGTTTACACAAAGCTCAACATGACATCCTTGGAACTTTCACAGTTCTGCCTCACACTGCCCATGTGTTATGTGAGGACACCAGTATTGACAGAAATACTTTGTAAGGACTGCAATAACCAGCTCGATCAACCATCTACAGTAATTAGCAGAACTAGCTCAGCTTAATATGATGTTCGTGGCAAGACATTACAGAGGTGATGTTTTTTTAAAAGTTAGTTTAACTAAGGTAATTTTCCAGACTGTCTTCGCCGGAGAAACAGCAGCACTGCTTGTTAGTTCCGCTGCTTAAATTGAGTTTTGTTTTTGTTGTTCAGACAGGCCACCTCCTGCAGTTGTGAGAATAATAACTGCCCTATCTGAGGATGAATTTGTGCTTTTTCTTCATTAATTCCTGGTGTGAATGTCTTTAATTTAGTTAAAGGCCAAGATCTCTGCTACTTTAATGCTTTATGTATTGCTCAAAATACAAATACAAGCGAAATCTGCCCCTATGCACACAAGGTTAAGCCTGTAGAACATCTGTAGAATGCCGGAGGTCAGGGTGGATGTCAAGGCCCTTTTTTTACATTAGCCAGATCTGCAAGTGCTGCACCTTCACCACGATAGGTAAGACACAGAGTAACAATTAGACATGCCAGTCTTTGATACTTATTCATCAACTGCTGACACGAAACATTAATTCCCTTTGCCCATTTTAATTAGTCATCTCTCACAGTGTGAGCTGCGATGATATTACCGTATGTCTCTTTTATTAATTCACATACGTTCCTCTAATGTCAGCATATAAAGTCTTGACAGGGGAGTCATGTTTCACTTGGGAGTACGTCAGACGATTATTAAAGGGATATCATTCATGTTGTCAAGTGGTGGGAAATGTTAATTCAGCGTTTGGTATATAATGGAAGGAAATTTCTTTTATTCAAAGGGTAGGTCTGATGATGATATGCTGCATCTAAGATAAGAAAACAAACCGCGTGCAGTGTTTTAGTGCTGTATTGTGTATTTTTGTAGACGTTATTCTCCAGAAAGCTGCAAGGTGTATTGTCTTTGTGGGACATATTCTTTGGCTGAGAGATTACTTGAGGAATAATGCACAACCATTTCAGGATTTATTCACACCCAGACATGCCAGGCAAGGCCTCGCCACTTCAGAAGACAATTTGCTCGCCTTAAAAAGAGGAGAATGGTCACGTCTCCAAGGGCTTGACTCCTCACCGTAACCCCCAAAAATGATGACACAGTAATCTAAGGAAAATCCCAGACCTCAGCGTTTTTCTCAGTGCAACTTGAATTTGATGGTAGCCTTTCACAGTGTGACAATACAGCAGGGAGGGATCCTTTAAGATATGGAGATATGAGGAAGGAGAAAATGCCTTCTCGGTGATGTAACAGCGCACCTTCTCTGACTTGTAGATTGGTAATATATTTAGATTTAACATAGTGTGGCATATACTATAGTGTGTGAAAAGGATTATAAAGCTTTCCAAAGGGAGCGTACAATTAGATGTCCGGTGCTTTGACTGTCTACTTCATATGCTGTTAATATTTTTTTCCATCTATTTATCATCCCATCATGTATTTTATGTGTTTTAGGCCTGAGGGCAGGTGAAGAGGACCGCTCTCTGACAGATGATTAGCCGTGCTTTATCCCCCATAAATCCATCTTTCTCTAATCAGGGTGAAAATGACTGCTGGATGGGTTTACAAGTCAATTGTGTGCTTTTATTTTTTATTTTTTTGTGATCGCTCTCTCCGAATCATTAACAAAATCTACTCTGGTGAAAACTATTATTCAAGAGAAAGCATTGTCATTCAGTGTGTCAACTTCTACAAGATTATTCCTCCTTTGTGTCTGTATTTTTGAGGTCACTCACCCACAGACGTCGCCGCGTTGCGAGTGATTTTAATCACTGAATTTCATTGAGAGAATCACACAACAAATGGATCAATGTTACGTGCACGCCAAAGCGAAACTTTCTACTCTCCGCCACAGCCGCTGCCAGGATAAGACGGCTGACGGCAACATCCATACAATCTTCAAGTACAAATACAGCTAAGCCGCTAAGCTGATGATTGGTGTGGGAACACAGTATGTAAGCAAATGACTTTGAGGAGGAGGAGAGGGCCCTGCTGATTTCTCAATTATACTTCCTCCTCAGGCTTGGGAGAGACAAAATAAAAAAAAAAGCTAAACTGCATCATTGGCAGTCAACTGGGCCAGACCAAACTCCTACCCTGGGGTATTGTGGCCCAACAAAAAAAAGGGTAATAGAGCTTGTTCCATGTGAGGACGGCTCACGCTGCTGTGAGACCACAAAGTGCAAGGTTACATATTCGAACAATGCGACAACTGCACACGCGAGCTCTCGCTTTCAAGACAACCTTCATCTTTTGTGGTGCGTGGCGATGGAATGATCTGAAGATCTGAGGCTGTTTTTCCAAGACATAAAAACACACAAATATGTCTCCTTCAGTGTTTGCACAGCACAAGGGAAACATGCTGGTTGATGCGGACAAAGGCTAAGGAAACCATACGACACACACTTACCACATGACATACCGCGGATATGGGAGACACACAACCGATCGTTAAAAATTGAAATATGACCATTTTTACTTTTCTATTCCCTTTTTTTTTCATCAGGAGCCTCCCCAACAGAGACCTATGTGCTGGGAACAGACGTGTGAAATTCGACTAATGTTTTAAACATGCAGGCACACTGTAATAAACATCAGCATTTGCATTCATACTGTGGTGATAAGTAGGTTACCCTAGAATAGGAATACATCCTCTGCGGTGCACCATTGTTGTTAAATACTTAATGGTGCTGCCAGTATCTTCAAGGAGCACCTGTCCCGTTGTTTTGTTAGTCTGATTAGAGTGTGAAAGAGCTGTAGGGAAAAAGAATCAATAGGGAGCTTCCTGTTAAGTCAACTCTGCGTGAACATACTTTAGAAAATGGCATATTTGTTTCCACAGAAAAATGCCCCCACAAGTGTTTTTCAGCCATTATCTCATCGGGTGCTAAACCACGTTAGCATTGTAAGAAAATTCTATCTGCTGAGTTATTATAGTTTTGGAAATAAGTGATGCAAAGCTCCACCTGCAAGGAAATAAACATGTCTGTGTCAGATTGTGCTTTGTGAAGTTTGTCGGTGTAACATTAGCAACCAGTGTAGCATGTCCATGGTGTGGAGCTACTGAATATCCTATGAAATTGCATTTGCATGTTACTTAACTGCTTTCTCTATGTTGTGAAAAGGTAATCGCTGCTTATGTCAAGAGGCAGTTCTTTACATATGAAGTGCAGGACTTAGACACCAGATCATTTTGCTGATAGGATCAGTTTTCAACATCTTGGTGATTTGCAAGGTTAATTAGCAGGTATAAGCGAGTACACCATTATCTGTATCTGTATCTGTTCAACCAATTAAATGATCTGGATCTGTACTAGGAATAGGCGGGGTTTAAGCCGGAAGTTAATATTGAAAGTGGATGGGACCTATTCAGAAGTTGTTACCTTAAAGGGATAGTGCACCCAAAAAATGAAAATTCAGCCATTATCTAATCACCCATATGCCGAGGGAGGCTCAGGTGAAGTTTTAGAGTCCTTAAATCCCTTGCGGAGATCCAAGGGGAGAGTGGGTAGCAGCACAACTCCACCTAATGGAGGCTGACGGCGCCCCAGATTCAAACGTCTAAAACACACTGTGAATCTGAGTACTGTTATTCTGCTAAAATATGGTTATGCATTACATACAGTCGGATCGTAATTATGACTTGCCCAGCCACTCATACGTTTTATTAATTAAATATTACACAAAACATGCATGCATACCTGGCAGGTCCTGTTTCTGTCCTGGTAATGTTCTAGGCACATATTCCAAACTACTGGATCGCAAAAATCAGACAAAATAGCAATTCTATTCATTAGCAACATTTACTTGTAATGATAATAGAAAACATACATCGCTCTGAATTACTTTCCCCTCAAGACGTATTTTCTGTTGTATATAAATGTAATTTCTGTTGGAGACAGGGCTGGAATATGGATTACTTTTGCCAATTGAATGACTAGTCTATTGTTATTACTAAATTATAACAGCCACACCACCAGGGGATACATTTGCATGTGCAGAGTCGACTATTGCCCTGGCTTTACAGTTTCATTCAAGTTTAATTACACACATGTGCCTTTGATATCTGGTGATGGAGTGCACTGTTGCTATGAATAAACCAATTAACAGAGTAGTCATTTCTACCTGAGGTGCCCCCTGCATGGATACAACACTTCAGCAGAAAAGTATGAAAAGGTTTAGCTCAAAGCCACAGTCTTTGAGCGCAGGCTTAGTCCTTATATTACATTTATAATCCCAGTAGTGAAAGTGAGAATTGCTGTTGCAATGTTTTTGTTGACATTAAACAGTACCCATAATGCTCTGCGAATGTGATTTCACAAAGACAACAAAAAACAAAGTAGAAGGAATAACACTGTTCATGTCACGGTAAGCAGTTTATCAGGGAGAGATGGAAATCTCAACCATGAGTTTGTCTGCGTTGTGACCAACACCAGCTGTAACTGGGCTAAGAGCTGGATTTTCATGTAAATGTGTAGCAGCGTAACAGCAGCAGCGACAATGAGCTCATATCTGAGATGTAAGCAGTCGTCCAACTGGAATCTTCTTAACATGTTGCCTCAGATTAATCCAAAACACTTCTTTCAGTCGAGCTTTACCCGTTTAAGTGTGCATAGACGCGCGTTTGTAGCTATTCAACAAATCAAAATATCATTCAAGTGCACAGAGGTGCAGAATGCAGAAATGCACCATTCAAACGTGCAGTAGAAAGTACCTGTCATTCTCCCTGTGTGAAGGGTGTGGGAGTTCTCTCCCTCCCTGCCGAGCTCTTGTCTATTTTCAGTTGATATAGTTTCCAAGCCAGCAATCACATAATTAAGGCCCTTCATCATATTTATTCATCCTCAAAGGTTTCTGACAACCTACAACTGTTTTCCACCCCCACTGCTAAACCTTGTACAAACATGAATACCCTTGGCAGTATCTTGATAATTTGATGCATTTTGTCTCTGGCTTGATTCATCTTCATGAGAGTGAAAACACTCGCTCACACTGTATATTGACAGCCCTAATAAACAGATGAATCAAGGTTTTTTTTCTTCCGTTGTCTCTGGCAATACACAATGAAGTTGTGTCACACTGTATATGCATGACAAGACTCATCCATTCTCAGCTCAGATGTTCTGTACGCAGAACCTGCTGCACTGAAAGCCTCACACTCAGCTCGCTGGCATTTTTCTCAGAACAAGACTAAGACCTAATTATTAATGTATAATTCCAGCATCCCATCAGAGTAATACGCTATCATTGTGCTTATTATTAAAAGTTTATAAGCCGTGTCTATGGCCACCTTAAGAGCTTTCATGTATTATTTAAGCATTGCCCGCCAGCAATATAAAGCCAAGCCTATCGGCTTCACTCCACACTGTTGTATGGTGTCCATCCGATGCTCCTCGCATGTGAAATATTGAACTAAGTTTATAATAGACTCTGTGGAAGTCTCCAGCAACAGCCGGCTGAAATCTGCGCATCTTTTATTTCTGAGTGCTGTGAACACTGAGAAAGAGACAGTGTGTGAAAATGTCTTACTTCCATTTCAGGTCAATTTGAGGTAGAAATGGGGACATTTTATTAAAGGCAGAGGAGAGTCAACAGTGAGAGTGAAATCTGTGGGTTGAATGGTTTCAGAGAGAGACCTCTACTCAGTGGTCTTTTCTCTTAGTTTCTCCTTTTTCTTGTGTCTCACCATGATTTAATTATTCATACTCCCATCATTATTACCCATTTACATGTGTGTGTGTGGACAACAACAAGGGTTCTGTTCATGCATGAGTGTGGTATGTTGGTTAGTTATCGGTTATTGTGATATACGTTTGCCATCACCCTTTTGCAAGGTGTAAATGAGTCTTTGTAAAGCTGCAGCGCAAGTCCAATCAAAGGACAATAACCAAGTCGGTGGCGTGGGACGCCCTGGTCGAGCTGTAAAACCCAGTGCAGCTGCATTTCTTTGCAACACTTCAATCATCTGCGAAGTCATCGGAGGAAGGGCCTCATTTATATCATCTAATGTAAACAAATTAAAACCCAAAGAGCAAGTTTTATATAATTAGTGTGAGTAGATCACAGGAAAAAAAAAGCTGCACACACAGCCCTAATGACTGCTGGGTAAATGACTAAATAAATATGCAACGTTTAAAAATGAGAGTGGGTTCACTTCCAGTTTTCTAGCGTAGTGCGCCACAGTTCTGGTGGCTAGGCATGCTGCCAGCGCAAACTCATGAGGGTGTTGTGTCGTTAACAAACAAGCCCCGCACAGCTCCATTCTTTGCCTCCTACAATTTAAAACACAAGATGGGAGAGTGTGCCAATGACAGAGCAGGGAGTGATGCCAGAGACAATGTGGGGGGAAGTGCTAATGATCAACAGTCCCTCCTAAAACACGCAGCTGGAGCGGGAAAGGATGAGGGAATTGTTAAAAAAAAAAAAAGGAACTGTCTCTCTCTAACTTATGAATTTATTAACTCTTGCTCACGATGCTGTCCATCTATCTATCTATCTATCTATCTATCTATCTATCTATCTATCTATCTATCTATCTATCTATCTATCTATCTATACCTACCTACCTACCTACCTACCTACCTATTTGATGTAATTCATTATTCACTACTCATTACAATTTTGATGAGTAGATAGCTTGCAAATGATATTTTACCTGGGGGGTCTCCTGTTAGCTGAGACCTGTATTTCCTCAAGGATCTGTCTGAAAGACGGAGATTCAATCATGGAGATAGACGACGTTTCATTCACCACATATCCAGGTACAAGCTTCATTAGTTCTTTGTTGCTAGTAGCCTGTGGCTGTCCCTGATTAAAATCCAGCATTGGTTGTTAAGTCAGCGTAGGGCTACAGCGATCCTCTGCAGATGAGGAGGGTTCACCTATGGTGGGGTGATTTCCACAAGTTTCATGTTGTTGTTGGTTGAAGCAGGCGCTTCATGAGGTTTTTTGCATTTGGTAAGAGTTGGAGTATCACAACCTCTTGTCATCTTTCCTCCTGATGAGGGATATACCCATCTGATATCAAAAATCTAGACTGAGGCTGATCAAGGCATTTTTTAACTGATCAGGATCAGGTATATTGAGATATACAGAGCAGTGGTTCCCAACTGGACCAGCTATGAGGTACAGATGTCTCCTTAGTCATTAGCTCAATGTCCACAAAGTTTAATATATTAAGCATCATACTTGTGTTGGGCCATATTGTCTAGGTAGTTTGCTCTGTATGTTAAGTAGCTGCCCATTAGTCACTCAATCTACAGCAGAAAATAGAAGAATTGGATGGAGACTCTGAATTGGCAGATACTCTATCTATCTATCTATCTATCTATCTATCTATCTATCTACGATGATGATGGAGATAATTGTTAAAGTGGAGGTTATGTGGTCCTGTATTATCTAATTCATTTTAAAACATGAAGCAATCCAAATCATTGTACAACATAAAATGAGAAAAGAGACAGCACATCTATCCATCTATCTATCTATATATCTATCTATCTTCCTAGAGTATGCCCACTCCTCTGCATAAGCCGTGTGTGTGTGTGTGTGTGTGTGTGTGTGTGTGTGTGTGTGCGTGCGTGCGTGCGTGCGTGTGTGTATATATATATATATATATATATATATATATATATAAATATATCTCTAAAAAACAAAAATTAAGAGAATTTCAGTTCCCCTCTTTGAATCCTGAATTAACTAAATTTCATTCATATTCCATAAACCACTTTCTTGTGTCCTGCTTCTCGTGCACTGAGTCAAATTCAGAGCCATGAATTACAAACTGAAATTTAGCAGCCGCCCAGACTCCTGATCTTAATTGACCCCAGCCTCGCCACATATCACTTGTGTTTAGTCATCTCTCTCTCCCCTGGAACAACCTGCTATTTGAGGCAATTACCCCAGAGGACAAAAGTGTTTTCCAATACAAAAACAAAGTGAATTGCCATTGTTATGAACGTGGCTCAATTTTCCAAAACATTTGATGCATAAACACAAACTCTGTGTATAGTCTTGGGCCACTGACTATTCCTCATGTAGCAAGATGGATTCAATCCAAACTTTGAGAAAAACAGCATTTAGAAATATGCGCACTGAACAACCGCCATTCACATACTCATATACCCATTGTATGGACTGTGAGGAAACGACTATCGTGCACTGAAAGCAATTCTTGTTATTGAGATGAAGTTAATTACAAACAAGTCTCCTGTAAACAATTTTTTCCCGGGAACTATGCTGTACAAGGGACGGCCTTCAGTGTAGAAGGGCTCCGAGTTTACCTCACCTCTCTAAAGAAGATGTCTGTCATCCTGCTATCGTAATACAAATCATTATGGAATCCTCAGCTCCACTCCCGCAGACCAATAATGTGTCTGGTGAATTTATTACCTTGATAAAGTTCTTGAGTTATAACATTTATCTGTAAAGATCTGTATGGCATCTTGGTAAATCAATTCTGCGTCATTAAAAGTCACTCTGCTTGTTACTGTGAGGTCCCTCCTAATATTGCATTTTAAAAGTCAATTACACAATCAATAAGGAGAAAATGTTTTAAACAGGATATTAAGAAAGATAAGATGCCACACTGTCAATATTATTAATAGCAATTTTGCTGTTAATAATATAGCTGTGTCCCTGCAGATACATTGTTAAATGCACTGAAATGCTCGTCTCCAGAAAGGCCAGACAAGTGTACAAACAAGGATTCTCAAGCTAAAAAAAAAAACAAAAAAACACTCAAGCAAAATTGGCTTTCTAAACTCTGTGTGGCGGCTCTGCATTGGGCATGATTATTACCCAGGTTCATATAACTGCTGAAGTCAGGCTTCTTCCTGAGCATCAAGTTTAATTAGTAGGATGGACTGGGGGTGAGGAATGAACTTGTATTTAAGAGTAAGAGTGTGATAGTGACATGTTTCTTGATCCCTTGCCCCGGTCATCACCTGAGGGAGTCCCTCTCTAAGACACAGGAGGTGAGAGAGTCTACTGATTGCCCTCAGGAGGATCATAGCGGCCTGCCTGCAGGACCGGACATCTTGTTAAGGCTCAGTGGCTCGTGGTGAAAATGAATAGCCCCCCAACACTTGAGTGGGAATTTCAGGGATAGGACCCTGGCTATCTAACAAGCCAATCACAAAAGCCAATTAGGACTTGGGGATACAGAGATTCCAGGGCTTGGGGAAGTGAATCTAGCCTTGGCCGGCTCGGTCTGTAACCTGGAGGAGAATTTCACTGTTGTCTGCAGTAGAACAAACTCCGGCTCTGGATCAATCTCACCAGTGGACCGAATCACATTTCCCTTGGTCCAGTGTGCATGGACTGAATGCAACATTACTTTACTTAACTTAGTGTTTTGACAACTTCCCGAGGCTTGTCAACAGGATCTGCTCTGTGCTCCGGTTCTCATCTGAGAAAAGCACTGCTGAAGAAAGTACAGTATAGTATACCTGATTTGATCACACAGAGTCTTCATAAGGTATCATGCTGATCTATTATTCCGTCTTTTATTCCCTGGCAAATTAAATCTCCACTGTGCGTAGTCGTGTGCAGTTGTATTTTATTTGATTTGACACCTATCACCTTTATCGGAGTTTGTCCTGAGGGTAGTAATTTTACCAGTAACTTTTTCCTGCAGAAGTCTAACCTCCTGAATTTGTGACATCTTCTTCGGGATCTCTTCACCTTCGATGTCTCTTCAAGCCGCAACAGAGGGCACTCTAGAATAAGAGTTAAGGACACAGATGCAGTGTGGTTGTGGGTAGAGGAATTTAGTTTTAAAGTTGAGAAAGTTAGAGTGCACCGAGAACACACAAGCAAGAAAGCAGAGCTAAACAGTATTTCTATATTGTATTACTTACTGAATCCTAAAAAAAAAAAAAAAAGTTTTGGCACGCAAAGATTCAATGTACTACCCAACTTAAATTTCATTTTCTAGAGTCGCATAATATGTAAGATGTTAGTGATACTGTACCAACAGAACTTGATCCAGACGTAGTGATGCACTCAAAAACAAAAGAAAACTAAGCTTATCACTGCAGGGTGGTGCTGAGACCTTCAATAAATGTAATCTGAATACCCATTTGGAACAAGAAAGAAACCTACCCTGTCTTAAAATGAGCATCCACCCCTAAGGTGGCCAGGAAGTTTGTGGGCGACGCTTAATGCTTTTCCAGAGTTGCTTTT
The DNA here is from genome assembly GCA_035609425.1 of Epinephelus awoara. Classification (NCBI taxonomy): domain Eukaryota; kingdom Metazoa; phylum Chordata; class Actinopteri; order Perciformes; family Serranidae; genus Epinephelus; species Epinephelus awoara. The sequence goes on along the minus strand of CM069299.1, from coordinate 25,036,408 downwards.
AAAAAGTCAGTTTAGAGTTCGTAATGGCTACAAAGTATTTCTCAGCATGTTCAAGTCTTTCATCTCTGTCAATGCAGTCTTTAATTACTATACAATGGCTCAAGTAATTTCCTTGAAGTTGACAGCAAAAAACTAAATGATCCTCAAAATTAAGCATAAACTGGTTCAAGGATGACAGCGCACACACAGCCCTTCTAAGAGCTAATAAAGGTTTCTTCAGAAAATCAACAAAAATTAAGAACCTCTGTAAAATATTTTATGAATCTCATGGCCATAATATGAGGCTGAATACTTTTAAAAGCTGATGAAAAGTATATGAAGTTTAGCTTGAGTATTCCGATGTTTACTGTACAAGATCTGAAGCAGCGTAAATGTGGCAGCCTCAACCCTCTGTTTGATCTATAATGAAGCTGCACAGGGGTTAAGAGCATGCTTGGTTCTTTTCAAAAGCCCTGCCCGCATAGATTATTTATTTTTTTAAATAATAATCATTTAGAAAAGGAGAGCAACTGGTCTGACATCATTTAAGACTTAAGCACAGCAGCTTATTGGTGTTAGTATCAGGGTTGCAGGCAATGCGTGCCAAGGACATGGAATGTGCTAGGTCCAGCACTGCAAACACACACACACGCAAAAAAAATCGTACAGAATTTTAACCATACATTTACGTGCAAATGATGGCTGCCTCATGTATCCTGCATCCCAAAATATTCTCACTCCGATCTCGTCACATATTGACATTTGGTCATGGACTTTCCATGTCCAGATACAATGTGAAAGGTACCCTGGGTGTGTTGGTTGTTGATGTTCTGGGACACCATGTCAAGTTCTGCCTGTTACATGCATTGTCTTCTCTCAAAACACACCTCTGTTTTCACAGGAAATTTCTTGTTTACATACAGACTCTTTCAAAATAAACACACTACATTGGTATAACACTGGGAATTGAGTTTATTTTCCTCCAACAACTACTAAACATAGTTGGTTTTAGGCAACAATAATAGGGTTTGGCTTGATAATCTCATGCGATGCGATCACAGCTTTCTCGGATGAAAGTCGGTATTTGTTGGACCCATCCACCACCACTCCGGCCAACTTGGACTTTCGTTTCCTTAACTTTCATTCGTGATTTCCCTTTTATCCCGCCAGCCGCTGTTAATCCATAATGGCGACTGGCCGCCTACCATGCCAATGTTAAAGAACAGCTTTTTTCATTGGTGTCTAACAGTGGAAGTAAATGCCCGAGTGCCGGATTTCAATGACTTTGGAGTAAAGACTCTGACACACCAAGCTGATGGCTGGCCACTGGTCAAAGTTGGGCCGTCGCTAAGCGTCTTTCGCCCTAGTTTTTTGCAGTGTGTCCCACACCGTCTGCACTTAGCCGGCGGTGGCTTTTCGGCCGATTGAGCATGCTGAATCTGCGGCAGAGCTTGTCGGTGGGAGAGATCACTCTGATTGGCTGTACGGGCAGTGTCAAGATGTGCTAGATTTAGAGGCCTTAATACACAGGATGAGAAAGTAACCCATTAGCTGAGTCTGTTCAACAAACTATTAAATTATCTGTAGTTGTACTTGGAATATGCAAGGTTTAAACCACAACAAGTGGGTGTGGTTTGAACCTGAAATGGGTGGGACTGACCTGGAAATTAATATTTTAAACTGGAAACTGATATTTCATCATTGGTGTCACAGTGTTTATTGTTTACATCATGTAACTCTGAAAGTTTCTTAGGCCTACAATCTCCGTTTTTCCCTTTAGTGGAATCCTCCAGTAACATGTAGTACAAAAGGCACGTATAGGAACAGTTCTGTTTACGATACAGCCCATTGTCTGTGCAAATACATGGTTAAAAAGCAAATGTATGTCTGGCCTTACTCAGATTAATCCACACACCACTGTTTCTTTGGGAACTGCTGTATTTTATACCAAACATAAAGCGTTGGCATGGACACAGCTGTTCTGCCTTCACCTAAATTATCCGCCCTCACTCCTCTCTCCATGTTCTTTTTAATTTTCCTATCTGTGTTTTTTTCGGGGTTTTTTTGGCTTAACCATTCCTCACCTGTCCACCAGGCACCCTCTGCACTCGCCCCCGTTCTTCACACCTGTTGCTCGTTCTTATCGGTGCTGATCTGCTGCCTGCCTTCACAGCTGCTCCTAATCTCCAATTAGTGTCTGTGTGTTTATGTAGAGGCAGTTTTTGTGTTGTTTGCCAGATTGCCTGCGAGCATGCTGTTTTAGTGTTCATGCTATTCCTGATTTCCTGAAGCCTGCCAGTTACTTGTGTCCCTGCTCTGAGAACCTGTTGCTGCTGCTGTCCCACCTTCCTGCTAATTCTCTGATTTGTTTCCTGCCTGCTCAGTGCTGACTGTGAAACCTGGACATGGACCATGTTAATTGCCTTTGAACAAATCTCATGTGTCAGTGTGTGCACTTAGGTACACTCACCTGTTGCTAGGTTCATGAACTGTTAGAAAAACAGCAAAAAAATAAAATAAAAATCTGTGAGGTTACACTGTGCACAGTGGGGCCCCAACAGTGGTACAAGACAGAAAAGAACAAGCATAATAAATTTATTTCAGACAGGGTTTGGTGAAAACTAAAGGTGAATACTATCATTTTTTAATTCATTATTTTTTATGCAAAATACTGGATTTTACCATCTCATTCGTCATGGCTTTGCCAGAGCCACTAATAGCATGTACTAGCAAAGTTGTGACAACTGTTAATCAGCCAGGAGATCTAGCAAAGCTGTTGCTACCTTGAGTCATATGGTATTTAAAATTACAGTGGGTCCACATGATTGACCTGTTTTCCAGGACTGCTCAGGTTTGGCCTCATAATTACTATCATACTTCCATCAAAGACCTCTAAGTTATCATCATATTGTATTCATCATCATCATCATCATCATCATCATCATCATCATCATTCTAGTGATTGCAGGGATTCTTAGTATAAGCTATAGGCTACTGTATCTAGAATTTGCTTCTGTCCATATACTTGCAGACTCCACTGAAGCATTCCTAAGGCCTTGTTGCTACATATGTAATTTCTGTAGAAGTACGATGTCTCAAATGCTTGGTACTTAAAAAAAATCTGTATGGGTCATCTGGGAGAAAGAACTGTGTGAAATATTGCTGTTAGAAGCAACCACGTGATAATTTGCCACAGCTTGAAGGTAGAAAAAGTCACCTGAGAGATTAACCGTAACAGAAAACATTTGCAATGTAGCATATTTGTTTAGTACCTCTTCACACATTGGGTCTCGTTCATGAATTGAATAGATTTGGACATAAAAACCATTGACAGTAAAAACCTACTCCGGACTCATGAATGCCATGGAAAATTTGGATTTGATCGTGGGCATATGCTCCCAAATGCCAATCAATTGTAAATTGACATTGAGCTCCCGCGAGTCAGCAGTTAGCATACAGCCCCACCCATGAATAGCCAGTGACCATCATATATGGAGGTGATAATTACTATGGACATGCGAACATGAAGCACACAGGAAGAAACAGAGAGAAAACTTTTATGACACTGAGACTGAAATTATGGATCATTAGTTATTTGGCCGTCTGTCTAGATAAGTGCCCTTTCTGCAAGACAGGGTTTTTTTCTGTTTCTTTTTAATAAATATATATTTATATTTTACTTTTTAAATTTGGCCCATTGCATCAATTCTCAATTTAAAATGTGTTGTTTGCCCACCAAGGGCATTTGAGTCGAGCCCCTGCCCCTCCCTCTTCAGCTTCCCTTGTGGCAGCCACTCACAAATTGAGCGCCCTGCAGAGCAACATCACATCTCCCTCATCTGCCGTCATGGGCAGCCAGGTAACGGCTGTGTTTGCCCAGAGCCTCGGTATTCTTTGTCTCTGTTGTGATATTAAATCGCTATTAAAAGATTTAATGCAGGCAGTGACCCATCGTCAAGTTTAACAACAAGTAAGCTAGTCTGGTGTAAAATCACACTGTAATCCCTCCTACTCTCACTCTCAGATTTGGGTTCACTAGCTGCCTAGTGTGAGCGGAGACAGACACCAAATTGCTTTCCCACATCCACAAGTCTTTTGTTATTGTTAATGTCTCCCACATGTCTGATAATTAAATTTGACAATGCAGTTTGAGGCTGTGGTGTGAGAAGAGGACAGAGGAGGAGCATGTTGGTTTGTTATTTTATTTATTCAGAGAACAACATTTTCCTAATTTGGAATCAAGCTTTTAAGAAACCTAATCTGAATCTTAAAAGAGCTATATGTTAGAAATCTAAAGCAAATAGTCGTAAAAATCATCCTAATATGTCACAGAGACTAAGGAGTAATGTTAATATAACATGCTGATCTCACCGACAACAGTAGTACAGCCAGAATATTCGCATTTTCAAAAAAAAAATTTACGGTCCGCAAATCATGTTTATGTTTTGAATTTGTGTTTTGGCCTGTTGCACTACCCACCGCCGTCTACCAGTCACGTAGTCTGTAGAGTCTCAGCATCAGTTACAGTTACGATGGTGCGATTAAACCCCAACAACCTCATTCTGATTCCCAAAAAAGCCAAGACAAAACTCGAGGTAAAGCGAGGGTCTATATAGGAGATGCTTTTGAATGGTGGAGACGGTTGGAAGCGGAGAAGAATTTGAAATCGGATGTTGAAATGGCTACACTTCTCCTCGACAGGTAAGCTTTAGCCAAAGTTGGCCAACTAGGATAATAGCTAGACGGGGATGGACATTTCTAATACTTTCAACTGTTTCATTTTCAATTCAGTTTCGATCATACATTGTAGCCCATGTGCAAGTAGGTCATCGACCCGACTGGTTTTTTTGAGAAACAAACTTTAGCAGCACGGCAAGCAGCATTAGCAGTGTCCTGGTACATAGCATTAGCAGTCGGCTCCTCCTCCGCTGTATCCCAGCAGCATTAGCAGCAGAGAAGCCGGACTTGCTCGAACAGTCCGCTGGAAAATTGATGATCAAAGATGTGGCCCTGCCACGGCAGCCGCCCGTGGGCAAACAAATCAGTCTCCGGTGTGCCACTGTCCAGCAACCTCAAATCTGTAGGGGAGGGGGGACGACGCGGCAGTATTTTGAATTTGAGTGCAGTAACCGTTTTGACCACATTCTTACATATGGCGCCTTTAAATTTGAGAAATACCAACTAATTTAACTAAATGTGTTACATTTCTAATCTCGTCATGTTTAACTTACATGTTTCAAAGGCATCTGTGTATTAGGGCATTAACGACTTTGACTTTTTTCACGTCGACTTATCTGTCAATAAAGTCGAAGTCGAGTCGACACGTCATTTGATGACGTCATCACATTGACACAGCGGAAAGTGAAGTATCATACTCAACATACTCGGGCAGAACGTACGCGGAACGGACTCTGCGGACGTCTGCAAGCCCTGTGCGCACAAAGCTCAAGGCCCGAACATACTAGGGCGTACTATAAGTGGAGCGGACTCCACCAGGAATGTCCGCAGTCATTCGGGCTGTCATAGTCAAACGCACTTCCGCGTCATAGTTTCCTGTATAAATGTCTGTGAAAAACCCCCCGATGTGAAAAATACATGCCGAGCAGTCACTGGTACGCGGAGCGGAGTCCGCACGGTCGTAAAATCTCAGTTTCGCGCACCAGTGACTGCTCGGCATGTATTTTTCACATCGGGGGATTTTTCACGGACATTTTTACAGGAAACTACAATGCGGAAGTGCACTCGACTATGAAAGCCCTAATGACTGCAGACATTCCTCGCGGAGTCTGCTCCGCTTATAGTATGCCCAACTATGTTCACTTAGTCAAGGATAAAGTATCAGCATAAGCACACAGAGAGAGAGAAAGAGAGAGAGAGAGAAAAAACACGACTTGTCGACTCCTCCAGGGGGGCGTCGACTTGTGCCACTGACGTCGATGCGTCGACAAATCGACTTTTCTGTTAATGCCCTACTGTGTATATCGTGAACATAACAGAGCACAATACAAATACGAGTTATTTCAAACACTGTCGAACAACAGTTATGTGCAGTATCTTATCCACACAAGCAATCCAAGCAGTCAGATATAGGTGTAGATTTTGTTAGTACCCATAAAAAAATAGGAGCCTCTAACATATTGATGAATGCGGCAAAACACAGTTTACACACAAATTCATTCTGCTTATGTTTCATGAATGAGACCCAATGTGTGACAAAACCCATCTGGGCTTGCTTTGTGTGAATGTAAACAGACCTCCACATGACATCATGACTTAGGATTTTGCTAAGTGGAAGCTTTGTGACAACTTAGATCAACCAACATGACCACCAAAACAAACAAACAAAAAACGTCGGCATCAGTAATTTGACCCTGGTTGATCTTCTTCCCTGTTATGCTTGGAGATACCTCCTCCTCTCCTGCTCTCTTTTGGTGCATCCCCCAGGGGTCTATTCTGGGTCACCTCTTACTTACTATATACATATACCCCCGAGGCATGCATAGACATAACATTGATTTTTGTTGCTATGCAGATGACACACAGCTGTATGTCCCGTTAAAGCCCAGTACCATTGGTGTATCCTTGAAAATGCCTCACTGAAATTAATAATTGGATGTCTGTCAGGTGAATGACTCAAATCAGAAATAATTACCCCTTCTGGTTCCAGCAATTCAGTGTTAACAATCTCTTATCTAGTCTAATGTTAAAAATGAGCTCCACAACCCAGGTGTTATTTTTGACTGCAGTCCAACTGAGATAGGTTAACGAAGATATGGCCATGTTTTTCATCTGCAGATCTAGAAAAGGTCATCTGTGTTTTAATCCCCTCCAGACCTGACTACCGCAGTACAGGTTATCTTGATATCAGCAGGCAAAATATGAGGATCAGGAGAACCCTGTATCCTCTTTTAAATCTCTTTTCAAACTTCTCTTTTATCTGATACACATTTCTTAACTGCTGGTATTGTTGTGCTTATTTTATCATCATTTATATCTTGTGTGTTGGACTGAGAACGTTGGTTGGCTATTATGCTCCACTCATATATCATTGCAATATATTGTGTTTCTATCTTTTCATTTTGGGTGAACCTCTTTAGGGAGGCTGTACATGTTTATGTTTGGAATTCCTGAAAGTGAAGAACATTTTCATGAAGGGATTAGAGGTAATTGAGTCATCTGTGCCTGCTTATATTTTATTCCCTCCGTTTAAGTTAAGACTGGGGAAAGATTTTCATTTTGAAATCAGCTGAACCAATGAGTAAGCTGAGCTTGGAGCCCTTCCTGTTGATGCCACACCACATTACCCCCACTCTGTCGGTGGATTATCCAAAACTTTGTTGTGGACCATGAAAGCAACTCAATCTTGTTATCGCTTATGCACTAACATCTACTTAACAAAAGACTTCCCAAAGCCTTCGCCATGGTTCGATCTTAATAGTCTTAGCGGCATTAGACTGAGAGCAGCCACAAAAGGAAGATCACTCTTCCCGCCCCCACAATTAAAAAAAGATTTGGGGCATGCCACAAATCCACTGCATGTGTACAACATGTGAGACATGCTGAGAGTGGCTGTTGCACTGAACAGAGGACCTTCATACCAAGGTAATGCTGACATGTTTCTCCTGAAAGAGATGTCACTACATTCTGATGGTATGTCTACTTAAGAATTTGCACGCCATCTATTTCATTGTATAGTCGGTTTAAAAATCACCTTTTCTTTGTCTGGATCAATTCGACATGATCATGACAAACACTGACAAAAAACAAAACAAATACGAAATAAAATTTTGTATACCTAGAGCTTTTTCATTACTAGGAAAATTGGTTTGTGTGATAACCAATGAACATAGGATAGACTGGGTAATGAGGTAACATTTTTTCTATCAGGACCTATGACTCGCTGAATTTTGTCTCCGAGTTCTGACATTTTTACACAAAGTACCCTTATTTGTCCACTACAAATGGCATTATTTCCAGTTTCTCTAAATGTATCACATAATACAAGGATACAACCTGCCCCATTATAATGAAAAATTGTAAAGCCCAGTTCAGACCAAGAGTCATGACGAGACCAGTTAAAAACAGGCAACTGCTTGCAATGCGCCATTCTGCAACGTTCTAAAAACCTGCAGGTTCACACCAATGCAACTAAATGAGATGGTGTATCATCTCTATGCAACAACTCTTTGTACCTCCGTTCTAATTTCCAGCTTTTAAGGCTTATTTTGTGGCTGAATATAATTTGTAGCTCCTTAAAATATGAATGAGGATAGTGATAGTGATCAAGATTTGTTTTTAAATTCTCATTTAAAACAAACCTCACAGACTGCATTTTTTTCATCTGCGTAATATTGCGAAAACTAGGCCTATCCTGACCCGAAAAGATGCAGAAAAATTGGTCCATGCTTTTGTTACCTCAAGGCTGGATTACTATAACTCTCTATTATCAGGTAGCTCTAGTAAATCCTTAAAAACCCTCCAGCTAATTCAGAATGCAGCAGCACGTGTACTAACAGGAACTAAGAAACGAGATCATATTTCTCCTGTTTTAGCTCCTCTGACCTGGCTCCCTGTAAAATCCAGAATTGAATTTAAAATCCTACTGTTAACTTATAAAGCTCTAAATGGTCAAGCTCCGTCATATCTTAGAGAGCTCATAGTGCCATATTATCCCACCAGAACTCTGCGCTCTGAGAACGCAGGGTTACTCGTGGTCCCTAAAGTCTCCAAAAGTAGATCAGGAGCCAGAGCCTTCAGCTATCAGGCTCCTCTCCTGTGGAATCATCTTCCTGTTACGGTCCAGGAGGCAGACACCGTCTCCACATTTAAGACTAGACTTAAGACCTTCCTCTTTGATAAAGCTTATAGTTAGGGCTGGCTCAGGCTTGCCTTGTACCAGCCCCTAGTTAGGCTGACTTAGGCCTAGTCTGCCGGAGGACCCCCCTATAATGCACCGGGCGCCTTCTCTCTATGCACCGGCGCCTTCTCTCTCTCTCTCTCTCTCTCTCTCTCTCTCTCTCTCTCTCTCTCTCTCTCTCTCTCTCTCTCTCTCTCTCTCTCTCTCTTACTGCATCTTGCTAACTCAGCCATTCTGGATGTCACTAACTCGGCTTCTTCTCCAGAGCCTTTGTGCTCCACTGTCTCTCAGGTTAACTCATATCGCAGCGGTGCCTGGATAGCGTGACGTGTGGTTGTGCTGCTGCCGTGGTCCTGCCACATGCCTCCTGATGCTGCTGCCATCATTAGTCATTAGTCATACTTCTACTGTTATTATACACATATGATTATTATCACACATGTATACTGCCAGATACTAATATAACATATATTATGACATATATATTATATATAACACTTTCAACATATTGTACCACAGTAGCCAGAACTATAACGACAGTATTATTACTTTCATGAATGTTGCTGTAACCTACTACAGATTACTGTCATTTTATCATGCTGATCTGTTCTGTACGACATCTATTACACGTCTGTCCGTCCTGGAAGAGGGATCCCTCCTCAGTTGCTCTTCCTGAGGTTTCTACCGTTTTTTTTCCCCAGTAAAGGTTTTTTTTTTTGGAGAGTTTTTCCTTATCCGCTGTGAGGGTCTAAAGGACAGAGGGATGTTGTATGCTGTAAAGCCCTGTGAGGCAAATTGTGATTTGTGATATTGGGCTTTATAAATAAAATTGATTGATTATAACTAAAATTGATTGATTGATTGATTGATTGATACTGGCTGCAGTTGCATTTGTAGTAGTGATGAAATGATGAAAAACAGAAACAATATGAGCATCAAATGGACTGTATTCATAACATATATGCCACAATACTATAAGTAAGCAGGACTAATTAGTTAATGATAATATTTGTATGTGGGGTGGCAGAAGCACCTAAAGTGGCAGCAGTAGCGACCCACCATCGGACACTGGCACGCTGAGAAGATGGAAACAGAAAGCTAGGCGGGGACGTAGCACCTGCCACAGCAGGTCTGCAGTTATATAGACTTGACCAGCAGACTTCACTACAAGCCAATTGGCTGTAGAAACAGGCGATGTGCCTTATGTTAGAGGTGACAGGTGCAGGTGACACCATCAGCTGGCTTGAGTTGTGCTTGGACACCAATGCAACTTTTCTCTGCAGCGTTCTAGAACGGTTTCATCTCGTAGCAGATCATTGGTCCGAACTGGGCTTAACACAACCAGGGGTAAGCTGTAACAAACTACACAATTACAAAATTAATATAAAAAAAATGCTACACACAATAATAACCAATTCCTACTAAGGTCTAACTCAAAATCCTATACCTGTCAGGTGCTTAGTACCTCACATGGAGTCTAAAATACAAGTCTACAGTTCAGTAACTAGTCTAGACATCCTTTTGCTGCACATTGAAGGCTTTGTGACTGCTGTGATTGTCCACACAGGGCAGCTGCTCTGATCCTTATTCTGAGGTTTTGTAAATCCTTACAGTATCTGTTCAGTGTCACGTGGTAGAGTATTACTTGAGGACAGACCTCACTGTCTTTTGCTGCCTCACCTCATTTCATGCAGATTTTAGTTGGTGTGCAAGAACACCTCTATCCGTTTTTCTTACAAACTGCCTTGGCATGCTGAAAACAGAGGTAAGATAGATAGATAAAATGTGTTGAGTTGTCATTACGGGGTTAGTTGTGGCACTTTTTTAAAAGCTGTCTTTGGCGGCTGACCTTGCTGTCTTTCTCTGCCTCACCTCATCTGATGCATATTTAGGATGTGTGCACACACCCCCATCAGTTTTTCTCACTTTCATGGCATTCTTAAAGAAGGAGACAAATAAAAAGATAAAACATGTTAAGTTGTCATTGGGGTTAGTTGTAACACTTTTTAATAGATGTTACAACCACCCTCACCCCTGTCAGCCACTGCTTAGCTAGCTGTAGCAGCACAGTGGTTTGAGACAAGCTTAGATGAAATGCCTCACAGTGACATGAGACACTACTCTCTAATGTTACACAAGCTACATATGTCATTCTAAATCAGCACAGTGGTGCAGTGGTAAGCATTGTTGCCTCACAGCAAGAGGGTTCTTGGTTCAAACCAAGTGTGGAGGGTTTGAACCTTGGGGCAAGGGAGCCCTTTTGTGTGGAGTTTGCATAATCCCCCTGTGTCAGCGTGGGTTTTCTCCTGGTACTCCAGCCAAAGACATGCAGGTTAGATTAATTGGTGACTCTAAATTGGCCGTAGGTGTAAATGTGAGTGTGAATGGTTGTCTGTCTCTACGTGTCAGCCCTGTGATAGTCTGGCGACCTGTCCAGGGTGTACCCTGCCTCTTGACCAATGACATTGGGATAGGCTCCAGCCCCCTGCAACCCCCAACAGAACAAGCAGTTGTGGAAAATGAATGAATAAATGGCTATAAACAACAGTGTTTTGAAAGAAGAATAAAATCATCTCACACTTGAATGTTAAGAATTCATTACATTTGAATATTTTTATGGGGCTGTACTCCCCATCATGTATAACCTCCTGAAATTCGACTTCTGCCTTCACTGGATTCATAATGTCAAATATATAAAAACCAAAGAATCACAAGACCTAAAGAAGGAGTGATGTGGGGACCCCAAAACACCATAAGTTATCATGTCATCATACAGCTATTATTAAATTAGTTGAAGAAACCAAGGTGTCTGCAGGTCCTTATAAAGTCTAAAAATGTCTTAAATTCAACGTTACAACAATAAGGCCATAAAGTCATTAGATATTCTTAAATTTGAATTTGTCAGGTATGAACTACACATATTTTACCTAATTAAAGACATTTCATTTTCAATTTCTTCTTGTAAAATTGAGCCAAGTCTTTCTATGTAAAAGTCCACATTTCTAATGTTACAAATTTAAAAAAAAAAAAAAAAAAAAAAAAAAAACTACAGTGCTGTCAGTTTACTTCATACTTGCACTTATCTGTTGGCAAAATGTAGATTGACTTAACTCACTCTGATAACCATATTCCTACATAACACTTTCCTCTGCACAAGACCACACATATACTACTTTCCTACACTGCTTAAATAAGAAAAACATGATTTGTCCAGAATTCTGCCCTAAATTTGGTTAAAAGGTGTCTTGAATGGGTCTTAAAAAGCATTCAATTTAACTGTCTGTAGACACCTTGGAAGCTGTCATTAGCAACAAGCTGAAGTGACCAACACACAATTTCACTTTGTGAATTTATTCAAAAAACTACAACCCCAAGATTTAATTAATTTTCATGTTAAATGGAAATAATAACACTGATTGATTGGCAGACTGATTGATTCCAAAAAGGCAAGGGGCAGCCAATTACAGCACTTGACTTTAATTGAACTGGTCCTTGTAAATCATCTGTTATAAGTATTGTCTGTAAATGATTCTTCCACAGTGTCAACCTTAAGCATAATACTGTTTGTGTCTATGTATCACATAATAAATGGAGGTTCCATATAGAAACAAGTTGTTTTCTTTCCCTCTTAGTTTTTTCAGAAGCATTCACAGAAAATCACTGATGGATTTTTTAGTGTTCAAGCTAAACGTAGGCAATTAGCATCTAACTGAAATAGTGATTTTTTTGTTGTTGTAAGTTTAGCCTTGCTTTTCCAGTGAATAAATCAGAGTGTTAAGGAGTCCAGCAGGTTTCAGGGGTAGGATTTTGATGATTACCATTCTATTGGTGCACGCACACACATTTAGAGAACAGAACCAGGCTCTTATTTGAAAATGCATTTAAAGGTCATCAATGGGATGTTTTTCCTTGAAAGGTTTCAGAGGTGCACCTGTTTTGTCAAGCACACAATTAACTAGGGGATGCATCAAAAGGACAGTGTCAGTCCTTATTTAACTGCTATACAGGGTCTGTCATTTCGGCGTATCTCTCGCTGCGCCGTCCGGGAAAATTATGGTTTCTTTGACAGCTTTCAACTGGCTGCAGCCCCCTCTGTCTCTCCATTTGATCAATACAAATTCACAGGTGCTGCTCTTTATAATGTAAGACAGCATTACAACAGAGGAAAACATGAAAGGGTGAGAACTCTTCACATTTAATTAAAGATAATTTTGATCACATGTGCTGAACAAATCACTCAGCTGGAGTGTCACACGGCATAAAGACCAATGTCTACATTACTAAAGGTGCAAAATAATTCCTTTATTGTAAATGTTATATTAACAGTGTAGGTGACAGGTTACACTGGGACTAAGGTGGCACATTAGCTTTGTTAGTGCTATTATTTTAAAGATATTGCAAATAATGTAACACAAAAAACTGCATAATTAAAAGAGGCTCATGTTGAAACATGTACAGACATATTTTATAGTTTTTATACTGTGTAAACAAAACATTATATTGTGCTGCCTTCCACATTTTGTTTAAATAATGTGTGTGCGTGTGTGTGTGGAAACTGTACTCTACTAAAGTAGCCTGAGTGGAGATGAATTGACACATTAGTGCCGGGGCTCTTTAACGATTTGTCAAAGGAAATTAGAGCGACTGCTCTTTATGATGGTGCTGCATAGGAAAGTAACTGGGGGAGAATAATTCAGTCTCAATTCATTTTAAGCTGAAGGCAGGTCAGGGTTGAATTGCACCATTTGGCTTTCGAAACTAATGTCCATGCATATCTTGATTGCCTGAACAAAAGCGCAGGGTGGCCTTTATGGGTCCTGGAGGATGGGTATGGGGAGGGCTTAGCCTGTAATGCTCATTGCTGGAGATGATCACTGACAGCTATAACCTTAAGGCACTATTACCACCAGCAGCAACCATCATTTGGTTATTACATTCAACAATGTAGTCTAATGGGTTTGCCATTGTAGCTGTGCTACAGTATGCTGTCTTACCGAGGCAGGCAATTGCTGAAATCTTTGTTTCCCCATAGTGAATACTAAGTGATTTAATGATATCAAAGGCATTTAAATAAAAGCCGGATCATAAATGAAGTCCCATATTATGAAAATAACACACTAATGGACCTCAACAGCTGGTTTGCTGTCAGCTTGGTAAAACTGTGCTCAGCTTGTGAGTCTATATAAAAGTAAACTCTTAGGACTGCAAGTTATGAAGCATCTTGTGGAGACGTGGGTTTTATATGTTGTTGGGATGGAAAAAAATTAAATGTAGTTGCATAATGTTTGACCACAATTTTCTGGCAGAATAACAAATAAATCTGCAAACACTGTTACGGCTTAGAGCCTACACATTCTATATTACGCAAGTAGATTCTTAAGTATTTTAGAAGCAATCTGGGTTCTTGTGCTTTCTGCTTCAACACATTTTATTTGGAAGATGAGCCATCCCTAAGAGGACCGATGCACCCAATGCAGTCCACGATTAGAGTTCACTCTTCACACGGTACAGAACAGGGTGATATTGACTGCTTCCACTTCAGTGGAGATAGTCGAGATTGACACATAATGAAAGCGCAGCGGGGGAGGGAAAACAAGAAGAAAAGTGTACATGCTTTCTCTGGGCTTTCAGACATCTGATTTCTTTACCATTAACTGTAGTTAACGTTCATCATCATTGTACTTCTACTTTAAAGGAATACTTCTCATACCAAATTACCATTTGTATCAATTATTCACCCTGTGTTACATCAACCCGCTTGCCAGAGGAAATTGTTGGTATTGTATGTTTCTGCAACTTACATTTGCATGTTTCATAAGTATCATATCAGTGTTTCAAAAGTGACATAGTGTATGAGCTGACGCTGTCATCAGGAGGTGAAGGGGATGCTGAGATGGCTACCAAGCTGCACACAGCTGCGATCTACTGTTAGAGACCAACAAACAACAAACCGGATGTTTTTTAGAGAACATTTGCTGTGTTTCCTTTTTGTGCCCACACATTAACCAGAGCGTAAAGTCTCAAGGTATCACTACATAAGAATGTGCAAAGGTAACACAACTGTATTTTGCAGAAACATTCAGTGCCAACATTTTTTCTGGGGATTGAGTTGAATACTTTGAGAAGCTTTTTTTTCACATGCTTTAGGCGAACATAAAATTGAAAAATGGAAGAAAAATCTTGATAGATTGAAGTCACAGGGGCTGAATTTAACCACAAAACTATATTAGAATATCCGTTTACAAACACTCACACAACTTGTACAGTACAGTATACTCCAAATCTCAGTTATCCCATCATATGTTCATTATTTCCCAAACAGACAGCCCTTTCCGACAGGGAACTGAACTGAAAGTGAAAAGTATCGATGTCCTCTTCAAATCCAAACTCCTCTAATTAAAAACAATGCAACACAAGGTGAGTAGTATTTTGGGGGTGAAGTATTCCTGTAAGATTGTAACCTTGGTGCTACATGCACAGGTAGAATGCTCTAGCGGGCTCTACGGGGTAGCTCATTGATATTTTTTGGTACTTGGTTGGCTAATCAGGATTTACACACCAATATAAACTGGTATTGGTTGTGTAAACCAGAATCCACAGAATCAGCACTTCAATGGGCCTCTCCAATTTAGCCTTGTAGGGACAACAAGGTTAAGTCACACTTACAAGAACCAACTCTTACTCCCTCTAAAACTGGCCAAGGTGCTGTTGGGATTTGTCTTTGACAGAACCCAAAAACTACCAGCCAGATGAAGTGGCCACAAGGCTACTGAGTACACACCACACCCAGAGAAACATAAGCCCCGTTTCCGCCAAACACTTTCGGTATGGTACCTTTGAAACCAGAAGTAACCCTTCAGACACCTCGACCCTAGCTTTGTCTGCACCTCATTTATCGTGCACAGAACGAGGCTGCACGCCAACATTTTCAGAACAAATTAATATATATACGTAAGTGTTCCACATTAAAAGCTGCTGACGGTCGGCCCAGTGAATTAAGATATTTTTCCTCAGACTACAGCTGCTGCAAGAGGCAGCAAAACATCCTTTCATTTTATAGTTAGTTTACTTATAAAACTCTCCACGTATGAACAGAGGTTACATAAGCCTAAAACCAGACACAACTCAGCCCTGAGTAAGAGTGACTGTTCGTTATTGACCAATTAACAGACTGCAGTGTTCACAGCTCCACCTTTTAGTACCAGATCTGTGTGCTAGGTACCCCAACAGACACTTTTCACTGTGGAGACAGAAAAAAAAGCAAACCAAATTGAACTGCATTGCTCAATGGAAACGGGGCTTTAGAAACACTACCATCTTGGTATGATATGTCCTAAAGATGGTCAGCAGTAGCCCTCAATCATGTTAACTAGCAATGAAGTGGAAGTATTTTTGCTGATCTTAGATCAGTGAGATTTTACAGTACTGTGAGCCACAGATGTCTTTGAAACCCACAGTCTCTCCTCCTGCAGTGGACAAAGAGGGCTCAGCTCACCACACATACTACACTGCATAAGAAATGTGTATCTCCTGCTCAGGGGCAGGCATTACCTGCTTACCTGCAAGCAGTGCTGACATAGATACTTTGAGCGGGGTCACGTTGCTGCTGGCTGTCGCTGTGAAGAGGTAGATTTTATTCAGATATTCTACCATCTCTTTATATCACTATTACGGGGGGAAGCAGAACACCTACTGCCTGACCAGCTAGCTGTAGTAGGGTCAACATACACCACCACGTCTTCATCCACATAACAAACATGGTGGAATTTCTCTGATTGGCCTGACAGTCCATTGAAGTCACACAAACTGGAACCTGGGGCTTTTGCTGCAAGGTCTCCTGCCAGACTCACTTGATCATCTGCCAGAACTTGCCCATGAAAGGAGCATGAAACACCAACAGTTCTTTAGTCTGTCTGAAGTCACATACACCCAGAAACATGGGGCCAAGTTCAGGCAGAGATCTGTGTGCCGGCATGGCTTCTACTGTTGCGGAGATATTTACTGAGATGTGTTTTTGCATGGACAGTAGGGGAAACTCTCTGAAATCTTCAATAGGTACAGGAGAGGAAGGGCGCCTTGCTGCCCACTTCAAGGTCATCATCTTCTGGAGAGACAGCTGGATGTTGCCAGCTAGCACGGCTCGAAGAGAGGCAGGGAACTCTGTGTCATCATCGTTATGCCATAAGATCTTCAGCCTCAGATATCTTTGCACTGCTGCAGCTGATGAATTTACAGAAACACCCCGCAGTCCAGACAGACAGGCTCTACAGGCAAACCTCGGGAGCCTGCTGGAGGGTGAAGCCTTTGTGGAATAAAGCTGCAGTAACCATCTATGTCATTGAAACTAGCAATGTACAGTACAGTGCATGTGGGCTCAGTGATAACCACCAAGTGAGTAAAATGTGCTCAAGAAAAAAATAAATCCTCAATATAAACAGCTTAGAACGGATGGAAATGGGTGCCTTAGAAGAACTACGGCTCATTTTTCATTAATGTTGTATCACTCTATCAGGAAACTGACCTGCTGTCTCAAATTACTGCAGATGATACAGTCTGAGGTGTAATTAAAAAACAATTAGGAAAATGTGGCAGGCTAAGAGCACCTTCACCTCCCCTTAGCTAAACGAGGTCATTAAGCATGCTGGATATGACTTTTAGGCAATAACCAGGTGTGTGTAGGTGGAAACCATCACAGTCCTACAAAGAGCATCTGTAATTCAGTGCCGCAAAGCATAAAATGTTATAACACAAAAATTGTATTATTTGTTGATGAAAGCATATTGCAGCAAAAAATGTGCCCTCTTTAACCTGTTATGATAATTATATATTGAATTTAAATATGCTTAGTTTAATAACGCAAAGCCAGTACAATTGGAAAAAGGAAATAGTTTTGCTTTTGTTAATGATCTGATGTGAGATTTTTTAATTTAGTGTGTGCACTCACTTTTTTTTAAAACGCTTGTCCATTCCATGTGTCACAGCTAATCATCAGAGGTACCCTAGTCACCCTTGGAGACATTTTGAACTTTGGTTTAGCGTTTCAAAGATTGATTAATCGATAAGCAGAGTGATAGAAAATATTTTGATAATTGATCATAGGTATAGGATTTTGGAGAGAAGATATCCTGAATGCAGGAAATGAAGTGTTTGATGCTCAAAATCTTCTGGCAAAACTCCTGTTTGATATGTGTCCTCTCCTAGTGTTGAAACGAAATCTACGCCTGTGCAATTGATTCAGAAGCCGTACACATGCTGTGTTTTTTGCACCCTCAAAAATGAATTGTTTTCAATGTTGACACATGCCAGGCACGCTTCAACGCCACCAAAGCGACAGCTACGCCCCAAGTTAAACTGAGTTCAATTTTTGGAACGCAGCAGCACGCACCGCATGTCATGTGATGACAACCAACCAATCACAGCTGACAGATATCTTTCCCTTCTTCCATAAAAATCAATCTATAGAATATGGAAACGTTAATCATTTAAGTGCAGGGCTGTCAGCGTTTTACATCTGTCCCATGGACAATAAGCCTACAATAAGCCTAATCCTGCACCCAGGATTTCAGGTTAATAGGTAATGATACAGTGCTTGTTAAGGTTGCTGAGAAACCTCAGACGCAACCTGCCGCTGTGCTCTTGAATGCTGGCTCCAAATAGTAGCGCCCAGCGTCCGGCCTCGCATTTTCTAGGCTGTGAAAGACATGGCATGTGTACTGCCCCTTATCTTTTCAGTCATGTTTAAAAATGCAAAAAACTTACATTTTACAAATTTACAATGTGAAGATTATGTCCCAAACTGTTCCAAACTATTTATTGATTAATCAATAAAATAATGTGCAAATTACTCAATAATGACAGTCAGCATTAGTTGCAGCTTGGAATAGGAATCATCAGAGGATCCACGAAACGATATTATCACGATACTGAAGTTACAATTCGATATTATTGTGATTTTAAAAATGTTGGGATACATTGCAATTTATTAACTATTTTCAACTGTAAATTATGCCCCAAAAGGAAAACTTTGTCACCATCTGTTTTATCTAATAAGTTTAATAAGTTGATAACTTTTCACTCTGTTCATCTGACTTCAGCCATTATCTTGCAGCAGCCATTGAAGTACAAGTGCAACTTTTATACTTTTTTAATGTGCTTAAAATTTGGCACCAGGCAAAGTTACCATCGTTGTGTGTCTCCAACTGACAAGGTTGTGCCAGCAAGCAGAACGTTTATAGATCTATGATTATCCGAACAGATATACAATTTATACAATATATAATTTTGGTATTTTTGACTTCCTCTATGTCTCTAGTTTACATTTTGGTATGATAGACCTGCCTATGTAGTAGCTTAATACATTTTTTTGGATGATCTTTGGGTCCTCCCCAAAATTGAAAATAGTCAAAATTGAGGCTTCTCCAAAAGGGACAGTGTCTGCCTTATCACATGAATCTTGGGAAATAATTATCAGAATGTCACCAAATTTGGACTGAATGTTCACAGACAGTTGCTGCACACAATACAGCAAATATTTCATCAGTACCTTGCTCCTTTTAAAAAATGTATACACCTAAACACACATGGCATTACAGGCGGACATGAAATAAGAATAAAAAATCCAAAAGGCATGTTTATATGTGTTTGCCATTATTAATATAAATAAGCCAGTCACCCCAAAATTGCATTTATATGTGCCGAACAATGTCATCTTATCATAAAAGTAGGTTATTAGATTATTCACCTCACCATCTGATGTCACCAGCCCCTGACAGGTAGCTAGTGCAGCCAGAACTTCAAACAGACAAACAGAGAATGGGGCCCTATTAGTCCAGGGGCTAAAGGGATCGTTTTCACAACTTGGTAGGCCCCTATCACCCACGGGGACCAAACAATTTTGGCATTTTTATCACTCTATAGGTCTCTAGTTTATATTTTGGTATGATAGCCCTGCCTATCTAGTAGCTTAATTATAGTTATCACTCTGTAAACAAACATACACCCATGTAGGCAAAACACTACAAATAGGGTGAAAAATTAACTAAACGATATCCCCATGAAACTTTCCCAGTTGATCACTCATATTAAGACAAGTATTTTTTGTATTACAAATTTTCTGAAATATTTTATTTAAATATGCACCAATTTTGTTAATGAAGACAATCACAAGGAGGGGAGATTGATTACGCAGTTACTGTGCTAACACTCAGTGTTACTGTAGCCTACAGTAGGCCTACTAGCACTCAGAGCTGCCCAGTTGCTATTTGACCCATAACTAGGAGGCCAAGGGAGTGCTGCTGCTTGCCTAAGGCGGACTCCCAGGCTAGCAGAGGGAAGGAGGTGCCTTATTTCTCCATTGTCGGCCATCCTAAAATAGGGGGGCCCACCTGCTGCCCTCATCCTTGATCAGTACTTCCTAAGAAGTCAGCTGGATGAAGTCCAGCGACAGGTAGAAGGATATCAGTAACACTGCCACTGAGGAGGAGGAGGAGGGGGTGGTAAGAGAGGATGCAGGTGACACTGAGGTCAGTATGCCAGTCAGAGAGAGAACCATGGAGCAAAAGGTTAGAGTTAGATGGCCTAGGGCAAATGACAGTAAAGAATGGGAGATAGTTAATAGAGATTTGTCAGGCTTAAGCAGGCTTAAAGGATCTTAAGCAGGCTTAAAGGAAATGCAATAGAAAAGTTAGAAAAGATGGGAGATATAATTTACTCATATGGTGCAGAGAGGTTTGGGGTGCATGAGAGAAAGAGGGTCGAGAGGGTACAGTCAGGTGGCAAAGAGAAATAGAGAAGTTGGTTAAGGAAAGGACACAGTTAAGAAAGCAGTGGAAAAAGGCTACAGAAGAAGAAAGGGAGGGAATTAATGTGTTGCAAGAGGAGTTGAGAAGCAGGCTAGCAGTTCTTAGAAGGGCAGAGCGTCTCAGGAAAAAGAGGAGGAAGAAGGAACATGCTAGGACAGGTTTTTTCAGGGACCCTTTTAAGTTTGTTAAAGGATTGTTCAGCCAGGAACAGGGAGGGCAGCTTAAAGCAGAAAGGCTAGAGGTTGAAGAATATTTGAGAAATACATATTCTGATTTAGAGAAGAATAGGATGGCTTCCTAGGTGGAAGGAAGTTCGGGAGGTGGTCAGGCGTGCAAAGGCTTCTTTGGCCCCAGGGCCTAATGGAGTCCCCGACTGGGTTTATAAAACTGCACCTGATACCCTTAAATTTTTGTGGAAACAGCTACGAATAGTTTGGGAGAAACAAATTATCCCAAGAGCATGGCGTAGGGCAGGAGGTGTCCTCATTCCTAAGGAGAAGGAGTCTGCAGACCTTAGCCAATTCCGGATGATTTCTCTCTTGAATGTGGAGGGAAAGATTTTCTCTAGTGTAGTAGTGCAGAGATTAGCTAGCCACTTAGAAAGGTATAGCTAATTAGATACTATGGTGCAGAAGGCAGGAATACCAGGTTTTTCAGGGTGTTTAGAGCATATTAGCATGATGTGGCACCAGATTCAGGCAGCGAAGATTAAAAAAAGGGACCAACATGTAATATTTTTAGGTCTTGCAAATGCGTTTGGTTCAGTACCGCATAGCTTCTTTTGGAGTGCGTTTGACTACTTCAAAGTGCCACAGGTAGTTGTTAACTTAGTGAAAGCATACTTTCAGGATATTAGGTTGTGTCTGAGTACGGCAGGTTTCACAACAGGTTGGCAAAGGCTAGAAATAGGCATCATGGCAGGGTGTACAATTTCTCATTAGCATTTACTATGGCGATGGAAGTAATCATCAGGGCTTCTCAGTGGGTGGTAGGTGGGGAGAGACGGCAGAACGGGTTGCATCTTCCACCAGTTAGGGCTTACATGGATGATATGACACTGGTGACCACAACAATGCCATGTACAAAGAAGCTACTAGAGAAAGTAAATAAGAACCTGAAGTGGGCCAGCATGAAGATCAAGCCTAGTAAATCTAGAAGCATCTCGACACGTAGAGGGAAGTTAAATGACAGGAAGTTTGTCATAGATAATGAGGAAATCCAAACAATTAGGGAAAAGTCAGTAAAGAGCTTAGGTAGGTGGTACAATGTAGAGTTGAATGATGGGGAACAGGTGTTGAAATTTAGAAAAGATGTGGCTGAAGGATTGGATAGAATAGATAAATCAGAGCTTCCAGGAAAGTTGAAGTTGTAGTGTTTACAATTTGGGCTATATCCTAGGTTAATGTGGCCATTGTCAATTTATGAAATTCCAGTAGAGAGAATTGAAAGATCGGTTAGCTCCTATATTAGGAAGTGGTTGGGTGTTCCTAGGTGCCTAAGTAGTGTTGCATTGTATGGAAAAGGGATTTTTCAGCTGCCAGTATCTAGTTTGACAGAGGAATTTTAATGTACCAAGGTCCGGACAGAGCTCTTGTTATCTGGGAGTAAGGACGTGGTAGTTAGGAGTGTGGTTCCAAATCCAACCAAGGGGAGGAAGTGGAACCCAAGATCGGCAGTTCAGGAGGCAGAGGCAGCTCTTAGGCATGGAGAGATTGTAGGTAATGTTCAGTTTGGCTGGGGAGGCCTGGGGCTTGGCTCAGGCAAACCGGTATGGAATACAGCAGGTCTCAATGATAAAAGAAAGCTGGTTGTGGAACAGATACGTAGACAGGAGGAGATATTAAGGGGTGTAAAGGTAGTGGCCCAGGCTAAATAGGGACAGTGGTTGAATTGGGAAAGTGTAGAGAAGAGGAAGCTTAGTTGGAGGGACCTGTTGAGTATTGAGAAGAATCATATTAGATTCCTGGTAGGGGCTATGCACGATGTGTTACCAACCCCCCAGAACCTAAAACTGTGAGTAAATGAAGACCCATCATGCCCATTGTGTTCAGGTACCACAACCTAAAAGCATATTTTGTCAGGCTGTAAAGTTAGTTTGTCACAAGGCCGATATACATGGTGACATAACCAGGTGTTGAAAAGTTTAGCTGCAGGCATCAAAGGGAAATGAAGACAGGTGAATTCAGAGAGTTTTATAAAATAGGAGTTCAGAAATTCAGTTTGTCCGTGAGGGGGAGACATACAGAAGGCATAAGTTAGTAAGGAGGCAGGGGTGTGGCCGCCTACAAGGTGCTTGTGATTGGGAAATGCAAGTAGATTTAGGGGGAAAGCTTGTTGTTCCCCAGGAAATAGTTTGTACCAAGCAGAGGCCTGACATAGGGCTCTAGTTTCGCAGAACGGGCGAGGGGGGGGCGCAGCGCACCTACGCTTTGCCAACTGGGTGTGGCCAGACAGATTTTGCAAGTTTGGCACACCGTACACCTGGCGCAGCTACTCCTCTTTCTCACCTCCGTCCCTCCTACCCGCGCAAGTTGGAAAGAGTGAGGGGAGAAGGCGTGGAGTGGGTTTTACACACATTACACCAATCAAATGAGACCCTCTCCTTGCCCTTAAATGCGCCGCGTGAAGGCATAATGAGAGTTTACTCAATTCGCCATGGCAGAAGAGAGCAGCAGCGTCAGACGGCCAAACTTCTCCCAGGAGGTAACTGATGTTTTGGTCCGGGAGGTCCAAGCTCCCAGTGCGAGCTTGGACCTCCACGGGCTGATGATGCAAAGGTAGCCTGGGAGGAGGTCACCACAATTGTAAATCAATGTTGCGTTTCTCTCATGCGCACATTCTCTCTTTCTCTCTCGCAGTCTCACTCTGTTTCTTTTCTTTTGACTTTTCTAAGATGACAGATGCTGAATATATACTCCCTATCTGATGCTGTGGCTGTTTGTGATTGGCTGAGAGGGATGTGAACTCATTAGTTTGCAGCTGTGTTAATCAAATCAGGCTGGGTTTCCATTACGCGTGCCAAACGTGCCAAACAGTGCCAATCCCCTTTGATCTGACATCAGATGTGACGGGACAGTTGATATAGAGATACATTTATGTGCTGATTGCAGATAGTTGAATTGAATAGTGTTTTTTGGGTATTTATTGCATTGTTCATGTGCCTGACATTCTGGAAACCTGCCTGTGAGGTTTTGGTGACCTGTGCGCACTGTCCGCCGGTCAGCCAAACTTCGGCTTACACCGGCTGCGCTCTGCCTGCGCTGACAGTTGACCTGGTTTCAGCTGGTGAGCTTTTAACGCACCTTCGGCGAAGCCTTTTGGCATGAAACTGTCACTGCGCCAAGCTGGATCTGTCGCCGCCTCCCACTGCTGCGCCGCCACACCCATCTCAGCGCACCTCGGTCTGCCAAACTACTAAACTGAGCGCCTCGGGTTGCGCTGCTCGAAACTAGCTCTGTGCGGGGTTCACCACCCTGCGCAGCACCGGGAAACTAGAGCCCATAGTGTTGTGGTCAGTGAGTCAACAGATAGTTTATTTCATTGAGCTGACAGTTTGGATTGGAAATGTAGATGGGTCATGGCTTCCTGTTTAAAACAGTTACGTATGCGTGAACGTAACCGACATGGTGATGTAGTGAGTGGTGTCCCAATTTCTAGGGAAAGATTTCAACCTCTACCCCTCGTTGCTTCATTTCTACCCATATCTCTAGCAAGGGCTAGGGGTAGTGGACAAGTGGGGGTATTGGGATTGGGCTTACTCCGCTCGGCGCTCTGCTGCTCCAAGAGTGCGGTGCTCTTGATAACTGAACGGTACATTCAGACAGCACGAACGGTCCAGAGTGTGCTCCGACACTCCGACAATGAGTATTTCTGAGGGCACCACTAGTATCATCTTCACAATCCAACAAAACTCGCCAGCTAGCTCTGGCTAATGTCTGTGGAGAATTGTTTGACTCCCAGCTAAGCCCAGCCGAACAGAAAAAGTCATACTGTTTACTAACAGTAAAAGAGTCTATATGCTCCAGATGATTCAGGGAGTTTGAAGGTGAAGACAGGGCAGGCGCAGGTGACTAGGAGGTTAGTAAGAATAGACAATTTCTTAGAAACCATGACAGGATACAATATAGAATACGACTTTGTTTTCTTTTTAATATATTGTCTACATTTACATTTAAAAGACCAGACTGTTTGGGAATTTGTTCAGGTCTCAATGTCAATGTAGACAGCTCCTAGAAGTACATTAAACATTTATCATCTTAAGTCTGTGATCAGATCAGTTTAACCTTTCATGTAACATTTCTTAAATCATCAGGATTATTGTTCCAAAATGCTTTAAAATGGTAAGTTTAGCTGTTGAATTGAAATTGTCCATGACCTGAGTAACAGCTGCCCCCAATGTTAAATAGGTGATTACGGCCCTGGTAAGTGCTCAATGTTGTTAACAAAGGATGGTATCAAATACAGCTTTTACACCGCTACATTTTTACCATGATGTTTTTATCTGTTAGCCAATATATTTAGATGTTTTTGTATTTTTAGAATGTGCTAGATCAGAGTTTTTAAAGAAAACATTGACCTGCAGAAATCATATTTATTATGCTAAGATATGTGGTGGGCATTACTCAATACGCCTTGTCTTTTGGGTAAGATAAAACCTCTGAACCTTTTTTTCCGAGGGCATCTGCTTTGCCAGCTAATTTCTGTTGTAACTTGTAAAAGCTAGTGAGGAGCCCTCCACGTGTAACCCGCACACGGAGCAGACTCTGCCTTAGAGGCATTTAAATTTGTATTTCGGTGTGTGTTACATTATGACAAAGTGAGGGAGGCAAAAAGTCTTCTTAGCTGAAAGTTTCTGTGAGTGTGGAAACGTCTGAGCATGCACAAAGCCAGAGAGCTGGAAGTTGTACGAACCCCAGATAGAAACACGAGTAAACATAATCCTCTAACAATATACAAGGTGCTTCTGCCTGTTCTGCCTCCTATCACTGCCTTTGTTCATTTATTGTTTCCCACCTTCTTTGTTGTTCCAGCTCTTGTTTACCCTTTGCTAGCCAGCTTCAGTCACGTCACGGACAATTTAAATGAGCCACCTGGGGTTAATAATAATTTAGTTTTGGACAGAGACTCATCCAGGTATTAAACCCAGTGATATTTCACCACTGACATCAGGGTAAAACACCGTAACAGATTATTTCTGTCAAGTGATTCACACAAATTATTAATTCAAGGGAGCAAAATAAGCAATTTGAGTGTACATATCATCACCCACGCACAAATTATCAAAAAAGTTTACCACTGATACCTGCCAGGCTCTGCATTTTAATGTAATATGCTTCTTTTTATAACTCCAGACAATGAAAAGCAGCTAAAAATATAAAAGCACATTTATATTACTAGTCACTCTCATGCATTGCTCCGAGGCATTTTAAGAAATCTTTGGAGATTTTCTGTTGAAACCAGCTTCCTTATTGCCCTCCTTGTTTAATTTCTCAACCCAAGGAAATGAAGAGTAAAGGTTTTTTTCTTCTTCTTCTTCTCTTTTGTCTGTTCTTTTTGTCGCTGTCTTTATACCCTCCAGCTCCGGTAAGGTCCATAATTTCGCTGGTGTATCACGCAGCCCTCTCTGTTTACTGGCAGTTCTTTTAAATTAAAAGTCACAATCTGGCTGTCAAGCAATTGTTTCTGCCTTGTGGCAATGAAGTCATCAACTATTTTTAAGTGAAGATGCACCCTCTTCCCTGTCGGTGCTCTGTGCGATTAAATGGCAATTGTCTACCAATATCACTTTGCATTAATTAGACTGTAGTCTGTATTTGGTGAGTCACAACATACATCCTCACACGTACCCAGGCACAAATTGGCTCTTGTGTGTGTATGTGTCTGCCGTGCTCAATACAGTTCCTGCAGTGGTAGTTTTTCAATGTCAAACTCCTACCCACTGGCTTTCTGTAATATTATACTGCACTGTCTTGTTTGACTTCGGGTTGGCTTACAGATCACAATTTTTGTCAGTGATGCCTTCATGCCCTTTAAGTCCCTATTCATCCACACAGTGTGACCTACAGTATACTGACATGGCCGTGACATGGCTGGTGTTTCACAGCAGGGGAACAGGCCTACAGGGAAGTCATAGTATCACTCTACTTTTAAAGTAAAACTTATTCTGGTGGTAATGCACATGAATTTCAATGTTGTCTGCACTTAGTTCACTGTTTTGTTTAGGGCTTTTTGGGAATTATTTGTGGAGTGTAAAATGATGTGTGATTAAAATTCAGTCAGACCATTATTCAGTTACATTATTAATTTGTAAGATTAAGAGGCATATACTTGGAGATATGTAATATCATATAATAAGTAGGTTTTTTAGAGTTTATACAGACCTGAAAATAAGAATCACTGTTTTTGCTGCCTCAGAATGAGCTGTTTATATTTATATAAGAAGTGGGGCCTCGTCCACGGAGATCACCATGTTGCACAGCCACATTTCTACAGTAGCCCAGAATGGAAAAACCGAACAGCGGCTCTATGTCGGGCCATCATGTTTTCATGTCACTGTAATTAGCAGCCTTTCAGCAACAAGCAGTGTTGGAAAAACACAGTTTTTAAACCTGAAACTCCTTCATTCAGTGTTTGTACAGGTTTAAATTACAGAGTCAGTTTGTCTTGTAGAGGAAGAGACCTCTGCAGATAATTCAACTCCCAGTAAAACCTCCTGCAAGTCTGGATCTTAAGTCATCAGAGAAAATTGGTGAGCACACATTAGCAGTTGCTGAGCTAGTTACTCACCTGCAATGAGTCATACAGCATAGGAGAAACATGGTCTTTAAATATGAAACTGTTTTATACAGTGTTTTCACCAGCTGTAATCTAAAGTGCTCTTAAGTTTAGTTGATTCAAAACACACATTTAATATGGTTTAATAGCAACAGTTTCAAATACAAGTACACAAATCAGCTTCACTATAACTCACAGCATTCACAGACAAAGCACTTGTCTTTAACTGGACACATTTTCCCCACAAATACAACACGCTAATGTTTTTAGCAGAAGCCTATGGCATTTTGCATTGTATAAATTAGCGTAGTGGCTCGCAGACTTTTCCTGGACTCACATGAAACCAGGGACAACAGCAATATTTAATAAAGGTAACAGTAAAAAATTTGGTTCCATTAAAGCTCACAAGGTTCACCGACAAAACAACTGTGTTACACTAAACGTGTTTTCCAAACAAATATAATATGCTAACATTATTAGCACAAGCCTATGACATTTTACTTTGTATAAATTAGCCTAGCGACGAGCAGTGATTTCCTCTGCTCGTATGAAGCCAGAATAGAAGACACAAGACTTAAAATGCTACTTTTGTGGAGGCTTTATTGTCTTCACAATTTATTTATTTTTTATCTGTGAAATTAAAGTACATTAAAGCTTTGTTTCCACTGAGGGAAATGGTTTCAGCAGGAGGTCTGTGTCGCCATTATGTGTAGTTCCATTTCTAGGGAGGTGCACGTCAGGCTACGCCGTAGGATATGGCGCAGGCTCTACATTGACGTAGAGCCTAAGCCCTAGGTGCAGCGTCGATTTGATGCATAAGTATAAATCCTGCATTACTAGGGGATGTTTCAGCTGTTGTAATCTGCAATCCTCACCACTAGATGCCACTAAATCCCCCTAAGTCTTACACACCATTCCTTTAAATGTTAACCCCTTACACGCTACACTAGTGTGCCATGTTTGACAATACTGCGAGAACACATAAGTTCATGTTATTTATTTTTCAGTAGCTGAAAGCATCAATCATATATCTATGTGATCTTATCAGTCCCTATAGCTTACCCTATACATCTGCTGGTCTAAGGGACTTAAAAAATACTTTAGTGTTTGTCCATTTACAAGAGGTGATTGTATAATTGTTTCAGCTGCTCTTGGTGTAGGTGATATTTTAAAAAATGTTACCAGTTGCCATCATGTCGGGTTTGGTTGTTAGCCGGAAGATGATGTAACAACAGCACTGCCTAATCAGTACACTGCTCTGAATAACACAACTTCATAAGTCTCTTTGAGAAATTCTTTACTAGTTTGGTGCATAAACTCCGGCAGTGGAATCAGGACAAGCAAAGCACTACACTTGTTACCAAGGAAACCATGCAAACACAGAAGCTCAGAGGAAGTGAGTGGGAACAAGAACAAGTCTTTCATTTCATCTCATCATCCTTTTCATAGGAACCTATAGCATTGTAAAAGGTTGTGCAAGACACTATACTGTACACTGCCTCTCAAGGTTTTAGAGTATTTGATTGATGCCAGGGCTTTTCTGCAGTGTTGGTGAGACATGCCAACCCACGTGAGATGTACGCTTTGACCTCACATCTGGCAAGCACAGTTCCAGGACTAACAACATGGTGCAAAACAACAGGTTGTAATTATGAAGTCATGAGATGTACAGAGTTACAAGGAAACACAAGTACTTGTGGCATGTTCTGCAGCCCAGTGAGCCGTTATTAAGAGTCCGTGTCTTGAAGACATATTGTCTTATTACCAAACAAAGACAGTCGATGTGTTTTCATTTTATGTTGTCGCCATTCCAGAGAAATAATGCTTGAAATAAAAAAGGCTTCCCTTTTGATAATTGTGACTTTAAAAGCATTACCCTGCAATTGTGTATCTCTGTATCAGAGGCAATATTTTGCTGTGTGTGCTTTTAATTCCCTCGATATGTACCACAGACTTACCATATTAATGTACAAATTGGGTTATCCTTCTTTCAAGGTCTCCAGCCTTAAATTAATATGACATCTTTGGCAAGGAAACCCAAATGGCTTTTAAAAGAATTTAATAAAAAGCATCGCTGATGAAATTAGCTAATGCCCATTGACATTTTATCCTGAGCATTATAAGAATATGTGGATCCAGTGATCATATTTCTCATGGTTTCTGATGCTATCGTCTGATAGATTTCAATTTAATTTGTAAGTGAAAAGTTAGTCTTAAGGTCAGGTGTGGCACCGAGGTTTATTCTGAGGCAAGCGATAATGCATCCATACTACATTTGGAAGAGGGGAGAGAGGATTATTTGTTTTTCTCTGGCAGCATTAATCTCTCACTCGCTTTGTTGTTCTCTCCTCGTCGTGAAATATTGACAGCAGAGCATTTAGTGGGGTGATTGTCCAACTCAGACTGTAGATACAAGATTTCACAAAAGAGTCTGTCTGATATGATGATACAGTGCATTCTGCTCCCCACTAAACAGTTGCATGTATTCACTGCTCACAGCGAACAGCAATTACCAACGTGCGTTCCCTGCCATCAGTCGTATCTGAATGCCTTTTTTTTTTTCTTTTTTAATCTTGCATTCTCTACACACTAGACACAAACTAGTACAAACCATTTTGCTTGTTTCATATCACATGTCAGCTATAATGATGGAGGCCCACACAGAAGAATCCAGCAGACAAAAAAGCAGTAACCGTATGTCTCGGTAAACCCACGAGAGCAGCAGCCTGTGAAACAAAGCAGCTTTCACTTTTATGTCCTTCTCTGTCTCTCTGTGGTTGTTGGTTGAGTTGCAAGTAAATTTGCCATTAAAATGGCAGGAGGAACAATAGTTTGTGAGCTTCTCAATCTATTTGAAGAATTCTTGCTGGTTTATAATGGTAGGCTTTTTATACGCAATGCTGTTGCTCAAGGATAGATGAAAGCACCATGTTCTTTTATAACGTTATTTATTTATTTCCTTTAAAAGTCTATTTTTCTCGCGTTATTTATACATAAAAAAAACTTGATGTATTCTACAGCTTGTTTACTCTTCAAAGGCACAATTGTTTTATTGTGATTAAACTAGATAAGGTCACGATGATGACAGGATTGAAAGTGATACATTTAGAGACGCCTGCCCACTTTATGTATGACATTTGATGAAATACCATCCATGGCCCGTAATGATGCACCTTTGATGTCGGTGTCACTTTGGTGTTGGTGTCTTGTTTTTGTGCTTTTTTTTTTTTTGAGGCTGGCACAAACTTTTTTTGACACTTGAAACAGTTTTGTTCTGATTCACATCGTCTCAATATAATACTAGTTTACATCCTCCAACATCCTATTTATTTTCCTCACTGTAAGCCCTATACTGACAGAGTTAAGAAAGTCAAAAGGGTAAGTTTGTCGTCTCAAACACAAAGAGGAAAATCAACACTTTTTTTTCTTGTAATAGTCTTATTGGAGACCTTATTAAAGCACACTCCAGCTGTATGGTTAGCTGACTCTGAGCCATCGTATCAGAGATTTTGACAACTCCCCTCCAAACCTGATCCAACAGTCACTGCCTCACTGAGAGCCCAATTAGTAAGAAGAAAAGACTCCTACAACACAGTCACAAGCATTATAAAATATTAAAGACAAATAATACGTGTCCAGCTCCTAAAAATCATTTTGTTGATCATTTTTCCAAATGAATGCCAGGAATTTGTATCTGAGCTGCAAACTCCAGGATGTTTGTGGTTATTAAACAGCTGTAATGTCGTATGATCGGTATGTAGGCTAGTCGTGGCATACAAGGTGGTGATAGATTAAGATGAGAGGGGTAGTAGTAATTGGTCTGAAACACAAAATGCTAAGTGCAGTTAAAATATGTCAGGGAGAGGAAAAAAATCAATGAGTCAGTTGCCAGTCCGGCTGTAAACTGAGACAGGAGCGTTTGACTGCCCTGGTTTTATTGACTTGTATTAGTCTTCATTATTAATGACAAATATGCAAATATTAAATTAACACTGAATCTTTTTGGCCGGTATTCCTGGCATGTATTTTCTAGTTTACCAGCTCTTGGCAGAGGAGCCCAAAAGTTTATTTTGGACACTACAACTTGGCAGGTTTATCCAATGCCATTGTCATTGACCTCAGCCATCTTTTACGGCTAATGTAAAATGCTTAATTGCGGCAGATATCCAACCGTGCTCTCATGTACTGACTAAATGTTGTAGAGAATACCAGCGCTAGCTGCAGTTCAGGAATTATCAACAGGTCAGAGTCTTATAATGGAGAATTACATTACATACTGATATATGTTTTATTTATTTTCATTTAATTACCTTAACTGTTACTGTTAAAAATATGGCCAGTACGCCATTTTAAAAAGATCTGTATATTTTTAATGCATGATGTTTTCAAAGTCAATGAGTAGTAGGATGACATCATGATCTTAATATTGACTAAAATAACTGTGACTATGATTTTTGCTATAATCAAGCAGCCCTCCCTTTGGGCATAGTAAACTTACCTCTTGATGCTTCTTGATGACCATGTGATGTGCAGGGTGTCTAATACTTTTCTTTTGACCCCTACAAGGTTAGGCCATGGCTGTACCTGGTTCAGCCTCGGTCTGTTTAAACTCAAAGGGTTCCGCCAATGTGACAACCCTACAAGGTGGAAAATCGGGCGCCTCTGATCAACTCACCATTCCGCCTCTGTGTGTATAAACACTCACAGCTTGTCGGCAAATTGGCCCAACATTCGTGGAAAATCTGGCAGTGTAAAAGGGGCTAGAG
Source organism: Epinephelus awoara (assembly GCA_035609425.1). NCBI lineage: Eukaryota > Metazoa > Chordata > Actinopteri > Perciformes > Serranidae > Epinephelus > Epinephelus awoara. The sequence continues at coordinate 25,004,231 of CM069299.1, read as the reverse complement.
TCCAGGCAGGGCCTTCTAGTCGCTCTTATGGTGCTCACTCAAGGCAAATTTGAGGATCCTTGGATAATGAAGGAATGACTCACCCTACTCCCCTGTGATTGGCTAGTACTTGTTGCCATCGTTGGTTGGATTGGTTAGGCTTAGGCAAGAGCAGTGGGACTGGTTAAAGTTAAGGTAAGAATATCAGGGTAAGCCAGTCACAAGTACAGTAAGGCATGCAGTAATGTTTGCAACCGTACTGTGGCATCGGCACGTATTCAGGTAGGCACATCTGATTGGCTGGCTATCTTTAGGAAGATTTCAGGGGGCAAAATGGCTGCTTGTGATTGGAGAAAAGTGTTACCCAAAAAGGCCAGTAGAGGGCTCTGCCTGTGCTTGTAGAACTGGGGTTACAACAAGTGTGAAACCTTCAGTCAGGCCCTGGGGGGATCACCCCAACTAGATTGTATCTTAGCAACACGTTTGTCCGAGATTTCAATTTAGAAAAAAAATGAAAAAACAAAATCAGCTGTGACTGCTCAGCATTGTTTACATGCCAAACAGCATGGTTGGATGTGAACTGCCACCTGTGTGGAAGCCTTTACATTCGTTATGCCATGTCATATTTTTATCTCTAATTTGCCACCCGTCTGTGTACATATTAGGTAAAGGCAGTGAGCAATCATCACCGCATAAAAATAAAGCATTAATGATCCAAGAGATGAGGGGGTGGTGTATGAACTTGCTCCTGTTTGTTTTCAGATGAGCACACACATGGCATAACATGAACGTGGCAAACAATAAGACTGCATTTTCAGTACACTCTTTAATCAGCAGCTGCATGTCGGATGTTCAGCACAGTTCAGTTAAGTATTTCATGTGACCGTCTTATCTCATTTCAGTACTTCCTGTTCGTGACTTTGTGACTTTTAACGTAGCAGTTAACAACCTGCCTTTTCTGCTTGTAGTTTTAGTGAAGCAAATAACCCAAAAAGAGAGAAAAAGAGACCTCAGGACAACAACTAGTGATGTGGAGGTTGGCCGCTAGCCAAGTTTTGCTAACTTTTATTCTTTCCCTGGACAAACTCTGAAATAATGAATTTCAATACAATGCGACGCGCTGCCAACAGTACTGTTATGGGAATGTTGTGTGAGTAATACAATATCTTGGTGCTCACCACAAACCTGCATCTTATCAGTCTGCTTTCTGTCTGGCTCTTTAGCTTCCGCTCCGGTCTGGTGATTCTCTGTGCACGCAGATATACACAAGCACACACACACACACACACACACACACATGCACGTAAAGTATCTTTTTCTTTTATGGTAACATTATGCTTAGTGGTCTACAATAATGCTGCCTCTGACAAACCGAGTGTAATTAAACACAGACAAGTGTGAGCTTGAACCTTTGGGGGGAACGTGTACCCTGGTCCCCCCTGGCCATTGCACACATGGTTTGTCAATACCTTAACGCACGCAATAACACATGATTTTCCACCATGGAACCTGCCGATGGAGATACGTTGCAGCGACAGAGGTGGGCCTTAGCCTGGAGCTCTGCAGCGGGATGCTATTGCAAATAAAAGCTGCTTTTCCTTTTCTTCTCCTTTTTGAACTTGTGAGGGTGGCATAACAGTGATATGAAAAAGAGCTTAACTTCCTTAGTTCAGACCTCCACTTTTTTTTTTACAATCTGTGTCATGTCAAGGATGTGGGTTTGTTCCCATGCAGTTCAGGTGCACTCCTAATTATCCATATGTGTCAGTCAATGTATAAGCCCTTTTATGGACCGACAATCTGTTCAGTATATGTCAGGGATGCGTCCTTACCTTCTGTCCTGTGCATGCTTTGAGCCTGTCTCCACCCCTTTACCAGCCAGACCATGAATAAGAATAAGCCTGTGAAGGAAATGAAGGCATATATGGGACATTGAGATAGGGCTGGCGATGTGGAGAAAATGAATTATCACAATATTTTTGACCAAATATCTCAATATTGATATTGCAACATTATGAAAGCTTTTACTATTACACACTGAGATTTTTGATAAATGACCATCAGTGGGCTGACTGTGGATATAATTGACTAAATGGGTGAAGTCAAATAATAGAACGTCTACAACAGTCTGGCAAGCTCAGAAAATTACTTCACCTCACTGTAATGCAGCCTTTAAAACCAGGAAAAGACAACTTATAATATTACGATATCCACAGTCTAAGATGGTATCTAGTGTCATGTCATAATATCAATATAATATCACCATATATCTCAGCCCTGCATTAACTTTCAGTCCAGATGAAACAGCAAGTTGAGAGTATCTAGCTTCAGTATCGTGACACATTTTCATGTGACACAGGATTGGCAGGCGGGATATAATTTTCGGAAGAATTTAATTTGACTGGTAAAAAGTAGGCATACCATAAAAGCGCGGCCCTGATTGTGTAACACTGATTGAAGAGAAGATACCACATTTCTCAAAGTGAATTAATTATAGCCAGTGGGCCCTTAACAACAGTATATCGGAGAAACAAAGACAAACGTATGTAGCATGCTGTTGCCAGCTAGCGAAATTAATCTTAGCTCTGTGTGGCTAAAACTTGGATGTATAAAGAGAACTGGATACAGGATTGGAGGCAGAGCCATGTTTATTCCTATGAAAGTTGCTCAGTGGCGCACGCAGACCTTCCACAACTTGGGGCCCATTGAGCAAGCACACCAGATGACGACTGAGCAGCTAACTTCTGGTTTAGCGCTGCACTAACTTGAACGAGGAGAAACATAATTTAGTCGTGCAGGTCCTCTAGACTTTCAAAATGTTATCAGACTGAAAGAATCAATTCCAGATAGTGGAACGAGCCATTTCACAGGGGATGTGATGCTCAAAAAATTAATCCACTGATTTCTCTTTAACAATGTACGTCTATAAGAAACATGCAAGATTTATATTTCTGCGTCCAATCAACGCCATACCTGCGGTGAAGGCTGACGTGCACCTTTCCAGAAAGGTGTGCTAAAAAGATTAGCGTGTCGTATTTGTTGGGAAAATGTGTCAAGATAAAGACAAATGCTTCTTCTTTTGTGAATGCTGTGAATTATAGTGAAGCCAATTTGTGTACTTGGGCTCTAGTTTCCAACAGCTGGCTGTGGCCAGGTGGATTTTGCAAGTTTGGCACACCGTGCGCGCTGGCGCAGCTACTCCTCTTTCCCACCTCCGTCCCTCCTACCTGCGCAAGTCGGAAAGAGTGAGGAGAGAAGGTGTGGAGTGGGTTTTACACACACCAATTAAATGAGCCCCTCTCCTCGCCCTTAAATGCGCCGCGTGAAGGCGTAATGAGAGTTTACTCAATTCACCATGGCAGAAGAGAGCAGCAGCGTCAGACGGCCAAATTCTCCCAGGTCTGGGAGGTCCAAGCTCGCAGTGTCCGAATATACGCAACTGCGAGCTTGGACCTCCACGGGCTGATGATGCAAAGGTAGCCTGGGAGGAGGTCACCACAATTGTAAATCAATGTTGCATTTCTCTCATGCGCACATTCTCTCTTTCTCTCTCGCAGTCTCACTGTTTCTTTTCTTTTGACTTTTCTAAGATGACAGATGCTGAATATATACTCCCTATCTGATGCTGTGGCTGTTTGTGGTTGGCTGAGAGGGATGTGAACTCATTAGTTTGCAGCTGTGTTAATCAAATCAGGCTGGGTTTCCATTACGTGTGCCAAACGTGCCAAACGTGCCAATCCCCTTTGATCAGATGTGATGGGACAGTTGATATAGAGATACATTTTTGTGCTGATTGCAGATAGTTGCATTGAATAGTGGTGTTTTGGGTATTTATTGCATTATTAATGTGCCTGATATTCTGGAAGTCTGCCTGTTAGGTTTTGGTGACGTGTGCGCACTGTCCGCCGGTCAGCCAAACTTCGGCTTACACCGGCTGAGGTGTAACTGCAGAGTGACACAGACACACCACCGCACAAGTATAAATGCTCATAACTGCATAAGCTCTGCATAGAGCTGATGCACAAGTATCTATTGTGCTAAAGTCTTTTTGGTGCCTTATAGCATCATGTGACAGACCCAGATGGTGTAGTTTCACTTTTGGCCACTATGTACATTTGGTCTTAAAGCCCAGTGCTTTTCCTGGGGGCCTGGGCTAAAAGTTGCAGAGCAATTGAGATGTCACAGTGGATGTGGAGAATATGATGAAATTGATTTTTATTCTTAATGATGTATATTTCTGTAAAGGTTCACACTGTGGTCAGGGATGTGATCTAAGAGGGTTACAAAGGCGTTTTTCATGTAATATCAACTTTAAGTTGAGAAAAGTGTTGACTGGGGAAGTTTCTGAGCGTTTTACAGAAGCATCATGTGTTTGGCCCTAGGTTTATTATTACCCACTGCCAAATATGTTAGAATTCACACTGTTTATCTTCTCTTTCTTCTCTTTCTATTAGGTTATTGTTGGACACTGTCCAACTGGGTTTCTCTTCCAAGTGCTTGTAGAAAAATAAAAAATGCTACATTCAACATACAAAAGAGCAACAGTAGCCTTTAAAAGCGAATGCCCATACATTCATAAATAAGTCTGAGGTTCTCGTTTATTTCTTCTAGGAAAAAATGTTGCAGTCAACCGTGCGTGCAGGCTCTTACAGTAGGACAAATCAGCAATAAATAGATTACCCTCCAGTAGCACTTAAGCACTGTCTGGCTCTTCTGCCGTACGAGACAACACATAATTAACACCAGTCACAGAAACCAAGGCACCCTCATAGCTGTTATAATTGCTCATGTATACACATGCACATCCAGCCAGATAATGTGTCACCGGTACAGAAATAAGCGGTGAAGTGGCTTGAGGTTCACAGTGAAGGGACGTATTTATAATGATGATGACCCAAAGAAAAGTGGTCACACAAACACTGTGACAGTCACTTTCAGCTAAGTGAACTACCTGTAGAGTCAATTTGTCCAAATGTAATTATGTTTTTAGAAGAACAAGAACTAGTTGAAATACCACCATGTGAGTCCAGGAGAGGAGGAGGAGGAGGAGGATGGATAACTCTGCAATACTTTAATTGTTTTTAGGAATGACAGACTGCTAGTATTTATAGTGAGTCTAATATAAATAAACAAGAGAAAAATTAAAAAATGGAAGTAAAAACATAGCAATATCTCCACTTAAATGAACTTCAGATGTTCTGATTAAAAATGGATAATCCCCAAACCTTGGTTTGATAATCCAATTAAAAGCACTTGCAATTATGCTCAAGGGTAATTTGCCCTTTCTTGTTAAACATTAAGCATGGACTTACACTACATGTTTTGGTGCACTTTCACTTGAGCAATTTTCTAAAACAGCACTTGATACTGAGCAGAACTGAAGAAGCAAAAACAATCAACTCTTTCTCTCAACAACCAAGCCAAATTAAAAAAAAACCAAATCAGCAAATTACCAAGAAAACTGTGAAAATGGTATATAAAGTGGATAGAAAATGCAGATAATATATAATTTTATGTGCACCTGGTGAGTGTTCTTCTAAAGGAGATAATTGAGCTCTGTGTTCATAAACAGCAGGAGAGATGAATGTGCTGAAGTCGAAAAATCTGTCGTTGAGAGCGGCCTGTTTTTTAAACTTTGTCAGATAGTCTATAATTTTTAAGTTTTGTATAAATGTAGAGGAGTAAAAACTGATGCCTTCCTTAAAGGGCTGTGAAGAAAGCACAGGCCAGATACACGGTTGGGCTTTGTTTGGATAACAAATCAGAAACTTTGCTTTGGTTCGGTTTGGGTTCGGCCCACTTGACATGCTGCTGTGTTGTGCTATGGCCTATTCAAGTGCTGGAATTTGTGATTTACGTGACAATGCCTGAACACAACACAGGCCAATAGTTACGTATCAGGCAGGAGGCGGTAAATATTCAGACTGAAGTAATGAAAAGGGAGGACGCCCGTGTCTTGGCCAAGAAAGTTGCATCGGAACACACTACAAAGACTTCAACCCACAGCCAATCAGCATGCATGTTCTGCACCTGCATGAGAGGAAATAACTCTCCACACCTGCATACGTCACTCGTCTGTAATCATCATTCAAAAAGGGAAACTGGAAGACTGACAGGATGCTAGTTAGCCAGTTAGCACATTAACAACACAATCCAGTGTTAAAATAACAAAGCATATATATGGTGCGCTAGCAGACAAGAACATAAACCATCATGAAACGTTTCTGCTAAAGAGCTCAATGGCTAAAGAAAAATAATCTGACCTTAAGTAACAAGGTTGTTTTGGTCTCATTTGCTCTTGACTTTAGCTCTTTGTTTACTCTCCTCACTTCCGTTTCTCTTCTTGTGTCATAAGCTTAACTGCCAATAAGAGGGATTTTGTTCACTGATGGGCTATGCCAGCACTAGCACAGATTCAACTTCCTGAATCAGCCAAAAATAAGCCAAAGGGGGTTAATGCGGGGCGATGGTGTGATACACACCCCACTGACTCCAGTTTTTCACACACTGAGTTAGTTTATTCATCCGCAACTGTTGCACATGTAAAAATAAATTTGACTTCACCCTGTGTCAATCACGTTTGCACACGAGTCTGAACTTTTGTCCGTCATTAAAATTTTCAGAACAGGTTTGATTTTCTGCATTTCTGGCATCTGTCAGAAGTCTTTAGAGATGCTTGACCAAGAATCAGTGAAGAAAATGTGGCGGCGGGACACAGCCGCAACAAGACGCAGCACTGACCAACAGCCAACCGTCTGTTTGGTGTGTTGGGGCCTTTAAAGCACTGTTTGCTTACTCAGTATGTTTGTGGCCATGATTATACAGTATGTGAATATTTATGACTACAGGTCTTCTATCAAATCTGGGAAGACTGTGCTGAATTTAATGTGATAAAGTGCATCGGTTGTAGTTTGGAAACAGTTTTGAACAGAGCTGAGCTGAACTGGTTTGCAGATGTATTATTGTTCGGCCCATGTACACTAATAGAGAAGGAAAAGTAGCCTGTGCCAAACAAAGTAGGACGCCAGCAAAAATGTGACAGGCCTCATAGTCAGAGGAACAGTTTTGGACTCCAATCTCTTTTTGTTGTATATGCAGGTCAGTTTCTACTTTTTATTTATTGTGTGTTTGTGTTTTTTTTTTCTCCTCCCTGTATTTTGTATTCTTTTTTTAGACATTTCAACTCCTTTACAAAAATGCAGAAGGCAGGAAAACTGTATCCAGACGTAGAGTCCTCAGCATCACAGATTCTGAGGTCATCTTTCATTGCGCTCATCCTGCCCTGGTTTCTAACGAAAGCAGATGCCTTCAGAATCTGCAGCAAGATACCAGGTGTGAAGGTAGTGGTAGATTCAAGAACATAAATTACAAGAAAAATATCAAAAAAAAAAAGGAGAAGAAAAAACAAGAAAAAGGCCTGTGGGCAAATGTCTGTTTTACACAGGCTGAGCCTCTGGGTCGCTGCTGGCAAGATACTCGACAAATGACAGCACTTGGTTGGTTGTTTCGAGGCTTCGAGGCCATTTGCCTTCATGTGACAGGTTGTGTATCCTTTTCCACATTCTCAAAAATTTACTGGCTATAAGCTTCCTTTTTTTTTTTTAAACCAGAATCACCAGGGGATTAAATGACACTCTGGCAGATCTGATTTGTAGTGTGTACTTTTGGACACATTGGCCTTATTTTCAGTTTTCGTCTGCTGTCTTCAAGTCAACCACAGGTATGACATTTGATTTTCACTCTGCTCCGTGAGGTCATAGTACAGTGACACAGCCACCCACAAAGATCACATTCTGTGCCAATCACAAACAAGAGACAAGAGACTGAAACCCTCCATCTGGTTAAAGTCTATAATTGAGAATGTTGTATTCCAGCAAATGGAACATTTCACTTGCCTTTGACAAATCTCTCCCCTTGAGGCCAATTTTTAATCACCAATTGAACAAAGACTGGAGCAGATGCCTGTATAAAACCATCAGATAAAACATCAAATCGTATGTTTCAATCAATTCTTCAAACATTACAAAAATCCAGCACAACATAAAGATACGCATATGGTGCCTTGAAGAACCACAAAAGATGCATCAGGCTGCATGGACAAACAGCCAAACGCTTGAAGACTCCATCGTAAGCCAATAGCAGCTCTTAAATGGGACACTGTCGGCAACAAGGGTGACCATCCACCAGCAAAAAAATTGAATCAGCCAGGCATTGTTCCTCAGAGAAACTCTTTCTGCTCCTGTGCTTCTGTCTTTCTGGGGACAAACATTAGATTTTATGACCTGGCAAAGGTTCTGCAAATACCTCCCCTCCAGTGACTCACTTACACCCATGCTGTCTGCAATAAACAGGATAAACAACATGCAGTAGCATGGTAGTGTTTGCAAACAGCATAGTATGTGCTTTGTGGTAATTGGCAGTAATCATAAAAAGCATGTACATATGCATAGGGTAACGATGACTTAGTACTCCAGCCTGTTTATTAGCTTGTGTAAAACAAAATGCTGCCCTCTTACAGAAGATTCTACTGAACAAATACATGTGAAGATATCTCACTTCAGTATTTTATTTTTCAAAAATGGATATAGTCCTTTCGGTCTAACCCCAAAATGGGCCCAACCTAGGAGAAATTGCAACAGTAATGTTTCATAGATTTTATTGGTTCTAACACCCTCCTGCACCATATATAAAAAGTATACCTTCAGTGGAACATTCTCTTTTCAAGGTCAAAAGCAAGTTGGCTTTTTACACTTACATGGTCTGGGTGAAATGATGTTATTACTGGAAGGTCTATGTACTAGAGTGTGGATACCCGACCCAAGCCCGACGTTACCCATCGGAACCTGACGGGTAGGGTCAGTTTGGATAACAAATCAGACATTTTGCTTGGGCTAGGTTCAGGTTCGGCCCATTTGGCATGCTGCTGTGTTGTGCTATGGCCTACTCAAGTGCTGGAATTTGTTATTTACAGGACAACGCCTGAACGCAACACAGGCCTATAGTTACATATCAGGCAGGAAGCGGTAAATATTCCAAAACTCCTATGCTCATTAACACTTTTGGCCTCTGAGAGAGCAGTGTTCCCCCACTCCCAAAAGTGGGGGAACACTGCTCAACTCTGAATGGAATGGTTGTGACATCTAGTGTTGTCACGGTACCAAAATTGGGACCCACAGTACGATACCAGTGAAAGTATCACGGTTCTAAGTAGAGTCACGATACCACAGCAAAAATGAGGCAGATGTGCCTTTTGTCATTTATTAAAAGATAAATCACTTTTCTATAATACATCAATGATATTTCAATGGAAGAAATTACTTACTGACTTATTCATACTTCAAAAAGAGCATCAATAAGTGATTAACATAGGGGGGATTGAAATAAAATAAATCAATAAAATAAAAATCAACCAGCCACCCTCCCCCCCTGACAAGTAAAGAACAGTCCCTAAAGTGCGGTGAGGTTTGTGGACCGTTACCTGCCACAGAGAGAAATGTGAACGGCTCGTTTCTCCTCTGACACGTCACATACCTGTGTGCCGCCACGGCTCGGTTGTCCAGGTACCACTTGGGCAGTCATGACGCCAACGAAAGAGGAAATTAGGCTACTGGACCTGGAGTTGGACTTCTCTGTCGCCAGTAAGCCGTTATCTTGCGCCGCGGAGCCAGCGTAGGCTATTTGATCACCGTATTCCTGACTGTGACCCCCATTCAACCCACAACCGGCAGGATTCACATTTCGTTTCTGCTGCTGGTTGAAATCTGTACTCGCACAGCATGCTGAATGATTTATTTTATTTCTGAAAAGATCCTGGTATGCATTCCAGTATGTTCCGGCTCAAATTAAGCACTGGTTTCATGTGAAAGAAGATCCTAACAAACTAATGTTTGGATATGAAATACATGAAAATATCATGTTCAGAAGCAGACATATGCACTTCTTTGTGTGATGCTGTGACATAATGGCCCCAGATTACGAGCCCTAAATTTACCTTGATCCACTAAATATGTAATGGTCTACTTTTAATATGTTATTTGGTTGTCTCAAGAGATCACAGAAAAAACTTGAATCAATACTAATGCAAGTTCTGGTTTAAACCACAGACTGACTGGACTAATACCATTTTTTGGAAACTCAGGATGCTTAACCTTAACATAACAGCATATCATTTTAAAAATATATATGTATATATATGTACATCTAGAAGTCTGAGGAAACTGACTCATCAGTAGCAGCATAATGGTTGATGAGTGGCAGCACAGTGACGTGATGAGTGAGCTCAGTCAGCCCATTCATTCCTACACTATTGTTGCTGTATATAGCCTGCTGTAGCTGGATAGAGAATTACCTATCAGCAGCCAGCTGCTACTCAGCATCTGACACTCTGCTCCAGTCTCGCAGTGTGGATGATGTGCCCTCTCTATTTGCTGTGCTCTTCAGATTTCCTTTCCTCCTACACGTATATTATATTCATAAAGCCGAGACACTTGCATGAGCGCTCCAGACGGGCTCCAGCACATCTGTATGTAAACCAGCAGGGAAGGCCTGGGATGTTAAGATGAGCCAGACGCGCTGTAGCCACTGTCACAGCTGTAGGCTGGGTCCCTCAGGGGAGCGCTCCACCAGCCACCCTGTAAAAAAGTGCCAGAGCACATCTGGGTCCCAGCAGGTGCTCTGTAGTCCCATGATAGATTGTCCTTTATTGCTAAGTCTTTGGACTTGTGTCCTTGTGCATCAATATGGCGCCGTACATTCAGTTTTGACAGTGCTGGATCTTGCCTTAGTCAAGCTTTACCATACCCATCAGTGCTCTAGCATGTTCTCACAGTGATGATTACTCACTGATAAACACATGAACCCTGGTATGAACCCAGAGTCGGGGTTCGTTGGTAGGGGAGCCCTTCTTTGCAGCGTTTGTGTCAGCGTGGGTGTTCTCTGGGTACTCCAGCTTCCTCCCACAGTCCAAAGACATGCAGGTTAATTGGCGACTCTAAATTGCCTGTAGATGTGAATGTGAGTGTGAATAGTTGTCTGACTCTATGTGTCAGCCCTGTGATAGTCTGGGTCCAGGGTGTACCCTGCCTTTCACCCAATGTCAGCTGGGATAAGCTCCAGCCCCCCCAGCGTCTCCCAACAGGATAAGTGGTTACGGAAAATGTGTGAATGAATGAAGGCATTGTCAGGATTAGAGGCGGTACCCCTACTACAGAACCAACCGTTAGCATTATATCTTTGGATTATTTTTTTTCCCTGATGTTCACCCATAGGCGACGTTGCCTTCAGGAAGATTCGCCGCTGAGTCTGGAATACACCTCAGGCATTGTGATGAGGGCCAGACAATGGAGAATGATGTGTGCTTACTGTAAGTGTGAGAGCTGTAGCAGCCAGTAACAATGGTCATGGGAATCATATAATTAAAGGAAGAGAATACATCTTTGGTGATGTTGACTGGCTCTGTCACCACAATGCCTGAAGGCCAAATATCAGTCCTGTAACACGTGTATTTTATCACAGTGTTTGTTTTTTGTGTGTGTGTGTTTTTCTCTTTTTTCTTACAATTAAATAATCAAACGTGACATGCTGTCCCCTGCCATCCATCTATGTAAATTATAATACTGTCCTGTCAGGGGTTTTCGGCCTTTAAGGACAAACTGTAAACATTGTTTACATTTTTATTGAAGTGCGGAAAGGACAAAACAAGGATAGCCAAATGTCATCCTGTCTCATCATTATTCTGCGCTGCCATGTGCCAATATCATCAGAGATAAGCAAGTGCAGAGTAATTGCAAAGATAACTTTCATTTAAGCAAGCTCTAATAGTCGTCTGTGGTTCTTAATTGTAGATGTGCTCTGCAGGATGTCATTGACCTTCGCATCCCCTATTGTTTATCAGTGAAACTATCAAAATGATATTTGACAGTATCTGTGAGAAGTAGTGATAAATGATTGATTCGGAAGACACAGCGTTTAATTGCTTTCTATAAATACAAGAAAATGAGCATTTTGGGGGAGTGATGTGTCCAAGTTTCACTGCTGAAGTGAACATTACAACTCTTCCTAAAAGTGTTAATTAGCTTTGCCTTATAAAAAACAGATTGGCTTATTTGTTGTTTACTGACAATCACATCCAGAGACCTTGATGCTGTGTCTGAGAGACGTCTTGTAAATGTGTTCCTACAGTTGTCGCCACTGTTTTTTTTCCCTTCATGTTCAAATCAGCACCTAAGCATAAGAGTGTCGGCTGTGCGTAGAGCGGAATACGTTAACAAGTTGAGTGAAGTACGTAGGCATCTGTAAGCCCTGTTGGGCTATTTAAAGATACCTAAAATGCAAAACACAATGAACCAAATAGCACAAAATTTAATAGACCCTTTTAGGGCCGACGTCACAATGATGTCAGTTAAATAGCTGTAGGCAAATCACAATTAGCCACTACAGGGCTGTAGACTACACAGTCTTAATATGTTGTATTGTTGTGTTATTGGGAGCCAGAATAAAAGGAGTCATGGCTCAAAACTTAAATTGTATCACACATCAGCCGCCACTGCCTGTCAACAAAAACAAAGGCAACTATGGTTAAATGAGATAAGACGAAAGGACTGGATGGAGGCCTTCATCTAAAAAAAAGTATTTACTGTTGTAGGGATGAATAACGTTATGTGTCTAAAGGGTTATCATGTCCACCTCATCAGAAACTGAGGAGGTATTAAGAGGAATATTGGATTTCTCTGTAACGCTACCTTTTTAGCACATTAACAGCAAAATAGCAAAACGAACTGGAGGAAATTACTTCTCAAAGTAACACTCGCAGTGCCAGAGTGAGTGACCTAACATGGAGCGTTTGTTAATTCAGTCTGACACTAAAATGAGAGCCCTGTTGGTCAAAGAAACAGAGCACTATATGTCTACATGAAGTAACAAACAGTTTAGTTGATCACACATTCACTCTGCTTGGCGTTCTGCTGCTCCGTCTCCCCAGACAGAAGCCCCTTTTACACTGCCAGATTTTCTGCGAATGTTGGGCCATTTTGCCGGCCAGCTGCGAGCGTTTAGACACACAGAGTTGAAATGGCGAGTTGATCCAAGACGCCCAATTTTCCACCTCGTAGGGTATTCATATTGGCAGAACCTTTTTAGTTTCAACAGACCGAGTCGGCCTTCCACAACGGGAGGGGCTGTTGATGACTTGTGGGAGGAGCTGTTGATGACGCCGCATGTGCGAGCCACTGGTGGTGGATAAACAGGAAACAGCTGATAGCAGGAATTAGCGAGCAGCTACTAGCAAGAGGGAAACGCAAACCTGAAAGACACTGATTGCACCACTCGCATCATCTCTCTCCAATGTTTAAAAGAAACCAACAGAACTCGCTACTGTTTACTAACAATGAAAGGGTCTATACCATTGCAGTCGTCACACTGAGGGGCGAATTCACAAAGAATCGATTGCAGCTGCTGATAGTGCTTTGGATTGCACGTTAGCAATCTCTATCTGCCCCACGTCAAGGTCTGATTCACAAAAGATATTGTGCTAATGCTATTAAACCACAAGCCCATATAGTTGTGCAACTGAGTGCAATTTGTCCTTATTTGTTTCTGATTGTAATTATCCATGCGGCAAAGTATAAATGCTGCCCTTTCACCAAGAACACAGTGGACAGAGGAAAAAACTGAAATTTTCAGACCACGTGACCTGACTGTCGAGGTGCAGAGGTATTCCTCAAAACTACAGGCGAGGAATTTAAATGACAGTGAAAAAACATATTTTAGATTTAATTTCTCAGTCTGTCAGTGTGCCTTGGTTACTATCAACTCTCTGAAGATGCTAAGAATTTCACTGAAACTGCATGTGACTATTAGGACTGATCTTTCTTTCATTTGGATAAAAAGAGGACAATTTTGCACTAAGTGTATGCATATTGCCTCATTGAAATGTGTGCAAATAGCACAGGAGCACTGAGACGCTGTTTGCTCGGCAGCGCAGTTGGGTGCACTTCACCCTGTGAGGAGCTTCAAGAATTACGCGGCGTCTTTTTGTCTTATTTGTGCTTTGGCCACAAAAGCCATTCAATTCTTTGTAATTTGCCCATGAGTGCATGATGAACATGCAGACTAATGCACAGCCAGAGCCATTTCACTGCATTTTATGTGATACATAAAGTATTTATTTAGGGGGGAGAAAAAAAAATAGTTCAAACATCTTTGCTGCTGCCCAAGACAGACAAAGGCCTTAAGCACAAATTATAAAGTCTCAGATCCAGCAGGGTTCTTGTGATCTCTTCATCAATTCATGTATGTGTTTTCTATGTCATCAAATTAATGTTTTTATACAAGATCTCTGTCGGCAGTGGGGAATTCTCAACAAAGAATGAGTCCAAAATCAATAGGTCGAAAAGCTACACGCTCAAACAAAGAAATAAAAAAGATATGTGAAACAAAACACGAGGCGAATATGCATTTCTGGCAGATGGATGTTCAATCAGGAAAGAGAAAACAAGTAAACAACAATGCAGATGTTTGAGTTAAATAATTCAAAAGTCTTTTGCATCAGTGCCATAGAGGAAATCATGCAACAACCCCCCATGGGGAGTCATGGCCTTGGGCCTGACACTGATGGCAGTGGGGCAAAGAAGCATTTACTACAATGACACTAAAGAGATATAGCAGGCAAGGTAGTTTAAATATCTGTCTCTTAGAATGATCATTGGTAGCCAGAGGAGCCCGTGGACACAAGGTGGAGACCCAGTGAAAAAAGGGAATCAGACTAAGATTTGTGATTTTGCCTAAATGTTTGATAGTGTTATAATAGAGGAAGCAGCTGCAAGACTGTCTGTCTCTTGGAAAACAGGTTCAGCCCCTCACAGTTACACCAACACCATTAATTAAGAGAAGAAAGTCCAAAGATAATCATCAAACTGCCATATTCTGTCCAAACCAGACAACTAAGTACAGCTGGGGTCCCGTTGTCAAATAAAAATAGAGCAGTTGTGAAAAAGACTACAATATAAAGTGATCCTATTTCAATCAAGAGAGAAATAAAAGACTGTCTTTCTCCGAAATACGACCTCGTAGGTTGTTTGTAGAAGCCCCAGCTGGCACACCACCAACCTTCAACGTTAAAATGTGGTTAAAATTATTTCAGTTGTTTGAATATTAAAACAACATTGAAACAACATATAATTCTGATGGTTGAAAAAAGGTTAATAAAATTCTCATACATCACCATTAAAGTTTAAAAACAAGATCTGTTTCACGGTTGAAACACTTTTGACATATTATTAACTAGGCTGTGTGATAACCGATCTGATCGACTAACGTTTGGTTATTTGGTGGTAAACATTAGAATGCCAGCAGGGGCAGCAATTTCAGCCAATATTTACATTCATGGCTGGGTGGCCAACTATAGTGCCCATAGCAATTATGACGGGACAGGCGATGGCATTTGAAGAGCGACAAAGTCCTCATAGATGGATGGGTCAAACAGATACAGGACTTTCATCCAGGAGACTGCTGTTTGTGTCCACTGTGAAAACAAAATTCAAGTTGAGTTATTTAACGCAATATGTCTTAGTATGTGAGGTACGTCAGACATGTTGCGTTAGGTTAAGATACACCACTAACAAACAGATTTATTTTAAAATCATGGTCTTTTTATTCTTAACCTAAATGAGGAGTTTTGTTGCCTTTTATTGCTTGCAACTATTAAGGGTCATGTGTGAGACACTCTGCTGTCCGCTGAATTGCTAATTTAGAGTGGGGGTGCTAATTTAGGAGACACTCCACTGGGTTGTATTAATGAGTAGAAAAATACAAACACTGTGGTAATACAGGTTGGAGGACTTGCTGGGGAAAAAATAGATGTCACAAGGTTTTGGATTTTGGGAACGTGAAAGAAAAAAGACAAAAATATCTCTTGTGACATGTCAATTTTGATGCCTTAAAAATGCTGCAGATTTTATTTTTCAAATGACATGGTTGTCTAAAAAGCATCAAACTGCAGTTTATGTTCTGATATGACTTGTCTTTTTTCCATCTTTGGAGGGACATGCACGTATATGCCTTTTAGAGTTAACATCACAGGTTTACAGAAGTGGGTCAGTTACAGGCTTGGCCGTCCCACTTTGAGGCAGAACAAGGTGTTGTGAAGTACTATTTTACATTGAGAGCCGACCCAAGTTTGGAAATAGCTAAGTGGAATTTGATTTGAGCTGCGCTCTTCCACCTCCAGGTCTGAGAAAAACACAGTGTATGTTTGTGCATCTGAATCCTCTCCCCTTCAACTTGTCTGGGCTTTGATTTCTTGACATATTCCCTTGCTGCTTTTTTGCTTCAATGCTCTGTGCACTGTGTTGTCTCCCATCTTCTTGTATCCGTCTCCTATCTCATCCCACATGTGCTTCCAGGCAACGCAAGGCTCACAGCCTGCTTTCCATAAAGATAACATTGCTGAGTTAAACAGATGGGGTATAAATGTTCTCTCAGTGATAAGTATTGGCTTAGATACACCAGGAGATAGAAAAGATTATTCATAGTATCTTGAATTTTCAACAAAAAATACGAAATCTTGAGTACAGTTGGCTGTTTGAACATGTGCACAATGCATGTAAGGCATGTTTCATCTGACTATTTTCATCATGAATGCAAGCCGAGATTCCTAATAGGGGAGCACGCTCTCTCTGAAATGTTGTTTGTGTCATGTGCGTGTCTCTTCTGAGGGCTAATAGCCACGACAACAAAGCTTTAATTTGTAAGTTTTATTGTGCATCTGTGGAGTTGTGCATCAGATAACGGAGCGGTATTTGCTGCTGTGAATATTGTGTATTTGCAGTCACTCAAAATACCGAAGGAAAGAATACATCTGACGCAACCAGGCAAGAAAAAGCATGCAGCATTGTGTGATAGCCTGTAGAATTTCTGTCACCAATAACTCAGCTAAACATTTGTGGAGAGAAAAAAAAAATCCAGATTTTAAGATTCAAAAACACCCTGTTAGCATGACACTGGATTCGCATTGCAAATGGTTTCTCTGTGACAATGTCAACCCAGAAGAGACCTAAAAACAAGTGGATGGGATTATTAAAATTCATGTAAAAGTACATTTTCCTAACCTCAAACTGTGCAGAGCAGATGGTCATAGTGGCCCTGTATAGATCAATAAACCTAAGCTAAAACAGGCCATGTGTTAAATATGTACAGTATGGGCTAAAGCCACATGGCCCCGCTGTCCTTTTTCTAAATCCCTGCCACAGTGGCATTTTTATTCCATCCTGGTAGTTGCAACTTAATTCTAAGTGTTACTGAACTCCCTGTCAAACATTGTGTGTTGATAAATCTCCTAGTTATACTTAAATCAATATGGGGGCAAGGTGGTGGGTGAAAAACCTTTATAATCCTTGCCCTCAGCAATCCTTTGCACACAGGCCAATTTCAGTCTGGTTTTATCATTTGAACCTGACAGTTTGCAGTATGTTGAGTGGACCCAATCCATATTGTTTGATATCGTTCTTGGCCCGCACCCATAAAGTATTCCGATCAAAGTTGCTGGAATGTGATTTTTAGTGTCAGAGGAAAACCTCGTTTGTTTATGCACTTGTAAGATTTCCACATAGAATATCAATGTGGGAGGCAATTGAGCAAGTACTAATCAATTTCTAGCAACATGAAAAATGTAACGGTGGCCTCCTTAACGACAGGAAATATGATTAGATTCGTAATGTTATCATTTAATTACTCACAAGACATAAAGCAGTGACACAGAAATGAGAATTATCAGCAGAATTATCAGTCCTTGATTAAGGAACATACTGAGAGAGCCACCTAGTCTGTGTGACTTTAATTTAAGTGTAGCGATGCAGATCAATTACAGCTTTGATCATTTACAGATTGTGTCCTTCATTCATCAAGTGCCACAACACAATACTTAATTAAGTTTTGCCACAAATTTATCAATAGCACCTGAGAAGATCACACAGACTGTTGGTATTGTAACCCTCTTTTCTTGACTGTTGGTGTCCCCAGTTCTTCCGGGCTGTGGATAATAATTGGGCTACAGCATTTGTTTCTTCCTCTACGTTTAATTTTTACCAACACAGCAAGACAGTAATAACACATCCCAACGTAGAGGTACAGCACCTTCTCTTCACTGTCAAGTTTGAGGCACTCACTCTCTCTTGTGTACACTCAAAACTGACCCCATAAAACAAGGGCAGGTAGGAACCAATTAGCTCATAACCGAGGAAACTCACTGACTCCACTTAAACACTGCACATGAAAATACAAATGAAACAATTTACAAAGTACTGTAAATGACAATGAAATAATAATTAAGCAGTCATGCTAAATCTAATGAACCCATTAATAAATAACACTGTAACTGAAGTAATAAAAATAGCCCAAAAATATGATGTGTACCATAATTATAGTTACAGTAAATTATCTAGTTTGGCATTTACTTTAAGCAGCTTAGCCTAATTTCTATGGATGATATATTTTGGAACCCCAAGATCCCAATCTTTTACAGACACTATAAAGCCTTGGGACCATTCTGCAAGCTGTTGTATTTACTTTGGCAGATGCATCTGGTCCACCTGGGTCTGAGCCAGGCCAATCATAACCATTATCAAATATGGGGCAGGTTTCAGACGATGGCTGACAACTTGCAGAGCCTTTGCGCATACCGCAAAATACGTTATGACATCCTCTGATGAGCTCTGATTCGCTGCCTGAGTCCAGCTGGACCTTACCTGACCTGCCGGTTTTTGGCCAGATCGGGCTGTAAATATGCCATTATTTCCCAGGGCTTGAACTGGGTAAAGTTCTTGCCAATCTAGTGTCCTTTTGTTTTTTTGAAATCGGCAGTTCTCGTGTGTAAATGGCAGTTTAAAGACTACCCCCGCCATTGACAAGATTTTCAGTCATTTATGACAGAACACAACATGGACAAGATGACCACAGAAGAGTGTTGATCATCATCTGTGCACCACATCACCATGGACCACTGTGCGTACACGACACATGGAAGGGCGCAGCCCGCTCTGCCGAATCTGTCATGCACAAGATGAGCGATAAGACTTAATCGGGCTTGGGCCCAAAACTGCTGCCGTGGTTTGAGCTCAGGGCGGGCTAGGACAGAAACTGTGCTGGTTCATGTAGAGTTGGGCCTCAATTTATGGGCCTGATCAGACCTGTAGCTTAGTAAAGAGGAACGGTGTTTTAGCTTTTTCAAAAACAACCAAGATGGCTGCCCTTGATGTGGAACTTTCTGTTGAAGTGCTAGTTTTAAATATTGATGGCAAAAATGGCAACACTCACCATCACCGCTCACCTCTGCACACTACAGTCTGTTTACATTGTCTGTCAGTCAGTCAGTGCTTTGTCATATGTTTCATTGCTCTGGTTGGTTTTAGGTCCATCCAGTTGCATCGAGAAAACCTTTCGATCTATGTCTATTGATAAGAGGTTTCAGACCGATTGGTCTGGCAATACCAGGCTAAATACTATGGTTATTACTCATATTTCACCCCAAGTCAATCTGGTATAACATGTCCATTGTTCATTATTCATAACTTCCATGACATTTGTAATGGGTTCTGGAAGGCTCAACTACGCAAAATGTCATGTGCTACCAACCTAAAGAACAATCAGCAAAGCATCTAAAAAGTGAGGTGAAGCAAAACATAATGGTGGCAAATTTAAAGCAATGTAATACATTTCACTGGCAGTATTTGACGTTAGTGGTTAAAGGAGTGTTTCCACTGCAAGAAGACTTAAAAGTGGGGTAAGATTGATGGCAGAATAACAAGGATGTCTCTCAGTTTGATATTTGAAGGGCTAAAATGGGTCTTTGAATTATATATTTCATGGGACACAGCAGGTGGATCTGCAGCAAATGAAAAGCTGCAGTGGATGAGCCGAGTGAAAATGTCAAAATGAAAAAGTTTTTCACATTAAATGTACTGACTTGGGGTCGGCGAGTCAAGTATATAATGGTATATTCTGTGATCCCTCTAAATCGTCTGCAGGACATCCTCTGATTTAAGTTCACCGCTACTTCTCTCACACACTTTGACGCTGTGAGGAGAATGCACTTAGTTCTTCGGAGATTAAAATCAGCATTTACCGCCTTTTTCTTCCCACCACACATCACATTAAATGACAAACAAGACAACGCTATTTCGCCAGATGTCAAAATAAGACGATGCTCCATCTCTTCTGTCTCATGTAGATTATTTGCAATTTGGCCGGGCACGTTTGCATGTCTTCAAGGTGCTATATTGAACATCATTGGGACATCTTGTTAGCATTCCTCCAATTGGGGCCTGTCTCACAGGTTGCAAGAGACAGAAACAATCTTGAAAAGCTCCTTCTAGGCTGCGAGAAGCAGCATCAAATGAGTGAAGGATCAGCACACCAACAGTTAGAGGGAAGCCTCAGGGACATGTATAAAATTGGATCTGCCATTTTCTGAAAAATGTGCTGTTGATTTGATACTTTTGGAGTCCAGGTTTTGTTCCTGAGGATGTCCATAATAGTTGATGAAGACAAATTACAGGTGCTTCCCTCTATAGGAAAAGAAAGGAGAGGAAAGGAAGAGAAAACAGATCTCAGGGGAGGTCGCTCTCATCGTCTCATACATTCAGAGAAGACTGTCCGTACATTGTACACACAGAGCATTCGCTCATTGCAGAATAGATCAGAAAAGGACTCATTAAAGAGTAATGCCAGACATTTTAAATCTTCATAGATAATTTTGGTGTCCCAGGACAGTTCGGTCGATGTCTGTGAACTTGCATCAGTTTTTCCTAAAGCTAGAAATCAGAGGCAGAACCCTTGAAGTTGTGATGTCACTGGGGTGTAAAAATCGGGGGGCTGCTGATTTGTGGGCGCTGTCGGCGTGCAGCCATACCGAGTTCACACCAAAATGAAATTAAAATTCCAGCTCTGTGAAGCAGAATGTGACCCTCATTTGGGTACAAAAAATCTTAGGACTGCACAAAGTCAGCATCCCATTCAAAGTCAGCTTTTGACTCAACTATCCAAGGGCAAGAAGAATAAAATGCAGTTTGAAAATTTGTAAAATGTGTGGCATTCCCCTTTGAAAACCACGACCATAAAATTAGTTTGTTAGCTGTTGTGTAAAGTTGAAAAGCACTGCGCTTCCTTTAAACTCGCCCAATCCAAGCCAATGGGGGTTAAATTAAAAAGAGATGATGCCCTACTTTAAGCTAAGACTGAGTTATTCTTCAGAAAGGCATGTGTATACCCATGCGAGCTCACAAATAAATGCATATTTGTCTGCTTGTGCGTGTCCGGGCGTCGTATAATTTTCAGTGCAGTGATGTGTTAGAGTGCGAGTCTGTGTTGTGCTGTAGTGGTGGCTGACAGCCTTATTGGCATTTTCTACGGTGATTTCTATGAGCTTACTCTATTAGAATCACAGAGAGCTTCCATCTCGTCCGCAGCAGCCTGCATGCAAAAGAAGTGTCCCTGGAGCCTCTGTTTACCAACCAAGTCGGATTTGCTGCTCTCATACGCAGCCAGGCTAAAGCTCAGCTACCCAGCAACCCCCTCCAGTGTCCCTCCCTCTGCCCTTGCCACCAACACCCCCCCCCCCCCCCCCCCCCCACACACACACACACACACACACAAACCCTCACCCCCATCCTCCGTGCGTCCTCGAGGCTTTCATTTTGTCGCTCATCCTTAGTTTACTTTTTGCCAGAATCTGTTCAAAACTTTCCAGACTGCGGGCTTTTTATGTAAATCTTGTGGCACAAAAATGGAAGCCATGGTTACAAGCCAAATCTGCATCCTTAAAGGGGGGAAAAAAAACATAAAAAAAGAAGGGAGACTTCAAAGAGAATTGTTTAAGACTCCAAATAACAAAATTGAAGAGGGATTGTATTGTTGCTTTAACAAAGTAGAGGGAGGGACTTCAAGAGCTTCTTAATAAACATAGAATACAAGCCATTTTGCCCGAATAAAAATGTCTCCAGTCTGTTTCAGAATAGAATAAAACTGTTTATTTTTCAGTCATTCACATGTTTGAAGAGTTTCAGTGTGAGGCGAGTTTTGTCATGTGCTTGTTATACTGTTCTTTATTTTTGTCTTTGGCGCTTTGATATTCCCAAACAAAATCTTTCTCAGTGGGTGAGTGCGAAATAAATTGTTGTCTCTAAGAATTGCTTCTTGATGATACAGAAAACAATCCAAAGACAACAGGGGAATGTGTCTGTCTCATCCACGCAGCTCTTCAGGGAAGAAACTTCTTGCAGTTGATAAAGTTATCCAACAATGCTGCACATCTGCTGTTATGAAGATGTTTTTCTTTCACAAGCGTGTTGTATGTGCCTGGAAAGAATTGATGTTTATTTTGAAACTGTTTTTAAAAGGATATTCTATATTGTGGCTTCAGCAGTCCGTAATGTTTCCATAAGAATAAACGTGTTGTAGCTTCGAAAATGATGCCAATGAAAAAACACCTCAGAAAATGTGAAACCAATACAATTAAAAACATGCTGAAAATGAAAAATATATGCTGCAGAAAGCCGAAACAAACAAATGAACTGCAAACATGCTGCAAATACAGAAACAATGCAAAGTAAAAATATATCTAAAATATATATACTATAGTCAATACAGCGGATGTCTCTAGGTCCTTTCGGGGGAGCGCTGAGTGAAACCGCATGCTTTTGATGAGACAAAAGAGTGGATTTGTTTTTGAGAGAGGTACATACTCTATTTGTCATTTGTCCGTCATCTTTTACAGTTATATAAGAGCAACAGATTTACTTAGATACTTGGGTAGTTATGAGCTTGTGGATCGCTGGCGGTGCAAATGAGTTAAAGTTTAAGTCTGAAACAGTTTTAAAAAAGTAGTGAGTTTAGAAATACATGAGTTCTGTTTTTGATTTTTATCGCAGTATGGAATGAGTATCGAGAATCGTGGAAATTTACTAGTATTGGTATCGACTACTGAAATTATGGTATCGTGACAAGCCTATTAGATACAGTATGCTGCTTTTTTATAATAGCTGTTCCACTTAGATCTGTGCCAATATATATATATCTATATCTATCTATCATATATATATATATATATATATATATATATATATATACTCATACACCTAGTTCTAGAAGCACAAGTGGAGCCCTGTACTGTCCTCTATGGGTTACACTCTCCTCTAATCACAAGCAGGCATTTTGCCCACTGAATTCTGCATAAGCTTAGCCGGCCAATCAGATGTGCCTAGCTTAAATATGTGTGTATATAAGGCAGCACACACCACTGTCTGCTATCCTGCACCCTCTTAAGTGAACAAATTTGTCAATCATAGGATGATGAAGTAATGGCCGGCCTTACTCTGCCTTACCCTAACCATAACCAATCCCACCCCTCTTGCCTAAACCTAACCAATCCAACTGACGAAGGTAACTAGTATTAGCCAGTCATAGGGAGAGCAGGGGGATCATTTGAATTTGCAAATTTGCCTTCAGCGAGGGCCATAGGAGTGGCTGAAAGGCTCCATCGCTGCTACTAGAACTCGGGTTACAATATGGTAACCTTGCTTCTGTCTCACACAGGCTGCTCCCTAGACTGGGTGCAGTGGGTGGAGCCCGATGAATGAACGCCCCATCATGACTTAACATCAAACCAGCCACACTGATCCTGACTGGCTAAAGGTTAGTCCCTGCAGCCTGCCTACTTCTTTACAAACTAGGCCTCCACAGCAGGGAAGTTGGGCCCCAGCCAACCTAAGTAGTATGTGACTGAACCAGGGGGAGTCATGGCTTAACCTTGTAGGGGTCAAAAGAAAAGCATTAGACACCCTGCACATCACATTACCCTGTTCATCAAGAAGCATGGGAACCTGTAGGTTTACTATGCTATATATACTGTATATATAAATCGTTAAATTAATAGAAACAAATAATGACACACATTAATTTTGCACTTCACAGTGAGCTTCGTTTATCACTTTCTTTTGGCAGCCAACATTTAGCATTTAACTCTGGAACACAAACTTGGCTCTGTGTTTGTACACACTGGCCTCTCTATTTGCCCTCATTATAAACGTCTGACCTGCCAACACATGGAAAACAATAAAAAGTAAACATCAACAGTCAATAAGCAACAGGGATGGCAGCGTACCAAACATAAAAACAGGACCAAACTGATACCATCATTTTCATTATTCTTAGGTTGTTGTTTTTTTTCTTGGCAAGAAGATTAATGCGAATTTACACAGAGCTGTTGTCTTGGCATTCACGGATTGGCAGACTGCCATAAATCTGGCATAATGCTGTCATTCTTCTGATCCAAAATAAGCTAGAAGATAGTGATAAGTTCAGAGATGCAACATTAACTACTTGGCTCCCAGTGTTTGTGTGACATTGTCAAGACAAAATTACTCTCCGTCTTTACAGTAAACATCTGCTTGATAGTTTCTCCGTGCACCTTCAAAGCTGTTTCTCTTTCAGCCTTTGTCTGTCACCAAAACAGAGCTGAGTCACCGACTGTCACTTCCAGCTGCAGTCTGTAGGCTCCCCAGACATGAAATCAATACTCAACATTTTCCTTCTGATGGACACATACAGGGGACAGACAGATTCCCCCTCACCAAGACTGCACTTGATTGAGCCCCACTTAGATTGCTAATGTGACTGATGGACTGACACAGACAGCTCTACAGGAAGTTACTGTGTGATCTATTGTGACAATCTCTTGCTGACAGCAAGGAAGTGTATTCCAATGAGTTTGTGCTGTCGTCTCTGACTGTTAAACGCACTTTGTTTTGTGCTGCTTCCTGTTTCTTTCTCTTCAAAGGTCCACATCATGACATGACAGACGATTTGGTTGAAAATCTAAAGATACATCCGACGCTGTATTTGTAGTTTTTACCTTGCTTGTCTTTGATAGACTGTAACATTAAAACAAGACCCTTGAAAGACTAAATGCTCTAACAAGGGCAGGTGTTTAGCTTTGTTTAATTGATAATGAGTCCAGCGATGAAGTATCTGCACACAACAGTGTGTAAAAACAAAGGTCTTCATCTTGAGTGACGAGATTTGCAGAGTAAAATCTATTATTTGAGGCATTCATTAAGTACAGCATCTGGTAGTGTGGGATGAGGCCACAATCATATCTTTAAATTGCTCGCAGACAACACTGGCATGCAAACACTTCGAGATGTTTTCGAAAATGATAGATTTAGTAATTAGTTGAAGGTTTTATGTCTGGGAATTGTACGGGTTTGTTTTTACAATAAATTTAATATTTCCTACAAATGTGTGTTAACCAAAAGCAATGTGATGTGTTCTATTCTTTGTGTATTACCACACAGCACTAGCTGCTAGATGAGAGGTTTGTGTACTCCAATATGCTGCTGTAAAAATACACTCTAAGAGATTATCTTGGGTGGTTACAGTACCAGCTCTGTGATTCACTGGCGATGATTACAGCTCAGTTTGCCCCACATGTTGTATCTCTGTACAGAGTGCAATGAAAATTTCACGTTATGTGACTTATTTTTTTTTTTTATGATTATATTGTCATTTTCTACACTTTCCATCCCTAGAATATGTTTTGGAGATGAAAGAACCTTGGATTAAAACCACATGTTGCTTTTGTCTCTAATTTAAACAATATACATACATATATATGTGTGTATATATATATATATATACAAATTATTTTTCTTTGTTCATGGACATTTAATTAGACATAGGTTTAAAGTGACTGGATATTCTGCATAATTTTGAAGGTATTTCACTGTTCACCAGAGAGGATTCCTCAATCTTACACACTGGTTGGAAGAACTAGTATTTAATCTTACAAGAAACATCACATGAACAGCTACAGGTCACATGGTCACCAGTTGAGACTCATTATGAGCCATCAGTAGGCTATATCTTCAGTAGCTAGCTAGCTAACCCTACACTTTTCAGGGTTTGATTTTGGTTTTGGAACAGGGAAGAAACGTTTTATCTCTTTCCAACCTCTCCAGGTAATGGTTATCATTAATACACAACGTGCCCCAGGCACAACATTTAGCTCCAAATCCACAAAACCAGCCTGAAAATGAAGGAAATCTGAAACGATTGCATTAGAGTCAATGGAGCACTGTGTTGTTGTCGGACCCTGGTCTGAGCTGGCCAGATCCGACATTATGATTGGCCAGTCTGCGTCTGGAGAGCAAAGGGTCAATTACAATGGCATAGCATGGTAGCAACAATCATCTACCATCCCTGTTATGTTGCAGCTGATCACATCATCTGCTGGGAGGATAGGGAGCTCACTACTTACTCAGTTTGTGACTGCTGTTCTTCTCTTTGAGTTAGCTGCTAACTGCTTGTAGCTGCTTTATAAATTTCCCATTGTCACATTGTCCCGTCCACGGTCCTTTCCTACCGACTGTCCCTTTTACACCGATACTAATTCCGGCTTAAAGGTAAGACAACCCTCCCTCCATTCCAGGATCGTATGTTTTATGAAGAGCTTTGAGGCAGAATAATGGCATGACGTTCCTGCCTTGAATAGGCAGTGTAAAAGGGGCTATGGTCATGTGAATGGAGACATATTTGTGTCATAACATTTGCACCAAATGGGATCATTTACTCACTCTGTAATTTATTTTTAGAGTTGTGTTTGCTTCAGTCAAAAATACCGAAAGGGGTTGAACCTCACCAAATGATCAAACAACTGATATACATAGAAACATGCCTTTTTTCCACTGAAGTAGAATGACTTGCATGAACACACATATATATGTGTGTGTGTGTGTGTGTGTGTGTGAATTTTTTCACTCAGGGTCATTTTTCATACCGTATAGAGATCACCCTTTCAGCTGGCTTAAAGACTTTAATTACAATGCATACCATCAATTCCTATGAAGGAAAGCAACACAGATGGCAGCAGTGTCCCTGAAGCGAGTGGCTGTCTACCACAACAACAATCTGCAAATGCCGTTGGTGCGGACACATTTTATTCATTTGGTCATCAATGTCCTGGCAATGGCATCCGGCATGCTGCCCTCCCTCCATTCTGTTAGCATTCCTCTCCCACTTCTCTTCTGTCACCCTCCTGCTATTAGACCATGTCACACTAATGTGGGTAGTTTTGAAAACATATCTTTTTTGTCAATGTTTTGGCCTTGGCTCTGCACTAAGCTGGCATGGCATAACAGTGATCTGATCCAAGGTCCCAGCACTCAGGAATTACCGTTTGCTGTGGTTAGCAGGCAGCATTTTACAACCCAGCCTATTAAGTTATTATTTTATTGCAGTTAAATAGCAAAAAAAAAAAAAATGTCAAGGAAAACATACACTATATATTTGACATGTCAAATATGTTTACTCATATTTTTGCCGTCTTTGCCTGCAGGCTTTGTGAAACACACACAGAAAAAGGTAATAACAAAGGCACAGAAATGCCAGAATGGAAGTGAACATTGCAAGGACAAACAGAGATTTCAGCCATGTTCTGTTTCACCCAGGCTTTGTCATCTGTCAGGCTCAATGGCCTTTCCTCCTCTCCTCTGTGGAGCAATGTACTGAAATTTATAAGTACTAACTTGGCTAATCGAGACTGAAGCTATAGTCTCCTCTTGTGCTCTTGAAGTGTACTATGAATGGATGAGCTTTCTCTCTAAATAAGCAACTGAAATAGCAACCCCACCAAGATGTCTACTTGACCTATGGCTAAGACACGCCCCCCTCCACTCACTCGGACAAACTATCAACATTCAGTGACAGGTGGCAGGTGTCACAGTACACGATATTTCGCAGGAGGCAATTGATGATTTTTGGGGACATAACGATCAGATGTCATTGAGAAGTAACCAAAAGGGCCTAAACTACGCATTGGAGGGATATATTCATCATTTCATTGTTGAGAAGGTCGATGAAAAGCTTAAATTACAAGCCAAAATTTACAGGTCACAATGAACGCTTGTGAACCGCATCTCGTTGCCGTCGCCATCAAAGACAACAAGTTAAAGTGCCACTGAAGTTCAGGTTTTTGGCTCAGAATATGAGAAAAGGATAACGGCCTTTTTACCATCTTTACCAAGAGTGTCTCTGCGTTAGTTTGGTGCTACAGTATTTACATTTAATCATTCAGCATAACATTTGCCAACCTTTGTTATCTCTGCCATTACAGATAAATTAATGAAGCTAAGCTCCACAAGTTAACATTAGCTTAACTAGAACAAAATAGGCTAATGAACTCCCAGCAAACAAGGTGACATGATGATGTTAAAGATAACTTTATATTTCTTTCCAGCAAAGTGACAATATGTTGCCTCAAACACAGTGTTGACTTACCTTAAAACAGATGTAGACGTCATTGTTAATCTTATTCGCGTTGAGTTGCGGTCTAACGTTACCACACAACTTTATCCAAAGGAGACACTTTTCTTGGTTGAGACATGGTTTAAAGTGTAAAAAATACACCTCGTTGCCCAGCCTCTCAGGATACCTTGTGTCAGAGTTGCATGTACCCCATGCACACCATTTCAATAATAATAATAATAATAATAATAATAGCTTAGATTTATATAGCGCCTTTCAAAACACTCAAGGACGCTTTACAAAACAGCAGCAAACCAAACGAAAACAACAGACAAAAGGACAAACAACACAAGCTACAGAGAAACCAGCCGAGCTAATCGAGACCAAATGCCAGAGTAAACAGATGTTTTTTGAGAGATGATTTGAATGAGTCCAGGGTTGGGGTGTGGCGTATCTCAGAGGGAAGAGAGTTCCAAAGGGTGGGGGCAGCCACGCTGAAGCCACGGCTGGTGCGAGGGACAGCAAGAAGACCCAAGCCAGTGGACCGCAGACTCCTCGATGGAGTGTGATGGTGAAGGAGGTCGGATAGGTACTGGGGGGCCAGGGAGTGGAGGGACTTGTAGGTGAGGAAGAGGAGTTTGTAGGTGATGCGGAATTTCACAGGGAGCCAGTGGAGGTGGATGAGAGTGGGGGTGATGTGCTGCCAGGGCTTGGAATGGGTGAGAACCCTGGCAGCTGAGTTTTGGATGTATTGGAGCCTGTCCAGGGTCTTACTGGTAGCCCCGAACAGGACTCCATTGCAATAGTCCAGACCGGTGGTGATGAAGGCGTGGATGAGGGTCTCTCTTACTGTGTCCGTGAGTGATGGCCGGAGTCTGGAGATGTTCTTGAGATGGTAGAAGGCAGATTTGGTGACGGATTTGACATGTGAGTAGAAAGAAAGGGTGGAGTCCAGAATGACGCCCAGGTTGCGGACTTCAGGGGATGGGGAGATGGAACAGCCGTCGACCTGGAGGAGGAAATCCCCAACCTTGCGGAGCAGTGCCTTGAGTGCCACCACCAAGAGCTCAGTTTTTCTGCTGTTGAGTTTGAGTAGATTAGATGACAACCAGGTTTTTATGTCTTGAAGGCAGTTGACAAGAGACCGGGGGGGGAAGCTGGGTGGATGGGGAGGTGCTGAGATAAAGTTGAGTGTCGTCCGCGTAGCAGTGAAAATTGAGACCATGATGGCGAATGATCTGACTTAGGGGGAGCATGTAGATTGAGAAAAGGAGGGGTCCAAGGACAGAGCCTTGAGGCACACCTTGATTGACTGGGGCAGGGGGGGAAACGGAGCGGTTAATGGTGACAGACTGTCACCATTGTTGAACTTCAAATCTCTGAAAAAGCTCATAAAACCCAACAAAACTGACTCTCTGTAATGCATTTCAATGAACGTCCAGGCAGAGAATGTCCGAGTGTATGGGAATGGCTATATGCGCTGTGATTGGCTCATCACGTTTGAGGGTGGGACTCAGCCATAGGTCAGTTCCTCTTTTCCACCAAATTTAGCATGTGCAGTTTTTACATTTTTAAATGAGGGGAAACCTGTTAAAAATATGTGATAGACTGCTTTCCCATTGCCAGTAGGCTCTGGTAGGCTCAGACAAGTATGCCTTTTTTTTGTTTTGTTTTTTTCTGGTGTGTAACGACACTGGCAGACTGGAAAACAGGTTAGTAAACAGTAAAAAGCAGCACGGAAGCCAGTAGAGAAAAAAAAATGCTTGTTTTTATTTCTGTTACTCACTATGTCTTTCAAACTCTGAACAATGTTTAAGCACTGCTTGGACATAAACAGGCGGTATTTTGTGTCAAATTGTCATTGCATTGCACTGGCAAAGGGGCTAAAATCAGCGGGTCCACCCAGGTGTCGTATTTCCATCAATGCTGACTGGATCTCAATTCGATAAATACCCACATCTACAGCCGAGTTATTTCAATCAATTCAATCAATCAATCAATTTTATTTATAAAGCCCAATATCACAAATCACAATTTGCCTCACAAGGCTTTACAGCATTTGCCCCTGAAGTAAATGCCAATATACCTTTTCCATTAAATACAAAAGCCAGATGTTAGTGGGTGTTAGTTAGGGCTGCCCCCTAACAGTCGACCAAACGTTAGATCAGCTCTGCACTCAGAATTTCAGGTAAATAGGCTACACAATGCTTGTTAAGGTTGCTTAGCAACTTCAGATGTAATTGGCTATCAGGAGCTGGCACCAAAAAGGCACAAGAGTAGCGCCCAGTGTGCAACCTTGCATTGTCCAGGTGGGTCAACACACAGCATGTATATGGCCCCTAATTCACAGAGCTGGTACCTGCGGTTATTCCACAGGCTAGTTAATAACAATGTCGGGCAGGAAATCCAAAGTGTGGGATCATTTTGAGAAGGTGAAGGACGAACCCAAGGTGATATGTAAACTCATCTACATTGGTTGACTACAAACATGACGTATCATCTGAAACATGCCCATTAGCCAGTGTGTGACGTGCACTTGTAGATAAAATATAGGCCTATATTAATGAAGGTTCATTAGTACGGTTTTGTATTTCTCTGTAATGTAGCACAGTGTTAGCGATGTTACTGATACTTTTCTTTCTCACACCTTCAACTCAAACCATTGTGTTGCCCCGCCCAAAATATAAGTTTAATAATTGCATTAATATTGTAAACATGCGGGCGACTAGTTGACTAATGGCCCTAAATGAGGTTGACTAGGAAATTCATAGCAGCCCCAGTGTTAGTGGATTTTTTGTCAAGCGAGAAAGAGGCTTTAGAGTCAAGGAGGACCTCATCTCACCCTAACACTATTTGAAGCTGTCCTTCTGGTCCAGGTCTCATAATGGCAGGTGATCGTCCTCTGGCCTGCAACATTTGCCTCAGAGCTCAGCTGCTGCTGCAGCTGGTGTCCAGCACCATCAGGCTTGTTTGGATAGCAAGATGCTCCCTTTTGTCTGTTACTTTAGGATCCAAGTGGAGTGATGAAACCCACGGAGGCATGTTTACACTTAAGACTCCATTGTCCCTGCCAACAACTCCAGCTCACACTTTAGCTGTTATCAGAGAAAGTATATGTGGGTGAAGGACGAATGGTGCTCTCCCTTCCTCCTCCAGACAAGCCTCCACTTTGGCAGAATATGTTTTGCTCTTGTAGCGGGGAGTCTACGGGTCTGTCTATTCACTGTAGCCTGTAGCTTGCTATTGCTGTTTAGCACCCCTGCTGGGCAGCAATGAGCATTTAGTCTGGTGAGAGCTGCTCCTTTCTCCCACTCCCTGGTACCATCAGTCGGAGCAGGTGAACCCAGCCATTTTGTTGGAACCCTCTTCTTCTGACTATTTTCCCCAGCTAAGGCAGAATGTTCATGCACAGACACTGTGAAACAAACATGCTTTTATTCTTCCCAGGAGACATGCCGGACTGCAGAGTGACACCCCACTGGCTGTTTTTCAAAGCAAGGCTACTTGGTTCCAGAGCATTTTTGCAGCACAGATATCTCTACCCATTTGCGGCCATTAGCAGTCAGACCAGAATTTGAAATAGGCGAT
Organism: Epinephelus awoara; assembly: GCA_035609425.1. NCBI lineage: Eukaryota > Metazoa > Chordata > Actinopteri > Perciformes > Serranidae > Epinephelus > Epinephelus awoara. The sequence goes on along the minus strand of CM069299.1, from coordinate 24,972,374 downwards.
GTGTGTTTCCCACACTGTAATGGGCTTCAACTTTGGCAGCTTGTTCTGGCTCTGTTTTTCTTATCTTTGGAAAGTTTTCCTCTGAGTACTAGTGGTGAGTACCTTCATTGTTCACACTGTTAAATCCTATTTGGCCTCTCTGTTCAGCAACCCTCTCTCGCCTCTCTTTATTTAGCTTGTATTTGTTTGTCCAACAAGTATCTAAACTGTCTTTGATGTTTGATGTGCTGGTAAACTCAAGTCTTCTGCAACCTTATTCTCCTTTCATCTTGAGTAGGGACTTCTTGTAGCGGCTCTTCCTCCCTGTCCCTCTCGTGACGTCATGCTGTAAAGATTGCAGGAAACAAATCTGACTGACTGTCTCGCTGATGATATGCGCACGGCTCCACTGGCATGCCTACAATTCCCCAGTCCTGGCACAATAGGAAAGATGCCATGTCTGGGTGAACCACCCTTGGCATGAGACTTGAAAGACTGGGGAATTTGGGTTTGTGCCTTTTATTTTTGTTGACAGTATATTACATCTCTCCAAGCTAGCCCCTTTCCCACTAGCCTCAGCTTCACAATGTATTTCCTCATAGAGGTTTTCTTTGTTTTTGGTGAGGTTCTCTGTCAATATTCTAAGCTGAACGGATATCAATTGTATTGGCAAATAAAAGATGCATCCAACAACTACAGCTTCCATGTGATGATTCAACACTGCATCAGTTTCTGAGGCTCATTGTAGCTGCATTTGCTAAATGAATGCAACAAAATGTGGGTGTAGGGGGACTTTAGTGACTTTATACACTAGAAAGAGGCCAGCACAGGTTGACAAAGTTGCTGTGTAAGACCATTTGCTTGTTTATGAGTTGGATGTGGAGTGTGGAGGTGGCTGACCATCGTGCAATGGTGTTTATCTCGAAATGGCCGCTTTGATTATCTTCCTAGGTCAATGTTTGTGTGGCGAAGGGGTTTCCACATCCATTTGTCAATCAGGTATGCTTTCAACTGACTGGGACACATTAATATGTCATGTTGGTGTCACAGCTGGAGGTACCAAATGTCAGTCTTTTCCTCCAGACAATACTGAGCCTGCTGGAGAACAAAAGCTTGGTGAAATAAAATGAAGGTTACCTCAGGTAACCTGGTTTTAAAGCACAGGCACCAGCCATATGCAGGAGTATGTGAAGTATGTGGTGTGGGCTCATAATGTCTGTGTACTCGACCCTGTTTTTTACCATGGTGGTGGTAATGCACCACTTTCTTGTTTGCCAGCTGCATGTACAGTAATATACAGAAGCAGCTCCACAGACGCGTAACTACACGTCACAGTGACACAGACCACAGACAGTCTATTTTTGTAAGTTGAAACCATTCCCCTCAGTGGAAACGAACCTGTTATGTACTTTTATTTTACGGCTAAGAAACAGTGAATTGTGAAGACAGTAAAGCCTCCGCAAAATAGCATTTTAACTCTTGTGTGTGATTTATCCTGACTTCATATGGGTAGAGGAAATCTAGGCTAATTTATACAATGTAAAATGCCATAGGCTTGTGCTAATAAGGTTAGCATGTTTGTTTGTGAAAGCTGTTTAGTGTAAGACAGTTGTTTTGTCAGTGAATGAGTTGTAATGGAGCCAAATTTTGTCACATTACCTTTGTTAAATGTTGCTGTTGTCCCTGGCTTCATATGAGTAGAGAAAAAAGTCCGCTAGCCACTAGGCTAATTCATACAATTTAAAATGCCATAGGCTTGTGCTAAAAACATTAGCATGTCGTTTTTTGGGGGGAAATGTGTCCAGCAAAAACAAATGCTTTGTTTGTGAATGCTGCGGTTTATTATGAAGCTAATTTGTGTACTTGTGTTTGAAATTGTCGCTATTAAGCCATGTTTAATGTGTGTTTTGAATCAACTAAACTTTACAGCACTTCACAGAAACAGAAGCCACCAACTAGTGTTTTGGAGGTGTAACTGCAGAGTGACACGGACACACCTTCGCACAAATATAAATGCTCACAATTGCGTAGGCTAAAGTGTAGGGCCTGCCGCACAATTATAAATCCCCCTTAAGTTGTCACAGTGCTTATTACAGCCACACTAGAGGGCGCTGTGATGTTATGTTGATATCAAACAGTTGGCCTTACATCCTGCTCATTTTTCACTGGTATTTTCGTCAGACACACAAAAACATTGAGATGATGAGATATTTTGTATATTTTATAGATTAGAGTAATTTTTCATGTTGGAGTTGTTTTTGTATTAAAGGCTTGTAGGTTATTAGACATTTAAAAATCAAACACTTATGAAAAAGTTGAAGGTAATAGCTTTGATTTGAGTCAACTTTTAGCTAGCAGGCTAAAGCTGTGTGATAGCTAACTTAAAATGTTTGTCAGGAGGTCAGGTGGGGACAGTTGTCACACGTGTGACAGTTCAGAAAGCATGGCAGACATGTTATAGTCCATATGTTCTCGGGTGTTTTGGATTAAACACACAGACATACACACACACACACACACACACACACACACACGCATGTTGTATCTAGACAGTTACATACTCCATCCTAGGCGGTTTGTCATTTTAACAAAAGTTCCTGGTCATATTGTGACGGAGATTAATCTGTTCCAATCTCCCTGTTTCATTTAATCTTATATTCACAATGCATTGTTATGAATCAATAGTTTTAATGAAGGCTACATTTCTTTCAGCACTGTAAATTCCTTCATTTTAGTTCTCATGACCGAGGACAATTCAAACAAACACTTGGTTCAAATTTATGATGTAAACAAATACTAATTATTATAGAGGTGGTATTCATTTAAAAACTTGTTTGGTGTTTATATCTTTAAAAAACTAAAAAGTTACATGATTTTTTTTTAATCTTTTTTTTTTCACTGAAACCCATTGATAACTGCAGGGACAACCAGCCCCATACATTGTGACAAGCCGTATAAATAAAAAGGGATTCCCATTTCAAGCCAAGACCTTCAGCTTTCATTTAATGTAGGAATGACTGTTGAAAGATGTTTTGATGATGAGCAATTCACACAAGAGTAGAAAGTGTGACAACTTGACACTAGATGTTTTGTATCCTTTTGGCCACTCACTTAGGACAAGGTTAGACATGTAAACAGTGTCTATACATATTGGTGTAGATATTATAAGTAAGTGACTCGCTTATGTCACAGAGCATTCAGTAGAAAATAGACTTTACATTTCACCTTGGATTGTTTATTTGGTGAGTGTTGAAATGCATTCGACTCTTTCACAATCAGAAAGAGTAAATAAGTTTATTCTCCACATAAAGGGTACATGAGTAAATTTAATGTTGTCTTTTATGGGATTTTGCATGGATATTTTATGGACAATTAGGACCATTTTACAATCTCTGTTCCTGTTAAACACAGATTACTTATGCACTACATCAAAATGCATGCACCGAAGCCACATTTGCTCCCATCATTACACTCCACCTTGAATTTAAGATTAACTGGATAATCATTCTGCACATTTTAGCTGCTCCTCTTCTGCACCCAAGTGGATTTACCAATTTCATTGTTGCGAGTGAAACAGCAGGTATGTGTTAAAGTGAGCCCCTTTACACCTTGTGTTAAAATGCATTTTGGGTGATTGGATAGAAATTAGGTTGTTTTTCCCCACATGAAACACAAGTGTAAATGCACCTGAATGGACTGAGGACGGGTTATAATTTGATTGGCCAAACCACCTATAGAGGTGGTCAGGAAGGCATTGTGACCACATTGAACTTATGTGTAAATGCAATTGCATTTTCAATCCACATAAAACAACTACATGGGCTCCAAGACGTATCCCAGTGATGGCGGTGTCAGTAGCCGGAATCAGGCCAGCTTAATTTCATCCAGCATGCCGAGTTTGGGCCGATGCTGGGCCAGGACATTTCTGATAACGGCCCATTGATGGCAGTTTTGGCAGCTGGAATTATGCCAACTGCTTTGGCCTGATTCTGGGACGTCATTCATGCCTGACTCAGCCAAGTCGGGCAACTGGTCCCAGCCCGGCTAATTTCTTCAAGCATGCAGAGTTCAGGCTGATTCTGGGCTAGGTCATTTTGGCGACCTTGGGTATTATAAGTACATTCCAAACCAGCAAGGTAACAGTGGCTCTCCCTCACCTGATGCTGAAGCTACGGGGCACACAGTGGTCTCTTTCCTATCTGAAGCTAACACATCTGGGGTGTGTCCCTCAGCTGCAATGTATGTTTCCTGTCGATCACTGTCTTTACAATCAGATAGATAGATTTCATCTTTGCCGACCCCGCTGCTGCCTGTTAGATCTCAATCAGATCTCAATGTGGACACTAGAGATACATATTAATACCAGGTGTATATATAATCAGGTCAGATCATATCTAGATATAATCTGGATACAATATGCATTTTAATGTAAGGTATAATGGAGGTCCATGTGTCCTTCCCACACCACCCAAAAAAAATGTTGGTATGACTGATGATTAAACATGCTGATCCCCTCCTAACCACTGTCCTTATCAAGCCACACTTCTTCAAACCTGCTTTGCTGTCACTTAGCCTTTCTGCTTCATCAGTCCCCTTTAAAAAAAGCCTGTGCACTGTGTCTCGTCTGTGTGAACTGTCTCAGACATAGCAGGGTGATTCTTCCATTGAGGTAACACCACCTTAACTGTACTTAGCAATAATTTAACATCCTTGCGTGACAGTGGTAATGGGAGCAGAAACCATTGAATCACCTTGGGGGCCCATTATCAACTGTGCTTTGCATCACTAACATTTATACATTAGATTAAATAGGCCTCTACAAACATATACACAGCATCACTCATGTAGACCTTCAGATTTTTCAAGGAAACATACTGTGGTGTTGGGGGAAATAGCTTTTAGCTCCAGAGGGAGGATCAGCTAAAGTGGTCTAAAACCATAGAGAAAATACAAACACATCTCAGAAAATGCTGCAGAGTTAGTTATGGTATCTGTATCTGTGATCGAATCCAAGCATTTCATATGTCGTAACAGCCGGAGGTAGTCAAAAACAAGCATGCAATTTTTATAGCAAGATACTATGGCACACCAAAGAACTGTAAAACAGCTTTGGAAACAAAAATATGGTCCTAGTTTTATAAATAAGTTGTCATGGGTGTCATGGAGTCAAATGTTGTTAAGCATTCATTTTGGCACTGTATTTACTTTTTCAGTGTTAGAGCTGTGTATTCAAAACTACAGTTTGCCCATATATTCTTCAGAAGCTGTTAGACGCTGACAAGAATCCTCTCGCTGCTTCAGTGTGGGATATTCATGGACAGAATATCAAAGTACAGCTGAGGTCTGGAGAGTCTGTATCTTGGTAATGTTTGAATCAATATGTCTGCTTTTTGCAGATGATGCCATCTTTCTGACTTCACCAGAATTTCTATTGAGGCAGTATGATGCACTTAGAGTGAGTATAAGTGCACTGGATGGGTAAAACTCTGTGGACCCACAAACAAATTATGTGAGCAACAGAAAATAATACCCTTATGTGATTGTTGAAAAAAACAAAAAAAATCTATGGGCATTGATATGCTGCTGTAACAGCCTCTGCTGTTCTGGAAACATTTTCCTTAAGATTATACAACCTGGCTGCAGGTGGTTGCCTCCATTTAGCTGCAAGAGCATTCGTAAAATTGGGGCGCTGATATTGTGCAGTAAGGCCTGGCTCGCAGACATGTCCCAGATCATAAAGGTGTTCAGCAGGGTTTGGGTTCAGGGCTCTGAGCAGACTAGTTAAGTTCTCACTGTCCAAGTGGGACACTAAATCATTCCTAAGTATGTCAATCAAAGGTAGACATGTATGGACAGTAGAGTTGGGTCGTTTCCCGGTTTTGCCGGTTCGGTTATGTCTGACAGGCCGAGAGCCAGGAATATGAAGTAGATCACATTTCAGTAGAGGTGGGAGGGGGAAGAGCGGCACATGTTGTGTTTGTTTACTAGAAACTTCATGGTGATGTTTTTTGGGGTGACCGGACGAGACATGGGAGAGTATGTCTCTTCAGAAGAGTAAAACTGCACCAATATGGCAGCATTTTGGATGCAAAGCTGAAGAGCAACGCAGTGTTCTGTTAACAGCTGAACTTTTGTCAAATGCTGAGTTTCTATTTATTTCTGTCGCTTGCTTTGAAAGAACCACAGTGGACGAGGAATGGCTGCGTCATGAAATTTGATATTTATTTCGAACATGTAAAAAAAAAAAAAGACATGAACATACAAGAGGCAGACAGACAAAAAGAAAGTAGTAGCTGTTGTATGGTTACTTTGATTTACACATTCAAAAAAGAGTTGGAGGAAGTATAAACATATTAAATCCCACCCCTTCCCATAAGTCACTGAGATAGATAGATAGATAGATAGATAGATAGATAGATAGATAGATAGATAGATAGATAGATAGATAGATAGATAGAAAGGAAACAGTAATCCCTGTTAACAACTGATGAATGTCAAACCCCTTCTTCAACCCTTTACTTCCTGAATATAATATCTTTGTACCTTATTTTTAAATGGTGTATGAATTACAACAAACTACAACAAAAACCTAAACAAGGTTGCAGCTGGCTTGAGGGAGATCACCAATGGACTGAAAGTTTCTGCTGAGGTAAAGGACCGTTACCTAGACCAGCAGTTCTCAACTGGTCCCCAGTCACGGGGCCCAGATTTCTCCTCAGTCATTACTTCAAGGTCCACACACTTAATACACTGACAGTCATACTTGTGTTTGGCCCTGTTGTCAAGCTAGTTTGCTGTCTCTGTCAAGTTGCTGTCCATTAGCTGCTCACCTGACAGCAATAAAAGTGCTGTGCTAGAGATTGACTGTACTCAAAAATGGAGTGTTTTTTGGTTTTTTTTACAAACTTGACATGTTTGCGAGTCACTCTGCAATCCATTTAGGATGGACCCGCTTTTGGATCACAAACCCACCAGGTGGGAATCACTGAGCTAGGTTGTTTGTTGTTTGCTGTGTTTTATTTTATTTTCGGTAAATGTCACAAAATAAAATCTGTGTTTTCTGTTTAAAAAGTACAAATGTAGCAATAGCGAGTATGCTACTCACCCATATTTAAGTGGTTAAGTCTCCAGTCTGATTTTGAGTGCTGATAGGTAGGCTTACATGGTTTGTTTACGTGACTTAACATATTCAGTGTGGACAGACAGCTCAAAACCAGTTTGAGATTTTGTACACCGGCCGAACCCTAATGGACAGGCATCCCAGGAAAAAGATGGCTTGTCCAACATCCAAGTGGGCATGTACTGCTGTCACTCAGGTCAGACCCAGGTCAAGCTAGAGGGACAATATGCCATCTAGGGTGAGTTGTGTAAGAAACTGATGTCTGAATCACTGATTGCTGTGCTACCATTGTGACCCAGCCTCGAACAACAAAACGGATGCACAAATGGATAAATTGAAGGATGCATGAGCTGACTGATAGGCTCAGTATTCGGAAGCTGATTGATATTTGTTATGCTTTATGTTTGTCTGGTGTCCTAAAAGCACTTATCTCAGTTAGAATGTCTGATAATCAAATGTAAAAGATTTTTTCTTTGTGGCGCTTGCAGAGGCAGCCATGACAGATGAGCAATTCTGTTCTCTGTCAAGTGAGGGGATAATTTCTGCACTGCCAAGAGTTAGACGTAACCTACAATGCCACCTAATCTGTGCCTTATCGTGATAGTTTAACATAAAACCATTGTGGCAAAAAGGTTATTTTTCTTCAGCTTTCAAGCTTTATAGCATATAAAAGTTGTCAGATCTTTTCCCACATAATACAGTCTGCTTCCTCTCTCAAGCCTCAAGCTAAGGAGCATGAAGTCTCAAGAGTGCGAAAGAGATGTCTGCACACATTGTCTTTGCAGTGCCATGTCTTTGGCAAAGGGGCATCCACAGTTTACAAGGCTTGCCTTCAATTTTACTCATCAAACAATGGGTGTGTACACAGCCCATTCAAGGCAGGGAAAATGCAACACAACGTGACATGAACATCAAGCATTCGACCATCTGGGGAGGAAGAGTGCCAAATAATGACTCCTTAGTGATTATGGAAGCACTGTTCCTTTTTCTCTCCTGTCACAACCCCCAAAAATAGTTAATACAGGAGGAATATGTGCGAGTATTGATCTTGCCATGTGCTCCTGTGACAACAGTACAATTCTCCATTCCTGTGTGAAAAGGGAAACAACAACGTCAAGTTTTTTTTAACACGGAGGAAAAAGGAGCTGCCGAATTCAAAGACGTTGATTGATTCCAAACCCCTCCTCCCACCCTTAACTCACTTTCATGCAATTTATTTCCCGCTTGCTTTTGTTGCCGCTATGGCCAGTCTTGTTCCCGACCTCACAAAGGCTCGTCATTAAGATCGAAATCTTCACCACATAAAATTTTATTTGAAATCAATTCAGTGACCTTCACCACGCAAAGGCAAACGCATTGTCAAACGCATCCCGATTTGAGGCACCGCGTTAAACAAGTGTTGCATATCTTGATTAATAAGTCCTCTGAGGGTGATTCAGAGGAGGCTCAAACTTCATCACGTTTTAGGACTTTTGACATAGCAGCCTTTGTAAAGGAGAATTTTGATCAAAATGTCTCCAAATACCTCCTTTTGAGGATTTTCATGTTTTCCCACCTATAGTGCAGATGAATGAATGCACAAATGCACATGACTACAGGGTGGGCCTTTATTCAACTGAATGTACAGTATACAGCCAAGCAAACCATTCTCCTCTGACAGTGTTGCCCCAGGCTCTGTTTCACAGTAGACAGATGGAAGGAAACATCACCACAGCATGTGCAATCGCCTTCATCAAACAACACACAAAGGCTGTTTTAACAGTTACTTCTTGAGAAAGCTTTCCGAGAAAGCAGCATTATGATTTAGGCATCCATCTTAAAAAGGAAACACTGTCAGGTTGATATCTGTTGATGTTCCGCATGTATTTTTGAGTATTTGTAATATTTGTGTTTATTTTGAGCAAAAAGTGACAGATAAAAGTGAGGAGGTGAAACATTTGTTCTTCTTTTGCACTACAAATTGATCTTGCACCGCGCCGACACAGAAAGCAGATGTGTGATGCACATTAAAAAAAACAAAAAACGGAGCAGAACAACAACACGGTACCACTGTTTGTTAATTTACATACGTTGTCATTAACTGACACTTTTCCACCCGTGCTTCATCGTACAGCCATCACATTTAGCTAGCACTATTTATAACACAACATGGCACACATTTTAGCACACAGACCTTGTTACATGTTGTTGATAGGTGATTCATGAATTATTAATTGGCACATCTAAGGACTTATCCTGACTTTATTTTTTTTTTTTTAAATCAGCAGTCATTTTTAACTTTGTTTTTCAGTCAAAATAACTAACCCTCTCATTACCACATTTTTTCATTAAACCCCAAAATTAAATGTTTTAAGGTCATAACTGAGGGAATGTACTTGTGTACATGAGAGAAACAGCGTCCTTACTTGTTAGTGTGCCAAAAGCAATTAGCAGTCTAGCTCCTGTCAAGGACAAACATGACATGACAAAACCACACGGAAGTCAACCCAACCTGTACAATGCTTTAATGCAATTAGTACTTTTCAGACATGAGCACACATTGGAATCAGCTCTCGTGTAACAATAACCTGTACCTTATACACACACACACACACACACACACACACACACACACACACACATGCACATGCACACACACACATTAATTTGCCAGTGGAACATTAGGTGAGGACATGTCAACTGACAATAATGGTGGTTCACAGTGCTGGCTGTGGTCTAATTGGTGTGTTGCAAATGCACGTCACTCAATGTAGGACCCTTCATTAGCCTCAAGAGTTCTGTTCCTTGTGATGAATTCTGCCTCATCCCGCTTTAGCCATGCTTCAACTCCATCTGACAAGATATTATTGACAGTGGTCTTCTCGGCAGAAGAATTCATGTCGACTGGAGGCTGATTGCTTGATTGAGACAAGGAGATGGTTAATGTTTCGTACAAATTGTGCTGAGGGCATTTAAAGATCACGTGCAGGCCTTTGCTAATGATACAAATTAGCATTGCAAAATAAAGCCTTCTCTTAACGTGAACCCACTTAGGACAAAATTATCTGAGGTCCATGATCCGTCATGTGTATTCCGTCATGTTGCGGTGCCACCATTACTGCTACCTGCTGACAGTGACAGCAGCAAAGGTTGGTCATTTTATAAGTTATCTCAGCTAATTGATAAAAAAAAAAAAAACTGGCACATATGTTGACATTATTGACTGTCTGTCAAATAACAGTCAAGTTTTCCATGGTTTAAAAAAAACAAACTCAATGCTCCAGTATCACTGTCAAAAGTCAATCTAAAGAACTTCCACGTAATCGTCAATTTAAGAAACGTTCAGTCTCTCTGTAAATCTAATCACTCGTGGGATGTGATTTAGAACCGAGGAGTACTTTTGCAAAGCATACTTAAAACCAAGATACAGAAACAAATGCCCTGTACTCATTAAACCCAAACTGGGACAAAATTGTACGTGTTCTGTTGGTGATGCCAACTGAATAATGATTACTTTGTGGTCATTAGGTCACCTTAGTTAGAGCAACTAATGTTTTATTTGACAATAACCACAGTTAGTGCATGAGTGAATTGATTCTGTGGGACCACTGCAGTTCCTGGACACCAGCGTTAACTGCCTTGGCTAAGCTTTCTTATTTTAGTTGATGTTACCAGTTGCAAAATCAGTTTTTTCCCCACAAAGATGGAGTTGTCACTACTGTTGGAGCAGCTGGAAACTGCACAGGTCCTTCCCGATGTTGTCAAAGTATAGTTTCATAGAGAGTAAAGGTAGAATAGAAATTGCACACTTCTTAAAACAGCTTGCATACAGATGTGTGTGTATTGTAGGGAGACACCACCGCCAACAATGGAAACTTGTTTACTTCTACTTCCAAGGATTTGTCTATTGTTACCCACTGGAGTGACGCTATCAGCTACTATAGCTGCCTTTCAATCCTCTATTTATCAAGTGCAATCCACTATCTATGCTAAATGTGCAACAGCTTGATGCAGTCTTTTTTTACACTATTTATTTCCAATTTTATGAATGATGATGATGATGATGATTATGTCGTCCGTTTTAATGACTGGTTGGCACCTAATCAGACGTAGCATTCCTAATTTCGTTGTACACTCTTTGTACAATGACAATAAAGGCTTTCTATTCAATTAGGTACTTAACTGACAGAAGCCCCACAATGCTGTTTCTGGGAAAAGTGCTACCATAACACTGTCAGAAGTCAAAGTCTAAAGATGAACGAACTTCCACTTAATGGTCAGTTCAAGTTACTTTCAGTTTCTCTGTAAATCCAGTCACTTCTAGGGTATGACTTGCAACTGTGGACTTCTTTTGCAAAGTATACTTAAACACAAAGTAGACACAAAGTAAACAGTAAATAAATTATATATCTCAAAGTGATGCTTTTTTGCCACTCTGCTGGTTCACAGCAAGAGCAGAGATTATTAATAGTTAAAACTAGAAATCTCATTCTTTTCGTTTGTGGAGACTTCACATATTCTTAATAATGTATAGTACTCAAAGCAATAGTCTGATATGAGTGATCCTGTGATGCCTCGGGATTTGTCTCTCTGTTTTGAGCTGTTTTGCCTCAGACATGACGAATTGTAATCGTCCTGGCTGAAGGCTTTTTCTCCTTCACTATAGTGCTCTGGATGAAACCAGGGTCATGCATGCTGGATATTCATACTGTATGGAAAAGTTCAAATATTATTTGAATCAGGGTATCTTTTTGTCTGCCTTGGGTTTCTACACCATTTCTCTCACATTCTACCTCTGTTGCCAATAAGGCAAAAGCAAATATTGAATTGTCCTCGCTCTGTCCACTCCATCTTTCTCAAATCTTTTTCTTTCTCCAGAGATCCTTGAGAAAGTGGGAGAGAAAGAAACAGACAGAAAGAAATGAGGCAATAGAGATAGTTTCTACTCATTGTGGTAAATCTCAGTGGTTCTTGAAAGTTGCCATGGATACAAACCCAGCCTGTACGGATAAGGGGGAAAAAAATGTTTTGTCAGGATGTGTCCAACTCTTCAAAAATGTCTGCTGTATTTCTCCAGAATATTCTCTGGACATGTTTGCACTGCTCTCTGTCTAAGTGACATTTGTTTTTACTGCTGGACAGATAACTAACACTTTAGGCTCAGATGGTTAAATGTAAAAAAGAGAAATCCATGGCAACATCTGACGGAACAAAAGACCGTGGTGCAGCAGCCACTGGACCGTGGACTCTTTGGACAACTTATGCTGTTTAAGCTAAAAGGATAATACAAAACCACAGAATGGCATGGAATCGAGCACGGTGGGCAGAGAATCTATCATTTCTCAAAACCTTTGTATGTTAATACACGGCGACCTTGCAATTTAGCTCTGCAACCCCTTCCTTCACCAATCCCCTTGCCCAGCTGTGCCTGACTGATAAGGTATATTAGCGAGTGTGCTCTTTCTTCCAATTATTTCTTTTACATGTGTGCACAACAAGTCATGGATTCTGTGGGAGGCCAACAGCAAGCATGATTAAAGGCAATGTTGAGGAAAAAAAAGGTCCATTTGATCATATCTTTAAAAAAACAAAAGCAAGCTTTGCTTTTCTGCATGATTCGCTAAGCAGTGCACCGTTTTGATTTAAAGTGGAAATAGACACTTTCTTTTTTGATTTAACTTGTCATCTTGAAGAAAATGTTGCCTGCAAGATGTAATGGCTATTTAAAAAAAATGACACTACTGGCATTTAGATTGGTTGCTTAAAAACAGGCCTGAACTTACCATCTGGCAAACTGGGAACTTTCCTGGCAAGTCGACACAACTGTCTGTTTTTTGTTTGTTTTGTCTGACCAGCCCATTAAATAGGTATATAGGCCCATTGTTTGTTTTTTCTAGATTGACACTGGGCTTATCCAATCGGATCTTTAAAGCCTTCCCCCCTTGAGCTCGGTCCATCCATCAATCCATTTTCAACTGCTTTTTCGAAGCCGGGTCACAGGGGCAGCAGGCCAAGCAAAGCATTCCAGCTCCTCATGAGGGACCCCGAGATGTTCCCGGGCCAGATGAGACATGTAATCCCTCCAGCGTGTTCTGGGTCTGCCCCGGGGCCTCCTACCAGTAGGACGTACCTCCAACAGGAGGCGCCCGGGAGGCATCCTGATCAGATGCCTGAACCACCTCAACTGACCCCTTTCGACACAAATCAACAGCGGCACTACTCCGCGCTCCCTCCGGGTGTCCAAGCTCTTTACCCTATCTCTAAAGCTGAGCCACCCTTCTGAGAAAACTAATTTCAGCCGCTTGTATCCACAACCTCATTCTTGGGCTCAGTGCCTTGATTAAATATTGCCATGACATTGTTCCGACAGCCCAAAATTTTGAAGCCCCATTAGTCCACAAAATATCCCACTGAACCGAAAACCCATCACTCAGACAGCCTGTTATCCCAGAAACAAAGGCCTGGGCGTCTGAAATCCTGTTCCACCAAAAATACACACTTCCAGCAGTTAGTTTCAGTTTCCCAGCAGTATTTGAACAACTGGTACCAGATGTTTTTCACCAAACTGTTTCTGCTTTTTTCAGCAGCTTTTGTGCCACCGAAAGTGGGTGTTATGAACCAAAACATGAGCTTTTTTTTTTTTTTTTTTTTTGTAACCATAACTAAGTGGTTTTTGTGCCTAAACTTAATCACACATGCACCACAGCGAAACATAAAGTTGCAGTTTGGTGTGGTTTAAAGAAAAGTACAATGCAAATGTTTTTCTAACTACAGGGAGTGTGTATTTTCACAGAAACAGGACTTTGGAGCAATGGGCGTTTGTTTTTGGGATACCAGGCTGTCTGAGAAATGGGCTTTCCGTCCAATTTTACGGACTAAAAGGGCTTTGTAATTTTGGACTGTCGGAACAATGGGCAATCCCTAATTAAACAGCCCATTTGCCAAAACTGAGGGCCAATATGGATGATAGAAAACCCCAAGGGAGGTGCAGAGAAATTGCAAGCCACAAAACACTTGTGACCCGGATTTTTCAGACTCTTTTAACAACCTGCTGCTCAGAGAAGACTCAGTCAGCAGCTTTTTCGGTAGCAGCACAGTGGCTTTGTCTCTACCTGTCCTGTCATGCCCTGTGCACGGAGGCAGAATTTAGTAATTTGGTTACGGGACGGGCATCACCAGGTCATTTTGTCGCAAGGCTGTCGTAATGTAAGCCTATGTTCTCATCCCATTTGTTGTATTTGACTGTTCAGACTGAAGATTCAGTCAAAAGTTTTATAACTGTCTAAAGTTGATATTTTACATTCATAATCCATGTAAGGGGAAAAAATAATCGTACATTCCCCAATTTTGATATAACATCACACGTGAAAGCGCAACGAGCAGTTGATGTTTCAAAAACGTAACTTTGAAGAGTCAACTCGCAAAAAAAAATCAGCAAGTGGACCTTTAAGCTAATCTTCTGCTCTGGTTAAGCTGCTGCAACATTATAACTGAGGATTTCTTGCCATGAATAATCAATCAAGGGTAAAACAGTAATCTCCACCAGTGTCAGACAGGTTTTACACACATAAATAGCTATATTTCAGTTTGTTGAATTATAACAGTCCACTGATGCATCCTACGAGATTTGACACACTGTATGTAGGAGACTTTAGAAAAGCCAAAAGTTTCCTCTGAAAGTTTTTTTTCCAAGTTTTTCAGAATAGACCTGGCCACAGCATCACACAGGCGGAGTTTGGTGCTTTCTGACAGATAATAGAGCTTTTTGGCAGTCAGACTCTTTAAAGAAGTCCATGAGAAACCCTCTGAGACTAACAGTAAAATTAAGAAAACACATTGTTGTATGCTGGCTTTTCTCGCTGGAGAAATAAACATAGCTTCGCAATTTTCTAAGCAGTTGCTTTTAAACTAAAATATTATTTAGTCTAATCCACACAAAAAAAAATAAAAAATTGTCATCCGGCCCTACCCCTGCCCCCTGGTCTTCAGGGATGAGTGTTGTGACATGAAATAATGTGGAGGGAAATGTTGAACAGGTGAAGATTGCTGTTTATGAAACCTTGCCAGAGGCTAAACTTGTTAAAATGCAAAGTTAGAGCCATTTGTTGTATGAGGTGACGGCAAGGGGACAAGGGTAATCAGCTGTAACATAGCGGCGGTGATGATCTGACCTTTGCGTGACCATAACCCTTTATGACCCCCGTAAAACCACCTGCTGGATCCCCCTGCAGGGTACGTGGGGACAGATATACCTATTCAGTTAGCGGCAGCAGGAATGTGACAGCTTGATGGTTTGTGATCAGGGATTTTTGAGCCAATCGATATGTTGCATTGATGCCTGTCTGACATTGTGCCCTTCAGCCGCCAGCAGATTTGTTAATGCTCCATCTCAGTGGCTTTTATGGTCCAAATTACACGCTGTTAACCAACATTTAGCACTTTGCTGATACAAATATCTGATTTTAATGAGGCACCTTGACATTTTTTATACAGCGACATTCCCCTCAATTTCCTAGGTAGTACTTTGTTGCCTTTTTTTTTTTTTTTTTTTAATTATTTCTTGCATTTCAAGTGTTGAAGAGTTCAGCTGAGCTGCCATTGGCTCACACATCACAGGAATTATCTGACACCATTTTATACATGGAAACTATGGAAACTGTGAACAAACCCATTATCGCACTAATTTCTCTTCTCATCCCTGATAAGAGCTCTGCCACGGCCTGTTGACACTCTCGGGAATGTCTGAAAAGAATTTGAACCTCATCATTATTCAGAGGTGCCGATGATACAGTAGACCTAATTGGAAATGAAAAGCAGAACCAAAGCTCGGTATAAAAGTGAACAGTGCCCCCCTCTTGCTTTCAGGCGGATTTCTGGAGCACTGTGGCTACTGCAAACAGCAGAGGCATCTGTGGTCCACACACACATATACCCCGCCATCCACCTACATCTCTCAGTGCAAGCATCTCTCCAACGCAGTGCGGCTTTAAGAGGACCGGGGCTCTTAAATCTGCGCTTGGCTCCTCCTTCCGCCATGATGTCAGTCGGAGGGAGAGCGAGAGGGAGAGAGGTGGGCAGTATTGAGGAACTGAGTTCATACAATACTACTGAGACATCTACAGCTTAGCAGACAGATACGGTGAACCGCCTATCCCGGCTCCTGTAAGTGATGCTGCACTGAGGCACACTTTGATCCAACTCCATTGGGGGGCGATGCGCTCTCTGCATCCCTCCTTCAAGAGTTTTTTTGGGGAGCGTGCACAACCTCGAATCAGTCAAAACAAGTGGTTATAAAATAAATTAGCTGTAAGCTGTCAGTTTTTCATCTGAAGTCCTTTTTTTTCTTGCGCTCTTGGATTCAAGTTTTACGCGCGGGTCAAGACGCCTTTTTGTAACGCACACGTGTAAGTTTGGTGCCAGCTGATTTTAAGCTGGTAAAATAAAGTAGGAATTGCCAGGCACGGTAGGCTAGGGATGCAAAGTTAATGTAAAAACACAGCTTGGATCAATGCGTATCTCCGGCCGTGGGATTGCGAGCCCAAGACACCCGAAGAGGAATTACAGCGTCCTTTTCAAAAGTTGATCGCTGTGCATGATTATTTTTCTCTCCTGCACATGAGGACCACAGCTTTTTTTAGCGCATGGATAAGTTTTGGTAGTGGATAACATTTTTTTTTCTTTCTTTCTACTTGCATTGCGTTTTGCTGCCGCTTCTGATGAGGATCCTTTCCCCCCCACTTCAGTTTAATTCATGGCACTTCTTTTTTTTTGTAAATCAGTGATGTCTCCACGCGACGGTACTCACGGTTGATTTTCCATCCTGTTCGAGCGGAAAAGGTAAGCTCTGCTCCCCAATCATGACTTTACTGTTGACATCCAAATGTTTTTGACTTGAGTGGTCTGTGAGCAGATGACTGGTCTGTATCCTGAGCGCATTCAGTCACGCTGGAGAAGCGCCCAGCAGCCTAATTTATGTGCTCCGTATAAAATCAAATTGATGTCTCAATAGCGAGGATCTGCGCTATATTTACAATCTGAGAGCCGCATGAGCCGGGCGAAAATTTACTGATAGCCTACGAGGCAGTTGGATAAATCAGTGGGTTGCGATTGTGGGTCATTTTGATGTTCCGTGGGTTTTCCTAGAGCTGCTCCAAAGATATAACAGGCGTCCCCGCGCACCTGATGTAAATAGAAATTATCCACGGACACGGTGCATCGTGGAGAATCTAGGCTGAGTTGTCGCATTATGAATATAGGCTACTGCGCGGTTGGTCACGACTTCGGGCGTTATTTAGTCTTGCTCAGAAAACACTGATCGCTACACAGATAGGCCTACTTTCCAAGAGCATCCAACTGCAGGGACTTGTCAGTGCAAGGTTGGCCGCTAAGCTCGGTGCGTGGGTGCGCGGTAACAGCGCGCTCCTGGTCAAGCGGTTCAGCTGTCACAGACCATAACCTCAGGGGCAATCAGTCTGCTCACAATCACACTCTAGGAAAATAAATAAATAAATACACCCTTGTTTTCTACTAGGAGTAGTTGAAATAGTCACGATGTAAATCCCCGTTGGCCTGGAGATTAACCGCCACAGTTGGTTGTTTGGGTTCCTATACCTGCTCAATATGCGATAGATTAATACTGGGCCTGTTTTGTTTTTTTGTTTTTTTATAAAGGGTCCCATAAGGCCTACTGAACCCAATATTTGCTGGAGAATTAAATCAAATGGTAATGTGAAGCTTCCCAAGGTGAGCAGCATATTTTGGCTGTAGGCTGAGGCGTTTATATTAAAAGAAGAGCCAGTGAGTAAATGGGAGCAGGCTAAGTATTTGTTTGACTTGAAAATTGCAATATAAAACCATCTGCTGGTTGCACATCCGCAATTCAAATTCACCAGCAGCCACAGAGCAATTGATCACAGTCTGCAACAGCCCTGATATATTGTATGTGCTGCAACCATATCTCCCAATCATTTTTATTCCTCTGATAAATTTAAAACAGGCTGGTGGCTGCAGACTGATGAGTCTGGGCGTTGTTAACTTGTCAGGAGGCTGTGTGTGTGTGTGTGTGTGTGTTCGAAAGAGTTCATAGAGGAGCTAATTTGTAGTCTCGGAGATGCTCCCCAGGTGTCAAAGATGGTGTTTTTGCTTTTCATCTTACAGTGTGTGTGTTCAAGCTGCTTTAAAATCTCTGCCTCCACAGTCACATATAGTCTGTATAAAGAGTTTGTCCACCCTGTAAGGCTAAGTAGCTCTCTGATATTCGCCATGTAGTGTCCTTCTCACTTTCAGTAAAGCATAATATACTAAATATGACCACTCACAGTGAATTTGCCTTGTTCAGAATTCATGATGGCGTCCACAGCTCAAAAGTCACCTGAAATACAGCCACTTTGAAATATAGGAAAATGTTCTTTCACATGTTTTGACCTTGTTTCTTCAGTAACATCAAAAAAAAAATTCTACTAAAGCAATTATTCAATAGATAAATATAGTTTTATAAGAGTTTTATTTTGTTAATTAACTGCATGGTGTTTATGATAATTTATCTACTTGCATTTTGTCACATTTTCATTAAACATAATGGATTTTAAAGTCAAAGTTTAGCATTGAAAGATGATGTAAAGCTACAGCGAAACGATCACACTTATATTTGGCGTCAGGATTACATTTACATGTATGGACTGCCCTCTTGAGGTCCATGATTACAAGGTTGTAAATTAGTTTGTCATTTAGCTAATGCAGGAGGGTAAGAAATATTACCTAGCAACCATTTAATTACCCAAGTAGTACAGCTCTCCATAATCCGAGTCTATCTAAGAATTAACAAACTGATTGAAATGTGAAAAGCCACTGGGTTATGCAGCTTAACAGCATTGCCAGATTTTTTATGCAAACACTGTGCTGCAAATTACGTGTCAGAATTTCTGATAGATCAGCGTCTTTTCCTTTTGCATTGATACGAGATGGTGTGATGTGCAAATCCCAGTGATATTTGAACTCGACTGTATTGTACATCTTTTGTCAGTATTAAATCTACTGTTAACATTGTCAACGTGGCCGTTTATGTCAAACATCATTCTCCCGCACTTTCTCACTTTCCAGCACGACTCAGGTAATATAGTCATTGTTGAAGTTTCCCAAGAGAAAACAACTTTTATTCCTCCACCGTGTAAAGAGAATTGTTCTGGCTGTGTGGACTAAAAAAGAACTGACTGATCTTGACAGAAACCTGGTCTGTCAGGCTGTCAGCGATCCTTAAAGCTGGTAAAAGAGAAAAAGCCCAAGACAATCAAAAGTATTACTTCTACCAATGCCCTCTTTTGAAAATCTCTTTGGATCCAAAGGCAATATTGATAGATACAACAGTGGTGGAAACCTGCCTTTGACAGTTAAAGGACTCCAAATGTCTTGGTTCCCAGCCTCAGACTAACTCCACTCAAAGTTTCCAGTTGAGGGTATCTTTAGGGGTGAAAGTAGGGGGGGGTGACAGTAGCTGTATGTCTTCCCCTCTCAGTGCTACCTTCAGCGGATGCAAACACCAGGAAGGCCTGTCCATCACGCTGTTGTGTAAAGTGATCCCGGGCCGGCTTGCTCCTCTTCACTCTGTGTCTCCCAAGAGGGAGGCTTGAGTTTGCCTACTGGATTCAACCTGCTGTCTGGGGCTCAAAATAGCATTTCAGGAGACTAGTGAAATGTAAGCAAAGGAGACACTCTGACTGACACCTAGGATTTCTTTCTCCCTCCCTCTTACTTTTTTTTCCCTCCAGCACAATTCCTTCTCTCACCTAGCCCTATCCCTCATGGACAGGCTTATAAAGAGTTGTGACAAGTGGAACGCCATGCAAATGTTGGGAAAAATCCTGCTTACGAGAAAATAACCTGCAGTGAGTTAATAGAATAAGAGGAGTAAACAAGTTTGGCTGCAGAATGTTGAAGGGCAACATGTGGCTTTTGCTTGTAAAATATCCTAATTTAAGCCTTTTAGTTTCATGTAGGAAGAGACATATCGCCATATATTGTATTTATATACTACAGATATTACCCCTGTTACTAAAATACAGTGTCTTATCACCACATTAGCATTGCTAGGATGTCCTTTTTGTTACTAGATTTGTACTCCTGCATGTACTCTGAGTCAAAAACATACTACGCCCCTTCATCCTGCGGAACGTTATTGTCACTTACAAGGGAGAGGGAATCTAGATCATGCTTTGATCTTTTCTGTTTTTTCACTTGGGCGAATCACATCCCATTTAAGGATGTAATTTAAACTTCATTATGCGTTGTGCGAGCTCAGCCTTGGACTGCCTGGCGATCATCACAGTAAAGCAATCGCTGCTCACTCTCGGAAAGATGCACACTTCAAAGTAAAGTGTGTCACACTTACTAATGGGATATATCTCATCAATATTTTGACATGACAGTATCACACCGCCTGCGCTATACGTGTATCACCCTCACACTGATCAATGTCAGCCATGTTTTTTCCTGTCCAACTGCTCTTTAATGAGTCTCATGTGACTGCTTTATGAAATGTGTGAAAAGAAATCTGTCTTTACAGGCTGCATGAATGCCTTGCAATTGTTGCTGATTCAAAACCAGCTTAATTAAATTCTTATTTTTAATCAATTCCCCTTTGTCGGTAGGCCGAGAGCTTCAATGGCTACGAACGCTGTTGCCTTGCCAATTTAGAGGACCCCTGTAGAGCAGTTTAGGTAGTCATACCTTTTCTACAGGATATTGTTTGACTCATGTAAATGGATGGAAATTTCATAAAGTAGGGAATATTACACTTCCCAGAGAGCTATTTGTGGTCCCTTGTTACTGCGGGTATGTATGCATTTTCAGCACCAGCTGCACATCGTTCCTGAGATGGCTGTCATGCACTCCTGCCATACATTGAAGGAAATGGACATTTGATTCCAAGGCTGTTGCCTTTATGAATGCAAACCAATATCTCGAAGAAAATCGTGCAGTTGATAAACACTCAGTGAGGGCTGGTGGACCTAAATACACAGTGGGATATGAGCAATGAAATTATATTAGTCGTTACAAATATTGCGCTGGAATACACATGGGGAAGGAAGGAATATTATGAGAAGTAAACATAGCTGTGCGTTGGTGGCTTTACCCTGATACGTCACTGCGCACTAAAACACTTTAATAATGGTATTCTGTTGTTCCACTGGAAAAAAAATCTACTGAACATGGATATGCCTTGATAATTATACCGCAATACCACCACTGCAATGCCAAAAGGCAATTAAAGCCTGTGTGGCCAAGCGTTTGTGTGATTGTGGTGGAAATGATAGGATTTCATTTATTAAAGATATCCAAGAATGGATTAAATGAATGAATAAGTCCAAATGTGAGCTAGCGAACCACATGAAGTAACTCCCCTAATAACTTACTAAATATGCTACTAATTAACTGGTGGAAAGCAGTCAATATTTCATGCTAGCATATACTGGCAGGGAAGGCATTGCAGAGTATGACTCCTTCATCATCTTCCAATGACCTACTTGGGTTTTGGCAAATGGGGTTCTTGCCCTTTGGCAAGCTTTTGCACATATAAAACGGTTAAAGATCTTTGTAGAACAACAGCATCAAAGTGGCAACCAACACAAGAGCATTTATTAATGAATAATGTCCTGTGATGGTAAACTCATCTGCACTGCATTTTCAGTTCAGGGGGTTTATCATTAGGCATCATTAAGCACAAACAGTAAACTGAATGCTGTTCAAATTTGTTGTTGGAGAAAAACACATTCGTCAGGATGTAATGAAGTTATGATTAAATTTCACTAATTTGACTGATGGCGGCTCCCACAATAAATAATTTCACATTGTTGTCTCCTTCCACTGCAGATACTGTAAACACTGCTCTTATCTTACTGTGTATGTTTACACACATGGGCGTTCATGAAATATTTGAGAGCTCGATTGTTTACATTCAGAGCAAATGAGGTTTTCCATTAATAGCTGCTGTCAAGCGGTACTACACCAAGTCTGTGTGTGTGTATGTGTGTGTGTGTGTGTGTGTGTGTGTGTGTGTGTGTGTGTGTGTGTGTGTGTG
This sequence comes from Epinephelus awoara, assembly GCA_035609425.1. Lineage (NCBI taxonomy): Eukaryota > Metazoa > Chordata > Actinopteri > Perciformes > Serranidae > Epinephelus > Epinephelus awoara. The sequence continues at coordinate 24,950,223 of CM069299.1, read as the reverse complement.
TGTGGAGGCACTGATGCTTAGGTCTGGATGTGAGGTGCAGTATATGAAGACACCGCTGCACCATATTGACTCAAATATGAGTTAAGTTTTTTCTCTTCATCCCATTTTTCCATGCGCGGTAGTTTGTGAACAAGCTTTCAAAGAAAACAATTTTGTCGCAACACTGAACCCAACTGCTTTCTTACTTCTCAATAAAAATATGAAATGGTTCATTACAGCGATGAAATGGATTGATGGAATACGTGAACTACTAACCTTTACGTGTCCGCTTGCTCAATGGATGTCATCAAAGGTTAATTGTGTAAAACCGCCGTTAATTTGCTCTCAAAGACACGCGAAGGATGTGGGCTCATAACTAGTTAGGATGAATAGGTCAAGTTGAAAACTCTCCGTGAGGGAAAATAGTACTAATTACAGCCGAACTTGAATGCCGTGTAATTTTGCTCACTGACACTGTGTGTTCTGTCTCTTTCTCCTCCTTTCCTTTTTTCCTCCTCCTCTCTGTCTCGCCTCTCTTGTGGCAGAGTTGCTGCTGTAGAAAGTGAAGCTCCCGTCCACTCTTGAGTATGGACTTAGCAAGTCAGGCTCATGCGCTGGTGGTCTTGCTCACCTGTGTGGTCGTGCTATGCCGGGCCCAGGAGAGGGACTACACGGTGAAGGAGGAGCAGCCGGAGAACGTCCGCATCGGGAACCTGCGCAAGGACCTGGACCTCAACCTGGATCCCAGCATCAGGCTATCCTCACCGCTGCAGTTCAAGCCTGTGTACAAGACAGGTGACGTGCCTTTGGTGAGGGTGGAGGCCAACACGGGGGAGATCTTTACCACCAATCACAGAATCGACCGGGAGAAGCTGTGTTCAGGGGTCTTCGCTGAGAAACGCTGCTACTATGAGATTGAGGTGGCCGTGCTGCCGGATGAGATCTTCCGGTTGGTCAAGATCCGCTTCCTGATCGAGGATGTAAATGACAACGCGCCCCTTTTCCAGTCCACTGTAATAAACATCTCCATCCCAGAGAACACAGCCATCAACACCCGATACCCGGTGCCCTCAGCGTTTGACCCTGATGTAGGGATCAATGGAATTCAACACTATGAACTGGTCAAGGTGAGGCCCACTCCTGTTCACACTTACTCACCCACACACACACGGAAAATCAAAATGAATAGATGTGATGTTACAGGATGCCCTTAGTTCCTCTTAATTTTCATAGAGGAAGTATTAAAAAACACATTTTTATAAATCAGCAGAGGTTAAAAGAAAACTTAGTGTTGATATGAAACATGTTTCTAAAGGTGCTTTTGGTTAATTTATGAATATTGATTTTGTTTATCTACATTAGAATGTTATCACTCAATTGAATGGGCGTCATCAGTGGTTATCAGTTTCATAGATAAAGATTAAAAGGAGCCTGCTACACCTACCATTATGTACAGAAGGCCGTTATCAGCCTAATAAATGATGGTTATCTATTGTTTTTCTTTCAGCTGTGTTAGGTTTAGGCACCAATACACAGTGTTTAGGATTACGTCATGTGCTGTCTCTCAGTTCATCGTCTTTCACACTTACACTTGCTATTTTAAGGGCATCCACAGTGACAAGTACAGCAAAATGCAGAGCACTATCAGTGTCCAGATGGTGCACTCATAACAGTCAAGTGTGGAGCGTTGGACACTTCTGACCCTAAATGTTCGACATCTTGGCTACGTAGCAGAAGGGGAGGGACCACCAAACCTGTGAGAATTGCAGCCAAGAAAGCTGTTGCAATTGCTGTTGCTTCGGTGACCAAGCAAGCCAGCAGATATTTAGGCATGCGATAGTCGCAGTCTAATATTGGCAGTGCTGCTCTGTCCAGTTGCAATTTTCCATTAGAAAGAAGAAGAAGTAACACTACCCAAAATTCATGCATTACGTCAGTGTCGTACACAATGTACGACATGGAAGTGTACGACAGGAAGTATCTGAATTAAAACGCATCAGGGGACTGTGTTAAAATAAGTGCGTTTGTTACATAATGTGACGTGATGCGACACATATACAGACATCGGTTAAAATAAGGCAACACTGACTTTTGGTTTCACACAGGACACAAAGCTTGGTCTCCTGGGTGAAAGTCCTGTGTTTGTTTGACCTATCCACCACCCCAGCCTCCACTGTATGCTGGCTTTCTCGTTCTTTTTGCTAACAATGCGTCACCTGACCTTCTCTTTTGTTGCCGTCATGACTACACCTACTAGAGGTCACGACTTAATGATAAATAAGGCAGCTTCAGGGGCTGATAAGTCTTCTGAACCTACGAGTAGGCGTAGCAGGTCCCTTGTTACCCATATCTATGAGGCTGATACAGTGCCTCGAGTGCATGCCAATCATGGTTCCTATATATCCTTTGTTTTATTTGATGTTTGCTGGATTGTCAGCTGTAATTAGATGATTAATAATTAAAAAACAATGTCATGTCTAAACTAAAAGCCATCTTGTTGAAATTAATATAGTTCAATAGTGGATGAGTGAAAGATATTGATAATGAAAGATAAGGGCATGAAGCCTCATGTTACTGGTACAGTCTTCAAGTTACTGGTTCGCCTCATGGATTCAATAGATTCAAAAGCTCTTAGCAGCATAAGTAGGCTTTTTGAAAATCCAAGTTCAGAACATTACTCTGATAAACCAAAGACCACTTGGAGGAACATTACAAGGGATGAAATGGGAAAGAACATGTAAAATGAATTGTCTTTTCATATAACCATATGGATGACTGTCTCCATTGCAAGCGAAATATTAGTAAGCACACACATTATTGATGGATCTCTGACACACTGCTATGCCTGCAGCCTGCCACCTGTCTGGAATCAGGCCTGTTTGGCTGACTATTTTTAATCAGTGAGTCCTTACGATATTTTCTTTCTTTAGATGTTTAATCCCACGTGGTTCTCATGTGTGATTCAGACTGTGCATATAGCTGCTCCTGTAAACCTGCTGTAGAGCTGTAGTGCTGTGGTGTGTATCCATATCGGAAATTAATTTTGACGCATTGAAAATATGACCTACTTTTTCATAAAGTGGAATATGTCATGAAGCCTACAATGTTTTATACCAGTCATTAATATTTCCATATGCTTTATTTCATTATGAGGAAAGGCTATAAAAGAAGTTTTCAGCGTGTACAGTAATATCACAGAACGCGCCGTAGAAAGTGCACACACAGCATATCCCGCTCGTCCAATTTACAGCAACAGGTTACATGCGCTGAACATGGTAGATTTAAGCAAGTGAGAAGGAGAGCACTGTATTATGTTAATAGGTGTCTCATGCAGAACTAGGAAAAGCTTTTCTTCATCATCTAATTGATGCGTTATTAAACTGCAGTGCAGTATTCTCGGTTGCCTAATGGAGTCAGCCCTAAATCCAGAAATGTAGGATAATATCATGCATTCTTCATTTATAGTCTAGACAACACTCTATGCTTTGTGGATAGATGAATATTGGAGATGACATGAGCTTTTACAAATGAAGTGTAATTAAGGAGGGAGATGCAAGCACTCTGGAGGAAACCCTAAACATAATAAATAAAGAAAGGTTAGAGGATTTTGAGAGCATGGTGCGAGACAGAAATGACAAGTCCATCTTGGAGTCTCAGATGAAGTTAACACTGGGTTTGGAATGAACAGAATCATTGCTGTCCGCATCTGCCTTGAATACCAATTTGCATTTTTAAAGAGTCCCACTGCCAAGGCCTCTCCAGCGCAATGTCCTGAATTGTTCATGCCTGGAAAATCACCAACCAAATGTTCTGCTCATTATGATGATCATCTGCAATCATTTTCTTTGCCCTTTTCACAATATAAAGCTTTCTAAAACCCTCGCCTAGACCGTGGTTGTATTATCTTTTGCAGGAAATTCTTCTAAGAGCATCCTCAGCACTGCGTCCCTGATTCACTTCTTCTCATTATATTCTCATTGTACTCGAGATTAATTTCCTTGTGTTCCAGGTTCCATATGAGTAAAACACAGGGAGAGACATTAAAGGAGCCAGAAACGTGTTCAACCTTTAGTATCTTTTATTTCAGAAGAGCAGAAAGCCAAGGGTTTAGTGGGGAAGGAATGTGCAAGCATTTCCTAGAATAGCTCTTGGCCGCTAAGCCACCCTTGGACTATCTTTGTATGGTCCTGTGAGATTTGTCTCAGAAGCTCCCTCAGAATGATAGTTTGCCCAGTTTCCTTGTGTTGTGCAAAGCATGGCGCCGAAATTGCTACCATTGTGTGGCACAGTGAGTCACACTCAATGGTCCACCACTCCACATGGAGCATGCCCAAATTGTCAACATACAAAAAAAAAATAAATAAAAAGAAACATGGTCGCTTCTTTTTGTACAACTTTGTCCTTTTCCAAAAGCTAAGAGGGACAACGGGTAATTTCTTCCGACACAATGCTCCAGCGCCGCACATAATGGTTGGTAATCACACTCTGAGTGAAACTCTGCCATCAGTGTAGTGCAGCGGTGTGTTACGTCACCTGAAATGCAGAGAGGCCGTCCTAAGAAATGGTCAAGGTCAGAGAAAGCAATCACATGCATGGATGGAGGAGGATCTCCCATGAAAGCAGATTTGATCACTTTACGTATTCACGGGATAACTCAGAGGCCAACATGGCAACATACTCAAGACTAAATGAGATTCTGCTGTTGGTTTTGCTCTGGACTTTGGCTGTTCACAAACACTGGCCGCTTTCCTTATTCCAGCGGTGTATGACTCTGCAGCATCACACACCACATTAATCCAAGTTGCATCTATGTCAGCATCTTCAGACACATTTAAGGTGGGCGTCTTGTTCAAGTCATTTCATGTAGATCAGTGTTCTGCTGCTGGCTGGGCTCTGCCTCACTTGATAAAGTGGATGATGAAGTGGGTGTCGGTATTTTGGTTGGGCAGTCTGAAGGGCTCTTAGACTTAACCTTTTGCCACCTACCTAGCTTTCTCCTCGCAACATTCCTATCTGAAATATACCTAAGACTTTCGAGTGGATGGAGTGGTCTTTTTGCTGGTACTCCAAGTCTGGGCTTGAATAATTTTATTCCTAAACTGATTCTAACTTTGCATTTGAAGATGCAAAATTTATTCAAGCTCCATTCCCAAGTAGCAAGAAACATTTGATTAATGCATCGCATGCTGCCTATAGGCAGTGAATAGGAGTTTTGGGCAGAGAGCTCACTGTCGAGCATTTCCAGTTTTCATTAGCATCCTATTTTGACACATTATCCTCTTCTAGGGGTTGACAAAAAGAGACAAACAATTCCCAGCTTCTTTTGTCTTAATTATATGCATGAGATCATGGCCAGGGGCAAAAGTGGATGAGGGATGGAGGGAAAGAATGAGGGAGGAATGAGAGAGAGAGAGACAGAGAGAGGCTGAGCTTCTATCAGCATTATAAAGAGGTGCTATAGCTTGTGATGAATAGCCCTCCCCAGTTAGCCCTATCCATGGGCATCACCGTGACTAGAGTCCTCCTGATATATTCACAGCCCAATCTCAGTCTCCTCTTAGTTTTAATAAGGTCATCAACTTGACTGAAAGATGCATCCACTGATAATCTGAGGCGCTGTCTGCAGAAAGGGGGTTCAGAGTCATCCTTCCCTCATCATCAGCCACCTCTGCTTCTGTCAGTATCCCTCAATCATTTCCATTTGAATTAGCCAACTCTGATTAGATTGTGTGCCGCACACATCCCACGTATACAGTGCCCCCGATCCCTCCCTGATCCACCGCAGAGCAGGGACCCCATAATGTGGAGTGAATGGCAAGTCATCAAAGTTCAAGAAGACATGCACCTGTACAGTATATGTGTAGCGAAAGAGTGAGGCATGGTATAATGTGCACACTTAGCCGTTTAGAGAGCTTTGTCCTTCTCGCTCAGCCTTAGGGTTTCCAGTGAGTGATTCATGCAAGTATTTGGCCTTTTCTTAGCCTGCCCTAGATCTTATCGCAATCCACCAGACTAATTCTGCATTCAGGAGGATGCACAGCCTGAGAGATAGCTCCCTTCAACTTATTGAAATGCGCTGAGTGCTGTCTTGTCAGTTGTAAAATTGTGTGAAACCAAGACAAAAGCATAGAGGAAATGCTGGCTCATAAATCATTGTGCAGCATTCCCTTTGACACATCCTAACTCAACATCCTACTATTAAATCAGGCTTTGCCAAATATCAGTGTGCAGATACTCAGCTACTGTGCCGAATCTGTGAACTATTCAAACAACTGGGGATTGAGGAGCTCTGTGCGGATGGAGTAGTGCTTAGCAATAGAGCCCCCAGAATGTTGTCTTGGACCTTTCAGTTATGACAGAAATAGTTCTTCCATGTGCATAAAGATGCAGCACAGTTCATCCATAAGGCCGCTTCTCGACATTTCCATATATCGTCCCATATACCATGTCTGCGTTTCCCTATGTGATTTTTGCTTGCCAGAAGGATCACAAAATAAGGTCTGAAAGATCATTGCTGCAGCGTTGGCTGGTTTAAGTAGTTCTGTCAATCACTGACATGTTGACAACATTCCCTCGGCAAGCAGTTTTTCAGAGTACATAATAATTTACATGCTGCAGCTGCACGTTTCCTTGTGTCGGCTACAACACTGTGCTGGCACGAGGACGGTTCTAGATTTTAAAACCTTCTGAGGACTCTTGTGCTCACAATTTGGTTGAAATGTTCCTCCCTTGAACGAGGAGAATGTATATATCTTAATCTCATTTGATAGCTGTGCCTAGACAGAGTAATCTCTTCCAACATTATGTGCAGCATGAAGCTTATCTCTTTAAAGAGGATGCTTTTTCTTGTTTTACCATGAAACTGCTTCTGACTGAAAGAGCTTCAAAGGGCTTCTTTGTTTCATAATGTGCATGCAGCTCATTCATGGGCTTGATCTTCCTCTTATTTCCTCCCCCTGCTCTCTCTCTTTCTCTCCGTTTCTATCACTTGTCTCCCTCTCTCCTTCCCTTCCTTTCCTTCCTCTCTCGTCTAATTTGAAAACATTTATGGATCCATACTCTACCCCATCTCAAATTGTAAATATTAGTGCTAGTTTTTTTAGGTGGAAGGCAATTACTCTTAACAGCCAGTGCCAGTTCCTCCGGTTTCTCATGGGGATTACTTATGCATTTGTTTTCATTTTCCTCCGGCTTTACTTTTGCCTAGATTTAGCCCTTCTTGAGCAAAAAGCCCTCCTAATATGCAGGGTTTTCACTCCCTTCTCTTAATCTGTGGTGATCTGGTCTTGCAGTGTATTTAAAATGGTAGCTCATTGTTGTATCTCCCTTTCCAGCTTTCTCCCTCCCATTATGAATTTGAAATGCTGCAATGCTGCCTCCTCTATTCTAACTTGACACAAGATAGGAAGGTAGAGTGAAATCTCATTTGAAAGCAGAAAAAAAAAGGAGGTAAATGAATTCCTTTGGGCGGCTGTTACTAGGAGAGGTGGATGGACTAGATTTACTACAATGATTGGTCATATTTTTAAAAGGCTTAATAAACTGATATGACCTGTGTTTCTGGGGGGAGTGTTGCACAGTGTATGTAGAGAATGAGTAAAAACCAGCTGATGATGAGCATGTTTGAGAATGCTTTTGATTAACGGGTGCCCAACTGAGATGAGCAGAACTGAGCCAAAACCAGCTGCCTTGTTTAAAAATGTCCCGGGCCGTTTAATTTGCTCTTGACATTCATCACTGCCTAAGAGCCTGATCCTTAGAAGGGTTACAAATAAACTGGAGTAACCTAAGGAAATACCTTGACAAGCTGTTTAGCTTTCTAAGACAGTTGACAGATCTAAAATCTAAGAATAATTCTACGCAATCTGTAATCTGAACTACAGAGATCTGTACCTGTCTTTGTTATTATCCAAGTGAAAATGTCATATTGTTAGAAATGGTAATATATGTCAGTTATAGTTGTATAGTTTGCACAGCATATGGCACCCTCTAAACTTAGACCCTGAAGCCATATGAAAAATAATCCAGTAGTCTTTCATAGGAGGAGATTAATGCCATTTTGTCAAACCTGTCCTTCACCGATATATCTCCTTAAGTTTTCCAGTGTCACAGCACTATCCTACACCATGAGATTTGGTGAGTGTTAGGCCCACTTCCTTTTGGCAGCACACGTAATAGACAAAGCATTCATGTCTGTACGAGTGCAGAGGACATCACTGCATTGGGGTCCAATAAATCCTGTTGATGAATTTATAATCAATCAGACATGTTTGCATTTCATTTGTTTGTTTGTTTTGCTGGTTTGTTTGAAAAATCCATATAAACAAAAGATAATTACAAAAAAAAGGCATATCTGCAGATGTACCTGTAGGCAGTGGGAAAAGGTTATGGTACTTGAAGAGTTCTGGTCTGTCCTATTAAAGTCTATTTGTAGTCCAATTAGTATCGACCAATCATGCAACAGGTAAACAGTCCATGTTGAGAGCAGAAAAAGGCAGAACCCATCAGCCGAAATGCAATCTCGTAACCCACTGGCTATCATTTGCTGAGGATTAAGCGTTTAATTAGCTTTCCTAAAAATGTATCTGCATTAATATCTGTTTATAGAGATTAGCCAAAATGACCAGCACATGGAAGAGAAAGTCTTGGCCCAGATATCTGCTGACTACAGCAGAACCCTCGAAATATTGGTCGTTGCCCCCAGAGGCTTATTGTCATCGACCAATAGCCGATGGATTCCGAGATTGTTTAAAGAAAAACTAAAAAAAAACTTTATCATTTATTAATTGTGAGTACTAAACAGTATAAATCTGACTCAATATGTTGTCTTGTCTTTGCAGAGTGTCAGCGAGTTTGGTTTAGACATCATCGAGACCCCTGAAGGCGACAAGTGGCCGCAGCTCATCGTTCAGCAGAACCTGGATCGCGAGCAGAAGGACACCTTCGTCATGAAGATAAAGGTGGAGGATGGCGGCAACCCCCCCAAGTCCAGCACCGCCATCCTCCAGGTCACCATCTCCGACGTCAACGACAATCGTCCCGTCTTCAAGGACAGCGAGCTGGAGGTCACCGTGCCGGAGAACGCGCCCATGGGGACATCTGTTGCTCAGCTTCACGCCTCGGACGCAGACCTGGGTTCCAACGCACAGATCCACTTCGCCTTCAGCAACCAGATCTCTGCCTCAACCAAACGTCACTTTGCCATCGACAGCTCTACGGGACTGATCACTGTGAAGCAGCCGCTGGACAGGGAGGTAACTCCTGTTCACAAACTCATCGTCCTCGCCAGCGATGGCAGCTCCACCCCCTCCAGAGCCACAGTGATTGTTAATGTTACAGACGTTAATGACAATGTTCCCTCCATAGACACTCGCTACATTATCAACCTGGTTAATGGAACTGTTCTGCTCTCTGAAAATGCACCTCTCAACACCAAAATAGCCCTCATCACTGTTACTGACAAGGATGCAGATCTTTATGGCAAAGTAGCTTGCTACACTGACCATGATGTTCCTTTTCGGTTGAAGCCTGTCTTTAATGATCAATTTTTACTAGAGACAGCTGCCCCCCTAGATTATGAGACGACTCGAGAATATGCAATTAAGATAGTGGCCTCGGATAGGGGGACGCCTCCTTTGAACACTTCAGCTATGGTTTTAATTAAAATCAAGGATGAGAACGACAATGCACCCATCTTCCCCCAGCCGGAAATCCAACTTTCCATACCAGAGAACAATGACCCCTCTACACAGTTAATAAAAATCAGCGCCACTGACGCAGACAGCGGACATAATGCTGAGATTATTTATACTCTTGGCCCTGATGCGCCTGACGGGTTTAACATAGACAGACGGTCAGGAATTCTCTCTGTTGGCAAACGACTGGACAGAGAGAAGCAGGAGAGGTACTCATTCACTGTCATAGCGAGGGACAATGGCTCCACGTCCCTGCAGAGCAATGTCACTGTCAGGCTAATCGTCCAGGACCTTAATGACAACAGCCCAGCTTTCACACACCCTGAGTACAACTTCTATGTGCCTGAGAACCTGCCTCTCTATGGAACCGTGGGCTTAATCACAGTGACGGACGCAGATGCTGGAGATAATGCGATTATAACCCTGTCTGTTTTGAACGGGAAAGATAATTTCATCATCGACCCTCAAACCGGTGTGATCAAACCCAATATCACCTTTGATAGGGAGCAGCAAAGCTCCTACACATTTATGGTCAAAGCTGTTGATGGGGGGCAACCTCCAAGCTCCTCCTACGCCAAGGTCACTATCAATGTAGTCGACGTGAACGACAATCGCCCTGTGTTCGTCATCCCGTCCTCCAATTACTCATATGACCTAGTGCGAACCACCACCACCCCTGGCGCTGTGGTCACCAGAGTGTTTGCCATTGACAATGACACAGGTATGAATGCTGAGCTGCAGTACAGCATTATCAGCAGCATCATCATCACATCTAGGGTCTCCCCTCGAGGTCTCTTCGCCATCGACAAAACAACGGGTAACATAACACTGCAGGAGAAAATAGTGGCAGCTGATCAGGGGCTGCATAGGCTGGTGGTCAAGGTCAAAGATCTAGGCCAGCCTGAGTCATTACACGCCATCGCACTCATTCACTTGTTTGTCAATGACACTGTGTCAAACGCTACCTTTATCCAAGAGCAGCTTCGAAAAAGTATGGAGACACCCTTGGATCGTAACATAGGGGACAGTGAGGTAACACCTCAAGCCAATGGATACGTGATTGTTGTGATAGCAATCATAGCAGGGACCATGACTGTCATCTTGGTGATATTTGTGACTGCCTTGGTGCGGTGCCGACAGACACCCAGACACAAAGTGGTGCAGAAGGGCAAGCAGAGTGGCGAGTGGGTGTCACCCAACCAAGACAACCGTCAGATCAAGAAAAAGAAGAAGAGAAAGAAGCGATCCCCCAAGAGTCTCCTCTTGAACTTTGTGACCATAGATGAATCCAAGCCTGACGACCCCACACATGAGCATGTTAATGGCACACTGGATCTCCCTGTGGAGTTAGAGGAGCAAACCATGGGGAAGTACAACTGGGCCACCACGCCCACCACCTTCAAACCCGACAGCCCAGATTTAGCCAAGCATTACAAGTCCGCGTCCCCTCAGCCTACATTTCAAATCAAACCGGAGACTCCAGTGGCCCCAAAGAAACACCATGTGATCCAGGAGCTCCCCTTGGACAACACGTTCGTGGTGGGCTGTGACTCACTCTCCAAGTGCTCATCGACTAGCTCCGACCCGTACAGTGTCTCAGAGTGCAGCTGTCAGGGGGGATTCAAGACTGCGGGGCAAATCACCACCCGACAGGTAATTCATGACTTCCTTTTTAAACCCACCCACACTAGTCCCCACTCACACTCCCCTTGCTGTCCCATGGTAGGTGATGTGAAAGGGGGAGGGTGGCAGCATGGAGCCAGGGGATTTCCCCGCACAGGCCATGACCACGTCTACATGAATGTCATTTGCACTTAAAAAATGTGTGCAGCGAAACAAAAAAATAAAACATAATTTGCCGCAATTAATACAGCAAACCTTTCACTGTACTGCTTGTTATTAATTCATGTGTTCACCCTTCTTCACAAGCAGCCATAAGTGCATAATCATTAAGAAAATACATGTGCAGGTTAATTCCATGTTCAAAAGCTGGAGTAATGGCAGCAGTGCAATTATGGTGGCTCGCTATTTTAAACTTCAGTGTGAGTGGTTGGTGGCAATGTAGCCTGATTTAGAAGAGCCTGGGATAGGCGGCACTGATTGAACTCTCTACTGATGTATTTGAGGTCAAGGGCGAGTGATGCTGTGTGCTAATATATTTGACTGACATGTTTAAACAAGGCAAAGCAAAAAATAAATATGGAAGCCACAGTAACAGTTCATCAGGTATTCATCCGGGCAAAAAGTGTGAAGGTAATAGCACAAAACAAAACAAAACAAAATGTGCCTTCTGACGTGCTAAAACAACGTGATAAATAGTCCCACTTTTTTTTGTGGCTTCTGTCCTCAAAATATTAAGTGCTGTCTTAGCTTTGCCAGTGAGGCTTTGTGGGAGAGAGGCTCATTTGAATGCCAAGGTACAGCAAAGGGCTTATGATTCCGTAAGAGATATGTGCCAAATGCGAAGTGCCCCAATAAATAAAAGCTGGCGAGGGAAATAAATGTAAATCAGAGGTAAGGAGAGGTGGCCTTGCTCAGTGCTGACAGCCAGAGCAGAGCACTGTGGGGAAGACTGAGTACTTCTTGGGGTGTGTGTGTGTGTGTGGGGGGGGGGGTCACAGGGATCAAGGTGACGCAGAGCCTTGAGACCAATATACTTAAACACCGAGGGAGCAGTAGTCCATAAAAAGCCTGCCAGGCTGACGTTGCATTTAGCACCATAAATGCTCCACTTTAATGACCCCAATTATTGTTATAAACGGCATATGTAGATACACATTCTTTACATTCTTCAAATTACCTCACACAGGCGAGGCTGTAATGACATCACAGCAAAGGTTTGGCGGCTGTGATGTGTTGTAGTTGGTGCTAAAGAGGACACCAAGGATCATTGCATCCCTAATACATGACAGAGTATGTACATGTTGATATCTGACCCGCTATCACCAGCACAATGGAGCTAATCAAGGCTGACTAGTCTGCGCACAGGGTAATAATTTATTTATACTGATACGTGTCTCCATATTTTCCCCTCAATGTCAAACATCCAGCTGGATTTGTTGGCTTTTGCCACCATTTTCTTTCCTTTTTTTTTTTGTTGTTTTTGTTTTTCATTTTTGTTTGTTTTTGTGATTTTTAGAGGGTTTGGTTGTCGCTCGGTTGCACTGGCTTTCATTTTCGTTCCTGTTTTGATCATGATTATCGCGACTGCCATTCATCCAATTCTGGGTCAATTTCATGATATTGCATCAATAATTGATTTTGTTTGATGAGGTGCTTGCTTTTGTTTGTGTCTAGCCTCATATTGCACACAGTTTTCAGATCTTTGGTTCATTTCTGTCTCTTTTCCGCTCCCAGTGCGCTTCTGTGTGACATCTAGCAAGCGTTCAAATTCCTCATGGCATAGTTTTGATAAATGACTGTTGATCCCGTGAAGTATTGTGCTTAGGATAATTTATGAAGACACCCACACAGAGTTGATAGTCATTCCCTTCATCCACCTTTTATTTGAAATCCTGGTTAAAAGCTATGCTCTGCCATGGTACATTATACATAAGCCAAGTACATGCCCTTGGTACCAAAGATTTAATTCATAATGTGTTTATACGACACACTGACGAGTTGTCAGGATGATTTTCCCCTCTTACTGGTGGTGACTGCCCTGAAATATGCAGAATTATTCACTCTGTGTTCCACAATTCTGAATTATTATCCATCATGAATTTTATGCATCAAGGATTTAAATTGATTTTCACTTATGTTGCTGATCAGAGTGAAGTATTTTTGTCGGAATAATTTAAAATCAATGAATATATGATTAGTAAACATGCTAGCAAATCTTCCGGCTCTGTTTGAATCAGTTTATTTCATAGGTACTGTATATTTATTCACTCCTCTAAGAGAAGTCAGGTTTAATCTGTGTAATATTCCCATATTTGGGTGTCACACGCTCCCAGAATTTGAATATTATCAAGAAAAATATGTCCTCATTGCCTCTACTCACCAGCCATATCCTCAGTGATGTTAAGCTGATAATACATCAAATTTTCTCTGTCCCCCTGAGCAATTGACAAGTGATGCCTCCCACTTTAGACATTAGATTTCCCACCAGTTTTAAGTGTGCTTATTTAAAGCCTGTGTCATGGAGAAAAAAAAGTAGCATGAAGCTTTGCCTGATGAGAATCGGTGGCTGCAAAGGTTAATTAAATGCACTAAAGGGTTAATCACTCGTAATACAGTATGATTAAAATCACCGTAATTAGGTTTCGAATGAGGCTGATAAGACAGAAGAAAAAAGGCAGCCGTCCTTTAAGATTATCAGCGATGCCACGTACTATCCTTGGGTGAGTCACGTTCCCAGGATCCGAAGTGATGTGACAAGATGACCAGCTGTCCTGTTTGTCGACGCTATTATAATTTCATCTCTGCTTGATTTCATCTCCGTCTAAAGTCTGAAGAAGAACACTTAAAAAATAACAAAAAAAAAAAACGGCGCTCCTTCAAAAAGTGTGGTTGTTGCTTTTATCTGAGGAGGTATAAAAGAGGAAAAAAGAGAGAGGGAATATGACCCCTCTAGAATTTGAAAAGATTATTTCAAGTGTGGCTGTTAAAACAAAAGCTGAATTCGGTCTGTCAGTGCCAGCGACTCAGTCTCTCCTGAGCCCTAAACCTAATACCAGAGGTCCGAAAGCAAAGATCACAGGCAGGTTGTCGTGTTTTCCTTTTTGCTCATCAGAGTGACAGATGGTGCTTTAGCGCCTTTACAGTGATCTCTCATTGCCCCACACCCTCCCACGCACCTAAAGCAGCTGAAAATACAGCAAAGACAAAAAGCCCACCCATGGAATAACGATGCGGAGGGCACGCGGGAGGAGATGATTACGGTTGAAGGTCAACAAAATGTTTTCAGGGACTTTACAGATGTAGCTGATAAAGAATAAAGCTTGTAAAAATACTTCAGAGACCACAGATTTGTGTCACCATATGGCTTCATTATACAGCGAGAACCACCCCCCCACCCCCCCCCCCCCTCCTCCCCTCTCTTCTCAGTTTTTACGCATCTCATCATTTTCCTTTAACCCCTACCCCACGATATTAGAGGTCAATCTGCCTCCAGTGATGGGGAGCTCTTGTGAAAGTATGTGCTGTAGCGGAGGCAGATCAAATGAGTACCACCCCGCTTGAGTGATCTCAGACATCACGGTGAACATGCACGGAATAAAAAGGCTAATTCATTCTTTTGTTTGGCCCGTAATTCCGGAGCACATATAGGGTCGCCGCTTAACGATACTGACCTCCTGCTACTCGCTATAGGAGACGCTGCTGGTAGTGTTTTCATAGTGTCACACACGCATACATTGCAGTTTGATTAAATACCCCTTAGACCACAAGTGTTGTCGTTATGCCTAATTTATAAGGCAATTTATTCTATTATCCTTCGAAAAAAAGATCATATTATAAATGCGCTGGGTAACGAGGGCAGCGGCGAGCACTTTGCATATCGTCATTTATTTGTGTGGGTGAAGGTATGGGCCTTTCACACTAGCCACCCATGGTCTGATGACAAAGCGCTTGTGCTGACTCATAGTGGGTGCATAGCCAGGGGTGGAAGCCATGTTTTAAAAGGCTAACTAGGGCTTGTTAATCAAATCCGATGGCGGTATTAAATTCCCAGCGACTGGTTATGGCTTTATTTTATTTTACTGTCATTCTTTTTGTTGTTGTTGTTCTTTTTCTGTTGAGTCATTGCATCTGTAATCACTGTGCTTCGCTAATGTAAGCACCACCAGGTCAGATTCTTCCTGATTCAGATATTGGCAGATGTGTTGCTAAGCCTTCTTAGGAACAGCAAAATGTCATATTCTGTACATATCAGAGGACCCACTGGCAAGGGTCCGAAAGAATGAAAGAGTGGGGCCTAAATTGATCCAAATGGCTTTTTGAGGGGAAATGAAGAGTGCTGCACTAGTGTGGTGGGAGACAAAAAGACAAATTGGGAGTGATAATTGGATAAGATTGCATGCTCTGATAAGTACAGGAAAAATGCACAAGCTTGTGACACTTGTAGCATTCTTCAAGGAAACCTGACAAGATAATGACTTGATTGCCAGCCGTGCCTTGAAGAATGCTTTTTTTTTTTTTTCTATCTTTTATTTTTCCTATATCTTCTACACTCTCTTCGGAGATTTTTTTTTATTCAGTGTTCAGCGTAGCCTCACACTGATAAGGCTACAGCTTAGGCTGCTCAGAGCTCGATGATATTGTAACTACAATCTCCCTATATCTGTCTGTCTCTCTATATTTCAGGAGACGGCACTGAAACCACCACACTATGGCACACTCTGTGGCACAGGTACAGCTCGCTCCCACAGGATTAAAATCAATCTCTAGCTCCCACTACCTAAAGCGAGAAAAAGAGAGAAAAGAAAGAGAGAGGGCAGAGGGAGGAAAGAAGGAAGGCGAGAACTGAAGAGGTGAAACAAGTACTTTACTGTCTCTACAGCCTCAAACCCCACCTCTTCGTACAATCGAGGGAAAAGATGAACTTGGAGGGGGGAGGGGAGGGGAGGGGAGGGGGGGGGGGGTTGTATCTCAGAAAAAGAGAGACACTTCATGTTGCCTGCCTGAAACTTGACAAAGCTCCTCCTGTGAATCTGTTGGAAGTTTGAAATGCTTTATTGAGTCCTATGCTATTACTTACCTTTGTCAACGAGGACGATACTGTATGCCCTGAACCCTCCTCGAAAAACACCCCTCTCCAGCACCCACTCTGTAAAATAGGTGTCAAATACAGTCGGTAGATCTGTAAAGTATGTTTATATGTATGTATGTATATCTATCACAGAGTTGATGGTGTTTATATTTATTGATTCCATTTCTTTGCCTTGTTTTCAGAACTGCCTGGTGGCCATTTTATTTTCTTAACTTTCTGATTTGTTTTTGTATCATTTGACGTCGCTCTATCTGGGCTTGCTCATGGAACTAATGACTTCTTAGTGTATTTATGCTGCAAGGTCTACGACCCGTAGGCTGACATTAGCACAGAGCCCACATCACAGTGTACCTTTTCTGTCAACTCTCGCCTCTTCCTGTCCCACTTTCGACGCCACTGGCAGCAGTGTCGGTGAGCCACGCATGGCCCCACGATACGACCACATTTGTGTAGTGCTTTGCGACCATGCTACCGATGCTGTTATTACAGCGCCAGGAAATGGTGGGACAAGTTTAATACTTTGAGCTAAGCCACAATCACAAGGGACTAACTGCTGGGGTTATAATCAAAAGCTGTTTATGTAGGGCAGATTTGAAGAGCACTAAGCCTGACCTTTTGTGTGTCGCTTTCAATTCGGAAGTGATTTAACCTGTGAGATCCACGTTAAAATGACTCCAGATGGCAAAAAAATGGAAAAAAAAAAAAGAATAATAATAATCCTCAGGCAGTCTTTAAATGAGTTGTTGGGCTTAAGCAAAAATGACTTGACTTTGTGCACTTATTTACACTGACAAAAGAAATTTTCTGACGAGAAGAACATCGAACACCAAAATGAAAAGGTAATCCAGGCTTCAGTTTTAAAACAGCAATAAGTTAGCGTTTGACAGAAAATCCACTATGGTGCACTTACTACTTCTTAGGCGTTTTGTTTAGAGCCTCATTTTCGCTTCTACTGTTTCTACACCTTTAGAATCATTATGGTACAGTACGTCCTGACTAGAATACTTTCTACAGTATACACCAGTAAATGGCTTGATGGGTTAGCAGCATTGTTGTTCAATAGTCCTGTTAATTGGTAAGCTAAAGACTGCTTTGATAGGCAAGGCATAAAAGGCACCTACAGTACATACATATAACCATAGAATTAGAGTCATTAAAATGGACATAGCCTGTGTATCCAATCGGAAATGTACAGATGGACTGGACCAGAGGCTGTTTCCCCTCTTGTGGGAGACTATATATAGTTAAATGAAATTATTGCACGGACCGGGAGCTTTTTGATTTCCTTCCAGTCTTAATATGTCACGGTTCTAAAAGCTATGTCTATTTTAAAGCTTTTAATTTTATGTGTGTGGCCTCTTTGTGAGGCAGGTTGTTATTATTGAAGGAGGTATATTCATGTAATTATGGTATCAAATGTATTCACTACTGCGTAGGAGCCACAGTATGAAATATACATAGCATCCTAGCACTGTGTAATGATTAGATTATGCCTGATCTTTGGGGAAAAGAAAAAAAAAATACTCATACATGGGGGAGAGCTTTTGTCCTTGTAAGGGAGACAGACAACCTCACTTTTATTCAATGTGAAGTACAATATGCACCTTACATGATCTTTGTAATTGACTTTGATTTGCCAGTGTGGAGAAAACTGTAAATGTTTTGTTTATGTATGTGTGCGCTTCTGAAATTTATTAAAGTCTTTTGCATTGTATTGCATATTTTGACGACTCTTCTTGTTCATTGCTTTGAGCTTTTCAATATTCGCCTGCATCACTCAGCTCAGCTCAGTTTCCAGCACACTGTACTGGATCTGCTGCACGAACAGTGACATATGTTGTAGAATAATCATTTGTTTTTCTCATACACTTTTAGCCTGTAGCATATAGTACATGTCAAAGAGGCTGTGGCCTGTAGAAATATGTGTAGCTGTGTTGGTCTGGACACCATTAATTGGCTCATTTCAGTGTTGGAAAAACCTCCCATACCTCCTTTTCTCCTGCATTTTGCAGCAACATAGGAGAATGAGACGCAGCAATGGTTTAGATATACATCGCTCATTAGGAACAGATTACAGATAAAAAGTTATGGAAATTTGGTGGGAGCGCATCCTTTGAAGTGCACAGACAGAAAACAGCAGAAGAAAAGCTTTTTTTAGCACACCATTTTTTTTGTGTTTTTTTTTTTTTTTTGCTTCTCCTCCATGAGAGCTGATAATGATCATTTGATAATGATAGCCCTGCTATTATGATGTACAGTAGTACACAAACACAGGGTTTTACACATCTGAGAGGAAGATTGATGCTAGAGGGTACAATAAACGCCGCTCTAACATTGTGTTACGCGGTGTTTATGCGGATTTGATCCAAAAATACAGACTTGAAAGGCATAAAACAAAGCCAGAGTAGAGACAACAGAAAATGTTTAATTGCTTATCAAAGTTACTTCATATTTTAAAACTGAGAAAGAGCTAATCAGTTCCCTCGGGGGAAGTGTCCTTGGTGGTTTGAGAAAACGGTGCACACTCAAGTAGAGCATTCTCATATAGAGAGTGCATAAATGTCAGCGTGCTATTAATAGATAAATGTAAACCTGCTAAATGCCTCGTTGTGACTTGAAAAACACAGAGCTCGGGCAGATCATAAGGTAGTTGTATCTCTTTGAGCTAGATAAATTATGATTTGATTTTTCATGTTATGCATAATTAGCTAATGAAATGTTTTTGAAATGAGCCATAAATAAATGTAAAAAAAAACAACACCCCAACAAAGCCACAGCATTAATGAGTCTTAACGTTTGTGCATGAAGATAGAGTAGGCGATAAATGGATTTTTTTCCTCGGCTTCGGAGTGCAGAGTCAAAGGTGAAAAAGAAGGGATGGCAGGAAGGGAGGAAAAGATTTAGTGGAAGCAGGAGGTGCCGGTCTGGTTTATAACAGGAAATGTCTTTGGTATGTCTTTGGACCGCTTTTGTTGTTGCTCCTCTGCTCCCACAGAAATGTGCAGTTGTTACGGCTCTCAGCATGCGCTTGTGATTTTGGTCAGTTCACATTAAGTGCATTCCCTGTGATTTTTATCATCTATAAAATGACTTTAAAAGCTTGTCCTGCGGTTGTATTGCAGTGTGTCACAGAGGGAAGTGATTCCAGAGTTTCAACACTGACATATTGATCCGTGAGTTATGAGGACGCGGTATTCAATTTCATCTAATAGAGCAGGAAGCTAGTTATATGTAGTAAGTTTGATTACATTTAATGCAATGATACGTGTGCAGATGGAGCAACAAACACAGACCCGCAGCTGAGGAGCTCACACAGACACACGCAGACATTCATTTCACTGTGGCGGTGAGGCTATCCATATGGTCTTCATTAATTGTATTTTTTCTTTCCTGTTTCCTTTATTTCACCGTTTCCAGCATGGCTGTCGGGCTTCTTGGATAAAACGTGTTATGCAGCAGTTTCCTGTAACATTAAACTTTTAGATGCACTGCAGTTATCAGGCATACGCGTTTATTTTAAGTTATGAACAATACGTTCTAAGATGAGTCAGAACCCCCATTAAAAGTTTGCCATCGTGAACAAAGCACACATAGTTGGCCCGGTGACTTTCCCCAACCTTGAGAAAGCAATCAGTGCAATCAGTACCTCACTCTGGTTATCAATTCTTTCCCTCTGATAAATGTAACATAAACCTAGAACCTATTCGTTACTCATGTGGATAACATTGCGAAGGAGCTATTGAGATGGCGAAACCCATTTTTTCATCACATTACATTGATTTTACAAGTCACTCACATCCTCCGCTGAGATCGCAGTCATCCGCTGGCAGACGGTATAGAGTGACAATTCAAGATTACAGATTGTTTAAAATTAAAGATCGCTGCCGCTGCTGTCTCAGCTAACTTTAAAAAGCAGTGTGCAGTGAGTAATCCGAGCACCATTAAGGGTATTTTATCACATTCCTCTGAACGTGTATGAAATCGGCGATTGAGAGTCTGTATGGATTCCTTTCTCCCTCTGCAAGTTGTGAATGCAACTATGATGATTTTGGCAGCCGCTCACACCGTCATCAAATCCTAACACATCTGTTTGATTTTAGTGATGGCATCTGATACATGAAGGTGCTTTAAACGTGGAACTCGGCCCAGTCGCCATTCCTTTCTGCAAACCACTAATACATTACATTTTTACGCTTCATTTCATATCAACGTTTCTAAAATAACATAGTTAGGATTAGGAGTATGAGGAAGGGTGCTTTCACATCCGCTCTGTTTGGTTCGGTTCAATCAAACTTAAATGCGTTTGCCCCCTAAGTGCGGTGCGCACCAACCAGACTGAGACCTACTTAAAGAGGTGGTCTCGGTCCGGTTACGAACAAACTCTGGTGCGGTTTGTTGATCTGAACCAACTGCAGTCACATGACACATTGTTTGGGTTAAACATGAGCATGTTACAGTCCTGGAGGATTATTAATGTGCACCTCCTCCTGTACTGCCTTAATATGCACATTCAGCACATCCAATGCATCAAAACATTGTTTTCTAGTTGGAGCCGCGCCTCGTTTTCAAACTGTATGGTTTGACTAAAATGAACAATGACAGCAATATAGTCCACGATGAGCAGCGCTAAAATCAACCTGCGTAGTTGTCCCTCCATTGTGACATTAGAAAGTGTCACATTTATCTTGCAAGTGTACTCTTCTTCAACGTTTTGTTTACTTCCTGGATTTTTCCCACATGGAGATTCTGACCAATCAAGAGCAGCTTTCTCACACAAGGCATTTTATCTGGTCCGCTTGTAAATGCTGCCGTGAGAACACGAACCAACTCTAGGCAATTATGCAACTTTGCTACAAAAGTAGTCCCTGATTCAGACCAAAGCAAACAACTCTAGGTCTGAAACGAATAACGTTAGCAAGTGCATATCAGCTACATTAGCATCTGCATCATATCCCAGCTGAACTACAAACTATATTGATTGGATGTTCCCCATTTTGGCTAGCTATGATCTGGAGGTATGGCATCAGTTGGAACAAAGGGTTTCATTGGTCAAAAATGCATTTCCCTTGATGGATATCTGCTAAAATCGAGGTCTGTCTGAATATTTACCCCCTGAACATTACACAAGGGCACACCAGCGTACACAACCATCAAAATCAGCTTTTATTTTTTGAATGAATTAGTCCCTGACTGGGACCAAAGCATGCAAACTCTAGGTTTGAAAGCACCCTTAACTTTGTCATCTGGAGGTGCAGGGGATGGTGTAGGGCAGGGGTGTCCAAACTTTTTTGAATGGGGGCCGGATAAAACAAATTGGTTTTACAAGAACAAAAAGTGAGACAAATGCAACCATTTTTATCATTTAATGAACTATTACTACTTGAAGTCTGTCTACAAAGTGTATGATAGTCCTATCATTGTGAGGTGAAGGGTAAAAATGCAAAGTGATCTTGCTCGATCTATCATTATTGTGTAAAGAGCCACGTGGTATATTTTGAAAGTCAAGCCGAGGGCTGATTGAAATTGACCCCCGGGCCACTCTTTGGACATGCCTGGTGTAGGGTGAGACAACAAACGACAAACAATAAAACCAGTCGTTTTTAACCAGACATCGCTGTGAGACATCTCTGCATTTCCAGTGGCGATTGTGCCGCCAACAATAACAGCAACGAAAGAAACGTCCAATGCCAGTATTTATTCTGGCGATTGGATCGTACAATTCGTATTTTGGCATTTTGTCCTTTTACTAAACACCATGCCTCTCTTTTAAATGTTTCAAGATAAATACGATAAATGCTTAAAAAGATCATTTAATGCTAAGGGCGTCTACGGGGAGGTGTAGGTCAATTAGCCGAGCAGCAAGCATGTTTAGGGTATAATGTGAAGTTGTCCTGGAGCGGTACTGACAGTCTAAGCAGGGGCTATTTATGCATGTGCTGTGCAGTGGTGCAGGAAACAAGAAGATGCTGTCTTTCTGTTGCACTCCACTCAAGGCAACACTCCACACAATTGCTGCCAAATCTCTGCCAAACTGAATAATTCAATCATCCCCCATAGCTGCGGTGGTCTAGCTACCTTTGTGTGTGCAACAATCAAATCAGTGTGGAAGCCCGCCGAGTGGTTCTTTCTCAGACACTGAGTAGCTCTACAGCCCGGAGATTGTTTTCATTGAAAACAATTCTGTTGATTAAACGAGGTGTGACTGTGGAGCGGGGATCTGAGGAACATCGATTGCTTGTACAATTGTTTGTTCCTTGTTAAAAGTGTGATCTAAAACAGTAGTTGCTGATAGTGTGCAAAGAGCATATGCTTTGCTGGTATGCCTGCGAGACAGTTAGTGCGCCTCTGTCTTCCCCTAAAAATATCCCAGGTGCTGTGGAGAGATCCGCCATGATCGTTCATGTAGGATTAATAATGCCCCCGCGAATAGCAGCCACACAAAATGTTCGGAGATGTAGTCGCTTTGGCGTGGCTTTGTCAGTGCTTGATTGTTTTGTAGGATATATGTTACCCCAGTTGTTACAGTGGGGATAAGTGAGCTTTACAAGCATTCTTTAGGAGACGCCCGCTCCCACCACTTCCCTCACCCCACCCCTCTTTGAAGTAATCACAAGGTTTCAACCTTAGTTTTGCCCCTGCAGAATTAACACTAATCCCCCCCTGAGCACAAAACCAAATACAGTAAGGAGAAGGCAAAGAGAAGGCAAAATGTATTCATCATTTCAGCTACCAGGTGCTTCTGCATTCTCTGGACAACCTGCGACTAAGCTGCAGCCACATAGAGGTTATTTGCATCGAAATTTGGCCCCCATTTTATCCTCTTTGAAGCATACAGTGGAAAAACCTGTCCAGCAATCTATCATGCTGTTGGGACTAATAAATGCAGTTTTCAAACCTAGCAACGTCCCACTGTGGGTCATTGTTCAACACTATGTGATGCTGTCAGTGTTGTGGAAAGCGGAGGCTCTTTTCTGAAGTGTAACTGAGCTCTACAACTAAATGAGTTCCAACAGTTAAAAATGAATGCATTTCAGCAGTGCAGTGCAGATGTATTGTGTGGCGACATGTTAACCATTTATCACAAAAGCAAGCATTTCCTAGAGTGGCGTTTGAGCTCCAGTGCGCTGAACACAGTGTCATGCAGTCGTTAGAGCTTTGCATGCTGAAGGTAGCCAGACTGAAAGACAACAACTTAAGACATTGTCCAAGCAGGGCCATGTCTGTGTCCTTCTTAATCCTGGTAATCCCTGCACAGAATTCTTGATTTGCTTTTGTAAAAGAGATTGGGAGATGATAAGATGCTCGTCCGCCTCCTTAGAATAGCTGATAATCTGGTTTGAACAGAGGACTCAGGGGGTATTTAGCCTGCCTTAACATTTGCCCAAGCAGATGGCGCTGACGGGGGAAGGCGCAACCTTAGCCTCCAATCCCCTCTCCCCTCCCCTGCCCTCCGCATGGTCCATTTCGAAGTACAAAAAAAAAGGAAAAAAAAAAAAGAACAGTGGGATGATAATCAATGTTGTTTATTTTGCTGCTTGACTCTTTAAGTACTTTCAGCCAGATTATAGGCTTTTGCAGGGGATAATCGGGAGGCCGCAGACAATTGCCTTTTTCCATCCTGACAGTATCCCCCAACCAATGCGTAAAGGAGGCGATTTAAAGTAGATGCCGACTCTTAATTCCTGATTAGTCCCATTGCAAACCCTGTTAAAATTAACTGGACACTGCGCTAATCACTGCATTTCAAACACCCTCCTGTACTGGCGCGGTGGACATGTCATATCCAGCAGCGAGAAGACATCCCGTGAGTGATATCTCCATAAGCACTGCGCGTTTGAAGCTGCCTGTTTCTCGATGTGATGACACTCACGCTATGAACCCGGAAATCTACTGCGGGGTAACTGTAACACTTCAGGAATGAGCAGCGAGGGTGCTGCCCTCCTCTCGGCTTGCTATGCCCAACAGTGAAGAAATAAAGAAGGAAATTTCAGTTTCAGTTGCCACATTAGAAACAAGGTGTCATGACAACTCATAACTGACTGTACATCATTTCACTAAACCGTGGCATGCACTATGTGAGCAATGCACTACTGCATATAAGCTAGTAAGTCGTTTATATTGGCTTCCTAAGCCCACATCTCTAACCTTCTGCCTCTGGCAATCTTCTCAGCTTGGACTGGACACCTGCAACAAAAGCATTTGTCTAATGAGATCAGCCCATTAACTAATTAGAGCTTCCCATGACATAAGTAGGATGACTGTGGAAAGGTTTGCACGTACGGAAAAGGTCTGTTTAACGGAAGCATTTGATGCCTTTCCTTCGCTCTTTGTCTGTGCAGTTGTGTGCTATAACAGGATATTGTACATGGCTGTCAGGCTCAATCTGGGGCAGAAACACAAAAGACAAGCAGAGGCCCCAAATGCATCCCGCTCAAACATGTACACAGCGCAAGTTAATCCACACGTACACAATAGCATGCTGATTTTCTTTTCCGTGCTCTCACTTCATCCAGTGACAAGCGAAAGGGTTCAAAGTGAATGCTTGAAAAACACTCCGAAACAAGCACTGGAAGGAAACGCGAATATGTGATTACATTCAAAGTAGTTTGTATGAGACCCACGCATGAACGTTACACATTATAATTGGAGCTACATCCACAGCTTGATATCTTTGTGTCATACTTGCCATGATTAATGCAGTAATTACATTTTTTTTCGTGTCATCAGCGCTCCGCTACGCAAGTACTCCCTCATAATAGAAATACACTGCATGTCATGTGCCCGAGATGTGTGTGAAAACTGCACATCAGCTCGGAGGTATGCATGGAGCCATTAGCAGAGAATAATAGATGGTGTACCACAAAAAGCTAATGCCAGTCAGCGGTAACACGCACTGTACATCCCATTCTAATGGCTCGGATCGCTACCTGCGCCCATGATAGGACACTATTGGCTCTTTGAGTCCAAACCACAGCATTAACTTACACAGCAAACAAAAGCAAACATCTCTAAGCCTTTAACAAAGTTTTGACCTAATCACATCTCTCCTTTAGAAGCTGCTCCGCTTTCTTTAATACCTCTACCTGAATAGATGTGTTGCTTTTAATATACAGTGGGGTAGTAATGTAAAATACAGTTATAGTGCCCGGGATCATATTCCGCATTAAAGTGGAAGCACGGCTCGAGCCTGAAACATGAAAGCATAATAGAATCAGAGATATTTTGAAGAGTCTTCTTAAATAATGTGTGTGATATTCACTGATGGTCATAAAGAATTTATGTGCATGCAGTCTTCAAAAAGAGCAGCAACTCATTCCCCAAGATCAGTCAGACAGATTATTACACGTCATCTTGACAGTTTTTTTTTTTTTTGTTGCAGAGGTCTTTGTTGCTTGACTGGTCAGACAGTCATTATGAAGTGATATGGCTTCACGTCATGCTGCGCCATGAATTTTAAGGGAAATTGCTAGCTTCTCGCGCACCCCTTGAGACGCCTCTTTTTTTAACACCCCTTTGCGGTTATGTCTTGGTTATAGCTGTAACTTTTTTTCTTTTTCTTTTAAGAACTTCATTTACAGTTTCTCCTGAGAGGGAATTGCAGCTTTTTCTATTTTTTTTTTTTTTTTTTACAACCAATGAAACAAGAACTCGACCACTTTTGCAATCAGTTTGGTTTAAGGTCTTCCCCTCCAATACATCAATTCGTAGCCAATTCGGTGTGATTAGAATAATTGGATCAGAACACCTCAATCCCATTTGCCCGTAATCACTGTCTTTTTTATTTTATTTTTTAAACTTCTTTCCATTTCTTCGCACCCCTGACTATACTCTGGAATTTCCACTATGTTCTCTCCAAATCAGTTTTTCTCCACCTGTGTTTTGCTGTGATTGGGGTTACATTCCCTGTTTTCAGCAAAAGAGAAAGACCCAGGCATCCAGGAGAATTGCACATGTATTACAGACAAATTCACTACATATATTACCAATGCTCCACACATATAGACAGGCGCTGCTTGTGATGGAGCACACGTGTTCAAGCCCAGAGGTAATGGACAACACTTCAGTGAATTGTGCCGACCTTATTGTATTGTGTGGATGATTGTGTTATGCTCCCTCAGATAATGACTGCGCCCTACTTTGACTTTGAGGCAGTGACCTGAAATAAGGCACACAAGTGAAATCCGAGCCTGGGTGAACCTGGAAGTGATTAAGGTCACCCAGGCACACCACATTTGTTTGACCCCCCCTCCCTCCCGCGGTGACTCACATCGACCAATGTCTGCAAATCCTCGGGGAGTCTTTTGTGGGATTCCTCCTCAATGCAAACAACGACCATTGATAACGTGTTTGGGAAGCGTGTCAGGATGATTAAATACACCTGCGAGAACAGGCTCTGATTTTTTTTGTACCCTATTGTCCTGGGAGGTGCAAGAAAACATGTTTGTTCCCTCCTTACATGACATAAGGTCTTTAGATTTCTGGTAACAAATCAAAGTTCGACTCCACAAGTGTATTTCTTCCTTACACATGATTCTCTGGATGCGCCCAGCCCTCGCAGATAGGAACCACAAGACTCATATTTTTACGCTTGGGTTGGCCTCATTTGTTTCCGACTGGACACAACAATATGATATACAGTGCAATCGATGAATGGTGCACAGCATGCTGCTACTCATGTGTCCAATATTGCTATGCACTCGCTATGGGTGCTGAGTGCACAAAGGAAGAGTCACTGAGGTCACAAATAGTTCAATGGCAACTATCAATGGAAGTGCGCAGTAATGCAGGGCAGTGTCAGTGAGTCAGTGCAATAGGACGAATAAAGAATTATTCACAGTTTCTCAGGGAATATGCAAATACAGCGGAGTACTTAAGCATGCATCACATACAGGCAAAATAAAACATCAAGTGAATGAAGCTGAGTGCATCGGAATAAGGGATGACGCAACACCGAGTCCTGGATTCGTCTCAAATTAAACTCCATTCGGCTCCTTGATACATTATTTAACACGGCGACTGAAAAGGCTGAGTTTCTTAGTCCAGGTCTCATTGACATGATGCATATATGCCTTAATGCTTCGGGGGAAACATGGATACATGAGATCATGTCTGCCTCTTGAGGGTGGGATGCGCTGAGTGGATCTCTGGCTTGTTTTTTGTGTCTTGCTATTCTGCTGGGGATCAGTACACAGCTCCTCGCCACAGCCATGACGCTCAGATAAAAAATACTCTTCCTCTGGTGTGCATGTAAATCAGAGTGGGGGGGAGATATAATGAAATAATGAAGTGTGCCTGTTTTTTCCAAGAGAGACCATTGGGACCCACTATTTTTAGACACAACAAAGAGATTGCCAGGGGTGTCCAGTCTCTCCGGTTAAGTTATGGAGTTTTATCCACTTGTCAATGTACAACCGCTTGTCTCAGGACTTAGACACACGCTGGGAAGAAATGGAGGCCAGCGTCTCCCCCGAGACAACGTCAATTAAGCCACAGTGGGATTCACTGGATGGATGTGTCCATGGATGGTCATTCTTTCGACCCTAATAGATGATGGACATCGTCGCCGAGATCACAAGAGTTGATTTTGAGTTATGCGCAGGACGTCTCCTTTGGCCACAAGCATGGTAACCCTGTAAGATGACCCCTCCTGCCAGCAGGAAATGCTTTGTCACTTAGACAAATGTGGCAGATGAATACTCAGCATGATCCTGGGGTATTTGTCATCTGGTGTTCTCTTTCTAATGGGTTTACTGCTGATGATCCAGGTCAGAGAAGGACAAAGTGCTCCACACTAGAAGTTAAGAACAGGTTCTTAAGAGGGATCACAAGACAGATCCTAACCTCTCAACCTTCTAGATTTCATAATCTCATTCTCACCCTACCTTTAACCTCAGCTCACACCTTATCCCCTTTTGTTCATGATGCTCCGTCCAAATCTCATCAAGGTTTCTGCCATCCATACCGCAGGACATGCTGTGTTGTCCCTCCTTTTTATCACTGAGGACTGTTCAGCCATCGATTTATTCGTCTGGAGCTGCGTAAGAGATGCATTCCCATAATTTATTGAAACACCATTATCTCCCATATTCTCGATACAACATTTGACCTTGAAAATGTGGATTTGCCGATGCAGCGAGACTGGATCTTTGCAAAGTCAGATATTTTCTGGCATCCTTGGCGAGGAGGAGAGCGCAGTAATGCTGCCATGTTTGCCTTTTGGAGATAACACCTCAGAGGTCATTTGAATGACTTGGTGTAATGTGGGTCATATGCTCGTGTAGCCTCAAACGCACTAAGCAACCAACTTCCTGCCATGTGAGATATTTCCTCTCTGGCAGGTTTTTTTTTTTTTTTTATCATATGACTCTGGCCGGTTGCTTATGTATGTATGATCACTCTGTAGACTATTTCCGCAGTGCAGAGCCACACATATGGGGACGGGTGATAACACAAGGGCCAACCTGTACACATCAGCTCGGTTTAGTGTGAAAGTTATAGGATTGTCTGTTCCCCTTCCATAAGATTTCTCATAAAAAAAGACTTTATGTCACAGAAATGGAAACCCATAAATGTATCCTTAACATTCAGGATTAGAATGCCTCCAAAACTAACTGTCCTTGACTACTTTGAAAGGAAAACATAAAAGGCAGTGCATGTCAAGACACACATTCCCCAGCAAAGTGAAAATTCCTGCCTCTTATCTGTTTGATTTTGCACTTAGGGATTTTTTTCTTCATCTTTTCTCTTCAAACATCAAGTACCAAAGTCATTTACATGTGCTAGGGGCAACCAGAGTTAAAACACAGACATACAACTTGCTGCTGTCTAGAGGCAGCCGATGAGGGGAAATAAGGAAGTTATAAGGGATGGGTAAAATAAGGAAACATAGGAAGGGTAAAATGAAAGGAGAGAGAAAAGGGAGGGAGGGAGGAGGAGTGGAATGATGAGGGAAATGAGGACGGTAGGGGGTGAGACCAGTGAAACACAGAGAGGGTAATTCAATTTGACTAAAACTCTCTGTCGCTTCATACAACTGGGGGATTGGCCTAACCACCGAAATGAATTAAAATTCATGAACTATTGAAGAGTGAGCTGCCAGTTGAAAGTGGATAACATGATACAGTTTTAAAGCAGGATATTATTTTTTTTCTAATTACAAATAAATGAAGCTATTAGTTTACCTTAAATTAAAAGCAGGAGGGTTCCCACAGAGATATCTGATCCCATGTGTAACTCATTTAAGACTGATTTGGGCCCCTATTGAGCTGGCAGGCGAACTGAAATTAGTGAAGCAGAGCATCTCAACTGCATAGTATTGTCTAACTCCTGCTGGCTGAGTGCCCTTACTTTAGCCTGGAAACACAGCTGACGTCTCTGTACTCGAAAACCATATCTGCAAGGTACAATTAGGTAATAAAAAAAAAATCTATATAAAAAAAAGCCAAACTTCTGGCATGCTGAAGTTTCCACACTCCAATTTGTAATCTTATACAGATTCATGAATGTCAACTGAGTGGGATCTGGCACGGCAGGAACACACACAGCCCATTGTTCGTAATGCTTCCCAAACCGGCCGAATCAAAAGAAAATCCAGTGTTTGACTTTCATCCATCCACAATATAAATAACTAATTTATCAATTGTGCTTAAAGAGGCATACAATGGGCAGAACAGAGAACATTGTGTAGCTGGGATAATCCCTTAGAAGATTTATCCTGACGTTGCCTTGAGGGGAATAGTGGGAGCAAGAAGCAGATCCCATTCCCTCCCTCTCTGTCTCTCTATCTCTCGTTCGGTGGATACATAGTCACTATCGCAGCTCCTGATCAGCCCTGTTTAGTTATATTGCATTGTGTTCTTTGATATTCCAGTTAATCCGTCAAGTGAAGAGATTTAGCCCAAGATTACAGTGATTCAATGAACTTTTGATGATACACTACTCGTGTCTGTAGCCCTAAGGCATTTTCCCGATGCACATTATGTGCACTTGTATGTTTGTGTGTGTGTTAAGTAAGGTGGCTGTCTTCATCTCTCGTGTGGGCGACTTTGACTGTTACAAGATAGCGAGAGCATTGCCATCGATGGTCTGACAGCCCCACAGCTTCCCTTAAGCTACTCGGGAGCAACTGTAGGCGGTTTGCATTCTAAACGTGAATGACAAAGCACAGGCATGATCCAGGAGAGCTTGAGTTTTTGTGATGGTGTTTAAAGTAAACAAAAAAATAATAATACAACAACAGCATCTGTATATGCTCGCAGTGGAAGAAACATGGAGCCCTAATAGACTGAATCACACTGAGTGAGATTACATGGACCTGAGCAACCTGTTTATGAGCCTTATTCCAGTTATGATCATGATGGCTATATGGTGTTTACATGAGAAATCTGGTTATTCATACTCCCTGTATACATCCTGGTTTCTTTCGGAGAACTCATAAACAGAATTCTGCATGCTCAAACACATCAATGGGATACTCCAAACACAGTACTCCACATTTGTTTACAATAACTTCCAGGAAGAAAATCCCTGTGTCACGTACATAGTTACGTTTTTACTCACATACAAAAGGTGCACCTAAAAATAAATCAGTCTTTTACCTTGCCATCAGACAGCCCTTTATGTCAGGGAACTGAAGCCGTTATCCCAAAGCCACCAGACTTCATTGACAAAAACAATCATTTTACTTTGCAAAACATGACTTGCTGTTCTTCTGCTGCCTCAGTCAGTTAGCGTGTTAAGCCCAGAGCATACCAAAGAGTCACGACGCGTCGAGTTGAAACAGGCAACTACTTGCAACGCTCCGTTCTGCAATGTTCTAAAAACCTGCCACTTCACACTAATGCAACTAGATGAGACAGTGTATCATCTCTATGCAACAACTCTCTGTACTTCTATTCGGATTTCCAGCTTTTCAGGCTGGGTATGGTTGTAACACTGTTTGTATCAGGACCTATAACTCGCTGAATTTTGTGTCAGATCTCTTAGATTTTTCCACAAAGTACCCTTATTTGTCTACTTCAAATGGCAGTGTTTCCCATGTCTCCAAATATAGCACATAATATAAGGATACAACCTGCCCCATTACCATGATAAATTGTAAAGCCCGGTGTGGACCAAGGATTCATGACACTTCCAACTGAAACAGGAAACTAATTGCAACGCTCCGTTCTGCAGCGTTCTAAAAACCTGCCGGGTCACACCAATGCAACTAGATGAGATGGTGTATCATCTCTATGCAACAACTCTCTGTATTTCCATTCTGATTTCCAGCTTTTCAGGCTTATTGTGTGGCTGAATATAATTTGTAGCTTCTTTAAATATGACTAAGGACAGTGATAGTGAGATACTGGCTACAGTTGCATTTGTAGTAGTGATGAAACGGCGAAAAACAGAAACAAACTGTACTGTTTTTCGAATAAATGTGCCACAGTAATGTAAGTAAGCAGCACCAATTAGTTAGTCAATGAGATCCGTCCGACACCAGCACACTGTGAGCACAGATGCAGAGGGCTCGGCGGGGAGGGAACACCTGACGCAGCAAGCAAACACACCATCTACGGTCATTTTCAATTGACCAGCAGTCTTCACTACAAGCCAGTCGACTGTAGAAACACATGACAAGCTTTACGTTTTAAAACCAGCGCCACCAATTCAACCAGTGGAGTTGCAGGTGACACCATCACCCAGCTTTAGTCGAACTCAGACGGCCAGTTCACACTGCGGCAACTTTTCTCTGCAACGTTCTAAAACGGATTCGTCTTGTTGCAAATCTTTGATCTGAACTGGGCTTAAAGGGATAGTGCACCCAAAAATGAAAATTCAGCCATTATCTGCTCACCCTCATACCGAGGGAGGCTAAGGTGAAGTATTAGAGTCCTCACATCCCTTGCGGAGATCCAAGGGGAGAGTGGGTGGCAGCACAACTCCACCTAATGCAGGCTGACAGCGCCCCAGATTCAAACGTCCAAAAAAACACAAAATATCTCCATACTGCTCGTCCGTAGTGATCCAAGTGTCCTGAAGCCCCGACATAAAAAGTTGTTTGGAAAAATGTCATTTGGTTTCAATTATGTGATTTTGGATGTTTGAATGTGGGGCGCCGTCAGCCTCCATTAGGTGGAGTTGTGCTGCTACCCACTCTCCCCTTGGATCTCCACAAGTGATGTGAGGACCGAAAAGATAAAGCGGTGAAAATATTCCAAATATAGTTACACGTTTTTATTCATTTTTGATGACTACAGTACATTTTGCTGTGGCCCCCGACTTAGAATCGGTGTGTCTACCATGTTTAACTATTTATATGTGTTAAATGTTATAATTAAATCTAAAAATGGAAACAAAAATAAACACATATCTCACATATCTCTGCACGTCAGCTGTCTTCCCTAAAGTGACTGCTGTTAGCGTGACGTCATGCCGATTCGGTTTACATGCTAGCAGTGGAAGAAAAACCCAAGACACCTGATTCCCTGTTTTGATGGACTGGAGTCTTAATTGCAGATTCAGGTCTGAGCCAAATAGCGACCGCCAAGTGAGAGGATTCGTTTTTCTGCGGTCTGGGTAGTGAACCTGGTGACTTGATCTGTAGGCAGAGCTCCAACAAACAGACCACAGAACTGTAATTGCACCTTAGGACCGCCCAAGCCCGTCTTACAAATTTACTATGCATGTTTTAACCCAAGGTGAGTTGCGTTGCCTGGCAACAAAGCAAACAAGCCAGCATAGATTTGAATAACATCTGTTTTCAGTTCATGAATTCTATCAGTGGGAGCATTCTGTATGTGCAATTACTTGAACCAATCACATGCAAAAGCTTTTTCAATCTGGCTCCTTGAGTGCTGTCACTAGTTATTACAGTGCGTGCTATTTAGCAAAAGTGCATTTGCAGTTTGAAGAGCATCCCAAGATATTAGTGGCATCTAATTGCATTACCTGGAGGAGACTGATGGCGCCAGTTAAAACGGCTGGCCCCAGTTCAGGCTGTGTTGAAGGCAAGTGCTTCTTTACAGGTTATACGTCATGTTTCTGACTGGAATCTTTTGTCGACTAAGTGATTTTCTGACAGCTTTAAGCCTCCGCTCGCCTCACCAAATACCCCTATTCCCTCTGCAATCGTACATCTTACCATTAATCCACTTTCATCCATGTGAAGCTAAAACAATGACAGAATGATAATGGCGGCTAATGCAGCCAAATTTTGATTGCACAAGTCAAGATTCCTTCTCATTAACTTGTTTTGAATTGATTCATGCATCCACACTTGTTTACCTAGCAATAGTGTAAAGTGTCCCAGCAGTGCAATCCATATTCAAGCAGGCCAGCTGTGAGGCTCACTGCAGCACTTGTCCATTTAAGCCCGAAAAGGCCCAATTTCATTATTTCATCTTTCATCATTTGATTGCTTCTAAATTACCTCTGATCAAATCTTTACATCTCTTTACCGATTCATTACACTGCTAATATTTTCCGCATAATGGACTGAGATCTCAATACGGCTCCTCTTCGCCAAGGTGACAAAAAAATGCCACTTCGAAAATGTACAGTTTCCATAGGAATAGAGAAAGTCATCTCCTGGGCGGCTCAACATCATTTTCCAAAAAAGCCACAGGCAAATCTTGATGACAGAGAATACAATAAGGTGAAAACTGCCAAGTGACCCTCACAGGATATGTCTCTAGCACCTTCTGTCTTCCACTTCTAGATTTAGTAGGGACTGGAGGGGTTTCTACCTCACAGTCCTCACGTAGTCCAGTGGGACTCTCATCTTGGGAATAGCATGCCAGTTTTATTGAGCAGGGAGTGGCAGTGGAGAGAGACGAGGGCCCTCAGAGACGCCTGGATGTTTTCCATATTAAACTGCAGAGAGAGAGCGGCTTAAGATCTCACTGGTGAAATGACTTTCATTTTCGATATCAAAATGCCAGTTTAAGTAGCATAATTATGGAGACTGTGACATATCTATCTCTTTTGTTGGTGTGAGATTTTATCCCACTTTTGCTTTCCTCGCTCCCTCCCCTCTCCTCATTTCACTTCCACCCCACCTACACATTGCACTCTTCCTCTTCAGCCCCCCCGCCACCACCACCACTCCTCCCTCCCTCGCGCCAGTACCCTTCTTACTAATTCCCCAACCTCTAACTCCTCCTTTTTTCTGCCTCACTTCCTACGGAGAGTAAAATGTCTATGGGCATTTATAGTCACATTAATATGAGCAAAGGATGTGGGGTAATAAATCGCTTTCTTTCTCCCAATGAGCCATAAGAAGTGGTGATAAAAACAACTTTTCTGTTGTTGTGCGCTTTTGCCTCGTGGAGACGGTGGGGGGAGGGGGGAGGGGAAAAA
Organism: Epinephelus awoara; assembly: GCA_035609425.1. Classification (NCBI taxonomy): domain Eukaryota; kingdom Metazoa; phylum Chordata; class Actinopteri; order Perciformes; family Serranidae; genus Epinephelus; species Epinephelus awoara. The sequence continues at coordinate 24,915,495 of CM069299.1, read as the reverse complement.
AGCTGTGTTTGAAGTTCAGATTAGTCTTCAGGGAGTCCCACCTATTGGGACTGTTAACCTTTAGCCATTCAGCTATAAAGCAAGTGAGTTCCATTAAAATACATAATGCATGAAGTGCCGAGATTGCATGCCATTGATCAGCACTTGAATAAATTGAGTTGAAATCCTATTAACATAACCAGTTACACATAAAGTGAGATGAATAAAGTGCAGTATAACACCTGCAAAAATTAGCCACCATCAGCCACGGTTTTGTGATGGTTGAAGTGGCCAAGCTAACTGAAGGCAATTTAGAAATAAACAGTAATGAATTATAATTTCAGCTATTTGTGCAACGAGTTGCTCCCTGCTTACCCTTTTGTTGTCTTTCAAATGGCCTTTTAGTGGCTGCTTTTTTTTTTTTTTTAATTTTTAACCCACCACACACATTAGTAGGGGTTAGAAATGTTTTCATACATGCATACAGTACATTTGTATATCAAACACCCTCTAGCCCTTTGTTAGCCTCAGCCTTGTTGTGGCCATTTCCTCTATGTTTTACAGGACATAAGGTGACGTGCTTTTTTAAAATGTGTCACACAAACTCTCCCATGTGTATTGTTTCCACCGTTTACTCCCTGTCTAACTAGAGATTCCCAACTTTTTATGGTTTGCTAGCTGGTTATTGTTTGCCCCTTTTGAGACACATAAGTGCTGCTTAGCGCGGCATCCGAGGCAGCATCTTGACCCGTGGCGCCTGTCTGCTTCATTGTGTGCGTGTGTGTGTCTGTGGTAAGAAAGATGACCCCCCCCCCCTCCCCCTCCCCCTCCCCCTCCACCCAATAACCACAGTCCACTCCTCAGCATAAAGCATGTGCATCGCCCCCCTTTCAAAGCAATTAAGCGCTGACCTGTCATCTTGACAGGTCGGTATCCTCCGTCTCCCTAAATGCACGCGTGCCACTACAATGGGTTTCCGTGGTACAAACATGCCGTGGTGTTTTACAAAAATGTTTTCCTCTCTTTAACTCCCCCCTCTTTCTTGTATCAGGAATAATTAGGTCAATTAATTCAGGTGGATACCCAGTACAACATATGTGTTTTCAGATTAGGTGCAGGGGAGGTTCTGTCACCCGACCTCGTGCAGACTGGGAGATGACCCAAATTAAAGCATGTTTCCTCCCCACCCATTGCTCCCCCTTCCTCCTCAGATCCCCTCCTCCCCTCCGTCCTGCCACCGCCCCCAAACCCTCGCGCCCCCCCACCCCCCTTTCCGGTGCCGTGCCAGCCTCCCCACAACAATGCCAGAGAACGCCTGCCAATGGTAGCAGCTCCTTAATGAAATAGTAATTGTGACTGTGACTTGCATGCATCAGTTGCTTTCCTGTCCTGTTCTGTTTCATTGCACAATACACAGAGAAGTCGACTGAGTTCCAGCTCTGTAATTTCATTAATGCTCAGTGTCGCACCTCTGCGTATAGTTTGTTTTCATTACAGCTTTACATTAGCTGTGATTGCTTTAGCAAGCCTGCTGCTTTATTGTTCAAGGTCTTAATACCTTTAAGAATTTTTTGCATAAAGCATACCACATGTACCTGGAGAACTGCATTTGTTAGCGCTACACCCAGTGGGTGAGATGCATGGAGTACATTGAATATTCCCTCAAGGAGATGCGTAACGAGATTTTTGTGTGGTGGCAGTAACAGCTGTTCAGAGAGACACAAGAGTGTGAAATATTTAAGATCAATATATCATTTATTTCACTGTGAGTCTATAATGGCCTCGCAATTGTACGCTCCATTACTGGACACAAGGGCCTAGACTGCTGACCAATCCCGTCTAATGAAAACAAATGTACTGGCAGGCTGAAGAAAAGAAATACACTACAGCACAGTTCACGTTCCAGTGTCATTTGGTATGAGGACTGTGGCCCTGGTCTATGCAGAATGTCAGGCTTAACAACTCAAGTGTGTCATTATGTGTGGGCAGGGAGAGGGAAAGCCAAAAAGTGTTCTAATAGCAGACCTCTGCTGATACTGAAAACCAGACTGCAGTTATTTCATAGACATGTAGCCGCGTCTGTTTGAGATGCAGAATTCTCATTTTGCTACAGCATTAAAAAACCTAGATATCACGTTGCGATGTTTCAATGATAGTGTCTTTTACAGCTCTTTCATCAAAAGCACAAATGAGATCAGGACTATTATTTCCAAAGTGCCCATGCTGATCCAACATCAGTTTCAGCTTTAGATCACGCCGAAAATGGAAGAAAAACAAGGACATATTTAGTGATCCCAGATCAGCGCACCTCCTCTGAGAGGAGTTTGATGAGCGCAGCTCCCGATTAGATTAGAGGCCTCGCACTGATGAATGTAATCCATCATCTTGTAAGCAACGGAAATTTATGACAATTTAGTTTCAGTAACTCTGTCATGAGCCCTTAGCTTTTAGTTTTCAGAGTTGCATAACTACAAACAGAATAAAGGAGTGCAAGTGAAGGCTCGTGGGGCGGCGTGTTTCAGAAAACTTGGGGGATTTTGATTTGTGACCATGACAGAGATTGAAAATACATCTTTCTACGTTGAAAGTGCCTTTTTTTTTCTCCTTGTTCCTCGCGTTTTGTTTCTTTGTTTCACCTTTTGCCTTTCCACTGCAGGCAAAACAAAATGTGTGGCGGTTCCATTTCATCAACTAAACTCGGAGATAAAACTGGATGTTTTGTGAATGTTTCACCACTTTATTCCAGTTTGCGAGACGACAACTTCTTTGAACTTGATTTCTTTCCCCCCACGGTGCAGTGGCTGTGTAGCCCGCGAAGAAACGTACTCTTACTGGGCACAGAGGGAACGAGCCGATCAGCCTCTCAACACAGATCTTTTGTTTTTGTTATTCGTGTCATATTTCTGTCAGGTGTGGCAGCTCATCACGCTGAAATAATGAGGCCATGTTCCATGATTAGTGACAAAGCTCTTTAGATATTAATGTGACGATAAACTGTTTCTTTCTTGTGATTATTCCACCAAAGATCCTGTACACATTATTTGTATTGTTTACAGGGTTGATTATAGCGTTCTGAGCCACCATAGTGAACCAACAGAGGCTCAAATATATATAAAAAGGCTGGAAATGTCTGCACACTGTAAACGTTGCAACGATAAATTCAGCAAACCAGTTTATAAGTGGGCGTATTAATTTAATTGAGGCAGAATCTGTTGGGTGACATGATAGAGGGATGTGGGTGGGGAGTTTTAGCTGCTTAGGAGTTTAAATGTTTATGCTTTTTTGGTTTTATAATTCCTAATACCCATTAAGTGACATGAAATAATGTAATTTGCCAGAGGAATAACAATTTAAGTATTCCAACACCGAGACTTACTTTCCCCCTGTAGTGTGATTATCGCACATGTTGTATAATACACATAATAAAACTAATCTTCCTGAGCGCCGCGGCTCGTATTGTGCTGTTAAGAATTAGACAACACTGATAAATGCTGTTCCGCGTTGTCTCGAACATATCACCGACAGTGTGATAAGAAAAGCCAAAGCCACGCATCCATTCAAGCGCTTCAAAAAAATAAAGTGCAGGTTTTGGATGAACTCTTTGTATGCTGCCTGCACAGACAACAGCTTGACAGTTGGTTTCAAAGAACGTCTCAGCACCTGAAGGGAGGTGTGCAAGGAAGGAGAGAATAACAAAAGTGGTTCAGTCATGCACATCACATCACTCTTGTTTTTATTAATCCCTACTGTACATCTCCTCAGCACTTAAAACAGACTTTAGCTAGAACCCTAGAACTCACATCAAAGTCAACACTTGTTTGTTGTGTCATCCTTAGAAATAGACATTTGCCCAAGCAACTGACAGTTACACTTTTTATTATGCAAATAGGCAGGTAGGAGTTTGCGTTGTTCTCAGCGTAGGGTGGCACCGGTTTCACATCCGGTTACAGGTGGAGGGAAAGTGATGTACTGGGTGAATGAGATTACCACTTCCAAAATTTGATTTCCACAGTTCCTGCTGACCTAAAAACTGAAATGATGTAATTTGAAGTCGTTGGCCTTCTGTCAGTTCGCTGAAATATGAACACCTCAGCTCCAATACAACTCATTCAAAACAGCAAACCTGAGACGCATCTGAAATGATATCGAACCAGTCCTCTCTAATCCATCCACATTTGTTCCCATGCTCTGTATGTATTGTTTCGGGCGCTGTCTGAACTGTTTATCTTTTCATTTTACTAGACATTGCAGAGGTGAAATGTTTATGTAATTTAACTATATGTGTCACCTCCTATTTCAATAATAGCTGATTTGAATCATATCCCTTCAGTTTGAGCAACATGTCACATTAAAACTTAATTAACTCTCCATCTACCGCACAAAGGTGGATGCAGAGTGATGTGAGTCGAATGCCAATAACGCACAGTGGGGAGAGCTTTGCAGAGCGCCGCGTGCTAAAATCACACTAATTTAAATAATTGACATTATACATGCTGTGTTGAATAAATAATTAAATAAATAAATAACACCTCCGGATCATAGCTTGGGTTTCTCATTAGGAGGCAAGCTGTGCAACTTCGTGCTCAGGAATGACAGTCAAGTGAAGCAATTGCAATAATTACAGCAGCGAGAAAGAAGCGTGCGTGCGCGTTGGGAGGGGTGGGGGCTTAACGGAAAGCAATGAGGAGGGAGGCGCTGACTGTCTACAGGTGCCTCTGATTAAGGGTAATCTGGGCAGCCCTCCCCTTTCTTATCTCTGCAATGAGCCCTGCTGCCTCTGGGTGCCTCGAGCTCCTTGGCTGCCTGGCGTAATGAGCTCCACAGCCACACAGTGGATGCCCCGCAGGACAGTCCCTACAGAGCCATAATGAGCACTCCAGTGTACCAATTCGCGCTCCCCACCAAGGGGCCCCCCAAGCCTGCCTCCCCTCAGACATGGGTGGGCACGGCTCGTTCGGCCAAACCTTCCGGAGCCACCCTCTACTTCAACTCCCCCTTCTGAGGTAGTGGCATCCCCTCTGGGTTCAGTGTGATGTCCCTGCGTGTGTGGTAGGAGGGATGGCCCGGAGCCCAGGCTTGGCATCAATCACTTTACATCGAGAGTGAGGCGAAAGGCAGAGGCGGCGATAGGGATTGAGTTGCAGCAAAGATAGAGGGGAGGCACGGGACACTGGGATGGAGTGCCGGGTGAAGAGCGAGGACAGCTGAAGTAGCCGGGGATGGAAAAAAAAAAAAGGTAAATGACGGTAGAGGGATGGAGAGGGTGAGGTAACTGACAGATGGAGTGAGTTTGAGAGAGGCAACGAAAGATAAATTGTATGAGAGAGGGGTGGAGAGAGTGAGGAGTATGTGGGTATAATGAGGTCTATGGAGGAGGGTGGGTAAGGGGGTGGATAGGGGGGAGTCAGAGTCCAAGGTTAGGAAAGATAGTCAGAGAGAGAGAGAGAGAGAGAGAGAGAGAGAGCTCTTTTGCCAAACAGCGGTCCCTCTGTTGGTGCTGGGGTGGATCTGTGTGTTTAAGAAACTGCACTGCTGTGCTTTTGCTCTCTTAAACAACCAGGAGGTGGGTGAGAGGATCGACGGGCCTGACCACAGAGCAGGGCTTTGAAGCTGCCTCACGCTGAGAGAAACTGTATTGGATTTAGAGAGACTGCCTTTCAAAAAAGAAAAAAGAGGAGAATGAAAGACAAAAAAAAAAAAGAAACAGCAAAAAAAAAGAAAGAAATAAAGAAAGAAAGACGGAAAATCAAAGAGAGAGAAAAGAAACATACATAATTTAAATACAATATATAATTTATAGTAAATCATCTTGACATGCCTCATACATGTGCTTTTTGCTCATCTATATTTATCTCTATTTGACAGATTAGCATAACAATTAACATTTTCCACGAGGCCGTATGCAGATAGCGAGATGGCAATCACGAACATGGTGTAGCATTCATTAGGATTAGGATTGTGGTCATGAGCGATTTCCGTGGTTTAGAAATGATTCCATCTGTTTCTCGCATTGGTTTTTTCTTTTGCATTAGAAAGGGAAAACATTAAGCGGCGTGTCTTCAGTCGTATGTTTGCCCGCGTTTTGCATTTGTGGATGTGTTTCTCAGTGTGAAACGCCTGCGCATGTGTGTGTGTGTGTGTGTGTGTGCGTGTGTGCCTTCTTAGACTCTTGTGAAGTCCAAAGTCGAAAAAGGCACTCATCATCTTTCATCTGTGCTGCATTTATTCTACAGTAGCACTGCAGCAGCTGTTGCAGCCATATTTTTGTTGCCTTCTTTCTCCTCCCCTATGAAAACGTTGTAAACTAAACTAAAATCTCATGCCTCTTCAATGGCAGGTAGTCAGATCACTAGTTGCACCTACTGGCTTCTGAAAAGAATACATTTTCAGTTTCTAAAGAAATACACTTGGGGACGGAGTAAGAGCGCAATATTATATACTGATACACAATAGATACAGTAAAATGAGAAAGTTTTTGCACTACAATAGCTACATCTGTATCAGAGAGGATTAGCATGGTGGGTAGGATTGAGCAGTGTGTCTTATTTTAATTGCTGTGTATTTTAAATAACTTCCCATTGCTCTTCTTCTTGAATAGAACCTCTGCGGGGCCAAAAACTGTCTTTTCAGAAAATGGTTCCATCTGGGAATAAGGATTACATTATTATTATTATTATCTTGTGAGGGATTAAGGATTTGTCTCAACCAGTGAGTGTTGCCCTGCAAAATACAAGTAAATCACAACACAGTGTCACAAAGTCTATTGTTCAGATCCTGAAAAATATATGAGAAAAAAAAAAAAATTAAATCCTGAAAAGGAGAGGTTTTTACATGCCTGAACAAGGGCAGTGTGCTGTTTTAATGACGTGGCGTGTTCAGCTGCAGCTCCGCTAACAGTTCTCTAAAGAAAATATTAAAATCACAAAACTGCATTTAGGCTCCGTTTTTCCGTTTTTCACAGATTAATAAATTCGGGAAGTTCTGAGGTGGTTACTGAAAAGCTTTCTGACATTTTGTTTCCACTATCATCCCTTTTTTTTTTTTTTTTTTTTTTAAAAATGTATGTTACATCAACACCTATTATCTCATTGTCATGAGCGTGAGAAAGGGCACAGAACACCGAGCGGAGAGCACTGACCCTGCATCTTACAGCAAGGAGGAAAATGTATAAATGTTAACACGCTGTATAATCAGTACAAAGAGCTAAACCCTGACTCTGTGTTTTATACTGAGGGCTTCTAAAATGTACACAAAATTGGTATCATTACTTGTTTTCACGTGTCACTTGGCTTCACTGCAACATAAACAGAGAGGACACCGTAACAAAGCACTGCCCACAGCCACAATTGACCTTTGGGGTTCTGATCCCTTAATGTGTTTCTCTGTGTTGGTGCTGATAAAGCCTTCCTTCGCCGCTGTCCAAATCTATAAAGCTTTTTCCAAAGATGCTGGTAATGCGGAGTGAGAGACACAAATATCCTCCCCATTCCATGGTCATAACCTCTGCCTCCACCATCGATAGCTCTAATAGGTGTTTAGAAGGCCTTGTATGTGCCTCTGTTTGATAGCCCGCTGATGGTTCGGCATGTCATTCAGAGAGTTTGTGTAGAGGAGGCGGGGCGGAAACCCTGACCACAATTTGTAGAGATGTCCATCGAGGTCTGGAGTGCACAACTTGAACATGTATTCCAAAACAATCTCTTTTGAATTTGTAACACTGTAGATTTGCATAATTCATGTGTGTCCACCTGAAACACAGGAAAAAAAAATAGATTTGCAATTCAGTTCATGATCATAACACCCTAGTTATTATTGTGCAGGGATTGACAGTGCTGCCTGGAGGGCTACTGGTTATAGATTGATCCCTGTGCAACACCAGTTATTGACCTCGTCTTAAAGACAGTATTTCATTCTAAATAACTGCGCTCTGAGTTTACTTCTCTTACAAGATACCACAAAAGCTTTCCTTAGCTGTGTAATAGTAAAAGCCGTTACACACCAAGCACAGATGTCCAGTCGAAAAATTTGCACAGAAACTATAAAAGCTGATTTTGATATTTCTCATGTGGGCTGGCACACCCCTGTGTAACACGAATATTTGGATGGACCTCGATTTCAGCCAATTTCCACCTACGGAGATTTTTGACCAATGAAATCCTTTGTTCCAACTGATGTCATACCTCCTGGTCATAGCTAGATTACTGCTAACATGGGTAACATCCTATCAATATTGTTTGTGCTTCAGCTAGGATATGATGCAGATGCTAATGTAGCTGATATGCACTTGCGTTAAGATGGAGTTATACTTGTGCATCAGCTCAGTTTAGAACCTACACCATAAAACATTAAAAGCGGCTTAATAGCGACAATTTCAAACACAAGTACACATATAGGCTTCCCTAACTTGCAACATTCACAGACAAAGCACTTGTCTTTTGCTGGACACATTTTCCCCACAAATACAACATGCTAATGTTTTTAGCACAAACCTATGGCATTTTACATTGTATAAATTAGCCTAGCAGCTAGCGGACTTTTCCTCTACTCATATAAAGCCAGGGACAACAGCAACATTTAACAGAGGTAATGTTACAAAATTTGGCTCCATTACAGCTCATAAGATTCCCCAACAAAACAACTGTCTTATACAACATACTAACATTATTAGCACAAGCCTATGGCATTCTCCACTGTATAAATTAGCCTAGCGACAAGCAAGATTTCCTCCTTTCAATGAAGCCAGGATAAATGTGGTAGTGTAAGAAAGACTGTCAGCCACAGTAATTTTTTCTTATTACTATTCATTCATTCATTTTCCATTATCGCTTATTATGTTAGGTGTCAAAGAGAGGCTGGAGTGTGTCGCAGCTGACATGGGCAAGGGGTGGGCTACATCCCGGACAGGCTGCCAGACTATCACAAGGCTGACACATAGAGACAGACATCTACGCTCATATTCACACCTACGGCCAATTTAGAGTCACCCATTAACCTGCATGTCTTTGGACTGTGGGAGGAAGCCGGAGCACCCGGAGAAAACCCACGCTGACACAGGGAGAACATGCAAACTCCGCACAGAAGGGCTCCCCACCCCGGGGTTAGAACCGGGAACCCTCTTGCTGTGAGGCTACAATGCTAACCACTGCACCACTGTGCCGCCTTATTCGAAGTCGTCATTTGTTAAAGGATTGTGAATATAGATCATAAACACATTTGTAGTATCTGTATTTTGGTAGGGGGAGATTGAGGCTCAGTCTTGGTTGGGCTTGTAGAAAATGTAATAACTGAGCTGAAGAGACTGGTATGAAGTATTCTTTGTTAGATATCAATGTCACACTATGGAGTGAATAGAAGATGATTTTGTTCTGGAAATTACATTTTAGAAAAGTGAGGGTCATATTTTATTAAAACTGGACATGTGTATTCACAAAGCAGACATTCTCCTGTTGGAGTACCCAACTAAAAGGCTGAACCCGCTGGTTAGTGCTTATTTAATATGAGATGATAAAATGGAATTTAAAAAGACACGTAAGCTAATGTTGCACTTTGAAATGATTAGATGTTTTTTATTCAATGGAAGAAATGTGATGTGGTTATTTATGACAGTTCTTTTTTCATTGGTTCATTTGATTTGTATTTAAATGTGATGTTTATAAAGGTTTATATAATTGCATTGCTTTCCAGAGCAAAAGCTCGCTAACTGGGACACTCTGAGTGATATGAATACAAAACACTAATGGTTACTTTTAGAAATGGCCTCAATCTTACCCAGATAACTTACCTTAAGTGTGGCTTAAATGCATTCTTTTACTCAGAAAGAGCACTGGGATTCATAATATTAGCTACCTACTGTCTTACTCCTCTGCCTTTTGCACTGGGCTTCAGCAGCCTACTGCTACTTGGCCAGGAAAATTCTCCACTGAGGTTTAACGCAACCAATGAGATTATTTCTGCTTGCATAGCAGCTCTGTCTCTGAAAAATGTTTGTATAGCTTAAAACCCAATCTGCCTACATGTCCTGGTTCATGTGTGGCCGTAACTCCCCAGACTGGGGGTTTGGTTGAGGCGTCTCTGCCTGCTAGTAGTGTGGAACACATGCCTGGCACAACCAGTGTCATGGGGGGAATGGCACACAGCTGGTTTGATTGGGGCTCTGGCCTTAATCGCCCATGTCTCTGCCATCAGTGCTCAAGGAGCAGTCACACACATGTTAACTGTGCTCATACAAGGGAAACTGATTGGAGCCTTCCAGATTCATTCTCAATCAAATACTGAATCACGCTCAGACAGATAAAAGGCCGGTGTTGCTCTGCGAGATGGGTATCAGTGTCTAACGAGAAAGCTCGGGCTAGGCATTCAACAAGCTACTTCAAGTCTCAATTCTCATGCAGACGAATGAAGGGGTCTATTTTCAGAGACAATTGTTGGGGGTGACAGTCTACGCGCTAAAGATAAATACGTCTACTTGGGTGAAAATGCATTAGCCATGCATAGTTTAATCCCAAGCACGGCTGCAGAGGGCTGCAACATAAAAGCACAGGGGTCTGAGAGGTCGGCGTCGAACACCTCCGCAGAGAGCACAGTAGACTGCTCATCAAAAACCGGCGGCTTCTCTGTAATTTCACCAACAAAAGATGATTAGCATACGTTTTCCAAATTCACATCCAAATAGGGTTACATTCATTTGTTCTTTCAGCGTCACTGTTTTGTCTCACCTAAATCAAAAGCTACTGAGATATTCATCATTCCTGACCCCCTATCCTCAAAAAGGCAGTGGAATGAGGAGAGTGGGTTTGCTAATGCACGACACACGCACGGTGTAATTTCACTTGATCAGATGGCGTTTATATTCATTTATCAAAATGAAGTTTTGCCTGACCGTGAGAAGCAGTCAATAACAATATGTAGCTAATGTAATTTTGAATACACTTAATGCTCTGCTCACCCGACTAGAGAGAGAACTGTGGTAGTAAATTGGTTGACTGTTGCTGATAAGCTTAACAGCGAAGCGGCATCCAAGCATTTGAATGAGGGCATTAATAGTTGCTTAAAACAGGCATAATGAAGTGATGACGATGGTGTTGTGTTGCCTCTTGCTCTTGAGAAGAAGGTCTGCCAGTGGAGGGAAACGGTGTCTGACTTCTAAAGGACATCAGCAGAGAAGTAATAGGTCATCAGAACTGAGCAAATACTATAATTGTGAACCTTAAAAAAAAACAGGAAAAAAGCTCAGCCTCATTTCTGGATAATTGTGCCTTTATATAAAAAAGCAGCTTCACACACTCTCATGCATGCACACACTGATATATCCAGTCATGCACAAACATATGAACGCGTACACACACGCGGACCTCTCTTAATCTTTCTGACACACACACGTGCATGCTCATGCACACTTGCGCACAAAAATACACAAGCGCAGAGCACAAACACAAAGCAAATGTCCTCGCAAAGTAGATGAGCTCCACTCTGTGTCGAATTGAAAGCATCTGCAAAGCCAGTTCCTCTCGGCCGTGGAGGCGTGCATCAGCCGGCAGAAGCGCCTGCTTGGTGTCCCAGGGTGGCTCGCGTAACACTTGGCCTGCTCCCTCGCCACTGCCTGGATCAGAGAGGCCCACTGCTATCATCTAGGCGCTGGCAGCAGAGAGGCTAGGCTTAGAATGACAAATTGGTTAGAGGGAGTGAGTGACGAGAGCAGGCCAAGAAATATACTTTGAAGAGAGAAATGCATTCCGGGTTGTGACAAGCATGCCACATTATATGGTCAAGTGTACAAGTCTGACTCCCTCCATGTGGATTGATCCGGATCCCAAAGACACTTAAATGAGGCGAGGCTCTCTCATCAAGACAATGCCAAAGTATTTATCTTAGAAAGTCACCCAAAATATTACTGGATTAGAGAGCTTTTCAGCACACAGTCTCTCGTCTCGTGGCCTCAATTTGTATCATACTGCCCCTCCTCTCCAAACGACGACGACGATGTTGTAGTGTTTGCCTGTTAGCTTGTGTTCTAGACACCAACAGTGTTGTAATGTTCGCAAATTTCCAAACACACATATAATTATATCCAACTTAATCCGAGGAGACCTCTCCCCTTATAAACCGCAAAATTTACATAACTCACTCAAGACTCAAGACAATTACAAATAATAATCAGCAAGAATTCATGTTGCTTGTATAATACCATGCTAATATGATTCTCACTGATGAATTATTGATTCAGAATGTATTACTTAATTCACTATTTCAACAAACTGATTATATCCAGATGAATTTTTCCCTCATCATGATCTGAGGTTACAGCCAAAGAATGCTGCTCAGTAGAAAGGCTTTTTGACTGAAACATGTTAAAGAAGTATAACGTTTAATAAATGTTTTTTGTTTAGTATTGAGGTCAAACTTAAACTTTAGTACGAGTGCCAGCAGTTGACAGAAGAATATGTTTGCATTACACAAACCACAACCACATTTCTAAAGTGATAATATATAACCTGACTTTTCTCATCAAGAGATGGAGGGGATGGTCGATAGCGTGACACTTAGGCAAAATGTACCAAGCTGCAGACCACTGTTGGAATTCAAGAACACCACTTGCAAAGTACCCTGGGTGCGTTTGTTGTTGACATGTCAAGTTCTGCCTGGTACATGCATTGACACCTTTCAAAATACACCTTTGTATTCACAGGAATTTTACAGTTTGCATACAGTCTCTCTCAAAATAAATGCACTATGCCAGTACAACGCCACAAATTGTTCCTTCAACAACAAATGCACATGGTAACATTTAGCCAACACACGCACATGGTTGAGTTTAGGGAAAAACAACAGGATTTGGCTTTATAATCTAACAGGAAGTGAACACTGGGCTCCCGGGTGAAAATCAGTGGTTGTTGTGGTGGTTGTTGTTACATTTAGCCAAAGTCAGTGGTTGTTGGACCCATCCACCACCCCTCCTTCCCACCCTACTCGGACTTCTGCCACTGTAACTATCGTTGTTGTCCAGCCATGTTTTCCTCTGAAAACTTAAACTATATCATAAACTACATCATCATCAGCGTATCATGCCGATGTGAATGGACGGCATTTTTCGTTGCTGTCTGACACCAGAAGTCACTGCCCACGTGCCAGTATTGGACACCTTCAGAGTGAGACCAGATTGTGCCAATCCTTCGCAATGTTTCCAAGAGTGTTTGTGGCACCGTAACCTTGGTGTTTTTTACTGGCTCGTCCCTGCTTGTCTAGCGCCTTTTGTGTCACCAAACATGGGTGTTTTAAGCCAAAACATAATCTTTTCCTGCCTAGAGGGGCAGCTGTGGCACAGAAGTAGAGCAGGTCGTCCATAAATCAGAAGACTGACGGTTCAAAGTATCGAAGTATTGAAGCGTGTCGAAGTATCCTTGGGCGAGATACTGAACCCCGAATCGGTCCTGGTTCTATCGGTGTGGGAGTGTGTGTGAATGGTACTGAATGGAGGTGGCACCATGTACGGCAGCCTCAGGCACCACTGTGTGAATGTGTGTGTGAATGGGGGAAGGTGACATGTAGTGTTGCATTGGTTTGAGTGGTTAGAAGACTAGAAAAGTGCTATATATGTACAGTCCATTTACCATAACCAAGTGATTGTTGTGCCGAAACCTAAGCACAACTTCACCACAGCCTTGTTAAGAAACATAAAGTTTCATGGTATTTGCTACAACATAAAGTGCAAATGTAAGGTATCCATGGTTTGCAGAAACCTACAATTGTTTTTCTGGTGATTGGGTTGAGAGTGCATACAGGGTGGAGACATGTGGGGTCAAATATAGTATGTCTTTAAAAAAAAAAAAAGACTGTGCACTGTAACTGACAGCGTGGAGTCGAAATAGAAAAGCTTGAAATGAAAACAAAATACAGACTCTGTGTGACCTGATTTTGTTTTTTTAAAGACATCATGGGCACAGATACACAAACCTTTGTTGAGCCAATAAATATGCCCTGCATGTATTGTGGTACACAGCGAGCTCTATTGCTCAATTTAAAAACAGTATCAGCCTGTGCCTTTTCTGTAGGTATCAGGTTTGTGGAAACTCAATGTCCTAATGCAAAGTCATAGCAGTTGTATAGGCAGTAAAAACAATATTAAGCTTCCTCGACATATTTTAGATTATCATAAACCCACATGGTATGAAATCCTGTTCTAGTTAATCCACAGCAATATTGCACTTGTCAAAACAATCCATGGTTGCAGAGACTGTTCAGAATCACAGGGAGGTAGAATAAATAGGAAACACTACATCTCCAGTGAATGAGGACTGGTGATGGAGTGAATTGTGACCGACTGCACTGGATTCCAGTCTACCTGAGGTGAATAAAATGTACTGGATATTTTGCATAAAAGATATTCATACTGGAAATCATGAATCCAAAATGGCCTCTGCAGTTTAAATCTGATTTGAGTCAATCAAAATTTATGTATTCCAACTATAATAAAAAAAACCCTCTGCATTACCACATTTTCTAGTCATGCTCATTTGGACGACTGACTGATTTACTAGTTTGTGGTTCTGCTGTATTAAGAGTGAGTTTGTACTAAACACAGCAGCTTTGTAGGTTGTAATTACATTGTTTTTCTGCAGGCTTGTTGGCACCTTGGTCAAAGGCAAGCTCCTGTGTGCCTCTAGGACTCCCTCTCATGTAAATTAGGCCCTCTTTCCTTGCCAAAGCAATCATGACATTGCACTGGTGCAATGCTAGGTCTGCAAATAAGCCATGTCAGAAGCACACACACACAAGACGCCGGATGTAACCCTCTTGAATTCCCTCTCTGAGCAAACCGCACAGCCGTACCAGTTGGCATCTCTAGAATTTGGTTTGAAGTTGTAGAGTATTTTACTTTTGTTGTCAAATTGCTTTGCAAATGAGGCCCACCCTGGCACAATTTCAAAGAGCTTGTGCTATATGTGCAGCTTCCTTCAGGCACCAGTTTCTGAACCTTCATCATTCTGTATGCATATGCGCAGTACTGCGCTAAGCTCACAAGGAAGACTAGATAAACATGCCAAGCTGGGACGAAGATGGAAGGCAGCATGCTTATGTCTTGTCAGCCTGTCTGTATGTTGTTTCTGTGTTCCTCAACTTGACTGACATGGTCTATCTAATAACATGGCAGGTAGACAGTATGAAAGCCTTGTAGGTTTTTACCCATTAAAATGAAATTCAATCATTTTTTGATGGGCTTTTTTGCCCCGAAACCACGCCTTATAAGGATTTTAGGTTCGAGCGCCATTCACATTGAAACGTTCTGTTGCTTGAAGCCACATCAAAATAATTGTTTTGATATGTCCCGTTTTTGTCTTGGCAATGACATTAATAGGGGTTGATTGTACAATGAGGATAAAGAACATTTTTTGAGGTATGCTGACTAAATTTGAGCCATGGATCCCCTGGCTCACAGTTATAGGGTTTTAGTCTGGGCATCATGGAAAAGGCACTGCTTTGCAATACAAGTGTTGCACATATTGCATGTCCCTTTGATTGCATGTCCAAGTCAGCCACTAAATAATAATAATGCAGGGATTGAAACACTGCAAAATAGCCCAAGGCTCAGAAATTGCTAATGAACAGCAGCGGGGTGCAGTTGGGGCTGCGGTGGGGGGGTTGAGGATCTGAAACCTTACTTCCTGTTTCAAAGGCATATAATCCGTGGTCGCTTTCTTTATACTCAAAACATCTGTGTCATTGCCTCAAAAGGGAGGGGAAACATTAAATGTATGAGTGGTTCAATATGTAATGAGAAAAGCGAGGCTCTGTGAAAACAATTTTGGGCTAAAATAAATATGCATCTTGTTCTTCTTACATGTCATAAACGTGTTAATCAAACTTCAACAAAAGGCAGCTTTATCTTGCATAGCACTTGCATTGTACGCTTGTTACACTCTCTTCTTTCGCTGCCTGTCAAGAGGTCTTCTCACACTGCAGAGAACCATCAAGCAAAGGGAAATCCATGGAGAGGGATAGAGACAGAAGGCAAGAAAAAGAGAATATATTTGGTGCTATGTGCTGCAGATCAAAAACATGGCAGTCACATGATCAAAGGCATTTGATAATCCTTGAACTACATTGCTCCTTTAATCCTAGCGAGAGAACTATATTTTATTGGGAGGAGAGGGAGGGGGGGAAACAATGTTGGGGTGGCAAACAGAGTTAGAAAAGCAGTAACTAGCTGCTGGAAACGCAGTTTACTAAATGCAGCATGGCACTTTTTTTGAGGGAGCCGGGGAGGACGACTGCATAAAGCGTCCTTGTGTGTGTGGAGAATGGAGGCTGAGCTGATGGGGCTAGAAACACAAATGTGCCACAAGTCCCCGTCCACTCAGCACTGAATAGTGCTCTTGTTTTTTTCATGGGGTTTGTAAGGGAAGTTGGCTTGTTGAATGTGACCAGACTGCTATATACTCATCCCAGTCGCCAGAATAAAATGTTGGCATTGTACATTTCTGCAAACCACAAATACATTACATTTCTGTGTTTCAAACATATCATATCAACGTTTTTAACAAGGTTTAGTTCTGGCTACATGTATTTGTGATGAATTTGTTATCTGGAGGTGGAGGGGATGGTGGATGGCACGAGACCCAGGCGAGATGGCTGCCAAGTTGCAGGCCACTGTTTGGGATGGACAAACAACAAAACTGGTCACTTTTTAGCAACACATCACTGCATTCCCAGCTGTGATTGTGGCACCAAAACCTGGTATTTTCAGCCAAAACATTATATTTTCATATCCATAACCAAGTGGGTTTTATGCCTCAATTTAACCTCAGTGACATTTAAAAGTAAAAAAAAGGTTAAGTTTCAAATGTCCGCAACATAACAAATGTTGCATATCCGTGGTTTGCCAACATTTATTCTTGCGTTAGGGTTGACGTACCACATCTGGCACATAGATGCAGAGAGGAAGATGGGTAGCAAGGTTTGGGCTAATTTTCATTTCAAGCAAGATGGCTTGAGTTACTTTTGGTTATTTCTGCGTTGGACTGGAGATGCACCTAAATATGTATTATATCAGTCTAGCCTCATATAACAGTTTGTATAATAATTAATAAAATAGCACCCCACGGATGATGTTATGTAGGAAATGTAAAGTTAACGTTCTCAGCGTAAGTTTAGGTTAGCTTTAGAAAAAGAAACATAATCGAAAATAACTTAAAGGTCACTTAGTTTCATGCGGTTCTGAACTACAGCCTCCTGGGGGAAAGTCATGTGTTGTTTGACCAATCCATCACTTTAGACAATACACAAATACTTACTGGCTCATGATTATGATAGAGTCATTTATAAATTGTGGTGCATTGCATTTCGTAGATACCGTAAAACTTAAACTTAAAAATTAATAGCCTGGGCTATTATTTGCTTAAATCATTGACACAAACTGCCTATATTTGAGACAGGCCTTTAATTCCTTTCACACAACACTGTTGCTAAGCAAAGATGGGAAATACAATCAAATTATTTATTCAAACCAGTTTGAACGTTACTTGTTTAAAATTAGGCCTCAGATAATATCAATTCTGAATCATTTATCTGATTCTAGCACAGACAGACAATGCATCTTAAAGAGTTATGACACCCAAGGATTATGACACCCAGCATACCCACTTTATCCTGTTTAAAACAATACTCACAACTTGGATTAAATTTTATGAAGAAACCTTCATTGAGGAGCCTTACAGACTAAAGGAACATGAATAACTTACAGGGTAATCGAGGAATGGACACATAATTTTAAGTAGCCAACAACCCGGTTTTATACATCTGAAGAACGTCCAATTGTCAAACTGTGTAGCCACAACAAGCTAGTAAAAGGGACTGGGCATTTAATTGGGACTAGACTTTTAACTGAAGTTTTACGATATACATATAAACACTGCATGATAACAGCCTGGTTATAAAGTACAAAATATTACACTTAGACAAGTTTGTAGGTTATAATGGTTCTTAAGTGAGGGTAAGAATTATGCTGAAGTAAAAACAAGCCCACGCACAGCAGGAAGGCTCCTTGCTAATTCAGCATGTCTCCAAGAAATCAGACAAAGAAACATCATGTTTCAGTTATCTTTCCGTTTCCTCGGAAAATAAATGTTGTTGTATATCATAGCATTGTGCTCTCTGGGCCTCATCAAATTACAATAACCACCCCAAGCGCTCTGAAAAGACAAAAACATCAATATATGGTGTAATCCAAGGCCCTCTGTTGCAAGCCTTGTCAATAGTGTTTCCCTATCAGATGCAAAATGTTCCAGACCAAAGGTGAGTTGAAAAATGACAGGAGTATTTTTTCCCCCTTTCTTTCCTTTTCTATTTATGCTTTACATGATCATCACCACATTTGTGGTTCCTGTAAAAACATGGAATGTGAGTTATCGCTCGCGAAGCTGCGTGCTTTCTGCACCGATGAAAAATTAATGATTAATAATTACCTTTAACATGTGTGCGTTATACACTGGGGCTGTGTGACACAGGAACATGGCGTAAATGAAAAGTGATGTTTGCTCTGCTCAAAGAATAAAATGAGATTGTAATGGGGGAAAAAAAATCCGCCAA
The DNA here is from genome assembly GCA_035609425.1 of Epinephelus awoara. Classification (NCBI taxonomy): domain Eukaryota; kingdom Metazoa; phylum Chordata; class Actinopteri; order Perciformes; family Serranidae; genus Epinephelus; species Epinephelus awoara. Next base: position 24,896,934 of record CM069299.1, on the reverse strand, counting down.
AAAATAAAACAACAGTGATTATAGCCTGGGGAGGTCTTGCTTTGTGTTTGTGTTTGTGTGTGTGTCCAAGAAAGGAAAGAGGATTTAGATTATCTATGGTTGGTATCAAGCTTGAACAGCCTCCTTTATTCATATGAACCAAAGCGCTGGATCCAGGCAGAGTTTTTAGCAACACATTATATTTGTATTTAGCAAATATTGCTTCTTCCACATCAGTTGTGCTTTCAAATTAAAGTGGTTGATGAAGATGGAATAGAATTCCTGTTGTTTGCAATTTTAAACAGACTTTAAATAAATTTCTAAATTTTCTGCTTGGTTAATTTAGCATATTTAGCTTCTGATTTTGTACACTGATTACACAGAATATTTTGACCTTTGCTTTTTTTGGTAGCACATCAAATTGATCTAGGGAGTTATAACATTTGCACTCAGCAGCACGGTGGTACAGTGGTAAGCGCTGTCGCCTCACAGCAAGAGGGTTCCTGGTTTGAACCCAGGATGGGTTTTCTCCGGGTGCTCCGGTTTCCTCCCACAATCCAAAGACATGCAGGTTAATTGATGACTCTAAATTGCCAGTAGGTGTGAAGTGAGTGAATGGTTGTCTGTCTCTATGTGTCAGCCCTGTGATAGTCTGGCGACCTGTCCAGACTGACTATCCCTAACAGGATAAGCACTTATGGGAAATGAAAGAATAAATGTTTGGGGTGAGGTTTATTTAAGCTTTTCTATTTTCATTGTTGTTACACTTGATTAAACGTCAGTGGCGGTGCAGGGCAGAATCATCTGCATATTGCAAAATCCAAGGGTCGTGTAATAATTAATTTGACTGTCCTCGGTTTTTCATCCATCTCCATTTAAATCAGCCATGTGAAATATATCATAATAAGTCACAATCTCGGGGGCATTTCTTGGAATCAAGGTCATTCTGTTTTCCCCACTGGAAATTATACCATCTACATCCAGGCAACACATTTCCATTTCTTGCTCTCATCCCCAAAGAAAATGACTCGTGTTTATTTGTCACATCAATTAAGATATCATGGTTATATAGACTTCTCAATCTGTAGGGAAAATTTTGTCTGCTAATTCCATCATCCCAGCAAGACCCATTTATTCATTTATATTTCATGACGCAGTGTTTATGCTGCAGTGAAAGCCTGGCTGTTTTTTTTTCTCCCACTCTCCCTCTCGCTCAGTTGCCTCGGTCAGTGAGGTGTTCTCCTTCTATGTTGCGATGAAATATAGATGTTAAGAGTCTGGAGAGTTGAGTGTCTCATCTGTCCTGGTGATACCATAAGGCAGCCATTAATAGTGTCAGGGAGCATCAGACGTACCACAGGCACATAATTGGATATGAGGGCATAACTGAAAGCACCTGCTTGGAAATCAACAGGGCCTTCCCGGGAGGCAGGCCCTTGGTAGATTCCCAAAGAAGTTTGCACAGGCCATTCACTTCCCCGCTGGGTTTCGGCTCACCCATTGCTCTTTTCATTTCTCACTGAGGTCAGCCCAAGATGGCTTCTCGTTTCCTTTTTTTTATGATGGCATTGTGAGTATGCAAATACTTTGGATCTTTGCATAATCACAAGCAGCGGGACCATCTGTTGTTGGCTTGTTGACTTACCTTGCGTCTGCTTTTTAATGGTGTTTTCTTGTATCTGAGTGATGTATTGGTGTATTAACAATGTGATAATCATTTAACCTCAAAAAATGCATTCAGGCGTGTATGAAAAAGTCTGAACATATGTTCAGCGAAATCTTCTGACAAAGAAGGATTTATAATCTTTGTGGAGGGATAGAAGGAAAGGGGGGAAACTGAAAAACAAAACAAAATACATCACCATACCCACTCACACGCCGTACGATAAGATGATATTGTCAAGATAAAGATTTAAAATATGACTGTCAACAAAAGCTCTGGTCTTGGATTAGTGGGCGGCAAAGAGTCGCTTAACCTCTCTAAAATATATTGCAAAAAATGCTAATGGCGAGGACTAGGAAATAAGCTGCAACTTCTGTCAGTGAAGATTTGCTGGGAGATGCCCTCCATTGAAAACATGTCCCTGATAATGTGTTTTTCTTGTAGAACCTGAGCCAGACACCGGAGAAGTCTTTTAACTCGCCGCCCCCCATTTGTCCTCATAAGGTAAGCTCCAGCTTGCTTTCAGGCAAGGACAAACAACATTATGGGAAATAATTGCAGATATTTTAAGCATTTAATGTTCTTATTAGGTTTCGTTTGTGTGCCTAGTTACGTCTGTAAATTAGCTTTATATGGTGTCAGGACCCTTCTCGTGTTCTCACATAGCTGATGTTTCATTCACCATATGCCTTTTATGAGAGTGATTTCCAAAGGATGTGCAACTGAATTTAACAGAAAAAGATGTTTCCAATTCAAAGACAAGCATCTCTGCTATTTTTTTCCCTCCACATTCTGTCATGATTCACCATTTATATGACATGAGGCGAGAAGGGCAGATTTATTCAATGCTAATTAGTCCTGTACATGCACAGCCAAAGTCGTCACTTCACGCCGATGGTCTCAAGTCGTCTCCCCACACTGACTGGAGTAACTTTCCCCTTCAGTTCCTGCTCCTGGTGCATGCCTCTTGCAAATGTGATAATGTGCTATGTAGTGAAATTCACACAATTTCAGTTCACTTAGCACCAAATGTGTCAAAAATGCCTGTGTCCTTTTCTGGATGAATGGCCGGTATGGTGGAGAGTGGCTTGTTGCAAGAGTGGACCTTGGTAAAAAGGAGCCCAATGGAGAGATGCTGTCTGACAGCCTGTCATCAGCTGTTCAAAGCCTAACACTCCTCTACATCGCTAATGCACAGCGAGCTGTCTGAAACGACTTTAGTGGCATTGAAAGCTGCAGACGGTAGTAGGACAGTAAATAATAATAAAAAGCCCCCCCCCCCCCACCTCATGTTTGTCATTGGTAAATCACAGGGAAGGCAATCAACATTTACTTGGAAGTCTGTCAGCGCAATTTAGCACTGTATGTCCTTCACTTAGGACCTGTACGTCTCATATTTAGGTTGGTGTTGATGAGAAATTACAGTCTGACATAATTTAGCACAGGATGGGATGTTGCAGAAGTTTCAATACAGGAGCGCCTCTCTTCTGTAGAGTATGTCTGTCGGTTACTTCACGCCATCTCTTTCTCCGGCTCGCTCTCCTTCCATTTTCACACAGCTGATCAGGGCTGATGTAATGGGGGAACACCGTGGGTTTGCGGATCGTGTTATTCACGTTTTAGCTGTTAGCAGCGGAACATAATCTCCCTCTAGTCAGCTCACATTAGTCTCCATGATCCGCACCAACCCAATATGTGCAGCGAATGCAATGGGCCAGCTGGGCTAATTTAGTATGTCAGTCAGCTCGGGAGGCTGGTAAAACGAGTAAATGGCTGGATATGATTCATATGAAAAGAATATTCTGATTATAATGGCTCTCAGAATAGAATATCCTCTGTCTTTCTACACTTCTCTTCATCTGCATTGTGTGCATCCCCCAGATAGATAGTGAAATGAACAGAGGGCTTTTAAACTGACTGCTCTGTGATTATATTAAGAGTGTGAGAGCGAGGAAAGGGAGGGGAGGGAGGAGATCGGGTGCCCGAGCACTAAGTATATATAATTGCTTCTTGACACATTGGCCAAATTCTGCAGTGCCAGGATCTGAGCGAAGATGATTAACGGCTGTCCGAGTGGGTGGGCACTGCAGGTCGTTTGGGGCCTTTGGTTTCCATAGCGATCCTAGTCTAAAGGCCATATATTGCATACTGAAAATCCCAGAGGTCCGCACATTGTTAAACTACAATTATAACTCACATCGAGAGCATTGTCTGTCCACCGCAAACTCTCTTATTCATCCGCCAAGCGGCATGCTGCTTTTTCTTCTCCCCTCTCTCTCTCTCTTTTTTCCTTTATTTCCTCCTCTATTTTTCTTAAATGGTCTCCTCTAGCTGGCAAGAAGATAAAGAGTGAAAATCTTGCATTCTGTGAATAATTGATGAGTGGGCTCACCTCAGAGCATCATTACAGTACGGCAGTCAGGCTAAGAGGTGAGGGTAGGATCATATTTCTGACACTAGGCTTCAGGCGGTAGAAAATTGTGTCAGTTTTTCACAAGGTTTTCTTCTGAATCTACAGCATGAATAACAGTTTCTCATTACAGCACAACAGGAAAGAAATGAATTGTGAGGAGATACGTGAGCACGCATACTGTACATGATCCCGTTCATAAACTGTGGAATCACATTTGGTGCACAGATGGTAAATAGAAACTTCTGAGATACGGCTGTTAAGATCACGCTGATGTTTGTGTTTGGCAGAATGTTATATAGTAAATTTGTAGTCATGAGTTCTGTCATGGGTTTAGGTTTTGTTTCATCACTTGGGGGGGGCGACGACATATGAAACGAGAAGTTTGAGGGTCCTCAGCCAGAAATTTTGTAGCATTAAACACTCAATTTCCTGCATTTTGGTTAAGTGATTTTTGCCTTTTCTGTCATGATCCTGGGTTTTTGGTTCCTTGTTTCATGTTATTTGTTCATGTTTAATCTGTTTCCTGTTTTATTTTGTGGATTCTCTCCTCATGTGTTGTGTTTGGTTTTACTTCCTGTCTTTGTGTGTTTTCCCGCCTGTTTACTGGCTGAATCCAAATGTCCGCACTTCACTGGGCTTTGCGGGCGCGTTCACGGGAAGTCTGAGAGTGCTTAGAGCTGCCTAAAACTACAGTTCATCCAGTCCACAAGGGGCCTCAAGCGGACTTTCTTCAGACTTCCAGAGAGTCTGCTTGGGGCGCAGACTGATTTAAAAATCCACAATTCATTGTGGGTTTTTCAACTGCGGAAAAAAACATATAGATGTGTGAAATAGTTATTGATAGTTAGGCCTATAAAAGTGCTAACTGTGAAGGGCAGAAATGATATTCAACGACATCATGATACAGGGATATGTATAGTACAGTAAGTATAGGCTGTAGAGGGACTGAAAATACATTTTAATATTGCAGCCTATCAGACTGCGCAGTGTAATAGGCTAAAATATGCCTAATTTATACAGTTATAGTCCTTATTTACAAAAAAATTTTGAACGCTGTTGCCTATTACATAGAGATGTATTAATACATTTTTGTTTTGTCACAAAAAAAGTTATACATGGGATTTATATCTTGATATCCGCAGGGACAGATGAGTGGGCACCGTTCATAAACTTATATGACCTATATGACATATATGTGAATATGATAGCAGCAATAGCTGAACATTGCCACGGCAACAAGTAAACCAGTCGAGAGCTGCAGTCTCTGCCTTGGCAGACTTTTTTTTTTTGTAATTAATTGCGAGACAGAAGGCAGAACATTGACAAGACAAAAGAGTGGATACAGGACAGAACAACTGACCACAGTGCAAGAGAGCAAAATGTCATTGGTTGTTTGGTATTATGTTTTATGTGTATGCGTGTGTGTGTGTGTGTGTGTGTGTGCGTGCGTGCGTGCGTGCGTGCGTGCGTGCGTGCGTGCGTGTGTGCGTGTATAGTGTATAAGGCACGTAAGAAAGAAAGACAGGGAGAAAAGGTTGAGTGTGGGCAGACAAAAAAATAAATAAATAAATGAGATAACAGTAAATAACTATAATAATAGCTATTAAGTAAGGTGTACACAAACATCACACATTCACACTGACCAAAAAAAACAAACAAAAATGTCCTTGCAGACTTAACGTGATGACAGTTACTGCATCACACTACGTACAACTGAAATCCACAAGGCTCTGTCTGCCCAGAGTCCAGAGGGTGGACGTTTGGATTCAGCCTCTGTCTCACATGTCTCTGTCCGAGAATCTTCCTTCACACCTGTTCTGTACTCATCTCGGCTGCTCCACCCTAGTGTTTCCCTCCACACCCTTGTTGTTAGGCAATCCCCATTTCCCTCCTTCTTGTGATCGGATGTCTGTGTATATATCCCTTTGTTCCTAGTCAGTTCGTCCTGTGTTTATCTCCATGTTCTTGGTGTCATTCCCAGCTCCGTTTGTGTTTTTTACCTGAGTTCATCACATTATCCTGGTCGGTTTTCAGTTTAGTTTTGGTTCTGCTTTCATTTGGACTTTCAGTTCCCTGCTTGATCTTTATCGGCTGCATTCGCTTTTTGTTAAAACTTCAACCTGCTTTTAACTCTGCGTTTGGCTGCTCCCTGAACTGACATTTTCAGCATCAGCTTATGTTGTAAATGTCTCTAATTTTGTCAAGTCCTTTACTATGTTTTTATCGTGGCAGGGGGGACAAAAACACACGCTCTAAATATTAGAATTTATTTTAGTCTGCAAATAGAAATAGGAACATCATGCATTAATCTACAAATTCATGTAAATGAAGTCACAGCCTCTCACAGAAATGTTTTAAATATTTAGATAGTACAGTGCAAAACATAATAATAAAGTAAGTTAACATAACTAAGACACTTCTGCAGTCCAAAAAAAGGTGTAGGCTGAAGCTACAGCTTATAACACCTCCCTTTGAACAGCACATCGTATGGCAATCGACAAATAAACAAACCAAAACAGACAAACAAGGCAAAATAGCAACAACAACATCAAAACCCTGTTCTTCTACGTCAGTATTACAGTCTGATCATCCATTTTAATGTTTGATCAGTGCCCCCCCCCCCCCAAAATAGACACCCATACTTTGATACTGCAGAGCAGTGTTCTTGATAGTATTCCTGTGCTTGTGTTTGTATCCAATAAGAATGTGCCCAAATGCATAAATGCATGTTATGTGTCTATGTGAACACTGCATCCTAGTTAGGTGACAGATGGAGAGGGCAAGGATGGGGGTGGGGATCAAGCACCTCTGACAGTATGGGGCCTGCACTGCACCCTGTTCCTGCCAGCTCTGAAATTGCTAAGGTAAACTAAAGCCGTGCAACTCCGGGATGCCATTTCACAGTTTTACTTTCCGCGCAAGATGAGAGCCTCTCCTGTGAAATGTCACCTAACGACGTAGAAGTTGAGTGATGAACACGCAAGACAGACACGCTGCTTCTCGAGGCCCACTTTATCCTGCGAGGTTTCGACTGGGATGCAAATGTAAACACGCTGATTGCCACAGATAAAATGCTTAAGAGATCCTGTGTGCAGCAGCATTTTTTAAGCCAAGGAAAGGCCACTGAATAAGCACATCTTAATGATGATTCATTCTGTATAATAAAAGAAAATCCCTCTGGCATCCAAACAAGAGGCTAGTCATGCAGCAATTAAGCTTAGTTAAAGGCATCAAGCTTACTATGGGTGGTTAGTGAGGCATCTTTCTGAAAGCGTACGTCCGCACACATGAGCGCACGGACACACACACACACATCCATTCGCTTGACCCGTCTCACATACACACGCGCAATTCAGTTGAGGTAAATATGATCTCAGAAGACAAGCAGCAACAACCCACGGCTCCATCAGGGTGCCTGGGGTTGCCATCGTCAAACAAATAATTCTTTGTGACTGAAAAAAAGACAATCCAAAAGGTCATTTGTGACCTCTGGGACCAGTACTGTGCAGCATCTGTCACTAGCAAGCACCACATGTCTGTGTCAAATGGCAAAAGGTATGCGGTGCAGCCAGCCTGCCGTGTAATAAAGGCGGTAGGCCTATATGTACGTGGCATCACTGTCACAGTTGCAGTAACAGGGCTCTGCAGTCTCCTGGCTGCTCTGCAGAACATCCAGCATGCCATACTCTATATACAGCACGACTGGTAGATACCTTAAAGGGCTGGTCGCAGCAAGGCCAACATAGTGCAAGCTCTACACTGTGGAACACTGTGGAAATAAAGATGATAGTGTATGATACCGAAATTGTATCAGAGTGAAGGTTGAAGTGCTTGAAAAGTACTTTTCATTGACCTTCAGATTTATGCCCAACATAAAGCAGATTACTTTTCATATTTAATAATAAGTATAAGCATATCATTCATTCAGATCTGTGTGTGCTCTTGCATGCAGTGCTCTCTCCCTGTGATGGTTTATGAGGTTGAGGTAATCCTCAGGGGGAATCGCTGACAATGGCTGGCCTCCATGTTTGATATTATCTCCCTTGTCACACGATTTCCACAACAAGGGTTAACGGCATCAAAAATTCAGGGGAAATTGATGAAGGAATATATAATCCATTCCTCCCTCTCAGCCAGCTCGCCATGCTCATATATCTGCATCAGACCACACCTCCATGTGGAACAAATCAATAATATTCCATTTCTAACCAAATTCCTCTTTTTGAATGGTGAAATCCAATCTTCATGGACACACTAACAAATTGGATATCCTGACGGTTGCATTAGAAACAGAAACACAGAGATGACATGCGGTTGTGTTAAGAAAAAAATAAAAAATACCCTGCATATTGTGTGTTGAAATTGCATATCGCCCCAAATTTCATTCTGAATTCTCTCAAAGTGCAAATGAGGCAGAGTTCTGTATATTTCCCACATCTCCTGCACTGTACTCGCTTTCTCTCACTCACACTCTCTAGCTGGCTGTCCTTTCCTCTCACTTGCCACAGCATATCTCCCCCCCACATCCAGCTAAACCAATCAGGGATTTGAGGGCCTCACTTCCAATCAATTACCACCCAAATCAGTGCAGAGGCCTTTGATATAGAATCATTTGTCAAATCAGTGCAGATGGCTGGGGGCAGGTACCCCTGTGCCACAGGCCACATCCACATGGAAATCTCTGCTCAGGGTGGGCTCTCCCGGTGCTCCGCAACCCATTAATGAGAAGTCATTGTGTGCTCCAGGACTGCTGTCCAGCTGCCTGGTCCCCTAGATTGCTAATGTATAAGCATCTTAGCCTGACCGGTGGATAATACCAAGTCCCAAGGTCTACCATAATGATTTGGACTATTTTTACGGCAGGTAAGATGTGACTTTAACAGAACCTACTCGAGGTGTTCACATGGGCTGCAGGAAGTGTACCAATGTGTAATTATAAAATGCAGCATTATCACATTTGACCTGCTGTGACAAAGTACACCTTCAATCCACCGGAGCCGAGGACAGGGTTTCCGATTTTCCTCATGTGAATGCACATGCTGCAGGTGTTCACGTGTACACTGTCATCATGTTTTCTCTTGTCGACACTGAACAGAAAATACTTTGAAATTATACATCTCAACCTACAGTGCAATAATTATATAAAATGAGGAGGCAGTTAAATGTGAGAATTTAAAAAAAGAAATGTACATGTATAAAACAGTAGGTGGAAGATTAAGATCAAGACCAAGATCTTACAATAAAACCTGAGGTAGAGGTAAGCTGAACAGTAATGGTGTATGAATTAAATCATTCAAACTTTTATTAATAAAATACCACACAGTGATCTGGGTAAACATTCAATAGATATTCATTATAATAAAACAATCACCTTATCAAGTAAGGAGAGATATAATAATTCAACAGGATTGTGCAAATGATGATGGCAGATGTAACATAAAGGAAGAGGATGTAAACAGTGTCAACTATGTGTCAGTATTCTCCACTTGCTATTCATGTGAAATTGTAAATGCAAGAAAAGCAGCCAGACGAAAATGTTGGCATCGTACGGTTCTGCAAACGATGAATGTCTTACATTTAAATCAGTGGTGCCGGATTCACTTCAGAAGAGGAGGGAGGCCAAAAAAGTGCGAGTGAGATTAGAGCATGGGGCCAATGGTTATTGCAGAGGGGGCGAGGTAGTGGGCCCTTACATAGCTTATAGGCCATATGGAGATGTGAGACACATCCAAGGGGAATACTACAGAGACTGAGGGGTGGAATGGAGGAATGCAGATTGCAGTAGAGTGCTTCAGGGATGATGTTAGGTCAATACAGGAGTTGACGTCACCCTGGTTCCCTCGTCAAGAAGCCTCTTGGATTTTGAATAATTATGACATGTTTTGTTTAGCGAGATAATCTTTACAAACGATCCCAACTTTTATGATTTTTGAAGCCTGGATGCAATCGCCAGAAGTAAAAGCTAACATTGGGCCATAAGCCATGGTCAGTGTGATGACGTTCTGTAGTCTTATTTAGCTACTTGTTAGCAATCGCCTTTTTTAAGACACATAAAAGCTTCAAAATTTCTGACGGGGTATTTACTGGCGTCTTTTATGTATTAGAACAACACGTAAGAGTTTCTTAAGCTAGTGTTGAGGTGATATGTCAGGGCTGAAGTACTTAAACGGTATGATAACCTGTTATTTTTTCTGTGATTAACTGATTTAAATTAATGCACTATTTTGACAGCCCTACTTAAAATCTTTAGCTTGAAGCAGGATCATTTTTACATGTGGTGGAATCCACAATGTTAACTACCAGAAATGTCGTTAATAACTTCTCTCCCCTGCTGCTCACTTCTTCTTTTTCACAATGTCAACAAGCGACTGTGCACTCACAAACTGTGTCTGGAATGGGCAAAGTCTCCAAACATGGAGCACTCCTCCGGAGATTGTGCCATTAATGCGTGATTGGTTCATTCATTAAACAGGCCTGGGAGAAAAGCAATTCGCCACTGTTAATGTAGTGTTGAAGAGTGGGAGGAATCTGTTCCTACGGTATTTACCATAAAAACTCCGAGCCATTTCATCTAAATAAAGAAAATAATATATAACAGGCACAACAGAGGTGCACTGTTAACTGACAGGAGTAATTATACACACATATGCATGCACAGGATATAGGTGTTATACATGTGCTGCACCTTGTCATGGGTTGTTTTTGATGCATGTAAGATACACTTGGTCTCATTCCTCTCTCAGACTGATGCTGTGTCAGCTCCCCACATTACAGTGGAGAAACTCACCCTGCCATTCAGTAACTTTTTATTTTTTAGGTCAGTGTGGCAAGGCCTGCTCAGTGTTACTCCTCTGGCTCACCAGCTGCATGTTTTTGTATCTCGAGATTGTTTTCATATTCATGTGGTCTCCTTGTCTTGACCAAACTAAACTTGGCTAAACTATTACTTTTAAAAATGACATGTTCTTTGACTTGATATGATTTGCATTGCACAAAAGTAGTTTTAGGGTAGAAGAGTTAAGATCGGGTTTTCTGCAGCCTAACACAGTCTTGATCCGCTGAGTGAAGGTGGAAGGTGAATCTGTCGCGGAAATGATGGGCGCTTTGGCATTTCCTTAATGGGTTGTAAGCTCACCGCCAGAAGGAAGAACACAAAAACTAGCAGTGTACAAATTGGAGTTAAATATGGAGTTGTAACAGGAAACACTTTTTAAGATGATTAAGACCGACATGTGCTTCTAAATATTCCACATGTTCAGTACATGTACAAATATAAATCTTTACCACTCAACAATCCTCACACACAGGATCATCAGCGTTACTTCCTGGTTAAAAGCTTACTGAAATGCAGTGGAAGGTACAGAGTAAATGTCGGTGTGGTAACTTTGCTGCGAGTAGAGGGGTGCTGAGCTGTTGACCCCATACACAGTGCTTGTGAATGCTTAGTTTTGTCATGAACCGAACAGAACAGTTTGAACTACCAACACATTGAACTCACTATTGAACTGCAGACAGTCAGAAGCAGACCTGAGTGTCACAGTGCTGTGATCAGCCATAAGGTTGCTTCCCAGGTACAAACTTTTATTTATTTTTATTTTGTCCCATTGAGATTGAAAATGTCTTTTACAAGAGAGACCTGGTCGAGGTAGCAGCCAATCAGAACACAACATATAATACAAAACAAGAAAACAGCAACTATTCAAACATAGTAAGAAAAACAAGCACGTGTGTCTATCACTGTTTTCTCTATGATGCCCTTAAATTCATCAGTGGATATAAGTGTTTCTTAACCGTAATCAATCACAGACAGAAAAGTAGCTTCCACAAGTTTTTCTTACCCCTGAAGGTAAAACATGTCTTATTTCCAAAATAAAAGCCAATCTTCACTTTGAGCTTCCTAACTAGAGCAGCAATATGTTCATTAAATGGAAGCTTGTCATCTATCCTTATACCCAAGTACGTATGAGGACCTCCTTTCACGGATTTACCATCGGAAGTGAAGATGCTAAAATCATCAAGCAACTGTGAGCGAACTCGTTGTTGCTGTATGTCACGTCACACCTTAAGTGTGTTAGAAAGACAGTGAATACACTGACATAAGTCAGCGATTACAGATGGAACTGAAATGAACAAAATTACTTAAATCAGCAAGCAGTCTGTGGCCCTAGACATCAAATTAAGACACTCTAGGTACCCCTTTAGCATCAGTTCAATTCACCCTCATTACCTGCATTGTGTCTTTTCAAAATAAACTTATGTTTTCACAGGAAATGTACAGTTCCAGCTTGTTAAATCCATTCAGTCTTATTCCAAAATAAATTTAGAACATAGGTAAAATGTTTTGTTTTTAGGTGGACTCCGTTAGATTTAAGGAACCAAAGCATGTGATTAGGTTTGGGGTTAAAAACAACAACCTTTGGCTTCAAATACAACCTGCTCTCACTCTGAAGTCGGAAAAATCCAGCGCTTGAGCAGTGACTTGCCACCGCAAGATTATAAAGCCAAACCCTTTTCTTTTTTCCTAAACCTAACCACGTGCCATTTTGCGGTGTTGTACTGACATAGTGCGTATATTTTGAAAGTGACTGTATGTAAATACTAAATTTCCTGTGAAAACAGAGGTGTAGTTTGAAAGAAGACAATGCATTAGCAGGCGTAGCTTTACATGGCATCCCAGAATGTCAACAACCAACGCACCCAGGGTACCTTTCACGTCATGTCTGCTGCTAAAGGGTGTATATGTGTGTCAGTATCTGTCACCGAGGGTCGCTGACCAACCTTTGGTATTTGAGGAGTTGAAAGTGAGACCAGGTTGAATTTCTACCTTTAAATATTGGATGGTAGTGGTAGTTTTGCCAGACTATTAGCCAAGTGTAGAAAGAACTGTAAACTGGAGGACCCTGTGTCTTTATCAAAATGATGAATTGAGAATAACCTTAATGCTAGGTTTCATAAATCATCAAGTATCTTGTTGCCAATACTGTCTTACCAAGCCTAATCTGTATATGTCCAGACTGGGGGATCAATTCTTTGACTTCTGTTGTATTTTGGAAATGGTGCTCTTCTATTACAAGATGAGACATAGACATCCGCCAGCTGGCACCAAACAAATACTGGAAATACTGGGTGCTAGATAAAACTTATTTGTCCTTAATTTAATAAATGAGACTATTACATTGGCAAAGATAAAATACAGCATCATCCTGGGATGTAAAGAGAAAACAAGTAAACATCAACAGATATAATTTAGACCCAAATTACTTCTAATTAAAATAAACGATTTTGAGATTGAGTATATGCGGATGGGAGGCTTGACTGTTATTGCACACACGTATGCCTTTGGGTCATTCATGTTTATAAATGCATAAACCTTCACACCTACATATGTTAGCTGACCAGTAATAAATGCAGTTACATTGTTTTCTTCCAAATATAAAAGAAGCATAGCCACCTAATAGATGTGGATGGGATTATAGCAGTGTGCCAGGGTTGCACAGGGTTTTTAAAAACAATATTTATATATATTTTTTCCATATTTGTTTGTAAGTGACCAGTCAAGCATGTCTAATGCTTGGACTGACATAAAATCCCCCCTGGCTGAAACATAAACAATGCAACTACATTAGTTTTCACTGACATTGATTTTCTGGGCCAGGATGTTGTCATGTAATTGTTTGCCATTAGAAGAAAACTCTGTAGTTAGATTTCCATGTTTAATGACTTAAACGAAGCCTTTGAGGCTTCATTAGTTTGCACAGTGGTGCAGCCCCGAACTAGATTGTCTAAGAAATAGATCTCAAAAGTTAAAGCAAACAAACTTGTGTCCTCAGGTGATCTGGCATGTCAAAACGGGGATAAAATAATAAATAAGTCAAACCATAAATACATTTATAAATAAAAACCTTGGAAAATCGTAAAGCTTTAATTTATAGATGAAGCATTAATCATAAAAAGCTCAAAATTCACGGTTATGGTCTAAGTTATAAAAGAGCTTATTTTAATGATTTTATTCATGAGGAAAGTATTATTCAATACCTTCATGTTTCAGTGATGTATCCTGGCCTCTTATTTTTCCCTCCCTACCATTATAAATCAGTGCACTGCTGCGGGATGACATGGATGCCAGCCCTCGGTTCTTTGTGCAAGAATGAGACAAGTTCTCTGTTGTGTTTGATGCACATTCTTTCAGAATCTGTCCTCAGATCAACACAGCGCGACTCTGGGAGACAGAACAAAGATCGCCCAAATTAGACATGAAAAATAAACCTAAAAAAAACAAAACCGAATGGGGAAAAAAAAAAAAGTCCCAAGGAGCAAATGACCGCAGGCGTACTAAGTAAAACGACCTCAGTGGCCGGTTGATATCTGCAAACACATTCTACCCAAAGCCATATTTTAGCAGCAATCAACATAATCAGCAGGCTGCATTCACAGATAGCGTTGTGGGTGTGTCGACGGCTCTCCAATTTCACAATTTATAGTCGTCATACAAGCAACACTTTCACTGTAGGTGTTAATCAAGCTGCATTTCTAATTCATGTTAATATGTCAAGTGTTTCCCTGGATGTAATCACCTCTATGTTTAATGAACTGAAGAGGTTATTAAGGTTTTAAACATAACTAATACATGCACACACATCAGTACATTAACTATGAAACATATAAAGTCTTGTCATGAGTATCCCGCTACGTCACAAGAGGTGTCTCAATGTGCCTCGTTATTTTTTTGTTAGCTTTATTTGGGGCACCGTAGCCGGGGCGTCATCGCCAAAATACTGGTTGGACAGCAATGAGTGTCACCTCCCAATTTTTGCACCAATTCCAAAAGACATTGTCCTTATGCTTTTATTCCGTGACACAGATTTCATGATCTCTGAAATGTCTTATATTACTTCAGACAGAAAGGGGAAAACGTAAAAACAAATGGAATAATAAGAGGAAATTGCAGTTTGAAAATGATTACAAGCGTGTAAGCTCTCTAGGCAAGAACATGCTGCATTGCTCAGGATATTTTTCTCACCCTCTGCCTTTGCATATTTCACACTGGCGTAGTCTTTGGAGATGTAAGTCATACTGAGAGAATTTGACTCTGCATGCTAAAAAGGCATAAATACGGGAGGGAGAAAAAAAAACATAACCAGCAGATGACCTTATTACGCTCAGTGTGTACCATGCAGTAGCAATATTGCCTTTATTTGTCATTATTACCACCCGCCATTACTGTGAGTGGGAGGAATATCAATTTGACAAAGAGGGCCTCTGACTAAATGTTAAGGAGCCCCCCTGTCATGTGAGACACATCCCTACTGTTCTGAGTGGGCAGATATGGCTGTGTTTTACTACTTATGGATATTCAGTGGAGGAGCACAGAGCGGATCTTGCTGTAATAAGGCATTTACCAATGCAGAGTAGCACTGTGCACTGCGAGAACATATGTTAATGCACTTGGCTGTGGCCAGAGAAACAGCAAGAGGTTTGGGGGAAAAAAAGCACATGGGACTGGCCTCCTGGAGCACACATTTGCCTTCTACAAAGATATTAATATGACTGGTGCTCAGTGGTGGAGGAGGAGGAAAAATTACCCTGGCAGCGAGGAGAAGTTTGTTTTGGTGATGGTGATGGACCCCAATTGGGTGAGGCA
This sequence comes from Epinephelus awoara, assembly GCA_035609425.1. Lineage (NCBI taxonomy): Eukaryota > Metazoa > Chordata > Actinopteri > Perciformes > Serranidae > Epinephelus > Epinephelus awoara. The sequence goes on along the minus strand of CM069299.1, from coordinate 24,881,238 downwards.
GGCTGGGGAAGAGAGACAGCTCTGTACTCAGTGGCTTTTGAATTACATCAATGGCACACTTTTAACTGACTGCACTGCCAGAAAAACTGACATCAACATATTTGAGGAAGATATGCATAGAGCAAATGGGGATATGACTGTGAGCTTTGTCTCTGTGCTTTATCAATGTTTTACCAAGTCTGCGCCACTGGCTTTGCAAAGAAAGATTGTCTGTGTTCCCTTTCAAAAGTTGACAGTTACAGTACATATTGGAAAGAAGTTGTCAGTCGAAGTGAAATATTCAATAAAATGTATGCTGTTCACAGAAGTTACCATTAGGGAACATGGGGGGCAAACAATACTCTGACCCAGTATTTAATTTATCTGCCATTTTACTGTTTAGAGATTCTTAAAGGGGCAGATCAACTCAAAATCAAAATGACATATTTTTCCTCTTACCTGTAGCGCTATATATCAACCTAGACTGTTTTGATGTGAGCTGCAGAGTGTTGGAGATCTCGTCCGTAGAGATGTCTGCCTTCTCTCGAATATCATGGAACTAGATGGCGCTCTAAGGCTGCTTTCAGACCTAGAGTTTGCTTGCTTTGGTCCAAATCAGGGCCTAATTTTTGCATAGTTGCATATTTGCCTAGAGTTGGTTTGTGTTCTCATGGCAGCATTTACAAGTGGACCAGATCAAATTCAGGAAGTAAACAAAACGCTGCAGAAGAGTAAACTTGCAAGATAAATGTGACACTTTCTAACGTCACAATGGAGGGACAACTACGCAGGTTGATTTTAGCGCTGCTCGTCGTGGACTATATTGCTGTCATTGTTCATTTTAGTCAAACCATACAGTTTGAAAACGAGGCGCAGCTCCAACTACAAAACAATGTTTTGATGCATTGGATGTGCTGAATGTGCACATTAAGGCAGCACAGGAGTACTGGAACATGCTCATGCTTGTTTAACCCAAACAATGCGTAACTGCACTTTGAAACCAACAGCGACCAGAGCTTTCAAAATGGCGGAAGTCATTAATTTTCAATGAGGACCCGGAACTTGGGCGACCTGATCGTCAGTCGCGTGTCTTGGGTGACCAAAGCGACCGGAGCAGTCTGGAGGGACGTTAAAACTCGTTTAACTTTAGGGTAATGAGCTCTGACGCGCTCACGCAACAACCAATAGGAATGCTGATGTGCTTCGATGAAGCGGGTCCCAGAGAACAAGCCATGTAACTTTGGTTCCTGCAGCACACTTGTTCCAACAATGGATATCGAAAAGTTTATTACTTGCATTCATGCCCACTCAGTCCTTTATAATGTGTCACTGTTCGGCTACAGAGACCAAAATAAAAAGAATGAGGCTTGGGACCGTGTTGCAGAGGTAGTTGTTTGGTGTGGTGTGTTTTAAAGTGTGTAATGTTAGTAATAGAGGAGAGAATTGCAGGCTAATGTTGCGACGTAGCAGGCAAGTCTTCCTTGTTTGGTTTGAATGGGATGACATACATTTTCTGTTTTCACTGACTGAGCATAACTTTGTGTAGGCCAACTATGAGCTTTATGAACAGCAAGCAGCAACTACGCTGCTTTCAAGCCAGTAGTCTGCTTTGCGGAAGACCACCTCTTCAAGAAGGTCTCGGTCTGGTTGTTTCGGTGCACACCCGAGTGCGATTGCTGTGTTCACACCTGCCCAAACGAAACACACTTAAGGGGCAAACAAACTTGAGTTCAATTGAACCGCACCAAACAGGGCAGGTGTGAAAGCACCCTAAATAGCACGACAGGTAAGAGTAAAAAATAAGTATTTTTGATTTTGGGTTGAACTGTCCAGCAGTATGTAGATATACAGAGCTCATGTCGACAAAGACTCACTGCAACCAAGGGCGCCATCTTGTTTGGCCTTCACATTTATAGGGATTACCTGTGAAAATTCATGAACCTGGCATTTGTCTCACCTCAGACGGTGGAAGAAGTAGTGTTTCTAGCTAAATATTGAGTATGTTGACTGTAAATATTTTATCAGGAGCAGCTATGGTCACAGCAGTTCTTGTGTTCTGAGCACACTGAATGTTGTTGTAATTAAGCAGAAACTTGTGTTTTTGCTGTTCATGCAGTTGCCTTTTTTAAATGAGCATGGCTCTTTGCCTATTTTACCGTCTGTTCTGGAGCTTTTATTACCATTTCACTAGAAACCAACATATGACATTGCCTAAGTGTTGTGGGCTTTTTATGACATGCATAATCTCTAATTGTTTTGTCCATAATAAAGGGACAGTTCACCACAAAATCAGAAATGCAAATTTGTCCTCTTACCTGTAGTGCTATTTATCAATCTAGATTGTTTTAGTGTGAGTTGCAGAGTGTTGGAAATATCGTCCGGAGAGATCTGCTTTCTCCCAAATGTAATGGAACTAGATGGCACTCGGCTTGTGGTGCTCAAAGTGGCAAAGTAATACATTTAAAAAACCTCAACAGCAATGTCTCTTTTAAGAGATCATGACCCAGTTACTCAAGATAATCCACAGACCTTGTTGTGAAGACTTTAACCTCCTGAGACCCAAACTTTTGATTGGTATGCCTTTTTAATTTCTCCCAGCTGTTTGGGATCAGTAGGATCTGATAAGAATAAGAAAACGAATCATTGTCAGCGGTGATAAGGTCCCAATATCCTCAATCGAGATGATAATATAGTCTCAATGTCCTCAAACAAGCACTTCTTAATTAACAGCGTCTTAACTTGTTACTGTTGCTAAAATTGGTCAACTTTGTTGCCATATCAAACTATAAACATTATTAATCATAAATAAACAAGTTTCAACCATAAAAGGTAATCAGGTTTTGGACCTTGTCCACTTTTGTCTCGGGATCAGCTGCAACTGACTTGGAAGAGATGGCTGCCATCTTGTTTTTACATGGATTACTGTATTGTGCTCTTACTACCACTAGATGGCACAAAAAAGTGTCCACAAACGAGATCAGGTCTAAGTTAAGTAGAATGAAGTAAGGTGCAGGAAACCAAAAATTTGATGTTGTCATATGAGGACGCAGGGTCTAAGGAGGTTAATGTAGGAACTATTTTCTTTCTATCGAACTACAACTACAATTGTATCACTAAACTACTGCTAGCTCACATATCACCTCTAAGCTAGCTAACAGCTCAGCCAAGGAGGACGCCAATAATATTTACGTCTCCTGTCATCACAAGCACGAGCCTCTCGTCCATGAGTAGATGCACTCTTCCTTCTACACAGTGATACAGCTGAGGGGTGTAGTTCAGTAGAAAGAAAATAGTCCCTACATGAAACTGCTCACAACAAGGTCTTTGGATTATCTTGAGTAACCAGGTCATGATTTCTGCAAAGAGACATTGCTGTTGAGTTTTTCAAATGTATTATTTTTGTGCTTTGAGCGCCTCAAGCTGACTGCCATCTTGTTCCATTATCTGCAGCACTCATTTCACTTATTTTGGTGTGAACTCTCCCTTTAAAGAGAAAAAGAGAAAATAACTCATTAGCGATATTTCAAACCTCCAGACAATCACACATTTTCACTTAACAGCGCTGTGCAACACTTTCAACATGTAGCCACTTAGCAGGAGCTATAAGTACGAAAGCAATGTGTTGCTGACACTTAAATTTCAAACATAATAATAAGTCTAACTGGGCTATTACAGTGTAGTCTTTTAGTAATATTACACTTGTCAAGGCTGCTTCCTGTCCGAGGGACATTCCCTTCATTTCATCCTCGCTGTTTGTGAAGTGGAATGACTTAGTAAAGGCTATATAATGATTTATTCATCTAATTGGGCATTTCAATATGTTTTTCTTTATTCTGTGATGCAGTAAACAGATAAAAGCAATGATGTACACAATTAAAGTCTTTTTCTCTGTGATAAATTTGATGTCTTATGATAAAAATTGATCTCTGTGTAGTGATCAGATTACATGTAACTGGAAATAGCAAACAAACGCAGTCTTTTTGAAGTGAGACCCGTCATCACTTCAGTAGAGAGAAGGCTATTATTCTTGGAGACATTAATAAAGTATTATCACTGCTTGTTCACAGGCGTCTGAATTGTTAATGTTTAACAAGCCTCTTTGTGAAATCCTTAGGCTCGCTGGTGATATGTGAAGAATGACAGTGAATGCATTTTGAAACCCAGATGAAATTAGCTGAATGCCATTACAGCCAACCATTTGGCTATCAATTGTGTTCTTAAATTAAAGTCAGAAGCAACTCCCAGTTTTCAGGAGATCATTTCCATAAATGTTCTGAAACATCATTAATCAGTATCATCATTGTGCCTCGTGTTTGTCAGTGAATGACAATGATTCTGTCTCTTCGCTTCAAACATGAGCCTGTGATACAGTATGTCATTGCACATCACAATCTATGGACAATGCCTCTGCCAGTCTCAATGAAGGAAACTGTCAGATGTTACAATGGGAGAGAGATCAAACGGATGAACAATTCACGTTAGTCGGAACTCTTGATAAAGTGAAGTTTTGACACATCAAGGGGCTTTCCATTCTCTGTTCCGCCGTGTTTCCTGTTTGACAGTACACTTAGCGGCCACTTTATTAAACGCACCTCCCCATTAATGCAGCTCACTCCTCCAGACGGTGAGTCAAGCCTTTGTGACTCACTTTGCAGGCAGGCAGACAGCACATGCAGACGAGGTTTCGAGGTTCACTTACTGTCCGGCTAAACCTGTAGGCTCCACGCATGTGTCACCAACATCCACAGTGCGTCTAGTTTCATTTAAATCAGATGCTGCACCAACTTCATCTTACTAGTGCTAAAGCAGTGCCGCAGTGTGGTGTTGGTGTGAAAATCTGCATAGTACGACACACCTAGGGAGACTGCTGGACTTTGAAATGGACGTGACATGTTGTCGAGGTTCTGCTAGGCACACAATCAGTATAACTGAATCTCTGAACAGTGGAGAAACGTTAACGTAGAAATCTTTGTCTCTGTTGTAACACGCAGATGGTCAAAATTTAATTTAAACTCTACGGATCTCTCCCGTCTGATATCAACATCAGAGGGTGTTGCTGAGGTTAATGGGCTAATGTGGTGGGGAGCGTTTTCTTGGCACAATTAGGCCCATAAATATCAACTATTCCTGAGCCTCAGCATAGTTAACAAATTACTCAAGTGTTTTTTTTTTCACCTCTAATGGTTGGAAAAGATCAGTGCAGTGATCAGATAATATTTTAGTGTGCTGGGGTGTAAGGATTCTGCTCTGGGATCAGAATCCTGCGGGTCCTGTGGGACACAACACAAATCTCGCAAAAACGGGAGGTTTTATCTTTGTCAAGGGCGGTCAAAAAAATATCTGGGTCCCAGAGATTAATTAAAATAAAGGATGGAGACGTCAACAAGTGAAGTAGAAAAAAAAGATGAAAGCAGGACATTACATTATTATTAAGAAAAGCAAGGATAGTCGGACATTTGGAGGAATTTCTCAGGAATATTACAGATAATAATAATAATACTGAATCCCAGAGACACCAGAATGGGTGTAATTATGAATGTAATTATGCACTAAAACATAATTTTGCTACTTCTTACCGACAGATATGCACAGCCTTTCTTTCTTAATACCACAATAAAATAATGTTTTCCCTGCAGGACGGAAGACAACATGATCTATTGATAATCAGCCTATTATGCAGGCTTGTATGGCAGAATGCTTGCTGGTGCAGGCAGGAGCTGACACACACCCTGCAGGAATGAGCAGGAATAGATGATACACTGTGGGAGCGAGTGGTATGGTCAGAAATCCAGCGGGAGTGGGCAGGAGCAGGATTAGGAAAACGGTCCCGCACAGGGCTTAAGAAGAGGGTGACACGTGACTGGCTTTTCACTCGTGTCCTCTCCCACTCCCACAAAAAAACTCCTATCTTGTCCCAATCCCATGATAGAGTAGGAAAAAAATTGCTGTCCCTGTTCAATAAGAAAACTGTAAAACTTTAATTAAATGCCCAGTCCCTTTTGCTAGCCCTGTGTGGCTACACATTTTGACAAATAAAGGTCTGTCTCAAGTAGAGGCCTGGTCTGGTTGACAAACTGTATTTACAGAAGTTCTTGGGATGTATAAAAGCAGGTTGTTGGCTACCTCAAATTATGCATCCATTCCTCATTAAGTTATTCATACTCCTTTAGTTCATAAGGGTCCCCAGATCAAAAGAATCAAAAGGGTCTCTCATAAAAATGAGTCCAAGCTGTGAGTATTGTTTTAACACGATAAAGTGGTGTTGTGTCATTATGCTGGGTGATGTAATTCTCAAGTGTCACAACTCACTCTCTCTCTGATGTGCTGTCTGTTGGAGCGAGATCAGATGAATGATTCATGACTGATACATTATCTGAAGCCTAATTTTTATACAACTAATAATCTTTGCTGAGCAACAGTTTTGTGTGAAAGGAACTACAGGCCTGTCCCAGATATAGACCCATCGATTTCAGTGATTTAAACAAATAATAGCCCGCGCTATTAACTGTAGTTTTACGGTACTCCTGTCCCATCCCCTTCTCATGTTGTGTTTTAAATTATAAAGAAAAAAGAAAGCATTTTTCATTTTCATATTAGAGCCGCATATTTTTTATATTAAAGCTAACCATATTCAGTCACTATACAGTACAGCATATTCCAGACACAACTCCTAATATAACAGCTGGAACAGCTATATTTTATGTATTTATCTTGTGGCAGTTTTATATTATCTTTTTTTTATGTTTTAATAGAGATTTTCTATTTCATGTCGCAGTACTTTGCCTATAATATTATAATATTTCAATTGTATGTTATATGAAACACAACAACAACAACAATAACAACAAAACATCAACTAACTAGTATGACCTATTTCAGAAAAACTAAACTCTAAAACCATATAACCCCTCAATACTAGTCAAATGGTACAGTCTGACTTCCCCCTCCAGCCCAGTGGAAGCTCCCACTTCCTGTTTGGCAGCTGGAGCTGTTTACCAGCAGGTAATTTGGACGCACACTCCTTCAACAAACTTTTGTAGTGTTCCACTTTATTTCTCTGTGCTCCGTCCAGCTCTGGCTAAACTAGAAATGTGTTTTTATACAGTAGGCTCGTTCTAATCCATTGTGACAGCTACAGCTGACATGCTACCACCAAACAAGAGAATAATCAAGTCAAGTCAATGCACAGTAGGTGGGATGTGCTAATTAAGGGAGTGAGAAAAAAAATTCTGCTTTTGTGTAGAGTCAACAGGCGTCAATGCTGGAAAATAAGATGATGGCATATTCTCTCACATACATCCAGCCATGACAATGGGTGTCTGTCTGCTGCCGCTGTCTGATTTTGAACAGAAAACAACAAGACACTTGACTGTTTTGACGCATGTTGTATTTTGTACGTTACCCACACCAACAGAGGGGGCTTGGTATGCCAATTGCAAAAGTAGTGAGCTGTCTGTTAAAACAGTCCTGTAAAACATAACAGTACAATGCTAATCTCTGCCAAATGTGGCCAACGCAGCTGCTCACAACAAGCCAGAAGTATGAAGGGCTGTTTGTTGTTGCAGTTAACCTCAGCTGAACTTAAGTACAGTAGCCGTTTAGTTGTGTGTTGTAACAGTAAATGAAATGTTGTTGCACAAATGTAAAATGAGCACAAAGCAAAAAGTTATGTGTTAGCAGAGTGGGCACAAATATGCAAAATGCCAAACTACCCCTACACTACATATGTCATTTTTTTTAGTAATTTTGTGTCTGTAATTATTGTGTTTCTTTGTAGTAGTCTCTTTGTGTCATTTTTGGGTCTTTCTGTGTCTCTCTGTAGTTATTTTGTGTCAATTTTTGGTCATTTTGTGTCTGTAGATATTTTGTGTCAGTTGATGGTCGTTTTGTGTTTCTTTGTTGTTATTTTGTGTCATTGTTTGGTCGTTTTGTGTTTCTTTGTTGTTATTTTGTGTCATTGTTTGGTTGTTTTGTGTTTCTTTGTTGTTATTTTGTGTCATTTTTTGGTCATTTTGTGTCTGTAGATATTTTGTGTCAGTTGTTGGTTGTTTTGGGTCTCTTTGTTGTTATTTTGTGTCATTCTTGGGTCTTTTTGTGTCTGTAAATATTTTGTGTCATTTGTTGGTCGTTTTGTGTCACTTTGTTGTTATTTGTGTCATTGGTTGTTTTGTGTCTGTGTAGTTATTTTGTGTCAATTTTTGGTCATTTTGTGTCTCTAGATATTTTGTGTCATTTGTTGGTGGTTTTGTTTCTATTTGTTGTTATTATGTGTCATTTTTTGGTCATGTTGTGTCACTTTGTTGTTATTTTGTGTCATGATTTGGTCGTTTTGTATCTATTTGTTGTCATTTGGTGTTGTTTTTTTGCTCGCTTTGTGTCTCTTTGTAGTTATTCTGTGTCTGTTTGTGGTTTGTGGTCATTTAGAGTCTCCTCTTGGATGTGATGTGTTAATTTGAGTGACATTTTGCGGCTGTAGGCTAGGCAGGGGCCCTGGCACTTTGATGTCAGTTCAATAATCCATATATGAGGGCAAAGTGTTCATCTCTGCAATGCAATGAATACTTAATATTGCAGGAAACAAATAGGTGCTCGACTGAAAATAGGAAAATGTCTGCCGGTACCTTGTGTACTTCAATATTTTTTTCCACAAATATAAGCTGACATTGTTGCTGACCAGGTGCAACCATTCACACTGACAGTGTACTTTTTTTTTTTTGTCCGAGGGGATTTTCTGGCAAGATAATGTGTCATTGTCTCAAGATGGTTCCAGGAAATTGCGTTACTCCTATGGTTAGCTGCACAGTGCTCAGATCACAGCCTAATAAAACACTTTTGGGATGAGGTGAACTGGGACCTTCACAGAATTTGCACCACTGGAAGAAGTGCAACAGCTACTCTGTCAAGTCAGTATAGATCAAGATCCCGGTGGAATATTTTTGATACCTTGCTGAATTTCTGCCTCAAATTTTGCTAACCCTAATTTTGCTGTTCTGAGGGTCGCAGAGTGCCATATACAGTAATACCAAGGTGTACCTAATAAAATTGTCAATGAGTGTATTTACAACTCTGGTAAAGGACTACACTTCAGTCAGAGACCTCCGGCTGAAATATTCCTTCCCTTCCTTGGCTTCTTAGCATAGACACCATGACATCCTGAATTTGCATAGTAGTAAAGATCAATGTAGCTCTTGGAGGCTGGTGTGACACTTATTCAAAACAGCTCCCCTTTTTTTCCCTAGTGTAGTCTGGAGCAAAAGGGGGTGAGCAGGCAGTGAGTGATGTGGGTAAAGAAAGCCAGACACTTCCTCAGCCGGAGTCAACCTCAAAGAGCATTTTGTCATGTATCTTCACTCGGTAAAGTACCTGCAACCCTCTTCACATCACTACTGAATCAAGGTCTGTTTCGCACTATTTGATGCTGTTTGATGTCAGTTGAGATGTGAGACGAGTAATGGAGGAGTAAAAAAAAAAAAGTACATCTTTAAAAGTGGCATAGCAATGTTTGTTGTGTTATTTTTTTTATCTTTATCTTTTAACACATGAGCGATTTTTGGTAAGCGATAATTATTAAGTTAGATGTCACTGCATTATGAAGGATGTCCTTCAAGCGGCGTCTGATTTCAAGGGACAGCTTGACAAAACTCACTTTGAATTTGGTTGAAAGCATGTCTAATTGAATTTTGATACGTAATTAAATCAAGCAATAAATCAGCCCAGATCCCACTGCAACCGACAATTCAACACTCCTGAGCACCACAAGCTAATTATGATGAAGTTATTATCTCAGCCAAAGGGAGTACTCTGAATGGCTCCTTCTGCATCATGTAGAATCTTTTCAACTAGAATGTACTCAACCTTGAGGAAAGGGCATCTCTCATATTAAGGATCTAGGAGATCCTATAAATGTCACTCGCTTGGTTGGAAATGTATCCATGTTGAAACATTGTCCCACTTTAAAGCAGGTGATCACTTAAAGCAGTGGCTGTGTAATGTTTTTGACTCACTTGTACGCGTAAACACATTGATGCACCAAGCCAGAAATTATCTGATGTGTTGTAAATCAGCACTTACAGCTGGTAGTAATTTCTCTCAATAATCCCTCGATGTGTAGGAAGTGGCTATATTGATTTAACATGGATTAAGAGCATCATCCTCATCATCTGGTTCCCAGCCTCATATGGTTAATCAATTACATTCCCCTGCGATTTAAGAACGCCTTAGATGCCACGCACCGCGCGTGTAATCTCATGACATAAGGTATTAAATGAAGTCTAATTATAACTTTGCAGCTATGTGTCATATCATACTCTTATAATACCTTCGCTAAGAAGACAAATTGGTGTGTCAGGGAAGAGGTGTAAAACAAAATTTAGAAGTTAGTTACGTCTGTCGCATGATCCTTGCAAATAAACACGCATAAATGAATAAAATGTGTTTTAATGATCAGCCGGCTTGACGCTGAGAAACCTTTTACAAATACATAAAGAAGTGAAAAAGGCGTAATTCTCCCAAGTCCCCAGACGACCATACTAGATCTAGCTGGTATGGTTTTCGCAAATGAATCCTCTGCAACAATTACCAGAGTAGCCTCCTTCTGCATAATTTGATGAGCAAAGAGAAAATTGATGAACTTTTTTAATTATTACGCCGCTTGGGATTCTGACACAAGCGCCACAGAAGGAGGGGAAGAGGGGGGGGGGGGTTCACCATTACAGCTGCTAGGGAGCTGCTTTTTTTTTCTCCTCTCCCTTTCTCTCTTTTCCTCTTCCTACCTCCCCTTTTTTTAATTCACCCAATTTGTCGGTCCAAATGAAACAGCAAAAGGTTAGAGTGTGGAGTAATTAACAGCAGCTAGCCTAATGAAATCAGGAGGGGCTGGTACACTGGGAGGATCAATACCTCACTAAGAGTGAAGCAAGCGGGGGGATTGTCCAGGGGAAACACACATATACAGACCACTTAATAATAATAAGCTGATGAAAAGGCAACATGTTGTCCACTTGTAAATCAAAATTGGTTCGAACACACTGTGACATTATTGCTGTCTAGTAATTGCGTTAAAGGAAAGTTGCTCCTCGTGCACACTCGGAGAGTGTACAGGATTTACACCAGTCTGTGGTTTGCTGAGAGGGTTTCCCTTTATTGAATGTCAATAAGTACATCAATACACTTTGGACAACTGAACACCAATGCAGAGGGAAATGGGGATTCTATTTATCTAAGGCTACACTTAAGTATATTGAAGACTTTATTAGCCCCTTTTGATGAGGAGGTGTTTTGTTTGCAACAGTTTTATCACGCTGTCTAAGACATGCTGCGTTTGCCAGAAATATAAGGGATGTAAACTTGAACTCTGCCCACTGTTTCTTGGCTGAGGCATCCACGTCTCTTGTGCCTGCGCACACGAGCAGATGGCACGCACGTCCCAAGTTTTCCACTGTGAATATTTGTATTACGCGTGCATATGTCCGCGTGTGTGCGACTGTGACACGGCCACCTGACAAAGCTGTCATTTTTCCTTCTATTGATGAATTCAGCCACATCCATCTCATCCGTGGGGATAGCCACTTGATGGCAGGCCACATGCTTTTCTCCCACCCTCTCTGGACTGCTTAAGTCGTTGACTGTGCCACCAGCCCTGACATTTCTGGTATAGCGAGCAGCCCTGACAAGTCCTGCTTGACCATTATTTTCACAGGCTTCATGCAGGGAGACTAGCTGAATGAGCCTCACCAATGAACCCCTGAGTCAGAGTCAAAACAAATGGGAAATACGCAAGGGCCAGCTCTGGCAGCTCAGAGAGACTGCGGCTAGCTAGCATTGCTTCCTGTCTTTTCTGCTTCTCCCCACCTTCAAAGGTATTTACACTACAAGGTATACTGTAATGTGGGAGGCTGTAGAGACGGGAGCAGCAGATCTCATTAGTGTTAAACTATTAGGAGCATGGGGACCCCAGGGACAAGGGGTTTTGAGGCTTTCAGTGTAGCTTGAAGTTATCACATCACACACTCTTTAAAATTATTTCTCACAAACTGCGGCGAGGCGTCTTGGGGCACCTTTCCTTTTTTTTTATTTATTTTTTTTAGCTTTGAACTTGCCGCTAATGGAAATAACTCAACCAAGCCTTGCACTGTGATGCTGTCCTATTCCTCACGGATCGAAGAGGTCAGCCAATTTAGTACGGACATATAAAAATGTTTTAACGCTGGGTTTCATTCTGTGTTATTAGACTATAATGGAAAACGTCCTTGTGAAAGCCGAGTGATCACTTTGACACTCGCAGTAGTAATTGCTGAAATTGAGAACAAGGAATATGAAGTTAATTGTTATTCCTTAGTATTCTCTCGTCGAGAAAATCCCATCAAAGAAATTGGAATAACAAGATGGAAATCCAAATGTAATTATTGTGTTTAAAGATGCCCGTGTCTGGATCCAGCACCTCCGGCTATTTTTGTTTGAGTGCAAATAAGTTACATTAGTTTTACGTTCAGTAGTGACTGCCAACTGTGGTTCCTTTGTTTTTTAAATTGTGCTTGAATTTAAAGAAGAAATAAGAGCATCAAGCCATGAACTCGACATGCACTCAGGCTGTTTGGCCTTCTCATCGTTGCTTGTAAAGAGCTAGCCTTGGTGTTCAGGAATTTCGTTGAAGATGCCACAGGGTTGCAGTCTTTAACCTGTTTATTTGGTTAAACTAAGTTTTATTGCTTGATGAAGTCGTTTAATACTCTAATGATTTGAACTTTGTTTTTGTAAGGGCCTATTTACCTGGAGAATGTTTGTTTTGGGAATATTTTGTTTTGCCGTGACAGTCAAGACAATCAGTTGATAACGTCATCCTGCAACTCTCCATACATCGTGTCAATTAATCAACTCTTAAACCGAAGCACCCTGGATCATCAAACAGTGAGTACAATTACAACCAACTTGCTGTGTAGGCTACTGCTTTAGAGCGACAAAGAAGAATTGATTTCTGTTTTTCCGGATGTGTTTTTCAATAAATTATGAATCGGATTGGTGCGTAAAACTTGCACACTCCCCATAGCCAATCCAGCATTTCAGGCAGTATTGGAGGCATTTACAATCTGATATCGGTATTGAAAACAGAGAAAATTTGCGATTAATTGACCCTTCACTAAGTTCTGTCAATCATAACGTAGCATTGGGCCGGCTCAGACCAGGGTGCGACAACAACACAGCTGTGCTCCATTGACTCTAATGCAGTCGTTTCAGACTGCCTTCCTTCTTTTTCAGGGTGGTTTTGTGGATTTTGAGCTAAATGTTGTGCCTGGGGCACGTTGTGTATTAATGATACTCGTTACCTGGAGAGGTTGGAAGAAGATATACGTTTCTTCTCTGTTCCAAAACCAGAATCAGACCCTGAAAAGTGTAGGGTTAGCTAGCTAGCTACTGAAGATATAGCCTACTGAATGTATACACATCCTGCTTTTGCTTTTTAATGATTATAACAGTGAAACAAAGACTGAATCTGCTCTACAGCAAAGTGTCCCTTTATATTCATTGTCTTGTGTGGCGATCAGCAGTGATGTGGTGGTTCACTTTCACACTGTGATCTGTAGCCTATAGTTCGGCTTTAGCTTCTAACTATCTTTGTCTTTTGAACCTGTTGTTGCTGCTGAGTCAGTTTGACATCCTGGATATATCCTCTTTCAAACACAGACTGTAGACCCCTCTGTCTGCTTCTCTCTGGAATCACTGTTTCATTTTTGCAAAAATATGATAATATTTCTTCAGGGAGTGCAGTTAGTTACAGTGTGGGCTCCATGCTCACTCTGACAGCTTGTTGGAAAATCACAAAGGGGCGGGGCTTAGAGTCTGTGCTGTTAATACTGGAATATTCCCGATTCAGCATTACACAGGGTGAGAAATTGACATACAAATGATCATTTGGTGGGGTGAAGTATTCCTTTAATTCGAATTGGGTGTAAGGTCAGCCTCTAAAATGACACACAAGACTACCAGTAAAATTACTAACAACCAGCTGTGCTCATGTTGGCACCCCGATAACTTTGCAAAATATAGTGCTTGGCTTTAGTGCTTGGAGGCATGTGCAGTAATAAATAAAGAAACATGTGGCTCGGTGTTCTGAGTTCGAAATCGTGATTACTTTAGATTCATTTTCATACTCTAAATGTTAACATAAATGTACTGTGGGAGATTTACTAGTGTATGTACAAAAGCTGATGGAAAATATCTTTTTAATATCCCCGGTATGCACACAGTGGGCTCATTGTCTTTCTCTCGCACACTGCAGGCTTACACCGTAGATATAATATCAGCTACCCTCCAGTCACCTACGCACAGCTGGAATGCACTCTTACCCACCTTCCGTCTGTGCCTTTTGATTATAACCCTGTCTGTCTGCCTCTATGCCAACCTGCCATGCCACAGCTCAGACGTGAGAAGACGGGTTATTTCAGCACTTCAGCCTGTCTACTGTAACTCAGTGTCGGAGAACTCAAAGACTGCACTGTAGTCAGAATGTACAATATCAAATATCATTTTTTTGCGTCCACTGTGTGACAGCATGCCATACAATGCTATAGTATACGCCATAGCCACTACACTCCTACCTACTTAAATGTATTCATTGTGCAGCCACTGTGTCTCAAAATTGGGATTCATTGGGATACAGAAACAGAGCACAATAAGGTCTGGTGTTTTTAATCAATTATTTATCCAATATTTTAATGATCAGAGTGCCTGGGGTGATCAAAGGCTTGGTTCGAACTCCACTGCCTTTGCTCGCTAAGACATCCCTCTGTACTTTGATGTGGTTCACCAACAAATGCACTTATCTTAAGCATAACTCTCTCTCTCTCCCAGGCTTGCATGCGGGTGCTTTGAAACCGCTAGTTTGAGAGGCGTACATACAGAGAGAGGGTCACTGACCAATCCATACTGGGGAGGGGGGGGGGACTCTTACATTTATGGTCTCCAGCAATCGGATGTACTACTATTTTGAATGTCATGTAAGTAAGAGACAAGCACAGGTCACCTTCTCCGATCCCTCGTGTACATTATCATATATTTAATTGGCTGGCAAGGTTCCTAACTTGAAGTATGTGTTACAAGATGCTGAATAAAACATTACTTGGAGAAGAAACAACTGCTTGATGGCAGCCTCAAGTAAAAAAAAATCCTGCTTTTAATGACCAGTCAGAGGATGCAAATGAGTAACTCCTCAAACAGACCTGACAAATGTCGTTGTGCTCAAATATGCAAAAAAGAAGAGAAAGAAAACATTATTTTTTTTTTAGATAAAATTACATTTATTTAAAAAGTCAAATTAAAACAGTTTGCATTCCTTACCCTTATCAATTAACATGTAAGGGTTGATGTCAGTCTGGTGTTGTGATGGGTACAGTGTGAATTATACTTCCCAGCTTTTGAAAAGGTTATAAGATCTATCAAGACACATTCTCACTCCGACCTTGTCACATAATCACATTTAGTCATGGACTTTCCACGTCCATATATGACGTACAAGGTACCCTGGGTGCACTGGTTGCTGCCGTTCTGGGACACTGTCAAGTTCTGCCTGTTACATGCAGTGTCTCCTTTCAAAATACACCTCCATTTTCACAGGACATTTAACGTTTACATACAGTCTCTTTCAAAATAAAAGCACTACGTCAGAACAGTGCAGCACTTTGACGTTTTTTTTTCCTTCAACAACAGACGCACATGGTTGGGTTTAGATAACAAACACACGGTTAGATTTAGGCAACAAAAGGAAGTGGTTAGGTTTAGGAAAAAAGAACAGGGTTTGGCTTTACAGGATGTAGGAAGGAATCCAGGAAGTAAACGTTTTGTTTTCTCCCTGGATTTTTCCCGCATGGAAATTCTGACCAATCAAGAGCAGCTTTACTGGGCAAAGCATTTGATTAGGTCCGCTTGTAAATGCTGCAGTGAGAACACGAACCAACTCTGGGCAATTATGCAACTTTGTAAGAAAATTAGTCCCTGATTTCGGCACAGAGTTTGCATGTCAGTGTGGGTTTTCTCCGGGTACTCCAGCTTCCTCCCACAGTCCAAAGACATGCAGGTTAACTGGTGACTCTAAATTGTCCATAGGTGTGAATGTGAGTGTGAATGGTTGTATGTCTCTATGTGTCAGCCCTGTGATAGTCTACCAAATGACAAGAGGATAAGTGGATGGAAAATGGATGAATAGTCCCTGATTTAGGTGTAAAAACAAGTAAAGTCCGCACACCAAAATAGCTCCAGTCAAGTGTAATTTATTTAAAGCATGATGTTTTGATCCATGTCGGTTCTTCCTCAGATGCTTACAATCCCTGACTTAGACCAAAGCAAGACAACTTATTGTAATGTTTGATCTGTTTTGGTCTCCACCAACTGCTGTGGGAAATATCTCTCTCTGTAGCTGCTAAATGCTCCACTATGTTCACCAGTTGGTTGCTAACTCTGTATGCTTCGGTAGTAGTGGGTCGTAAGAGCTATTTTACCTTTTATCCTTCAGATGTAACATGTCAGAGGTTGGACATGACATGAAGTTATTGTTGTATAAGTCAAACTGATTCTTTTTGAAAAATTAAGATGTTGGCATTGAGCAGAGCTGCGCCACAATGGCTATAAATGCTAAAAATGATAACTCCCCTATTGCAAAAAATATATTTAAAAAATGTAATCTTCAAACTGTTAAAGATGAGACAAGCTGTTGGCGATGTACTGTTGATATTATTCATAGAAAGCATGTAGTCGACAACATACAGCATGCATGCTTCTGTTTTTCTGCGCTTCATGGCAGTGTGATGATTATCTGTTTAAATGTCTTAAATATGCTCCTCTCCACACAAACTTTATAAACACCCCACAATACTGTTTATTTGATTGTGGCAGGCAGTCTACTTGTCAGAAGTTTCGAGACCTTTACTTTTTAATTTAGTTTTGTTGTCCACCATGAAGCTCCGTTTTGTTTTTGATGAATAGCTTTGGGTGCGCTGCTCTATCGCTCAGTCAGTAGCAGCATCCCTCGGTGAACAATTATGGCGGGATAATCTGTTGACATGAACTTGTTTCCTGTTCATTGTTTTACCGTTCCACCCCAGCAGTCCTCTCCGCTTCTCCCCTGTCTAAGTGGCTCCTCACTGCCAGATTTCTTCTATTTTCTTTGCAAATCAAGTCATGTACTCAGATTATTATACACAGTACAAAGAAAACAAAATTGGTGATTAAAAATTAAATACTCTTATCTCTCTGTGAGTTATCTCAGTCCCCAGAGAGAGGATGCTATTTTGCAGGCTTGCGGGTGTCTTTTGTTCCCAATTTAGAAGCTTGTCGCTGTTTATTGTTAATTTTTGATGCTCCATTTGATATTCTGTTCACTTTCCTCCCTGACATGCAGAGAAAACATCTTTATCAAAGTGTCAGTTGTATGGCTTGTGTTGTCAGAATGTCAGGTTTGCCCTATTCTTTACATTTCTGGGGAGCGAGGGTGTGTACTCTGCAGCCCAGTTTGCTGGCGTGCCAGCTGAGCACGGAAATGCGCTGTACAAACTCTGCGTCTGAGGGAGAAATCAATATGTATCCTAAATCTCAATTCCAGCTTAAAAAAAGACTTTCAACCACAAAATCCATGAGGTTGTCAATTGTGAACTCTGACTGACTTTAAGAAGACTGGAAAGTTCCCAGTGCAGTTTCTTTTGTTGGCTCCAAATATCCATTTCCATAGTAAATCCTCTGTAGAGTTACAGTCAGACAGTGATGTGAAATGACTGTTCTTCTGTCTTTGCAGGAGGCCTGTCAACTTGGCAAGATAACCTCTGTGAATGTAAGTCTGTTCTCTGCTCCTTCTTGCATGTGCATTTCCATAAGCGCAAGGTCTGTCACTGTATGTTACATAAGTTACACTCACAATAACTCTGCGTCTCTCCCACATCGTCTTTTGTGCCTGACGTTCACATATTGCTGCTATTTGAGAACCACAAAACCACAGTTTGACTTTAATGTTTTGACTTCAGTTTAAAGGTTCTGTGGGTTCGACGTTAAGACATCAGGGTTATGAAACAATTGTAAAAACCCATTTGTAATCTTAAAAAAAAAAGAAGGAGAATATTTTAGAGATGAAACGTTTTCATCCAAGAGCGAAGATTGATCTATTCATCTTGTTCATGACTCCACTTGTTAATTTTTTTATATATCTTTCTGTGAAATTGCTTTGTTACTGCATGAATGTCTCTGAAAAGTTGTTCTTGAGGTTTTTAAGTTGCCTCGCATTCTTTTTTTTTTCTTCCAAGTATGTGTTATTTTATTTAACCAGCAGAAATGTGTTCTCAGATTCATATTTTTCCATTAGGAACAACAGCTTCTTCTCGTCCCTTTAAGTGATTCTTCTTTTTTCTCTTTAGCGAGGGTAGCTGTCATGTAAAGTTTTGCTGAGAGTGCTGTGAAAATGTCTTAACTTTCAATTGTCTGTATTGTTGCTTGTTTAAGTGAAATATTCATTTCAGCCCAAGGGCATTCCACAAGTCATTGTTAGACGCCATTAACATTAAATCCAATAGTGTTGCGGCATCTGACTGGCATACCCTCTCTTTCCTTTTGCAGTGTTTCAGTTGTGTTTATCTTGCAGATCATGTCTGCACACAGTCACAGAGTTTGGTCAGTGACAACAGGACTGTCAGAGTTCTTCCTGAACTTTGCACAATAATGTATAAACTTTTTCGATTTCGGCAGAGAATGTCACTGCACACCACGGCTCGTGTGTTTAATCCAACACATCCTCACTCCCATCTCATTAAATGCCTTTGGTCATTGCCCCTATGAGTCATTGTTCATGGACACTGTTCACGGATATGACGTGCAAGGTACCCTGGGTGCTTTTGTTGTTGACGTTCTGGCACGCCGTGTCAAATACTGCCTGTTTCATGCATTGTCTCCTTTCCAAATACGCTTTAGTTTTGACAGGAAATTTACCGTTTACGTACAGTCTCTTTCAAAATAAAAGCACTACATCAGAAAAACAGTGCAAATTCGTGACTTTTGCTTTCTCACGGGACACAAACAGCAATCTACTGGGTCCTGTGTTTGTTTGACCCATCCACTAGGGGTGTAAATCACCAGTTTCAAAATAAAAGCGTATCCTAAAGATAAAGATATAGAGATCGATGTTTTCACTTTGCATCGATGATACTGGATCTTTGATCATTGAATCGATATACCATGCACCCATCCTCTACCCCACCCTGTGTGGAGTTGCATGCTCTTTACACTGTGTCAGTTGCTCAGAGCTTCTTATAATGACGCAGCTCGGTGCGTCTCGTACTGACGCTTGAAGGTGCCTTGCCACTGCCACATATTGGCCAAGCGTAAATATTTGATAAGTCGAGCTGCTTTCATGCACCTTTCATAAGTATACCTATGAAAGGTAATGCACCACACTTCACATATAACCCCCAGAATCATGAAGCACTCATTTGAATATTCATCAGATATCTTATAAATCGTTAGATGAGGATGTGTTGGACAAGTTTTGAGTGAGAACAGCTTGGTTTAGTCCTAAGAGCACCCCCACATTATCAGTCTAATGTTTCTAATATCATTTGATATGGAGTTATAATACAACAGTCAGATATCTGTTGCTTCTGTATTCCTACGCCATTATATTTTTTATCATCTGACAAGAAATCATTACAGTTTTTTAGTGCTCAAAAGAACATTACAGTTCAGTGTAAGACCCTGCTTTACTAGGACTGCAGAATATAACTAGCACTGACATAGTTCATGTTGCACAGAGAAGATCATTGCAGCATATGACTCAGTAAATGAAATTGATAAAAAAAAAAAAGAAAGAAGCATCTGATTTGTCAGAAATCACCCAGTTATCTCTCAACCCACTTGCTACAGTCACCTCCTTCTTGCATGTTCCCGCTAACTCATCATTTCACACACAGTGGCATATCACCTCACACATAATAGGCTGCGCTGGAACAGCATGTACAAAGAGAAAAGACACACCCACAAAATCAAATCACCAACAGATTTTTTTTGTGGATGCTGAAGAATCTTGACATGAAGCAAAATAGGGACAGCGTTTTGGGGGATAAAAACCTTGCTGCTGCTGTTTTTTTTATTTTTTATTTTTTCCTTCCACATGTGCGACTTGACAAATCACCATCTCCTCTGAACAGATTTATGCAGGTCTAGGTGTGCCCGCAAGCTGATCCTTATCTGAAATGGCAGAGCCCATCTCCCCTGATTCACTCCTAAGTGGTCCCTGTTTATCACTCAAAGTAAGGTGGTTGTCAGCCAAGTCCTTCTCTGTGCTGCACTGACTTCTTTGCTATTTCTAGAGAGTGGTAGTCGGGGGAAAGAGTATATAATAATAATAAAACTCAAAGAGCTGTGGCCGACCAAAGGACAAGGTTGCAGCCACTTGGTCTCTCCTCCCTTCACTTCATATCTACAGACTTCTAATCCTGTAACCCGTGAATCCAGCCCCATCTGCCTATTGTCTGGGTGGTTACCAGAGGGAGGGTTTTTGGATTGGCTGGCTTGTTATATGGTAGAACTTGGCACGCATCTCTCCTGTTCATTTTATCTCTGTGTACATACTTCTCAAGGCAGTGTTTTATCTGGCTGAACGGGCTTTGTTTGTTCTTGATATCTCTTACCACAGCTTGTCTTTGCTTTATGGATTTCTGGCAGCTTCTTTAAATAAGTGATAATGCTTAGCAAAACACTCACCTTGACTCCTCGGTGAGTGTTTGTTTTTGTTTGTCATGTTTGTCTTTCAACATTAATGTTTCATTCACATTAGTCCCTCCTACTGCGGGCGAAACTTTTATTTATTTAAGACCCATTAATGGTATTTAATTGTAATTAATATTGCAGCTCTAAACGACTTTGTATTGAGTGCATCGTGAAATCAAATTAGGCTTTTCTTAACATCTGGCACCAACTTGAATGGCCTTGAATAAACAGCAGCCTAAAAATGAAGACACTCCCTTATGCAAAATGATTATGTCCTAATTGTCACGGACAGCTGTTTGTTCTAATAGATTCTGGATGCCATTGTTGGAGCAAGTTTCCAATAATTAGAGTCATGTGGAGAGGAAGCATGCTTTTTGTAGAGCTGCCAAGCTCCCATAAGTGGGCTCTTTCTTTTGCTGGAACCTGGACTTTGCTTTTTGCGTGCATCCTCCAGTAATTTGAGAAACAGCTGCCAACGCTGTTTGAGAACAAGTAGATATTTGGACTACTTGAAAGCGTGGGCAAACATGGCACACAGAGCTATATGATTTTGCCAACAAGGTATTCGTCTCCTCTCTGTCTTAGAAAATGAATAAAAACCCGCACGAGAAGTGGGGAGGGAAAAAAAAACACTCCTTTCTGTGCAGAACCTTAGAAATATACCTCATCACTTGGCAGCAGACGATGTCACAACACATGCAGTAAAAACAAGATTAATTTCAAGGAGTCCTGCATCGTATATTTGTATACGGTTCAGGAATTAGTGCGGTGCTCGCGAGCAGATAACTCTTTTCTTTCTGATTTTCCTACTAAATAAAAACAGCAACAAAAAAAGCTCTTGTTTTTGAGTTGTTATCTCACACCAGTTGAAGGTTGTTTTTTTCTGTTTGTTTCTTTGACTGCGTGCCCTTTTTCCACTCCTTTTCTCCTTATTTCTTATCAGTCTTTTACTTACTACCATATACTCACACACACACACACACAACACACACACACACACAGTGATTTGTGGCCTCAGGATCTAGATGAATCAAGTAAATAGAATATTTAGCTAGCTGTTTCAACATCACAGCGTTTAAAACCACTCAGTTGTGCTTTCAGGGTGCTAATTGTGTGGATTTAGGTTAGTCAACCCTCTCTGATAGTTTTTAAATGAAGCTTTTTGTGCACTTGGTTTTTGGCAGTTTGTCCTTCATTAGTGCCAGACTTTATTTCACTCTGCCTCTCTCCTATTTCCCCGAGCCTTATTTAGTCTTATCAAAGAACAATAAGTGCTTTATCTACGCTCTATAGTGGCTAAGGAAAAATATGTTCGCACAGAGACATCACCTCCTCCCGAGCTTAAAGGAGCATGTGTTAATGATGTTTTTAATTCAAGACGTGCATATTGCTTTTGTCGTTACAGCGATGAGGAAAATCAAGATAGTAATTTGTGCTCCAGTTGTATTTGCTCTTGAAAAAAAAAAAAAAAAAAAATCTGTTATCAGTTTGAATAATGGGACGAATAAAATTCCCTGCAATAACTGAAGCTGAGGGCGTAATTATGTTTTATGTGTTTTATGCTGCTATACAGTGTGATGCAGTATGATGCTACTCAGGGAGTCATGTGAAGACATGAATTCAGGCTACAGTATATATCACTGCGACAATTTTTACCGTTATTACCTGAAAGCCCAGTCTGATCTCCTCACTCCTCATTTTTGTTCTTTGTCAAACTCAAAGGAGAGGATATAAAAAAACAAAAATAAAAAATGAGATCAGTGGTATCTGCAGATTACCCACTGTTCCTCACAATATGGATGATTGCAACCGTGTGGTTTGTTTGCCGGTGGAATGTCTGCTAACATGTTAGCAGACATCACTGCACACACAGGATGTGTTTTCTTTTTTAGCTGCAAAGAAAGGTCGCAACATGAACTTCTGTAAACCACCAGAGAAATCAAAGAGGCCTGCACCTTTCAGAAGAAAATGCCCACACTCCTGTGATCCCCAAGACTTTACAAATCAAAGTCTCAGCCTCCACACACTTTTCCACCCCTTTTGTGTCTAAACTGGGTGAGAGGGAAAACTAGGACATAGTTCAACCTGTTAATACACATCCCATCTATTATCAGGACGGGAAGTCTCAATTATAAATCTTTTAGTCGGTTTATTATCCGAGAAGTAATTCGCTAGACTCAACAGGCCAGAAATCATTTTTGGGTTATGAGGTCACCATTTCAATTAGTCCCCAGGATGCAATTTTAGCATATTGTCCAACTAAAAGCAGGTAAAGATGATGGATGCAGTGCTGGGCGTGTAACAACAAGGCTTGATACAATTAGGCGAGGATTTCCCTTGTAAATGCCGTCTCACAGTACTCATTCACCCATAAAAGAGCATTGTTGTCACCACTCATGATGATATTAATAATCTTTGTTTGTCAGTGGTGCTGTGCCAAGACTGTATTTAGGAGCGGAAAGAACACCTATAAAGGATACTTTCTCTAGGTGCTTTGCATCCCTGGCATGACAGGATGTGATTTTAAATACCTCTCTCTGGTGGCCAATAAATGAATCAGTGTTTTGATAAGAAAACACAAAAAAGAAAGCGTAGCAGTAACATAGGTTAGGGGTCAGACTTTGAATTGATGGTAACATCAATTCAGTGACTCACTAATTCTTCTCACAAGGTTGATCAGCAACATGAGAAAAGAAAAATAAAAAAACACATTTCTCACTTGGCTGCTGTGATGTAGCCCTGCAGATAGTTTTATGTGCTCTGGTTTTAAGATTCCCGTCCTCACCTCGATGCGATGGAGGCAAAATAAATGCTCAAAGCACTGAAATATTACATTTTAAAAGATTCAGCAACAATGGGTCTCTCCAGAGGAAATGTCCTTGTTCCTCTGGACAGACCTCACCGTGAACAATTTGTATTGGAGCTACTCTTTACTGCAGAAGTAGTCTCTATCAAAACTTTTCTCTTTGTGTTCTCTCAAAAGCAGCGTGGGTACTGTTTTCAGGAAAGAAACATCATTGTTGATTTTTTTAAATGCCATTTATCAATGCTGTGAGCACCATAAAATCTCATTTATCTTCTTTGTACTTGGAGTGGAAGCAGAAATCTCAGAGGTGGATATAGTGGAGCCCCCACAAATGTGTCATAGGGGCCAGATATGGCCACTGGAAATCTAGCAGTGGCACACCAAAAGGAAGATATTGAAAACTATGCCAATATGGAGAGCTAGTAAATGGACTAATCACTCAAAGCGCTTTTTACACTACGAGTCACATTCACCCATTCGTGGCCAAGGCTACTGTACAAGGTGCCACCTGCTACTCAGTTTTTTTACACACTCACACACCAATGGAACAGCCATTTGAGCAATTTGGGGTTCAGTATCTTGCTCAAGGATACTTCGACATGTGGACTGGAGGAGCCAGGGATTGAACTGATGACCTTACGATTTGTGGACAACCTTCTCTACCTTATGAGCCTCTGCTGCCCACATACTGATATACTTTGGTTTCTTATTTTACAGTTAATGTCACTGATTATCTGATGTGCCTTACACCAGGACAGTTAGCATTCTGAGCTCCATGACAGTCCTCTTTTAAAGTGTTATGTATCTGTACATGCGTTAGACGATTCATTGATCTTAAAATAGGCTGGTTTTCCTTTTTCTTAAAAAGACAAATATACAGCTTTAACTTGAAGGAGTATATATAAGAAGCATTTACTGGGAACAAGCCTTCTCAAGTTTAAGGGAGACTCGTGGGGACCCATAGAACCCATTTTCATCAGATATCTTGAGGAGTTCAAGGGACCCCGAAATTTAGCCTTAACTCTGGAGCGTTATTCAGCCCAATTCATGGTTGGTACCAGTGGATGCCTTAAGTTGTCTGTAGTGTCACAACATACCACCTTTGCGCTAGCCTAAAATGAGTGAGTGCACCACAGCCTCTTAGGGTGCTTTCAGACCTATAGTTGTCTTGGTTTGAATCAGGGACAAATTTTCTTACAAAGTTGCATAATTGCCTAGAGTTGGTTCGTGTTCTCACGGCAGCATTTACAAGCAGACCAGATAAAATGCCTTGTGTGAGAAAGCTGCTCTTGATTGGTCAGAATTTCCATGCGGGCAAAATCCAGGAAGTAAACAAAACGTTGAAGAAGAGTACACTTGTGAGATAAATGCGTCAATTTCTAACGTCACAATGGAGGGACAACTACACAGGTTGATTTTAGCGCTGCTCATAGTGGACTATATTGCTGTCATTGTTCATTTTAGTCAAACCATACAGTTTGAAAACGAGGCGCGGCTCCAACTAGAAAACAATGTTTTGATGCATTGGATGTGCTGAATGTGCATATTAAGGCAGTACAGGAGGAGGTGCACATTAATAATCCTCCAGGACTGTAACATGCTCATGTTTAACCCAAACAATGTGTCATGTGACTGCACGACAGGTCGGAGCACGTTCTCACCACAAACGAACCGCACCAGAGTTTGTTTGTAACCGGACCGAGACCACCTCTTCAAGAAGGTCTCAGTGTTGTTGTTGTTCTGGTGCGCACCCGAGTGCAATCAATCTGTTCACACCTGCCCAAACGAACCGCACTTAGGGGGCAAACGAACTTGAGTTTGATTGAACTGAACCAAACAGGGCAGACGTGAAAGCACCCTTAAACACAGTCATGTTGGCCTCCAGTTGTTTTCACCATCCCTCCATTGTGACATTAGAAAGTGTCACATTTATCTTGCAAGTGTACTCTTCTTCAACATTTTTAGTTTACTTCCTGGATTTTTCCCACATGGAAATTCTTCCGATACCAGCTGTGGTATCGGGGAGCATGGCTCACCCTGGCCCCCCCTATGGGTCACCACGGGGTAGTTATCTCTAAACCTAGACATTTTCTTTAATTTGTACTTTCTGAGTGAACTTACCCTTCTTTTAAACACTAAAACATGTCTTTAGTTTGAGAGTAGCAACACATTTTAGAGCCCTTGAAGAAATGTTGCTCAATAATTAAATGATGTATGTTTGGTATTTGGCCCCTCTTGAACTCTTGGTCCGTAGAATTAACTTCAGTCTTTAGCTGTGACCTGCAGGACAACAGAACTGGCTCTCAGACTTATCATTTAATGGTTTATTGCATTCTCACACACACTACGCTGCTGTACTTTTCTTAAGTTGTATTCTTCTGACACTTTTCAGGCATTTTAAACAGGGCAGAGTTCCTAACAGTACATCTCTTGTTTGTTGGTGTGCTCCAGACCCAGCGCCGCGTGACGTTCCATCTTCCAGACGGTTCCCAGGAGAGCTGCAGTGACAGCGGACTGGGAGACCCAGAGCCTAGCAGCACGGCCAGCACCACCCAGCCTCTTCCCCTCAGCTTCCCCCAGGAGGAGTACTATGAGCAAACATCACCTAACAGCCGCACCGAGGGAGATGGGAACTCAGACCCTGAATCTAGTGAGTACTGAATTTTTTCTCAGACAGCATGCAAATCTATTATTTTATGTTTCACATTTTCATCTTCTTTTTTTTTTTTCTTGTGATTTCTGAGGCTGACACTCCATAATGCCATTTACAAGGTGCCATCTGTGTTTTTAGACAGTAAAATAATTTACTGAGATTACAGCTGTGGTTTTTGTAGAAACAACACAGCCTTGCAAACATTTAACAAGACACAGTTTCCTGTCAGATAACTACTAACAAGCTAGTTACACATCACATGTTGTTTGCCATACATGTTGTTTTTGGGAGGTCATTCTTTAGACGAGTAGGACAACAGTTTGGGGCACAAGTAGTCTGCTGAGTGAGGAGGAAACCTCACTTCCTTGCCCTGTATTTGTCAGTTTTTCTGATTTGAAACCAGAAACCACCCCAGTCATATTAGAGATGCAAATAAATTGGATTGGATCAAAACGTTGTCATGGGAGTGCAAAAATAATATTAAGTGTGCGACTTGCACAACGGCGCATTCATTACCGACAATTAATTTAGTAAGGCTGGATTTTGTAAATGTTGTCCAGTGCTGAGCTGCACGACGTAAGGGGAATTATACCTCTGAAGTTGGAACTCTGTTGCTGAATTTATTCAAATGATTCACAAGACAGCTGTCACTGTATGGCTTACTGCCCAACGACGTTCTCCATAAAAAGCCCCATTGAACGCAGGCATGCACAACTCCTTCCTCATACATATACAACAGATTTAAAAAAAAAAAAAAAAATCATTGCTGAAATAACTAGCTGAGGGGGAAAAAGAAGTGTGCTTAAGACACACCACAAAGGACTCAGGGTTTTTCCACTAGTGCTAGTGTAAATCCAAAGCCTGTGCACCAGCAGCATGCCAATGATGCTGCTGAAATGATTTTGCTCCACCTTAACATGAACAAGGCTATTCTGAGTCCCCTATCCCTGTCCTTGTCACATACCAACCCCCCTCCACTTGGAGCTGGGTATTCTAGTCCTGGTGGGTTCGATTTTATTTTCTGGAAGTAACCCTGCATCATATAGTGCAGGCTGGATCGAGGCTCAGATCGGTGCAGACCTTCACTCCTCCTGTGGCTCGTGTGTATCATTGCTAGAAATGCTTTAGCCATTGCATGGAGTTACCTGTCAAAAAAAAACAAGTCTACTGTTTTTTTTCCCCATCTAGCAGGAAAAAATCTACAGGACAGGGAGAAATAGATTGCTTCGCATACACCTACGTGCAGTATAGCCATTGTGTCATAGCTGTAAGTGAGACAACAGTCCTTGGTGCATCTGCCTCCCCAGCAGCTGCGCTGACAGGTCCGGGGCTCGGGTGTCAGTGTGAGTGTGATTGTGAATGCATTTGTTAGACATTAGACAAGATGGGTGACATCCCGGCGATGGCTCCCCGTTCATTTACATGCAAAGGTCCGTCCCGTGTGTGATTTTTCTATTTTTGATAAGGGGATCTTGCAAGTTACAGCAAGAAATCAGCCGACCTCCGCGTTCCCTCACGCACACACATATCTGCACACCAGGCACGTGTGTAAACACACATACAAACACATGCATCTAATGATCAAACCTCTCCTTCCCCAGCTGTTCTCTTTAATGTATTCACCATGGTGACAGCAGTGATTCATATATGTGATTCATTCACACACACAGGCAATTGCTCATCATCGCATTAATATTCAGTGACATAAACATCTCATACTTCATAAACTTACTCAAATACTGCACTTATTACCCACTTTCCCTCTGGGGTAATATTTGTTGAAGTGGATTAGTTTTGGATAGAAGACCATGCTAATGTAGTAAATGCGTGTGTACTTTTAAAAATTGCTGCATTGAAAATCAGAGCGAGAGTGTAACAGACTAACTGAGAGTGTTATATTCAGCCTTATATTAGTCGTTGGTTATTAGAAAAGTCATTATAGTTATTTGACCACAAAGCCCCTTGTAATGCTCCGTTGTAACCTTATCACAACGAGCGCTGTTTAAGTTAATATATTTCTTGTTAAAAAAGGTAAAAGCAGGCAGAGCCTGATCATATTTGATGGTTGTGTAAACACCGCGTGAGAAGTGATTTGATTAATTTTACGTGCATATATATTTCTCCTTATGAAATATACGCAGTGTTCAGACGCTGCTGAGAAATCCAAGAAAAGTCCACATTTAATATTGGTGTAATTTAAGTAAATACACTTTTCAACCCATATATTTTCACCTCCACCCAAGAAAGTTCTCTCATTTGGTGTTAGATGCTGCTGATTTAACACACACACACACACACTCGCACATCATTTGAAGACAGAGTGAAAGTCGCCTGACTCATCCGGCTCCATTTTCTCCTCCCAGAAGTTTAAAGATAAACTCTGACTCTGTGCCGCTCAGTTCAAAAAGAGAGATGGATCCTGCGCGTGTTGACCGTCTCAGAGATGAGTGCGTTGGTGACAGAGGGGGGGCCTAAGATGGATTAGATATGGTTTTATCAATGAGCACCAGGCTGGCATGGCGGTGGCAATCTCTTATCATGTCGACTGAATTTGTAAAGCAGAAAGAACAAGGAAGAGTGGAAAGAGGGGAGAGGAGATGGAATGACTCCAAGTGAAGAGGAGGAAATAGAGCTGAGAGATTGAAAGACTCAAGTCGGCGGAAAGGGAGAATTTCAGGAGTCAAACGCAGTATTGTTTTGTAAAGGTGCTTCAGCTCGGACCTGAATGTCAACTTGTGCTGAATAATTGTCTGTGCCAAAGGCAAGCCATGTGGCCTTCTTATGACAATGAATTTCTCAACTCCTCTTTAAACCTGCATCTTTATTAGACCACCCACTCTTGAAATAAAGTTCATATGACATTTTATGTTTCTATTATTTATGAGTTAGGCGGCTGTTCATTTTATGGGCTCTTGCTTCCCCCTCCAGGCTTACTTCACCACCCGCCATCAGTCTTTGTGCTGTCGCCTCTTTTGTCACACATTGTTCCAAAGGTTTTGATATTTCCTCCTCTGTCTCGACAAATAGATAAAAGCTGCAAATTAATGTCATTAGCATGTGTGTTTTTAGGTCCAACCCCCATACGTCTGACAGCTGGCTTTTACAGAACTACACATCCAGAACAATTAGGCATGATGAATCGTACCTGTCCCTTTAGGCCAAATTGCAACACTTCATCAAAACATCAAAAACAGGAATGCATAATGATATGCGATGCATCTCTCCCCGCAAATAAGGAGGATGCACTGTTTCAGTTTTCTCACATAGTGACTCAGTGCAGTTTTCAGCACAGTTTTACAAAAGCTTCGCCTTCTAGGCATCAGCAGTGACTGGCTTCTTCCTGGATTCACTAAGCGCACTGTTTAAGTGGAATACTAAAAGCTCCCAGTTGATGAAAATGCCATTTTTGACCCATCTTATGTCCTGTGGATTTTGTTGTTGTTGTTGTTTGTAATAATAATAATAAGCATTGGCCTTGTTCTGAGTGAAGTGACTGCACTTGTGATCAGTTAAGTTTTGTTGACATCGAATAATTAAATCCTGTGTTTTTTATTTTATTTTTGTGTATTTATTAATTTTGATCAGCTTGATGTTGACTTAATGATGTCCTGGATTTTTTTTTCTTTTCTTTTTTTCCCCCTGAGTGATGGGAATCATCATGTCACGAACAGCAAACAGAGTTAAGCCCTCAGACAAAGTGCAGCAAAGTGGGAGCAAATCCCTGCGTCTAAATCCTTCACATTTTTCAAACAATACACAATTTTGTTCTCCGGACGATTTGTAATATACTTATTTCTTTCTCCTGTTGTCGGAGCCGAGGGATTTAGGAGCTTGTGCTTTTGCCCACAAGCAGCTCACTACAGGCAGTTTTGAAGCAGTGCATTAGTCTCTGGAAGAGACATGAAAAAAAAAAAAAAACGTACAGTATAGTGCCGTATCTTAATCTGTGGCATATGGCTTTCAAATGACCAGCTTACACCTAGTCTGTCTAAGATCTAAATCTGCTATTAAAATAAGCCAATCCTTTTTAAACACTGCAAGTATAATAAGATTAGAGTTTTAACCATGCTGTACAGTGTATTACGAATATACACTTTTTTTTCCTTTTTTTTTTTTTTTAAAAAGGGAATTGCTTCATCAAATAATAGATTTTAATCAATTATTTTGTTTGATATTTGAATTAATTTTCGCTCTTTGTAATGTTGTGTCCGAGGCTTTTATAGCACATTATATAAGTCCCGATGCCAGTCGACAAATAATCTGATTAAAGGCTTGCTGGGTTCATACTTTGTGGGGGTTACGTTCCCAACTCTTTGATTTCTGTAGGTCCAAAATTTTCATAATAGCTCTCAGACTGAGTTTCCAGTTGACTGATTTACAACTGCCCTTTTTCATGTCTTTGGAAAAGGCCACTCGACTTGATCTAGTGTGCAGGGACCACTTGAATTTTTAATACTTCTCAAACCTCCGACTTCACCCAGTACGTCTGGCCGCCAATACCAAGCCTGCGCTGAGACTGGAATTCAACTGTCTAGACACAATCTGCCCATGAATAAAGGGATTTCATGAGGAAGCATGGAAAAAAAAAAAGTGGGTTGGATGTGACTGCAAGTCCACGACTAAGCAGGACCAGCCTCTGTGCAAAACTGTACATTTTGTCGTACATGCCAATAGTTTAGCACATCGTTATGTGACGGCAACAACGCCATAGTGTTCAGTACAGTTAGCTGCATTAATTATTCATATGAGTCCAATCTCAGTTTCACTTTGAGGGTTCTCATATGCAATTAGAAGTAATGAATGTGCTTCTTAATTACATTCATTTGTGCAAATTTCCATTCCCCATTGAATTTTTCTGTGGAAACATTGTGACACTGACCAATGGCATATCATTTGCAATGTGACTAAATCCATTCAGCATAGAACAATTAGCTGTAATTAGTGTTACAATGTCATCAGCGACCAGGGGGAAAGACTAAGCTGACATGCAAAGGAGAAGAGGACCCTTGTTCGGAGAGTTTAAAGTCCAACATTGAAGCAAGATCCAGATAATTGGCTGACCACAGGTTAGCAAGATGATGAACTGCTGTAAGACTGTGAGGCTTGATTTTTTTTTTCCAACTTTTATGCATGTAAAGTTAGCTGAGCAGGCATTCCCTTTGATTTCATTTGCCCCTCTGCACATTTACACACTTAGCGCAACCTTTCACTCCCGCCAGCCCGTCTCGTCATCTGCTGCTGACAAATGAGCAGCTTCACTAAAGTAATTAAGAATGAAGTGCCTTGCTTAAGGGTACGTCACCGGTGGTTGTTGAGAGATGGGGAGGAAGCATTTCTCATTCATTTCACATCATGACCTTACAAACTGTCATGTTATCAAAGATATTCTGGCTGCGGCGTGTATATTTAATTCATGCCGCACATAAAATGGTAATGCAGCCGATTCCTTTTCTTGCAGTTATCCCCACAATCTACAAGATAACTTCTTCAAACTCCTTTTTTTTCACATCATTTGCACCAGTTTGCTGCTCGCTATATATTCTCCCTCATATAAATAAATAAAAGCCTTTGTGCCTTCTGGCTCCCAGAACTTTTTACAGCTGCCCCAGTGGGCCTGCAACAGAGCTAAATGAAGCAACAGTGAGTATTAACCTACATAGATTGGACCTTTCCTTTTAAGATGATTTTAGATTTTCACCCCCCTCCCTCTCTCTCCTTTTTTTGACCGCCGGGGGGTCTACAGCTGAGTCAGAAGGGGATTTAGATGGACTCATCTGTATCCTTCTCAACCGATTGGGATTTGGTGGAAGTGCTCAGTTCTCAGAGGTGAGGTGGAGGGGAACCCTTGTTTTATCTGGTTCAAATGCCACACCAGTTGTCTCGGAGAGAGAGAGACGAGCTATTGATCTGGAGGAGTCAACTCAGCTCGCAGAAATCTCTCTCCACCCTCCTTCAAACGACTGAGGAGTGTCATGTTAGAAACCTCCTTTTCCAGAGTATTAGGCCCCTTCTTTGTTGCCCTGCCAAAGTCTCCTGTGAAGTTGAGACAGGAGCTTTCTGGTACAATCATCCCGATCTCAACAGGACAAGCCGGGGAAAAGATATTAAAAGATTTCGGGACAATCACAGCGTGGCATTTATAGTTTCCATACCACTGGAAATGCTTCAATGTTACGACCACAAGAAAATATCACATAATGGAACATGAAGATATTACTGCAGTGCTTAGAGCTGACTTACAAACTGATTGAAACAGGCAGCTTTTCATACCGTGGAGAGTTATACATATATTAGTAAACTCTTATAGCGGCTGGAGTCGGATAAAAACTGACTTAATTCACTGGGCCGACTGCCGATGACTTTTAAGGTGTAACATTAACTTGTAATATTGCTCAATGCATCAGGTGACGACATGAATCGGTCAACACACCTTAAATTTCACTGTGACAACTCTGACCATCACTCACTAGTCATGAGTGGCTCTCCAAGCATTTATTTATATCAATTTCGACAGGGTTACGTGAACGGCACATATTCTAATCCTCACTCTGAGAAAAAAGAAAGCGTCGTGGAGCGTTGTTCCTGTGCGCTCCGGCAACACTAAACCCCTGAGCTTGCCTGAGAAGGACTAAACGCACAAACCTGCTTTATATAGATATCCCATGGAGAGAGACTCTCACTGCAGCCTGTTTTATTGTGTTCTGAAAATGTCGGCGTGGACGATAAACAAGGTGTAGACATTCCATATGAGGAAATACAGTGAGCGCTGGACGGACCAGTGAGTGACAACAACTACGCTGACATTTAAGAGTACTGTTTGCGGTGGAAACACTAGGGTCTAGGTACCATGTCTGAAGGGTTTATTTTGATTCCAAAGAGACCATACCGAAAGTGTTTGGTGGAAAAGGGGCTTATGAGTGACACTTTTTTAGTATCTATTTTTAAACTTAGTTTTGTTGCAGGAGAAGAAACTCACAAATTAACCTTTTTCAATTAACCTGTAGTTTTTTTGTTATTTTATTCAACTATTTTAAGAGATGAAATTACTTTTTTAAATGAGGAACAGATTTGTTTTTGTTGCCAAAGCATCATTTCATACTTTTATTTCAACATTTTGTTATGCTCCAGTGTGCCTAGCTAGATTTTTTTATTTTTTACAGGAAAACAGGAAAGTTGGCTGAACACACCGTGTTCGACTGTCCAAAAGTTGCTTCTTCAAAATCTGCCCAGCAGCACTGTGACTTGAGTGGGCTTTTGAAAGACCTGTACAATTAAAATACTCATTCTGAAGTTGTTAACATGTTCAGTAAGTCTTGTGTCTGGTTTGGGAAGGGATCAATAGCTGCCAAGTTTGATCCTGTCTCTGGACAATGTGTTCTGAACTCGGCAGGGATAGAGAGAGACTTCAAACAAGGATGGAGGCTCAAAGGCCCCAGCCAGCAATTCACTTTGTTCCATTTCACTGACTCTGTGATTCCTAAACTGGAATATGGCTCGGACTGCATATTAAACCTGTGAAATTCTGGGTTCAGGAAAGGTGAACTACTTTGGTCCTTGATCCTATGTAGTTGATATGATCAATCACAAACAACAACAACAACAACACAGATGAAATGAAAAAAAATGGGCAAGGCATTTATTGGATGCTTATAGTGTCGTTGGCATGTGATGCCAAAGGCAATGCATCAGATATTTTTATCTTTGTTCAATTCAATCTGTTTGAAATCAAGCAGCCAGGAAACACTATTAAGTCAGAGCTCCTCAGATCATTTTTTTTTTAAACTCACTCGAACTTTTAAACTTTGAAGAAATCTCACCGCAGATCTGGACACCGCAAACCTCCCAACAATTCTCAAGCACCACGCTGTCCTTTCAGTGCGATGAGCTGAGGTTATACCTGTCTGAAGGAGCAGAATCTTTCACTCCCCTCAGAAGCAGGAGGAAAACATGGGAAGCTATAAAATATAGATGCGCTTATGTTTTATTCAAGGCCATTTGTTATAGATAGCTTTTTACAAAAATCCCACTGCTTTTCATTTTTAGTTTGAGAGCTTGTGTTTGCATTAACATTTTCCCCTGCAATTTAACTGCTGCTGTCCCTCCCAGCAACCCCACCCGGCTCACACAACATGTATACCAACACACACACTGTACACACTGTACACACCCGCAGTTCAAACCTGAAGCATTGCCTGTTTCATTTCCAGTGTCTTGGCAACACCCCTTTGAAACAAGGATTGGGTTTGGTTTTTTTTCAGCTTTCAAACAGATAAATACTGTAACACTGGTGTATATGAAAACGTGTGAATACAAAGTCTCCTAATTTGAGGTGTTATATAATTCTGTCGCGAGGTCAGAGGTCAGCCTGCTTCATATTTCCATAAAGCCATTACGCTCTGGCTTGGAGGTGTTGTATTTCCGTATAACCGATGGCATGGTTTATTGTTAACAACTGCATTAGCGAGGCTGAGACGGGGTTAGAGGAAGTGCATCTCTCTCCCTCCTTCTTTCCCTCTCCCCACACGCTCTCCATCTCTCCTTCCATCCCTTCATCCCCCCTTTAAGATATAGCGCCACAGACAGATTAAAATGCATGGTCTCATCCCTTTCTCATTTTTCACATGCAGTCGGTCTCAAGGATAAGGATGGCCTCTGCTCAGAAGGACTTATTGACCAAAATAACTGTGCATCAATATGTCTCCTGAAGGCTGAGCGGACCACAGCATCACAGGGGTTGTATTTTCACCAACTCTCTCAGCCTTTAATGTTATTGACCTGGGCTGTCCTGATATGCTGCAGCATGGCAGGCTAGAAACATGCAATATGGAAAAGGCATTTTTAAAGCTTCATTGTCCTAAAGAAAATCCCAAAAAGTGCACATTTATTGATGCACAAGAGTAAAATGAAAGTTACAAGTGTGCTGACGGACGAGAAAGAGCAACAAAAACAAGGGAGATTTGCTCGGGGAACGACATGCTGTGACCAATGTAAAATGATATTGCTGCCTTTCTCTGGCTTATTTTTCAATAAGAAATCACTGTGAGATAAACTGCAGTTTTGATGAGATTCAATTTACAGTGATAGCTGCAGTATTGCTGCAATGACATCAATGATATGATGACAGACGGCTACAACTATGATGCCATCTGTCTATATTTCACGTATTAGCATATTTCAAGTAAAATGTGTCATTCACGAGAAATGCAATATTTTCCTGTGAAATCATTAATTTCACAAGCAGGGGCATAAAATTGCAATAAATCTCACGCACAACACTTTTCGCGCACACACACCTATGCGCACACACAGACGTGCGCGCACACACCCCCTCTCGAATTCTGATGAAGTTACCAGCAGTTAATTCAATTGGTTGGAATATAATAAAGCATGCAGGTTACAGTATGTTTTTAATCTGTTTCCTGAGTTATACCGCTGTGATATAATCCAGGTGGTGAATGCGCACCCATGAACGGGATTACTCCCCACTGTGCTATATAGGGTCCAATCCCCACCCGATCAATGTATGCGCTGACTGGTTGATAAATTGGTATTCATGGACAAATGGATCACTTCAGAAACCACTCACAGGCTGGTAACGCTGACAAATTGAGTGAGAGTGTGGAGAGGGAAGGAAGAAGGACTTGTGCTGAATGAGCGCAGGAAGAAAGAGAAGGAAGAGGATGTGGTT
Source organism: Epinephelus awoara (assembly GCA_035609425.1). NCBI lineage: Eukaryota > Metazoa > Chordata > Actinopteri > Perciformes > Serranidae > Epinephelus > Epinephelus awoara. The sequence goes on along the minus strand of CM069299.1, from coordinate 24,845,376 downwards.
TTTCACATGGGATATGCTGAGGGAGGAGATTCTCAGGTAGGCCCTGCAGGACATGTTTGGCCTAACGGAAAATGACAGGGGGCTTTTGAGGGTCTTGACACTGAACACATAAGCCAGGTTGTTGTTTACCCTCCTCGGCAAGCGAGCCGAGGCATTCATCACATTCGCCGTGGTCAAGTTCGCGAGGCACTTCTGCCCGGGCTCCTCGTGAAGCATCTGTGGGGACCTCAAGGCATTGTAGCGCTCGTGAGGTCAGTCAGCTGTCTGCCATCCCATGCAGAAGCAGAAGCAGACCTGGTGCTCAAGCCTTGCCAGAAGCTCTTTGGAGCAGGCAGGCAGACTGTGTCCCTTTGTCCCTGTTTCCCCCAGACACCTGCGTGATTGCATTGATTTGTCCTGATTTCATTTAGCCAGGGGTCCCGCTGGATTTCAAGTGTCAAACATCTGTCATACAGAGGCTCCATCATGCCGACTAATTCGGCACTCTCACAGAACTGATTTTGAGTATGCAATGAGAACTGGAAGAACAAAAGTCAAATGGCATATTTCCAATATTTTGTCGGGAAATTATATTTTTCCAGTTTCTAAAATATCTTCTTTTTTTTTTTATTTGGTAACAGTGGCGGCTAATGTTTTCACAGACATGAATCTGGAATCGTTGGATGTATCCCTTGGTGTTCATTTCAGATAGCATGGCAAGAAAGGGAAAGAAATACACAGTGAAAGAAAGACTGTGTTAGACAGAGCGAGTTCACAGTGTTAGCAGAAAATAGACTGGAACGTCTCCTGAAGCCAGTTACAGGCAGCAGCGGCAGCAAAGTCTTTGTTATGATAAAATCAGGGACCTCTGCGAACATGCCCTTGATTCTGCAGTTGGCTTAACTCGGCAGGTCACCAAGGGGAGGCAGATGTTGTCTCGAGGCATGTCCCACTGCCTCGGCGAGGGCTCCGGCTGGTGTCGCTGGGCTTACAGGTGCAGAGGGGATGGCGCATGGTGGACTGGGGGGGTTGGAGGTGCACTAAGCCGTCGCTCAGCCGCCACAGGCCAGCTCTGGGGATGTTGGAATGAGCGGATATGCTCATTTTGATCCACTGAGGTATAATAATTGATGATCAGCCCTGCTGTCGCATCTGGGAGTCACTGGTCCATGCCATAATACACCCTTAATGCAACACATGGTGGTGTGGACAGAGGTACCACGGAGTCTCATGCTGGCTTGTATTTCATGTGGTATAAAGGATGATTGGGAGAACGCACGTCTATGTACACCAAAGAAAACCCTCTCTGGCACCTTAACTTAAAATACATGCCTGAAATCATCCCTGAAGGAACTCAATAAATTTGGTTACTAAAAGCTCTCTAAAAATGTTTGTTTCCTTGAAGCTTTGTTAGACCTTTCATTGTTATTATGCCCGTCTAACCATACAACAGACAGGAAAAGCACAAACAATAAATATTCAAGATGAAGGAAAGTAGAGATAACGAGTAAAAACAGGAGGCTTAAACACCAGAAAATGTCAATTTGGGACCATTTTATTCTTAAAAATATTGTAGCCCAGTGTGCACAGTATAAAACAAACCAGACCACACATGTACAGAAAGTGTGCTCAGTAAAAAGAAACATTAATGGTTTCGTAATTGTCCAATTTAATGAATCTGTGGAGAATAAAGGAGAAATGGTTGCAAAGAGTGTTTCTTTTTAACGTCCGACTTCATACTTTAAGCTTAAAACCTGACCTACTTTCCTCCCCTCCTCTGTATATCTGCTCGTGTGTTCTATGAAACAATTTTTCAAAAAATCCTATTTGGTTATTTGATTAATCACTGTTCTTTTCACAAATGCACAGCAGATGCGGAGACTTCAAACACCAGGCATACAAAGCAAACAGGCATACACATGCACATACGTACACATACACCTTGATCTGCATCTAGCTGAACAAACCTCCCACGTTGCACTACTAAGAAGCACAAAACACTACCATTGACAACCTAAGGGTCTTTGAAAGCCTCCACTCGCTGATCCTTCTTCAGTGTGGTTCTCCTGCTGCAAAGAGATCAAACATAAACACAGCAGCCCAACACGAGAACGTTCCAAAACTCAAACAGAAAAAGTCTCCCAGTGTTTCTCAATAACCGGGTCTCGCATCGAGTCAGTGCCTCTTTTCAAAATTAATGCCAAGTACTGCGAAAAGTTTGGGTTTCAGAATAAATTCCAAGAGGATCAATAGGCTGCCATTATCCTGGCCACACTGAACAACATTTAAACCACTGAGCGGCTTTGTCTGTGCAAAAAAAGGAGCTCTGTTCCATGTTTGTTGTCATTGTTGGTCGTCAGTGATCCGATCAAATTTTAATCACACCATTCAGCCTCATTGATTTCAGTTTACCACAGATTGTGTTGAATGAAATATTGTTCTTTTTTTCTCCATCAGTGGCAATTACCCAACAATGAGAGCTCGATATCACAGTGTATTAGAAAGCATGGTGTTTGTGAAATACTGGGTTTGGGCTACTTGTCAGCAGCTGCCGGGATCTGAATATAACAGGCATGCATGCATACATATTCACATGTGCAGCAGACACAGGCCTGCGTGCTCTCAAGCAGGTGCTCATTTACTTTAATATACGTAGACACCCACGCATCCACCACTTGGGCTGCAGATAAATGCAAACAGAAAGACAATCAGGCTCATCAAAGGCAGTGAATTGATGCCTTTTCTTTTGTTATTGATTGCTCTGAGTAGCAGACTTATTTGTACTGTGCTTTGTCTTCATGGTTCAAGACAAAAGAAACCATACATTGAGTACAAACTACACTCTTTATACTGCATTTTTCTGGACTGTGTTTAGTTTAAAGTTGAGATGTTTGGTTATTCTAAAGATTTGTGTCCCTATAAAATACACTGTTTATAACTGTTCCAGGCTTTTGTAAAGGTATGTCTTATTTATCGGAGCATAAGATCTCACATGGAGGATCGTAAACGTTCTGTATTATGAGCTTATAAACATTAATATAGCAGAAAACAACTATTTTCTGTGTAAAGATATAGTGCAGTAATGGGGTCCTGAGCAGAGAATGAAGTCACACTCCCTCTGTGCAATTTGAGCTTCTCTGTTTTTTGTTATTGTAGCGAGACCGCACAAGCATGTTAGTCCCTCCTTTCGTGCACTGCTGGCTCAACCCAGTCTCATTCTCACAGTGACTTGTGGTGTCAGACACTGACGAAGAAAGCTGTCCTTTATCGTTGGCATGATACACGGCTGGTTGCCGTTGTGGTTTTAAAGGCACCTGGGGATGTCAAGGGAAACATGGTGCGAAGAACAAAATTTAAGGCGGCAAAAGTCCGAGTAGGGCCAGCTGGACTGGTGGTTGCTGTGTCAAACAAACACCGACTTTCACCCATGAAAGTGGTGTTTGCATCTCATAAGATTCTAAAGCCAAACCCTGTTCTTTTTTCTTAAACCCAACCACCTGTTTTTATTGCCTAAACCAAACCATGTGCATTTGTTGTTGATGGGGAAAAAGTCAATTCACAGTGTTGTATCGATGTAGTGGGTTTATTTTGAGAGAGACTGTATGTAAACGGTAAATTTCCTATAAAAATGGAAATATATTTTCAAAGAAGACAATGCATGTACTGTAACAGGCAGAACTTGACATGTGCCAGAATGACAACAATCAACGTACCCAGGGTACCTTTCATGTGTAAAGGTAGGTGGATGTGGAAAGTCCATGATCAGACATTGATATGTGACGAGGTCGGAGTGAGTGCGTGTTGGCTGGCTAGCCAGTCATTGCTGCTGGCAGGATGTTGTTGGAGAAGGCAATGCTTTCTCATACCTAAACAACAACAAAAAATGCATTAAATCACTACTTTTATCATTAATATAACTTTAGACATATGTCATCTACAACACGCCATATACACCACAGAACGGGAGCACCAGTCTCCTCGGGGAAAGTCCTGTGTTTGTTTGACCTCTCCTCTGCAGCGGCTTCTTCGATATGTGTGCAACATTATATGGACTTTGTTGCTTTTTATGCTACGTCACGTCACGTCCTCCTCTGCTCCTGTAATAATTACTACTAACACTAGAGGACACAGCCTTGCAATGAACCTAAGCATGGGTTGTAATTAAGTGTGTCCTTTTTTTTTTTTTGTGAGAGCAGGCTGCATAATGCCATCACCATATTAGCCTCCATGTTTGCTTGTGATGTCAGAGTTGAGAGTCCTGTGCCAAGTGTAGCACCTTTAAGTCTTTGTCTTCATTTCCAGCTCGGCACTACACTTATCATTGTTGTGTTGTAAATGATTAATATTCATTTTTCCAAAGTGAAAAATGTGCATACTTTAACAGAACCCTGGCAAAATCCATCTGTCTTACCTTTGGAGCATCTGCCATCGCTTACAGGGCCGTCCACCTCACGAGTCACAGAGACTTAGGGACATCTGTCCCAACAGATAGAAAATCAGGATAGGGCCATCCATTCTGTTAACGCTCCACTGAACTCTGTGTTATGTTCACCATAATTTGCTTTTGGTTGCTGCAGCATCCCGGAATATTGCTTTGCAGCAGCTCAGACAAAGTCGGCTGGTTGTAATGTGTCCCTTTTCGGCCATTCTGCAAGCAGATAATTTGATAAACCCCCAGACGTAATGGCTAAGCTGCATCCTGATAAATGTGGGTAATATGACAGGGGACAGAGGATTTCCCTAACAATTTCTGAAGAGAAGTTTGGCTATTAGGATGATTTGATATTTTCCGGAGAGAGTACATTTGATCTGAGGGGAATGTATTTTGTTGCTATTCAGTGTAACACTGTATGACTTTTTTAGTTACGGGAATTGCTGCATATATTGTCTGTTTTGTTCATAAGCTTGTTTGTGAATGTGGATGTGGATGTTGTATTTGGATTTGTTCAGGCAATATTTCCTTTCAAATAGTTTTTGCACTTTCAGATACAAAGCTCATATTCCACCGGGAAAAACATAAAGTAGGGTTACATATAAGAGTTACACTGTTTCCTATCTTGTGTTATAGCCCTATATGCTCTTTCACTTCTCCCAAGCAAGAATGCTCTCCACTGCACACATATTATTCATAATACCCTCTTATATATTCTTGAAAACACAAATCAGAGTAAAGTTAGTGAAACTGACCATGCAGTGACCCAAAAGCTCATGCAGCCGTTCCTCCTTCTCTCATCTTGCTTTCTCTCAATCTTCTGAGGCTAAACGCGTCAGCTATTCCTCATATGGTAAAATATGCAATCTGTGCCTGCCAGTCTATGAGCGAGTTTCGGGTTAATCCTCATGAATACGTGACTTTGTCTGCATGAATAAATAAAAACCTGCTCACTGGGTAATTGAGGTGCTGTGGCACTAACAAACGAGGACACAATTTGTAAATGGGATTTTTTTTTTAATTTTTTCTTTTGCCCCTGAACTGGACCCATGGTGCTTTATATCACATTAAAAGCACTGACCAGAATCATATTGATGCACTATATAAAGTAGATATGACATTGAAATGTTAAATTCACCCCTGAGGACTCTGGAGGAGTTCTATTATGTTACCATTTGCTTCAATTTTGTAGAAGCTCAAGTGTAAAGACGTCACAGAATGTTGATGGCTAAATTTTGTGCCTGCTGGCATAAAATATTGAATAAGACACAATTTAAAATGATTTCAGTCAGTGTGAATAGTTGACAGGAGCTGAAACTCTACTGGGTACTCTCATTTATTGTCCAATATATGTAAAGTGATATATTTAATATTTTATTTTAAACTAAATTGCAATGTTGATTGGCTGTTAAAACTAATATATATGGAAAATGCAGAGAGCCACAGAGAGCTGGAGAAAGAGAGGAGACCGAGAGATGCAGCAGGAGGAGACAGAGCCGAGGTCACCCATGATTCCATCATGGCTGGTTGCTCTTCAGAAAGTGTTCCATTTTGTATTTAAAGTGGTCCCAATTATGGTCAATTTTGTGTTGTGTGCGTAAGGGATTCCATATGTTGATCCCCTTTATAGAAAAAAAAAAAAAAAGCTGTCTGTCTACAGGAGGTTTTGTGACAGAGCACTTTGCAATTTCCCACAGCAGTGCCCCTGGTAATTGAACCAAAAGCCCCAAAAAGGTTTCAACATGTCACTAAGAATCTCAGCAGCCAGGTTACGTAAACATTTATAGAGGAGTGTACTGTCTGCAAATTTAAAGCAATTATCAGACTTTCACAGTTATTTGCAAAATAATGACCGTGACAATATATGCAGCATAACATTGTAAACAGTGTGTTACTAATTTAAATGTTTATTAATTTAGAGCTACTTCTGTGTGCACAGTTAATCATTATGTGAACTTTTAACCTTGAAACCTGTTTAATTTGTTCATTAATTTTTTGTTTCAATCCATTTACACCTGGACGAAAAAAAGCACGTGGACATTGTTTCCTCATTATCTCGGATATGTGTGCAATTGTAGAGTTGGGATTTTCTGCCAGCATCAGACAGTGAAGAAAAAAGCCGTCCTTTAACGCTGGCATGTTATTTGGCTGGTAGCCGTTATAGTTTAGCAATTTCCAAATGAAAGTCTATGGGGAAAAGTCTGTTTTGGCCCAATGGCACCACTTGACCTACCCGAAAGTCGTAATTCCATAGTTGGCCACTATGTAAAATTGGCTTCAAAGCTCGGTGCTCTTCTCGGGGGATTGATATCTACTGTACATACAGGGTGTCCTCACAAGCTTATCTATGTTGTTTCACGAACATTAATGCCCCCAAATTTGTACATATCCCACGTATTTTGAAAGGCTGCACTCTTGTGACTAATATGCTGACGGGAGTTAACAAGGAAGCAGTCTTGAGTGCTTTGTAAGGAGGCAGGTTGGGGTGGTGGATGTGTTACCAAAAAACAGACTTTCTCTGAGGACTCTTCCCTGGAGTTGCGTATTCGAAAACGTGTAAACCTTGAGCAAACTTTGAGTCATTTCACGGTGTGTTTATTTTCCTTAACCTACCCTCTCTGCCTTTACATTAATCATGTAACTGTGTGAAGGACTTAATGTCTTTCCTGGGGTGCTAATTTGTAAGATATCATATGAACTGTTGTGCTTGCATTCTTCGCAGGGCATCATATGAACCATTCTATGAGGATACGTTGCTACATACAGACAGCGTCTTCTCCCATGGAGTCTTCCATGCGTTTGCTACAGTAGCCCAGAAACGACAAATCAAACACTGACTCTGGATAGCACACGGGAGGAGTTTCAGTTGATTGCAATCTGCAACTTCACCACTAGATGCCACTAAACCCTGCACGCTAGATCTTTAAAAGCTTTGGCAGCATTCTTGTCTTTTTCCACCTACTTCACATGAGGACTACTCAGTGGCATTAGAAAATAACTTAGATGACTGTGACCCACCAGAACATTATCCAGATAGTGTCTGTGTCCAGTTCAAAAATTTCTTTCAAGGCCACTCAGTAAATGACCGTGTTATTTTGAAATGTTTTGCTCAGTTCGTTTTCACATAGATGAATGAAACCCTGGTCTGCTCCAACCAATTATTTCTTTTTCTCTGGTTGACTGGTGGCCGTGAGCAAAATATCATAAACATAATTGCAAATTCATCAAGTTTTAACCAACAAAGATCTTTGCCAGGTTTTCTCTGAAGGGCCAAGGCTTCCTGCCAAATGGCATTCACTCAAATGAGAACAATGCTACATCAGAGTGTGAAACTGACAACAGATGAAGGTCAGACTAAAAAGTTAAAATCACATTGTTTTTTTGTGATTGTTGCTCGTTTGCTATTCTTATTTTTAATACCTTCGGCAATTGCCTTGAAAACCAGTTTGCATTTGCTCGGGGACTGACAGAACAATTAGCTCCTTTAACACCAGCACACCACTGATGTATCATTTCCTCCACCTTGGGAGACAAGCGCTATAATGGCCAACAATTTGGGAAGCATTTACTGTAACAGCAAAAATACACAACTATTATGATACTTAACTCACAAGATCTGATGACGAAGAATGCCCTGGGAATGATAGAATCAAACTCAGATAGGGCACCTCCAGCTTTTAGCCCGTCATTTACCACCACAGTACACTTTTCTGGTGTTCGATATCCCACCAAAGCAAGTCTTGAGAGGCGCATTGATTTCTGTGGGGTCCTCTTCGCCAGTCCTGCCCCTCACGCCTAGTGCTTGACCCACTTATTTTCTCATCTTTCCCTGTTTTCTCATGAGAGTTATGCCTGCACACTGCTTTTCCCATTACTGTGTGAGTGGATGCAGGCCAAGTATGATTGCATTGCATAGTCTGTCTCTCCCTCTCCGTGACTCACACAAACACACACACACGCACACTGTCTACCTGAATGAGTTAGGTGATACCAGCTCAGTTAGCCAACAAATAAATCACCGGACAAATTGACATATACGCCACAAGAGAGACCGTCTTTAAAGGAGTCGTTGAACACTGCATGTGCTGTAAGAATTTCAGCCGTGATGGATATTGACAAAGCACTGAGTCTAAATTCCACAAAATATCACTGACCATATGGAGCTGGACGGCGCCTTAGACACACTCACTGTTTCGGGGGCATGTGCTGTCCATGCCTGCTGAGTGTAACTTTAAACAATTCAAATATATTGCAATTTTAATGCGTCAATTCAAATTTTAAAATCTACATATGCCCTCAGGTAGCAAAGAAGCCTGTTTGAACTCTGTCCGCCTTCACCCTGTCAGAGAGATGCATGCTGGGTAAACAAGGCCACCCGATGGGCAGGGATGTTATATCATAACATCTATTCATACCTGATTGAATCCCTACATATTTTATCATTTATGGTCAGACAATACAGGTGAACAGGGTAACACTTTAACCACTGAGAGATATCACCCAGCTGATTTCTTACATCAAGACAGTAATTTTTTGTGTCATGAGTTTTCTCAAATGTAATGTTTAATTATGCAAATTACATATTGTCAAATTAAATATGCACTAATTTGCATAGAATTCAAGAACAAAATTATGAACATTTCATAAAGCCGCATCCCATATTCTTGTTCCATTTTGTTCAATGTATTTGAGTCTAAAGTTTTTTACAGGGGGAATTTTGTATATCTCTTTTTATACTTCCATAAGTCAGAAAATACTGTCAACAGCCGTAAAAAGATCAATTTTCACCATGTTTTTAGGAATAAAATGTTTTATAAATCAGGCTATGAATGATATATGAACAAACCCCCTCTGTAAAAACCTTCGGAATATAGATAGGGATAAAACTGGAAGGTTTGCTGTATGTAAGTGCTGTTGAAGTGATTTCTGGCTCTGAGTATGAGAAAAAACTCATCTGAGAGAAAATGGCCTTTAAAAATTGTTTTGTACAACTCCATACATTTTTAGACCAAAAATAAAATACTACGGGTGAACAGGGCAACATTTTTAACCAATAGATATCACCGTGAAACTTCTGAGATTTTCCCAGTCGACCAATAGTCATCATTTAGGGCCATTAGTCGACTAGTCCCCCGCATGTTTATAATATTAATTTAATTATGAAATGATATATTTTGGGCGGGGCAACACAATGGTTTGAGTTGAAGGTGTGAGAAAGAATAGTATCAGTGACATTGTTAACACTGTGCTACATTACAGAGAAATACAAAACCGTACTAATGAACCTTCAGTAATATAGACCTATATTTTATCTAGGGGCCGTACACTGGGCGCTACTGTTGCGCCTTTTATGTGCCAGCTTTCAGAGTCCTAGTCATTTTTAATATTGCAAGTTTTCTAAAATGTTATGTTTAAGAATGGAAATGAGGCATTATCTAATTAAATATATGCTTATTGCATAAATTCCCGGAATAGAAATCTGAACTAAAATAAACACCTAAATGTATATTTTGGATATTTGGACAGAAGATATGTTATGGAGGCAATATAGCCCAAAATCGTAAAATCGGCCAGTGCATACTTTTGCTATACTAAACCTTAAAGGTTTGATATGCATTGGCTTGACAGTTGCTGTTTGGGAATACGCTCGCCGGCAAAAGTGAAATTAAAAGCCGACCCCAGATTCACTCTCATTTGGCTCTCTTGGATGCCTGCTGCCTGAGGTCTGGCATCTGGTCGCTACCTTTTTATAAAGCCCCAACCTCACCTGAGCGCTGTGGGGGTACACGCCCATAAACATCCTTAGCACAGAAAATAAGGAGAAAGTAAAAACATACAGGCAGAGGGCAGAGTCTCTGCAGAGAAATACACCACCACACACTTCAGATGATTGAGAGGGATTGCTTCAGTACGAGTCTCTGTGTTGTTTTTTAGGAAAATCCAACATAGTATATCTTTAAACAGTGGTGTTGCTACAAAGAAAATGTATTGTAGGTCTATAAACAATGAACATAAGGTGCTATAGCAGCAGTGGAGACAGCCGTTAGCTACCGTTCAGTGTTGACATTACCGTAGAAGCTTTACAGTAAACAGAGAAAAGCTAAATTTGCGCTTTAATCGCTCTGGTGTAAAGCAGAATCGAGCTTACTAATAGAACGAGGAGCGAGCTGCGTGCTGCTTAAACACAAAAACACCAGAAAGTAGAATCTGCAATGCGTTCTGACTTACTATGAAGCGTTTGCTCTGTGTAATGAAGAGTCCTACAGTTTGCCCGAGGCAGCCTCACGTATATAGCTGGAAGCCAGGCAGAGTACTCTTCTATGCAGCACTGTTTGGGGATTTGGTTTGGTAGTGTGAGAAACCTAAGATCTGTATTTTTCACCTTGTTGGAGGTACATCCAGGACCTGAGCAACTTTTGGGCATTTTGTTGATCTTGTAAATCATTGTTAAAACTCTCGGAGTGGAGTAAATTTCTGCCTGGTTGAGCTAAGAGTTAAATCAAGTGTGTTCCCATAACAGAGGGGATAAGGGGCCTTTGGGTGCTTTATTGTGGCAGTGCTTATTTTTCTTAGAGAACTATAATCCAAAAATGATCAATCACATTAAAAATAGAGCAAAATGCTAAACTGTACATGGACTTTATATTGCATGTGTCAAAGAGGAAGCATTCCTTATCAATTAGTGATGTGACAGGTGCTCTGAGATTTTCATTTTGATACTTGCTCAGCCAGAGAGGGTGAAGCCAGGGGAAGGCCTGCAGGCAGGAGAGTTTAAGGCTGGAGTTTAGGTTTCTTTGGAAGGCTGCATAATATTTCCTAATAGGGTTGAAAGCGGGCTTGAGGCAGGTCTGTGGAGATTCTCCCTTCCTCTCCTGGATTATCATTTTTAAGCAGCTTCCTTGGGACCAACCGGAATGAGCATTATGAAAGCCAGGGTCGGGAAAAAAACCACATAGGCCTTGCCAATTTAGTTATTCCACCAATTTATTTTCCTTTATATGATTTGCAAAATAACCCCCAACCCCCCACTGTCATCCAAGCAAGTTCTGTCTTTTGTCCCCAAAGCACTGTGAGCCAAACTCTGATGTGCCATCTACCACTGTAGCTTTGGACGTATTCTGTTTTTCCCCCTCTGACACATTCAGCCTCCGCACATCGCTGCCATATCTATGCATTTCATAAGGACGGAGCAAAAGCTGTCATCAGAATAATGCAGTCAGAAGTTGATTTGTTTTTATTAATGATGAGGGAATAACATAGCAATATCAGACGCGCTGCTGATGCAAAGAAGGACTTTTTCATTTTCGTAAAGAATTCATATCAACTCCAGTTTGGAAGAAGGAGACCTAGAACTGAACTCATGAGGGTGCAGGGAGGACTCTTTTTTTGGAATCGAGTGTCAGCGCGCTCTCCACGGACTTCATAGCAAATATCAGAGAGGCATTCCACTTTATTGTTTTATGCAGTTGACATCCATTGAGCAATACATATGCAGCACGGCAAATCCTTGAGAGCAAGTCGCAATTTCATATTGAAACAGATGGTGAAATTACAATTCGGTATTACTATTGATCCTTGGTGGAAGCCGAACTACAAAGGATCCATCATGTGGAGTGGTTGCATTTTCAACCGACTGTGTCCAGGTCATAACCGTTAAGACAAAGCCGCATCTTATTAGCTGGGAAATCTGAACTTCTTCAGGTGCCTCGCTCTGATTTTCCTTTTCACCGCAATGGTATTTGCATTTTTCAACAGAGGCAGGATTTGAGCAAAGAGTGTGATTGCTCTCTTTGCTAGTTAAATGTTTAAAGAAGACATGCAATTTGAATTGCTGCAGAGCTCATCAATATGAAATTGGACTAGTGGAGGGAAACAAAATGTAAGGAGGCAGCCTAGCATTCGGTATGCCCAAATCCAACACTCTATTTTCCACCACAGCAACACAGGGGTAGACTTTCAGGGAAGGAGAGAGAGAAAAAAAAGAAATCCTTAGGCTACTCTACCTTTTGAGGATTTTCCTTGTTATCAACAGCATAAATACTCGCAATTCATATCGGAGCATCTGCAGGGTAAATCTGGGGAAGAAAACTGGAGGCTTTTAAGAGACAGAATGAAAGATTAATACATCATACATATTTAAAAACATGTGCAACGCTCAGTTATTGATTAACTGAAACCAAAAATCTATTGATAATGAACTCACATTGTCAGTCCTATTTCAACATTTATAGTCTGGAGATAATGTGTTTCGATGACAGGAATAAACAGGTTCGTTAACTAGCGTAAAGCATATCCATTTGGGGAAAACTTCATTGGGCCTCTGAGCTTGTTATCTGTCACTCAAGAACTGATCCAATAGCATTCATAATGCCGCTAAAGCCCACCCGTTGTTTTCTGCCCCCAAATCCTGCTGTGCCTGAAGATGTGTCAGCAGCAGCAAATTATTAAATTGTATTTTTCATTCTCAGGGGTTGTCAGCGGCCTTGCAACAAAACAGAATTTCCCAATATAATTATGATTACTAGGGGGAAGGTGAAAAAGGAGAGCTTGATACGAGGCAAACAGGGACGCTCCCGGCAAACAAGGGGGCTGAGCACTTCTGACAAGTCTCACCTCCTTAGTTCTTCCTCTTACTGTCAAAGCAGGCCCCAAATTTGACTGATAATCAAGCTCCGTCTCAACACAAACGTTGCTCAACAGAAAGGAATAATTTGTATGGAGAGACAGTCAGAGTTCAATAGACTTTCTGTCATCGACTGCTTCAGCTGATAAAACGCACAAGGCAGGAGGGCGAGAGGGAGCCATTTGCAGAGTTGACAGATTCCATCATGGATGACTTTAGCATACCTGAGCGCTGCTCTTTCCCTGCCTTCTGCATGCCCTCTGCAAGCGAAAGGGGTGATGAATCAGGCTTTATGGGCCTTCAGAATGCCGGAGAGGTCAATCTGTGCGAATGGCTGTTAAAATCCGACATAACTTGACCAGGCCCTTTTAACAAGCTCGGAGCCATTCTCCTCCCACAGTGCAGGCTGCACATTTGTATCATTCTCGAATACACTTTGCCCTGATAAGTTGCTCGCTGAGTTCCGGTATAACTAACTTGGCTGCTGCCATAAGTTATAGAGGAAGACAAATATTTCTCGCAGCAATTGAGTTCACGATCCGCCTTGACTTGCTCCCTGACTTTTCGCTGCTGCTCGCAGTAATGGAGGAACAATAGCCTCTGATCTCAGGCTCAATTATAGTTTCCTAAAACCACTGTTTAGTTCATTGGCTGTTAGCCATTATACTGTCCTCGCCCTGAATCCTTCCTTCTAATAAACGGCGACTAAATGAAGAAATAAAAAAATAAAAAAGGAGAGACCGAGAGAGGAAAATATAATCAAATTACACGACACATTCTTTCCTGATTTTTAATACAGTGGCTGCAACAGGAGGAGAAAATAATGTGCTATCTCATTGTTTCATTATTATCCGCAGCTGATGAGTTAATCTCTTTGAAGTTGTTTCCCTTTCATTACCAAAACCCCAAAGCACTGCAGGCAGGCAAAACATATATACACACACAAATCACAAAGTTGGGGAAAATTAAAAATCAGAATAATGGTAACTTAATAAAAGGAATTAATCTGACGACCACAGCTGAACAATATGCATGTGGTGAGTTTATAAGATAACACAAATGAGAAATTGACTGTTGGGTTTTCCTGCAAAAAAAATTATAAATGGTTGTTGACATTTTAGTGCATCGTTCTTTAGTATGAACAAAGGTGGCTGTGTTCTGCGCTCATATAAGCACAAAACATCCCCATGCACGGTAAATAATGAATAAGACAGAGACTAGGGCACACATGTTGTCTTTGTTGCGTATTTTGATTTTTTTTCTGATAGAAAATGACAAAAAAAATTCAGAATTTGAATGAGGCTTAACCTGACAATCACATTCGCAGCGTGACATATTTTGCCACCAAATTCTGCCTATCCATTTAAATTGCCAAAACCGTGGACAGCTGCAGCCCATCCATCTTTATTCCTGTCGGCCTTTCTCCAGTTGCTGTTTGTGTGCTTTTATAGTCGCCTGTTTTGCTACAGCATCACATCGAGAAGTTCTTGTAACTGTAAAAGCCTCTTAATTTTTACTTTCATACGTCCATCATGTTGCCTTGACAACAGACTCGGATAATCCATAGTGCAAGGGGCACAACCGCTGGGCCATAGAAAAGGGCAGACTGATGCACAGAAATGGTAATATCACCTGGACCTGGGTGTCTGATGTCTCTTCACTCTGATCTTCCCTTTGAATATTTTGTTGATGTTGTGAAGTCACATTTTCACACAGCCTCGCCACGTGCGCGTGTGTGTATGTGTGGGTGTGAGTGTGTGCGGTTGTGTGCATTTTGCCAGTGGTCTGGCAATCATAGGGAATAACACAGCTCCATGATTGCACACTGCCCTTGAAAAAAATCTATTCCCAGTTGAACTCAAAACAGCCCAAAGCTTTTTTCTCACCAAACTCAATATTTTTCCTGTATACATTCTGCTATAGGTGGACAAGAAACATAAACAAAAAGAAACAGTAGTACTTGTGGCGCTGAATTACAGGAGGACACTTACAGTGAGTTTCACCCAATCAGCCCACACACACGTTTTGTTCATCAAATAGAGAGTTATTAAGCCGTGATGGGATCTGCTTTGCCACTGAGTCAGTATATACATCAGATTATATCAACATATGTCTGGAGTCAAGCTATTTTTACTCTGAACAAAGCGCTTTAGTGCATCCCAGGTTAAGTACTATTTTCATCCACATGTCAGCCGGTTTGGTCTGTTTTTTTTTTTTCTGGAAGCATTTTAGATCTGACGTGCTTTTTCTTCTTGTTAAATGTCACTGACAGGTTTTGACATGAAAACTTAAGTTAGCAGTATCCAACCTGTCATACTGTATTTGTAAACAGCTTACGTTTCCTTCTTCGAGCTTAGGGGAAAGGAGGTGAAGCCTGACAGCAGACAAGGGTTTTTAACAAACATCCCCACATGCATACATAATGCCCCGTTTCAAAAAAAGAGAGAAAGTTTGCCGCTCCATTTAATATGTAGTATTTCTCTGAGCGCCCAGAGGATACCTTCTGTCCACAGCTTCTTTGGGCTGCATGCACTATACTTAGCAACCCTGAATCTTACTGTACGGCAACACAGTTTACCACTCCTCCTATCTGTGCATCAAGGGAATGAGTGATTTAGTGTAATGAGATTATGCCTCCCGAGGAATCCATGTGCCCATGCAGAGTCAAAGTTTCTTGGAATAATCCATCTCATGATGAATTGCCTGGAGTTTTTGCGGAATGAACTTTGGTTCGTTGGGCAAACTTTGGACGTCATGCATTGGCTACATCAGCTGCTACATGCTGTGTCCATGTTGCGTGGATATTGATTGATGTAGCTAAGTAGTGCGATCGCTGTCCTACACAGCAGCAGACAAGGCCGATAGAAATCCCGTGGATTTCTATGGCTCAGGCAGGTTTAACTCATCAGCAGAATAGGAATCTCCCGAGTCCTCGGGGAGTTGGGCTGGGGATACATCAAGGGCAGGTGCGAGGAGACAGGTGACCCGTGACCTTTGCCTCCCACTGCCTGACCTTGGAACGAGATTCCTGTCTCTGAGCTCGGGCTTAAATCTTCCGCACTAGATCAATTTGATGATGTATTGAGGGTTAGGCAGGAAGCTTGGGATAAGAGCTCAATATCTAAGTATAAAGAGACACATGGGACACAGTGTATCTGTTAAGTCACCTCTGTGTTTTCTACACATTTTGCACATCTGCTTAATTCAGCAAAAATAAACGTGGCATGGCACCGCACTGGGAAATGCCCCAACTTTTTCAGCACATGCACAGTAGTCGTGAACTGTTCATCCTCATATATTATTTGCTTAATGAGCCGTATTCTGAATTGGCAGCTTGAATCAACTGCTTCTGCTCAAAAGTCAGCCCAAAAAGATGTGCTAACTTTGTGCTGCAAAGGTGCTTATTGCTTAAATTTTTTAATACCTCTGAGATTGCAGAGATAGACTGGTAGTATTCCAGTAATGCTCTTTCTGTTTTTATGTGGTCATTTAGTCCACCAGCTGAATAAACAACTGTAATATGCGTATTTTCCTAAAGTGTTTTTAAATGTGTTTTTGCGCTCCGTTCCCAACCGGTTAATTTTGAAAATCTACACTAAATTGACTTCTCTATAAATCATGAAACTTTGAGGAAGCATAATGTACTGAACAAGATCCAGCATTTTCCAGACAGATCTGATTATTATTATTGTGCGTAAACTCCACTGCCCACCCCAAATGTGCTTACACAAAGTGAAGAATTTTGGTCACATTGACTTGGCAACTGGATGTGACCAAGGATTAAGGGTGGCTTGCTTGTCAAAACGCAATCTCTGAACAACAGTGATGATCCATAAGCAACACGACATCCGTTTCGGAGCCAGAGAATTCTTATTCCCCCTCTGTGAGCGAGTCTGTGACCACGGAGGAAGAGCAGAACATGAATGACTGGACACATTATGAATGAGCAGAGAATGAGTGAGCAAGTTTTATATGGCCACTTGCATCATTTCAATCCTGCTGCTAAGCTCCTGCTGATGTAAATAGTGATTTTATTCTGCACCATAGAGGACCATTAGACCGGTATTAATACTGGTAGTTACATGTGTACTTTTTAAATATATGATCTTATCTAATCTTACAAAGATCTGATTTACAGAGTAAGTAGACTTCAGAATACAATTTTGGTTTCACAGTTAACGATATTTTGGCTATTGAGGCTTTTAATGGCATGTAAACATTCTATTTTTACACAATATGTACACGGCCACTAGTGACTTGGTGGCACGCGTAGCTAAAACATCAACCAGGTGGTGATTTGAAATTTCTCACCTTTGGAAGGAGCGAAAGTAAGCAGATGGCAGGCCTTTAGGGTCCATAGCACATTGTCGACAACGAATTACAGTCCAGAGGGGAATGGGATGGCTGATAACCTCCATCCCATGGTTCCATCTGCTGAATCCTAAGCAAGGACAGTGCATGCAGACATGCAAGCCCAGACGCTGACATCTTGCAAGGCTGCGAAAGGTGAATGGGGGAGAATTATTGTTGTCAGAGTGTGTTTTGTAGCTTTCCTGGAAAATAAGGGTTTCCTTTTGATCTTGCATCAGTATGTACCAAAATAATTGTCAGTCATCCTTTTGTTGCATTTGTGCGATAAGTTGTTAATTAGTGCCAAATTAAATATGTGTTAAATTAAAACTCTGAATAGTGGCACCCTTTCTGAGCAACAATACCTGAATTAAAGCCCAAATTAACAGAGTGATGATGATGTAACAAACAAAGTTAGATGGTCATTCAAAAGGCTTCATCCTGGCATTTGTACCTCCGATACAAAGCAATCTCTCGACTGTTTCCAGGGCGCCTATTCAAAGCCCCTCTGTATGGCTCTTTGGGGTGATCTAGAAAGAAAAGACTTAGAAATAGCAAGCAAAGGCAATTGCCATAAAACACATGCCAAGCCTGTCTTTTGTCCTGTTGGAACAAAGTGGTCCGTCATGTTCTGTACATTCACCAGGTTTGAAAATAGGCTTTCATCACAATGGCACTATCTAAATCCTATTGTGGCAGAACAAGGCAATGTTCTCCAAATCAAATAGAAAAGGAATAATGTTGTATCTAATTGCAGTTCCTTCACTATATTCTCCAACTGGGTTTAATCTAGCTCCATTCATGCCCGTGGTAATCACAACATAGTCTGTGCTGCAGAATTACCGCCAAACATAATTCAAGCTGTTATAATTACACAACAGGCGTTGGCAGGAGCCTCGAAAGCCATCAATATAAACTCCATAGATACAGTTCGTTGTTGTTCATTGATGTCTCAATATTCGAGGGCCACGAGGAGCACTGGACATTAGAGAGTCACTTTATCCAGCTCTGCTGAAACTGCAGCCACTCGCTCGCTGTCCAAAAGCCCTGCTGCCTTCGCGATATTGTTCAGCCTATTTGTATGTGACGGGAGGTCCCCCTCTCCTGCCACGCTTCTGTGAGGAGCGGGTACAGTAAGAAATCAAAGCCTCTGCTGAAACAACAGCTGTTTCTACTTATGTAATGGCTGCAGGATGACTGTTCATATCCTGGCTCGTTGAAGCTGTCACAAATCATTAATCTTGGGCCTGTCTGTGGGGCCACGCTGTCAAGTTGTTTTTGGACATCTGTGGCGAGACAGAAGCAGGACACATCATTTAAGCGGGCGCCTCACACCTTCGCAATCTTACAAGATGGCTTAAAATAATCTCACCTCACCTGCAGCTCCTGCTACATACATATTGATATATGGTAATTAAATATCCCTGAACTTCTATATATATATATACACCAGCATATACGTAAAAAATTAAACCATTTTTTTCCCTTTTGTGGGCTCTTGACTGCACACACAGGACCACAGGGATAAAAAACATGCACTTTCTGTCAAGTGAGCACTAAAGAAAGCCATTGCACATTCCTTGATGGTGGGGTTTATGTACGCTGCTCCCCCTTGTGCAGTGCTACATGTGTTGTAGGGTGGATGTATTGCTGGTAACACAGTGTAACAGAGAGCCCTGCAGAGGTACCTCAGACCGAATAGCACATCAAGGGGCTTAGCTGCTGCATTAGTGAGGTCTTAAGTAACTTTTCAATACAGCAAGACATTGAAAAGAGACAGTGAGGGAGACTATGTGCCCTCTACTGGTGGAGAAAGGCAAAGAATACAGGAGAGTGTGGTTGAGGTTCCTTATGCAGTGTTGGGGAGTAGTGAACTGTAGCAGTTAAACCAGTAGTTCAACTACAGTCATATTTGCATCGGGATTCAAATAGTTAAATTACTTTTTTGCCGTTTCTTGTTTAGTTAACTCCTTGCATCAAGGTTCTAGAACAAACTCCCCCTTAACATTAAATCAAGTTCCTCAGTTTAAAAAGTTGTTAAAAACCCACCTGTACAGACATTGAAAGATTTTGTATGTGTGTATGTATTTATGTTTAATTCTTGCCATTTCTGTGAATGATGTTCTTGTACTTCTTTGTCTTTCATATTGTATGGCATTGTACTGCAGAATGCACTATAGAAATAAAGTGTATCATAATTTTACTGAAACTACAGGCAGTTTTAATCAAAAAAATTGAATTGAATTATTATTATGATTATTATATTACCATCGCTGCGCTACTGTAATTGAACGCCTTTTGACCAGCCCCAGCCCCTTTTCTGTCATCCTGGCCGTTTTGGAGGCATAAGTTCAAGCAATGCATTTGCCAGGCAATTATTTTCAAACTAAACTTCAATATTTTAGTTGTGAATGAACAAATGTTCAGAGAAGTTGCTGTTTTAGAAGTTACCTGGTAAACTGGGTAATCCTGCCCGGTGCAGTTCTCCCACCTGGACTCTGGTGTGGTGGCTGTTTCAACATACCAAAGTTTCTAGTTACCACTTAGTTTGTTAGGTGTCTCCTAGGTTTATCGAGAATACAAAATAAAGAAAAACAACACTTCCAAGTACTTCCAAAATTACATCTTGGACGGTCCTCTTCTCACTCCATGTCCTATTTCTATATATTCTCACCATATCGCCTGTTATTACACCTAAACAGACGGCACAGTGGTGAAGTGGTTAGCACTCCGTGTCAGCGTGGGTTTTCTCCAGGTACTCCAGCTTCCTCCCACAGTCCAAAGACATGCAGGTTAATTGGTGACTCTAAATTAGCCGTAGGTGTGAATGTGAGTGTGAATGGTTGTGTGTCTCTACAGTATGTGTCAGCCCTGTGATAGTCTGGTGACCTCGCCAAATGTCAGCTGGGATAGGCTCCAGCCCCCCCGTGACCCACAACAGGATAAACAGTTATGGAAAATGAGTGAATGAATGTATACCTAAACACTGTCAAAACTTAATATGATCCAAATCAACACAAACGTAGGGTTTTACACATGACCTCGCCCATAATCTCCTACTGTCACGCACACTAAACTGCCTTACTGCACCATACCTGTCATGAATAACTTGTGCCTGTATTCTAACACATAAATAAAGTAAATGTAACATAACCTTGGTAAAGTCCACTACTATGCACTATTCAACGGTTGTGTAAACGTAAACAATAGAGGAACTTGTATATGTCATATCAACACAGACATTTTTACTAAATAGAAATACGTGCTTAAGTGGCTCTTACATCTCATTTGTGAAGGCAGGTGTCTGTCTGGCTGATAGACGTTGTTTACAAAACCATAGCTGACACTCCTTCCACTTTAGCTAATAGTTGAGTATTTAATTTTTTTGGTTTATGTATCTGTGAACAATTGACGCCTTCTGCAATACAGTCAGTTCAGTGGTATAGTGTACATGACTCTGGCATAAACTTAATATCCTCATGTGACTTCAGCAAAATAATCTGGCGTTGATTCAGGCCAATTAGTTTATGTGAGGAGAACTAATTGTTGTCTGAATGATAGGAAACACTTGCTTAAGGGACAGGAAACACCTTTTAATGTGTATTGGAAAGCTGAAGGCGTTTCAACTGATACTGCTTGTTCGACACTATAAACTGTCATGATGTACTAATTCTTTGGCTTTCTCGCAAGTAAACCCTCTAATGTGCGACTTCATGTCTGAGCCTCTCTTATTTTAAGTCTTTTGTATGTGTCAACATATTTTTGGCGTTGCAGGCAGGCTACAACAGTGGCCTTTAATGTTGGTATATGACTTGTCAGACACTATAAAGTGTCTTTATGTAGTAATTCTTTGGCTTTCTCGCGATTAAACCCTAAAGTGTGCAACTCCATGTCTTGTATTGTACTTTGCTATAATTTTGTATCACACTCATTTTTTTTCTAAAGAAGTTAATTACTTTTTCTTAGTAGCTTTAGTTAATCAAATTAGATTTCTCCTGAAGGAAGCTTTGCTGTAGTTCAACTTGTTCCAGTGTGAAGTAATTGATAGTTGTATAAGCAGCTTCCCCAACACTGACACAATGTGCTCAATATTACTCATTTTGTAATGTTCATGTGACACACACATTGCATGTTAATGTAAACAAGTGATGAATCTTGCATGTTCATGTCATTGTCATTGTGACATGTTGGAAGTTAATACATTAAGTGTATTTGCAGGGGATGATTATAGGTGTGGGTTAAGTATTAATTACAGCTTAGTTGAATTATAATAGGCATTTCTTTTTGAAAAGGACCGTGGAGATGGAGGCGCATTGTACAAGAAATAAAGAAAGTGAGATTTTTTATTTATTTTTTCCATCTACTTATTGCTGATATTTGCAAATTAGAACAAATGAATTATAAAAGCATTGAAGCGTTAAAGTGAGATGTACAGTTTGGCCCGGCTCATAATTGCTTTTTCAAAGACTAGCCTTGGAAGTAATTAGAGGTCGGAGTAAAAAACACTAACCGTTCAGATAATCAGCCTGCCATTAACACCTTAGGGGCTGCATTCTGTTATCAGCTTGACCCGACTCGGAAAATACACTCTCCCTGTCTGATTTGCAGACTTTACTCTTTAGACACAAAGTGTTAGCGGATTGATTAGTGCAAAGGTCACCATGTAATACTCCCAGCATATTCGTGGCCCAGGAAGTTATTGACTAAACAAAATGGATGGCGTCATACTTTTTCAGCAAGGCTGCTGTTCATCGGCCCCATGCTGAGCAGAGTAAACTAATTAGACAGTCTTTCTCTTTTTTTTCCCCGAAATAAAATCTCATTTTATTGCCTGACCTTTCATGGCAGCCATTGACAAACTTGTGACTGAGTGTGAATTTCATTGTTGAGAGAAACTCATCATTATTGATCAAATTAAAAGGCATGATGCAGGAGGGGGGATATGCATGACAGGTGTATTCTGGTGAATATAATCACAATCATCGGGGTCCAAACCACCATGTTAACTCAGCAGCATCTCATTCTTTTCCACATTTCATTCTGAATTAGCTTCACTGGAAAGCTCTGACTGTGCTTGGATGAATACGTGTTGATAATGGGTGAGGCTGAAAACTAAAATTGTCTTGGGGAAGATTAAATTCAGATTACAAAGACTGTCAGAAATGTGCCAACCCCTTTGATTTTAAATAATAAGGTGATAAGCAAAGACATCATTTCATCCGTTTCAGACACATCTTTTGGGTGTTTCCTGACCATATGGTCAATGTTCATTTGGCAACAGGTATAAAGTGCAAATAACTGTGAATAATATACGCCTGCTTCCACATGCCAGTGTCTTGACAGCTTTAAAGAAAAACAATACTTTGCTTTCAGTAGGAAGTCATGCAGTTTTATTTATGGTTAATTTAATTTATTTACAGTATTTCAGCTTCAATAATTGATGCACCATCCATGGATCATTCTTTTCACAAGGAGGGAAGACAGCATCCTATTTAATTTTGTTATTTTCCCATTAAAACCTGAGAAAACATCAAAGGCAGAATGATTTAATTAACAATGTGGAGAGTCTGTGTACAGCCGTCTGCATTTTGCAAATTACTCTTTGCTGAGAATAAGAGACTTATCAGGTCCATACAGACATCGCTGCACACCTCAAAAGAAGTTGTGTTGACACAAGGAAGGGGAAAATACATGTCTCCCCCTGACAGAATTATCCACTTCACAGGTATTTTCAGTTTACAGTTTCCAGGTTGGAAAATTAATACCCTTTCTTCTTCTGCCAGTAGAGTTTACAATTCTTTGTTGTGTGCTCTGTGAAGTGCGGACTGAACGAGGAATAGACAGGGAGTTAAGTGTCGTATATGGAATATCATTGTGATTTGTTCCTTATAGCGTTTCAATTCTTGATAATTGTTTCTGACGGGAAAGTGTCTCTAGGAAGCTGTTTCTTAATGATTATTCCCCTCTTGCCACTTGGGTTTCGGGAGCTCTCAGTCTGTTTACTTGTGGCTAAGATGTACAATATAGCCTGGCGAACCCGGAGAAGTGCTCTCAACATGTTTAATAGTAAAAATGAATAATAATTTCAGAGGAAAATGGAAGGAAATACCAGTTGGGGCATGTTAACCACTTAAAATGGTAATTGTCCCGACTCGCTCTTTAAAGTAGAAATAGGAAAGTTTTTTGCTTTGACTTATCATTATGAATTGAATGTTGATTTTAGAATGTAATGGCTGTAGAATAATGACTCCATCTGGGTTTAGATTGGTTCCCTATCAGCCTCGCTTTCACTATATGCAATCCTGTCTGCCACCAGGTACCAACTCCTGGGAAAGTGAAGGCTCGGTTAGCAGCATAAAGGAGTGTGTCAACCATTGTGCAATCAAAACAGGATAAGGAGAGCGCTTTAGTTTTCTCCGGTAGCTATCCACAGTTACCAAAGAGCCTGTTTATTCCTGGTATTATGGATCTGGGGTGATCCAACCTCAAGTGGACAGCTATAAATGCCACTGTAAACAACCAAGAGGCATTGTGATCCGATCATTTAAACCATCTGCCGAGGTGATCTGGCACACATTTGACCACTTGTCTTTTCAAACGCTAATGCATCCTGACAAGCACCTATCAGGAAAATATGTCACCAATGCAGGACTTAGTGATAGTTTTGGTGGCAGCACGCTAACGCTCTATAACTTCATGCCTTTATTTCAAGCAGACTCGACTTCTGTAAGGCACTTTTTACTGGCCTCCTAAAAAACACCACTGGGAGACTGTAGCCCGGCCAGTCTTGGGTGCTCTGCACTGGCTTCCTGTTACATTTTGAATTGATTTTAAGCTCCTCCTCCATGTATACAAAGCCCTACATGGGCTGGGGCGGAGCTACATCGAGTGTGTGGATGTTACAAAACTAGCGTAAGTGACGTAGGCAGTAATATATCTGAACACAGGAAGTCAGCTGGAGACATACGATAGACACAGGTGTGAACAGTCATGTGTCTCAGCTGTCCACTTGAGTTCGGATCACTGAGACACATGTTAATACCAGGTGTAAACAGGCTGATAGAATATCAGTGTAAGTTCTTTGCAGTTACCATCCCCAGTAGTGGAAATGACTGACGGTGAATCAACCAAAGTAAGTGTGGAACCTGTTGTCGCTAGGCTGTGAAAGCGGAAAGCAATGTGGTTGTCTTTACGACAGTGGCACTAAAGAGAAAAGCCAACCACTTGGAAACAGCGGGGGGGGGTAAGTTGAAAAGTTGTCTGTTTCCACTTTGAAGAATTAATCAAATTTAATGACTCAAAGAGCGATTGAAATGAAGACGATGAGATCCACATTAATCCCTGGCAGTATCTAAGCACCCAACACATTGCTGAGATTGTTTCATCAGCGCAGACACTTTGTTTTAAGGTCCCTGGTACATTGTTGCACGATTTTTTTTCAACAGCTCAATGTTGTCTTAAGGTGAGGTATGATGTCTGATTATATTTCCATAATGAATTATGAATAGAAATGACTGGGGTCACATGCTTGCAAATTAGAAAATTAGTTTATTCTGCTTGTCAAAGAGATGGATGGTTAACATCCAGCCTTCCTTCAGTCCGACTTCAATGTGTTGACTCCCTGGGAGCCACTGTAAATAAGTAGAGTGGATGTGTGGGTGTGGAGTGGAAGAGAGGTAATGAAAGAAATGCTACGAACCTTGCTGTATAGGAACCCCATCACCGGATGGTGTCCAACATGAAGTCTGTTTTTAGTCTACATCCCCCGCTGAAGTTCCCTTTGTTGTGCACAGCAACCTGCAGAGGAAGTTCCTGATCCAGTGCACGCTTTTATAATAAAGCAAAACGCCTGAAATTGTCCCCTTGAGAAGAGAATGAAATCTAGAAAAAAATAAACAGCGAGAGGGAAGTATATAAGAGAGAGGATAACAAGAGACGGAGACAGACAGAGAGAGCAGAGGCAAAGACCAAAGGAGGCAGAGAAAATAATTTTATTTTCTTTCTAGGGGTGACACTTCTAGCCAATTCAATATCATACCTATGTTTTGTTGCACCGTTCCTCCTCCTGCTTGACATTTCTGGGTTAGAAAAGTGCCTATTACAGCTCACCATTGCCATGTTTCACATAAATTCACATTAAGATATTTCCGCAGAAATGATCTTTTCCGCTGTCGAGGAGCGATCTCGCTCTATTATTCCGGTCATGAGCGAGCCGGCGCAGGTGAGGGGGAAGGAAGAGCAGAGGCAGAACATTGTGGTGATAGAAATGTCACATTTGATAGAATCACACTAATTACATGCGTGTACTAAATTGTTCTTCGATGCCTGTACATTGTGTTGGCTAATGCCAGGCTTTGAATGACATTCTAATTCTCACATTATTTCAGGGGAGAATGAGGAGAAAGCATCTGGTGCTTTATCATTTATTTTAATAATCATTTTAATTATAGCTTGAATCAATCACCGGAGACCTTTCGTAACATTTGACGAGCAACCGGTTTCTTGCATAGGGAAACAATAAAGCCATCAAAACATGGTGACAGAGGCTTTAAAGCTAGTTGTGAACAATGTTCGTCAAAACAAGACTGTGACTACTACCACAACAACTCCTACCATGACTACTACACAGCTACTGCTAATAATGGTAACAAAAATAAATGCAGACTTAGCTTTCTAGCTTCCTCTTGATTTTCTTACCTGATTTTAGCATTCACCCTGACTGTTTATTGCAGATGATGCTGTGGTGTGTGTGTGTGTGTGTGTGTGTGTGTATGGGAGGGTGGGGTGAATGTCATCAATCAGCATTAACCATCAGCTCTGAGCTATTGACTGATGATTCACCACGGCAGAATCTCCTCTGACTCTAAAATGAAAGGCAGCAGCGGCAGCGGCGGCAACGTGAGGCAGAGACACTCAGTTGATTGGCACCTCATTGAGTCTGGCAGGGGAGCCTTTGATTGCACTAGCTGTCAATATCACGTAATTGTTTTTCTTACATACATGGTGCCCTCTGTTTTTGCAGCAGGCTCTCCTATTCCATTGTGCAGCTACTTTGCAGAACTTATTATCATCTTGATCCATTATTATGAGGCACGCACGTTGGCTGCACATACAGCGATTTTATGGCTATGTTTACACCCTTGTTGATACTGTGTGCAAAAGACAGTGTTTGTACACTGCCGTCTCCCAATATGTCATCATAACATCGCTGCATTAAGATTCATAACCCATACTAGACAGCTAGATTAGCTGCATATGGTTGTAAATCTGTCCTTCACAGCTACCCGAGGATGTATCAGAGTAGCCAGTTATGCCTTGAAGCTTTAATTGGGCCCCTTTCAATTATCACATTAAGTGTGTTACTGGAATACATATACTGAGCACACTTCTGTCTTGACAAGGGTGAACTCAGCGTGTATTCACTGAAGTCGGGCTAAAATTGAGTTTAAATTTCTTCTTAAATGGCACCCATAACTGCCAGAGAAACTGTTCAGGGCTGAGAGAGCAACCCCGTCCCCCACCCCAAGGTCAGCGCGGAAGACGAGATTTAATTGAAATTGAAACTGTCTACCTGATAGTTTGAAATAATTAGCAATATCAGAGTGACGAGAGGAAGAGTCGGTCGGAGGGGGGGGGGGTAGACGAAAAATAAAGAGGACATCAGCCCGAGATAAAAATGGCAGAGTGGCAGAGTGTCATCAATTCTAGAGAATTGAATGTCACTGTGATTGACTGGACTCGACTCTGGATGTCACACATGAAACTCAAACAAGTAATGCAAACAAGACGTATGATGCTCAAACTTTGCCAGAAGTTCAGAGAGGTGACCAGTCATTTCTATTTCCTTAGAGACGGCGAGTGTATCGTTGAAAGAGCTTTGACCCGGTGGCCGCTAAACGTTCGTAGAGACTAGGCTTCTTGTCTCCGGCAAATACATTATTATGGATGCATGCTTCCCAAAATCATCTACCATGTGCTAGTAGCTTTCTCCTCCCACCCGTAAAGCAAACTGTGCCACCCCTCAGCCCCGAAAGACTTCAGAAGTCACTTCTGCTGGGCCCAACATTTCCGCACCAGTTAATAAAGGGGAAATGAATTGTATCAGTGTTGCTGTCTTTGCTCATAGTGAATAGGAAATTATCATAGAGATGGGTATTGGTGCCTTCACACACTGAATTACATAGAGGGCGAGCCTGTTTCTCTCCGTCACACACTCACACAGGCGAGCACACGCACATACAGGCACAGTAGCTTGAAATAAACTGCAGGATGAAATTGGCTACAGTGATGTCATCGTCAGAGTGGTGGTGGTGGCGGCGGCCGTGGTGGTAATGAGCCAGGGAGCTGTGGCAATTTTCTCCCACAATTCTACAAACACCCCGGACATGTCAGTGACATTCAGGGCTTTTTTCATTTTGCAAACTTCCTGCATCCCCACGCCATCCCCGCGCTCGGCGAAGACACGTCAACATTAGAGTCGATAGTGGATGCCAGGCAGAGGAAATGTGACATACCCTTGCCTCTTTGTGGGTGTTTGTCGTGTTAGAGGAGGATGAAACAACTGACATAAAGAGGATGGCACCCGGGGACAAACAATATATACAAGTGTCCTCAGGGCCTGACAGGCGCACAAAATCAAAGACGTGGGGTGTTAATATCTGATAGTTAGCGCTCTAGGCTAAACAGCATAAAAGACATTGAGGTCAATGGGTTGCTGGCAGTCTCCAGAGGAAAGCAGTTGCATGGCTATTTTCACCATCTCTTCCTCTGTGGACTGTGGTAACCACTGGAGCATTCTCTTCATCATCACAGACAGAACACAATCAGCGAACCTACTTTCTGCTTTTGCCCTTTTATTTTATTAGAATTTTTTTTTTTTCAAGTTGAGACTGTTTAGCAGCCAAAGGAGGAGCCGTTCGACTCGCCACCCAGGAAATGAAAGCAGTGCTGAAGACACGAAAGGAGGTTTTCAAGACAAAATACCTTGTGAACGATATATTTAGATCAAATCTTAAAGACTGACAGTGAAATTAGACAAATATAGAATTAACAGAGATTATTTTTAGGAAGTAGGTATGGCCAATTCTTTCATTATAACCAGTAATACAATACTATGTATAACGGCTGGCATGATATCAGATTTTCAAGGCCGAAGGGGTTCAGGATAGCTCTATTTTCGAGTAGTATTCCCACCTATTTGAAATTCATTCAGCGTCTTCCTGTTGCATCAAACTCCTGCAGAACGGACTCCGCATCAATTCCAATATCATGATGATCCCGGGGCTCATCGCTTTGCAAAGCGGGCAGATCCTGGACATGTAACTGGCTGCTAGCCTCTGACGTAACGTTAACGCTAACAGCAGTGATGTTAGCAGACTCAGTGCTCGTACTGTTGCTCTTTTTTTTCGCTGCTGAGGTTTGGTCATTTATTCATTCATTTTCTGTAACCACTTATCCTGTTGGGGGTCGCCAGACTATCACAGGGCTGACACACAGACAGACAACCATTCACACTCACATTAACACCTACGGACAATTTAGAGTCACCGATTAACCTGCATGTCTTTGGACTGTGGGAGGAAGCCGGAGTACCCACAGAAAACCCATGCTGACATGGGGAGAGCATGCAAACTCCGCACAGGCATCGGGTTCTAACCCCCCCACCCTGGGTTCAAACCAGGAACCCTCTTGCTGTGAGGTAACAATGTTAATTTTTTTTTTTAATTTTTTAAAATCTTATTAATCCCCGAGGGGAAATTCAATTTTTTCACTCTGTTGTCAATTACACATAGGTTCGAACACGCACATGCACAAACAGGACCTATACATGCCCATGACAGGCGCTCCGGTGCCTTGCTCAAACCTCGGCAGAGCTGGCACCTCTCCAGCTAGCAGTCTACGCTCCATATTTTGCGGACGGGGACTTGAGCAGACGACCCTCCGGTTCCCACCCAGGTCCCTATGGACTGAGCTACTGCCGCCCCCAAACCACTGCACTACCACTTGTTCGCTTTCCCCAGTTTTTGCTCATTTCTAACTACTTTTGGCTGCTAACACACAAGATAAGTAACTCAATATTGCTCGCATCACAACTGAGCACCAGAAATGTTTATCATACACTGACCTCTGGCCTGTGACATGTGCACCAATCATCTGCATCCATATGTATTATAATGCAGTGCTTCATAGAGAGTGGACACAACCCAAAATGCATCTCAGGCACATTCATCAGTAAATAATAACCCAAAGACACAGTCTGCTGCTTTTGTCACAACTTTATTCTCAAGATAGGATGATAAACCATTGATAAAAAAGTACGCACAGTGCTATGCATGAGATTTCGCAGTACATAAGTAGAACCAAACTGACTACTGACTAAATCCTAATCACAGTTATAATTGCATTTGTACTTATGTGATTTAAAAATGCTTGAGTTATAGGACTGAATAAGATCACCACGCGTCTTTATTATGTGCAGTTAATTTGGGTCAGTTGCGCTGTGTGACACAACCGGCTGCAACGTCAATTAACTGTGTTTATGTAAGGGGAAGTGCTTTTATGATGAGACAGCCTTATGGTTATTTGGTCTGAGAGTGAAACTGTAATGAATGGTTTGCTTCACTTAGAGTGCTGATACAAACAGCAGCAAAATGAGGCTCCTTCCATCCTGGCGTAAATTGAAGCCACTACAGCAACAGTTATTTTAAGCATCGACATATTTCTTAAGTACGAAAAAAAGGGTTAATAAATCCAGTTTTTTTTCCCCTCGCGGATTTTAAACTATGTTGTGTTTTACTGCATTATTTATAGGCTAAACTCGACGCCTTTTTTGATTATGTTCCAGCAGCTGTCATTCGCACACTGTCTCTCTTCCCCCCCCCCGTGTGTCCATCTGTATCTGTCGCTCTTGCTGTTGGGAATGTTAGCTGACAATGCCTGCACTCAACACACCCCAAATAAAGTGCGTAGTGACAGAAACATTAACACAAGCCACTGAGTACCTCTGTGATTTTAGTGAGAGCATATCTGTCAGCAGGGCCTGGAGGAGTAAAAGGCATATATCTGAACTTTCAACAGCTGGTGTTTGGGTGGAGGATTGTGACAGTCAACATCAAAACAGTAAAAGTAAAGCTGTGATTTATTGAATGTGTCGCTTGGGTCCGCTTTCATGTTTGCCAGTGATACATTATATGACTTTTCTGCTGCTTTCAAGAACATGGCGATGCGGATGAATTAAACATGTTAAGCAGGAACAGGTCTTTCTCTGAAAGCCTTACCCTTTTCATGATAACCCCTTTTTAGACATTCAGTGGACTTATCACAGCGTATAAATAGGACAGAATTCATTATTCAGGGGAGGTTTCGGTGAAAAATTAATAGTTGTCCCCGGAGGAGGGTCTGTGGCGCTCCGGAAAAGGAAAACCTTTAAAGTGTACATGCACAGGGGGATCTGGAGAGAGGCTGCTTCTCACGTTAAAACCTTTACCATGCTACACTACACACTGATATTGCAAATATAAGTTTGCACACCACTAATGACTGTGACTAATACCGTATACAGGCTGCATTCATGGCTAAGCTGGCCTCATAATGTTTTGAAGATTGGGGGGGGAAACAGAAAAAGGGGAAAAACAGGAGTGTCTGCCGCTGACACTGACACCTCATATAGATTACACATTTTTCAGGATTGCCTCGCAGGACAAAACACGGGGACTTGAGCTGCTGACATCTGAAGAGAGAGACTCCTCTTTTTTTGTGACTACACCAAATGATTTCACTTCACTGTACAATAAACACACAGCGTGGAAAAAACACAACAAAAACTGTACAGCAGGTTCTCCTCTCAGCTCTGTCATATAAGAGATTGCAATTTCCACCATGCCCAGATCACTCATGCACTGAAATCTTGCCGCCGCTGGTGCTGAGTGGTTTTCAGCCTGCCAGTTATACGTTGAAAGATGGGCTTCACGATGCCTTTGTATCCACTTCCTATCTGCCCGGCCACGGAGGCAATAACAGTAATGTATGGCTAAGGGAAAACAGAGCTAATCATCAATGACTGCAAGATATATAGCATATGCAGTGGCACCTTGTTTATTACCCTCTCCTCTCCTCCTGCTGAATCCATCGGCTATACAGACAGCCTGCCAGATCCGAGAGCTTCTTCAATGTTAATTTGATTCATTCTTGTTTTCCATAATAATTGGGGGCAATGGGTCAGTGTGATGAATTTGCTTGTTACATGACACAGGATGTAGCGCGGTGGCGGCTGCCGTACAGTTTGTCTCTCTAGTCTCTCCTCCATCAAGCCAAGCAAAGGCCTCGTTTTTATTAGCCATTATCGAAAAACATCCAGTTGTCGCAGCGGCCCCCGAACGCAACAGGTTTTTTTCCTCCTCCTCCTCCTCCTCCTCCTCTTCTTCTTGGAGGACCTGCTTGTGCTTCAAATCAGCTTTTAATTTGATTTTAAAAGGACAGCTAAGAGTGTCATAAGTGACATTTACATTTTTAGATCAAAGTCATTTCCTAAAAAATCATGATTGTTTAGATAGTATTCCCGCGGGAACAATTCAATCTTCTTGCAAATATCAAACAGCTTTGTCAGGTCCCACTTAATCAGCCTATTTTCCTTTCTTTCCTAATCCCTCACCAAAAAAAAAAAATGTTCACTTCCTTTTTTATTCTGCACTCTTTATTTCCATTCCCCCAGACCTCACATTATCTACACAGTATGGAAATTTTCAGACATTCATCCATGTGCAATGAATTTTAAGGTGGATTCACATTTTTAATCTTATAAATATGCATTTATGTATTGCTTCCTTGTCGGTGACGGCGCACCTACTGTATATCCACGGCATCGTCCGACGTTTGCACAAGTGCAGACTCACAAAGAAGAGAACGAATGGCTGCTCTTGTGTGAGATTTTAAACAGAGAGGGAGCACTGGTGGATGTGTGTCTGTGTGTGTGTGTGTGTGTGTGTGTGTGTGTGTGTGTGTGTGGGTGCATCTACATGAGCATGTCTTGTGTTCCTACCCCCCATAGCAACTCTGCGCCTCCTCCTCTGTGTGTCATTGTGGTGATGAGCGCTGATTGCAGATTGTTATGGTGTTTGCACCTCTCATCTATCTGGCCCACGCTGCGTATTTGGCCAGGCCTGATTGTGTTGATGGTGACACCGGCATCTTGTCCTCGGGTGGGGAGGCCCCGATAGTAGTCCAGACATAATGAAGGAGATGTAATCAACCAGTGTCGCACACGAAAAGTCAAGTGTCAAGAAGAAAGCTGTTTCTGTGTTCTACCTTCCCAACTGTGCTCTCTGTTGATGGAAATCACACAATTGTTGTTGTTGGTGTCGGGCTTTGGGGGTTTTTTTGTAAACATTTTCTGCTGAGGCGATATGAAAATTTCTTTTTCTATCTTACTGACAATAAAGGTGACTCCAAGATGAAGGGATTAACATTAAATTAAGTCTATACATTGTGCTGCTGTTGTATATTCTCCATGGCGAAATGGGTGATTCAGCCTACAACATACTTTTAATCAATCGTAACAAAAAGAAAGAAGCAAGTGCTTGGCACCGGGTTGTTCAAGAGATCCTTTCTCTCTTTGTGCACTTTGTCCTCTCCCTGTGCTTTGTTATTTGTTTTGGTGTTCTAATCTCAGCCAAGTCAATAATATTCTTTGTTGTCTGAAATTGTGTGTCGGGAACAAAAAGGCCTCCTCCTTTTGTTGAAAGTACCTGTCTGTGACTTTTCACTCTCTCTCAGACTCCCAGATAAAGTAATCATTAGATGTTGTTTTCTGCCTGCAATTACTTTCAGTTACAATGGGTCAAACACTGGGAAAGCAAAAGGGGTCGAGAGAAGACAAGGCTAGATGGATTACAGGCGAGGAACTGTATAGGTCCCACAAGTGCTGATAAATACGTATGTGGCTCGGAGACTCGCCGTGTTCAGCGGCGTCTCAGTAAATGCATCAAAAGTAATTAGTCTAGAGTATATATGGACAACCTCGCTCCCCTCTTATCTGCGTCACATTGTCTCCTTTAAAAAAAGGCCATTCATTGCATGTGGCGCTATTTGTCTCAAAAAGGAAGAAATAAATAAATAAAAAGAGGAGCAATGGCCATTTCTTGTATCTCACTTTGTATCACTGCTGCACAGAATTGTTCTGAAATTTATGTTCCAGTGGACAAAATCCACCATCATTCGTATCTCATTATCATTCAGCAGCATGCAGTTGTTAGAGCATGTGATAGCTGATGAGAATGGTTATTAGATGAAGACAGGCTGTATTGAGATATTCCTATTGTTTCATTCCACGTTTCATAATAAAACCGTGTTAATAAAACTCTGCAGTAGCTGTCTTACCCCAGCACGTCTCCTTATAGATCTTAATACATGTCAGCCTCCTACAAGGCGCCGCTGACCTCTGCGGCACAGCTGATATCTGCCTTCCAAAGAGCACGCCAAGTTTTATTGCTACAATGGAATATTTACTTCCTTCTCCACGCCCTTGTCAGCAGTGACAATGACAGCTCTTATTGCCTTCGCCAGGGATTATACTGTACCTCCTCCTGATAAAAGTAAAGAAAACCAAATAGCATTTGAGTCTGACGTGCAAAGAAAAGTTAATTCTCAGACTCATTGCCATAGAGACAGCTCTTTCCGGAGAAGTCACAGACCTCGTCTTTGAGCCTGTATATTCTTATTTCATAGTTAATATAATGTGTATTGAGCATATTTGAGTATCTCATACAGTTTCCATTCCGTCAGAAAGCAGATTCGTGGGAGCTTTGCGATATCTTGAATAGAATCTCCAGTTTAAGTGGGCTGTCTTGTATTTGTAATTCTGTGAAAGTAAGACATTAGTCTCTCCTTCAAATGATGATTGCCAGAGCTGTGATGAAAGTAATGGCATCTCTCTTTTCAGCGCAACACCAAGGGGTTTTAATAGCGCTATTATTATTAATGACCATCCATTTGCTTATCCAGATTGTACGTTTGGAGTGAGTATAAGGCCGAGCGAAGTGATAAAGTCTTGGTAATTACAAACCCAATTATTTCTACTGAGATTCTATTTGTTTGAAAAGAATCGAACATGTTCTTGTTGTCGTTCGGTCTCCCTCCAGACGCCAGACACGTGCACACGCACCCTCCGTGTCTCCTCTTTCTCTCACTCTCATCCCCTTTTACACAAGAAGACATAATATGGTAATGATAATATTTTCGCACTCGTGGTAGCTGCTGTACTCGTAGTACTCCAGGAAGGTTCTTTTACTCTCGATGAAAGACAAGTTGTCCATTTAAATATCTACCACAGCTGAAAATAAGCCTCTTTGCATTTTTCTTTTCTCTTCTGGCACCATTAAACCGGTTTTAATTGACACTGAGAGGGGCAGAGCTGTGGTTTATGACGCTCTGGGTCCTGAAAGGTTTATTTTCTTGGCGTAGTTACATTTTGGAATATGTGTGAACTTTTGCACTTTTGTGAATGTTGTGTGACTAGGAAAAAGAAACACTTTTGAGCTTTCTCGGTCTTCGCAGTGAATGTTGAAAGAAAACAACTATGTTGCATTGCATCGTGACAGCCCATGTATCAAAACCTGAGACAATAAAATGGAAAAAAAAACATTCAGTCCAATAGATCACTGGTAGAAACAAAAAAAACTTTCCAGCAGTGGGGACCTTACTGCAGTCCTGAGCTATATGTGGAACCCTTTAATTCATAATGCAGCACACAAGTGACAAATCCAACCAATAGAATACAAACAAGGCCGTGACCATGCATGCTTTTATGTAGGATAAAGCGTTCGACATTAGCTTGACATGAGCTTGACGAGTGTAAGTTTCAGGCTGAAAGAATGAATAGACCGCACCAATTAACATGAGTCAGAGGCCTAGTCCACCTTCCTGATGGCTGTTTGAGGAATTTAATGTCCTAGATGCATGCAATTATCCTTTTAATTAGCAATAATGAGTTTGTGCATGCTGAAATAATAAGTTGAATCGTGATATGTGTGCAGACCTTAATGTGAAGCTCATCAAGATGTAACTAGCTCTGTCAGTAAATATCATCAACTGTCATGTTAAATATCTCATGCCATTGTACAGAAAAGCTGGCTTATATGCATCCTGGCTGTGTGTGTGTGTGCGTGCATGTGTGTGTGTCTGCCTGTCAGAACTTGTAGTTGTGTAAGTGGATTTCATGGCCATTAAAGGAAAAAATAAGTAAGATTGAAAGCATACCAATATAATAAAAAGGTAAATTATAATGCAAACAGAATGGCCGCGTTCCAGACATCTGGTTGGTAAGGTAGCACTCGTGCAACCTCGTGGGACTGAGCCTTGCACTGTTTATCATGGCTAAATCAAATCATTACATTACCCTGATGCCAAAATATAACTAATTATCTTCATATTACCACCTGTGTACAGTAACCTCGTCATTAGCATGCAGTGGCATGGGCCTGAATATTTGAATTACTGCTTATTATTCCAATAATATTCAAAACAGGGACGTACAAACATGGACGACAAATGCATCCAGGATAAACATACATTCCCCTCTGTTACAGAGGACTGTAATGGAGACGCTGGTGTGCCATGCGTGGCAGTTAATTGTTTTAAATTAGTACATGAATTTGTTTTCAGGGATGGTTCGGTATCAGAGCTGCACTTAAAGGGACATTATTATCATCGATGAATCACCTCCACGCCACTTGGCTGGAATATTGCGGCATGTGTTTGAGCAGAGGCCGGGCACATTAAGTCGAACATATATACAGTACAGTGCAGCCTAATACAGTGGATGCACAGAGGGGCTTTTATTCAGCTTTTAGTAGGCTTGTGTCTGTGGTGGTGTATGGGGCTGCATTAGCTTGGGGAATGTTGTTTTCCTCCTGCTTAAAACACAACACAAACTACAGTTGTAGAAGCACTTCAGTAATATAAATCTTCATCTCTGTAAACAGATATCTGGATATGTAATCAGAATCTGCAGAGCAACAGTACATGATTTTGATATCTGAAGCGTTCTGGTTTCTGTTCATAGTCAGAGTAGTATTGACCAATCATGTTTGAATGGTAGGAAAACACTGGCTCTGCACTGTTACAATGCTGGTGTGCCGAGGAGGCGGAGTCTGCACACCATTTTGCAGTTATTTTTGCCGGATCTGCTGCTAAATTTTTGCTATGAGAGCGGTGTTCATGTCACCAGTTAGATTTGTGCCATGTCATCTTTTTCACGATAGCGCCGGTATTGCTACCGGTATATTTTTAATATTGTATGAAAAATTGATTCCATGATACTTGCAATATTTCGACTTGTTGACATAATGATATCATACTGTTACCCACGACAACAGCGAGTTTTATGAACAGCCCCGGACCTCTCAGACTCTTTTAGTGACCACTGAGAGGGAACTCATTTAGCTGCTCCTCTGGCAGCAGCACAGCGTCTCTCTCTCTGCTTTCTCACCATGCATGCACAGGAGTCGGTTTCATCACATCATTTTGTCGTAAACCTTTGGTAATGTAAATCTCTGTGACGCTCGCGGCTTGACAGAAAAGCTACATATATGTGAATGTGCGATAGTTGTGGTATCATAACAGCCTGTCACAGGTTACAGCGTGATGATTGGAGGAGACATGGCAGAGCATAAAGGTCCAGGTGGAGAAAACACAACACAACTCAGTTATAGATTTTTTGTATTTGGGAGCTGTTGAAATGTGTAATTTGTGGTAGATTTTATTTTGTTGAACTATTAATATTGTTTACAGAATCTGAATCTCACTCTGAGTTACTGTTGTTGAGTCCTACTGTTAGTTTTTACTGAATATTTGAAGGCAAACTTTAAAACTATATTGCTCATTAATAATAAAATATTTTTGTTTTTACTAACTTTCCATATCGTGAAGAAAATATCCCAAAAATACCGTGAAATACCTGATATTATTTTAGGACCATATCGCCCACCCCTATCACCAATACCATACAGCCTATACAAACACAAGTGAAGCGTGACTGATGAGACAGAGATGGACTTCATTCAGGCTTACATAAGATTCAAGATTGAAAAGGCTTTATTGTCAGTTCTGCAGTTATGTACAGACATACAGAGATACAAACAACATTTCACTCTGAACTGACCCATGATGCAGACAATGCAAAAGGATAAGTATAGAGTAGAAGCGATAATACAAAATGAAAATAAATAGGAGCAATCAAGTAGTGCAAAGATGTAGCTGCAAGCAATTCAAATGGGCAAATATTCAACAATTTGAAT
The DNA here is from genome assembly GCA_035609425.1 of Epinephelus awoara. Classification (NCBI taxonomy): domain Eukaryota; kingdom Metazoa; phylum Chordata; class Actinopteri; order Perciformes; family Serranidae; genus Epinephelus; species Epinephelus awoara. Next base: position 24,807,701 of record CM069299.1, on the reverse strand, counting down.
AGCAGCTTTCATACCAGACAATAACAGTAAAAGGTGAATGAATATCTGAGTTAGTTCTGGTTCTGGAAAAATCACATTGTAAACATTACTGCCTATGCAAGTGATTATTTTTCAATCAGCAATAGTACATTGGCTTTTGCCCTCCAAGTTAACCTTGTTGTTGGTTTTGTCAGCTGTCAGTTACTTGGTTGCTGCCACTGGCCAACAGATTTAACCATCCCTCGCCATTATGTGTGAAGCAGTGCACCGGTGCACTAAAATGGAGCAGAGCCAGTCCCTGTGGAGAGCAAACAAAGCGGAACATAATGGCCGAAATGCAATCTCAGAGATGATGATTTAGCTTTTTATTAGCTTCTTAGTTATCATTAATATGCAGATATCTGTTTAATAGGGATTAGCTGAAATGGCTGATGTATGTAAGAGAAAGTCTTGGCCCCATATATCCGCTGGCTACAATGGACCCCCCCAGTATTGCCCCCAAAGGCCAATCATTGTTAGACTGATAGCTGATGGCTTTTGAGATTGTTTAAATCTCAAAAAGTTTTGCAGGGCCACTAAATTTTATTTCAAAGTGTTGCGCCGTTGTTATGTCTCTAAATTCAATTTATTGAAAGAACTGTCTTGTTAAAAGTGTCGAATTCTATTCTCATTTTTGTTCAGTGCAAGAAAACATTTTGCAGGAGTGCTTTGCGGAGCCATGCAGCATTCTCTTCCCTCTCTTACACATGTCCCATGTTTATACAAGCTGTAATGTTTGACCGCTCAGATGGAAGGTCAGTTGAAGGTGGATGCAGCAGCGGTGTTCGATCTGTGGCTGGCCAAAGGATGTGTTGATGTTGCAGAACAAGATTGCTTTAGGCTACCACTGGTATTGACCTTGCATATGACCATAAGATCAACCAGGAAACCTTGGACTGTGGCACCGTGGGATGTCTAGAGAAAGCCCATGGATAATAGATTACCTTATGACAGAGCAGTCAAATTAGCCTGCAGGCTGTCTTGAATCAAAACATGAATTGAATGCCACTTAATTCCTGGAATCAACAGCAGTGAGTTAATCGAGGTGATCATGGGTGAGCTTGTATTATATGCTCAGTCAAGGCTGCAAAGTTACTAAACAGTTATCACGGTTTTGTTTCAACCACATCACCACTGCTCAGTGCAGAAGAATCATCTCAAATGAGAACAGTAGGTCTGATCCAAGCCACACTGTCTATTACACCCAATTGTTTGCCATTATCCCCACTTGTCTGCCATTCAAATTTCCTTGAAGGGAACGTAGAAAAGAATGTTCTCGGCATCAGGGGATCAGTGGCGTCAGTGATGTGTGATTCCTCCCGAAAGCTCCGCGGGGTACAGTTGTTTCCCCTGAATACAAAAGACAGCGGCATCACAAGCAGGCTGCAGCATACCTCTAGCTGACGAAAGCAGCCAGAGCTGTCAGCGACATCACTCACGCCGCGCTCCCACCCTCCCAAACCCGCCACCGCCTATCCAAACTATCCCGCTGGAATAGAAAATAGTACAGGCCCATGTCTTTTATGGGAAGGCAGGATGTGAAATATTGCATACAGAATTCGGAGGCACTGAAGGCTGTTGACACAGAACCGCTGTGAGTTCAAGCTGTGTGAAGCCACGGAGCCGCAGACTTCCCTTTCATTTGTAAAGTACGCCACGTTAAAGACAGCTTCACCTCTGGCTGCACTGATCATTTATAGTTGACGAGGAGGGAGGAAAATCTGGCAGAGATGCACTTCTGAATGTGCGTGCGTGTGTGTGTTTCTGTTAGGGAAATGTACTTGTGTGTCAGGGTGCCTGCATGTGGAATAAGAAGTTCATGCTAATAGCATTACCTCATCAAAAATGACAGTACCCTGAAAAGGCATTACCAACAGCAGAAAACACTCGAGGAGAGATTGAGTCAGGCCACGGCCCAGACTTGGCTCAGCCCTATTGTGCTAGCTCAGAGAATGAGAAAGCAGCATCCATTTTTGCCTTAATGAAGTTAGTGACCCTCTGAAAGGTGACACATTTACCGCCCAGGGGATTTATACACTCCTGCTCCAAGGCTCCAGTTCAATATGGAGAGGACAGATTTGACTCCACGTGGGCACTCCAAATATATCCTCACAATTTATACCAGGCGATTCATTTTCAGACACTGCTCTCATAATTAAAGTTGACGCTGTGCTATTCAATCTGCAGTCGCACGGAAATACAGAGGAAAAAAAAAACAAAAAAAAAAAACGAGTGCATTGGGCCGTTATACAGCAATCTAGATAGTTTTGGGGAGGCCGGACTGCTATCACTAACGTGGAGAAATCAGAATATTCATTTTGTTGAATGCCATAAAACAACAAACAAGGTGGCGAGAAGATTTGCAGATGTTTGCGGAATAGAATTACACAGAGCACGCAGAACCCGTGTGCGTGAAGGAAATAGTCGTCCCTGCGTACTGGGGTCTGAGGCCGCTTAATTATTTATAGCATCCTTACTTATGCAAATATACTAAATAATTTCTACATGACAGCTTGAAGCGGAGGCCTGGAGGAGCGATGTGATGTTTGAATGAGGACCCCTTTCTCCTTTGCATGGCCTAGGAAGCATAACACTGCAGGCTCCTGGTTGCCTTGGTGCACACTGTTTTACATTCTAATTATCCGGCTTGACAGGCTTTATTGCTGAGGCTCAATGCTGAGGCCTCATCCCAGACTCATTCCACATGTGATGTCAGTGCCGGGATAATGAGATAAGATAGTTTGAGTGCTTAGCCTTGCCCAGTCGCCTCCTCGTTTGTTTTTTTTCTTCCCTTCCGTGCATGCAATCTACACACTGCCACAATTAGCCATGTATATTAATCGTACCTGAATATGCTACAGATGCTCACGTGATCCAGGGAGGACGGGATTTCTTTTCACGCTGTTTGAGAGTTTTTATTTGACCGGATTTATTTTGGATTCTGAAAGATCAGATGGGTTTAAGGGCGAAGGTGACAGTGATTAAAATAAACAATGCTTTGTTAAGATGTTCATTAAATATTTAACACAATAAAGCCAATCCGACACACAGACAGCGAGACAATTTTTTTTCTGTCTCTAATTAAGCTACAGGGAATTCCTTGCATATTGTAGGTAAACAGACGGAGTCCTGGGAATACCACTGGAAATTAAATGCTCTGCTGGTGTTTTTCTCATTACAAGATGAAATGAAACATTTATCACTGACTGTTATGTCGTCGAAAGCCTGACATTTTGCAGGTCACCCACTGATAAGGCGACAACTTTCTTCTGTTTACATTATGACTCATGAGTTCGCCCGGTGCTTTTAAGGCACCCCCGTCACACCGTCGCGTTCCAGCTGCACTCCAGCTCTGACCTGTTGGATTAACTGTGTTGTTTTCTTCTTTCTCTCTTCTTTTTTTATTTTTTTTCTCGCAGCCATCGAGGTGAACCTGCAGAAAGCCTTGGCCGAGGCCTCTGAGACCTGTACCCAGGAGTGTCTGATACTGGGCCACTCCGACAGCTGCTGGATGCCCCCAGCCCTGGCCCAGTTCCAGGGTTCTGGCAACAACAGCCCCACCTCCACCCCTATCACCACTGCAATCGCCGGTACAATGCCCTCCTTTGGCTTCCAGCAGAGCTGCGCCCGGGGAGCCAAAGCTAACATGATGAGCATGGGGGTCATGGATGGTCGCCATACCCTGGGCAGGTCTGTGCCCAAAAAAGATGAACTGGACAAAGGGATCAGCCGCCCGCAGTTCTACAACACCCTGGATAGACACTGCAGTAAGAAGGAGGACCCCGTCAAGGTCATCCCCCTGGCGAGCTTCTCCTCCCCCGGGCAGCAGACGCCCGGCGGGGGTAGCAGCTCTTTCTTACACGAGCACCAGCTGTAAGAGTGAAAGACAGATCTCCATCACCCTGACATACATGTGACTCAGTCCATAGACGGCTTGTTGTCAGTGACTTTATGAGCAGTATGTATGCGTACGCGTGGAGGTATGCATCATTTGAATAACTTTGTCCAGCTCCAGCTCAGTTTTACTAATGAAGACATCTGAGAATGGATTCGATCACGATGTTGCTGTTCAGACAAAATCACCTCGGATCAGTCTGACAGGTTACGCATTTGAAAGGAAATGTAGGTCTTAACACAGCAGGCCCATGTATAATACATAAAGGTAGTTCTATACCAAAGTAGTTCCATCACAGAAAAAAAAAAGAAGAATTTTTTGCTTTCAGTTCGGTGATGTTCGCTTAGTGATAAGAAAGGGCAGTGTACGCTTTAAGCTTCGGGCCCAGCTTAGTGGAACTGTGTCCTTAAAGACCATTTCTTTGCACAGGAACACTTGCAAATACAGTGCTTTGTGTTGAGTGGGCTAAATCAGGCTAAATGTTAATTATGAGCTCTGGGTGGATGGTGTTTCTGTTCAAGTTCTAGTGAAGTATTGCTCTGTATAACACGCAGCACAAACTCCTTTGGTGGTGGAAGATGTTTCTTTTGTCTCGCCTGAACGTGTTTCAGAAGTCTATTTTGGTCAGGGGACTGCAGAAGGATAAAAAAAAAAAGTCTACAAAGCATAACTAGGCCAATGGTAGACAACACCGGTAATCTTTTGCATTCTACATTCTCACCGTGGACCAGCACACAAAATATAACAGACAAAAAAAAAAACAACAACAAAAAAAAAACTCCTGCACATACACACACACACACACACACACACACACACACACCCAAGATGTTTTCCATATGGTGGTTGCTCCATCTCTGCCAACTCTATTAAGAAAATGTTCACTCCTTGCATTATCTCAGCAGCTTAGCCTTGAAAGGCGCAGACAGATGCGCTTTGGAAATGTACCCTTTGTTTCCTTCCCTTTGTTTCTATTTCTCACATTTTGCTGCTCAGAAACACTCGCATAATAACAGCTATGGAGCCAATTATGAAATTCTCAGTCTAATTACTTTGATGTGTGATCTCAGTAGCGACCCTTATTGTGGTTTGGAGGTCTGGAATGGTTCTCTTGGCTAGCCAGACACTTGCTCCGCACGTGCCGAGGCAACGAAAAGGTGACAAGCGCTCGGAAAATAGCAGCTTGAAAAGCTCCCTCATTTCCAATCATATCATTAATATCACCTATTGTTCTTGCTATTAATTACTGCTGTGTGTTGTCATTCAAGTCCGTTTGGCTGCAAAGTTTCTATTGACAGTTTTTACAACAGTGTATGTTGACACTGGGATAATAGACCAGGGTGCAAGAATTTCTCCGGAGCCCTGAGTCTTACTGAATTATTGATATGAATGGGTTTTTTTGCAGTTATCATAAGGGTAGGCATTGGCACCATTAAGGACCTCCCTGCTGCATCACTGCCTGTGTGTGTAAATCGGACTGATAATGATAACTACTTCAGACTAACTTGCTGCTGTAACAGATTGGGTGCAGGATAATCTATTGCTACAGCAATAAGTGACTTTGCTGATATCCATTTTTCTCTCCTGTAACATCCAAGCCAGGTGTCTACATCATCAGGTATATGATTCATGCGGTTCATTTTCTTGTACCATCTTGCAAATTGGGAACAGGCCTAAATCTATAATGCAACGTGGCATTCTCGAGGGGAAGGCGCGAGGCAAATTGTGTTTGCATGCTCTTAGCCGCCACACCTATTCTCTCTGATAGTTGGGGTCAGGACTCTTATCATTATAAAGAGGATTTATCTGAGAGTCAGTGAAATGATCACTTAAAGGAACACTGTGTCAAGGACACGGAAAAAGGGGCAATTCAATTTCACCTCAGTCAATTACCAAAATGAATCTAATTCAAAACAAGCAACTTAAATAAATTCTCCTGCAGTATAAACATACCCCAGTTTGGGAATCCAATTTCAGCTCATTTAATACCACTCTTCCCCCCCTCTACCACTTTCCATCGTTGATACTTTGTCATGTATCACCAAACGGTTTAAACAATACATATTTAATCAAAAGGAGCACATATCAAAGGGAGCATACATCAAGATGTCACTGGAAATCTGAATTTTATCACTCTGACAAATGCAAATCCAACACTTGTTTTTATTTTTACTCCAAATGGCGCCTCAAAATAAAATCCTTTCAGTGTCTGTTTACAATTATGTGGGGAAAAGTAGGGCAAAGAAATTCCTGGTTGGATGTTTTCCAACAAAAATAAAGCTGAAAAATAACAATTAAGTTCTTATAAAAAAAAAAATATCCCCATTTCACAAGAAGTACAGAGATGATCTGCTGCTGTTGGGAAAAATGTGCCCTTCCTCATATATCACAGAGGGAGAGATATCCATGACATGAATACGGGATAATACACTGTCACACTGTATTTAAAAAAAAATGTGATTGTTTGAAATAATTTATCTGATCACACGTGTACAGTAAGCACAATATTACCTTTCTGTAACCCTCACTGTGTTTGACTCTGCCTACATAACTCCTGTGTATTGTAATGTCGCAGCAGCTACATTAATTGAAAGACTACTTCTAGTGGGAGTAGAAGAATAACTGCATGAATGTACATCTGTAGGATGTTGCTTTTGATACCGACATGACTTTTTTTGTCTACTGCAGACCTATTTTGTTCAATTATGCAATTCTAGAGGTAAAAGAAGTGTTTTTATTTATTTATTTCTCCAACAAAGAGCATACCATACGAATGTGCATTTGGTTTTTTTTATTATTTTTGAGGGGCTCCCCTGAGTAAGTAGTGTTCCTCTGTATCAAAGGTTTTCATCTTCCACAGTGAAATTGACAAAAAGTGGAGGGTGGTGATCACGGGTTTTCACTTTGCATGATTCTGCTCTCACTGTCCCATTTTTCTAACTCCCTCTGCCCTAAAAGTAAGGTTACTATACATGCAACTGATTGCTTTTTTTTTATTTTTCAGAATTTTTCTATTCAAAAACTAGTTTTCACGATTACCATGTCAACGTGTGTCATGATTTGCATGAACTGTTTGGACCTCCACAAGGCGTTTTCTAACACTTGACTGTGATTCATGCATCCATCATTAGATTCAGTGTCAGTATTGATGTTTACTGCTCTACCTGTTTGTCTGTCTTATGGAACTAAACAAATGTTACACGGTGTACACATTCGAACTTTGTGACGTGTGCGTGCCACTTATGCCTCCGCGTACACACAAATATCTATACCGTCAGGTAAACTGGATTTTAAACTGTACATAGCAGTACCCCTGAGAACTAGTAATAACGATTACACACTGGAAAGACACATACAGTAAAGACCACAGGCTAAATACTAGAATTTGCTTTGTTAAAAAGGAAAAAGGGAAAACATAAGAAGTGATGAGATGACAATCTCTCTTGTAATGTAAATGGATACATATGCATAATATTGACGAGAGTGTGTTTGAATGTGTTTATAGGTGATCTTGTATGTTTGTGAGGGGAGAGTGTGTGTGTCTCCTTGCATGTATGAGCGTGCGTGTGTGTGTGTGCACATATGTGTGTACTGGCATGCACCTTGCCAGGATATTTTATGTACACAAATGTATCTTGTACAAAAACTATATCAAAATATGATATAAGACTTAAGTATATGCTTGTAAATTAGTCATCGGTGAGTCAGGTTGAGTTTTGCTTTGGGAGAAGGCTTCAATGCTTGCCAGCGAATCTGTATTGGTCAGTTAAAGCTATACAGTCTGTGTTGTCATGCCTTTGTAAGATATCCCATTTAAATCTATGAAAAAAATGACCTTCCATATGGTGAAATGATTTTTCTTGTCATTGAATTTTACTTCAGCCATTAAATATTGAGTCCTCAAAGTACACACGGATCCCGCGTGTCCTTCACTTTACATTGTTGTTTGATTAGGTTTTTCTGAGAGTGCGGTTGTGTCAGTTATAGATGTGACACGAGAGCATACTGTCACTGTATTCCAATTATGGCAATTACAAGATAATGATATAAGACCCATCAAATTGGACATGGCATTTCACCTTCATCATTTCTGAAATTAATAACCCTGCGGAAACAACTCCAGCCTGTGACATTTATGTGTATATTTATGGGAAAAGGGGAAGAAGTAACCATTAATAATCATGTTTGGAGCACAGATACCATAAAGATTAGACACACACAGGAGTTTTACTTTCACACTTCCATAATCATTGATGAAATACGTGTATTATTTTGTAAATATTGCACAAAAGTATGAGGGAAACTGGAACGTAATTATTACTCTTTGGATAAACAAGTGTTTTTACACTCTGATAAGGTGCATAAAATGTGGCACCATTCCATGTTATGTTCCAGCACCATTGTAAATGTATAAAACAAAACAAAACAAAACAAAACAAAAACTAAATTACGATGAATAAAAAGGCATTTTAAAAAGTTTGACTTTAAAAGTGCCATTCAAACAGTCATAGTATAGTATGATATTATAAAAATTAAAGGATAGTATGCCAAAGACACATGGTATATCATTAAACAATCTAATGCAAACATGATAGTATAATTTGAGTGTAGTATGTCCTAAATAAAGTCATAAAAAGTGCCATAGTACTGTATATCATTACAAATGTTGGATAACACCATGTCTTTAATAAAGTCACAAAAATATCATAGTATAGCTTTTTTTTTTTTTTAAAGTCATACTATAGCATGTCAAAAAGTATCATAATATAGTATATCAAAGAATATCTTAGTATAGTATGTTGAAAAAAACTGTCAAAGTACAGTATATCAAAAACAAATATCCCAGTATAGCATGTCAAAAAAGTATTGTAATATAATACGTCAAAGAAAGAATCATAGTATAATATATCAAAAAAATTGTGAAAATATAGTATGTCAGAAAAATCTCATAGTATAGTATGTCGAAAAAATTGTCATAGTAAAGTATGTAAAAAAATACTACAGTATGTAAAAAAAATCATACTAGAGTATGTCGAAAAAATTGTCATAATATAGTATGTAAAAAAATAATATAGTATGTCAGAAAAATCTCATAGTATAGTATGTCAAAAAAAATGTCATAGTAAAGTATATCCAAACAAAAATGTCATAGTAAAGTATATCCAAAAAAAAATGTCATAATATAGTATGTAAAAAAATACTGTAGTATGTCAGAACAATATCATACTATAGTATGTCGAAAAAATTGTCATAACATAGTATGTAAAAAAATATCATATTATAGTATGTCAAAAAAATTGTCATAATATAGTGTGTAAAAAATTATCATAGTAAATTGTGTCAAAAAATTGTCACAATATAGTATTTAAAAAAATCATAGTAAAGTATGTAAAAAAAATAATAATATAGTATGTAAAAAAATCATAGTATAATATGTCAAAAAAATTATGATATAGTGTGTCATAAAAAGTCATAGTATAGCATGTCAAAAAGTATCATAATATAGTATGTCCAAAAAATCATAGTATAGTATGTCCAAAAAATATCATAGTATAGCATGTATGTCATATTATAAAAATGTCATAATATAGCAGGTCAAAAAATATCATAATATAGTATGTCAAAAAAATATCATAATATAGGATGTCAGAATTATATCACAGTATTGCATGTCAAAAGAAAAGTCATAGTATGGCATGTCAAACAGTATCATAATATAGTATGTCGAAAAATAAAACAGTAAATATATCAAAAAACCAATTTGGAATATAATATGTTGAAGGAAATGTGATAGGATGGCATGTTATAAAAAATGTCATAGTATAGCATTTCTAAAAAATATCATGGCATAGTATGTCTAAAATATTTCTGTTTGGCATGACAAAAAACATTATAGTATAGTACATCAAAAAATACCATAGTATAACATGTCAAAAAATATATTAGTATACCATGTTAAAAAAAACTCATAGTAGAGTATTTTTTGTCATGATATTCTGGACCTTGTTATATACTATCACTTTTTATGATATTATGGACGACATACTATACTATGACTTTTTTATGATATTTTAGACGACATACTATACTATGACTTTTTATGATATTTTGGACGACATACTATACTATGACTTTTTTATGGTATTTTGGACGACATACTATACTATGACTTTTTTATGATATTTTAGACGACATACTATACTATGACTTTTTTATGATATTTTAGACGACATACTATACTATGACTTTTTTTGATATTTTGGACGACATACTATACTATGACTTTTTTATGATATTTTAGACGACATACTATACTATGACTTTTTTTGATATTTTGGACGACATACTATACTATGACTTTTTTATGATATTTTAGACGACATACTATACTATGACTTTTTTATGATATTTTAGACGACATACTATACTATGACTTTTTTTGATATTTTGGACGACATACTATACTATGACTTTTTTATGATATTTTAGACGACATACTATACTATGACTTTTTTTGATATTTTGGACGACATACTATACTATGACTTTTTATGATATTTTAGACGACATACTATACTATGACTTTTTTTGATATTTTGGACGACATACTATACTATGACTTTTTATGATATTTTAGACGACATACTATACTATGACTTTTTTATGATATTTTAGACGACATACTATACTATGACTTTTTTTGATATTTTGGACGACATACTATACTATGACTTTTTATGATATTTTAGACGACATACTATACTATGACTTTTTTATGATATTTTAGACGACATACTATACTATGACTTTTTTTGATATTTTGGACGACATACTATACTATGACTTTTTATGATATTTTAGACGACATACTATACTATGACTTTTTTATGATATTTTAGACGACATACTATACTATGACTTTTTTTGATATTTTGGACGACATACTATACTATGACTTTTTATGATATTTTAGACGACATACTATACTATGACTTTTTTATGATATTTTAGACGACATACTATACTATGACTTTTTTTGATATTTTGGACGACATACTATACTATGACTTTTTATGATATTTTAGACGACATACTATACTATGACTTTTTGTGATATTTTAGACGACATACTATACTATGACTTTTTATGATATTGTAGACGACATGCTATACTATGACTTTTTATGATATTTTAGACGACATATTATACTATGACTTTTTATGATATTTTGGACGACATACTATACTATGACTTTTTATGATATTTTGGACGACATACTATACTATGACTTTTTTATGATATTTTAGACGACATATTATACTATGACTTTTTTATGATATTTTGGATGACATACTATACTATGACTTTTTTATGATATTTTAGACATCATACTATAATATGACTTTTTTTTATGATATTTTGGACGACATACTATGCCATCACTTTTTTATGATATTTTGGACGACATATTATACTATGACTTATTATGATATTTTAGACGACATATTATAGAATGACTTTTTTATGATATTTTAGACGACATATTATACTATGACTTTTTTATGATATTTTGGACGACATACTATACTATGACTTTTTTATTATATTTTCGACGTCATACTATAATATGACTTTTTTTTATGATATTTTGGACGACATACTATGCCATCACTTTTTTATGATATTTTGGACGACATATTATACTATGACTTATTATGATATTTTAGACGACATATTATAGAATGACTTTTTATGATATTTTAGACGACATACTATACTATGACTTTTTTATGATATTTTAGACGACATATTATACTATGACTTTTTATGATATTTTGGACGACATACTATACTATGACTTTTTTATGATATTTTAGACGACATATTATAGAATGACTTTTTATGATATTTTAGACGACATACTATACTATGACTTTTTTATGATATTTTAGACGACATATTATAGAATGACTTTTTATGATATTTTAGACGACATATTATAGAATGACTTTTTATGATATTTTAGACGACATACTATACTATGACTTTTTTATGATATTTTAGACGACATATTATACTATGACTTTTTATGATATTTTGGACGACATACTATACTATGGCTTTTTTATGATATTTTAGACGACATACTATACTATGACTTTTTTATGATATTTTAGACGACATATTATACTATGGCTTTTTATGATATTTTAGACGACATACTATACTATGACTTTTTATGATATTTTAGACGACATACTATACTATGACTTTTTATGATATTTTAGACGACATACTATACTATGACTTTTTTATGATATTTTAGACGACATATTATACTATGGCTTTTTATGATATTTTGGACGACATACTATACTATGACTTTTTTATGATATTTTAGACGACATACTATACTATGACTTTTTTATGATATTTTAGACGACATACTATACTATGGCTTTTTATGATATTTTGGACGACATACTATACTATTACTTTTTTATGATATTTTAGACGACATACTATACTATGACTTTTTTATGATATTTTAGACGACATACTATACTATGGCTTTTTATGATATTTTAGACGACATACTATACTATGACTTTTTTATGATATTTTAGACGACATATTATACTATGGCTTTTTATGATATTTTGGACGACATACTATACTATGACTTTTTATGATATTTTAGACGACATACTATACTATGACTTTTTATGATATTTTAGACGACATACTATACTATGACTTTTTTATGATATTTTAGACGACATATTATACTATGACTTTTTATGATATTTTGGACGACATACTATACTATGGCTTTTTATGATATTTTAGACGACATACTATACTATGACTTTTTATGATATTTTAGACGACATACTATACTATGACTTTTTTATGATATTTTAGACGACATATTATACTATGACTTTTTTATGATATTTTAGACGACATATTATACTATGACTTTTTTATGATATTTTAGACGACATATTATACTATGACTTTTTATGATATTTTAGACGACATACTATACTATGACTTTTTTATGATATTTTAGACGACATATTATACTATGACTTTTTTATGATATTTTGGACGACATACTATACTATGACTTTTTTATGATATTTTAGACGACATACTATACTATGACTTTTTTATGATATTTTAGACGACATATTATACTATGACTTTTTTATGATATTTTGGACGACATACTATACTATGACTTTTTTATGATATTTTAGACGACATATTATACTATGACTTTTTTATGATATTTTGGACGACATACTATACTATGACTTTTTTATGATATTTTAGACGACATATTATACTATGGCTTTTTATGATATTTTAGACGACATACTATACTATGACTTTTTTATGATATTTTAGACGACATATTATACTATGACTTTTTTATGATATTTTGGACGACATACTATACTATGACTTTTTTATGATATTTTAGACGACATATTATACTATGACTTTTTTATGATATTTTGGACGACATACTATACTATGACTTTTTTATGATATTTTAGACGACATATTATACTATGACTTTTTATGATATTTTGGACGACATACTATACTATGGCTTTTTATGATATTTTAGACGACATACTATACTATGGCTTTTTATGATATTTTAGACGACATACTATACTATGACTTTTTATGATATTTTAGACGACATACTATACTATGGCTTTTTATGATATTTTAGACGACATGCTATACTATGACTTTTTATGATATTTTAGACGACATACTATACTATGACTTTTTTATGATATTTTAGACGACATATTATACTATGACTTTTTATGATATTTTGGACGACATACTATACTATGACTTTTTATGATATTTTAGACGACATACTATACTATGACTTTTTTATGATATTTTAGACGACATATTATACTATGACTTTTTTATGATATTTTGGATGACATACTATACTATGACTTTTTTATGATATTTTAGACATCATACTATAGAATGACTTTTTTTATGATATTTTGGACGACATACTATACTATGACTTTTTTATTATATTTTGGACGACATACTATACTATGACTTTTTATGATATTTTAGACGACATACTATACTATGGCTTTTTATGATATTTTAGACGACATATTATAGAATGACTTTTTATGATATTTTAGACGACATACTATACTATGACTTTTTATGATATTTTAGACGACATACTATACTATGACTTTTTATGATATTTTAGACGACATATTATAGAATGACTTTTTATGATATTTTAGACGACATATTATAGAATGACTTTTTTATGATATTTTAGACGACATATTATACTATGACTTTTTATGATATTTTAGACGACATACTATACTATGACTTTTTTATGATATTTTAGACGACATATTATACTATGACTTTTTTATGATATTTTGGACGACATACTATACTATGACTTTTTTGTTATATTTTCGACGTCATACTATAATATGACTTTTTTTTATGATATTTTGGACGACATACTATACTATTACTTTTTTATGATATTTTAGACGACATATTATACTATGACTTTTTATGATATTTTAGACGACATACTATACTATGACTTTTTCCTGATATTTTAGACGACATACTATACTATGACTTTTTATGATATTTTAGACGACATACTATACTATGACTTTTTTATGATATTTTAGACGACATACTATACTATGACTTTTTGTGATATTTTAGACGACATACTATACTATGACTTTTTTATGATATTTTAGACGACATACTATACTATGACTTTTTTATGATATTTTAGACGACATACTATACTATGACTTTTTGTGATATTTTAGACGACATACTGTACTATGACTTTTTGTGATATTTTAGACGACATACTATACTATGACTTTTTGTGATATTTTAGACGACATACTATACTATGACCTTTTCCTGATATTTTAGACGACATACTATACTATGACTTTTTATGATATTTTAGACGACATACTATACTATGACCTTTTCCTGATATTTTAGACGACATACTATACTATGACTTTTTGTGATATTTTAGACGACATACTGTACTATAACTTTTTATTATATTTTGGACGTCATACTATAGTAGGACTTCTTTATGTTATTTTGGACGTAAATCAATACTATGACTTTTTTTAATGATATTTTGGACCTCATACTATAGTATTACTATTTTTTATGGTATTTTGGACGACATACTATACTATGACTTTTTTATGATATTTTAGACGACATATTATACTATGACTTTTTATGATATTTTGGACGACATACTATACTATGACTTTTTTATGGTATTTTGGACGACATACTATACTATGACTTTTTTATGATATTTTAGACGTCATACTATACTATGGCTTTTTGTGATATTTTAGACGACATACTATACTATGACTTTTTTTGATATTTTGGACGACATTCTATACTATGGCTTTTTGTGATATTTTAGACGACATACTATACTATGACTTTTTATGATATTTTAGACGACATACTATACTATGACTTTTTATGATATTTTAGACGACATACTATACTATGACTTTTTATGATATTTTAGACGACATACTATACTATGACTTTTTATGATATTTTAGACGACATACTATACTATGACTTTTTTATGATATTTTAGACGACATATTATACTATGACTTTTTTATGATATTTTGGATGACATACTATACTATGACTTTTTTATGATATTTTAGACATCATACTATAGAATGACTTTTTTTATGATATTTTGGACGACATACTATACTATGACTTTTTTATTATATTTTCGACGTCATACTATAATATGACTTTTTTTTTTGTTATTTTGGACGACATACTATGCCATCACTTTTTTATGATATTTTGGACGACATATTATACTATGACTTATTATGATATTTTAGACGACATTCTATACTATGACTTTTTTATGATATTTTAGACGACATATTATAGAATGACTTTTTATGATATTTTAGACGACATACTATACTATGACTTTTTTATGATATTTTAGACGACATATTATACTATGACTTTTTATGATATTTTGGACGACATACTATACTATGACTTTTTATGATATTTTAGACGACATACTATACTATGACTTTTTTATGATATTTTAGACGACATATTATACTATGACTTTTTATGATATTTTGGACGACATACTATACTATGGCTTTTTATGATATTTTAGACGACATACTATACTATGACTTTTTATGATATTTTAGACGACATACTATACTATGACTTTTTTATGATATTTTAGACGACATATTATACTATGACTTTTTTATGATATTTTGGACGACATACTATACTATGACTTTTTATGATATTTTAGACGACATACTATACTATGACTTTTTATGATATTTTAGACGACATACTATACTATGAGTTTTTATGATATTTTAGACGACATACTATACTATGACTTTTTGTGATATTTTAGACGACATACTATACTATGACTTTTTTATGATATTTTAGACGACATACTATACTATGACTTTTTTATGATATTTTAGACGACATACTATACTATGACTTTTTGTGATATTTTAGACGACATACTATACTATGACTTTTTTATGATATTTTAGACGACATACTATACTATGACTTTTTGTGATATTTTAGACGACATACTATACTATGACTTTTTTATGATATTTTGGATGACATACTATACTATGACTTTTTTATGATATTTTAGACATCATACTATAGAATGACTTTTTTTATGATATTTTGGACGACATACTATACTATGACTTTTTTATTATATTTTGGACGACATACTATACTATGACTTTTTATGATATTTTAGACGACATACTATACTATGGCTTTTTATGATATTTTAGACGACATATTATAGAATGACTTTTTATGATATTTTAGACGACATACTATACTATGACTTTTTATGATATTTTAGACGACATACTATACTATGACTTTTTATGATATTTTAGACGACATATTATAGAATGACTTTTTATGATATTTTAGACGACATATTATAGAATGACTTTTTTATGATATTTTAGACGACATATTATACTATGACTTTTTATGATATTTTAGACGACATACTATACTATGACTTTTTTATGATATTTTAGACGACATATTATACTATGACTTTTTTATGATATTTTGGACGACATACTATACTATGACTTTTTTGTTATATTTTCGACGTCATACTATAATATGACTTTTTTTTATGATATTTTGGACGACATACTATACTATTACTTTTTTATGATATTTTAGACGACATATTATACTATGACTTTTTATGATATTTTAGACGACATACTATACTATGACTTTTTCCTGATATTTTAGACGACATACTATACTATGACTTTTTATGATATTTTAGACGACATACTATACTATGACTTTTTTATGATATTTTAGACGACATACTATACTATGACTTTTTGTGATATTTTAGACGACATACTATACTATGACTTTTTTATGATATTTTAGACGACATACTATACTATGACTTTTTTATGATATTTTAGACGACATACTATACTATGACTTTTTGTGATATTTTAGACGACATACTGTACTATGACTTTTTGTGATATTTTAGACGACATACTATACTATGACTTTTTGTGATATTTTAGACGACATACTATACTATGACCTTTTCCTGATATTTTAGACGACATACTATACTATGACTTTTTATGATATTTTAGACGACATACTATACTATGACCTTTTCCTGATATTTTAGACGACATACTATACTATGACTTTTTGTGATATTTTAGACGACATACTGTACTATAACTTTTTATTATATTTTGGACGTCATACTATAGTAGGACTTCTTTATGTTATTTTGGACGTAAATCAATACTATGACTTTTTTTAATGATATTTTGGACCTCATACTATAGTATTACTATTTTTTATGGTATTTTGGACGACATACTATACTATGACTTTTTTATGATATTTTAGACGACATATTATACTATGACTTTTTATGATATTTTGGACGACATACTATACTATGACTTTTTTATGGTATTTTGGACGACATACTATACTATGACTTTTTTATGATATTTTAGACGTCATACTATACTATGGCTTTTTGTGATATTTTAGACGACATACTATACTATGACTTTTTTTGATATTTTGGACGACATTCTATACTATGGCTTTTTGTGATATTTTAGACGACATACTATACTATGACTTTTTATGATATTTTAGACGACATACTATACTATGACTTTTTATGATATTTTAGACGACATACTATACTATGACTTTTTATGATATTTTAGACGACATACTATACTATGACTTTTTATGATATTTTAGACGACATACTATACTATGACTTTTTTATGATATTTTAGACGACATATTATACTATGACTTTTTTATGATATTTTGGATGACATACTATACTATGACTTTTTTATGATATTTTAGACATCATACTATAGAATGACTTTTTTTATGATATTTTGGACGACATACTATACTATGACTTTTTTATTATATTTTCGACGTCATACTATAATATGACTTTTTTTTTTGTTATTTTGGACGACATACTATGCCATCACTTTTTTATGATATTTTGGACGACATATTATACTATGACTTATTATGATATTTTAGACGACATTCTATACTATGACTTTTTTATGATATTTTAGACGACATATTATAGAATGACTTTTTATGATATTTTAGACGACATACTATACTATGACTTTTTTATGATATTTTAGACGACATATTATACTATGACTTTTTATGATATTTTGGACGACATACTATACTATGACTTTTTATGATATTTTAGACGACATACTATACTATGACTTTTTTATGATATTTTAGACGACATATTATACTATGACTTTTTATGATATTTTGGACGACATACTATACTATGGCTTTTTATGATATTTTAGACGACATACTATACTATGACTTTTTATGATATTTTAGACGACATACTATACTATGACTTTTTTATGATATTTTAGACGACATATTATACTATGACTTTTTTATGATATTTTGGACGACATACTATACTATGACTTTTTATGATATTTTAGACGACATACTATACTATGACTTTTTATGATATTTTAGACGACATACTATACTATGAGTTTTTATGATATTTTAGACGACATACTATACTATGACTTTTTGTGATATTTTAGACGACATACTATACTATGACTTTTTTATGATATTTTAGACGACATACTATACTATGACTTTTTTATGATATTTTAGACGACATACTATACTATGACTTTTTGTGATATTTTAGACGACATACTATACTATGACTTTTTTATGATATTTTAGACGACATACTATACTATGACTTTTTGTGATATTTTAGACGACATACTATACTATGACTTTTTTATGATATTTTAGACGACATACTATACTATGACTTTTTTATGATATTTTAGACGACATACTATACTATGACTTTTTGTGATATTTTAGACGACATACTGTACTATGACTTTTTGTGATATTTTAGACGACATACTATACTATGACTTTTTATGATATTTTAGACGACATACTATACTATGACTTTTTGTGATATTTTAGACGACATACTATACTATGACTTTTTCCTGATATTTTAGACGACATACTATACTATGACTTTTTATGATATTTTAGACGACATACTATACTATGACTTTTTGTGATATTTTAGACGACATACTGTACTATGACTTTTTATTATATTTTGGACGTCATACTATAGTAGGACTTCTTTATGTTATTTTGGACGTAAATCAATACTATGACTTTTTTTAATGATATTTTGGACCTCATACTATAGTATTACTATTTTTTATGGTATTTTGGACGACATACTATACTATGACTTTTTTATGATATTTTAGACGACATATTATACTATGACTTTTTTATGATATTTTGGACGACATACTATACTATGACTTTTTATGATATTTTAGACGACATACTATACTATGACTTTTTTATGATATTTTAGACGACATATTATACTATGACTTTTTTATGATATTTTAGACGACATACTATACTATGACTTTTTTATGATATTTTAGACGACATATTATACTATGACTTTTTTATGATATTTTAGACGACATACTATACTATGACTTTTTATGATATTTTAGACGACATACTATACTATGACTTTTTTATGATATTTTAGACGACATATTATACTATGACTTTTTTATGATATTTTAGACGACATACTATACTATGACTTTTTATGATATTTTAGACGACATACTATACTATGACTTTTTATGATATTTTAGACGACATACTATACTATGACTTTTTTATGATATTTTAGACGACATATTATACTATGACTTTTTTATGATATTTTAGACGACATACTATACTATGACTTTTTATGATATTTTAGACGACATACTATACTATGACTTTTTATGATATTTTAGACGACATACTATACTATGACTTTTTTATGATATTTTAGACGACATATTATACTATGACTTTTTTATGATATTTTGGACGACATACTATACTATGACTTTTTATGATATTTTAGACGACATACTATACTATGACTTTTTATGATATTTTAGACGACATACTATACTATGACTTTTTATGATATTTTAGACGACATACTATACTATGACTTTTTTATGATATTTTAGACGACATATTATACTATGACTTTTTTATGATATTTTAGACGACATACCATACTATGACTTTTTTGTTATATTTTCGACGTCATACTATAATATGACTTTTTTTTATGATATTTTGGACGACATACTATGCCATCACTTTTTTATGATATTTTGGACGACATATTATACTATGACTTTTTATGATATTTTAGACGACATACTATACTATGACTTTTTTATGATATTTTAGACGACATACTATAGAATGACTTTTTGTGATATTTTAGACGACATACTATACTATGACTTTTTTATGATATTTTAGACGACATACTATACTATGACTTTTTTATGATATTTTAGACGACATGCTATACTATGACTTTTTATGATATTTTGGACGACATATTATACTATGACTTTTTATGATATTTTGGACGACATACTATACTATGACTTTTTTATGATATTTTGGACGACATACTATACTATGGCTTTTTGTGATATTTTAGACGACATACTATACTATGGCTTTTTATGATATTTTAGACGACATACTATACTATGACTTTTTATGATATTGTAGACGACATGCTATACTATGACTTTTTTATGATATTTTAGACGACATATTATACTATGACTTTTTATGATATTTTGGACGACATGCTATACTATGACTTTTTATGATATTTTGGACGACATACTATACTATGACTTTTTTATGATATTTTAGACGACATATTATACTATGACTTTTTTATGATATTTTGGATGACATACTATACTATGACTTTTTTATGATATTTTAGACATCATACTATAATATGACTTTTTTTTATGATATTTTGGACGACATATTATACTATGACTTATTATGATATTTTAGACGACATATTATAGAATGACTTTTTTATGATATTTTAGACGACATATTATACTATGACTTTTTTATGATATTTTGGACGACATATTATACTATGACTTTTTTATGATATTTTGGACGACATACTATGCCATCACTTTTTTATGATATTTTGGACGACATATTATACTATGACTTATTATGATATTTTAGACGACATATTATAGAATGACTTTTTATGATATTTTAGACGACATACTATACTATGACTTTTTTATGATATTTTAGACGACATATTATACTATGACTTTTTATGATATTTTGGACGACATACTATACTATGACTTTTTTATGATATTTTAGACGACATATTATAGAATGACTTTTTATGATATTTTAGACGACATACTATACTATGACTTTTTTATGATATTTTAGACGACATATTATAGAATGACTTTTTATGATATTTTAGACGACATATTATAGACTGACTTTTTATGATATTTTAGACGACATACTATACTATGACTTTTTTATGATATTTTAGACGACATATTATACTATGACTTTTTATGATATTTTGGACGACATACTATACTATGGCTTTTTTATGATATTTTAGACGACATACTATACTATGACTTTTTTATGATATTTTAGACGACATATTATACTATGGCTTTTTATGATATTTTAGACGACATACTATACTATGACTTTTTATGATATTTTAGACGACATACTATACTATGACTTTTTATGATATTTTAGACGACATACTATACTATGACTTTTTTATGATATTTTAGACGACATATTATAGAATGACTTTTTATGATATTTTAGACGACATACTATACTATGACTTTTTTATGATATTTTAGACGACATATTATACTATGGCTTTTTATGATATTTTAGACGACATACTATACTATGACTTTTTTATGATATTTTAGACGACATATTATACTATGGCTTTTTATGATATTTTGGACGACATACTATACTATGACTTTTTATGATATTTTAGACGACATACTATACTATGACTTTTTATGATATTTTAGACGACATACTATACTATGACTTTTTTATGATATTTTAGACGACATATTATACTATGACTTTTTATGATATTTTGGACGACATACTATACTATGGCTTTTTATGATATTTTAGACGACATACTATACTATGACTTTTTATGATATTTTAGACGACATACTATACTATGACTTTTTTATGATATTTTAGACGACATATTATACTATGACTTTTTTATGATATTTTGGACGACATACTATACTATGACTTTTTTATGATATTTTAGACGACATATTATACTATGACTTTTTTATGATATTTTGGACGACATACTATACTATGACTTTTTTATGATATTTTAGACGACATATTATACTATGACTTTTTATGATATTTTGGACGACATACTATACTATGGCTTTTTATGATATTTTAGACGACATACTATACTATGGCTTTTTATGATATTTTAGACGACATACTATACTATGACTTTTTATGATATTTTAGACGACATACTATACTATGGCTTTTTATGATATTTTAGACGACATGCTATACTATGACTTTTTATGATATTTTAGACGACATACTATACTATGACTTTTTTATGATATTTTAGACGACATATTATACTATGACTTTTTATGATATTTTGGACGACATACTATACTATGACTTTTTATGATATTTTAGACGACATACTATACTATGACTTTTTTATGATATTTTAGACGACATATTATACTATGACTTTTTTATGATATTTTGGATGACATACTATACTATGACTTTTTTATGATATTTTAGACATCATACTATAGAATGACTTTTTTTATGATATTTTGGACGACATACTATACTATGACTTTTTTATTATATTTTGGACGACATACTATACTATGACTTTTTATGATATTTTAGACGACATACTATACTATGGCTTTTTATGATATTTTAGACGACATATTATAGAATGACTTTTTATGATATTTTAGACGACATACTATACTATGACTTTTTATGATATTTTAGACGACATATTATAGAATGACTTTTTTACGATATTTTAGACGACATATTATAGAATGACTTTTTTATGATATTTTAGACGACATATTATACTATGACTTTTTTATGATATTTTAGACGACATACTATACTATGACTTTTTTATGATATTTTAGACGACATATTATACTATGACTTTTTTATGATATTTTGGACGACATACTATACTATGACTTTTTTGTTATATTTTCGACGTCATACTATAATATGACTTTTTTTTATGATATTTTGGACGACATACTATACTATTACTTTTTTATGATATTTTAGACGACATATTATACTATGACTTTTTATGATATTTTAGACGACATACTATACTATGACTTTTTCCTGATATTTTAGACGACATACTATACTATGACTTTTTATGATATTTTAGACGACATACTATACTATGACTTTTTTATGATATTTTAGACGACATACTATACTATGACTTTTTGTGATATTTTAGACGACATACTATACTATGACTTTTTTATGATATTTTAGACGACATACTATACTATGACTTTTTTATGATATTTTAGACGACATACTATACTATGACTTTTTGTGATATTTTAGACGACATACTGTACTATGACTTTTTGTGATATTTTAGACGACATACTATACTATGACTTTTTGTGATATTTTAGACGACATACTATACTATGACCTTTTCCTGATATTTTAGACGACATACTATACTATGACTTTTTATGATATTTTAGACGACATACTATACTATGACCTTTTCCTGATATTTTAGACGACATACTATACTATGACTTTTTGTGATATTTTAGACGACATACTGTACTATAACTTTTTATTATATTTTGGACGTCATACTATAGTAGGACTTCTTTATGTTATTTTGGACGTAAATCAATACTATGACTTTTTTTAATGATATTTTGGACCTCATACTATAGTATTACTATTTTTTATGGTATTTTGGACGACATACTATACTATGACTTTTTTATGATATTTTAGACGACATATTATACTATGACTTTTTATGATATTTTGGACGACATACTATACTATGACTTTTTTATGGTATTTTGGACGACATACTATACTATGACTTTTTTATGATATTTTAGACGTCATACTATACTATGGCTTTTTGTGATATTTTAGACGACATACTATACTATGACTTTTTTTGATATTTTGGACGACATTCTATACTATGGCTTTTTGTGATATTTTAGACGACATACTATACTATGACTTTTTATGATATTTTAGACGACATACTATACTATGACTTTTTATGATATTTTAGACGACATACTATACTATGACTTTTTTATGATATTTTAGACGACATATTATACTATGACTTTTTTATGATATTTTGGATGACATACTATACTATGACTTTTTTATGATATTTTAGACATCATACTATAGAATGACTTTTTTTATGATATTTTGGACGACATACTATACTATGACTTTTTTATTATATTTTCGACGTCATACTATAATATGACTTTTTTTTTTGTTATTTTGGACGACATACTATGCCATCACTTTTTTATGATATTTTGGACGACATATTATACTATGACTTATTATGATATTTTAGACGACATTCTATACTATGACTTTTTTATGATATTTTAGACGACATATTATAGAATGACTTTTTATGATATTTTAGACGACATACTATACTATGACTTTTTTATGATATTTTAGACGACATATTATACTATGACTTTTTATGATATTTTGGACGACATACTATACTATGGCTTTTTATGATATTTTAGACGACATACTATACTATGACTTTTTATGATATTTTAGACGACATACTATACTATGACTTTTTTATGATATTTTAGACGACATATTATACTATGACTTTTTTATGATATTTTGGACGACATACTATACTATGACTTTTTATGATATTTTAGACGACATACTATACTATGACTTTTTATGATATTTTAGACGACATACTATACTATGACTTTTTATGATATTTTAGACGACATACTATACTATGACTTTTTGTGATATTTTAGACGACATACTATACTATGACTTTTTTATGATATTTTAGACGACATACTATACTATGACTTTTTTATGATATTTTAGACGACATACTATACTATGACTTTTTGTGATATTTTAGACGACATACTATACTATGACTTTTTTATGATATTTTAGACGACATACTATACTATGACTTTTTGTGATATTTTAGACGACATACTATACTATGACTTTTTTATGATATTTTAGACGACATACTATACTATGACTTTTTTATGATATTTTAGACGACATACTATACTATGACTTTTTGTGATATTTTAGACGACATACTGTACTATGACTTTTTGTGATATTTTAGACGACATACTATACTATGACTTTTTATGATATTTTAGACGACATACTATACTATGACTTTTTGTGATATTTTAGACGACATACTATACTATGACTTTTTCCTGATATTTTAGACGACATACTATACTATGACTTTTTATGATATTTTAGACGACATACTATACTATGACTTTTTCCTGATATTTTAGACGACATACTATACTATGACTTTTTATGATATTTTAGACGACATACTATACTATGACTTTTTGTGATATTTTAGACGACATACTGTACTATGACTTTTTATTATATTTTGGACGTCATACTATAGTAGGACTTCTTTATGTTATTTTGGACGTAAATCAATACTATGATTTTTTTTAATGATATTTTGGACCTCATACTATAGTATTACTATTTTTTATGGTATTTTGGACGACATACTATACTATGACTTTTTTATGATATTTTAGACGACATATTATACTATGACTTTTTATGATATTTTGGACGACATACTATACTATGACTTTTTTATGATATTTTAGACGACATATTATACTATGACTTTTTTATGATATTTTGGACGACATACTATACTATGACTTTTTATGATATTTTAGACGACATACTATACTATGACTTTTTATGATATTTTAGACGACATATTATACTATGACTTTTTTATGATATTTTAGACGACATACTATACTATGACTTTTTATGATATTTTAGACGACATACTATACTATGACTTTTTTATGATATTTTAGACGACATATTATACTATGACTTTTTTATGATATTTTAGACGACATACTATACTATGACTTTTTATGATATTTTAGACGACATACTATACTATGACTTTTTATGATATTTTAGACGACATACTATACTATGACTTTTTTATGATATTTTAGACGACATATTATACTATGACTTTTTTATGATATTTTAGACGACATACTATACTATGACTTTTTATGATATTTTAGACGACATACTATACTATGACTTTTTATGATATTTTAGACGACATACTATACTATGACTTTTTTATGATATTTTAGACGACATATTATACTATGACTTTTTTATGATATTTTGGACGACATACTATACTATGACTTTTTATGATATTTTAGACGACATACTATACTATGACTTTTTATGATATTTTAGACGACATACTATACTATGACTTTTTATGATATTTTAGACGACATACTATACTATGACTTTTTTATGATATTTTAGACGACATATTATACTATGACTTTTTTATGATATTTTAGACGACATACCATACTATGACTTTTTTGTTATATTTTCGACGTCATACTATAATATGACTTTTTTTTATGATATGTTGGACGACATACTATGCCATCACTTTTTTATGATATTTTAGACGACATACTATACTATGACTTTTTTATGATATTTTAGACGACATACTATAGAATGACTTTTTGTGATATTTTAGACGACATACTATACTATGACTTTTTTATGATATTTAAGACGACATACTATACTATGACTTTTTTATGATATTTTAGACGACATGCTATACTATGACTTTTTATGATATTTTGGACGACATATTATACTATGACTTTTTATGATATTTTGGACGACATACTATACTATGACTTTTTTATGATATTTTGGACGACATACTATACTATGGCTTTTTGTGATATTTTAGACGACATACTATACTATGGCTTTTTATGATATTTTAGACGACATACTATACTATGACTTTTTATGATATTTTAGACGACATACTATACTATGACTTTTTTATGATATTTTAGACGACATATTATACTATGACTTTTTATGATATTTTGGACGACATACTATACTATGGCTTTTTGTGATATTTTAGACGACATACTATACTATGACTTTTTTATGATATTTTAGACGACATACTATACTATGACTTTTTATGATATTTTGGATGACATACTATACTATGACTTTTTCATGATATTTTGGACGACATACTATACTATGACTTTTTGTGATATTTTAGACGACATACTATACTATGACTTTTTATGATATTTTGGATGACATACTATACTATGACTTTTTATGATATTTTAGACGACATACTATACTATGACTTTTTTATGATATTTTAGACGACATACTATACTATGACTTTTTATGATATTTTGGATGACATACTATACTATGACTTTTTATGATATTTTAGACGACATACTATACTATGACTTTTTTATGATATTTTAGACGACATGCTATACTATGACTTTTTATGATATTTTAGACGACATACTATACTATGACTTTTTTATGATATTTTAGACGACATACTATACTATGACTTTTTATGATATTTTGGACGACATACTATACTATGGCTTTTTATGATATTTTAGACGACATACTATACTATGACTTTTTATGATATTTTAGACGACATACTATACTATGACTTTTTTATGATATTTTAGACGACATGCTATACTATGACTTTTTATGATATTTTAGACGACATACTATACTATGACTTTTTTATGATATTTTAGACGACATACTATACTATGACTTTTTATGATATTTTAGACGACATACTATACTATGACTTTTTCCTGATATTTTGGACGACATACTATAGTCTGAATTTTTTAATGACATTTTGGACGTCTTACTATACTATGACTTTTTTATTATATTTTGGACGTCATACTATACTATGACTTTTTTATGATATTTTAGACGACATGCTATACTATGACTTTTTTATTATATTTTGGACGTCATACTATAATATGACTTTTTTTTATGATATTTTTGACGACATACTATACCATCACCTTTTTATGATATTTTGGACGACATATTATACTATGACTTTTTTATGATATTTTAGACGACATGCTACACTATGACTTTTTTATTATATTTTGGACGTCATACTATAATATGACTTTTTTTTATGATATTTTTGACGACATACTATACCATCACCTTTTTATGATATTTTAGACGACATACTATAGTATGACTTTTTATGATATTTTAGACGACATACTATACTATGACTTTTTTATGATATTTTAGACGACATGCTATATACTATGACTTTTTTATGATATTTTTGACGACATACTATACTATGACTTTTTATGATATTTTGGACGACATACTATACTATGACTTTTTATGATATTTTAGACGACATGCTATACTATGACTTTTTTATTATATTTTTGACGACATACTATACCATCACTTTTTTATGATATTTTGGACGACATACTATAGTATGAATTTTTTAATGACATTTTGGACGTCTTACTATAGTAGGACTTCTTTATGTTATTTTGGACGTAAATCAATACTATGACATTTTTAATGATATTTTGGACATCGTACTGTAGTATTACTATTTTTTATGGTATTTTGGACGACATACTAGAGTATGACTTTTTTATGATATTTTGGACGACATACTATAGGATGACTTTTATATGATATTTTGGACGACATACTATACTATGACTTTTTTATGATATTTTAGACGACATATTATACTATGACTTTTTATGATATTTTGGACGACATACTATACTATGACTTTTTTATGATATTTTAGAAGACATATTATAGGATGACTTTTATGTGATATTTTGGACGACATACTATACTATGACTTTTTTATTATATTTTAGACGACATGCTATACTATGACTTTTTATGATATTTTAGACGACATACTATACTATGACTTTTTTATGATATTTTAGACGACATACTATACTATGACTTTTTATGATATTTTGGACGACATACTATACTATGACTTTTTGTGATATTTTAGACGACATACTATACTATGACTTTTTCCTGATATTTTGGACGACATACTATAGTCTGAATTTTTTAATGACATTTTGGACGTCTTACTATACTATGACTTTTTTATTATATTTTGGACGTCATACTATACTATGACTTTTTTATGATATTTTAGACGACATGCTATACTATGACTTTTTTATTATATTTTGGACGTCATACTATAATATGACTTTTTTTTATGATATTTTTGACGACATACTATACCATCACCTTTTTATGATATTTTGGACGACATATTATACTATGACTTTTTTATGATATTTTAGACGACATGCTACACTATGACTTTTTTATTATATTTTGGACGTCATACTATAATATGACTTTTTTTTATGATATTTTTGACGACATACTATACCATCACCTTTTTATGATATTTTAGACGACATACTATAGTATGACTTTTTATGATATTTTAGACGACATACTATACTATGACTTTTTTATGATATTTTAGACGACATGCTATATACTATGACTTTTTTATGATATTTTTGACGACATACTATACTATGACTTTTTATGATATTTTGGACGACATACTATACTATGACTTTTTTATGGTATTTTAGACGACATGCTATACTATGACTTTTTTATTATATTTTTGACGACATACTATAGTCTGAATTTTTTAATGACATTTTGGACGTCTTACTATACTAT
Source organism: Epinephelus awoara (assembly GCA_035609425.1). Classification (NCBI taxonomy): domain Eukaryota; kingdom Metazoa; phylum Chordata; class Actinopteri; order Perciformes; family Serranidae; genus Epinephelus; species Epinephelus awoara. The sequence goes on along the minus strand of CM069299.1, from coordinate 24,777,060 downwards.
GACTTTTTTATTATATTTTGGACGTCATACTATACTATGACTTTTTCCTGATATTTTGGACGACATACTATAGTCTGAATTTTTTAATGACATTTTGGACGTCTTACTATACTATGACTTTTTTATTATATTTTGGACGTCATACTATACTATGACTTTTTTATGATATTTTAGACGACATGCTATACTATGACTTTTTTATTATATTTTGGACGTCATACTATAATATGACTTTTTTTTATGATATTTTTGACGACATACTATACCATCACCTTTTTATGATATTTTGGACGACATATTATACTATGACTTTTTTATGATATTTTAGACGACATGCTACACTATGACTTTTTTATTATATTTTGGACGTCATACTATAATATGACTTTTTTTTATGATATTTTTGACGACATACTATACCATCACCTTTTTATGATATTTTAGACGACATACTATAGTATGACTTTTTATGATATTTTAGACGACATACTATACTATGACTTTTTTATGATATTTTAGACGACATGCTATATACTATGACTTTTTTATGATATTTTTGACGACATACTATACTATGACTTTTTATGATATTTTGGACGACATACTATACTATGACTTTTTATGATATTTTAGACGACATGCTATACTATGACTTTTTTATTATATTTTTGACGACATACTATACCATCACTTTTTTATGATATTTTGGACGACATACTATAGTATGAATTTTTTAATGACATTTTGGACGTCTTACTATAGTAGGACTTCTTTATGTTATTTTGGACGTAAATCAATACTATGACATTTTTAATGATATTTTGGACATCGTACTGTAGTATTACTATTTTTTATGGTATTTTGGACGACATACTAGAGTATGACTTTTTTATGATATTTTGGACGACATACTATAGGATGACTTTTATATGATATTTTGGACGACATACTATACTATGACTTTTTTATGATATTTTAGACGACATATTATACTATGACTTTTTATGATATTTTGGACGACATACTATACTATGACTTTTTTATGATATTTTAGAAGACATATTATAGGATGACTTTTATGTGATATTTTGGACGACATACTATACTATGACTTTTTTATTATATTTTAGACGACATGCTATACTATGACTTTTTATGATATTTTAGACGACATACTATACTATGACTTTTTTATGATATTTTAGACGACATACTATACTATGACTTTTTATGATATTTTGGACGACATACTATACTATGACTTTTTGTGATATTTTAGACGACATACTATACTATGACTTTTTCCTGATATTTTGGACGACATACTATAGTCTGAATTTTTTAATGACATTTTGGACGTCTTACTATACTATGACTTTTTTATTATATTTTGGACGTCATACTATACTATGACTTTTTTATGATATTTTAGACGACATGCTATACTATGACTTTTTTATTATATTTTGGACGTCATACTATAATATGACTTTTTTTTATGATATTTTTGACGACATACTATACCATCACCTTTTTATGATATTTTGGACGACATATTATACTATGACTTTTTTATGATATTTTAGACGACATGCTACACTATGACTTTTTTATTATATTTTGGACGTCATACTATAATATGACTTTTTTTTATGATATTTTTGACGACATACTATACCATCACCTTTTTATGATATTTTAGACGACATACTATAGTATGACTTTTTATGATATTTTAGACGACATACTATACTATGACTTTTTTATGATATTTTAGACGACATGCTATATACTATGACTTTTTTATGATATTTTTGACGACATACTATACTATGACTTTTTATGATATTTTGGACGACATACTATACTATGACTTTTTATGATATTTTAGACGACATGCTATACTATGACTTTTTTATTATATTTTTGACGACATACTATACCATCACTTTTTTATGATATTTTGGACGACATACTATAGTATGAATTTTTTAATGACATTTTGGACGTCTTACTATAGTAGGACTTCTTTATGTTATTTTGGACGTAAATCAATACTATGACATTTTTAATGATATTTTGGACATCGTACTGTAGTATTACTATTTTTTATGGTATTTTGGACGACATACTAGAGTATGACTTTTTTATGATATTTTGGACGACATACTATAGGATGACTTTTATATGATATTTTGGACGACATACTATACTATGACTTTTTTATGATATTTTAGACGACATATTATACTATGACTTTTTATGATATTTTGGACGACATACTATACTATGACTTTTTTATGATATTTTAGAAGACATATTATAGGATGACTTTTATGTGATATTTTGGACGACATACTATACTATGACTTTTTTATGATATTTTAGACGACATATTATACTATGACTTTTTTGATATTTTGGACGACATACTATACTATGACTTTTTTATGATATTTTAGACGACATGCTATACTATGACTTTTTATGATATTTTAGACGACATACTATACTATGACTTTTTTATGATATTTTAGACGACATACTATACTATGACTTTTTATGATATTTTGGACGACATACTATACTATGGCTTTTTATGATATTTTAGACGACATACTATACTATGACTTTTTATGATATTTTAGACGACATACTATACTATGACTTTTTTATGATATTTTAGACGACATGCTATACTATGACTTTTTATGATATTTTAGACGACATACTATACTATGACTTTTTTATGATATTTTAGACGACATACTATACTATGACTTTTTATGATATTTTAGACGACATACTATACTATGACTTTTTCCTGATATTTTGGACGACATACTATAGTCTGAATTTTTTAATGACATTTTGGACGTCTTACTATACTATGACTTTTTTATTATATTTTGGACGTCATACTATACTATGACTTTTTTATGATATTTTAGACGACATGCTATACTATGACTTTTTTATTATATTTTGGACGTCATACTATAATATGACTTTTTTTTATGATATTTTTGACGACATACTATACCATCACCTTTTTATGATATTTTGGACGACATATTATACTATGACTTTTTTATGATATTTTAGACGACATGCTACACTATGACTTTTTTATTATATTTTGGACGTCATACTATAATATGACTTTTTTTTATGATATTTTTGACGACATACTATACCATCACCTTTTTATGATATTTTAGACGACATACTATAGTATGACTTTTTATGATATTTTAGACGACATACTATACTATGACTTTTTTATGATATTTTAGACGACATGCTATATACTATGACTTTTTTATGATATTTTTGACGACATACTATACTATGACTTTTTATGATATTTTGGACGACATACTATACTATGACTTTTTATGATATTTTAGACGACATGCTATACTATGACTTTTTTATTATATTTTTGACGACATACTATACCATCACTTTTTTATGATATTTTGGACGACATACTATAGTATGAATTTTTTAATGACATTTTGGACGTCTTACTATAGTAGGACTTCTTTATGTTATTTTGGACGTAAATCAATACTATGACATTTTTAATGATATTTTGGACATCGTACTGTAGTATTACTATTTTTTATGGTATTTTGGACGACATACTAGAGTATGACTTTTTTATGATATTTTGGACGACATACTATAGGATGACTTTTATATGATATTTTGGACGACATACTATACTATGACTTTTTTATGATATTTTAGACGACATATTATACTATGACTTTTTATGATATTTTGGACGACATACTATACTATGACTTTTTTATGATATTTTAGAAGACATATTATAGGATGACTTTTATGTGATATTTTGGACGACATACTATACTATGACTTTTTTATTATATTTTAGACGACATGCTATACTATGACTTTTTATGATATTTTAGACGACATACTATACTATGACTTTTTTATGATATTTTAGACGACATACTATACTATGACTTTTTATGATATTTTGGACGACATACTATACTATGACTTTTTGTGATATTTTAGACGACATACTATACTATGACTTTTTCCTGATATTTTGGACGACATACTATAGTCTGAATTTTTTAATGACATTTTGGACGTCTTACTATACTATGACTTTTTTATTATATTTTGGACGTCATACTATACTATGACTTTTTTATTATATTTTGGACGACATACTATACTATGACTTTTTTATGATATTTTAGAAGACATATTATAGGATGACTTTTATGTGATATTTTGGACGACATACTATACTATGACTTTTTTATGATATTTTAGACGACATATTATACTATGACTTTTTTGATATTTTGGACGACATACTATACTATGACTTTTTTATGATATTTTAGACGACATGCTATACTATGACTTTTTATGATATTTTAGACGACATACTATACTATGACTTTTTTATGATATTTTAGACGACATACTATACTATGACTTTTTATGATATTTTGGACGACATACTATACTATGGCTTTTTATGATATTTTAGACGACATACTATACTATGACTTTTTATGATATTTTAGACGACATACTATACTATGACTTTTTTATGATATTTTAGACGACATGCTATACTATGACTTTTTATGATATTTTAGACGACATACTATACTATGACTTTTTTATGATATTTTAGACGACATACTATACTATGACTTTTTATGATATTTTAGACGACATACTATACTATGACTTTTTCCTGATATTTTGGACGACATACTATAGTCTGAATTTTTTAATGACATTTTGGACGTCTTACTATACTATGACTTTTTTATTATATTTTGGACGTCATACTATACTATGACTTTTTTATGATATTTTAGACGACATGCTATACTATGACTTTTTTATTATATTTTGGACGTCATACTATAATATGACTTTTTTTTATGATATTTTTGACGACATACTATACCATCACCTTTTTATGATATTTTGGACGACATATTATACTATGACTTTTTTATGATATTTTAGACGACATGCTACACTATGACTTTTTTATTATATTTTGGACGTCATACTATAATATGACTTTTTTTTATGATATTTTTGACGACATACTATACCATCACCTTTTTATGATATTTTAGACGACATACTATAGTATGACTTTTTATGATATTTTAGACGACATACTATACTATGACTTTTTTATGATATTTTAGACGACATGCTATATACTATGACTTTTTTATGATATTTTTGACGACATACTATACTATGACTTTTTATGATATTTTGGACGACATACTATACTATGACTTTTTATGATATTTTAGACGACATGCTATACTATGACTTTTTTATTATATTTTTGACGACATACTATACCATCACTTTTTTATGATATTTTGGACGACATACTATAGTATGAATTTTTTAATGACATTTTGGACGTCTTACTATAGTAGGACTTCTTTATGTTATTTTGGACGTAAATCAATACTATGACATTTTTAATGATATTTTGGACATCGTACTGTAGTATTACTATTTTTTATGGTATTTTGGACGACATACTAGAGTATGACTTTTTTATGATATTTTGGACGACATACTATAGGATGACTTTTATATGATATTTTGGACGACATACTATACTATGACTTTTTTATGATATTTTAGACGACATATTATACTATGACTTTTTATGATATTTTGGACGACATACTATACTATGACTTTTTTATGATATTTTAGAAGACATATTATAGGATGACTTTTATGTGATATTTTGGACGACATACTATACTATGACTTTTTTATGATATTTTAGACGACATATTATACTATGACTTTTTTGATATTTTGGACGACATACTATACTATGACTTTTTTATGATATTTTGGACGACATACTATACTATGACTTTTTGTGATATTTTAGACGACATACTATACTATGACTTTTTTATGATATTTTTGACGACATACTATACTATGACTTTTTATGATATTTTGGACGACATACTATACTATGACTTTTTATGATATTTTAGACGACATGCTATACTATGACTTTTTTATTATATTTTTGACGACATACTATACCATCACTTTTTTATGATATTTTGGACGACATACTATAGTATGAATTTTTTAATGACATTTTGGACGTCTTACTATAGTAGGACTTCTTTATGTTATTTTGGACGTAAATCAATACTATGACATTTTTAATGATATTTTGGACATCGTACTGTAGTATTACTATTTTTTATGGTATTTTGGACGACATACTAGAGTATGACTTTTTTATGATATTTTGGACGACATACTATAGGATGACTTTTATATGATATTTTGGACGACATACTATACTATGACTTTTTTATGATATTTTAGACGACATATTATACTATGACTTTTTATGATATTTTGGACGACATACTATACTATGACTTTTTTATGATATTTTAGAAGACATATTATAGGATGACTTTTATGTGATATTTTGGACGACATACTATACTATGACTTTTTTATGATATTTTAGACGACATATTATACTATGACTTTTTTGATATTTTGGACGACATACTATACTATGACTTTTTGTGATATTTTAGACGACATACTATAGTAGGACTTCTTTATGTTATTTTGGACGTAAATCAATAGTTTGACTTTTTTTAATGATATTTTGGACATCATACTATAGTATTACTATTTTTTATGGTATTTTGGACGACATACTATACTATGACTTTTTTATGATATTTTGGACGACATACTATAGGATGACTTTTTTATGATATTTTAGACGACATACTATATTATGACTTTTTTATGATATTTTGGACGACATACTATATTATGACTTTTTCATTATATTTTGGACGACATACTATACTATGACTTTTTTATGATATTTTAGACGACATACTATATTAGGACTTTTTTATGATATTTTAGACGACATACTATATTATGACTTTTTTATGATATTTTAGACGACATACTATACTATGACTTTTTTATGATATTTTAGACGACATGCTATACTATGACTTTTTTATGATATTTTGGACGACATACTATTCTATGACTTTTTTATGATATTTTCAACGACATACTATAGTATGACTTTTTTATGATATTTTAGACGACATACTATACTATGACTTTTTATGATATTTTAGACGACATACTATACTATGACTTTTTTATGATATTTTGGACGACATACTATACTATGACTTTTTATGATATTTTAGACGACATACTATACTATGACTTTTTTATGATATTTTAGACGACATACTATACTATGACTTTTTTATGATATTTTAGACGACATACTATACTATGAATTTTTATGATATTTTGGATGACATACTATACTATGACTTTTTATGATATTTTAGACGACATACTATACTATGACTTTTTTATGATATTTTGGACGACATACTATACTATGACTTTTTATGATATTTTAGACGACATACTATACTATGACTTTTTATGATATTTTAGACGACATACTATACTATGACTTTTTTATGATATTTTAGACGACATACTATACTATGACTTTTTATGATATTTTGGATGACATACTATACTATGACTTTTTCATGATATTTTGGACGACATACTATACTATGACTTTTTGTGATATTTTAGACGACATACTATACTATGACTTTTTCCTGATATTTTGGACGACATACTATAGTCTGAATTTTTTAATGACATTTTGGACGTCTTACTATACTATGACTTTTTTATTATATTTTGGACGACATACTATACTATGACTTTTTTATGATATTTTAGACGACATGCTATACTATGACTTTTTTATGATATTTTAGACGACATACTATACTATGACTTTTTTATGATATTTTAGACGACATACTATACTATGACTTTTTTATGATATTTTAGACGACATACTATACTATGACTTTTTTATGATATTTTAGACGACATACTATACTATGACTTTTTCATGATATTTTAGACGACATACTATACTATGACTTTTTTATGATATTTTAGACGACATGCTATACTATGACTTTTTTATGATATTTTAGACGACATGCTATACTATGACTTTTTTATTATATTTTGGACGTCATAATATAATATGACTTTTTTTTATGATATTTTTGACGACATACTATACCATCACTTTTTTATGATATTTTGGATGACATACTATACTATGACTTTTTCATGATATTTTAGACGACATACTATACTATGACTTTTTTATGATATTTTAGACGACATGCTATACTATGACTTTTTTATGATATTTTAGACGACATACTATACTATGACTTTTTTTATGATATTTTGGACGACATACTATACTATGACTTTTTTATTATATTTTGGACGACATACTATACTATGACTTTTTATGATATTTTAGACGACATACTATACTATGGCTTTTTATGATATTTTAGACGACATATTATAGAATGACTTTTTATGATATTTTAGACGACATACTATACTATGACTTTTTATGATATTTTAGACGACATACTATACTATGACTTTTTATGATATTTTAGACGACATATTATAGAATGACTTTTTATGATATTTTAGACGACATATTATAGAATGACTTTTTTATGATATTTTAGACGACATATTATACTATGACTTTTTATGATATTTTAGACGACATACTATACTATGACTTTTTTATGATATTTTAGACGACATATTATACTATGACTTTTTTATGATATTTTGGACGACATACTATACTATGACTTTTTTGTTATATTTTCGACGTCATACTATAATATGACTTTTTTTTATGATATTTTGGACGACATACTATACTATTACTTTTTTATGATATTTTAGACGACATATTATACTATGACTTTTTATGATATTTTAGACGACATACTATACTATGACTTTTTCCTGATATTTTAGACGACATACTATACTATGACTTTTTATGATATTTTAGACGACATACTATACTATGACTTTTTTATGATATTTTAGACGACATACTATACTATGACTTTTTGTGATATTTTAGACGACATACTATACTATGACTTTTTTATGATATTTTAGACGACATACTATACTATGACTTTTTTATGATATTTTAGACGACATACTATACTATGACTTTTTGTGATATTTTAGACGACATACTGTACTATGACTTTTTGTGATATTTTAGACGACATACTATACTATGACTTTTTGTGATATTTTAGACGACATACTATACTATGACTTTTTCATGATATTTTGGACGACATACTATACTATGACTTTTTGTGATATTTTAGACGACATACTATACTATGACTTTTTATGATATTTTGGATGACATACTATACTATGACTTTTTATGATATTTTAGACGACATACTATACTATGACTTTTTTATGATATTTTAGACGACATACTATACTATGACTTTTTATGATATTTTGGATGACATACTATACTATGACTTTTTATGATATTTTAGACGACATACTATACTATGACTTTTTTATGATATTTTAGACGACATGCTATACTATGACTTTTTATGATATTTTAGACGACATACTATACTATGACTTTTTTAAGATATTTTAGACGACATACTATACTATGACTTTTTATGATATTTTGGACGACATACTATACTATGACTTTTTGTGATATTTTAGACGACATACTATACTATGACTTTTTCCTGATATTTTGGACGACATACTATAGTCTGAATTTTTTAATGACATTTTGGACGTCTTACTATACTATGACTTTTTTATTATATTTTGGACGTCATACTATACTATGACTTTTTTATTATATTTTGGACGTCATACTATACTATGACTTTTTTATGATATTTTAGACGACATGCTACACTATGACTTTTTTATTATATTTTGGACGTCATACTATAATATGACTTTTTTTTATGATATTTTTGACGACATACTATACCATCACCTTTTTATGATATTTTAGACGACATACTATAGTATGACTTTTTATGATATTTTAGACGACATACTATACTATGACTTTTTTATGATATTTTAGACGACATGCTATATACTATGACTTTTTTATGATATTTTTGACGACATACTATACTATGACTTTTTATGATATTTTGGACGACATACTATACTATGACTTTTTATGATATTTTAGACGACATACTATACTATGACTTTTTTATTATATTTTTGACGACATACTATACCATCACTTTTTTATGATATTTTGGACGACATACTATAGTATGAATTTTTTAATGACATTTTGGACGTCTTACTATAGTAGGACTTCTTTATGTTATTTTGGACGTAAATCAATACTATGACATTTTTAATGATATTTTGGACATCGTACTGTAGTATTACTATTTTTTATGGTATTTTGGACGACATACTAGAGTATGACTTTTTTATGATATTTTGGACGACATACTATAGGATGACTTTTATATGATATTTTGGACGACATACTATACTATGACTTTTTTATGATATTTTAGACGACATATTATACTATGACTTTTTATGATATTTTGGACGACATACTATACTATGACTTTTTTATGATATTTTAGAAGACATATTATAGGATGACTTTTATGTGATATTTTGGACGACATACTATACTATGACTTTTTTATGATATTTTAGACGACATATTATACTATGACTTTTTTGATATTTTGGACGACATACTATACTATGACTTTTTTATGATATTTTGGACGACATACTATACTATGACTTTTTGTGATATTTTAGACGACATACTATACTATGACTTTTTCATGATATTTTGGACGACATACTATAGTAGGACTTCTTTATGTTATTTTGGACGTAAATCAATAGTTTGACTTTTTTTAATGATATTTTGGACATCATACTATAGTATTACTATTTTTTATGGTATTTTGGATGACATACTATACTATGACTTTTTTATGATATTTTGGACGACATACTATAGGATGACTTTTTTATGATATTTTAGACGACATACTATATTATGACTTTTTTATGATATTTTGGACGACATACTATATTATGACTTTTTTATTATATTTTGGACGACATACTATACTATGACTTTTTTATGATATTTTAGACGACATACTATATTATGACTTTTTTATGATATTTTAGACGACATACTATACTATGACTTTTTTATGATATTTTAGACGACATGCTATACTATGACTTTTTTATGATATTTTGGACGACATACTATTCTATGACTTTTTTATGATATTTTCAACGACATACTATAGTATGACTTTTTTATGATATTTTAGACGACATACTATACTATGACTTTTTATGATATTTTGGATGACATACTATACTATGACTTTTTATGATATTTTAGACGACATACTATACTATGACTTTTTTATGATATTTTGGACGACATACTATACTATGACTTTTTATGATATTTTAGACGACATACTATACTATGACTTTTTTATGATATTTTAGACGACATACTATACTATGACTTTTTTATGATATTTTAGACGACATACTATACTATGACTTTTTATGATATTTTGGATGACATACTATACTATGACTTTTTATGATATTTTAGACGACATACTATACTATGACTTTTTTATGATATTTTGGACGACATACTATACTATGACTTTTTTATGATATTTTAGACGACATACTATACTATGACTTTTTATGATATTTTAGACGACATACTATACTATGACTTTTTTATGATATTTTAGACGACATACTATACTATGACTTTTTATGATATTTTGGATGACATACTATACTATGACTTTTTCATGATATTTTGGACGACATACTATACTATGACTTTTTGTGATATTTTAGACGACATACTATACTATGACTTTTTCCTGATATTTTGGACGACATACTATAGTCTGAATTTTTTAATGACATTTTGGACGTCTTACTATACTATGACTTTTTTATTATATTTTGGACGTCATACTATACTATGACTTTTTTATGATATTTTAGACGACATGCTATACTATGACTTTTTTATGATATTTTAGACGACATGCTATACTATGACTTTTTTATTATATTTTGGACGTCATAATATAATATGACTTTTTTTTATGATATTTTTGACGACATACTATACCATCACTTTTTTATGATATTTTGGACGACATATTATACTATGACTTTTTATGATATTTTAGACGACATACTATACTATGACTTTTTTATGATATTTTAGATGACATGCTATATACTATGACTTTTTTATGATATTTTAGACGACATACTATACTATGACTTTTTATGATATTTTGGACGACATACTATACTATGACTTTTTCATGATATTTTGGACGACATACTATACTATGACTTTTTATGATATTTTGGACGACATACTATACTATGACTTTTTCATGATATTTTGGACGACATACTATACTATGACTTTTTATGATATTTTAGACGACATACTATACTATGACTTTTTATGATATTTTAGACGACATACTATACTATGACTTTTTTATGATATTTTAGACGACATATTATACTATGACTTTTTATGATATTTTGGACGACATACTATACTATGACTTTTTCATGATATTTTGGACGACATACTATACTATGACTTTTTTATGATATTTTAGACGACATACTATACTATGACTTTTTTATGATATTTTAGACGACATGCTATACTATGACTTTTTTATTATATTTTGGACGTCATACTATAATATGACTTTTTTTTATGATATTTTTGACGACATACTATACCATCACTTTTTTATGATATTTTGGACGACATATTATACTATGACTTTTTCATGATATTTTGGATGTCATACTATAGTATGAATTTTTTAATGACATTTTGGACGTCTTACTATAGTAGGACTTCTTTATGTTATTTTGGACGTAAATCAATACTATGACATTTTTAATGATATTTTGGACATCATACTGTAGTATTACTATTTTTTATGGTATTTTGGACGACATACTATACTATGACTTTTTTATGATATTTTAGACGACATGCTATACTATGACTTTTTTATGATATTTTGGACGACATACTATTCTATGACTTTTTTATGATATTTTCAACGACATACTATAGTATGACTTTTTTATGATATTTTAGACGACATACTATACTATGACTTTTTATGATATTTTGGATGACATACTATACTATGACTTTTTATGATATTTTAGACGACATACTATACTATGACTTTTTTATGATATTTTGGACGACATACTATACTATGACTTTTTATGATATTTTAGACGACATACTATACTATGACTTTTTTATGATATTTTAGACGACATACTATACTATGACTTTTTTATGATATTTTAGACGACATACTATACTATGACTTTTTATGATATTTTGGATGACATACTATACTATGACTTTTTATGATATTTTAGACGACATACTATACTATGACTTTTTTATGATATTTTGGACGACATACTATACTATGACTTTTTTATGATATTTTAGACGACATACTATACTATGACTTTTTATGATATTTTAGACGACATACTATACTATGACTTTTTTATGATATTTTAGACGACATACTATACTATGACTTTTTATGATATTTTGGATGACATACTATACTATGACTTTTTCATGATATTTTGGACGACATACTATACTATGACTTTTTGTGATATTTTAGACGACATACTATACTATGACTTTTTCCTGATATTTTGGACGACATACTATAGTCTGAATTTTTTAATGACATTTTGGACGTCTTACTATACTATGACTTTTTTATTATATTTTGGACGTCATACTATACTATGACTTTTTTATGATATTTTAGACGACATGCTATACTATGACTTTTTTATGATATTTTAGACGACATGCTATACTATGACTTTTTTATTATATTTTGGACGTCATAATATAATATGACTTTTTTTTATGATATTTTTGACGACATACTATACCATCACTTTTTTATGATATTTTGGACGACATATTATACTATGACTTTTTATGATATTTTAGACGACATACTATACTATGACTTTTTTATGATATTTTAGATGACATGCTATATACTATGACTTTTTTATGATATTTTAGACGACATACTATACTATGACTTTTTATGATATTTTGGACGACATACTATACTATGACTTTTTCATGATATTTTGGACGACATACTATACTATGACTTTTTATGATATTTTGGACGACATACTATACTATGACTTTTTCATGATATTTTGGACGACATACTATACTATGACTTTTTATGATATTTTAGACGACATACTATACTATGACTTTTTATGATATTTTAGACGACATACTATACTATGACTTTTTTATGATATTTTAGACGACATATTATACTATGACTTTTTATGATATTTTGGACGACATACTATACTATGACTTTTTCATGATATTTTGGACGACATACTATACTATGACTTTTTTATGATATTTTAGACGACATACTATACTATGACTTTTTTATGATATTTTAGACGACATGCTATACTATGACTTTTTTATTATATTTTGGACGTCATACTATAATATGACTTTTTTTTATGATATTTTTGACGACATACTATACCATCACTTTTTTATGATATTTTGGACGACATATTATACTATGACTTTTTCATGATATTTTGGATGTCATACTATAGTATGAATTTTTTAATGACATTTTGGACGTCTTACTATAGTAGGACTTCTTTATGTTATTTTGGACGTAAATCAATACTATGACATTTTTAATGATATTTTGGACATCATACTGTAGTATTACTATTTTTTATGGTATTTTGGACGACATACTATACTATGACTTTTTTATGATATTTTAGACGACATACTATACTATGACTTTTTTATGATATTTTGGACGACATACTATACTATGACTTTTTTATGATATTTTAGACGACATACTATACTATGACTTTTTTTGATATTTTGGACGACATACTATACTATGACTTTTTTATGATATTTTAGACGACATGCTATACTATGACTTTTTTATGATATTTTGGACGACATACTATTCTATGACTTTTTTATGATATTTTCAACGACATACTATAGTATGACTTTTTTATGATATTTTAGACGACATACTATACTATGACTTTTTATGATATTTTAGACGACATACTATACTATGACTTTTTTATGATATTTTGGACGACATACTATACTATGACTTTTTATGATATTTTAGACGACATACTATACTATGACTTTTTTATGATATTTTGGACGACATACTATACTATGACTTTTTATGATATTTTGGATGACATACTATACTATGACTTTTTATGATATTTTAGACGACATACTATACTATGACTTTTTTATGATATTTTGGACGACATACTATACTATGACTTTTTATGATATTTTGGATGACATACTATACTATGACTTTTTATGATATTTTAGACGACATACTATACTATGACTTTTTTATGATATTTTAGACGACATACTATACTATGACTTTTTTATGATATTTTAGACGACATACTATACTATGACTTTTTATGATATTTTGGACGACATACTATACTATGACTTTTTTATGATATTTTGGACGACATACTATACTATGACTTTTTTATGATATTTTAGACGACATACTATACTATGACTTTTTATGATATTTTAGACGACATACTATACTATGACTTTTTTATGATATTTTGGACGACATACTATACTATGACTTTTTTATGATATTTTAGACGACATACTATACTATGACTTTTTATGATATTTTAGACGACATACTATACTATGACTTTTTTATGATATTTTAGACGACATACTATACTATGACTTTTTATGATATTTTGGACGACATACTATACTATGACTTTTTGTGATATTTTAGACGACATACTATACTATGACTTTTTCCTGATATTTTGGACGACATACTATAGTCTGAATTTTTTAATGACATTTTGGACGTCTTACTATACTATGACTTTTTTATTATATTTTGGACGTCATACTATACTATGACTTTTTTATGATATTTTAGACGACATGCTATACTATGACTTTTTTATGATATTTTAGAACGACATGCTATACTATGACTTTTTTATTATATTTTGGACGTCATAATATAATATGACTTTTTTTTATGATATTTTTGACGACATACTATACCATCACTTTTTTATGATATTTTGGACGACATATTATACTATGACTTTTTATGATATTTTAGACGACATACTATAGTATGACTTTTTATGATATTTTAGACGACATACTATACTATGACTTTTTTATGATATTTTAGATGACATACTATACTATGACTTTTTATGATATTTTGGACGACATACTATACTATGACTTTTTCATGATATTTTGGACGACATACTATACTATGACTTTTTATGATATTTTGGACGACATACTATACTATGACTTTTTCATGATATTTTGGACGACATACTATACTATGACTTTTTATGATATTTTGGACGACATACTATACTATGACTTTTTCATGATATTTTGGACGACATACTATACTATGACTTTTTATGATATTTTAGACGACATACTATACTATGACTTTTTATGATATTTTAGACGACATACTATACTATGACTTTTTTATGATATTTTAGACGACATATTATACTATGACTTTTTATGATATTTTGGACGACATACTATACTATGACTTTTTCATGATATTTTGGACTACATACTATACTATGACTTTTTTATGATATTTTAGACGACATACTATACTATGACTTTTTTATGATATTTTAGACGACATGCTATACTATGACTTTTTTATTATATTTTGGACGTCATACTATACTATGACTTTTTTTTATGATATTTTTGACGACATACTATACTATGACTTTTTCATGATATTTTGGACTACGTACTATACTATGACTTTTTTATGATATTTTAGACGACATGCTATACTATGACTTTTTTATTATATTTTGGACGTCATACTATAATATGACTTTTTTTTATGATATTTTGGACGACATATTATACTATGACTTTTTCATGATATTTTGGATGTCATACTATAGTATGAATTTTTTAGTGACATTTTGGACGTCTTACTATAGTAGGACTTCTTTATGTTATTTTGGACGTAAATCAATACTGTGACATTTTTAATGATATTTTGGACATCATACTGTAGTATTACTATTTTTTATGGTATTTTGGACGACATACTATACTATGACTTTTTTATGATATTTTAGACGACATACTATACTATGACTTTTTTATGATATTTTGGACGACATACTATACTATGACTTTTTTATGATATTTTAGACGACATACTATACTATGACTTTTTTTGATATTTTGGACGACATACTATGCTATGACTTTTTTATGATATTTTAGACGACATGCTATACTATGACTTTTTTATGATATTTTGGACGACATACTATTCTATGACTTTTTTATGATATTTTCAACGACATACTATAGTATGACTTTTTTATGATATTTTAGACGACATACTATACTATGACTTTTTATGATATTTTGGATGACATACTATACTATGACTTTTTATGATATTTTAGACGACATACTATACTATGACTTTTTTATGATATTTTGGACGACATACTATACTATGACTTTTTATGATATTTTAGACGACATACTATACTATGACTTTTTTATGATATTTTAGACGACATACTATACTATGACTTTTTTATGATATTTTAGACGACATACTATACTATGACTTTTTATGATATTTTGGATGACATAATATACTATGACTTTTTATGATATTTTAGACGACATACTATACTATGACTTTTTTATGATATTTTGGACGACATACTATACTATGACTTTTTTATGATATTTTAGACGACATACTATACTATGACTTTTTTATGATATTTTAGACGACATACTATACTATGACTTTTTATGATATTTTGGATGACATACTATACTATGACTTTTTCATGATATTTTGGACGACATACTATACTATGACTTTTTCCTGATATTTTGGACGACATACTATAGTCTGAATTTTTTAATGACATTTTGGACGACATACTATACTATGACTTTTTTATTATATTTTGGACGACATATTATACTATGACTTTTTTGATATTTTGGACGACATACTATACTATGACTTTTGTATGATATTTTGGACGACATACTATACTATGACTTTTTGTGATATTTTAGACGACATACTATACTATGACTTTTTCATGATATTTTGGACGACATACTATAGTATGAATTTTTTAATGACATTTTGGACGTCTTACTATACTATGACTTTTTTATTATATTTTGGACGTCATACTATAGTAGGACTTCTTTATGTTATTTTGGACGTAAATCAATAGTTTGACTTTTTTTAATGATATTTTGGACATCATACTATAGTATTACTATTTTTTATGGTATTTTGGATGACATACTATACTATGACTTTTTTATGATATTTTGGACGACATACTATAGGATGACTTTTTTATGATATTTTAGACGACATACTATATTATGACTTTTTTATGATATTTTGGACGACATACTATACTATGACTTTTTTATTATATTTTGGACGACATACTATACTATGACTTTTTTATGATATTTTGGACGACATACTATACTATGACTTTTTTATGATATTTTCAACGACATACTATAGTATGACTTTTTTATGATATTTTGGACGAAATACTATACTATGATTTTTTTTGTGATGTTTTCGACGACATACTATATAGTATGACTTTTTTATGGTACTTTGGATGACATAGTATACTTTGACTTTTTTATGATATTTTTGAAGACATGCTATACTCTGACATTTTAATGACGTTTTGGACGTCTTACTATACTATGACTTTTTTCATGATATTTTGGACATCATACTATACTATGACTTTTTTATTGTATTTTGGACGTCAATCAATACTATGACTTTTTTTAATGATATTTTGGACATCATACTATAGTATTACTATTTTTTATGGTATTTTGGACGACATACTAGAGTATGACTTTATTTATTTTGGATGACATGCTATGTTATGACTTTTTATAATATCTTGGACCTCATATGATAACTATGACTAAAAAACTGACTAATGTGACTAAAAATATTTTGGCATAGGTTGTCAAAAATGTCATATTTTAGTATGTTAAAAATTGCATAGTATGTCAGGGTTTGGTCACTGAAGGCATACATTTAAATGTCTGGGCAATGTATGACGCTCAGTAGAGCTGATTGGAACTGCAGTCATGTGATGATTTCCTGTTACTTCATCAGCAACAATCCATGTCTCATGCAATAAGTCATAAGATCCAAAGACAAGCCAGTGATGTTTTAAACATTGTATCAGTTACTAAAGAAAGACAGACTGCTGCTTCTTTCATCATAAAGCAACTCTTCTATTATGTATGTCAACATACCTCAAATTTATGTGGTCAAAAGAATTAATGATTGCGCCTTTAAAATGCAGCTCATAGCACCTTTAGAGTCTAAAGGACACTTTGATGGTGTCTGTTTAGGAAGGGCAGAGCGATCATCGATCAATCCCTACAGTTTTGATTTGGTCCAACAATGCAAATCAATGAGCTTCCCGTCACAAGGTCGCTCCTCTACTCATTAGACTGTCCAGCCATTATCATATCAGCGTAGGCCATAGACTCGGGGAAGTAGCCTATAAATTTCAGAGGAAAATCAATAGAACACAATAAACCTTAATTTTAGCCTTTTGGTTCTGGGGCCAAGAAGTAAATGTAAGTTTAAGCCAGGAGAAGAGAAAGGTATCTTTTCATTCATGAGCCGCGGCTGCTCAGAATGTCAACTTTGATTTACTTTAGTCTCGCTGTGCACCATCATCTCTCAGCATCTTCAGTATTACCCCGAGGCTGTCTGCTCTACCTGTGGCCATTTGGCCTCTTAAACAGTAAAGACACACAGAGCTTTGTGCATGGCATTTTATTTTATTTTATTACCTTTTTTTGGCCGTTGCTTGTTACACACCTGTATTGTGTGTCTATTCTTTCATCCGTCCATCCATGTAACTCACCCATCCATCACTCCATGTGTCCATGCGTCCATCCATCCATGAGCTTTGATGCCTCAAAGGCAAACTCTGCAACAGTTTCGACAATCCCCCAGGGCTATGTGTCCTACCTGAGGCCCTTCTGCCTTAATGCTTCATCCACTGCTCTCTTATGAATACATACAAGCCCTGAGAGAGAAAACCTCAAGCTTACAGTATGGTGCAGGGGTTGATGTTCACAACAACAGGACATGACAGGATCTCTCGGCGCTGACTCCTAACTCGCGCGACACAAAGAGCCATGTCATGTACCTCGTAACGCGCCAAAGGCTTGCTGGACTGTGTCATCTTGCAGCATCTCCGGCATATGTTCAGTCCCCGGTCTCCTTAAGAGAGCCGGCTGTGACCTGCCCCGCTACTTTTCCATGGTAATTGGCTAATAATGAGACAGTGACAGTGCAGAGGATGTCCACACTGTCAAAACACATGCATACCCAACTACACCAATCTGCATTTCCAGTAATTACCGCATATTTGAACAGAAAGGACTTTGTGATCTTAACAGCGCACACATTGCATGTTTCTTTTCTCACCCCGCACACACATACCCTCCATCCCCATGTGCTAACAAGCCAACTTATTGTAAGCCTACTTAGTTCTCAAGGTGTCATCTGTTGAAGTGTCAGGAGAACATATAGAGATTGTCAAACAGTACACTCATTTCAAATTGTAATTAAACTGGCCATCAGGTACCTTGAGGCTGTTTAGTCAACAGCAGGGTACTAATTACTATAAGATGACCTTTGGAATAATATCCGGTGAATTATTCATAGTTGAGAAAATTGCTTCGGAGACATGCCAACGACATCCAAGGGACGGCTGAGTGTACACACACACAGAAAATTCCACTCAAAGATTTCAGCCTGGCCATGAAAATGAGGTCAGCAGATGGATGAAACTGTAGCTTTTTTTTTTTTTTTGTCAGAGAAAATTAGATGGTTGCGATAAGCCCTGAAAGACAAAATGAATTCCCCCCCCCCCCCCCCCCCCCCCCACAACACAAAGAAAATAGACCGACTCATGTAAAGTTAATGTAAAAGATTTTGGAGAGAGAAGATAGCCTTGTCACAGGGTGGCTTAAGAAGCAATATTATCCTGCTGTGCAAGTTGACACTTCTTTATAGTGGACTCAACTCTGCTGGTTGTCAAATACATCCATGTTACTGATGGTACTGTCATGACAAGAAATAAACTGTATTATTCTAACCCTTTCATGCTTGAATAATTACGACCCACAAGCAAGTGTTTTTATTCTTTAGGCATGAAAAAAATTACATTTATTTTTTTTAAACGTGCATTTTTCAAGGTATTTTTTTTTTCCAGTGAACATTTTTATTGCAAAAATATTGTCAAAATATCATTTCTGTTACCAAAACTGTACATTACCTTCTAGTTACATGAATCAATTAATTTAC
Source organism: Epinephelus awoara (assembly GCA_035609425.1). Classification (NCBI taxonomy): domain Eukaryota; kingdom Metazoa; phylum Chordata; class Actinopteri; order Perciformes; family Serranidae; genus Epinephelus; species Epinephelus awoara. The sequence continues at coordinate 24,755,365 of CM069299.1, read as the reverse complement.
AGCCAAAGAAAATCACAACAAAGAACAACAAAGTTGCAGTAATAGTTTTACTTGTAGCTGAAATACTATAAAATAAATAAAAGAACTGGCAAGATATTCTTGAGCTGCACAACATTTCTTGCATTCTGTCGGCCGTCTTGGTTTCCAGAGATATGTGTTGCACTGAGATCCCCTGACCAGTGGGGGGCAGTGTACGGCATGACACACAAGGGTCCACTAAAGTGACTTCAGTGCAACTGTAGCAGGATTGTCAAACATACGGCCCAGGAGCCAGAGCCCGGCCCGCTAGATGGCTTTGCATACCTAATGTTGATGCACTGTTGAAGGCTGAGAGGTTTCAGGTTTAAACAGTGAGGGGATACTTCATGTAAAATGCTGCCTCAGGAGCTTTTCACCTGAACACAGCTCTCTGAAATAACACTGAATTATTCCTGTGGTTACATTTAAACATACTGAACATTGTGGAAAATATTGTCAACCAGCAGCTACAGTGTAGAAGAATCTGCATCAGACTTCATGTGACTGAATTACACGTAAAGTCAATGTGAAGATGCAAATCAGACGTAAATTCCTAGCAGGTGGTGTGATGGATATCACGGACACTAATGAGAAATACGCGAATTAAGCAGTCAGCGCAATTTTATGTCATACACTTACTCACGAGAGTTGAAAAATTGGAACTTCTGCAACTAATTTGCGCCACGATAGCCAATTAGCATTGAGATCCTCCGGGGATCATGCTTGGTGTGAACACATTTTGTTGGCCAATAGATGGCACTAGAGAGTTAAAAGTTTCATATAACAACAAACTGTAGACTGACGCAGGCTGATCATCATTTGTTTTGTAAGTGGGTGAATGTTTTCAGAATGGATTTCTTCACACTCAAAAAAGGGAAAATTTGAAGGGGATGTTGTTTATAGGCTGTTATGCAGTGGTTTCAGTGGTCCAGCCCACTTGAGATCAAAGTGTGCCGTATGTGGCCCTCGAACTGAAATGAGTTTGACACCCCTGACCTGTACCGTCAAACCCATGCATATACAAGAAAATGGCTTTTAAATAGCACGAAAGGGCTAAGTTAGATCTTTTAGCATGCACGAGGATGTTACACACACTGAAAACAACTAAATAAACATAATCCATATTATCATCTATTTAACCTTTATTTATTCGATACCCTGTTGGGATAAAAAACAATCTTTAGAAGAACATAAGAACACTTAAAGAAACGCACAGTGTTTCATAAAAGAGATGGAGAAAAGAAATACAAAAAGAGGAAGAGAGATGAAGCAGGCGCAACACATTTCAACAGATCGCTCCTCCTGCGGTGACTTTCAGAAACCACTAACAGCATCTGCTCCCTCATGCTTTAAATGTTTCTGTGGGGTATTCTGCACAGAGAGGGCGGAGGTCCTCGAGAGTTTCTTTCACATCTCTGCTCAACCTTTAGGGACACTTTGAGGAAATTACTCTGGGGACACAGCACACAAATGTTCCCCACATCTCTGTCCGACATAAATACATAAACAGTCGGGGAAAGTAGTCAAAGTTACACCAACACGGAAACAACAAGTGAGCGTGATGAGAAATCTGGGTGGTTAAATCTGTGGATGAATCACTGCTTGAGGAGTAAAAAAAAAAAGAAAAGGATGAGCTTCTTCCAGGTTGGCAGTGTCTCTGTTATGGAGGCACAAGCAGTCACCCGATGGACTGAGCACCATGACAATGATGTTAACCATATGGCCAGGCCCTCTGAATAGCCTCATTCACTATGATCTCAGCTGAGTACTTATGGGAGGTTTTGAATAAGGGTCAGAGAAAGCGCTCTTCACTGCCATCATAGAGGACCCAAATGATTAGTCAAAATTTGGGGTAATTGTTAGTAATTAACATTGACCTTGTCCTCTTGGATATTAGAGAACCGAAGCCATGCCAGAAAATCTCCCCCTGCCATTAGAGAGCTATTACTGATAGGAGACAGTAGACCATACAACAAAATAAAATCTATGAAGCTGTGTCTTTATCCTAAAATGCTTATAGCACAATTCTGAAAGCCTGATGTGAAGAGATTTGCAAAGTACTAAAGTCCATGGCCATTTGTATATTATGTTTCAGAGATATTAAAGTAAACTGCAAGATTTTCTTCTTTCATTTTGGGTGATATTGTTGATGCTAAGCAGGTGCTTCTGTAATGTTTCTGCACCGCCGTTCCCAGTGATCACAGCGTCTGCAGCACACTGCTGTCTTCTCCCCTGTCCTGTTCTTAGCTTTGTTTTCAACAAAGTTTCACTTTCTAAGGTTTCTTTGTTGCCAAGGAAGCCATCGAGCTAATTTGGTCCTCTATTTACTTGATATAAATTCTTCTTTTACAGGAAAACAAAACACTTGCTGTGAGCCAGAGGATTTTTCCTGGTAAGATTTAGATACCAAACCAAGAGCGAATAACCTCATGGGCTGCGTCTACACCACAGACATAAAAATAAAGGATGAAGCTACTGTGATGTTACTCACTGGAGTGACTGAAGGGAGGCCAACAAATTATTGTTTGAACAGTGTGTAGGATTTAGTAGTATCTAGCGGTGAGGACTGCAAACTGCAATAGAGCTTAGATTCTCGGCCCAAACCCGAACCTGACCCGACCCATGGGCCGGGGGCGCACATTTGAGACGGGTACCTCGACACTTAAGAGGCACATGATGAAGGCTTGCCATGGAAAGAAAGACAAGAGTCAGCTTCAATGTCCACGTTCATATCCTTAAAAAAATGTCGGGTTTAAACCAGGCTCGGGTTCGTAATTACAGTTAAAGGGCCGGGCTGGGCCGGGCTCGGGTGGGGTCAGGCTGGATTTTTTTGGGCCAATCTAGTCTCTAGTGTAAGGCTTGTCTTTTCTTGGTTACTGTAGAAACATGGAGGTGCAACATGGCGATCCCTGTAGAGGAGGACTGGCTTCCTATGTAGACACAAATAACTCATTCTAAGGTAACAAAAACACAAGGACTCTTCGACCCCTGGTCTACATACTGTACATACAGCTCTGTGAAGCTCTATAGCAGAGCTCTGAGCCAAATGCTAACATCAGCATGCTAACATACTCACAGTAAGATGCTGATTTACTGCTGTTGTTACAGTCCGGCTCGGGGACTGCAACCACGGGAGGGGAGATGAGGTTCCAATACAAAAGGATCAGTATCAGTGATCAGTAGTGTAGGCGGGTGTGGATGCATGTGTGTGAGTGTGCGAAACAAAAAGGAAAACCAGAGAGCACAGCCGCGCCGCGGCGTCCCCCTCTGACGGCGCGGATGGAGTGAGAGCAAGAGTCTCGGCCAGCATGGGGATAAATGCGCTCCACCGGGCCCAGGTGTAGCACATCACCTGATGACAGTCCCACCTCTGCTGAACCTGGAACATAGAGCAGACCAACCAGCAACCCGCCCACACACACCCCCAACGTAGAGGGCGGGGCCGTCACACTGTTGTGTAGGTTTTTGGGTAATGTTATGACTATTTAAATTTTGACCTGCTGGTGGCGCTACAAGAAATGTCAGATGATTACCAAAGTTAAGTTAAGATAAACTTGAAAGTCTCCCACAAAGCAAGAGCAATTCTGCTTTGACAAGGCTCAACAATAAATAAACAATGCACATTTATAACCTTTCAAAACATCACTGACCCAGATACATAAAATAGGACATAACTGTTAAAACAAGCAAGAACAATTCAGTGCAAAGTAATTAAGTGGGCGGGCTGGAGCTGAAAGTGGGTGACAGGCGGGGTTCACCCTGGACAGGTCACCAGACTATCACAGGGCTGACACATAGAGACAGACAATTATTCACACTCACATTCACACCTACGGACAATTTGGAGTCACCAATTAACCTGCATGTCTTTGGACTGTGGGAGGAAGCCGGAGTACCTGGAGAAAACCCACACTGGGTGGCTTCACCTAGGAAGCCCCAAGATACGATGCTCATGGCCCATGCCAACTCTGTACCCAAGTTGTCGGAGCATAACGCATGTGCGGTCCACTTGGGTAAACCCACCAATGTGGGCAATCGGCATGGGGCCGTTATGGAACCGATGGACAATCCCATATACAGTAGGGCCCATTTTACAGCTCATTTACCAACCACATGGGGCCCACATGCAAATGTTGACTGGTTGGTGGTGCTAGAGGAAAAGTCATGGGATCACCAACATTAATAGGATTCATTCTGTGGGGACCATCCCAGCAAACACATAACGTTCCCATAACATTCCCAGAATGTTCCCTACAAGTTTCCTACTGAACGTTCCCTAAAGAACATTCTAAGAACGTTGTATAAATGTTTGTGTTTAATGTAACATTCCTAAAACGTTCTAATAACCAGATGCCTGTAACGTTTTTTTTTAAAGTAACCTTCAGAATGTTCCCCTAAGGTTCCCATTTAGTTGCATTTTGGATAACGTTCCCACAACGTTCCAAGAAAGTTCTACACATATTTGGTTTTTAATGTAACATTCTCAAAACGTTCTACTAACCACATGCTTGTAACGTTTTTTTGGAGTAATTTTTAGAATGTTCCCCTAAGGTTCTCGTTTGGTTGCATTTTGGGTAACCTTCCCACAACGTTCCAAGAAAGTTCTACACATATTTGGTTTTTAATGTAACATTCTTAAAACGTTCTACTAACCACATGCTTGTAACGTTTTTCTGGAGTAATTTTTAGAATGTTCCCCTAAGGTTCTCGTTTGGTTGCATTTTGGGTAACCTTCCCACAACGTTCCAAGAAAGTTCTACACATATTTGGTTTTTAATGTAACATTCTTAAAACGTTCTACTAACCACATGCTTGTAACGTTTTTCTGAAGTAATTTTTAGAATGTTCCCCTAAGGTTCTCGTTTGGTTGCATTTTGGGTAACCTTCCCACAACGTTCCAAGAAAGTTCTACACATATTTGGTTTTTAATGTAACATTCTTAAAACGTTCTACTAACCACATGCTTGTAACGTTTTTTTGGAGTAATTTTTAGAATGTTCCCCTAAGGTTCTTCTTTGGTTGCATTTTGGGTAACCTTCCCACAACGTTCCAAGAAAGTTCTACACATATTTGGTTTTTAATGTAACATTCTCAAAACGTTCTACTAACCACATGTTTGTAACGTTTTTCTGGAGTAATTTTTAGAATGTTCCCCTAAGGTTCTCGTTTGGTTGCATTTTGGGTAACCTTCCCACAACGTTCCAAGAAAGTTCTACACATATTTGGTTTTTAATGTAACATTCTTAAAACGTTCTACTAACCACATGCTTGTAACGTTTTTTTGGAGTAAGTTTTAGAATGTTCCCCTAAGGTTCTCGTTTGGTTGCATTTTGGGTAACCTTCCCACAACGTTCCAAGAAAGTTCTACACATATTTGGTTTTTAATGTAACATTCTTAAAACGTTCTACTAACCACATGCTTGTAACGTTTTTCTGGAGTAATTTTTAGAATGTTCCCCTAAGGTTCTTGTTTGGTTGCATTTTGGGTAACCTTCCCACAACGTTCCAAGGAAGTTCTACACATATTTGGTTTTTAATGTAACATTCTTAAAACGTTCTACTAACCACATGCTTGTAACGTTTTTCTGGAGTAATTTTTAGAATGTTCCCCTAAGGTTCTCGTTTGGTTGCATTTTGGGTAACCTTCCCACAACGTTCCAAGAAAGTTCTACACATATTTGGTTTTTAATGTAACATTCTTAAAACGTTCTACTAACCACATGCTTGTAATGTTTTTCTGGAGTAATTTTTAGAATGTTCCCCTAAGGTTCTTGTTTGGTTGCATTTTGGGTAACCTTCCCACAACGTTCCAAGAAAGTTCTACACATATTTGGTTTTTAATGTAACATTCTTAAAACGTTCTACTAACCACATGCTTGTAATGTTTTTTTGGAGTAATTTTTAGAATGTTCCCCTAAGGTTCTCGTTTGGTTGCATTTTGGGTAACCTTCCCACAACGTTCCAAGAAAGTTCTACACATATTTGGTTTTTAATGTAACATTCTTAAAACGTTCTACTAACCACATGCTTGTAACGTTTTTCTGAAGTAATTTTTAGAATGTTCCCCTAAGGTTCTCGTTTGGTTGCATTTTGGGTAACCTTCCCACAACGTTCCAAGAAAGTTCTACACATATTTGGTTTTTAATGTAACATTCTTAAAACGTTCTACTAACCACATGCTTGTAACGTTTTTTTGGAGTAATTTTTAGAATGTTCCCCTAAGGTTCTTCTTTGGTTGCATTTTGGGTAACCTTCCCACAACGTTCCAAGAAAGTTCTACACATATTTGGTTTTTAATGTAACATTCTCAAAACGTTCTACTAACCACATGTTTGTAACGTTTTTCTGGAGTAATTTTTAGAATGTTCCCCTAAGGTTCTCGTTTGGTTGCATTTTGGGTAACCTTCCCACAACGTTCCAAGAAAGTTCTACACATATTTGGTTTTTAATGTAACATTCTTAAAACGTTCTACTAACCACATGCTTGTAACGTTTTTTTGGAGTAAGTTTTAGAATGTTCCCCTAAGGTTCTCGTTTGGTTGCATTTTGGGTAACCTTCCCACAACGTTCCAAGAAAGTTCTACACATATTTGGTTTTTAATGTAACATTCTTAAAACGTTCTACTAACCACATGCTTGTAACGTTTTTCTGGAGTAATTTTTAGAATGTTCCCCTAAGGTTCTTGTTTGGTTGCATTTTGGGTAACCTTCCCACAACGTTCCAAGGAAGTTCTACACATATTTGGTTTTTAATGTAACATTCTTAAAACGTTCTACTAACCACATGCTTGTAACGTTTTTCTGGAGTAATTTTTAGAATGTTCCCCTAAGGTTCTCGTTTGGTTGCATTTTGGGTAACCTTCCCACAACGTTCCAAGAAAGTTCTACACATATTTGGTTTTTAATGTAACATTCTTAAAACGTTCTACTAACCACATGCTTGTAATGTTTTTCTGGAGTAATTTTTAGAATGTTCCCCTAAGGTTCTTGTTTGGTTGCATTTTGGGTAACCTTCCCACAACGTTCCAAGAAAGTTCTACACATATTTGGTTTTTAATGTAACATTCTTAAAACGTTCTACTAACCACATGCTTGTAATGTTTTTTTGGAGTAATTTTTAGAATGTTCCCCTAAGGTTCTCGTTTGGTTGCATTTTGGGTAACCTTCCCACAACGTTCCAAGAAAGTTCTACACATATTTGGTTTTTAATGTAACATTCTTAAAACGTTCTACTAACCACATGCTTGTAACGTTTTTCTGGAGTAATTTTTAGAATGTTCCCCTAAGGTTCTTGTTTGGTTGCATTTTGGGTAACCTTCCCACAACGTTCCAAGAAAGTTCTACACATATTTGGTTTTTAATGTAACATTCCTAAAACGTTCTACTAACCACATGCTTGTAACGTTTTGTTTTTTTTTGAGTAATTTTTAGAATGTTCCCCTAAGGTTCTTGTTTGGTTGCATTTTGGGTAACCTTCCCACAACGTTCTAATAAAGTTCTACAAATAATGTAACATTCCTAAAACGTTCTAATAACCACATGCTTGTAACGTTTTTTTTTGAGTAATTTATAGAATGTTCCCCTAAGGTTCTCGTTTGGTTGCATTTTGGGTAACCTTCCCACAACGTTCTAAGAAAGTTCTACAAATAATGTAACCTTCCCACAACGTTCTAAGAAAGTTCTACACATATTTGGTTTTTGATGTAACATTCCTAAAATGTTCTAATAACCAGATGCCTGTAACATTTTTTGAGAGTAATTTTATAATGTTCACCCGTTTGGTTGAATTGTGGATAGTTCTAAAAACATTACACAAATGATTTGTGTGTGTGAATTTTATAATGTTCTCCTGAGATCCCCGTTGATTGATTGATTGATTTGTATTTATTGACTCTGTCAGGAGAAATTCATCATGGGCATCCAACAGAGGTCAGGCATACACAGAATAACTCTAAATGACATAAACTACAGGGTCACCCAAAAACTAATCATATTTACAATTGCCTCCAACTGAACACCACAGAGATAAAGGAAATGATAGTGGATTTCCAAAAGTCCAAGCTCCTGGACCAGCCAGTGAACATTCGTGGGGTGGACATTGAGGTAATGCTAACCTACAAATATCTGGGAGTTCACCTGGACAACAAGTTGTACTTGTCCCCTAACATAGATACACTCTACAGAAAGGGACGGAGCAGCTCCTTTTCTTATGGAGGTTCAGATCCAGACATCTGCAAAAATATGCTGCAGATGTTTTTATCAATCTGTAGTGGCAAATGTACTGTTCTATGCTGCCGTCTGCTAGGAAGGCAACATAAAACAGAAAGATGAACGACAGCTTGACAGACGGGTGAAAAGAGCTGGCTTTGTGATAGGACTCAGATTAGACTCATTGGAGGCTGTGGTGAAGCAATGCACACACAATGGAAGTTAGAAACCATCTTCATAGCGCTGGTGGAATGGAAGGGATGAGGCAGAGATCGACTGATCCAGCTACGTTGCAGAACTGAGATTCTGGAAATGTTTCATACAAACTGCCATCAGAATACATAGTTTGTTGTGTTGAGCTACAATGCAATTTAATCTCCCTTCGAGGATCAATAAATTCTATCCTATTAATTCCTCTGCCCCTCCACCTCACACACACACCATCATTGCTGGCTGTGCAGCAGTTTGATTGAAAAAGGAATAAAAGAATTGTTACCTATTCAGTATACAGTTACAGGCAACATGTAACTTCTACTTAATGCATCAGCTGTAATGAACGAGGGAGGATGGGGGCAACACAACAATATTTTTGCCAGTCCTCTGGTCATGTTTTGTGTTTTAGTTTTAATGGACAGGTTGCCATGTAATGGATAATGCACAGTGAGGTGGTCATTCTTGAGGATAAAAATCCTGACAGGATGATCAGTATCCTGATACAAATTCCCTTGAAGAGGTTTTCTGCAATAATAATCAACTCACTGTATTATCCTGCTTATTACATTTTTCACATGATTTTATTGAGTTAAAAATAAGTTTATCACTGCTCTGAATGAAAATAGTTGCATTTGTTCTTATGGACACAGAACTGTTTGCAATGATTTGTTACATGGCAACAGTCTGCTATCAAGACTTTGTAAAAATTATTTTCTTTATCATAACATTCCCAAAATGTTGACATAATGATTATTGGGGGTCATGTGGACAATACCAACTGCTTGTTCGCTACTGAATTCCTTTCACTAGCCTACTGGACTGCTTCAACATCACACAGCATGTTAAAGGGTGCACCCACACCAAAGGCCACACACTGGACCTTGTGAACTCCATTGGCACAATCCCATCCCATCTTCAGTGCTTGGACCTTGCTCTGTCTGACCAACATGCAATCGTCTTCACTGTTTTTGTCTCCCTGCCCTGGCAGCTCACAAAATGAACCATCACATACAGGAACATCAAGACAGTGAGTACACCAGCCCTAACCAATTTCATAACAACCCACTTGGCCTCTGCTCAGTCCAACATCCTTTTTGATGGGCTGACTACTCACTGCCACTCCGCCTTATCCTGCTGGCTTGACTCTCTCGTCCCCCTCAAAATCAGGACTGTCTTCTATACCTATCTTGCCCCCTGGTTCACCACTGAACTCCACCCCTTGAAGGCCACTGGCATTAACTGGAGAGGTTCTCTAAAAGATCTGGCCTCACTGTCCACCTTGAGGCCTATGGATGTGAGGTCCTAGAAAGAAGCTCTCTCCCAGGCCAAAACTCACCACTACTCCACCCTCATTATAGAACCAGCAAAACCAACCCAGAATGCTGTTTTCCACTATCAACCGGCTACTTCGCCCCCTAATAATAATAATTGTTGTTGTTTTTATTATTATATTATTAATTTCTATACTGTTCCCCTTGATGTTCAATTCAAGTTATAATAATAATAATAATAATAATAATAACAATAATAATAATAATGGTTGTTGTTGTTATTATTATATTATTAATTTCTATACTGTTCCCCTTGGTGTTCAATTCAAGTTATAATAATAATAATAATAACAATAATAATAATAATGGTTGTTGTTGTTATTATTATATTATTAATTTCTATACTGTTCCCCTTGATGTTCAATTCAAATTATAATAATAATAATAACAACCACAACCTTAAAACATTTCTGTTTTCTGTTAAATGTCATATTCCCAAAACGTTTTGTAGCCTAACATTTATTGCTGGAGGTTGGATTAATCCGAATTCCGAGTACAACCGAACGCAGCATATCCCATGTCGCATTGGGACATCGTGATCGCGCTCAACACAGCGCCGAAATACCTGCTGGTGACCGCGTGATCATCCGCGAGGAAGCGACCAACGAAAAGAAGCCAGGAAAATACGACAAGGTGAGTAACTTCAAAGTTATTATATCCAGCTTCATCTGTCGTGTAAAGTTCCTATCTGCCTAATAGTCATATGTCGAAGTATTGTTCATGTGTAAGCTAGCTAAGCTGTGTAAGCTAGCTAAGCTGTGTAAGATAGCCAAGCTGTGTAAACTAGCCTAAGCTGTGTAAGCTAGCTAAGCTGTGTAAGCTAGCTAAGCTGTGTAAGCTAGCCAAGCTGTGTAAACTAGCCTAAGCTGTGTAAACTAGCCTAAGCCACGGGGAATTACTTCACTGTCTCCGTGTGTCGGCTTCTGTCAGGACACGTGAAGCTGAAGCTAGTGTAACAGACTGTTTTGTATTTGCGATTTATGTTGAGAATGAGGAGCGGTGTCCAGGGGCGGACTGGCCACCGGGAGTACCGGGAGTTTTCCCGGTGGGCCGGTGGGTCAGCGGGCCGGCCCGGTACGGCGTGGTTACATCCACATTTTTCTACCGTCTATGAGCGAGAAGAGTGACTAATTAATGCAAGTGACAAGCATTAATTCTCGGTCCGAACCCGGCCAAAAAAAAAAAAAAAAAGAAGAGGCCCGAGGCCCAGCCCGGCCTGTCCGGTCGGGTTGGGCCATCCATGCTCACTTATTAGGAGCCAGTCCAGAGAGCAGAGGAACAGAGAGAGAGACAGCACAGCTACAGGTGTGTGTGTAGGCTACCTGCTGTAAAAGGTAGGCTAATACAGCATATTCCATAATCATAGTTGGCTGAAAATCTCAGGACATGTGTAAAGCTCAAGCATGTGGGAGCCTCCTTTCATATTTAATATCTGACAGTAAGCTCAAGATAGAGATGAGAATAGGGCAGAAGTGGTTGAAGAATAAAGTGTGGCCTGAAAGAGGCACATGGTGAAGCACAGGAAACGGCCCCTGAAATGCTGGTCCACGTCAAAAGATTTTAAAAAATGAGTTTTGTTTTTGCTCTCCAGCCACAGCTCCCTACTAGACCAGTTCTGAGTTTAGTTTAAGTTACATACACTCCAGCCATTATTGCCATTACAATGATAGGAACCTCAGTCAGTACTAAATCTGCTTTTTTATCTGAAACAATGTGGTCTTTTCCCTTTATTTTCTCTTCAGTGTACACCAGAATGTAGGGCTGCTCGATTATGGCAAAAACCATAATCCCGATTATTTTGATTCATACTGAAATCACGATTATTCAAAACGATTATTCATTGATTTGAGAATTTGCTTATACTGGACTTTAAACAGGTTTTCCTTTTTAACACAATGACTAATGTTTAAATACCGTTTGACAAAAAGTAAATTAAAACAAAGTATAAATAATATATACAGGGCACCAGAATAACTTTTTTTACGAGGAGCACAGTGGCCCCTAACTTAAAATTTTAGGGGCGCAAGCAGAAAATTTAGGGGCACACACTGTAAATCAACTTGCAAAGTAAATATTCACATTTCCTCTCATTTTGTAATTGAAAATAAAATTTGATTAATTGCCCAGTTCTAAAGGACATTATAAAATTCATTTGTGGACATTAATTGCTTAATAGTCACCTGATTGCCATCCATTTGGAACCCCACTGGAATCTTGTAACCCACGGGATTCCTGAAAATCTGTCAGCATCATACTCATACATGAGTGCATGCACACACATACACACCCTCTCTATGTATCTCTGTAGATTATTCACGTTATACTGTTTTAACTTAATTTTTTGTTTATTTAGGGGCATGTCAGAAGAATTTTAAGGCAAAACAGACAGAGGTGGAGGAAGCAGTCGCCACAACCCTGAAGTTTGCACCCCATCGAGGAAAGAAGCAGGTGTGTGTGTATGTGTGTGTGTGTGTGTGTATAAATTGATGCGTGTTTGGCTTGCTGTTTTGCTTTATAGATTACACAACTTTTAAAGCTTTGAAGTAAAAACTAACACTTAAGCTCATTATATATATCATACTATTTGGCTGGTTTAAAAGAAAAAAGTATTGGTCATCTCATACAGGCCTGATACTTACCAATAACAGAAACTAAAGTTCTTGTTTATGTTCTGTATATATATATATATGTATATATATATATGTATATATATGTATATATATATATATATATATATATGTATGTATATGTATATATATATATATATATGTATATACATATATATTCTGTATGTATGTATGTATGTGTGTGTATATATATATATATATACACACATACATACATACACATATATACACACACACACAAAAAGTACAAGTTGCTTATATTTAGGTCATAGACTTAGACTTTTATTGTCATTTAGTGCACAAGTGTTACAGAACAAAATTTCATATGGCTCAGCACAGAATTAAAAATATATAAAATATATGCTCTGGGTCCACGTGCTGCAGCACATGACACAACAACCTATACATATCACGTTGCTTCTCATGAATGAAATCATTATGGCGAGTAGTAGGTAGTTTGCAAATGTTAGAAAACAAGACAGTGCACAGTTCACGTTTACACCCAGCTGTTTCTCTGTCGGATCCGTGACCGTGTCTCCGCCAGCGGCAGGACCAGGAGCCGCTGCTGACAGTGGTCCTGATGAAGCTGTGGACACCGAAGGCACCGCACCGGGTGTGAGTCTTACCTGGTTCTTGCTTCAGCATCCCATGTTGAACTCTATCAGGTCGCTTGGATGATAATCCTCCAGCCAAAAGTGAGTGCCACACACGACCGCACTGTGTGGTGCAGAGGTGAAGTCCCGTGGCTGATAGCGTTCCGGTGCCGTCCCGGCCGGAGAGCCACCGTTGCAAAAATAAAGGAAAGAGTGCGCACCCTTCGATTCAGTGAGATCTGGCTGCCGTGTGGGAAATTATGGCTTTCCCTTTGATCTGGCCGAATCAAAGGGCGTGCACTCTTTCCTTTATTTTCCCAACAGCGGCTCGCCGGAGATCTGACGGCAGGTGTCACCGGAACACTATCATGTTCAGCCATGTGTTTGTTAAGCTGCGCAGAACGCACCCAGGCACTTTTTTCAATAGACGCAAACCGGTGGACTCGGTGTCCTGACAGGCTGGAGTTTGTGCAACCTCCCCAAACACAATAATTTACCATAGAGATGTGCGGATGGCAGTTATAACCGCCTGGTCTGCGGTTAATCCGCGGGTCGGGTGATAAAAATGAACAATCTGATTAATGGCGGATGGGTTATGGGCGGGTGAAAATAATAGCCTAATAATAACTTTTATTTAAATCGCACCCTTTAAAAACAAAGTTTACAAATTGCTTTGACAAACATTAATGAGGGGAAAATGTATTGCATGCTCTAAAATGTGAATAACACATTTTAATATTTATATTTAGTCAGGCACAATCTGGCCGGCGGCCTAATTGAGGACCCCTGTGTATGGACCAGAACACGAGAGCATGATGGAGGGCGCGAAGGCAGTCATGTGGAAGGGTTTATTTAACACAGTGATCCCCGCAGCAGCAGAAATGAGTGTCTCCTCATTAAGAGTGCCAATGTGCGCCTTTACGCACGGAGTAACGGCGCCGCTTTATTGATTATTTTAATGTCAGTCAGCTGACGGGATCAGCCAGGATCTAATCTTTCCTGATAATATAAACATGCGGGTGTGGGTGGATGCGGGTCTGTAATTATAGAAAATTAATTTGCTCGGATGGATGAGTGATGGATAGATGCGGATTCGGGTGCCGTCAGAGCCCATCCGCGCATCACTAATTTACCATGTTGATGATAAATTAACGCAATCCAAAACTACTGTAAACACACTGACTCACTTTAACACGACCGCCTCCACACTGATGGCAGTGCCTAGCATGTAACTCCCTATCGTGATGTAATATGACGCAGTGTTGACCAAAAAAAGTGTTTTTCGGTTAAATTTGTGTCCTATTGTCTTGAAAAACATTTTCAATTCTCAATCAACTTTTCAAAAGGTAATTTTTAGACAAGATTACACATGTATTTTGTAAAAAGTATAACCTGCAATATGCTCTTTAAACAGCTCATTCTGACAGGGACTGAAACTGGCAAGAATAGAGCTGGTGAGATCTCTTTCTGTGAGAGTGATTTTGTGCAAAGAACTTCATGAACATGTTTTGTATAGCCCAGAGACCTATTCTAACTTGTTTACAAAGAGTATAATATGTCCTATAGGGTTGGGCGATATGTTAAAAATTTCCAACCGGCCACCGTCAGCCCATCAACTGGCGGTTGCCGATATACAGTACAGGCCAAAAGTTTGGACACACCTTCTCATTCAATGCGTTTTCTTTATTTTCATGACTATTTACATTGTAGATTCTCACTGAAGGCATCAAAACTATGAATGAACACATGTGGAGTTATGTACTTAACAAAAAAAGGTGAAATAACTGAAAACATGTTTTATATTCTAGTTTCTTCAAAATAGCCACCCTTTGCTCTGATTACTGCTTTGCACACTCTCGGCATTCTCTTGATCAGCTTCAAGAGGTAGTCACCTGAGATGGTTTTCCAACAGTCTTGAAGGAGTTCCCAGAGGTGTTTAGCACTTGTTGGCCCCTTTGCCTTCACTCTGCGGTCCAGCTCACCCCAAACCATCTCGATTGGGTTCAGGTCCGGTGACTGTGGAGGCCAGGTCATCTGCCGCAGCACTCCATCACTCTCCTTCTTGGTCAAATAGCCCTTACACAGCCTGGAGGTGTGTTTGGGGTCATTGTCCTGTTGAAAAATAAATGATCGTCCAACTAAACGCAAACCGGATGGGATGGCATGTCGCTGCAGGATGCTGTGGTAGCCATGCTGGTTCAGTGTGCCTTCGATTTTGAATAAATCCCCAACAGTGTCACCAGCAAAACACCCCCACACCATCACACCACCAGGCACGTGGAATCCATCCGTTCACCTTTTCTGTGTCTCACAAAGACACGGCGGTTGGAAGCAAAGATCTCAAATTTGGACTCATCAGACCAAAGCACAGATTTCCACTGGTCTAATGTCCATTCCTTGTGTTTCTTGGCCCAAACAAATCTCTTCTGCTTGTTGCCTCTCCTTAGCAGTGGTTTCCTAGCAGCTATTTGACCATGAAGGCCTGATTCACGGTCTCCTCTTAACAGTTGTTCTAGAGATAGGTCTGCTGCTAGAACTCTGTGTGGCATTCATCTGGTCTCTGATCTGAGCTGCTGTTAACTTGCCATTTCTGAGGCTGGTGACTTGGATGAACTTATCCTCAGAAGCAGAGGTGACTCTTGGTCTTCCTTTCCTGGGTCGGTCCTCATGTGTGCCAGTTTCGTTGTAGCGCTTGATGGTTTCTGCGACTCCACTTGGGGACGCATTTAAAGTTTTTGCAATTTTCCGGACTGACTGACCTTCATTTCTTAAAGTAATGTTGGCCACTCATTTTTCTTTAGTTAGCTGACTGGTTCTTGCCATAATATGAATTTTAACAGTTGTCCAATAGGGCTGTCGGCTGTGTATTAACCTGACTTCTGCACAACACAACTGATGGTCCCAACCCCATTGATAAAGCAAGAAATTCCACTAATTAACCCTGATAAGGCACACCTGTGAAGTGGAAACCATTTCAGGTGACTACCTCTTGAAGCTCATCAAGAGAATGCCAAGAGTGTGCAAAGCAGTAATCAGAGCAAAGGGTGGCTATTTTGAAGAAACTAGAATATAAAACATGTTTTCAATTATTTCACCTTTTTTTGTTAAGTACATAACTCCACATGTGTTCATTCATAGTTTTGATGCCTTCAGTGAGAATCTACAATGTAAATAGTCTGTGTGTGAGTGGCAGAGAAAAAAAAAGAGGGGGGATGTTGCATTCATGTGATGTCGGAAAGAATCTAAAAATGACTTTCAGAATGGGATAATTCACATTAACGACACCTTATGTCAGAAAAACAACTGGGCAACTCGGATCTCCCGACACCACATGAATGCAGCAAAAAAAATGCAGCATGCTCCGCGAGCCCACTCATATCCAACATGGCACAGAAATATCTGTGCGTACCGGCAACAAGCACGCCGTCAGAGAGGGTGTTTAGCACGGCTGATAACATTGTTAACCATATGCGCATATGAGTTCACGTTACGGCCGGGTTCCACCGGCCGCACCGTTTGCTGAGCCATGATAGTTAAAGCATTTTCCACCTAAGTTATTACATATATTTGAGTAATCTACAAGTTTACTGTACTGTTTGTCATCTATTCGCTTTCAAATGTCCGCCACGGACATTTACACAATGTCACGGATAAACATTGGTAAATGCATGAAAAAAAAATCATCACATATCTCCTCTGATAATGGTTTATTTAAAAACACAGTGTGCTCTTTTAGCACACTATTTCATGTAGTTTTTATCTGCTGGAGGGTCGCGTAGGGAAGCATAGCGCGACAAAAATAGAAGAGCATCCTAAAATAGAGAGTTGTTGCGCTGCTCCCGTTGCCGGTGCAGCAGCTGTAATTGATAACAGGGGGGCGAGTTGCTACAGGACTCGTGCTGCAGACGTGTCCGCTGCTCCCGTTGCCGTTGCACCCCGGCCGTAACTTTCAGCCCCGCCATCACTGACGTGTTTTGTGAAAGACTCATGGGAAATCAGTGGAAGCTGCAGGTTCCAATACGCACACACATTGAATTGTGCTCTACATAGTAATTATGGACTATGTGTACCGAGTTGAATTCTGTGGAGACAGACCATTAATTTAGCAAAATAAAATGACAAAAATCGTCCAAAATGAAACCAACCATGATGGATTTAGCCGATGGGCGATTGGCGATATATTCGTCCAATCGCCCAAGCCTAATGTCCTAGGGCTGGACGATTATAGCAAAAATAGTAATCACGATTTTTTTTGACTGATATTGAAATCACGATTAATAAACATGATTATAAGTTGGTCGTGTTGCCTTGGGGGCAGACACCACAGCGTGACAAACTTTGCAAACAATTTCTTTTTGCTTGACATCCGTCAACTTGAAGCCAAAATGTTTCCAGATGACTGAAGTTGTCCTACCTTTGTTCTCTACCAAAGGCTGCGTTTCTGCCATGTTCTCAATCACTCGCTCCACATATTATTGATCCACACACGTCACACGCTTGCTGCGGCTGTACGTAACACAGGTGCATTCACGGTGCTTTTCCAGCACAGGGACTTACATACACGCCGCACAGCGCATTAATCGTTTTTCTTCGATTATAATGTTCCCGTTTCCGTGACTGAACCTCGGCAGGTCCGTGGCAGATCCGTGACAGCTCCGTGCAAGCCTGCCGCCTGCTCCGTGGAGTTAATTTGTCCACGGGGAGGAGCAGTGATTATCACCAAAATACTGTAATATCTGCAGATCTGGGAAAGACGGCATATCAGCTGGTCCACTATTTAGCCTAGTAGCATTTTATGACTAGGTCAAATTACAACTACTGTATGCAACCCATATTTTCTAAAATAATATTACCATGTGAAAAGCCAAGAGGACGCTCTCTTTTTATCTTCCAAAACCTACTTGTCCCTGTGTTTCCCGTTAATTAGGCTACCCCAGTATAATTAAACTCCATCTCATTTACTGTGCTTTGTGTGACATATTTTTTTTTTCGCCGTGTTATCATGATTCAAACTGAGGTATTTGGAGAAGATCCAAGAAATAAATAACATCGATCCGTATGAGCTACCTGCAGCTGGAGCAGGGAGGCGCGTTGCCACCCTGCACCTACATGCAGTTGGTTCACTAGGCTACTTAGTTTTTGGCATTATTTAGTATACAGGAATTTAAAAGCCTGAAATCACTGGACACCGCATTCCGTGGTGGCAGCACGTAATGAGATAAAATTACGCCATAAAATGAAATAAATGTATTTTGCCAGCAGATAGCGTAGGGCTTTAAGAGCATTGTGGCGGATGTGGCGCGTTCCACTACTGTTTTGTAGCTGCTGTCTGCCGTCTTTGGGCTTCATTCCATTTCAGATTGCTGTCCGTCCGTAACTGAATCCAAACGCCACTAATAAATAAATAAATAAATACGAAGAATAAAATAAGGCTGAGCACGTAAGAACCAGAGAGGAAACACCATCACATGGAGCCGTCCGCCCCCTGTCACCCTCCACTCCACCAAGGGAAAGCGGACCCCAAGCCAGCGCCACAGAACCAGCGGCCGCTGCCCCCGGCGCACACGGCTCCCACTGAGGAAACACTGGAGTTAAGAACTAAACTATGATAAATGACATAAAATATTAAGATGTAGGCCTAACATAAATAAATTTGTTATTGACCTCTTAAACTCCGGTGTCTGTGCTCCCTCCCTCCTCTTTTAAATGGGATCTCACAGGTGCACTACGTCATCAAATCATGTAATGCTTGGTATCTTCCCGAATCCGCCATCGTTTTTCTTTAATTCCTTATGGTTTTCGCACAAGAGCAGCCTAAATACACGAAGTCCAAAATCGTGTTGAGTGGTGACAAG
The DNA here is from genome assembly GCA_035609425.1 of Epinephelus awoara. NCBI lineage: Eukaryota > Metazoa > Chordata > Actinopteri > Perciformes > Serranidae > Epinephelus > Epinephelus awoara. The sequence goes on along the minus strand of CM069299.1, from coordinate 24,736,520 downwards.
CCATGACATGCCGTTTTTTGAGGGGGAAGGTTAAAGGATTATTCGCGATCTCATGCACAACCGTGAATGGATACATAGCTGGTTTATAAAAGGTGAGATCTCACTCCTACCACTATTTTTGGCTGAGATATACTGCCTAGAAAGTAGGATCACAACTTTCACGTTTCATATGGCTTTATTTGGTGATATTTTATGGTGTTTCTGTAACAAACAACATCAGCTATCATAATCACACCAGATTCAATAAGGTGTGATGTTTGAAGCTGGCTGAGTGTTGTTGAAGCAGAGTGACCGACTTGTCATTTGGAGGTCCGCCTGGATCTTTCTTATGGGGAAAAACACTGTAGAATGGTCATACTTTGAGCAATCTTCTTCAAACTTGAAACAAGTGTTCATTGATAGTGTGCCTACAGCCCCACAGTGTCATTTACCTGCTCAGATGAAGCCACAGACAGTTATTCATCCTGAAAAACATTTTTTTTTTTTAATTTTAGGCAAAATCTTCAAATTCAGAGGCCCATTACTCTGTCTCTGTATCACCTAGAGTGTTTCTAACACTTTCACAAGAAACTTCAGGGAGTTTGCTTTCTGGCAAGACCTCATGCATGCATGTAGTCAGAGTGGTTCAGAAGCTACAGTCATTTTAATTTCGGTATGTCATTTTAGGCATTTTTACTACAGAATGGGGGTGGAGTGCAAGAGGTTCAATAAATTCAAACATAAAGCTTACAGTAGATTGAAGTGGAGCATGCTAAAAGTAAATACAATAATAGGCTAAACAGTATCTAAGCAATAATAAAGTGTCTTAATAATAAATTGTATCTAAGATATCTATTAGGCTGCCATTCTGCTCTGTAAATAGATTTTAAAATTTCAATATAATTTAAATATTGTTTTTGCTTATTTCATGATTGTTATTATTGGTTTATTTTTTTAGTAGTATTGTATTGTCTGAGGATGACTCATTTTAGTAACTATCTACAGTAAAAAAAAAAAAATAAAAAAAATAAAAATACACTGGGCCTTCAGAGTCCTCTCTGAAACTACACCTGGCATTTCTTGTGTCCAAAAAATTAAAAAATCAAAACTTTGTCATAGAGCTAAACCAAATACATTATTGGAAAGGTCTCAACCTGGAGAGTAACATGTCAGTATGAAGATTCTGCATGGCTCCTGCTTTGAGCCATTGACCATTGAACCTTGGCCTCAGAGCATGTTTGAGGGCTATAACTCAGCAACTAAAGGGGGAACAGACATGGGACCAACTGTTATGGAGAGATCTTGACCTCAACTATCATGTGAGTGTAGTCTACAACTGGGCGTGCTGTCAGATATGGGTAATATATGGATACAATTAATTTTCACCCATTTAGAAATTAGATCTTTAAAATCTGATTACACAAGTGTGTTTACCATCCCCTTGAAGTCCACTGTGTACTCTCAATTCAGTATTTACAACTTCCAAATCTAGGAAAAACACTTATATTTTTGAAAAACTACAATTCCCTGGGACCACGCCATGCAGCTTGATACATATCAGGAACATAGTTGTAGTTTTTCTGATTTGCAAAGTAGAGCTCTAAATAGGGTTTTAAAAAGATATATCTACTGAATATATCTAATATCTAGTAAAGCTGAACTAGTTATTAAACTGCACCTAGATGAACTATTTAAGAAAACGTAAAGATGTCAGCTGATTTTCGCTATTTTAGCTAATAAGCTAGAAACAGTGTTTACAGTAGGTGTATGCGGCTTGTAAAATAGGGTTGTAAAAAGATACATCTACTGAATATATTTAATATCTAGTAAAGCCGAACTAGTTATTACACTGCACCTAGATGAACTATGTTAAGAAAAAAAGCAAGGATGTTGGCAAATTTCAGATATTTTTGATAGTACTCTAAAAATGGCGTTTTGGGGGTGGTAGTTTTTTTGCCACTTGTTGTAAAATAAAGTTATAAAAGATAGATCTACTGATTATATCAAATGTCTAGTAAAGATCAACTATCATGTTATTATTATTATTATTATGATGGGAAATTATAACAGAGGAATATATTTGCTGTTTTAATATCAAGAACACACTCATGTTTTTGTGTGTATACAGGAGGTTGTTGAATCAGGGAATTTGTGTGTCCATCACAAAAAAGGATCCTAATTGACTTTACATTGGCATTGTTTCCATGGTACCTGCACCTAATTTCAACTCATTTTAGTTTTACCACAAAGTATGACTTTCTTGACCTTAAAATTTATGTTTTAAATTCATATTTAGATTTCATGTCACAACTCAAACAGGAACAAAAGATAATATTTCTCTCCTCATTCACTGCCATTCATATTTTTTCTGATCTAAGGTCCCATGAGCTTCACTGGAAAGGGGCGTGACTTCGGCACTCTATACAGAGGGAACTTGTTTAGATGAGTCACAATGTAGCAATGATTGAGTGTTCACTTGCTCACTCAAAATGCCTGTAATGCCATGTCTGAGCACACCTGTTGAAACAATAAGGGTACTTGGCTTGCATTGTTCAAAAATTCCAGCGGTGGTTTTGGTGGTTTATACAAACTGCTTTTACCTCCATTTGCAATCCTTTTCATCCAACATAAAAATTAATTCATTGAATTCCTGCTGTATGTTAGTGTGTCAGCTTTTTATCCATGAAAGCCAGGGACACTTGTCTCCAACACACATTCAAGAACTTCTTGTCACGTCACTTCAAAAATTATTATAATATTAGGGGTGCCAAATTATCGCGTTAATTGTGAATAATTAATTACAGCCATATTTAACGTGCTGTGTTTTTTGATGGCGTTAATCTCATTTTTAATCTCTAACTTTACTGATTCTGTATGCCACAGAGTTGCCTTTAATAAAATCCGTCTGTAGGCGTACGATTAGGATTCTTTGTGCTTGAGTTGTGGGAGAGCTGCAGCGCTACAGAGCAGAGCCCAGCATCAGCATTAACTGTCCCCTGCAGTGGCGGTCTGCTCACTCAGGAGTCTATGAAAAGCTGTCTGCCCTAGCACACAAGTATCTGACCTCCCAGGCAACCTCCGTGTAATTTTCAGGACAATCAGGGCAGGATTCAGGATTCAGGACAACTGCTTGGATTTCGGGACTGTGCCGAAAAATCCAAGCAGTTGTCCTGAATCCTGAATCCTGCCCTGATTGTCCCAAAAATTACAACAGAGCAGAGTCTGGAGTAGTTATTGCCCGTTAAAACATTAAAAACTGATCATGGTGGTTGAGTTGTCATGCAGCTCCCACCAGCTGCACATTGGCTGCAGCAGTTCCTACATGAATTATGGGTGTTGTAGTTTGAAGAAGAGAAGACAGCGCAAGTTGCAGCCGCAAGGACAGGGAAGCGCAGGCAGCCACGAGAAGGAGTGATTTGCACGTTGCAGTGCAGCCTCTTGTTCTAACTGTTCAAAACTGTTCTATAAACTGATACAGCTGTAACGAATGTACCAGGTGTCTTTTATTTTGTTCGCTTTTTTTTTTTATTAAGTTTAAAGGACAAGTGCTCTTACATTGATCACTTCCATGAAATGAAAATAATTTGGAAAATTGTTAAAATTAGGGAACTGATCACAGATGTATTGTTTCTGTGTGTTTTTACATCTATTGTTGCGTTAGTCTGCAGCTATGCTTTTAATGAAGCTGACATGTCGTGACAGTCAAGCACCCCCCTGGTGGTCGAGACTGAAGGTTGCAGCACTCTTTATTGGGACTAATCTCAAAAACAATAGAATGTAATGGCTAGGTGTACTGCATCCGTGTTCAAGTGTGTTGTTGTTGAAAACAATAATTATGACTTTGTAAAACCACTTTTTGTAATATATATCAATATTTTGATCATCTGCCACAATGTAATAAATTTATTTGAAAATACCTCAAGTTGAGGGTTTTTCTCAGCAATTTTGAGATAAGACTAAAAGACATTAATTAGATCAATTAATTACAGATCATAATTAAATAATTAATCTCTCCATTTTTTTAATCTCTTCACAGCACTATATAATATCAAAATAATTAAAGTCCATGGAAAGTGAATTCAATGATTTGCTTCTGAACACCTTATACATGTTTGAAAATTGTTACAGAAAACATGTGAAAAGTTTGGGGATTGTGCATTACCAATTTGTGGAGTTATAGCCTTAAACTGTTTGTCATCCTCTCAATTTTTTTAATTTTCTGATCCTGAAAAAAAGGGATACGCCGTGACGTCGAGCCGTATCCCGGGTGACCTTGGCCCCTCCCCTTCTATATAAAGCCGAATGCGCCCTGTTGTCATTGGATATAGGGGGCGGGGTTCAATTTTTAATCATTCAAATTTGACAGGGTAGCTTACAACACCTTTTTCTGTGGTATGTCAAACTCAGATGACATATTTATTCTCACTTTACACGGACTTTAAGTTAATAAAGCTACGAAACAAAAAATCACAAAATCATCGAAAAACTCCATATAGCCTTAATAGACTCAGTGTAGAAATGTCTTCTCTCTCTCCCCGCATTCCAAGTAACCCAGTACGCAAACACAAACAAAAGGTTAGGGCATAGTTATGTTAAATCACTGGCGTTGGAGGGGGAGGGCAGCTCACTGCGCGCACATTCCGGCAGCCAACATGAGCCGACAACATTCAATACGTGTAAACCAGAGGGGACCCTGCCTGTTAGCTTAGTGTGTGGCTGAATGTGCATTATCTCTTTTAATTACACAATGGATCTTACTGCTCAGCATCCCCTTTAATAATTGTTTCTATTCTCTTGCCCAAAATAGCAGAAACAACTGTGCCGGGCCACTTTTATTTTTTATAATTTTGACGAGACTGTCCACCGTCAAAACAGAGGAGTCTTTGTACTGTATGATAAAACTTCGGCTACTTGTCAAATCCGGTAAAGTTGTGATTATAATCTCTTATTATTCAGTCTAAAAGTAAAGTCTTAACATACTGTGTATTGACCAGATCTATACAGTTAGGCTACTGTACAAGATTCTATTCAAAACATTGAAGAGACTTAATGACAGATGCCTTTCATGCAATCGCCAGTGGCTGGTTTTAGATCTTGAGGCAATTTGCCTGTTTCAACTGCCAATCAGCTCGTAGCAAAGTCAGCTGGTCACGTGGGGCGCAATGACAGTTTTGGACAGAGAGAAGAGAGAGAACAGAAAGGAAAAAAGAGGATCACCTCACCAATTTGTTTGAGGAATAGCTCCATGGTTTTGCGAGTGTGCAAAAGCATGCAGTAGGCTACCATCAATTTATTATTTTATTATTTATTTATCATGGTTTTTTTTTTACGTGCATCTGAGCGCCTGTGCCGTGCGTAATTCAACTGGGAAGGCACAGCAGAGCCAGCGGGGTTTCTTCACAAGAACACAAATAATATAAGATATTACACACAGTTTTACACACAAAATATCCTCTAAAACTCTCAATATCCTCGTTAATTGCCCTTTGCTGACAACAATCCCATGCAAAGCAGCAAGTGCAGAGTGAATGACTGAATGAATGAATGAATGAGGATTCAAATTAATTAAAATGTGGGCACGATGTATATTTTTTCCTCTCACGGCCACTGCGGGGCTCCATAATTTATTACAAAAAGGTCAACAAAACAGGTTTCCAATTTCAAAATAACTTGTAAACAAACGAAATCTTCAGTATTAGGGGCTGATCGTTATTTAAATAGGACTGGGGTATAGTTGGGACGTGATTATGATTTTATCCCCCCCCAAAACCATAAACAACATTTTTGTATATAATCACACCAGCAGTAAAGAGGGCAATAATAATGACGATTTCCATCAATAAATAGCACCGTATTTGACTTCGCCATTTAAACCTTACTCTGCCAGGTGGGGTCAGTATTGAGTTCACAAAGCTACTGTGGAACTAAATCTGGAAACGTCTTTCATTTGATTCTGACACTGTAAAATAAAGACAGATTGGGAGCTATATTTTTCGTATTTAAAATAAACAGCTGTGAGTATAAAAGCTTTCATTATCAGCTTTCAGGCGTGAGTTTTTTTCTCTCCTACCTTCCCAGCTGTAGAACAGTGTTGTGTTTTAAACCAAATGGACCGGTAGCAGCCGCAAAAATCCATTTTGTGTCCTCTTGTAGTATTCCAAAGCGGTACTTTAAAGAGCCATTCAGCATTTAACATAAGAAGGAGGAGAACAGTTCATATACAGCGTCCAACTGAAACTGTTTGAGAATTAGCAGTACTGTTATATTCTCTGCCGGACCTGTACAGTATACTATGGAAGCGCATTGCATTCACTGGATGAAAAAAAATTAGACACCTTATCTCATAATTACGAGATCAGGATCTCGTAATTATGAGATCAGGAAAGGTGTCACTGTGGCCACTGCTTCGCTCAGAACCACATACTGCACATCCACGAAGGGGGGGCGGAACTACTGTAACCAGCTGCCACTCGGGTGGTGCCATTTTGACCATATCCCATATCTTTATTATAATGTATATATATTGTAAATTACGACGGAGTATTACACTCAGCAAGGACAACAGTGCGCACCGTATATATTTATATTGTTTGGCATTAATTGGTGACAGAAAATAACGAATTTCATTCTGCAGGGAAACGTGTGTCCTTACTGTGCATAATGAATCTTGAATCTATGTTTTATGAAGACCCTGTGTGCGCTCAGAGCTGTGGCACAAGTTACACACTGAAATCTGGCGGAAGAAAAATATTAATAAGACGATAAATAAGTAGGCTTGTCCGCTTTCATTGTGTTTATATCTTAACAGGAGCTGGCCACTACCATGGTGCTGAAATCAATCCATCTCAGGCACATAGAGTAAGGACACGCGTTTCCCTGCAGAATGAAAATCGTTCTTTTCTGTCACCAATTAATGCCAAACAATATAAATCTGAAGTATAAAATAGATCAAAATATATATACGGTGCGCACTGTTGTCCTTGCTCAGTGTAATATTAATGTGCCTGCTGCGGCCGGATCTGTGAGCGTTTGGTGGCTAAGAAGTCTGTTAAGAGTGGGTCAGCTCGATCTTACAACTCCTTCTTAATGAAAGATCTTCTTAAGCTAAGAGCGATGTGGGAAACGCGGCCATTATCATGTCAACACACAGGGAAAATGTGTCCAGAGTTGATGACATTTACCGGGAGAGCTAGAGCCATTTGACTAAAGCTGACGTTCTTACTGCTGTAATGATGTTATTAGGCTAAATATTACATTTCTAACGGTGTCTGAGCTGATTTATTGACACAGCATGCTTGTAGGCTGCTGTAACGTTAGGTTTACAGAGGAAATAACGGGATGTGACTTAATCGTTAAAATATCGTTAGTGAAACAGAAACAAGCGTTAGTTAGGGGACAAGAGTCAAGAGTCGCAAAGACTCACATGGGCTCTGTTAAAAGTTACTAAGAACCGGTGTATTTACTGTAGGCTATGTGTCCGGGGTCCTTCGCCGGTGGAACAAGTAACGTGACCACTAACTTGTCCCCAAACGATGTTTATGTGTTTCACTAACGATATTTTCACACGATTAAGTCACATCCCGTTATTTCCTCTGTAAACCTAACGTTACAGCAGCCTACAAGCATGCTGTGTCAATAAATCAGCTCAGACACTGTTAGAAATGTAATATTTAGCCTAATAACATCATGCTACAAGAATTGTGAGCGCGCTTGGCACGCATCTACATTGAAACTAATGGATTTGTGCGCGTAAAAGACGCTACATGTGAACGGCCCCATATGCAGTTACCTTATGTTACAGTTCCCTCAAACAATATCATGAAGCACAATACAAACCATATAAACAAGCTATCTATTAAGGGTACACTACTGATACAATCTGAAGGTGCTTAGGTGACATTTACCCACCTGAAAGAATAAATGAAAACATTTTGCTGGTCTTCAGTAGCTTTACTCTAAGTGTAACTGCCAACTCTATACCTATACCCAACTCTGCCTATATGTCACACATACATTTGCAGTTCTACATCATGACACTGAGATCACTAGGATAATAGGGGACCTAACACTGACCGCTGTGGAAATATCATAGTATAAATGTCGTTTATCAGTAGGCCTACTGCTAATTCTCAAACAGTTTCAGTTGGACGCTTTATCTCTACTGCTCACATGTGCCACCTGCTGGTTGTTGTTGCGCACTGCAGCTACTCCTGGATCAATTGTTTCACCCCCTTCACTGTGGCTGCGGCATTGAAATGAGTAACATCTGTATGTGAAATGGTTAACAAAGGACGACACAGGCTATTTCCACATATGTAATTAATTAGGCTATTATTCGTGTAATTACAAGATCTTTTCTCGTAATTATGAGATAAGGTGTCTAATTTTCTTTTTATCCAGTTAATGCAATGCGCTTCCGGGTCACGCAAGTTGGATCAAATGAAAAATCAAAATCAAATTTTAATCGTGGCCCATTTTTCGATTTGCTATTTTTGATGTGAGCATAAAATCAAAAATAAGAAAAACAAACCGTTTTTTGTATTTTTGAATTTGATTATTTAACAAATAATGGAAAAACAAACCATTTTTTGATTTTAAATTGAAAATGGAATGAACGAATGATACACAGATTTTTTAAATTCCATTCTCTCATATTCTATTTTTAATTTCAAAATAAAATCAAAACAGCGAAAAATAGGCCGTTATTTGTTTTCCGATTTTTGATTTGAAAACGAGAAATGAAATAACAAGTCGTTATCCGTTTTCCGATTTTGGATTCTAAAACGGATATGGAATGAACGAATGATACACTGATACGCATACTCGTAGTCCAGCCATCCACAAGGTTTGCTCTCACCAGTGGCTGGGAGCAGCAGCCGACTCAGAGCTAGAAGTTTGTCGCGCAAGTTCTTATTCTTTGTCGACTCTGTAATAAAATTAAATTTGTCCAGTGTCTCATCCGCTTTTAAGGTCTGCAAAGACACTCTCAAATTAGCATGAAGGAAACTTTCCTTTCGATACACTGATTTCCTCACAGCAGCCATTATGCTTGATTAGTTTGTGTTCCGCGGTCAACTTCTTCTGCTACTCTATTGGGTTTTCCGGTCAGTGACGTGTGCGCAAGTGGGAAATACCATTGTGGACCATGCAGGGTAACTTTATATAGCGGAGTATAAACCAAAACCTCTGCGTAAAATACGAATGGAAAACAAACAAAAAATCATACAAAACTTAAGAAATTAAAGTTACATGACCCCCCCTGAAGCCAAAATAAAAACCATATGCGCCCATAAGGTCAGTATATGTGAAGTAGTTTCTCTCTGTGTACGCAAAGGCGTTATCTGTTTCTCTGGCATAAGTACTTCCACTCTGTATGTCAATTTGTCTCTCATTCACCCAGGAGCTGAGGTTCCAGGGTCTGAGTGCTTGATAATTTATTTCAAAGAAAATAAACGCCCAAAGGACAGCTCTCTGTGTTTTTCATGATCACCATGAATTATTGCCATTACACAGGCATTTGACTGGTGAGCCAAAAATATAATTTTAGACCCTGCAATAGCTATTTAAAGCCAAGTCTTAGAAACTTTTGTTTGTTTGTATGATAGTGTGACGTGTGTTGCAATAAAAGATTATCTAACATGACTTTTTTTTCTATTTTACAGGAGGGTGAAGCAGCAGACCAAACTGCAGAAAGCCAGGACTAGGGCTGTGTTCCTCCATCTATGTTACTTCCTGTATGTTTCTTTAGCAGAAAGTGTTCCTGTTTGCTCTCCTGGTGTGTTTTTTTTTTTCCTCGTAGTTTCCAATAAATTGGACAAATGTCAGTGTTGACAGAATTTTTTTCTCTTTGGTTTTTCAGTATGTGATGGTGACACTTTAAAAGTATTGATATTGATGTAAATGGTATTGTTAAAAAATTCTAGGAACATTCACTGAGTGTTTTAATTTCCTGGGAGTAGGAACAGAATCACATTTGTTTTATAATTTTCATGAAGGGAACATTAAACTGAAAGCATTGTGGTAACCTTCCTATAATGTTCAGTTAACCTTGGGAACGTCAGGAAAATTTGCTATTTATAATTGTGTTTAAAACATTCAAACATTTTGGCAACCGTCCTATAATATTCAACTTACTTTCCCAGAACATTCAGGGAACATCAAAATAGCCTTCTGGTTATGGTAGGAAAACTTGCTGTTTTAACTTGGAAGGAATGTTTGAGGGAGAACTTTCTGGTAACCGTCTTAAAACGTTCAATTAACCTTCCCAAAACATTCAGGCAACATCAAAATAACCTTCTGGTAACGTCAGGAAAACCTGCTGTTTTAACTTATAAGGAACGTTTGAGGGGAGACATTCTGGTAACCTTCTTATAACCTTCAATTAACCTTCCAAGAACGTTTAGGGAACATCAAAATAACCTTCTGGTTACGTCAGGAAAACTTGCCGTTTTAACATGCAGGGAACGTTTTACGGAGAACACTCTGGTAACCTTCTTATAACGCTCAATTAACCTTCCAAGAACGTTCAGGGAACATCAAAATAACCTTCTGGTTACGTCAAGAAAACTTGCCGTTTTAACATGCAGGGAACGTTTTACAGAGAACATTCTGGTAACCTTCTTATAACCTTCAATTAACCTTACAAGAACGTTGAGGGAACATCAAAATAGGCTTCTGGTTACGTCAGGAAAACTTGCCGTTTTAACATGCAGGGAACGTTTTACGGAGAACATTCTGGTAACCTTCTTATAACGTTCAATTAACCTTCCAAGAACGTTCAGGGAACATCAAAATAACCTTCTGGTTACGTCAGGAAAACTTGCCGTTTTAACATGCAGGGAACGTTTTACGGAGAACATTCTGGTAACCTTCTTATAACCTTCAATTAACCTTCCAAGAACGTTCAGGGAACATCAAAATAACCTTCTGGTTACGTCAGGAAAACTTGCCGTTTTAACATGCAGGGAACGTTTTAGGGGAGACGTTTTGGTAACCTTCTTATAACGTTCAATTAACCTTCCAAAAACGTTTTGGGAACATCAGGATACAGTTAGGGTTACGTCAGGAAAACTTGCCGTTTATACCAGTATATTACGTTGTGTTGCAACGTTCAAAAAACGTTCCTATACCTTAAAACAAACGTTCCCAGAACGTTCGGGGAACCAAAATGTGTTTGCTGGGATGAGTGTCTGTTTGGAATTTAATGACGATTTATCCAAAAGGGTTTGAGATGAGGTCTGGACCACAGTGTTGGCCCTACACACTTCCCATCATCGCCATCCACAGAGGCATGACTACAAATATACAACAGCACATAAAAATGTATCAGTACGAAAATGTTTGCTACTCTGAATTCATTAACAGCTACCACTCTCTGTGATTCTCCCAGGGTTTTCCTGTCTAAGAAAAAAAACAAAAACATAATGCGTACATAGTGTTGGCTTGCCTGGTAGGTAATAAAGAGAAACTAAGTTCATATCATGCCCCTTTCGCAGTAAGGAAGTACATCAGAGAAACTGCTTTTACTGCGAGTTCTTTGTGCGAATCTAAAGACAGTATCACAGGGCAGCCACTGTGCCTGACAAGTCTGTTCACGTTCAGCACACACGCAGCTTTCCTGCAGTTAAGGCAGCGAGTCCCCGAAGCTCTTCCTCCATGGAGTTTATTGTCAGAGTCTCTCCAATGATAGGACGCCTCTCCCTCCTCTTTGAAATCCGGAAGATCAAACAAAACAACAGTGTTGACGCAGGGTGTGTTGTGTTTGTGGTTTGAATATATAATCAATTTCCATGGTTAGAGGTTTTTATTTGTTGTTGCATTGTTGCTAGATTACTAAATGGATAATGAATGTGATAATATACCCTGCTACACTGTATGTTGACTTTGCTTATGTGTGCTTTTCATCCATCTATCTGGTACTGTATTCAGTATATAGCTGCTTATTGTGCTTCACATTTACTCTATATCATGTATTCCTTACGCTGTTACTGGAAATTCAAAGGCAGACTGTGTGTGTTTTTATTTTATTTTCAAAGCTTCTACATTTTCATTATTTGTATTCTCCCCTCCTTTCCCATAAACCTGTGAAAATCGACTTGTAGCAACAAAAAAATGAAGAAAACACATTGTATTGGATTAAACACATTTACGTCTCTGCAAATTGATTTTAATAGAGTGATGAAATGTGCAGAAACCAGCGGTTACCTGGACAGAATTTAAAAGAAAAATCAGAAATCCAGAACTGAATTTAAAATCTCTCTCCCCTCTGACAAAGCTCCAAATGGTCAGGCTCCATCATATCTGAGAGAGCTCACAGTGCCCTATTATCCCACTAGAACACTGCGCTCTGAGAATGCAGGGTTACTTGTGGTTCCTAAAGTCTCAGTGGGTGCTTTCAGACCTAGAGGTGTCTTGCTTCGGTCTGAATCAGGGACTCATTTTGTTCCAAAGTTGCATAATTGCCTAGAGTTGGTTCGTGTTCTCACGGCAGCATTTACAAGAGGACCAGATAAAATGCCTTGTGCCAGAAAGCTGCTCTTGATTGGTCAGAATTTCCATGCAGGAAAAATCCAGGAAGTAAAGAAAACGTTGAAGAAGAGTACACTTGCAAGATAAATGTGACACTTTCATTGGTTTTTATATGACTTACACTTGAAGTAATGATCTTTAATCAATTACATATATTAATTTCGACCAGGTTACGCGAACTGCAGTTTTTCCTTATCAGCTGTGATGTTAGGCTTTATAAATACAGTCGAATTGAACTGAAATACCACTGTGTGCTTTGAAAAGTGGACAGCAACTCTGTAAAAATATGTGTGATTTTTTTTCAACCGAGCGAAAGCATTGGTATGGTCCTTTAATCTATTTCCAAAGCAGTATTATTCTAGCCAATCAACCTTTACTTTCAAGAACATCTACTGAACAATGGCGAGCGAAAGCATGGTGGGATGAAAAGAAAGAAGCAACAGGGAAAAATCAATATAGCAATTATGTGTGCAGATAATGGACATCAAGGTGTTATTTGGAGTGACCGAAAAGAAGAGGTGACATAAAGCCAATTCAAATAGTGCAAACATTTCATTGTCTCACATCTGGCGCTTCTGGCATGGATTTAGTGTCACCACACTCTAGAAAACCAACAGTGTTTTTTGGTTGTTGTTTTCCTGCATCGCCACAGCTGAATTAGCATTGTTTAGCACTATCTAATCATTGGGCTCTTCTTTATGTTCGCACACAATCACCAGCCTCTGTTAGAACTCCGTTAGCTATTATGCTTTTATCGGCCGCGCAAACCCTGAAAACACAAGCAACAAACACAGCGATTAGCTAATTGAGATCTCAGACAACAGAATCCCCCCCCCCCCCCCCCCACACACACACACACACACACATACGCGCACACACAAAGAGAGAGTGACATGGGGCAAGAGCGGAAGGAAGGACAGGGAGACAGATAAATGCACACACATACACACACACACACACACCCCTCCGTGCTTTTACCTGCTCGAAAGAGGTCACCTCCAGCTCTGTCAAGCTTCGCAGGTGGGTCAGAGATCTGGATTTGATAACTGGAGGGAGTTTAGAGAGCAGACATTTGACAAGCATGACAATGCTCTGACAGCCCTCATTGGGCCATGATTAATGACTGACATCCCTGTCGCCTGTCTTGTACAGAATGCAAATGCAGCGCTGGGAGAAAATTACCCTAATGTGGCCCGTAATTGGATGCAGGAAGTATCGCGTAAAAGCAAGAATGCGACAGGGCTCTTTTTTTTTTTTTTTTGCTCCTGAAACAAGGCTTTATTATAGAGAACACTACAGAGATGATGAGAGAGATGCTGCAGCGTGATTGAAAATGACCGCCAGCAAATCCTTCTCATTTGTAGTAACACATTGACATTTAGCAGTGAGTCAAGGATGAGCAGAGTCGATGTTTGGTGTCTTGAGTTGAAAAGTCATCCCTGAGCCGGCTCCCTCACTTCATGCAATAATCATTTTCCTTTTGCACTGTTTGGTCTGATGTCACCGCGTCGGGGCAGCGGGTTTACACCAGAAATTGTGCCACAGACGAGGACGAGCGTGTCAATCCATTTTTTAAATTATCTCTATTTGTACCAACACAAGTACCAAATTTATTAGCATTTTTGCAAAGGCCTGACATTGAGTAGGTGCTCCAGGTGCTCCTTTCAAACAGCTGGCATCATACTTTAATGAATATGCATAACGGATATCATGCGCTGACATTTGTCATTGAGCGTTTTGACTGGAACGCGGGTTCACTTTACCTTCTCAAGGGCACGCGGCTCCAGTGGGATGGCTCTGCTAGACAAACAAAAGTTTAAAGCCAATCACATCTAAATGTTCACAAACAAAAACACAATATTTGGTTTCTATGGAAGCGCTGAATATTTTTCCTCCGCATCCTTCACGCCCATGCCACCGTGCAAAAGCGTGTTAGTCGCTCCCGATGCTCTCTCGCTGCGCTTGCTGTGTGCTCAGCCCTGATGTGGCTCCATTCAGCTATTCAGCAACACGTCGCCGAATGCTATCAAGTGAGCAAGCGCTTAAATGAAAGGAGTGAATTAAAAGCACAGCTACTCTTTTCATTTAACGCCGATCGCTCCAAGTGCTCCCACTGAAGGCCACACGTCCATTTTGACACACAACGCGATTGTGAATGTTGTTTCACTCTCCCAATAACATGTACATCGAGATGAATAAAAGCTAGCTTTGGTGTCATTATAAATCTGAAGGGGAATCAATTTATTTGATTTCTGATATGATTGCTCTGCACTTTCCGAGTGCGTCTATTTAAATGGGGCCAAAAGTGACACCAAACAAAAAATACATTTGAAAAACGCAGTGCGAACTTCTGTCATGATTTGCCTTTGATCGTCTCATTTGCAATTAAAGAGCAAACTGTAAACTATGAAAGCCACAGGGAAGAGAAGGGGGAATAATTGTCACAAAACGACCTGGTGATGCTGTTGGGCGGGGAGGAGGGGAGGGTGGGGGGGAGGCACTTCCATGACACTCTCCCTCTGGTGGGAATAAGTGTCAAAACGTAATGCTGCTTTTGAATACAGCAGCGATGACAAAGACAAACAATTAGTTTTTATGAAACACTAAAATAAAAAAACTCTAATGCAGCGTAATGAGCCAACTTGATATTCTGTATGTGTTATTGCTAAAAGCAGGCGCGGCTGTATGTCTCTTGTGAAGTTCCTCATTATCCTGATTGTATAATAGATATAATCAAGCAACAATGTCCAATTAGGAGTGCATAGGCATGCCTCTGTGTAAAAAAAAAAATCGGAGAGGATAAACTAACAATTGACACTGTAAATTTGTTTGTATGAAACACTGGGGTTGCTCCCTCATCAGAGCGATATTGATGAATCCAGCGGCTTAAAGGAAGGAAAAAAAAAAAAGGAGCTTTGACGTATATCTGTGATATGATGGAGGCTGTGAGATGTGAACAAACAGTCCTTTCCAGGTGGTTTGAGTGATTGCCTAATCCCCTGTAGCTAGATGATTGCAGAGCAAGGTCAGTTTGAAGGCTCAGACTGATTGAGTGCTGTCTGTGGTCGGGGGCTCGCTCCAGCCTCTGATGCCATTAGATGGACAGCGGCTGAAGATTCACTCTGGAGTTTTTCAACACTTGAACCGAACCTGTCCAAACTGAATGACACTGGTGTGCCAGTAATCATCGGGGCATGCGGACGGGAACAGCGTACACAACAATCAGCGGGGCTGCGTTATCATTAATAATCAGGAGGGGTGAAGGCTAATGTTCGAATTGTGATAAGGAAACAGATTTAAGATTCACAGCAACATTCTCTGTGTGTTTCAAACCCCGTCTTTCTGTGTTGTTGTTTTCTTGCTTTTTATATACTTTCTATCACCCTGTCTCGAGCGCCGAGTTGAAAAATACATGATAACCGTGTTATCATCCCCAACTGCCTTCTCCCAGTTCTGCCCGATTTTTATTTGCATGCCGTCAAATATCAACTGTTTTCTGCTAAATAAATCCTGTTGTCAGCGTTGTCAAACTGCATCTTGTACTTCATCGACACCCATTTATTTCTCAAGCTGTCATTTTGTTGCTAAACTGGGTTTGTGGCATGAAACTCAGCGTTTCCTGGGGCTGCAATTGGATCACCCCCCACCGCTATGTACATTCAAATGCCGAGGGAAAGTGCTGTTCTGTATATCAAACTCCGCTAGTGTGCAGCAGAAATCCTTTGTGCGGACATCTCTGTGACAGCTCCTTGGCAACTTGTACGCCTGTGTGCCACAAGCTCCCTAAGCTGACTGTTTGGATCAAGTGGGAAGAGGCAGCAATCCCAAAGAGAACAAAATAGCAGATCCCAGCAGCTTTCACAGCCGATGCTATGAGATTTACTAGACTAGAGAGGAGGGTGTGGAAGTGTGTGTGTGTGTGTGTGTGTGTGTGTGTGTGTGTGTGTGTGTGTGTGTGTGTGACGGGGAGGGGCATAGATGTACTTTGAAATCTTTTGAAATGTCAGACAAATAAGAGTCACAAGAGGCATTATGTTTCCATAATGATGATGCGGCGAAGCTTAAGTGTAGCGTCAACATGCAAATGGGTACGATAATAAAACGGTGACATTTTTCCTTTCTCTTGAAAGGCTCAGGAAATGGATGAAAGCCTTTTCCCCCCCTTTACCATGTGCACTTTGAAGTGTCGAGCTCATCAGTTGTCGCAAATTACCAGCACATTTGTACTCAAAGCAAATATCTAAAATTTCAAAATTAAGTTCAAAAGGTAAATAAAAACATTTTGTGAGTATTTTATTTGACTTATCGAAGTCAATTATTTGCTTTAAAGGAACAGGGTGTGAGATTTAGGGGGGTTTAGTGGCATCTAGTGGTGAGTGCTGATTGCAAACAGCTGAAATTTCTCCTGGTTAGATTTCCTTCAGTGTTCAATGTTCAGGAGGTTTTTGGCAGGGGCCGAATTATCCGCAGAGGCGTCTTCCTCTCCAAAACAAACAGACCAGTCAGTCAGTGCAACACAAATCTCTCAAAACCAAGATGGCCGACAGAATGCAAGAAATGTTGTGCCCCTCAAGAATATCTTGCCAATCCTTTTATAACAGGAGACCCTGGCACGTAAATAAAATCTGGTAACGTCAAGTTATATCTAAGGAGTAATACAGTTGGTAAATTTTCCAAATATTTCTACTATACTTTCTTGGTCTTGACAATACTCCACCTGCAGTGTCTTTTTTGTTTGGCTGTAAATAAGTTTTTCTTTATTTTTAAACAGAAAGAAATATTTTGACAATATTTTTGTTATTTTTTTTGCAGAAAATGTTTATTGAAAAGATGACATAGGTTAACGGGAGGAGTTGTTGGGGGCTGAGGAGTGGAAAGGAAGGAGTTGAATTAGGGAGGAGGAAGTAGGTACACAAGGGAGAAGTAGAAAGACAGGGAGGGGGGCTGAGGAGTCAGGAGCATTGGAGGGCACTGAACATTCATTCATTCATTTTTCGTAGCAGGTGTGCTGGAGCCTATCCCAGCTGACATTGGGCGAGAGGCAGGGTACACCCTGGACAGGTCGCCAGACTATCGCAGGGCTGACACATTGAGACAGACAACCATTCACACTCACATTCACACCTACGGACAATTTAGAGTAATCAATTAACATTGGACTGTGGGAGGAAGCTGGAGCACCTGGAGAAAACCCACGCTGACACGGGGAGAACAGGAGTAGAATTTATGAAAAAAATCTGTGAGCACACTAGTTTAACAGCATTAAAAATATTTTTATGTAGTTTCACACGATATATATGCTGTCCACCCATGTGCACAAAAATGCATGTTAAAAAAAGGAAATTCACATTTCTTTGATGCCTAAAGAGGAATGAAAACACTTGACGGAGGTGGCAATAAGTCATGGTCTATCTATTCTGGATCACTGTAGAAACATGGCGGAGCAATATGGTGATCGCTGTAGAGGAGGACCTGCTCCCTGTGTAGACATAAACGGCTCATTCTAAGGTAACTAAAACACGACTCTTATTTTCAGGTGAATATACATATCATACATTCTTATTTAATTTCTGCCTATATATAACCCTAAATCCCACGTTTATGATGCCGTTATTACAATTATTTTCATTTATCATTCTCAGTATTTATAAGATAGGGGATATGCTGCATGTGTACTTTGTGATAACTAATCTCGGACTAAATAAACAAAAACTATAAATCCAAAACTTTTTCCCATTTGACGCCCAAATACAGATGAAATCAAAGATGGTTTTGAGAATACACAGCTTTGTTTACATTCCATTTTTCATCTCTATTTCCCCACCCTCACATAATCCCCTCAACCACACACGGGTCCCGCTCTCCGCTGCCGATTCTCGGGCAACTGAGCTTTAAAGAAACGGGCAGAATTGGTTCCAGTCCGGTGGACACTCCACATCATTTAATGTATTCCAGTCTATTACCACTTTTGTTCTGACACCTCATTTTTTTCCACCAATATATGAGGGGGTCATTCAATAACTGACACCTCTCTTCCATACCGTAGTCACATCTCTGTTGCTGTTTGAGCATGTGTCACAGCTGAGAGGCCTGAATTTCAAGAGATAGATTTGCTGACAGAGACATCTCATCACTCCTTGGGCTGAGGCTCGCGCAGGAAATGCTGCACTGTAAAGGTGCAGTAGCCTTGTCACTTTCATCTGAGGTAATTGATCACAGCAGACAACAGCTGATGTGTGCAAGTCAATTGTAGGGGGCAAAAGGATGCTGCTTATTCAGATAAAAGATCTCTAGCATCCCAAGCAGTCACTCTCACTGATAGCTGGGCATCATTATGGACAGGAAATCAACCTGGCAGGCTCGCTCCTTAGAAATATACTTAACAGTTTGGTCAACGTACAGTGCATGTCTACAGCTTAAACTTATTTCCAACCAGTTAACAATCTCATCCCTCCGCCAGGGCATAAAATCTCTCCCCACACACCCGACAAGCTGCCCATATGATGCGCTGGAAGAGAGGCGTCTAGCTGTCATAGTGCAGGTGCACTGGGAAAAACATTCTGACTTTAAAAAAAACAAGCATACCCTGGGACTTCTCAAATGCCACTTAGCATTCAAGGGCTTCGTGATTCATTAGTAGCCCAGCAGACTGGTTAGATGGAAGCATCTGTTATCTGGTTCCAGTCCTTATGCCATCAATGTCACAAATAATCACATACAACAGGTGGTTTTTACAGCTACAGGTCCTTTAATATCCAGCCTGCAGCATTACCTGCCATTACTCTTTATTCATAATTCATACACAAAGTTGGCACCACTTTTAAGATTATTCAGATTGAGGTGGATTCTTTAGATGTATTATTTTATTCATGATTAGCTGAATTTATTTCACATTTCATTTTAAAGCACTGCCCACAGATTGTAACCAGAGCTGTTATTGGCAGACAACGATCAATGGATCTCCTTTAGATCTACAAACCAGGAGAACATGACAATTGACCTTTAACTAAGCCCCGCCCCTTTGCGATGGTCTGACAAGCTGTCGCAGTAAGCATGGAGCCCACACTGTAACTAACTGCACTCCCTGAAGAAATATCATCATATTTTGGAAAAAAATGAAAGTGATTCCAGAGAGAAGCAGACAGAGGGGTCTACAGTCTGTGTTTGAAGGATATATCCAGGATGTCAAACTGACTCAGCAGCAACAACAGGTTCAAAAGACAAAGATAGTTAGAAGCTAAAGCCGAACTATAGGCTACAGATCACAGTGTGAAAGTGAACCACCACATCACTGCTGATCGACATACAAGACAATGAATATAAAGGGACACTTTGCTGATATTGAACCAGCTGTGTGGCATCGCAGTGTGTGCAGGTGAACCGTGTTTGGCTTTGCCTGTGTGCCACTGACAGCCCTTTCTTGCGTTTTATTTTGTGTTTTACATTGCTTGTTTAGAGCTGTTATTTTTTTTTATTTTTATTTTTTTCTGTGTTGTCTGTAACATACATATGTTGCTGCCTGTCTTGGCAAGGACACTCTGGAAAAGGAGATTTTTTTTGTCTCAAGAGATGTTTTTTTTTTCTCTGTACATATACATATATATATATATATATATATATATATATATGTATAAAAAAAACACCTATACAAGGGTGCCTCCCTCCTTTCCTCCCCCCTTTTGCTGTTAAGCTGTTTATGCATTCATTTTTCAGCCTAAACTTGGATACTATTTGTATGTATAACATGCTGACATATTTCTGTGTCACTTAATATGTGTAGGGGGTCAAGTTATGAGGTTGTAGTTGACAGAGGATTTCGTTTTTACCTCTTTCTGTCACGTATGTTTTCTGTTTTATCGTACTGAACTGAATGTAACATGGCTGCCTTTTGCTGTCGTACTCCACAGGAGAGAAGCTCAAGTTATATGATTGCAATTGATGGGAGA
Source organism: Epinephelus awoara (assembly GCA_035609425.1). Taxonomy (NCBI): domain Eukaryota; kingdom Metazoa; phylum Chordata; class Actinopteri; order Perciformes; family Serranidae; genus Epinephelus; species Epinephelus awoara. Next base: position 24,716,067 of record CM069299.1, on the reverse strand, counting down.
TTTTGTTTTTACCTCTTGCTGTCAGAGTTGTCAAGAAAAATATACATATATATCAGTGTTTCTAAAGTGATGTTATGTGTGAGCTGACTTTTCAAGACCAACAAACAGCAAAACTGGTTGGTTTTTTTAGTGAGTCATCCGTGTGTTTCCAGCAGCTCTTTAGTCACCAAATCTGGGTGTTTTTCAGCAGTCCATTGCTGTGTTCCCAGCAGAGATGGTGCTACAGGAAGTGGTTGTTTTTTAATGAGACATTGCTGCATTTCCTGCAGACACAGTGCCACAAAAAGTGGATGTTTTTTACCAAGACGTCGCCTCTGCCGACAGAGTGCCATATAAAGCGGGTATTTTAATCCAACACATGATCCCTTCCTACCCATAACCAAGTGTTTTTTGTTCCTGAACTTAACCACGTGATACACAGCGTGGCTGAAACATAAAGAAATGCAAAGTTTAAACACACATTATAACGTATAAATGTAACATATCAGTGACTTGCAGTTGCCCATATACACCACCCTGATCAACAAATGTGTATTATTCTGCGGCTGAAAATAGGTCCCAGCAAATACATTATTTGCACATCTGTTTTGGTAAATTACTGAGCCTTTAAAAATTAATAAGACTATATAGTTGTGATCTGGTTTTAAAGATGTGTCTTCAGTAGGAATTATTTGGTTGGGAGGTGAGTGCTACAGACAGGAGGCCATAAAATATTAAGAGACAGAATAACAAATAATGTTTGTTTTGGTCTTTTTATGGGACTTGTTATCAGGACTAAAATATGGAATATTATAAGCCCTATTCTTTACAATCAGTCTCCAAACGAAACTATGAGCTCAGTCATGTTTAGTTAAGTCAGTCAGGGTGTATTTAAGCACACCTGCTATTACAGGGTGGTACATGATCATACACACCCCTATAATTTAGCTATTCAAGCCAAAAATCACAATGGTTTTTTTTTTAAAGAAAATGTAGTCCAGAACACCACAAAATATGGCCTAAAAAACACCCCCTAACACAGTCTAAACAAAAACAAAACATGGAATATAAAATTCAGCAAACAGCATAATTCAATATGCACTCTCTTGCTTGTGTTGATTGATGGCGTAATGTTTAATTCTGCATGGTACAACATTGAGGAAACAAACACATATCTAATTCGAAGTACCCATCCCTAGCTACCAGAGCAGTTTGTTGTTTATTTAATGTTTATTTACACATGCTGGGTTGGCTGATCATACGAGCTCTTTCCCATCAGCACACTGCTCCTCACTCTCCATCACAAACACTCAAGTTTATGATTCAGTAGGACCAGGGCCATCTACGGACGAGTGGACGGTTTTGCCACACAGTTTATTTTATTTATTTATTTGCACAGTAATAAAAAATACAAAATACATGCAATAGAAAAGACAGAAACTTCACTGCAGGAGAGGAAGGGAGCCCGAAAGGCTTGTTTAGAGTTCTCCCCTGTTTAAACAAATAAAAAACTGACATTACTGCTCATTAAAAATGAAACAAAACATGTAAACAACAATAAAACAAAGAACACAAAAAATCTGCATACACAACATACAAGAGAAGACAAACAGTGGTAAAAGAAATGAAAGAAAGTAAAAATACAACAGTGATAAATGAAGATGCCATAATGACGTTTTTTAAACGGTCTGTTGAATGGTTATTGGCTCTGATGTCATCCCGTGACAGATACTGTCCACTTTCTCTCCTCTCCAAAGTAGCCGTAAACGGGCTGAATTGGAGGTTTCTGACCCATCTCGACACGTCCCTCCTGCCGAGAAAAGACATCATAATTACCAGAGGCTGTGAACTTGACACTCGCCCCCTTTTGAATGGGGGAAATGATGGAAGTGAGGATGGATGTGGATGTCTCCTGTGGACATAATCACACCATCTTCAGAACCTACAAATTATTGTGAGAACACACAACGGGGAGCATCTGCTAAGGCACAGACAGCTCTGCTGAAGTCGCGAGCAGGAATCCATTTTGACATTAGGTGGACGATCCATATTACTGAGGATTTTTAGCTGTTTACTCTGATGAACGAGATAAAGGAGGATGCTTCTAGCTAATTTGTGACATCGGTAAAATTTAATAAGACCGTTTAGTCTGGGCAGAGTAAAATCAGCAAATTCTCTCTAAACACATTATACATGTTGGAAAATACTTGCGGCACGTAGCACTGCCCCCTAGTAGTCCACCAAATGTTAGTCGACCAGAAAGGCCATTAGTTGACAAGATTTCGTTGGTTGCTTAGTCACAGAAAAACTAAACTAATTTCAAAGGACAGACACAGGAAGTGGCCACGCTCCGCTGTCAGACAGGAGTAACGTTACAAACCAATCACAGCAGACAGATGTCTTTCCCTTCTTCTGTAAATATTCAGTCTGATAAATACGGAAAAGTAACCCGACATGGGTGTTGGGTTGGGTTTGATTGGAGGTGAGTGAGTTGACAGCCATATACTCTTTACAGTATTTCAGTTCTGCACTAAAATATGTTATTAAAGTAACCTTGAGATTGAATGAATAAATGAAGAAACATAATTATTTGTTCACTTCCTATGAATTAACACCTTGCAGTAATTTCCACAATCAATGCATTCTTTCAGCCCAGGACAAACATGTGACTACCTCTGCTTTCAAAATAAGAAAACAAGGTCTTAGCAGTAGGTATAAGTACGAGCAGATAAAAAATATCTGTGGAAATTTGATTAATTGGATTATATTATTTGCAGGAAGTATAAAAATGTATGAGGACCCCCCAGATGGGTGTGGATGAGGGGCCTCCTGTCTGTATTTCTGACTATATGAAAACTAACATCAGAGCACGTAGTGTCAGAGTAGTTTCGTTTGCCCCATGTGTGAGCGGCAAGTTCACTACGCACAGAAAGCTCTCTTAAGCCCAGTTCAGACCAAAGATTCGTGACGAGGCGAAGCGGTTTCAGAAGGTTGCGGAAAGAAGTTGCAGGGGTGTGAACTGGCCATCTGAGCTTGACTCAAGCCGGCCGATGGTTTCACCTGCGACTCAACTGGTCAAATCGCCAGCAGCTGGTTAAAGAACGTAAATCACTTCATCTGTTTCTACAGCCAAGCAACTTGTAGTGAAGTCTGTGGGTCAAGTCAAAATGACCACAGACGGCGTGTTCGCCTGCTGCGGCAGGTGCTACGTCCCCACCGAGCCCACTGTTTCTGTCCCTGCAGTGTGCCGATGTCGGATGGTGGGTCGCTGCTGCTGCTCGATGTATGTTCCCAGTCTCATTTACTAACTAATTGGCGCCGCTTACTTGTATCATTGTGGTGTATTGATTATGAATACAGTCCATCTGATGCTTGTTTTGTTTCTGTTTTTGGCCGTTTCATCACTACTACAAATGCAGCTGTAGCCAGTATCTCACCATCACTGTCCTCAGTCATATTTAAAGAAGCTACAAATTATATTCAGCCACAAAATAAGATTGAAAAACTGGAAATCAGAGCAGAAGTACAGAGAGTTGTTGCATAGAGATGATACACCATCTCATCTAGTTGCATTGGTGTGAACCGGTAGGTTTTTAGAAAGCTGCAGAACGGTTCGTTGCAAGTAGTTGCATGTTTCAACTCATCTCGTCTTGAAATTTTGGTCTGAACTGGGCCTTAGCTCTTTCTGTCTAATAACTACACAAACAAATAACTCTGTTAAATGCCACAATCATATAAACACAAGCTAAATAGCCGGGTGTGTGCTTTGTGCTAACACTAGCTACTGTTCACCGCTAAGAGTCTGTCACTGTGGGGCTGCACTCGTTCTCTGGCTTGGGGCATGTGTGCTGTGCTGTCTCGGAGCTGAGAATATTGCTTTTTTTCCTCCACAATTCTGAAACCTTATTTTACTTGGCAATTTTTCAATCATTCAAATTTGCCTGGATGGTTGATAACACATTTTTTCGTGGTGTGACAAAGTCAGAATACATATTTATATTTTCTTTACCCAGACATTTTTTATTTGTCCTAATTTGTAATTTAGGAATATGCTGTTGTTATATTAATGAGATGACCAATGTCTATGGTTTTGTCAAGTGTTTTTTCCCCACTTTCTCAGACAATGATTAACTTCAATCTGCTCTCATCCTGATCACAGGCCAGATTAGAGTCTTTCTAATCGCTAACTGCCATTTTAGTCGAGAGGAAAATTACTCCAGTTTAGTCCATAGCACTGCTTCACAGACATCCCTTCATCAATCGTAATTCATAATATCAGAATTAAACATCTGGTTGGTCCTCCCATCCAAGCTGTTTTCAGTGTTTCTGATGTTGCGCTTCACGCATCTCGTATCTAATGTTCACTATACAGCCGAGACACACCTTACCAGCTGTGTGGGTGCTTTCTCTGTGAATACATACTTTTTTTGCTGTGATCCATATGTGTTGACATAAGATTAGATCATGTTAACACATTTTCTTCCAATTACTCTTGTAATTCAAAGTAACGTCAATTAAAACAGCATACACGGCAGATGTTAGATTTCTTGAGTCGCCTCTGGAATAATACTCCTTTTTCTCACATATGGATAAAAATAAAGTTGAAGAATGTTATGCTTTTTCTTGCTGGGGAATTAAAACAATGCACATAAATACGTGCACATTTGAGCCTCATTTTCTATAAGGCACATCCAAGGGTCTACGGCAAAATCTGATTGCTCACTTTAAAATTGCCGTGGACACAATAGCAATTTCAGGGTTGTTCAAGTTGAGACGGTGCAAGAGATCTCTCAGGCTTGTCGACCTTTATCTCAGCAAACATCAGAATCCCTATACAAAAAAGCAGAAAATGAGCTATTGATTTTCCGTTTTTCTTTTTCCCCCTCACTTTCTTATTCCCCTCTGGTATTGTCATTCTATAGTCTAAATGAAGGTCAGCATTGGTTTCCTTGTCACTGCCACAGAGATGCACAATAGAAATATAGCAATCCGTGTTTTGGAAAGAAAAAGGTCTTGTAAGACGGGAAGAGGATGCTTTTGTCTTCAGAGATTAATTTGCACAATGCAACCCTTTCTTTAAAACGACAGTTTTCAGTATGTGCTAGATGTTTGCACACAGTGTACGAGTATATGAACGCCCGCACACACATACACTGAATAAGAAAATAACTTGCTGCATATAAAGGAAACACACCACTCCGTAACAGAATCTAAATTTAATTGGTGACATTTAAAGCAGTATTTTAATGTGGGCAACAATATTAGGAGGCTTTCACCTCAGGGCACAGATCTTAGTATGCTTGACTTCAAAGTCCAGTTGATTTAATTAGTGTGAACAATGTGTGCTATACCTGGGCACTGTATGTCAATGATTGCCCAGAGCGAAGTGAAAAGGTGGTCTCGAGTTTGGTTTACGTGTACTTGGGTATGGTTTGCATCAAGTGTGAAAACTAAAGCCCAGTTTCCACCAAACATCTTCCCTATGGTACCTTTGGAACCTTTAAGTAACCATTTAGACGTGGTACCTAGACCCTAGCGTTCCCACCACAAACAGTACTCTTAAATGTGGGCAGGGTTGTTGTCACTCACTGCTCCGTCCAGCACTCACTGTATTTCCTCATTACCAGTGACACAGTGGGAAGTCTGCACCTCGTTTATCGTCCACAGAACAAGGTTGCATGCTGCAATTTTCAGAACAAAATAAAACAGGCAGCAGTGAGAGTCTCTCTCCATGGAATTTTTAAAAAATAGTGGGTTTGTGCATTAAGTCCTTGTCAGGCAAGATTGGGGGTTCTGTGTTGCGGGAGCCCACAGGAACGATGCTCCACAACTCTTTTTTTTCTCTTAGTGAGGATTGGGATATACATGTCGTCCCAGTCGAAACTAATATATATATATAAACGCTTTAAACGCTAAAAGTGTATGTCATATAAAAAAAAATGGAATGGTCAAAGTTGTGACAGTGAAATTTAAGGTGTATTGATGGATTCATGTCATCAACTCATGTATTGAGTAATGTCACAAGTTAACGTTCCACATTAAAAGTTGTCGACAGTCGGCCCAGTGGATTAAATTATTTTTTTCTCTGACTCTCTGACTTTATAGTTACATTCTACTAATAAAACTATCCACGGTATGAACATAGGTTACATGAGCCTAAAAACGAGCCACAACTCAGCCCTGAGCAGACCAATCAACAGACTGCAGTGTTCACAGCTCCACCTTTTAGTACCAAAAATGGGGACGGTACGGAACGGTTCCATTGGTACCATCCACAACTTTTCAAGGTGGAAATGGGAAAAAAAGCGCACCGAACTGAATTGTACTGTACCATACTGGTGGTGGAAATAAGGCTTAACTGTTCCAAAACATGGAAGCAGATTGCTATTTAATCAAGTAGCAACCTACGGGTCTCGAAGAGAAAGCCAGCATTGACATGCCAAAAAGTTCCTTGTTCCTTGAATGGCCACTTGAGGCTGGCTCAAGATGCCAGTCAATCCCCACAGACCCCCATGTTAAAATGCCTTGCTTTACAGCAGAAATAAACATGTTTACAGCCTGGTACAAAAAACATTCTGTCTCACGAGCTACTGTCCTCCTTCATGACAACTGTACAGGGGGTGAATTTTTTAAAAATAAATAACTCACCAATTTAAATTTCATTAAGGCTTGAAGTTATGCATATTTAAGGTCAGGGCTGCTTTGAGTGACAGGCTGTCTGCGAGGCACAGTGCTGCAGTATATGAGTCAGTTCCACCCTCTGGTCCAAATGTGGTGACTTTTGACTCCAAAAAAAAACCAACAAAAAAACCAACCCAAGATGGTGAAAGTCTAAATGCCAAACTTGAGGCGTCAGAACAGGAGTCAACAAACCAATAGGTGACGTCATGGTAGCCATGTCCATTATTTCATACAGTCTTTGTATTTCACATAAGTACCAGTCTGCGAGGAGAGTTGCAAAGGCTATTTTCAACACCGCCTATCTCCTCCAGACTCTACATATGTGCACAGAATGTGCCAATCTCATGCTCTGAGCTGTAAAGCCATGGGTGATGAAGTAGAAAGGTGGGTGGAAGGGTTGTTCTTGACATTGTCTATAAACTGTAAACAACAGTAGTCACAAGGGGAAGGTTGACACTATTGTATAGCCTTGGGATCTTGAGACTGGCGCACTTTTCTATACTGTGCTAAGAACATGAACAAATGGTGTGTACCTGATGCCTCTGATGACGCAAGTGTTCTTGGGTACAGAACATTACCAATGTGAAAAATGAGAGGTGGGGGAGAGGGGAGGGGGTGCACTCGTAGTCTAGTATGGTACGAATCAATCGTACCTAATATAAAAACTGCTGTTAACTATTGTGTGAAATCAAAGATATGATGGCCTTGACCTCTGCCTCTAGCAATGAATGGGAGATTGATTTTAACATATGCCATTTTTGTGTGAAGTTCTTAGTCTCAAAAAGCTTAATACTATCAGTTTCAAAACATCAAAAAATGATCTGAAACATTACAAATAAGGAGATAAACACTTCTGTCCTCTCTCGAGCTCTGTGAGGAATCTAAATGTTCTCTGATATAGACTGAACTGTCCCAGCAAATAAGTATCACAGCAGGAATTCAATGCCTTTCCCCTTAGGATGAGCCTAAATAATCTTTCATAAGCTATCGTAGCTACTCCCCAGTAAAACGTACTTTAAGATCAAATGTTTGTTACCTGTCTTTGTGTTTTGTCCCGATGTGTCTGTAATCCTCTAAGCTCTCCTGCTATCTAAATCAAGCTGAGAGAAAAGAACAAAATTTGATGTTTTCTTTTACGCCTTCACACCCACAGTGCGACCCAATCAACAACATTGTGTTTCATTTGACCCGAGATTGTTTTCTTGTCGTCTAATAGGTGGTGGCAAAGATTCCTGTCATGATGTTGGGTACACCAGCGGGATCAAACACTTTCTTAAATCTGCAGTGACATCAGTGTGTTTGACTTGGCGTGCAGCTCTCATCTCAATTCATCACCTCCCCAAGGTGAGCACGCTATCTTGCCAAATCCAACTCAGTGTACAGTGCAGAAGCCTTTTTTGCATATTCTTCACACTTGTTTATGGTTTACTGAGCAGGTCACTTCCCCTGCTTGCTTGAACAGCTGCTTCAGTGATGACCCCCCCTCTTCCTAACAGGGGTTGGAAGACTACTCGTGTGCTGCTCCCTGTCAAGTTCTCCTTTGCTTGTGAGGCCTGCTGGTGACCTCATGCACAGCCTTTACTGGGGCCATATGAATAATTTATCCTTTGAATTTAGCCCAACCCTGACATTTCGATGTTTGATGCCCACAGGCTTTGGCTTTAACAATATAGATAGTGCTCCTTTCCTCTGTGCACCATCAGATAAAGTCTGAAAGCACAGCTAGTGCACTCGCTATCAAAACCATGGATTTCAGGGATGCTGTATGTTTCACACACTGAATTCCTCTATTCTATTTACTCTTACTGCAGTATCTATACCCAGACAATTGGATTTAATATAGGTTGCAGACGTTTGAGTTGAAAACATTGTGTTCTGTCAATAGGAAGGTAAGATAAGATGGAAATTTAATCATCCCCATGGGAACACACTTATAGGAGAACATCAACAGGATACATTCTGGCAAGAATATTAATAAAAACAGAGCAAAAGAAAGCTGTGTAAAGACAAATGATACAAATTAAACAGTTTTAGCTTTGAGGCAGGATAAACTAAACAACACTGTCTCCTAGAAAGTATATTTATAAACAACTAATATGAAGAATCAAGTACCCTTTCGATGGGAATGTTATGTCGAGCGAGTTAAGTTTTCTATCAGTATTACAAGGAAATGTTGCTACCAGCGGCGCTAACTGGTAGATTAGACTCTTGACGTATCCGGTTGGCAAAACAGCAAAAACGTCCTTCTTGCAAAGAAAAGATTCGAGCGCCGTCTTCTGTTACTCATTTAGAGAAAAAGCCAAGTCTAACTCGTTCATTGTAGCGGCCAAAGCCGTTTCAAACAACTGGTGTTCATCCGTAGCCATCTTGCAATGTTTACTGACTGATTCTGGACTTTGTCGTCACAGCGCTGTCGTCATCTGTTTAGCTCGCCTCTGGCCCTGCCTATATCAGATACACAGATGTGATTGGTGCAGCTCGGCTCCAAGGGCATGGGTAATGAGCATCATTACTGATTGCCAGAGTGACTCGCTAAGCAAATTCAAATTGTGCTTTCGCGAGAACTCTAGATTTCCAGGCTAGTCTTCTCTGGTAGTCATGGTTTTAGTTAAATCAAATGAACCAAGCTAATGATGTGTAGCATCTCCATACTGACATAAGTTTGAACATTTACATTTATATGTGTGATCTAAACAGCTAACTAATGTGAGCTCAAGTGGGTAGTCAACAATCAGTTTTATACATCCGAAAACTTCTAAAAAAAAAAATGAACAGCTTGGCTACCACACCAGGCCTGTAATTGTGACAGGCCTTTATTTGAATGTGTGACACCAGGCTAGTAAAAGGGACCATAGTTTAACTGGGACAGGGAGCGTATCTATGTTTCCCAGGTTCTATGTTCCCTGCTCAACCAAGCGGGAAACATAGAACCCTTTTTGTGTAAGCGAGGAACATAGAACATTTTTTGCAGGGTTAAGTGGGGAACATAGAACCCGGGAAACAAAGGGATGACCCCCTGGGGACAAGGCTTTTAACTGAGGTTTTACGGTAAAAGTGTAGGAAACACCGCATTTAACCAAAATCACCATCTTTTAACTAAAGTTCTTTTGTAGCCTAAAACTAACCATGAGTCTGGACACAAACCTGGCGGTTTGGCGCCGCCATCCTGCATTTCTAATGTTCGCCATCCACCCCAACTCATGTCATGTTTTATTGATTGAAAGAAACGTGTCTGAACATAATCTAGGTGGCAATTTTGTTGTCTCTACGATAAAACTATGAAAATAGCAATATACAAACTAATTTCTAGGAGACAGGGTTGACTGAAACATATGGATTGCATGAATCAGTGTGCTATGGAATATAAAATATAACAATAAGAGTGAAGTAGCAGCAGTAATTGCACTAGAACTACAAGAGGGAGGAAGGTTTTAAATTCACAGCCTTTTTCCTTATGTTTTTTAAGATTTGACCCCAAACTCCTAAATGCACAGACACTAACCACAATACCCTGGGCTCTGCTGCTGGAATAAACATGAAGGCCAGTGTATTGCACACACCTTCTTTAAAGGAGCAGTCTGGGCTGCCTTCTCTCGCATTGTCTCTCTTTTGTCAGATTGGCTCGATTTGTTGATGTACACGCACGGATACTTGTAGGTCTGCACTATCTCCACCTCTTCACCCCGAGTGATGACAGGTGTCAGTAGCTTCTCGCTCTGTCGGAAATCCACCACCAGCCCCTTGATCTCGCTGACATTTAGCTGCAGATGGTTCTCCTTACTCCACCAGACACCCACTATAACGAAATCATCAAAGAACTGCTGGAGGGCGCATGATCCACAACTGAACCTGAAGTCAAGAGTGCAGCGTGTGAATCATGGGGGAAAGTGACCCTTGTGTATTTAAGTGGGTCGTATTTGTTTCTTTTATGACGCATGTGGCTAAATGCATTTAAACACAGCCAATTACAGAGGCAATGATATTTTGAGCACACTTTAGGTCATTATACTGCACTGCACATGCAAACAGTGAATATGCCTCTTGACTGCAGGCCTGAATTCACCATTATTCTTTTTTATTTTCAAGGCCTGTGCTGTAGTTTTTCTTAATCTTTTAAAATAATATCAGTATTGAAATCATGGATCATCACTAATCAAAGAACATCTGCGATTGTGTGCTTTCTGGCTTCTTCAACTGTTTAATTTTTAATAGTTTCCAAAAGACATTCACTTCTTCCTCTCACCATCTGTACATTTGTTCAGCGTTTCACTTTAGATGTGCATGGAAACATGCTACTCAGACACTTCTGAATTCAAACAAAACCAGGGTGAAAGAAAAATTCTCAACCTTCACAGTAAATTCTTTTCAGTATTCAGTACAGCCTGCTAAAACCTTGGATGGGATTTATCAATGAACAATTCACATTACATACCCACCTATTCAGCCCCTCATACAAAGATAAATTTGATTGACTGAATGCCGTCTCTCAAACTAGCAACCGCTCGGCTGATACAATAAAGAAATTTTGTTTGCTCACAAAGCATCTCACTCTCATCAACATCAGGTAGCTCATGACAGGCTCACGTAGATTCTTTTCTTCGTTGTTCCTCTTATCTAATAAAACTCCCCCTCAGTTTACTTTCTGAAAAGACTTTGAGGGACGTTTTCTAAAATGTTGTACTCTGGCATTTTCTCAGATCTGACTTTTTTTCTCCCCAAGGACATCTCCTCCCGCTGCCAAGACCTGTCAGGCAGGAGCATCTCAGAGTAAAGGGGTGAGAGGACACCAATTAGAAAGCCATCCGCGGCCAAGAGAGCCAGCGGCACAGCTTGCCACAGGAAGTGGGATGTCTGACTTCCTGCATGGGGTCACAGCTGTTTGCGGGGAGGTTACCGCTACCAGCCAATACGCAGTACCGTTTAGCGTCTGACGAGGCAGGCCTCATTTGAATAGCAAAGAACCATCTCAATGTCACCAATAAATTTACATGATTTCTTCCCTGCTACAGCTGGGATCAGAGTGGGGACTTTGCTGGAATTAGGGGAGCGTGACAATGTCAAAAGAGCAGGACCAGCTCGTTTCAAGTTGGCTAGTTTTGAAGTAAAGATTATTACTTCGTTTAGGTACAGTTAGGTAGAATTTGTACATATTAAAAACCCTCTAATCACCAATGTGCAGACATAAAAATACCATATACCTGCATACACCGTATCTCTCAACTGAGAAATATACTGCGTATTTTCCTCTGAAAAATTGCTTAAATAATTGCTCTTGGATTTATTTTAAAGTATGACTGTACAGAGAGACAAGAAACACAGAGAGAGGGAGGAGAGCCAGTAGCATTGCAGTTACATGGTACGCATCCTTTTGGTACGTTTGCAAATCATATGCGTCATAGGTTTATTTTTCTTGTAGTGTCTGGATAAAGGAAGTCATGGGGCCATGTTACTGTAAAATATGTGTAGCTGTATTTGAAATTAAAAGAGCAGACTGTTTAGTGACATCTTGTAGTGAGGACTGCAGATTACAACCAGCTGAAACGTCTCCCATGTGCCAAGCATGAACTCCAAGTTGGGATTCCTTCATTGTTTTTAACGGGAGCTGAGTAACCATCAGTTGGGGTGGATGATATGGCCCTAAAATAATATCACAGTATTTCAGGGTGTTTTTGCGATAACAATATTCTTTTATTCTTTTACGATATTATTATCAAGCTGCGAGCGTCACGTAGGTTTACATTACCAAAGGTTTATGACAAATCACCTGATGACGCCGACTCCCACGTGAACACGGCGAGAGAGAAGAGATGGTGTGCTGCTTCTGGAGGAGGAGCTGAATGAATTCCCTCCGAGCGGTAACTCGAATTTGAGAAGTCAGGGGCTGTTAACAAAACATTCAGGACACTACAAATTATTCAACATTATTGAAGCTTCTCTTTTTGGAACCACCACGGTTCCAAATAGCTTGTTGTTGCCGTTGGTAACAGTATGACGTCAATATGTTGACAAGTAGAAATATTGCGACTATCAGGATATGAATTTTTCATATTATTTTAAAAATGATACTGGTATTATCGGGAATGAGATGATATGGCACACCCATAATCCACAGAGGTCTCCTCCTCCTCAAAGCAAACAGACCCTGGTAATTCAAACCGGTAAAAATACAGAAAAAAGCACATCAAAATTTGTTTTTAGCGATGCTACGCAAAATGCAAAAAAACTCGAATGGCCTATCTTGGCCAGTATTTGGTTGTCTGTTTTGGGCTACTGTAGAAACACGGTGGTGCAATCAAGCTATCTCCATAAACAAGGATTCCTGTGTAGATATAAGCGACTCGTTCTAACAAAAACAGAACATTTCTTACTTTCAGGCAATTATACATAAAAGAAAACACACTTTTCTAATATTCCATATCCCCCCAAATTCTACACACTGATCCTTAAAGCTTAAACGTTTTAAAAAATGTAAATCAACATTTCACCACATAAAATAAAGCAATGGCTGTTCTCTAAAATGTTATTTTTGCAAGTACTTCTTGAGAGTGAAACTAAGTGATTCTTTTCTTCAGAGTAGCTGTTAAGTCTCTGAAATAATAAATGTTTGATTTTGGGAAGAACCTCTTCAAACATTAGACAAGTCATCAGAATCTCAAAGCAGCTTCTCCAGTGCATCAGAGACTCAAGTGTCTTTACCTGAGGTGGCGAACAACTGGAAGCGTGGCAGGGATGGGAGCGTGTGATTGGCTCCTGCTATGAGCAGCTGTCTAGAATGCCCATATTTGGGCTCAACCCAATTACATCCTCTGATCCCTAGTCACTGGGCTGATGCAGTCAGAACCATTAATCTCCCTGGCTGAGTACCATGCCATGTGTTAACAGCCAAGACCCCCCACCCCCAACGCTTCACCACCAAGCCCCACCACAAGGTTGAAAGTCATGCCAATCATATTGACTCCTTTGACTCTGACGTCCCCTTGGGCTCATCGTGATTATGGGCAAACCTCTGATGACTGTGGAAAACACATAATGTACAGTAAACAAGAACTGCTCCGTTCAACACTGACAGCCTGGATTTCCTGGACCGAGGTTCAAACGGGACTTACAGTGTGTGTGTTCAGATCTGTGGTGCAGGTGTGCAGTGCTGAAGAGGGGATGGGAGGAGGAGGAGGAGGAGGAGGAGGAGGAGGAGGAGGAGGAAGGGGAGGTCAAAAACATTTTCGGATCTGGGATGTTAACTACAAAATATCCTGGAGCTGTGTCAGGGACCAATTCCAACAAATCATTTTCAAAAGGGACAGTGGTAAACAGAGGGGTTTTTTTTTTTGCAACTAGCTATTTCAGAGAAACGAAAGGCACCTTGAGCTCACGGTCTACAAACGGCTCTGTGGACAAAGAGAAAAAGAAAGAACAAAAGAAACAAAGCAATTTTTCTCTTTGCTTTGGCTTGTGCGAATTTTCTAACTATTTCAATAATGGAGACCTTTGATTCAAACCTTTGGTCCCCTGTCTCCACAATAACCAATAAAAAAGCAACCCATCAGATTGTTTTGACCTCTGATTGGCTTGTGTAACCGTGATTAATGCTCATAACTCGGGGAATAGAAAGCCAGGCTAATGTAAAATTAGGGAGAAGTGGCTTAATCAGGGTCTGAATTACATGGACCCTCAGTTCCAGTTTAGTGAGCCCTTTTTGTTCACAGAGATTAAGGGAGGAGTCAGGCAGCCCTCCATTGTTCCGCTGAGAAAAGAAACTCATTTGCTTTGAACGATAAATGTCTTTCGAGCATAAATCATGTCCCCTAATCCCTTAACCAATGCCACGTAATGCAAATTGTCTCTCATTTACAGATCACACAAAAGAGACAATGAGGGAAGTTTGCACACAGAGCTCGTAGCATTGTCCTTCCTGCTGAGGACAGATGGACTTTCACCTCAGATTGCGAGATAAAAGTTGTCTGCAGGCTTACATAATGTGTGCTCATCATTCTGCATCTCTCTTTGTACTGAACAAACACTCCACACTTCATCTCAGTTCAATTGCAGCTGAGACACCAAGGTTGAAATGTATGAAATATGAAAAGAACGCTCATACAAAACTGTAGGTGCGACTCTTTTTTAATAGGCCAGCCAACGACAACTTTTAACTTGGGTCTTACTTGGGTGTATTGCACACCTTTCTACTTCAGTCTCCAAGCACCATATGAGTCATTTACCCGAGGGAGGAAGGTTGACATTTAGCTTTGTGTGTGCATGTACTCCATTTCTATTCCCATGACAATGGTGACTTTACAAAACATGCAAGCATCTGAATTTCTAAAACGAAAAAGGGATATTAAAAAGGAATAAAGACGGTCCCCCATGAGCTGCTTCCTCATTAGGAAAAAAGCTCCTAGATTTACAAAGTTTTTCGAGCATGCATGCATGATCTTGAATTCCTGGTTTCCTTAATTTGAAAACAAAGACTAAAGACAAAAGTGAAGTGCAACACATCCATAAAACCTTTGGAACGGAATAGAAAGTCAGAATATGTCCTTTAAGATAATATATGATATCAGTGTTCAGGATGTATTTGCTCTATAGCAACTTGCTGTCTGTAGCTTGGTGTGACCTTACCTTTCATACTAAAATAAACACCACAGGGCACGCTGAGCGGGTTTTATCGACAGCTCTTCGCTGTGTGATGTCCTCTCTGCTATAGAGGCTCTGAGAATAAAACGCAAACAAATAAAGCTTGGGTGATGTGCGTTTTGTGTGCCAGCAAAACCGCATTGTATGTCTGTGGCCGTGTATGTGTGTCTGTCTGCCATCCAAGTACATAAAAGGGGCATATTCATGTGTGCGTGTGTGTGTGTGTCTGTGTAGCCGACAAGCAGGGGGCACGACCATGCAATATATTAAGATCAGTGTGTGTAAGTCTGTGTTTTGTTTGCCTCTGCTTCTGTGTGTGCTTTAGTTGGTCCTCAAGGATCACATTGTGGGCCCTGTGTGTGGCGGCAACATCTGCTTTGAGCGGGTGATCCATCTCCTCTTAGCTGCCATATAACAAGTCATGAGGGATTTTATTCAATGAATGCCCAACACAGAGGGCTCCATCATAAAATTTACCGTCTCGCAAGGGCATTGTAGAGGTTGTGCTTTTTTTTTTGTCCTACAACTAAGTGTTAATACAACTGGTTTCTCTCCAGTAATGACTTTAAATGAAGTATATTTTCTGTCTTGATCAGAAAGAACGCTTTTCTTGTTGTAAAATTACTTTTACATTAAACACTAGATTCATTTCCAGTTGCTGTTAAGAGAGTCCCAACGCTGTTTGGTAATAACAAAATATTCCCTGCTGCTTATTATCATTAGTGTCATCTACGGCTGGTGTGCATTTCAGCATGTTTGCACAGAACACAGCAACAGTGTCAGCAGTGCACTTTCAACACTGGCAGCATAGCAGGAGTTAAAAGTAAGCTTTCATCCCTTCTTTGGATAGAAGACTGTTTTTAAATGCCCCTGGCTTTCTTCCAAGCTCCTAGCCTCAAGCCTACGGGTCTAACAAGCATGATGCTTTGAGGATTGACTTGTGATTCAACCCAAATTTACAAGCTGATTACTATGCAGACTCTGAGTCAAGTCGAGTACAAAAATGTGCTCCTTATTTTTACCAACAATCTTTTCGATGTCCAGAGAATTAAATAGTGCGCATGTGTATTTGTATGTTTGTGTGTCTGTGTGAGCATGACTTTAATGGGCACCAGCTGAAACTTTGATGTAATTGATAAAATAAGCTGTTCCCCTAATCCTAATGGCACAATTCCTTATGATCCTTTATGCACAGACTTGCAGAGGATCAAAGAAACAGAATTTTGCCCCAGGCGATAAAAGATGTATTAAAAATGAGTTTGAAGGATATATTAACAGGATAAAAATCCTGCAATTTATTCAATTGATAAGTTCGGCATTGCCTGTAGTTCAGAGACTATTTTCATCATTCACAAATAAAACTGCTCCGATAACTACTAAGCCAACTGTTCTTTGTTATGACTAGAAACATACATTTTTCTCTGTCTCTAATGAGCTGTTTTTCAAAGTACAAGTCACTGTGGGCATGGGCTTGTCATTTTTCGTATGTTCTCAACTGGATGATTCATATATACTTTATATGAGCATAATTTGGCGACAATCTCTGCATGGGGCGATTTTTTAATCTGAGGGCTTTCATCACCCATGCGCACAAAGATTGATGTCAGACCAGCTGAGATCAGTGGTGAATTTCTCACTTGTGTCACAAGTCTTCTCTCCAATTAGCACACACTCACACAAGCACAGAGGTATTAGCAGCCAGCAATCCAAATCTACCTTCCAGAGTAAGTGCACATGTAAGGATGGAGCAGAATTAAACAAGAGAACACACAAAAGAAAACACTGCAATTGTGCCTTCAAAGAAAAGTCTGACCACACACTTACAATTAACTAGAATGAGGAGAGGTTTTCCAACCCATGATTACAAAACGTGTACTGTATCCACAAAAAATGGCTTCTATTAGAACTACATTGGCTGTAAGGGTTAAAAAAAAAATCACAAAGTCTCACAAAAGGCCCGAGTTGTCGTTTTGTCTTGGGTAGAGTGATTCCAGCAGCTGAGGAATAGAGTGAGACAAGTCCTGGTGAAATAGGGTGCTGCTCCCTCACAGGTGATCTATAGTTTGTCAGCACCAATCAGCCTGGAATGGGAGAACAGTCCATTCATCTGCTCATGGCTTATTGAAGAGGGTGGGCTGCTTTTGAATGCCTCAAGCCCACAGCTCCTTCTAGAGGCACTATTGGATTGAGCCTATTTATCTTCCTCTTTATCAGTTGAGAATGCACTTTTTGATTTATACGTCCATATGATTCTTCTCACTGTGAAGAATTCCCCTACACGCGGCACCGGGGCAGGAGCTCCTGAGCATGAGAAATAGTTGCAATGAATACGTCTCACTGACATCGAGTAAATATCAACAGGGGGTCTCTGCAAAACAGATGTAAATGGCATTACCTCAGTAGTTCCTCCAGACTTTAGTGCAAGTGATTAAGATGTGGATGATTTTATATGTAGAAAAAATATGGTCTTTTAGATGTTCTCAAATGGAAACATATGCATATTACCTAGATTTGCATTTAGACAAGGTATCTCAAGGTCGACAGAGGATTCCAGTTTGGCATCACAACAGTACACAGTACTACCAGTAAATGTGTTTTAGAACCACATGTTTGCAGGTGTAGTGTGGATGAACTCTAGGATGTTTTAAGTCAGTCCCAGTTATACTCCCCAAAATCTGGCGAATATCCCCTTTTTATTGAATGCACAATAGCATCTTCACTCATCTCACAGCACATTCAGTTAAATAAAGCATAGCCTTTCGTCGCTGACATAATAAAGGAGGTATTAATGCAACCCTAAATTTTGCTGAATCGTAGTTTGTGGTTAATATACTGTTACATAATGTATAGTTTCAGCTAAGTAATTTGGTCTAAGATGTGCTCCGACTGAGCCGATAATTCCCATAAAGCACAACTAGCCATGCTTTATCAGTTGCCATGCCAATTCTTGTGGAAACTAGGGAGCTTGTTAGTAATATTTTTTTGTGCTCCCTTTTATATTATGTATGTGCACTCCTTCAAAGAAAAGCTTTCTTTGGAACATGTGTTTGGAACCACTGTATCAAAGCCACACAACTATATAGTGAAAAATAGTCTTTCCCTATAGTTAGTATGTTTGCATTAGCAGGAAGGGACATTCTTTGCTAGACATGTAACCATTCTAGTGTTGCCTATAGCTGTATGTAAGGCTGTGATGTAAGGCTATGTATAATAGCTATTCCATTTTGGATCCATTTATTACATGGTGAAAATGCCACATTCTTTCAAATTGGAAAGAAGGGGAAGGGAGAAATCTGGAAAAGGTGAAAAAGAAAAGAAAAGAAAAACAAAAAACAAACAGCAGAATTCAGAAATACACCCTCCTCCTGCAGTTCTGCCCTCTCTATCCCCCTCCCACCAGACCACCACAGGCATATGTGAGCGCTTCATTTGTAACCAGGTGTTTCCTCATACATTGATTTTTTAAATCTTCTTTCACTGGAGAGTTCTGTGCGGTGCATCCGCTCAGTCCATCCTTGCACAGCTCTCTCCCTCTGTTTATCACACCACAAATGAGACAAAAATTAGCGAGCTAGCCACCCAACCATCCCTCTGCCTCGCACTCTGCCACTGTGAAATGCTTTGTCAGGAGACGAGTGGGCAGCAGTTATGGAGACAGATCTTTGGTCGGCGGCTGCGGTAGCCTATTATCGGACAATGCAAACCCTGCAACAGTGGTTTGGTGGCCAGTGGCAGGGCCAAAACTACACTCTGTAACAGCAGCAACAGAAAGTTTGCTGATCCGGTGGAGGAGTCAGGGCAGTTAAGGCAGCTGAGGACACTGAGGTAGCTGCCTGGAGGAAGAGAGGCTTTGTCCTTTCAGACTCCGGCATAACGTTAACCTTTGCCTTATGCTTAGAAGTGGGGAATTTGCAGCTTATAGCAACTTAAAGGGATACAGTCTCTGGCTTTTGTTTGATATCTAGTGTCAACAAAAAATGTTGCTACACATTTCAAATCCATCGTTAGCATAGTTTTTAGCATAGGTTTTCAATACTACATGAATATCACTTTCACACTGAATGTCACACTGCTGAACCCCATTCAAACTTTCAAACTTTATATGGATAAAAAGGAAGGAATAGCTGAATATTCGTATTGAAAAGCCAAGTCTGACTTGACTGACATAATTCTAAGTTGCTTATATTCCCAGTGATTGCCAAAATAATCTCCCGTCACAGGTTAGATTTTCCAAAGCCTGAAAATAGAGCCAAGAGGAGGTGTAGAAGTCTATGTTTCTCTCAGACCACTTAAATTACAATATTCTCAAACTCTGATGGGATTTTTGCCCGGTGACGCCAAAATAAAACTACCTACTCCAACTTTGATTGAAATGCATATGAATTCCAACCACAGCTGCACCAGCGTATTTCAGTACAACATTCTGTCATTTGCTTGTCTATGACTTCTCAAGTATAGGTCTCTTATTTTGCAAGTTGTCAGGCATTCATGAGAGGCACCCTTCTTCTTGCCAATGCATGCAATAATATTAATGGTTACAGTAAAGCAAAAGAGTACAGTGAAAGCAGAGAGTTAATGGTAACGGCAGAAAGACAGATATGTAAATGTGCAGCTAGACACAAATACAATGAAATCATTTAAAGAAAATAAACTATGTAAAGCAGTAATGACTATAAGACAGCAGGCTTTAGAGGAAATTGTCATGGGCATTGTGGGACCCAGTGTGAAGTTGGGAAATTAATTAGCCAATGATTAAACCGCTGTCTTGTTAAATATGATATCTGGAGCCAACAGGCAATTGTTAGTTTGTAGGTCTAGACATAACAACATAAATTTTGAATGCACAGTGCAAGGCTGACACTTACGGGGACAATTAGATGCAGCCACTGTGTATAAGGAGACAAAAATACAACAATATAAAATGTACATGCTGAAACAGTTGTTGGAATCATTTTCCAGAGTTGGAAATTTCAAATGATCTAATTGGTCAAATAAACATTGCTCTGCAGATTATTCGTATTAAGTCTGGCTGCTACATTATTGTGTACTAACCCTTGTAGGAAGTGGGGATGTGGTCATCCTTCTGTTATGAGCTTGTTGTCATTTCAGTTTGGTGTCTACTGTACAATATAAAACTCATAATTCTTGGTACTTACTACTAATGATGCTGTAGGCATGACGTGCTGCCAATACAAACCTATGATCATTGTTCTGAATGCCCTCTCACGTATGAACTGCTGTCCTTTATAAAACTGGCATCATCAGAAATTGTAATGTGTTCATTTATGACATCAGGTAAAATGTCATCAGCCCTCATCAGTCATTTAAATCCTTTAAGGCACATTATAGTTACCTTTATGTTTCCAATATGTGTGCCACAGGATGTTTAAAGCAAGAGCAAGACAACCAGTGACTGCAAAAGTTTTATCAGTGTCATTACTGAGCTGCCATGGTGACAGCTTTTAGAAAAGCAGCTGGGTCTTGTTGTGAAGCTCAAGTGGTTTATCAGTTAAATAAATCCCACTCCACCACAGTTTGCTCCCGACCTTAAACCACACCTCACCACACTGCATCTTCCCAATTTAGCCTGTGCCCTCTGTGCTCCTCAGCACCAACTTTCTAAAGTAATTCAAGATTTCATCTTAAAAGAGTGGAATTTACGGCATTGCCATAAAAGCAAGCACTACCAGAGAAGCACAATGCATGTTCAATAAAACAATATGAGATCATAAAGGGTGAGCGATAATGCATCTTGGAGGCAGATTAAATGAAAATCAGGGAACCAATAAGGCTTGTAATAATGTACTCTGACAGGCTGGCTATAAAACGGAGCAGACACTCTTACATCTCAGCATGGAATACCATGTTTTTTTCAAAGAAAGAAACAAATCAGCGATCAAACTGACTTCAGATAACATGACTTACATTTTAAATCAATAATTGTCCAGTAAAAAAAGAGCATATCAACAGCTATGTAGTTTAAGTTATAAGGTGAGCTTCCACTAATAATCAGAATAGCATCCCAATCAGAATAAAAATGCCCCATGTAACCACCTTGATCGGAAGAAACTGGACTGATTCGGCCTGCTTAGAAGGAATTGTCTATCAGGTTGAGAGGGGTGGTGTAAATTTTTAATAATTTGATAGAAAAAATAGCGCCCAATAACCATGTGAACACTTAATCCGATTTTTTCTCTCTGGTTGCAATAAACATATTCTTCCTTTGCATGTTTGCCCCATGTAGTGGTAAAACTGAGTGACGTCGGGAGTGGGCGCATTGCATAGACATGCCGCAACAATTGTTTCTACGTGCCTCCTTCTACTGAAGAAATATTTAGCACTCTGCAAGTGTGATGTTTTTATGGTGGTGCTCTGATTAATAATGTATTCTTTGATTTTGGATCATTAGCCTTTGGTGTTAAGGGGATATCTGTGATTCAGAAAATGTCAGAAAATAACCTTGGTTACACTTAGGTCACTTACTGCTACACTGTATTAACAGGCAGAAGTACTTCTTTTAGTTCTATACTTTATGTTTTGAATGAATTAAATTTTAATTTATATTTCTGGCAGATTAGAGGCTTCACACACTTTGCGCAAGTCCAAAACATTATATTCTGATTAAATGCTTTGGGGCATGTAAACACACATCAGATGACTTTACTCAGCATCCATGTAAACATTTCATTTGGAAACTCTAACCAGGAGATATCTTGTTTATGTAGTCGCAGCTATAGAAAGGTAAAAAAAAAAAAAAAAGTACTGCAACACACTGAGGTCACCCCATATAGGAATATTTTGTTAGCAGATGATTATGTATTACTACAAGAGCTTGGCAGGTCCAGTAATGGCTTTCAGATAAAGTAAGGCCAGTGATGAAGGCCTTGACAGGACATTGTGTTCACAGCATATACAAGATTCTTTGTCAAATGCGATTTCAAAAGTGTTAGTCCATTCTCTAGTATAAACTCGGACATAACTGAAGAAATGGAAAAAGTTGCGTTAAAGTTAAGATTCAATAGATTTGAAGGTTTCATCGTGGCACAAGTTTTTTAATGGCAGCCCTATTCACAAGGTGCAGGACTGAGACGCAAATCCATGCAGTCTTTCTCTGTCTTCATCATTCCATGCCCAGAGGTATCAAAGCCTTTTTCTTTGTTGCCATGGAAACTTTTTTACCCTTTACATTTCCGTTTGTCACTTGTGTTTTTTGTGCTTGTCCATCTCAATGAGGCAGAGTTCTGACGCTATTCACCACAAGACACTTACAACAGGGTTGTAGGAGCTAATGAACTCTGCGACATACGTCAAGTAAGCCATCGTGGGACCTTGGCTTAGGGAAATAAACCTTTATTCAAAGGGAAATTCAATAGCATAGAAGTAAAGCAGTATATATTCAGATGGAGAACAGAACATGATTCTAGTGGAAGACCTCTGGTTAAAGTAAGACCTTTTAAAAAGGTGCTGTAGCTACTGTTTCAACATAAAGCATGTATTCATCAGAGTGATAAGAGGCAGTGGTGCTGCAGACATCTGAAATGCCTGTGTAACAAAAAAGGTTCTGGAGGTTGCTTGTGTCCAGCCAATGCCATATTGTCACAGCATATATACCTTAAAAGTATCAAACTCTTTAAAAAAAAAAACAACATAAAACAATCATAATACATATGATGAATACATTTCACACAACATAACTGGAAAAACAAATAAATTAATTTCCTCATTTAATCCATATGGCTCAGTTGTGTTCTGTGTATAAATCCAGTGGCTTTCTTTGCGTTACAGTTTGTTTACAATCCCCCCTCCCCTAGGGGATGAGGAAATCTCTTCAATACCCTAGAATTTCAGGGTAGAGGCCAATCTGTCATTTGTATTCATGTCATGATGTGCCATCCCATACACAAGATTCTTAGTGCGAATAGCAGGCCTATGTTCTGCAATTCTCAGTTTTAGAACTTGTTTATTTGGGCCGGTGTACATCAGACTGCAGGACATTTCAGTATATAGATAAGGTGAGTGCTACTGCAGTTCATAAACCACTGGATTAAGAATTTCTTCCCCGCATGTGGGAACACAAACTCCTTTGCATCAGTGGAGTTAGAGCAGTGAGCACAGTAACCACATGGGGAGATGGTATCCATCCAGCTTCCCATGCCTGCACGTCGTGACTTCAACAGTATGACACCTGTTGTTTTAACTCACTAGATAAAAACCCACAGATGACGTCAAAAAAAGAGACTGACAATTCTATTGACAGTGCTTTCAAAAGTGACTGTATGGCAGAAAGGGAAAACAAGTTCCTTTGCATAAAACATCCAATCTGTCCAGTCTTTTATGGCTTGCCTAAAATCTATAAATCCCTCCAAAATACTCTCCTGAGACTTACAGTGGCTAGCATCGGCAGTTTAATGTAACCTCTGTCCCAATTTGTTGATAATATTATCAGAAAATATGTTACCACTTTTCTGAACCACTACTGACTACTTTTGAATGTTGCAGATTTTGGATGCAATCACAATAAGCTGCTTGTGACTTCTGATGTACAGAGCTTGTACACTTGTAGCCCTTTTCCATACAAATGTGCTGGCTTGGCCTGACTTGGCATGTCACCCCAGCATGGCAGGGATTTGCATTTCCATACACAGGGCTACCTGCTTGAAGGTGTGTCTTTAACTGCTGATGTATTGAGTCGGTGACATCTAAACACAGCACCCTCTTAAGCGCTGATTACTACACTGCCACTGTTGTTAGTAGCCAACCTATCATCATGGATTTCCAGACTTGGCACCACTTAATGCTTAAAAACCAGAGATGAGTTGAAGCTGAATTGTCCCTGAATGATGACGAAGCCAATCTAAAGTCACAGCAATCCGCTTGTAGGTGCTATGGTCCCTCTTGAGTGCCATGCGTTACAACTTGACGCAATTACAGTAAACAGGTAAAGAAAACACAAATCAACATGGCATGGTTTGACTCAGCATGGCAAAAAAGTGCCAATTGCAAAGCCCTACTGTATCCCCCAAAACCGTCATCATATTATATTAACAAAAGCCCAGCAACACAGCCATGAGATACCTTATTACATATATAAACTCAGCCTATCAGAGGACAGTGAGCACAGATGGACATTCCCTTTTGGACAAAAAGAAGAAGGCAGATTATTAATCTCTCGAGGGGAAATTTGATTTTTCACTCTGTTATTTTTGTCCTCAGGCCCAAAATACACACACACACAAACAGGATACATATGCATCAATGTTTGGTGAGATGCCAGAGCGAGAGGGCTGCCTCATAAGAGGGCGCCCCGAGCAATGGGGGTTTGGTACCTTGCTCAAGGGCACCTCGGTGGTGCCAAGAAGGTGAACTGGCATCTCTCCAGCTACCTGTCCACACTCAGTACTTGAATCAAGTTCTGATGTTAAGTCCTTGCAGACTGAGCTATTTCAGGGCTATTGATTAGATTTCTTATCCCCTAGGGGAGGGGACACTGTAAACAAACTGTTATACAGAGAAAGCTACTGGAACACTGAACACAATGAAATCTTACGAATTAAATGAGGAAATTAATTTACTTTTTGTGAATGTTCTCAGAAATTGGACATTTTCATGTTTTATGATTTTCTCTCTATCAATATAATTTTTCTAGCTCTTAAACTACAGCGTCTATGAATGTAACATCAGGATCACATAACTCTCAATCACAAAGACTCCTATCAGCAAAGGGTATCATTTGGCCCCATTCAGCCGAGCTTTTCTTGTTGATTACAGAGTGACTCATCGTTTTGTTAAAAATTGTCCATCAGTTTTGGAGGTATCTGTATACGTGTGTATGCATTAGTCTGTCTCTCCAAGAAAAATGATGGGGGTTGATATGTTTTCAGTTTGACAACATGTCGGCGCCATCTAGATGTGACTTGTTAAAAACTGTAAACTCTCACAGTTAAAAAAGATATGAGTGTCCACAAAACAAATCTGTGGAAAATAATCACAACAACATGACGAAATAACTGAAAGATAAATGTAACAATGATGAAATTGTATTGTTAGTAGTAATGAGCTCACAGCGTGATTTGTTGCATGCCCTGAGGCAATGTCTCGGAATGATTGTATGGTGTTATTTTAATACTTTAACAAACCATTATGTAGATGAAATAAGTAACAAATACAAAACCTGTCTAAGCCACTGACTGCCATCAACAAATCTTGTAGTATTTGGTTTAACAGAGGTTAAACAATGACACGTAGAATAGTCCTAAATTTACAAACTTGGCAGATTCAAAAACTGAAAAGACTTAGACATCTTACCAATGTTTATGGATCTGCTGATCATGGATTTGATTTTACCAAATGGTCCCACTGACATAACTCTCATTCCATTGTGCCCTTAAGCTGTATAAATGCATTACTGAACTCAGAATCACGTGACTGAAAGAGGTGCTACTACTGCTGCTTATTATACTGAAAATCAACACCAAAACTAAAAGAGATGGCTTTCAACCCATTGTTTGCCATGTGAGGCTGGGGTGGCTAGTGTGATTTTGGAGTCATTGTGCAAAACTCCAATGATAAACTTTGAGCATGTTGTAATTCAATTGGTCTGAAAGAAAACTAGACTTCTGCAGCTCCTCTTGGCTCTGTTTTCAGGCTTTAAAAAATCTAGCCTGTGATGAGAGGCTTTGGCCAATCACAGGTAATTTCAGAGACAGGGTGGCTGTTGTATAAAGACAGATGCACATTCACTTTCCTTCCGTGAAAGCTTGATTCAGTAGAGGAGAATCTTGCAGAGAAATTGTTCCAACATTGGCAACAACTACCTACACTACAAAGCAACCCCAAAAAGGGTCAGACGATAAATGAAACAAAACATGATAATAATGGCAAAGGGTTTCAGAGTTGGAGAGAAAAGTTGCTAACAGTTTAACCTTCTGTTGCCCTAGTCAACAGGCAAAACAACCTAGCATGAAGCCCAACTCTGGGGGGGCAAATACCTCTAACTCCTTGTCGGATGAGCAAACTTTCTGTTGCTGCCATCACAAAAGTTTGACCAGGTCCTGCTGCTGGCCACCAGCCCACTGTGACATCTGGCACTGGGGCATTTACACTGGCTGACTTCAAGCTGCCACAACTGCTGACTGAAGGTTCATCCCCACAGCTGCTGTCCATCCTCCCTGCAGCAGTCCACAGCGGCGCTGCAGGAACCGTGGGGTGGCTAGCAAGTTAGCCAATTCTTCTCATTAGCAGTCTGATAAACAGAGAGAAAAGTACAATAAAATAGGTTTACATGAATCAATGTATTGGAGACACTGGGGTGTATAAAGCACGTTCATATGCCAATAGTGGGAGAGGCTTAGGACAGAGAGGGGAGAGCTGCAGAAGGTAGTGTATCTTCAAATTTACTGTTTTTGTTGTTAGTTTTTTTGTTTGTTTGTTTTTTAGCCTTTTCCAGATTCCTGCGTACCTCAGCTTCAATATAAAATAATGGGTTAGACAGTTTATCCTAAGCTCATATAGGACTTGTCACCTCTTGATCAACTTCAACAGGCATTTGAGTGTGCTCTTATGAATGTGGATGTCAAATAAGTTTGCTGAAATATATGCAGTGAACTGTAAGATTTCCACAGTTTAGAAGCCTCCATAATCACTGTTCTCCCAATTAGAGCTACAATCCCTTGTTTAAATTGATATCTGGATTTAGTTGAGAGAAAATGAAAATAAGATCGCTTTAATGAAGGTATGGTAGGAAAAGAAATCTGACTTTAGTTAAGGACAAGAATTAAATAATGAAGGATAAAAAATCTGAGCCTTTTGATAAGAAACACAGACTCTAAGATCTAACTTAATTGCTAAAAATGCTTACATTCACCTGGACATCAACCACACTACTCCATACAATGTGTTCCTTCATTTAACAAAGCAACCCAGTCACAGCTGCTCTATATAACTTCAACAAAAAGCTCTCCCCTGCAGCTGAACTCTGCCTTCACTTTTAAAATCTTTCAAAGGCTTTGCTAAACTTGTCCTGAAACCAATAAAAGTAATTAAGTTGAATAAATGAATGTGTAAATTACTGCTTCGGTGCATTTTGTGGCAAGGGCTTGAATAACACACAACTTCTAATAGCAGTATTTGCCGCCTCCAGAGACACTGACACAAGACACTGCACCAACAACAGTTGTCATTCCACACATCTTTACTTTTTTTTAGCAGTTATATCATTATTTCAGTGTTGAAATTTTAATTCTGTTCACAAAGAAACAGCCTGTTGCCGCTGCTGTTGCACTGATGCCTCTGTAGCAGCAAAACTGTTGCTAAGAATATCACTTTCTGGTATTTTGACAGCTCACTTTCTACTTTTAAGAAAACTGGATACATTTCAAATTTCTTGGAGTTCAGGGAACCTATTAAGGATAAAGACTATGTAAACAATACAAAACAATAATTTAATAAATGCCAACTATGTATATATGGATAAAAACCAACAAAGAAGTCATATCAGCCATAGTTGACGGTTAAACAGACATTATAATTGCAGCAACTGCAGAGCAATACATGTTTGAGAGACTCTTTGGTCTTACCTATGCCTATTTCAGCCATGTTTTAACAAACATACACCAAAATTTGACACATGAGCAAATGATTGCTTTTTTCGTTAGGTGCACATGGTTGCCAAAGAATTGCATGCCACTAATAAACAGCTAACAGTACTTATAACACAGACCATATGGGTGGTCAACAGAGGAGTAGGTTATGTTCCAGAAACAGTTTCACAAGTTTCTAGACATTTTGAGCACCACTGGGAATCACTGTAACCATTGTTGAGTAACCCAAGCTCCACAAAGGAGCGAACTGCATGCCCTTCACCTTTCAAGCCTACAGGAGTCAAGTGTTTGACATATGAATTATAATCCTTAAAGTTTCGGTCTTGATTGACATGGTAACCCCTGTGGTTACTGGTGGGAACAGCAAGTTAAACACTACAGCAAACTCTCCATTAGTAACTAATTTTTCAGCAGTACAAAAGGGGCAACGAGTAGGGTTGGGTAGTGTTCACATTGAACCCATGACAGTACTAGTGCTGGTTCCTCAAATTCTGTACTGGTATCCAGTGGTACCTCTTTCTGGTACTTCACTTGTTCTGTAATAACAAAAATGTAATGCTTGAACAGACTGTTAGAACTAAGTCTCTATCTGTCTGCTCTTGAGTGTTCATGTGTACATGTGTGAGAAAAAGAATGTGTAGACACAACTGACAAATATATGGAATAAGTGCGTGATGTTAGAAATACAATCACAGACACCAGTGACGCTAAGCTATTTCTAAAATAAAATTAAACTAGAGCACTCAGAAAGCGCAGACCTCCGCCAAGCAGCTCGGATTTCCCGCCATTTTATTATTTTATCCACTTCGCTTCAACCGATCACCACCAAAATTTTATCATCTGTTCCTTGTCCCATTTCATCAAAATCCATTCAGATCTTTCTGAGTTATTTTGCAGACAAACAGACCAACGCCTCCTTGGTGGAGGTAAAAAGAACACAGACCAGACAGACTCAAACTATCGGCACCACCACAATAGTTTCAGTCTGCCGAGAAGCCAGCAGAGCTCTGTAGCCTGCCTCTTGGCTCCAGCGTACTTTGCAGTGCTTCCCCCTCCTTTCTGGCGGCTCCCAGAAATCCATTGTCTCCGTTGTAGTGCCCCAAAACCAGGATGCAAATTTGTGTGTTCTAGGATGATGAAGATACCTTGATACCCTGACATTCTTACCCCACCTGGCAAACCTCACTCATCTAACCAACGAAAGCAAAGAGCAGTAGGTGGGTCATGCCTTCACTATTCTTGGAAGCACAAACTCGCAGCTGGGAAGCTGTAAACCCTGCCATGGTGTTTTGCGGATGCCTTCAAGGCTTTGCATTGCAGTGCTTCTGCTTCCTATCTAAATCCCATGTTCTCATCCAAGTGTGCTCTTGAGTACCAAAATTTGGCACCCATTGATTTAGCATGTATTGGTATTTGGTAGTACAGACATAATTTGGTACCTTTTAAAGTACCGTGTTTGGTATCCAACCCCAGCAACCAGTGTATCTGTTAACAGTGCAACCAAACAAACATCATAATAGAGAATTCTGCCAAAAAAATTGGAACCACAATCTACTATCATACCGTACAAGGTGAGTAGTTTACCATACAATGAGGCACAGTGCTGATAACAGGAGTTAAATGTGTAGATCTAAAAGCTCAGTGTAGCGTCTTCCTCTTGTTCTTTTGTTCCCTGCAATATTTAAACTTGTCAGTTGATGAATGAATGCTAAAAATTCATCGCATATTTCATGCAACACCACAGTCAGCTCTGAACTCAGTAACAAATACAAGAACTGTCTTTTACTATGACTTCCATGCAATAAAAGCCACCCTATGTTTCACTAGTTAAAAGATTTTAATATGAAGCAACAGCTGTAGAAAATGCTGGGTTTGCATTGGCAGCAACTCAACAGTGTTTTCTTACAGCATTAGGAGAATGAACAGAAAACAGTTACATAAAAGTTATATATAAATGCCAAAAGATTATTGTAATACTTTATCTCACAATCCTTCCTTTTTCAATGTTGTTGTTCCAGATATTTTTGTAGTATAGTAATACTGTAATTTCTAATGTAATTTAACAAATATTTAGAGAATTGTCTGACCTTGCCCACTTGTATTTCCAGGCAGATGATTGATTTTGACGAAAGCAGCATTATGTATTTAATTAAAGCACTGTTTGTGTTCGTGCAATTCGTTTTAGCTATTGCAACTTTAAACTTTTCATTCTGTTGCTTCGAAAAAAATCTTATTATGCAGTGCTGAAGGCCAAAGTTATCTTTATCTCTATCAAAATGTTTTTCAACTAAATAGAGTTGAGAACAAGTGACAACATTACACCTTGAGAAATATTATTCAGTGTTTTTAGTCAGTATAAAATGGGAATACTGTAAGGGTATTCACTGAGCCAAATCATTCATGGTACATGATACCAACATCAACATATGCTGCAAAAAAAACTATTTATATCCCATATGCAGCTTTTTAAAGTTTGTAACTTGGTTGCAGGTCTAATAACAATAAACTAAGTGTCTCTGTTGCAGCCACTACAATGTTGCTATCCACTTTATCTTCTGTGTGGTAACCATTTCTTCATTTATGAGTTAGAATGAGATGGAGGTAAAGAAACAGGGTTCTACATCTAGAGCTTTTGGAAAGCTCAGCTGGAGGCTAGATGCAGACCTGGAGATAGGTGCTGGCAGGGGGTCTATTAACGCTTAGGGGAGCCAAGCTTGACAGCTCCTTACTCATCTGGGCCCCACAGGGAAGCTTGTTCTCGCTCCGGCACTGTTGTGATGGTCAATACCGGTGCTTCCAGGGACACCTGGATGTGGGCTGGGATATTCGGTCATTGTAACACTACAGCTCCATCTGGGATTTGATCCAGTGCAGCACTGGAGCAGGGCATTAATTTTTTGTTCTTTCTTCTGTCTTTTTTTTTTATTTTGCTGAGCTCAGAAGGCAATAGGCCTTTGAATATTAATGTAAGTACAATGCATGCCAACCTACACATAGTCAACAGTGCAAGTGTGGACTTCTGTATGCAAAGCAATATGCAGTAATCACGAGACCATCAAGAGCATTGTTCTCTTTATGCAGACACCACTATGGGCTATCAAGCTATCAAGGCTACAATGTCATTCAACTCAGTTTGGCCGTTGTGCTATGTTACAAATATGAATTGAAAACAACGAGGCAAGTTCTTGTTAATTGTACGAAGCATTGTGCTTCTAATGAAAAAGCATTGCTTTGTGCTTCAGTTACAATTGCACCAGAGTTAGTCTTTTTTCAATTTAGTTACATTAGTATTTATCAGTATTTTTCCTCATGTCAGTCACTCTGGTAACAATGTTGAAGACAATGTTCCACAAACAGCATTTAGCTAGTTACCGCATGATAGCTGAAGCAGCAACGCAAAATAAATTCTGAATAAGGCAGCTGCTTCTTGTAAACAATGAGCCGTACATGAATAACTGTTGCTGTTGTCAATACATACGGTGCACAAAAATGCAATAATTAACATCTCTTATTATTTTGCTTTCCTAGGTTGGGGATGCCACCTGTCATGACATGGACTGGGAGAAAGTGAAGACAAAGTGTCCATCTTTACCAATGTACAACAATGAAGCCAAAATATCCTGGACCATCTTGCACCGGTGACATCATTTGGAGCCAAAGTCTGTACAGTAAAGATCTCTGCGGTATTGAGTTCCTGCCCATACAGCGATCAGACCTTATGTGAGCAGCACCAGTGCTCACGAGCACACACACCTCTCAATCATGACGTCACACCCCTAAATAGCATCAGGTGAAACCAAACTTAACAGAAAACAAACACCTGAACAAACATCAGTGTGATAAGACCTTCTTTAAATGAAAGAAAACATCTGTAGTAAAAATTTATTTGACGTTTATTCTTTTAGTCTGGCCCGTGTCCCATCTGCTATCATAGAGAGGGCAGGGTTTATGATCTATACCAGTGGTTGATGGCTGGTGTGTTGTGGGATTTTGTTGTAACAACACATTATTATTGCAATATTCAACTAAGCCTACAGAAATTTTTGAATTAATTTTCTAACTGACTGTATCAGTATGTTGAGGGCACCCATTTCCTAATAAAGAGGTAAAAACTTTCTTAAAAATGTTATTTAAAAAACCTTCACAGGGAATCTATTTGTCACCATTCGCACGTGGGAATTATAAGTGTGTGACACATCAAAAGCCCTGATTGGTGCCCAGTGTGAGGGATGATAACATGTAACAGAAGAAAGCCATGAGTGGGACAATGGATCGCTTTATTGTACGACAAAGCACCAGGGAAGACGACCCACAACCAAAAGAAAACCGAAAACTGTCAGTAGACAGTATCACAAAAGCTACCTGTCTTATTTATTCTTATTTTAACTGTCTTATGTTGTTTTAAGAGTGATAACACATGTTTTAGAGATTATTGTGCACAGATATAAATACACGTGTGCCTTGAGATTTGGGAGGAAGCTGGAGAAAACCTGAGCTGACACGGGGAGAACATGCAAGCTCCGACAGAAGGGCTCCCACACCGGGGATCGAACCAGGAACCCTCCTCCCTAGCTTAGCTAATGAACTTTATTTTGTTACTACCTTTATAGCTAACAGCCACAACTAGGCGGTTAATACAGAGTGACCTTGGTGTTGTGATTCCAGAGATGCACCCTAAAGCAAAAACATCTCCCCACTTTATGGCCTGAGCAAAGAGATTAGTATGTCCTTTGTTGTCGCTTGAGTGAACGGGCTAGCTGCTAGCAGCTGGCAGTTGCAGAGTAAAGCCCAAAAATAATACAGTTTTGTTAACTTATACAACGCTTCACAATTTACCTGATTAGTTATTAACTATTTTGCTGGATTTATTCATGTGATTATTTATCTGTGATTATGTTCTGACTCCATTTTGTCCCGCCTGTTAAGATTCTCTGCAATGGCACGTTTGAAAGATAAGCTCTCAGACAATAACACCTCTGTAGAAGCAAAGCTGCCGCATGACTGGGAAATATATAAATAAGTTTCTATGTGTGTGGCGAAGTGTGTGTGTATATGCTGTTCGATATGTGTGTGCACACGTGTGGGTGATATTTTACCTTGAGCCAATGTGGCAGTTCCCGTCTCACAATGGATTCAAAAGGGAGTTCATCTTTGTGTCATTCCAATCCATCTCACCGAGAGCTTCCCAGAAAACTGATATGCCTATGAATATTTGCTCCCATCCTTATGTAGATGTGTCTTAATGGACTCTGACAGCTGTGTGGCTATTATTGATGTCCCTGCGAAGCATAATGAAAGTGAAATCACTCCTCAACAATAGGTGGCAGCTAAATGGTGAAAATATTCGCCCACTCTGACAGGTTAACATGTATCAAAAAATTACCCCACCATACCTAGTCTGGAGTCATTAGTGAACTAGACACATCAAACTCATTTTATCTGAGATGCCTTATGGAGATATCTATCTTGCACATGTAATGAGTTACTGCTGTATAATTCTCTGGATGATCTTGCCCATGCAGGAGGATTTTTAATAGCACATTCCCGGACAGGTATTTGAAATTAAACCTTGCACTGAATAAAACAATAATGGCAATTTTGTAACTAAAGTTGCTCATTTGTAAATTTCCTCCATAAGTCACTGGAATGCAGGTGGCAGGCATTGAAATTCTGGGCACCTCCCAGCTATGGTCATCGTTAATTAAGGCGGCTGTGTTCTGACTTATTGACCCCCGTAGCTCAAGGGATTTTGATGGGTTATGGAGGAGCTCATGGAATCTGGCCCGTGGCCCAAGTTCTTTCCGTTTTGGTCATCCGCAGTGTTTGATGCATGGCAATTTAAATCCTCTCGTCTAATTAAATGTGATCTGCACTTGTGCTAAATGACTTTTTTTCTCTGCTCGCTGAGAGATATCAGCTGCCTCTCACACAAGGTGACATTCCACTTTTCCATTATGCAGGATTATAACAGGTAGGTAGGACTTGGAGGATATAGTGTATATAGAGGGCTGCTACCACACTGGAAGTCCCTTTTTTTTTATTTCTGGTGAATAAGTAATGGTGATGAGCAGACTGCCAACCAGGGGGAATCGAAGGGATTTGGGGCTTAATTCACAGCTTAGCTACCCCATCTCTGGTGTCAGCACAATGCAAAGTTCAGTGCTAAATCATTAATAAAATAATGCCATCAGTCAGCCAGCAGTCAACGCGAAAATGTTGAATTCTAATACCTTTTGTGGTCAATACTTGAACTCTGTGAGGCAGCAGTGTGGAGAGAGAGAAGTGTCAGCTCAGGTGACAAATGTTCATCATGATACACAAATAAAAACAAGATTTATAAATATATAGCGATTCTTAAACAGACTATTTTTATCTGCTACATAGTGTACTCTAATAATCACAAACAAATGCCTCCCAACTTGAGTAAAAGTAACATTTAAAAGGCTCATTAGAGGTAATTTATCCAACAGTAGTGACTAAAAACACACGTGAGTCATGTTTTTAATGTTTGGACAGAGGAAGACAGCATATCCTTCTCTTAAAGAGACTCCTTCTCTTTATCTCTCAACATGACAATGCAGCACATTAACTCATGCCTATTATATTAAAAAAAGCCTTTAACAGTACTGGAATTCTGCTTGAATGGATTCAGTAGCAGATATTTTCAACCACACGTCAACCACACAAAGAACATTAGAACGAGTCTTACACCACATAATTGTGACCAAATCCACACCTGTCAGGGGATTCTTGTGTGCCTATTCAACATACTGTGCGTAACTGCCAAGAAAATTTCACATTTAAATATTTAAATAAATATATAAGTGTGTCCAAGGAAGTCCAAACAAAATAAATTATTAATATATTACGCAAGAAGTAGGATGTTCTTTGAACAGAGTTTTTCTAGAGGAATCAAATGCAGAGAAAACCAGGAAAGTGCAGTCACTAGTGTGCAGATCTCTGCCAGGTGGCCATACCAGTGACATGTGCTGGAAGCGTCCCACAAACCAATAAAAATACACGCCTCGTCTGTTTTTGACGGATCTGCAGCATGTCACACAGAGCATATCAATTTCTCCTGGTACCAGGCACTGTAGGTGAAATGTACATACAATGCAATTATGCGGATGTATAAAACACAGCCACAAATCTTTAATCCGTGTCGTTCATAAATTGACTTCTAACGGTATTAACTTTGTCTGTAGGCTCAGCACAACAAAGTAGTGATTAACAATAAACACAATTAAAACAGACAAACAAAAACTTTTAACTACATAGCCTTCTTACATTCTTATGGTGTGAGCACAAATAAAGGAAAATTGAAACATAATATGCAAGTCTGTGCAATCAGGTAAGCAAATTGCGCCCAGTGGAATTGTCCCTTCCAGCTACTTTACAGCCAAGATGGCAGCAAAGACAACAAAAATAGGGATTTGTTCATCTTGCATGGTGACTTCCTTTAGTGGATCATAGTGTATCAGGTATGGGAGTAATATGCAAATGCTCCGGTTAAATATGAGACCAAAATTTTCCGTGGATGTCAGTGTTTGAGCCACGACGAAGGCAAAATCAACAGACTGAGTAAGGCCTACTGTTTTTAGCTGAGCCAATTTCTGGATAACTTGCAGCCCCCAGTGGCCAGTAAAGAGTATTGAGGAGTCAGCAGTCTATAACTGTACGGTATAAAACTGTTAATAAAACAGGTTTTCCAACAAGTGAATCACTCCAACCACAAGCACTTTTTGAGCATACAGTCATATATGTGCACACAAAAAATGAGGCCGTTTAGTACAGTATTTTGCAAGGTTCTCACTACCAACTCGTCAAGTATGGACACTTGGTCAGTGGCCTCTCATGAAGCTATGTTGCTGTAGATGCCCCTCTTGAGTTATTTTTTAATTCTGAGGGACAGCAAGTCAGTTTCAGCTCATTACATGCATAATGATTTTTCAAAATAAACAGGAAATGTACAGTTTCCACTCATTACATTCGAATAGTCTCTTTTCAAAACAAACTTACACCAGTGTAGGCTTTCTTTGTTTTCAGGTTTGGGCAACAAAAGCATTCAGTTAGATTTTGAAAATAAGATCATGGTTTAGCTTAAAATAAGTATGTTTGTTACAAACATAACATGACTATGTGCGACATACATCACATAAAGTGTTACATATTTAAAATAATTTAATCAACTCAATAGCACAGTGGTTCCACATGGGATACAAATGGCAGCCTCCTGAGTAAGAGTCCTGTGTTTGTTTGACCGATCCATCACATCTCACTACCTCCCACCCTATGCCTATGCAGACTTTCTTGCTCTTTAAACGTCAGTTGCTCAGAGCCTTGAAAAATGGGGTTTGGTCTGGACGCTAAAGGGTGACTTTGTGTATCTGTATCAGGCGACGAGGGCCGATAACCCAGCACCAGTATTTGAAGAGTTGTGAGTGAGAGCGCCCAGAAAAAAAATGACCTCTCTTTGTCCACCTCATTTAACTGTGTTTAGCCTTATTGTTGAAAGTATTGTAGAAAGGTCTCTCACCACCTTTTTTAACATTTGGGACCTTGTTGGTCCTAACAGTAATGGCCTAATGCTTAACTCTAATGACTGCCTAATTATTGTAAAATCTTCTTTCTTCACCTTCTAACAAGGCTCTGGCAGACCAACACACTCATCCCTGCATGCTTAAATTTCCATGTGTGCTGAGACAATCAGGAGGGGCCTGTGGAGACTGCTGTTAAGCATATGCCACAACTTGGTAAGCACGGCCAAACCACATCGGCTGAGCATTCGATGCTTAAAATACACGCAAAGCTCAAGCTGAGCTATGACCGTGAACTCACTGCTGAGCTCTGCTGATGATTAAATGATGTCACTGTTGTCAACACTTAAAACTACAAAAACCCTTAAAATGTAGCACATCTTCCTGTTTCTTGTGGCCAAACATGAGGAGTGGGTTAAGTGCCCCTCTTAGCTTTCTCTCTATTGGCCTACAGTGCAGTGACCTTTCACAGTAAACCTATTCCCGTTGCTCTTCTGGTTAAGCCGCTGAGCAGGAAAGAGCAGGCCACTGGGCTTGGCCCAGCTAGCGGGGCTTCTTCTTAAGAAAATCCGCACCAGGCTGTACACAAGCATGGCTGGCAGTGTCTTTTTTTTCACTCTAGGGGTGTGAGAAACACTCTAACTTCTTATTAGAAAAGGTCATTTTGTTGTTTGGGATGCAGAAAAAATATCCAAATTGTCAAATAAACATTTTAAAACCAAACAAAAAGTTCTTGCTTTTCAAGGCTGTTTATCACTCATGGTCGGAGTTGGTGCTGCTGGCTAAACAACTCAGATGCTCAGAAGTTGTTGTTTTGACTGTAGTGTTTGAACCAACCTCACCACCTCACTACCTTACTTGATTTATTTATAAAGCTAAATGCATGTTGCTACTCTCACCAAGTTTTTCCAGTGAACCAGCTATGTACTTGCTAGTGACTGGATAATTATCAAAATGTTTTTTATTTGTGTCTGTCGAACCAAAATAAAGTATTAGTGCAATTATAATCAACAACTTCTATAAACACAAGATAAAACTAGATAAGCCTTTAATAATTCCCAGAGGGGAAATACAGGAAAAGGCTCTGCTGGGATTCAAATCCAGGATCTCCTATTTACCAGCCGTGTTTCCCATTTTTCCCATTAATTATCCAGACCCACCAGTTTCATAATGAACTGGAAATATTTTTATACTTCTCAAAATAACATGAAAGATCTCTAATGTTTTGTTTGTGTTACTGCTTCAGCAAAGCATCTCTCAGTCGCTCCCAGTCAGTCAGCTTCCCCTTTAAATATGCTATTTTGGCTCTGACGCAGGCGCCTGTCTGTCTGTATCGTCAACTCCTGTAGCCTCGCTCCATGTCCCGCCCCATTGGTGACATGTCACGACTAACAGCCTATCACCCCTGAGGGCTGCAGTGCCCCACACCAAGAAAGATCGACGACTAGAGCTGCTGTGTTGAGAGCAAGACAGCAGATATTACTGATGTTGTGATAAATACCACAATCCAATTAACTGAAGTTGTAAAAAAAAATAGCCAGTGTTTCCGCTTGTAATGGTGTACTGTAATGGTAGTTGCTGGATGTACCTTCAGCTATATGATCAAGTGAACTGCATGGATGGTGAGTGAGACGGCACATGCACACAATGAGAGATGTGACCAGATTATCATAGTTTATTACAGACATTTTGTACACCATGTGTATATAATGTGGCCCTGAAAGTGCAAATATGACTTAAAATTGTAGCGTAACATGGGGCTTCGGGATCAAGGAAACTTTCTGTATTGTGTCAAAACAAAAATGGCTCTTTCTTTTTATTAGTTTTTACTTTTGACATGGTATTATCTTAGAAAAATATCTGTTGACAAAAGATGTAAGTTATTATTTTCTACTTTTGACAAGGCATTATTTTCAATTTACGTTGTTTGCAAGAAACATGAGTTATTTTCTGCTTTTTTAGGGAACTTGCTTTTTACTTAAAACTAAAATGTGACGTTTTTCATCAGATGTTTTCATTTCAAGCGTTGTGTACTTTGATTTAATCACAAAATATTCAATAAAAAAGTTTTCTTTAATTATCTTAAAATCACAAAGACAAAATATGCACTTTCATTCGAAAAAATATTCTACCTTTAATAGTTGAGCATATTTACAGTACAAACCTTGTCAGTGAACTCTGAGGGCAAAAACCAAAACCAAAATAATCGTTCATTAATCTTAATCGAGGTAAAATATTCAATTAATCGTGATAATGATATGATGTCATACCACCCAGCCCTAACCCGTAGTATCTATAAAACCAGTGTGTTCATGATTGAATTGATACATACAGCACAAACTTATTCATAGATCTAGTCTCTTAATTTAGCTCTGAAGGTAACTTTAAAATGCAGAAAATTTTCTTCCGGGGTAGCAAACCCCCAGACCCCCCTAGAGGGTTTCGCAAATCCTGTGGGAGACTCTGACTAGACAGGCACTTTAACCAAGTAGGCTACAGCGCCTGCCACTACCAGAGAGCTGTTTAAAATGTTTTCAAATTCCAGTTTTTGTGCATGTGTTTAGTGTAAGTCACAATTTTGTGTTGCTATTATTTTATTGGAGTTAAGTTGTGTTGTCTGTCATACTTGTCTGATTTACTTTACAGCGACAGAAAAAGACATATTATACAGTGAAAATACAACGTTTATCTTATTATCCGCCCTCTTTTTAGTTGACTGACTCCCTACAATCATCTGAAGGCAGCAGTACTGTTGAACACATTTAATCTGAAGTCTCTGATTTGAGGTAAATGTCAGACATTAAATTACTGATACAGTTTCAAAAATGGATAGAGGAGTGCAGATTAAAAGCCAGGTGAATACATTCAACTCTGCATTCACCCACCATCTACGTTCAAGTCCAATCACATCAGCAACCTCTAACTTTGAGTGCCAATGCAGAGGGGGCTGAATGCCAACACTGAGCTTATCAGTGAGGCCACGTATCGCTGACAATGATGACGACTGGGTGGTGTCTTTGGGTTGACAGAGAGGTATAAATTAATATGCTTTACAACAGTTTATTTACTATTATAATGACTGTATGTAAAGTCCACCAAATAGTTGAATTCCTGCAAGTGCACTAAACACTTGTTTTGGCTCCCATTCTTCACAAGTTTAAATTAAAGATCCATCTTCTATGCACATGAAAGACTTATTTCTGTCAAATTTTGGTAGCATATTTGTTAAAATCCGTGTAAGTGAGAAATTCTCCTTTTCCGAGAGAATCCATCCACTTGACAGGTGTTTTACTAAATGTGGGATATAGGATTTCACAAGACTAGGGCTACTGAAATCCTTTTTTTGGTCAAGGAATACCCCGAAGAACCAGTCAGTATTCGGCGTAATTTGCCTCTTGCAGTGCGACACATCTCTGCATAGAGTTGATTAAGTTGTTGGTTGTGGCCTCGTCTTGAATGGCTGTGTGAAGCTGCTGGGTATTGGCAGGAGTTGGAGCATGCTGTCATACACTCCGATCCAGTGCATCCAATACATGCTCAATGGGTGAGGCTGTCTGGTGAGGCTATGTAAGAACTGGGATGTTTTCAGGTTCCTGGAACTGTGTACAGATCCTTGCAACATAGGGCCATGCATTATCATGCTGCAACATGAGGTTATGGCAGCGGGTGAATGGTGACGATAGGTCCAAGGATCTCATCACGGTACCTGTGTGAATTCAAATTGCCGTAGCTTATGCCATCAATACTATAACCCCACCAGCAACGTGTGGCATTCTGTTCACAACGCTGACATGACCAAACAGGTCGGCCGCACTATGCCATACAGGCCATCTGCCATCTGCCTGGTACAGTGTGAACCTGGATTCATCTGTGAAGAGAACACTTGACAAAAGTGCCAGACCCCATCAAAGGTGAACATTTTCCCACAAACTGCTGTCAGGTCAAGACCCTGGTGAGGACAACAAGCAAGCAGATAAACTTCCTCGTTGCATCAGCTGGTCTCAAAGATCTTGCAGGTGAAGACGTTTAATGCGGAGGTCCTAAGCTGGCATGGTTTCAAGTGGTGAGGCTGGTTGAATGTACAATCAAATTTATGGAAACGACATTACAGAAGGCTTGCAGTAGTGAAATGAACATTCAATTTATGGGCAACAGCTCTGGTGGACATTCCTGCTGTCAGCATGCCAATGGCACGCTACCCAAAAACTGCCGACATCTGTGACATTATGTTGTGTGATGAAACTGCACATTTTAAAGTGGCTTTTTATTGTGACCAGCCCAAGGCACACCTGTGTAGAAACCATGCTGTTTAATCAGCATCTTGATATGCCACACCTGTCAGGTGGATGAATTATTGTGGAAAAGGAGAAGTGCTCACTGACACAGATTTTAACAAATCTGCAGCCAGAATTTGAGAGAAGTACGTCTTGTGTTGCTGCACTGGTTTCGCGCTCTATTATGACAAAGATCCAGTGCAACTTATCTAGCTTCTGCTGGGAGGAGGACTGATCGCATTTTAAATAAATTCTTCAAATCCACTTCAAGTCAAATTGCATATATCAGCAATCTTCTGTTGGCATGGGGTTTGGAGAAAAGACGGTCTGTCATGATGCATTGCATACTCGGTGTTAAGGACTCCACTGAACTGCCTTTGGTTATTGAGGTTCTTTCAAAAGAGCACATTTGGCACATTCCTCAAGTCACTGGCAATTAAGCTGGTGTAACTACTTGCTTTGACCTCAACAAAGAGAGTGAGTGA
This sequence comes from Epinephelus awoara, assembly GCA_035609425.1. Taxonomy (NCBI): domain Eukaryota; kingdom Metazoa; phylum Chordata; class Actinopteri; order Perciformes; family Serranidae; genus Epinephelus; species Epinephelus awoara. Next base: position 24,674,881 of record CM069299.1, on the reverse strand, counting down.
TTTGTGTACCTTTCGGTAAACCTGAGCTGCATATTTAAAAGAGTGGATCTGAGTGGTGCCTCAAACGGAATCCATCCCTCTTGCCTGAGAACATTTAGCTCCGACGCATCAGCACAGTGCACTCAATCCTCCCACCCGTAAGGATGACAGGGACAGTGACAGAGAGGTTGCGTAATTTGTCCCAGGAAGATGGCATACCAAAATGGGATCCTCCTACAGCGGTTTGTGCGCACTTCTCAAGAAGTGTTGAGGCATCAAGCCTTGTTCAGTGCAGTCTGTGTGGAGGAGATTTGAGTTTCATTCCCCTGTCCATTCATCAGATATACCTACTGGATGTATCTGGGTCTTCCTTCAGGGTTGTGTTCAAAGGATGTGAGTGAGACACTTGTTGTGAGAGAGTCTTACAGTGTTGATGCACTGTTAAGAGCTCAAAGGGTTGTTCAGAGCAGTAGAGCTTTTATATTCAACACAAGAGCCACCTTGTTCTTGCCTTGCTTCTGCTGAGGTTAGGGTAGGTGTGGCAGACCATTACTGGCCGACCTGCTGTACTGTGCCTATCAGGATGTAATGCAGGAATAGCAGAAAAGATAGATTTGAGTCTTTATACAATTTCAGTGCAACAGGGTGTTTGAATGTGTACAGTCCCATTAGAGGCTGACACCTGGGCAAAACCGAAATCTGTTACAAACTGCAAGCTAACTAGCTGTAAAGATGTGTTCTACAGCACAATTTAATTTAACCTTATGTAGAGCAACAGGTGAACACAAATGGACAAATATTTGCTCTGGGTGCATTAGGGGGGGAGACACTAAGCCGTGCAAATTAAGTGTTTCAAGTTAAGGTAAATATGAACACAGATCTCAAGTGTTTTCTTCACAAGGATTGTACTGGATAAGAAGATGAGGAAAGTTGTTTGAAGGAAAATAACAGCAAGAACTGGAGTTTCTGGTTTGGTTTGATATCAGTCTGGGGCTAAAGCGGGATTTATAATTCTGCATTTAATCGACACCTTACCTACGGCGTAGGATCTACATTGACGTAGAACCTATGACATACCCTACGTGCACCTCTACAGGAATGTAACTACATGTCACAGATGTAGACCTCCTGTCTGCATTTGTAAGCTGAAACTATTTCCCTCAGTGGAAAGGAAGCTTTCATTTACTTTTATTTCACAGATAAGGAACAATAGATTGTGAAATGCCATAGGCTTGTGCAAATAATGCTAGGATGTTATATTGGTTTGGAAAAAGTGTTTAGAACAAGACAGTTGTTTTGTCTGTGAAGCTTATGAGTTGTAATGGAGCCTAATTTTGGAACATGACCTTTCTTAAATATTGCTGATGTCCCTGATCTCATATGAGTAGAGGAAAAGTCCGCTAGTCACTAGGCTAATTTATACAATGTAAAATGCCATAGGCTTGTGCTAAAAACATTAGCATGTTGTTTCTGTGGGGAAAATGTGTCCAGCAAAAGACAAGTGCTTTGTCTGTGAATCCTTCGAGTTACAGTGAAGCCGATTTGTGTACTTGACATTGTTGCTATTAAGCCATGTTTAATGTGTGTTTTGAATCAACTAAACTTGACAGCACTTCACACCACTGTACAAGTAATAATGCTCACAACGGGAATGGTGGAATGTAACTAAGTACATTTACTCAGGCACTCTACATAACAACAATTTTGCTACTTTCTACTTTTACTAAACTAAATTTCATATAAAAGTATGAGTACTTTACACCTACCTATAATTATTTAACAGCTTTGGTTACTACTTATCTTACAAATTCAGATTTCTGCATACATAACATATACAGATCTTATGAAAATGTTTTGTTATAAACATCCCAAAAGCAAATTCAGGCACAGCTGAAATGGTACGTCAATTAGTTAATTAGTCAAGTCATTTTTCATGTGAAAATATTTCAGGTTCCAGCTTCACAGATGTGAGGATTTGCTTCTTTTCCTTTAATTAGTGTATTTTCTTTATCTAAATTTGTGGCGTTGGTTTGACAAAACAAGCATTGTGAAGGTGTCACTTGGGGCTCTGGGTAATTGTGACGGGCACTTCTCTATTTTTTAGAATTTTTACAAAGCAAACAATCAATTCATTGAGAAAATAACTAAAGATTAGTTCGTAATGAACATAATCATCAGTTGCAGCCTTCTACAAGGCATTTAAAAACGAGCTCCATCTCAGCCAATTACATCAGCAAAGCCCCCCTTTTACATTAATGCATGAGTAATAATGAACTGATCATATACAGTGGTGTTGATAGGTTTTCTATGTAGTGAGACAATGGGACCCAAAGGTGGTCATTTGAGTGGGTTTCCAGGGAACGAAAGTGTGGCACTAAACTCGTGCTCGATGTTATGTCGTTCTAATTATGGTTATACTCATGTATGACGAAAATATCTCTGAGAATTTAACAAATACAATCCTAAATCTGAAAACTTTGTTTACAAAACCATAGACTGTATATGTATCTTTAAAGACAGTAATGTACAAAACATTATGTAAATACCACATCTTAGAAAGCACCACCAATATCAAGTAACTCAAATGTGACATATGATTGTTATATCAGATAATCCCATAGCAACAGAATTTCTATGGTTAATCCACAGAAATTCAAATTTAATAGCTCATTATTTTGAGAAATATGCTTATTCCCTTTCTTTCTAAGAAGAGTTTTTATGTTTTCCTTCACTTATTGAGACTATCAACAAAACCTGATTTTGTCTTGTGCAAGATATATGATATATACAGTAAGAATATGGCGGCTGCCGGAGAGAATATTTTTCCAATACAGCACGTTCCCTGGACAGGACGACTTCAAAATCTGACAATACGGTTTCGATCAGTAGCATAAATCACATTTATTATTATTATCACCATGTAGCATTATGAAAGATAAAAATAGGGTACACCCGCTTGACGGTAAAGCATTGCTGGGTTATCACTGACATGTGTGAATACTTAAATGCTGTCACAGAAGATGTCACGATACAAGATTACATTACATTATTTAACCTTTATTTAACCAGGAAGATCCCATTGAGATTAACAACCTCGAAAGTAATAACTTACATAATTGTAAATTTGTGTAAATTTTTGAGAAGCTCAAAATATAAAGTCATTGTCTACTAGTGGTCCCGTGGACCTCAGTGATGTCCCCCTGCCAGAAGATGGCAGCGACCACGGAGCCTCAGAGAGGAAGGGATGAGAACAGGCCAGTGGGCGAGCAGACAGGTGTCTGATCTGTGCAGAGCACCAGGACAAAAGCCCTGACACTCTCTGTGGTTTCTGTGCCATGAGAAATGAGCAGAATCACGTGATGACACTGTTTTCATGATTTCAACATGGAACTGTAAACAGTGTAGCATTGCAGAGGAAAATGATAAGATGCGTCCCTTAAATGCATCTATAGTGAATTTACTGCATCCTTTCGAAGTTTAATGTGTCAAAGACGCAGGTCCTGCACCTAGCAACACCACTGCATTTAGTACAGCCCTCTTTTCTTGACTGTTGGTGTTCCCCAGTTCTTCCGGGCTGTGGATAGTAATCGGGCTACAACATTTGTTTCTTCCTCAACACCGCAAGACAGTACTAACACATCCCAACTTAGGGGTACAGCAACTTCTCTTCACTGTCGAGCACCAGGCCCTCCCTATCTCTTGTGTATCACTCATACCTGTCCCCACAGAGCAAGGGCAGGTAGGAACTAATTAGCTCATAACCGAGGGAACACAATGACTCCACTTAAACGCTGCCCATGAAAATACAAATGAAACAAAGTGCTATAAATGACAATGAAATAATAATTAACCAGTAACTTAATAATGCTGAATCTATTACTACTTAAATATAAATAATGTACCCATTAATGAATAACTTTAGTAAAGATAACCCAAAAATATAATGTGTGCAGTAATTATGGTTACAACTGTTAACAGTTACAGGGGCCATTATTCTGCAATGAGTATATTTATTTTGAATACTTTAAGCACTTGCTATTATACATGCATACCTAACAGTGCTTAAAGGCGGAAACTGATGCTGAGACTCTATTGACTGCGTGACTGGTAGACGGTGGTGGGTGGCGTAACAGGCCAAAACACAAATTTAAAACGTGAACATGATTTGCAGACTGTAAAAATGTTTTTTAAATGTGAATATTCTGGCTGTACTATTGTTGTCGGTGAGAGTCTCTGTAACATATTAGGATGATTTTACGACTATTTGCTTTAGATTTCTTACATATAGCTCCTTGAAGTCACATTTTTAATGCAGGACTTTTTACAGTGTTAGTGTTACAGTATTAGTAGCCTACTTTAACTTTAGTGAAGGAAATGAAAACTTCCCCCACCAGTGCCTGCCAGCGATCTCTGAGCTACAAATGTGCTTCTATCATTACATGAAAGTGGAAAAGCTGATCAAAATAAGCCATCTGTTGCATTTTTAGGGTCACTCTTCAGTACCACGTACTGTAGTGCTGCATGTATTTGTCTATTGCTGTGCAATACATTCAAGCACTGGTACATCAAAAGCCTGTTGGAACCAAAAAAGGCTAGTCTTTGCCTTACAGCGTATGTCAGTTGGCTTTAATCCATTTGAAAGAATTGTACATCACAAGACAGTATTTTCAAAAAGGCACTAAGAAAGCTTTAGTTGCCAATACAAAGTCTACTTTATGATAATGAAGCTTTGTATTCTTGGAGTGGGTGGCACACCTCTCCCTCTCTTCCCTTTGGTTCTCTATCACTGTCCGGCAAAAACTCAGTTATCTTGATCACACTCTCTCTTTTTACCAACTTTGCAGGAACAAAGCAGTTCTTTATTCTCTTAAGGGGATTGAGATGTGCTGTCAGAGACTCTGATGCTATAAACCTCCAATATAATTGTTACCTGATGCACGAGCTCTATTGTTAAAAAACCATTCACACAAAGCGCAGTAAATGATACTCGCTAAATGGAAAGGCAATGTACGACTAACTCAAAGGAGACACATCAATTGAGTCAGAATGTGTTACTTTTTAGCAGCTGTACATCCGACCAGAAGCACTCATAGCTTGAAGTGTGCTTAGTGTCGCTGCCAATTTTGAAATGAATACCCTCTCTTAGCGTCCGATACTAACATTAGCAGGCAATTGGCTTGAGTAAATGGGAAAGTGGATAAACATTATCTATCACTTTATGCAAACATAAACAGTCTGTTCACATTACTGCTAAAATATTTAACAAGATTACAGCTCATCTCGGAGTAATACCTTTGAATATTCAAAAGAGGCACCACCAGGCAAAAACGACACCTAATAATTTAAATCAAAGTGTTCACTTCAGCTATTGCTGTGACTTTGAATGGCACTTGTTTCTGAGCGGTCAATGTCAGGTAAACAAAAGGAAATTAATGTGATGAATGGTCAGGTTGATTTTAGCAGCACATGATTTCCTCTAAAAACGAAACCTTTGGTTGCTCTCCAGGATTTGATTAAACTTGGCTGACCTGTGTGCATACTAATGTGATGAAGTGCCCCAAAGTGTCCAGGCGTGATTGCAATATGTATTTTGATTGCCATTACTTTCAACAGACAGTCCTTTAAAACTGAAGGGGGGAAGTTGCGTTTGACTCATATTTATGTGATGTTCGGTGGAGTTGCTCTTAAAATGGTACTGAGACCATTTTGGAAGCAAAGGATTTGAATCAGCACCGAGTGCCCAGGGAAACAAAACAAATGGTCCTAATTCTAACAAATTGTTGCAACGCCAGTGGGCTTCTTCCCAGCGGTTCTTTTATAAATTGGGACATAATGCGGCGGTAAGTCAAAGCACCCCTCATTTTTTATGGGACAAACTCGATGATCTGTGTGCTGAGTGTGGGCTGGAAGACACACACACAAGTGCACTCAGACTCTGTCAGGCGCATACAGACACTACACCTGCAGAATTGTAGGCCGAGCTAGCTGGTGATAGTAGGAGGGGATATAAATGGCCCATAGCGGAACCATTCCCAGCGGGCTGATAGCGATAGTCAAGCAAGTTCAAGGTATAATCTCTGTTGGCCCATGAGGGGGACTAATGAGTGACTGGAAGAAGGGGGAGGAAGATGATTATACTTTACATACTAACCTTGGCAACTGGGCCTGTCCTTTAATGACGGCATAATTCAGCGTTCACCTTGGGAGACTGCCACGGGTTTTGGTTTATGAGGTCACCCGGGTAACCTCAATCATTCAAGTGCATGCTCTGTCTTTGCTTCAGTGACTTCCCTCAACACACACACAGGCACAAAGGCACACACACACGCTGCCCCTGTGTTACAGATAGGCTGCCTGCCACCACCACCAGCGGCAGAACAGGTCAGATCACAATCTTCCTTTACTATCCCTCCCTGTTTGAGATCCTTGTGCCGGGGCTGACTTGCAGTTATGAGTGGATTGATAGATGTGCATATAACTCAGGATTAATCTCCCGGTTTCAGTAACAAGGCAGAGTATTGACTTCAATAAATGGATTGTATATATAAACCATAAAATAACACTGTTGCTTTAGTGTCGTTGCAATTCCACGCGACAAATTGATCATTTTGTCATCCTGTGACACTGTTTTGCTTAAAAACAATGCCGTTTGATAGAATAAAAAATAAACACTGTGCATGCAAAAGCTCTATGACTATGAATAAACACACTAATTTATTTACTGGATTTATTGCTATGCCAGTAATCATTTTGTCACTGTTGTCACCTTTTCAGAAGTTGTCTTCGTGCAGATGGAGAAGTCTTCGCGCGCTGTAGAAAACTAGGCAGACATCATTCCTTTGATCAATAGAGTGGTTATAACTGAGCCGCAGCATAATGACGCCGTAAATCTAAAGATTTCAATATTCTGCTTTCAAAATGCTACTTTTAAATCTTTATGCTGTGATTTGTTTATTCCTGCTGCTGCAGTGATTTTACTGTTATTTTACTTACTTTTAGAGATGCCGTTTTTCTGCTGCTAAATCTCTACCCTCAACCATCACTAATTGATACTAGATCTTATTACATATTGATCAAAAACAGGCTGCGCCACGTCCGAGAACATCGTCTAATTAGATGATGTATATTTCATATGGCTCTTTTGCAATACAATACAACACGCTGATGTATTAGAATATCCATTATTCATGCAGAACGCCAATACATTTGACATATTTATTTTTCAGTCAGCTTTGGCTGCCAAGCTATTTCAGAAGATGCATGCATTTGACACTAATTTTTGGATGCATTGTGCGGGTGGGGCAAAGTGGCTCTCTTGTCTACATTATTAAAGGCCTCAGATGTGTTTTTCTTGTTTTCAGCAGATGGAAATATATTATCATGAAGCTGTGGAGAGCTGGAGCAGCACAGAAATGTATTAACAGCTCCTGACTTGCTCTGGTGCAAAGTACAGGATGAGTATGCTTGACTCTACAAATATTGCCTGTGCTCCCCGTGTATACAGGAGAAGAGGCGAAGCTTGTGTGTCTGTGTGGTGATCAGAGCAGGGTTTATATTTCAAGTGTGTGAAATCATCATTCGCACTTGTTATGTTAACTCTTTTAAGAGCACAGAGCTTCATATGACCGCAGGGTTAAAATGTAAGGGAAATGTTGAGAAAAGAACAACACGCATCTAATGGGAGTCGTAAAATGAGGATTTAACAAATACATTTTGTCAGCTAACAAAGCAGTTTTCAGATGGCGAAAAATGTCCTGCAGTAGTTGTCGATATTTTTTAAGCTGCATAAGGCATTTTTTAATGTAAAAAGACAAAGTGAGGCTGCATTAGAGAAGACAGTTCCATCCCTCACTAATTGAAAAAACATCGATTTGGCCTATATTCACCCAGATGAAATTCTGATGCTGCAATGAGTATTTCTTAGCAACCAAAACTGTGCAGAGACAGACAGTAACAACAGTAGCAAATGTCTTTTTCCACAAAGCTAGTGAAATAATAAACATCTTGTTTGTAGTTAGGTGACGTCATCTTACAGATTTTGTAAATGAAGTTATTATCTTCAGCTGCAATTTGCAGCCACATAGAAACACAGTTACAGAGTGCAGCTTTTACTCTTATGATGGAAATGTGGGACCATAAATCAAGACCAACGGGATGCATCATGACAATCCATAAAAATTATCCCAACTGTATTTTTTGACAATGAACATGCTGTACAATGACAGTGAATTTCGGAATAATTTACAGCTATTCTATCACTCAATCTCCTGCCATCTCAATTACACTCAGTACTTAGTCTTGTCAGATTTAGCCATGCAGAGTCTCTTTAATGACGACTTTCAGCTCCTCTTTAGAATTTACGGAGAGCTTTGATGTGAGTTGCCAACTCAGATTGCATTCAAGCACCTGTCACTTTTCCACATTCGTAAAAGAGGGGAGATGGAGAGACATACAGGCAGAGAGAGAGACCAGCAGGTGTGTGCTAAGCCAAGCAATATACTGTAGCCAGACACAAGCCAGAAAACATATACGGCCAGCCATCGACAGAGACGTTGTCATCATTATTGGCGAGTGCTACTTCTCAACCAAAAGTCCCACTTTTATTTGGCCAAGGTTTGGGCAAAACAGTGGAATTGATCTGGAATTGATCAAAACGCCCGCACGGCTCTCTCATCTAAAGGGGATTTCATTGATCTGCCAAAGTCCTTCTCTATAATTGCTTCAGTGAAGTGTAGGAACAGCAGTTTCAGGTGGGTAGGTATCACAGGAAAGAACACAGCTTGGACAATTTACAGATCCTTAAAGTAAAAAGACCACCTCATCTCCCCCACCACCACCGCCACCACCACCACCCACCGCAGCCCAGACTCCATCCCTTACAACTGCATCGACAAACCCAGTGATCTACTGAAAAGGGGAAAAAACCTGATTACCACAGCCAGCAGGACTCTTGATGTATAAAACTTTATTTGTGAGTTATTTTTTTCAAACCAAACATCAAATTATACATTCTGATAAAGCTGTAAAACAGCCGAATCTTGTTAATCCATATTATCGGCTCATCTCTCTGTATCTTGATGTATGCATGCAGGCTTATGTCAGCCGATGGGTTTTATGTAACTAGACTGCCACCTAGTGAATGATCTTAAAAGATCCCCCCTCTGGTTTCCACATGAAAGGCGACTGATAGATAGATGCAGCTGCTTTGAGCAAGGTGTCTAAGCTTGTCTTCTGTGGTCCCTTTTGATGGCAGCACATTTAGGCTGTTGCCAGCAGTAACACAGAAAAATGAATTGTAGGTTCGTAAAAATCACTAGAATCCAATCAGTTATTGCTTGGCTGCTTTGTTGGACATTTTAGATATGAAGAATAAAAAAAATTAAACTGGAAAGTGTTCTGATATAAAGTGGAATATGTGTCTGTCATTTGAGACTCGTCATAATGTAAGCTAAAGACGCAGAAAACTGTGTTTAATAAACAAGATGCTGTTTCAACACCAATTAGAACTGCAGTCTACCCATCTGTCATCCTCAGCATCGAACTCTCTCTTCCTCCCCTTTTCACTCTCCCTCCCTCCTCCCCCCATCCTTCCAAGGAAAAGGCAAAAGTACACTTTCCATTAGTCCAATCCACAGCCTGTGGAAGAGTTGTCTAATGTAAAAAGCAAAGGCAGTGGCTTCAGAGAAATTGAAATTACTCAGCACAGCTTTTATTAGGTACATAAACCACAGTGAGTTGGCTTCCTGGTGCGTCTGACAGAGACTCATAATAATTGTCAAAACACAAAAAGGAGGGACTCGCTGGGTATGCGAGAGAAGAAAATGTACATGAGCGGGACAGAGGAGTAACATCAGAAAGGTCAGAGACCCTTTGTCTACCAGTAAAAAAAAAACTGTTACCCCTCCACTGAAGCAGAGCTGTCTGATCTTGCCTCAGAACAGAAAATACATACACAGTTTGTACAAACTAAGTTAGTCCAACTTTTTTTTTTTTCATATCCAAAAAAGCCAGAAAATCAAAAAGCAAGAGAAATGTGAGCGAGACATTGTGAGGATTTTTGTTTCCAGCCTGTCACTGGCTCTTGGCAGTCCAAACAGAGATTTTGTGTTTTGTGGCCAGCATTTGAGCTTAACTTGACAAGAACTAAGAGAAATAAATAATATGTAGGTGGCTTTAACAAGGAATGAAACAGTTGTCAGTTAGTTTTGATGAATTTGGATAATTTTGTGTCTCTTATTCATAATCAGGAGCCATCAGATTTGGATCGCTTTTATCTGACTGTACATTATGTCTCCCAAATATGCAGAAAGTGCTCCCCATCTCGTAGAACTGAGTAATGACTAGCCTGGGTAAGTATTGTTAAGGGACTGTTACAGCAAACCCAATGAATTGCACAGCAGGGGCTAATTGAGAGAGAGAGACTGAGGCATGATTGTTGCATTCTCCAGAGATGGTTTTGTCTGAGGCCAGGCGAAGGGGAATGTCGCCTTATCTCTGCTGTGATTACCATGCGTCAAAAACAGATTACACTCATAAGTATTACTAGGTTACAGACATTATTTATTAAAAAGCAACATTGCTTGGCAACTGGATTACTCTCTTAAGATTAATCAGACTTCCTTTTCATTCACAATTCATTTCAGATTCTAAAAAGGGATCTTAATAATAGATGAGCTATAGAACAACAGAAAGAAACCGAGAAAATAACATTTAACTGTCATGCCGGTTCTGGTTTCTGGTGGGGTATTTCTGCAGGCTTAAATCAATTAAAGCGCTTTAAGGGATGAATTAGCCAGCATTTCACTGTAAGCATATATTCTGGCAATCTATTGAACAATGGCATTTGTATAGACATAATTTAATGAACATCTGGTTTTCTGAGGATGCCTAATGATTTCACATTCATCTTCCTCTAAATGGCTAAAGTGCACGCAATTACGTTTTTAATTAGCTGTGAATATGTTTCTGTCAATTGGAGTGATTCATCTCTTACACATGAAACGTATCACGTGATTTCAGAAAGGCTGGTATTTCAGAATAAGTGTTCGTCTTCTGGGTTAAAAGTTCTGTCATTAGAATATAGGTCTCTCTGAAAAAACTGCTTTAATAATCCTTGATATTGCTTTGTTCTCCCGTCTGCGAGAGGAGACAACTGGATTATCTTAAAGCAATATTCGTTCTTTCTCCCAATTCACAACATAAAAAATTTAATGACAGGAACACAGATATATTTAATCACTGGGCTCCCCAGCCCAGCCGTTAAACCTTGCCGTCTGCCGCTCAAAGCGAATCAAGAAAATCTCTGGGTCCCTAATGAATACTGTTTGGCACTTCCCAGCCTGCGAGACCTTTTGGACTCCTCAATGCGGTGCTGACAGTCATTTCTTCTGGACCGATCACTAATTCCTCATTAGAAATGATGAGCTTCTTCATCACCTCTCTTTGGAAAAGGTTAGGCCTGGGCCCAGAGGAGAGGTGGGGAGTCCTTCACTCTGGACCTGACGGAAGCTTCACAGGCCTGCAGCTATTGATTGGGGGCTTCAGGTTGCCTCTCCACCAATGTAGGGGTCTGCACTGCAGCATACTAAGCTGATGTGTAATCAATGACTCATACCACAGCCGGCCTCTGTGCACAGACCCGTCAAATTATACAGTAGCCATCCAATATCTGACATAGTGTGTTTTTAAAACTGCCTTCCGGAAGAATGACGCACACAGTGCACACACACCAACGCACACAGGTAAATACACTTTGGAGCGCACACAAGCTGAACGGTATACAAGGATGTGCATACATGTGCAAAACCTCTCAGACACTCACAAACAACCCATACACAAACACACACACACACACACACACACACACACGCGCTCACTCACTCAGGCACGCACAAACAACCACTGGGTCCTGCAGGGCTACTTTGATTTTTCTCCCTCTGTCCAGATGAAATGTTTATCATCTCAAATACTGTGTGAAAAAAAAAAATACAAGTTATAAAACCCAATCCTTCTTAGAAACGGTTGCCTTTGGAGTCTAGCAAGCACCAGCTGTGAGACGTGGCCTATCTGTGCACTTGGCCTGGCAGCAGCTCCAACGTGCCCTCCTCCTCTTCATGGGGCTTAATGATATGCACAAGCACACTCCGGGGCCAGCTTCCCAGAGCATTTAATCCACAGAGATATGATACTATGCTGGATGTTGTGTCATCCATCACAATCTCTCTCTCTCTCTTTTTTTCCTTCCCTCTATACCATCATACCGTGCTCACGTTGTTTGATTAGGTGCTCTGTTATCTATATATCTATCTGTCCAGCTGACCGCCTCATCTATCTGCTGTTAATTGATGGAGTAATCCCACTCCGTTTAAAGTTCAAATTCAAGACTTTGCCAAAAAAGTGTTTTTTTGTTGTTCTACTTTGCTGCTGTCTTTGGTGCCAAGTGCTCACTGCTGCGGTGTTGCTGAACTAAGCTGCCTGGAGATATCCTCTCAATCAAACAGTGTGTTTAGCTTTGTTGCATCTTTTTACTTTGATTTCCCATTTATATAGTTTGAGCGCCTGTATGTGGTGTTCCTTTTTTTGTCTGCTCAACCTTAAGTCGGCATCACTGCTCATTATAGCAGCTTAGTTCTTTCTTGTGTTCGGTTTTTCTTATTGTCTCCTCCGAACAATTGTTGTTTGAGTTGATGGAAATGCAAATCATCGCCCTCTATATGCACTACAGTTTCTTTCTCTTCTTGGAGTAGACCTTTGTGTTTAGAGCAGAACATGTAAAAGCGTTCACGCTCTCTTATATTTTGTACTGATAACGAGTACGAAGAGACACATTTGTTTTGATGAAAATGTCAGAGATTATTACTTTATGTCGAAGCAAACGCTTTGAGCTATTCCTTGTGTAAATCACAAAAACTGCATTAGAGCTTCACTGGGAAAATGATTTTGCATTTATCAATATAAATTCTGCAGATCAATACTGTTAAGTCAACACATGCCCATCAACACAATCCTTTATCCATTACATGCTCCATTACATTGTCCCTACGGTTTCCCGACAAGCCATTAGGTAACAAAATCTCGCGAAGGAAACCCAGTCTCTCACATGGCAGGGCGGTCAGTTCGGAGCCTTCATCACGATATGTTTCCCTGCCGTCCTCTGGGTTTTATTGCGCAGTATGGAAGACAAATGGAGAGCCATTAGTAGTGTATTAATTACATGTAGAGAATTACTTTTCTCATCAATCACGCAATTTCTCCCTACACTTGTCAAGTGTAATTTGGTGACACAATGAACAAAACCTGGTAGGCCTGTTCTGTTCTGATCTGTGCTGTTAGCAGCCCGTGTGGTGTTGACAGACTGGAACACTGAATGCATCTGCCTCATGTTTCTTCTACAGAAGCACACCGCCACGCCACCCCACTGAGCAAAGGTTCACAAAAACACCTCAAATAGAACTGACGCAAATTATCATGTCAAGATAGATTAATTGCAAAGATCACTGAGAGACTAATGATTACCATTGTCAGAATGCATAGATGCTCAGACACAGCAGCAGAACCGCTTTTTAGTGGGCATCATATACAATTATCTGTTCTTCTCTGCAAGAATGAATGTCAAAGTAACAGCGCATCTAAATCCAAATACCACAAATGATTAGAACGTTTAGACTTTGAGCCGTCATTACGGAATAATGGGACGCTGGTGGGGAAGTATTTCAGAGCCCTTTTTATTTTCGACTGAATTACTCACAAAATGATTTGCAGTGGTATACGTTCCCTTTATGAAGCGCATGTGCAGCTGGTGACGTAATGCATCATTTGGTGCAAACAATCAAAGACACTGGTGACAAATACACTGCATATATGAATGTAAGTAGGTGAAAACCACCCCATCATGTAGGGGCGGAGGAAAAATTCAGTCTTTGATGCATCAAGATTTTGTCTTAAAAAGATTCTGTCTCATGCAGAAAATTATCAAAACTTTAAACTCAAATCGACGTTATGATCAGCCTTGACAATTTTGTAAGACTGGGCCGTGCATTATTCAAAGCTGAACCAACTGGGTGGCGAAATGTAACAGATGTAAACATGTGCGTCATGCGTCTAAACCAGGCTTTTATTTGCTACTGCTCCTGTATTAATAGGAGATAATGGAAGTACATTCATCTCTTTGTTTACTAATGGATTACAAATACTTGTGTTTCAAAAGCAGCAAGTAGCCACACAATAAGAGAAAACAAACCATGTATAGAAATAAAAAAAAACTGCATCTTAGCCCTCTGAATAGGAATCCAATTGAATTGTGAAGTGCCAAGAGATTAACGCAAAAAACAACAACAACAAAAAAAAACAGGGCTTTTTTTGAAGTTTTTTGAAATGCAATATGCTTCTGTATCCAGCCCCTATAGTTATAGTTATTATAGTTATATGCTCATAGTTTAACATTGCACAAAGACGCATTTAAGAAAGCTATTAGTGATATTCTGTACTTTGAAAAGGAGCAAATGGAGATGAAGAAATGCAGTAGAGTGATTTGTAAACCAGAATGTGGACTGGGCCAAAGTGCCTTCAGCTCAACAAAGAAGAAATGCTCTACATATTTTATACATTCAGTGTATAACCTTGTGTGCAAAAGATTACACTATATTTAAACCACATTTTGACCTATATATTATTATTCTGTAGCTTTAATAATTGCACTATTTCTTTCCAGCACACCAATAATTGCATCATTTTTATGTATACGCTTACATTTAGCCTTTGCAGAATAGTAAGCAGAATATTGGATTGTCTCTGCAGAGGCATGAGTAACTCTGGTGTAGGCCCTGAGGCACGGGTATGACAACAGAGGTAAGAACAAACATTTTTACCTCCTCTGAGCCTCTGCACTGCATCCTTGGCCAGTTTAGTGCGTACAGGGCCCCCTGCAAATACACCGTGTGATACCATTGACACAGATTATGGATTTTGCCTTCTTAAAAATATGCTATGTGGGAGCGTGGAAATGTCAGGGAAGGCACCCAGGCTCTGAGATTTACTGGGAATTTATAGATCACCAAATGTTGCTCTCTAAGGAGAAAGAGAGGGAAAGTCCATGTAGGAGGCTCGTCAGAATGCAACCACTGTTTCCCATTTCACCCCGAGCAAGAACCGATATCTGGCAAATTTGCATATACATGCATTTGCACAGATCCAATCAAACGTCAAGGTGCCGACACAATTCCAGGATTCAAAGCGGAATACCAACCAGTGTTTCAGCTGTAACTAATACCCACAGCCCAAGGAAGTGGAGGGGAGGGCGCTTTATCTTTGGAGCAGATAACATTTAAACCACAGAGGGGTTTTAAGGCAGACGGCATATAGCTGCACAGGTCAGGTCACTTGTTCTTGTTACAGCTGGAGTGTGTCAAGCAAGTGGAATGGATTAAGGGTGGACAGGCTATGCTGTCATGTATCATTCAGTTCAGCGGGGCATCTGTTTATGTATATTGCTGGATAATTATTCATAAAGAAAGCATCACAAGCCTCAACAGTATATGCCTGATAAACAGGATCTTAACACATTTTCATGGTGGATGTGTGACCAATTTCGGATCAAATCAAGGTTAGCTGGTTAAGCTTATGGCCGTATTGAGATAAGAAGTTGTGCTTACATCAACACTTGTATCTGTGAATCTCTGCATAGAAAATATCAAACCGTGTGCAGCTCATTTTGTGGTCTTGTGCGGTTTAAAAGACGTCTTTCTAGGTTTTATTGGCGTACATCAGCAGCCGGTGACCGCATACTGTAAAACCAAAATGCAGCGCTTGTTAAAATCATATCAAATCAAAGTGTAATGATTGTTCAAAATCTTTTTTCGCCATGAAATACAGTTAATGAAAGTGGAGAAACACAGTGGAGGAAGGGAAATGGAACAGAGGTGAGTGAAAGAATATATTAAGCCTTGAATAGAGAGATGGAGGAAAAATATTCCTTATTCGCAGCCTTCAGAATGTGTTATTAGGGAATGATTTCAACAGGCTCTTAGTAGCTCTCATTAGATGGTGTATCAAACCAGAACAAAACTCACTTCTCCTAACTATGTGGAGGAAGTGGATTGGAAAATTAAATGGGGAGAGGAGAGTGAGGGAGCAGTCTCTGCCACGCTCTTGTCACCGTGCCCCTGCTCCCACTAACAAGTCCGCTCAGTCGACTCGCGCTGAAAGTCATTCACATGGTCTTTAATTTCACTTCATTGATTGGAATTTAAAGCCCCGGAATATAGCAAGGAAGACATTAAGATTATCTATTCCCTAAACCATGCACCGAACATTTGTTTTTAAATTGCGGTACAGTATGGCTGAAACCTTGTCTTTTGAGTTTGCAGCCCTAAAACTTCAGAAACTTTGCAAACTGAGTGTGCACTCGCTGCTGGTTACTATATGAGTGCCTGCAGTTTCTAAAGGAGAATATATTTATATACTGCATGCATAGATCAATAAAAGTAACATTTCATTAATCTTGACATGCTGTTCCCGCTTGATGCCAGATGCTGGGGACACAAGCTGTCGAAACAATAGACATGCTATTCAGTGCTTACTTTCCCCTTCCCCGTTTTTCTTTGTTTGCACTTCCAAAGACAGCATTACATCTGTCAGCAAGATATGATTTACATAAACATCAAACTATTCTTCTGAGTATCTGTCAGGGAAACTCTTGAGACTTGCAAAATATTAGCATTTCAAGGTTGCATTTACACTATGTTCATATCTGTTTTGCATATACTATTTTTGTGTATTTTTAATTTACAGTTATACGGTTGTGTATGTCTCTTACCAGAGCCAAAGTGTTGGGATTTTAAGCATGGAATTATTTGGTCGTAAAATGGCAATATTGTCAGTTTTGAGACTGTAAAACAAACAAATGCCGGCATAAATGCTAGATAGAGGCAGTCCATAACTCGGCGTTTTGTGTGTAAGCTGCAAGAAAAACATTCCAAATCATGCAGTATCCAGCTGGTGATAAGAAACTCAATCGAGAAAAAGAAATATAAACAGTATTCCAATTCACTTCACTCTGCAACTGCATGCAATCACATCTTGAAATGGAAATTACACCTTGAACAAGTGCATGGCTGTTTTATGGATTACTTTTGCCACTGATTGTATACCACTCATGTAGTAAGACAGCTTCTGCATGATGGAATTGCTGTTAACGACAACTGTATGGAAATTTCATGATGTTTGTCTGTGGTATGTATTTTGAGTGTACGCTTGTGTTGGTTTTGTGTAGACGTGTGTGTGCTCGTGTCAGCGCCTGTGATGATGTGTGGGCACAGAGTGTCACCTCTGAAAGAGACAAAAGTGGCACTCTTGGTGCCATTTGCATGATTAGTTGTTATTGCTAAACAGAGCTGAGCACTGGTCTGGAATTACAGTTGTACAGAGAGAAGCAAATGACCAGCTTGATGGATTTTTTTTTTTTTTTTTTACACATAAGAAAAAAATCTCAATAACATGCCTTGTATTTCTGTAAACAGCTAATCTGTGCCTATTTAGAAAAGCTTAGATGTTGTGTGTTTTTTTGTGTGTGTGTGTGTGGTTATCCAGAACACCTTCAATATTCCTTAATCACTGTTCTATTTGCCCTTATATACGTTGGCCGACAAGGACAAATGCGCTACAATGGCCCATTTCCATTAGGAGAGACATGTCGAAGCTTCAGAAACAAAGCTAATTCAAAAACACATACAAAAATCACACACAAATACAACAGAAACGGCCTGCAAATAAAAAAGCCACAAAAAATACATCAACTGAAAAAAACAGAAACAATCTAAAGTCGAAAAACACACAAACCCCCCCAAAAAAATGCAACAGAAAAACCCTGCACATCCAACTAACTGTGCGTTCCAGTACCAATACTACCATACTATATAGCACGCCAGAGAAAGATTTAGCATGTCACAATACATAGTAAGTTGTTATTACAAACAACAAAAGGACATAACTATAAAAATATCGACAGACAAATGCACATGTAAATCCACTGTCACAAATATGTTTAAATCTACAATCTGTGTAATTATAACTTAAAATTAGCTACACACATTGCAAAGTAACAACAGCAGATCTCTCCAGGTTGATCTCTGGCAAACTTGGTAAGCAGCATTTCTTTTATCTCCACGGTAACGGATATAAAAGCAAGAGGGTCAAAGTTCAGGGCGTTATGTTATGAGAAAGTAGTATGTCCTGATTGTGTGCATACTGCATGCAACAGTGAGTACTTTTTAAGGGCAGCTGCAGTACCTCCTAAAAGTAAAAAGAAAAAGTAAGCGGTTCTTAACGCAGCCCAATGCAACAGAAGATTACAGGCCTCTGGGAGCACTGAGTGGAACAGCTTGATTTTTGACCCGAGAAAGAGAAAGACCAAACAAGAGAGTGTTTGTTTTTTTGTAATGGGAAGTAAAGTGGAGTAAAAGGTGGCATATAACAGTATATACGCAAGGACTTTTTTACATTTAGCCTTAGATTTTTACAGTATCACAAACAGCTACAGGGTTAGTGTCACGCTCATGCTCTTCCACTTAGCGCTTGAATTGTCATTGTTTCTAAAGCTGGAGCACCTTCCTCCTGATGCTCCTGATGGCATGCTTGCCCTTGACAGCCACCGTATTTATACCCCAACTTTCCTCTTTCTCTCCTGTGTCAACTAAAACAGCCGTTCTGCACAAAGGTTGGAGGACTTACACATCACACGAGTAATAGCTAAGACCCGAGCAGGCCTCCTCTTGGACCTACAATATGTGGTCTCCTGAACTTATATCTCAAACATTATACCTCAAGTACTGTATACATCAATATTGCCTTTATACGTGGTATTTTACTTTGCTCCAGTGGAAGAATCGATACTCTATGAATTTTTAAACGCATCTTAGCTCCGGGGATAGCCTGTAACCTGTGGCACTGACAATCTCATTTGTGCCTTCAGTCCTCCTCAAAGCTCTGAGCTAAGTTTGAAGTACCTAACTTATCTTGACGAGACACAAGCAGATGATCCTTGGTGTGCCCAGTAATATCTGAATTTTAATGTGAAACACCATTAAAATTCTTAGACATTTAAGACATTATTTTATTTCAAACTGACCATTTTTCTCCTAACTGCATTGCTGGTTTAAAACAAATGGCGTTCTGTAGGTGGGAAAATCTACACATTTAAATTCCCTTAGTCTGCGCCGTGTTTAGACTATTACTTAGGTACTGGTGATGGATCTGCAAAGGAAGCCTTGCTCCTCTGTCAGTAACAGAAAAATGGTGGAGCAAAGGGCTTGATTCAGTTTTACACCGTTCCATTTTAGTTACATGAGAAGTTTTGCAGAGCGGGGTATTGTTTTTAATGACGGATTCGAGGTTAACTCCTCTGTTGACTCGTTTCCATTGCTGACCAGCGCACATGTGCCTTAAAATAAAGTGTATCTGGTGTAACACTTCACAGACAGCAACTGGCATGCCTGTGATGTATTTTCGACTAACACCAACTTACACAGACTACATAATTGGCTGCTTTGCATTTTCTGGATGTGTTCGACTTTTTTCTATTTCGAGCTGACATCCTCAGCTGGCTTTTTTTGGTTGAGTATTTTAAAATGCTGAACATGTGCGAAGAACATTGCTCTCAACTCTAAACATTGCATCGGCTGCAGTGGAAGTGTTCAACTAAGCCGTGTGACCCTTGATAACTAGGATTCACTCCTCTGAACTGGCATGTGCCATTATTTACTGCTGCTATGAATTAACTTCAGTTCAGTTCACCTCTGAAAGATGCAACAAACAAATGAGACTTTAGATTGTTTCAATCATATTGTAAATCTTTTATTGTAGGTATAATCAGAATTGTTAAGATCAGCTTTACTCTGAGAGAATTTTAAAAGTATTTGAGACTAAAACAGCATTTTTCACCAGAAGAAAATGTCAAGAGCATTAAATTATTATACTACATACATCTGAATGTGTAGCCAAGTTCATCTCAAGGCGCCCTGTGTGAATGTAAATATAAAGATATAGTTAATTTAATAAGTTCATTTAAAAATATAATTCAGCTGCTGTAATTTTTAATGGAAAAGCCCTCAAGCTACCTCCAGGCATTGGCAGGTGAACCTGTCCATTTTCTTGGAATTAAGGCCAAGAGCTTTTTGCCCCTGATTTCAAAAGCTATGGGGCAGGAGTTAGAGATGAGTGATTTAAATATTACTGATGTTGTGCCCAAGTCGAGAGTTAAGCTCCAGCACAGCTCGGTGCTGAATACGAATAATTTTGCCTTGATAGGGATTTTGGTGGCATTTAAAGGAAACATCAACACAGGAAGTCTGTTTTGTGGTGTCGGGCCACTGAGAGATAGAGAAGGAGTTCCTAAGCAGCTGAAAGACTGAATTTGAAAAAGGCTTATTTTTGAGGGCTGCAACTGAAAACTTTTTTACACAAAAGACTGACAAAAGCTGGTTCGGCACACACAGAGTATTACAGAGCTGATGCCTACAAACATATACTGTAATTTATGGACTATAATATGAAAAACTGGAAGTGTTGTCTATTAATAAAGGTTAGAATATATAAGACATTTCTTTTTGGAATCTACTCTCTTGTCAGTAGATTACAGACCTGACATACTGATAACAGTAACTTCCATATTCGAGTACAGGCATTAAATTATTATGACGTAAAAATAGGAATGTAAATTGGCCAAGAACGGAGAGCTAGTGCAATTTGAAATTAATTTATTAAACAGCCAGGCCTCATTTTGCCTATTAAACCTTAAATTCCAAGTTAACATAAGAAAAATCAGCAAACTTTCTGCTGCTTCCCTTGCATAGGTTAGACGCAGCACTGGAGGACAGTCTCTGGTGTCTGGAGCCGCCCTCCACCTGGTCAGTTCAACATCTACCTGGTTAAAACAAGCTTACACAGCAGCAGCCCTTTAAAGGTCCCAACAAACTCACACCAGCACATAAACGTCTCGACTCTGCCATTAATTATTAATAACAGGTAGGAAATGTTAGCCGTGTAATGCTAAGACTTAGCCCTGTCACTGTGTGTGTGGGTCTGTTCTAACTGCTCCCTGGTGCGGAGCTCGCACTCACGCAGCAGTACTAGACAAATAGAGAAAGAGTGACAGCGGGGCATGGATATGTTGAGCAAAGCAATAACTTCACTTGACCCATTGTAATTAGAGGTTGACCGACAGTGGATTATCAATGGCCGATATAACAACAACAGTTTGGAGCTGGAAAAAGCTGATAGCCGATTAATCTGCCGATAACACTTGCAACTAATAGTCACCTAACAGTTCTTTAGATTATCAGTAATTCATTTCACACACATTGCTCTTTTCTTGCTACTTAATTCTGGTGAAATTATAACGACCATGTTTTGCTTCTAGCTAAACAGAGAAAGCACATAATGCTATTCTACAACCAGCAACCGTATTATGCCCCTAATAAAGAAGTAAAGCTGTTCTATATTGGTTAACGTTTATTTAAATCATACAAATTATCTACAGCACACATTACTTGTATTTGCATGTGGAATACCCCGTGCAAAAGCCTTACGGACGTACCAACATCACAGCCTCTATCGGAGCCCTGTTCCACCATTAACGATAGTTTATATAAAGTTCTATCTGCGACGATTTATCCGCCAAACCGATGAATTGGTCGACCTCTTTTTTCACTAGTAAAAATATATCAAAGTCATGTTTACATGTGGGAGGTTGGGCAGCGATTACTGTATATGTTGAACAAGCACTGACACCAAAATAAGGTACTCGAGTACTCATGCCCATCCCTAATATCAGTATGTCTTTAAAGACTTATATAGGTACTTTGTCTCTACTTATGCTCTATTGTCTTTGAATCACTGATCTATTGTTTTCAATCCATAATAAATTTGTGCTCCTTTTTTGTTGTCAAAATTTAATTAAAATCAGATTTTAAATACACAAAAACCTGTTTAGAAGATGACTGTGTTTAAAACCAGTGCACAGACATCATGGACAAGGAGTCTTCCATCTGAAGTTCAGTACTTCAGTATGTGGACAATGGATGGCATTGGTGCAGTCAAAAATAGGATCCACTTCTCAGAATTTGATGCAGTCTGAAATGACACATGATTTCTAGTCCTTATCATCAGCTCAACCTTTCTTAAGTTTCTTCGGCAGAGAGAGGTAATACACGTCGGGATGGGTTGGACTGTAATCCCTGTGGATACAGTGAATCTACATTGGCAAAAGGACAATAGTAATGATATTCACCTAATCTCCCTTGACAGATTCAGGACATGCTTTTCATTAACACAAAAGTGGATAAGAGAGCAATAAGCACTGTTTCAGAGTTTACCTAAATCCTTTAAAGCTAACTGAGATTCACATTCTGGTGTCGCCTGTCTCTGTCTGCTTGGGCTTAAGCCAATGCAGGTACCATATTTACAGAGCTCTTTGACATACTTTTTCAGCTGCATTTTTCAAGGTGTGACTACAAACAATAGCAGGGACACAGTTAATTTCACAGCTGGCCATGTGAACTTCAGAAATAACGAAGGCACATTTGAGAAGATGCTGTGCCTCTATTTTGTACTGTAACGAGTGCTTTTGACATTTGGTATGAATGGAAAAAAAGGTTATT
Source organism: Epinephelus awoara (assembly GCA_035609425.1). Classification (NCBI taxonomy): domain Eukaryota; kingdom Metazoa; phylum Chordata; class Actinopteri; order Perciformes; family Serranidae; genus Epinephelus; species Epinephelus awoara. The sequence continues at coordinate 24,652,250 of CM069299.1, read as the reverse complement.
ATAAAATCTGTACTGTTCAGACGCTGCCGACAGCTCCCCTATTTCAAAAGAATTTCATGTTTCCTAATGTGCTTAATATCTTCATAAAAGCATCTATATAATCTAACTGCACATGCAGTTTAAGTGTTAAATCCCAAAGCATTATAAACATATTGAGATAAAAACAGTAATGAGCCGATGATCTCATCAGATTATATTCTTATTCAGTTTAATTAAAATACACAGGTTGCGGTCTGTAAAGCGTGTCTACTTTGTCAACAACATCCTTTATTGTCTGAAAAAGAAGCATCAGACTGTGCTGTCAATTATTTCTGTTAAGAACAGGTGTTTTATACATGCTGGCTATGTCATTTGATAAAGAGACTTCGTATGTCTCGAGGTTTGGAGGAAATAATCTGCAAGAATCTGAAAAAGAGTATTTTTGTCTTTTTTATGTGAAGAGGAAGAGTGTCAGTGGAGCTTCCATTCAGATTGCAAAGGAGGTAAGAAGAGGGAGGATAGCACTTATTTTTCTTTTTAATTAGCTTCATCTGAGGAATTATCCAGCACTAATATAATGGCTCGATTCATCTCCCACACCATCTGGTGTGAGAGCGGTGTACCTCTGGAGCTGATTGCTTTCCCCCGGTGCTGTGTCGGGGTAATAGGCTGTTCAAAGGCTGCTCTGGGCTCGGACAGCTGAGCAGAGGTGGGGCAGGAGCAGCTGGCCTTGGCGCCATCACCTGCTGCCTGTCAGAAGGCTTCCGAATATGGTCCATCCATGCCCTAAGTGTATGTATCTATGTGTGCGTATGTGTGTGTTGGTGTACATGTGCAACATACTTGAGAGTCAACTTTAAGCAGAGCACGGATTTCATCCTCGTCCTGAAGAAGGCTGGAGTGAGGCAGGAAGAGAGAGAGAGAGAGCATGTCATTAAGACTCTTGTGAACATCTGGGAGAGGTGAGACAGGTGACAAATAAGCAGTAGTGTCTGGAGATGATACCAGCACTTCAGTTAGTTTGCACTTCTGCACCTCATGTCAAATGACACAGCTAAGAAGACATATAATTTGCTGTATATAAATTGCTTTTTGGTAAACTGTTCACAAGCCTGGCTCTCTGTAGTAATTCAACCACTTGAGCTGTATCTCAACATCCGCACTTTTTTTCCCTTTTTTTAAAAAATCATGTCATTGTCACTGAAGTTTTGGCTCAAATACTATATTTGTTGCGATGGCGGGGCTTCATTTGACAGTTTGACAACATCTGGTTTGCCCTGAGTCCTTCCAGTCTGTCCCACAGTGCAGTGCGCCCACAGCGTCTCCGCATCGCTGACACCTGTTGACTTTGACCTGTTTTCCATCAACAAACTTGTGGAGTAAACCTCATTTACCACAGCTTAGAGGAGGATGAAGGCTGGCAACTTAACTGCTCTGGTTCAGTGTTAATGGTACACTATGCAGGGTTTATATGGACTCATATGAAAGTAACTCCACTCAATCCTAATGTATGACCCACTGGAGGTGTGTGACTGTGTATTTATCTGCAGAGACCCTACCCTCTGCCTCTATTTTCATGTTATTTTACTAAGGTCAGGGAGTTCCCTGACACAGCACCCAGGTGAGGGCAGGACTATATGAAAGGCAGCTACCTGGTACCAGTCTGTACGCAGCATGCATCCAAGAGGAACCTATGAAAATCGCAAACACAGCACCACAAAAAACCTCTGTAAATATGAAGAGGTGATCGCAAAGCGGAGTAAATCTGCGGCTGGCTTTCCCTTTTGCAGACGATACTCTTTATAAACTGTAAAGTGAAGGGTAAGTGTGTTATAAAACCCTCCAACACGAGCCTGCAGCGATGTTGACTTACTGCCGTATTGTGTTCATCACGCAAGATGCTCCTTACAAATTAAGTTCTGTGTAACTGCATCACACTCCTTAAGCTGCTCAAACTAAGACAGACAGTAAATATCATCATGCAGACCTTCACACCTTAATGCTACGTTGTACTAAGGATCAAATACATCCTTCTTTAGTCTCTAGAAAACGGTAGTCGTGTTTATTTTATTGTAAAGTGTTGCAGCAGCTATTGCAAAAACCGAGTAGCTTATAAAGACAGGGTGAAAAAATGAGATGGTTACAAAAGAAAAAAAAGAAATGCCACCAAAGACACTCAAGATTAAGGTTTGGGTTTTTTTTTAATTTATGTATGTTGTTTATTTATTTACTTCTTAGCCTAATTATTCATCCATGCATTTATTAATTTTAAGGACAAAAGATAACATAAAAAAAATCAAGTAAATAGCAGCACATGGCCTACAGATCAAATACAAGTGACACAAATACATATGAAGGACATTTAATAGGAGTAAGCTTTATTTTTCTCCATGGTAACAACAATTACGACAGTTCCTTTAACCGCCGCAGAAAGGGAAGTTTGTCCCAAAGCTTGTCACAGTATTTATACCCTACACCTTAACGAAGGGTGCTTCATTCAGCTGTGAAGGTGACTACAAACAGAGTTACACTCCGTGACGGAGTGGGAGTCCAGTTTGGCAAAGGCCCTGTGACAAAATGCTCCTGCTTTTCACTTGATTTATTACCTCAGTAAACATTTTCTAAAGCGGTTTATGGCCTAAATCAGTAGTTTTGAGTCTTCATCCAACAACGTGTTCATTTTGCAAATTATGGTCCCATTTAGAGTAAAATAACCATGAAGTAGGGTATGCTTTAGGGTGTTGCTACCTCGTGATTGACAACTAGTTACCATGTTTGTGGATTGGGTTCTCAGTTAGATCCACCCCTCACTCCACCACAGCTCCACCCTCTCATCCAAATGGTCACTTCTGGTTCCAAAAACACCAAGATGGCGACGGCCAAAATGCCAAACTTGAGGCTTCAAAACTGTAGTCCACAAACCAAGGCATGATGTCGCAGTGGCTATGCCCACTTCTTTTACACAGTCTATGGTGGAGACCAAAATAGAGAAAAAAGCAAAGTGAATATTGACCTTAAATTTGACAAGTTATCTGAAACATGATTCTAAATGAATGCTAATGTTGCTACACGTCTGCTGGATGTTCAAACAGGTAAACTGTTTGCTAACCCATTTGCCATATCAACTTCTTCAAACATGCTAGTGATTAGCCCTCATATAAGGACACTCTGGGAGTCTTAGTCCAGTGGTTCTCAATTAGTCTAGCCACAGGGTCCAGATGGCTCCTTAGTCATTAGTTCCAAAAGTTCAGTATAGTCATAGCCATACTTGTGTTTGACTACATTGTCGAGCTAGGTTGCTATCTTTGTTAGTAGCTGTCCATTATTCAGTCAGGCACTGTACTTCAAAATTAAGGTGTTTTATACAAACATTTTACAAACCTTCGACCGCAACCCACCAGCTGGGAACCACTGTCTTAGGCTATATTAAATGTTGTCAGGGATGTTTTGTCAAAAACATTTCCTCACGGTCCCAAAATGTCTTCTGTGATAACATTAAGCAAGACGTCTAAAACAACTTGGTGAAAACTGCAGAGTAGTTTTAGGAAACAGCATGCCAAAATAAAGATGATTTCACTGGCTCACTGACTGTGCTGATAACAGCAGCTAATATTAGCTCGCCAAAATGAATCGTAGACACTCACTTTCAGAGAAGCTCTGATGCCGACACTTTTGGGACTTTCTAGCCTCTGCCTTCCTCTTTCTGTGCAACTGTCAGCTGTGTGGGTTGCCGTCTACTGCGACCCTGTTGAAACAAGAACAGGTGCTTACATATAAGGGCACTGCTCCATGCTGGTCTTAATCAAGTACAACAAATACCTGCAATACGCAACATAGAGAAAACATGTAATATAATGAAGATGCACTGGCTGAACAGCGTTAAGTGCAGGAATTCTGTGTGTGTGTGTGTGTGTGTGTGTGTGTGTGTGTGTGTGTCTGTGAAAGGGGGGTGGCGGTGAGGAGGAGGAGGGGGGTTGGGGGTTATTGAGGGTATCTTATCTAACAGTTGAGCAGCTTTATGGCTTCTAATAGGCACCCTGTCGGATTGAATTGTAAATATGGAGCACCATTGTGCATTCAGAGGTGTGTACATCCTCTGCTTCATTTACCAGATGCTAAGTCATGACCAACCCGTTTATTACACCGTGCAATCCACAATTAAAATGGAGAGAGGCTCACAAGGAAAAAGCCATTTACCTTAGCCCGAGCTGCACTTACACACCAGACACAAATTTTACTGTTACTTGAAAACTTTCCATGCATGGAGCACATTATCATTTGATTTCCATCCAGAGTTCTCAATTAAAATTATACAGAGGTTGCATTTCATTACCTGAGCTCGGGGCAATTTGCAGGCCATTAAGCTTCTACCTGTATCAGTGGAGATGTTTTCGAGGTGAACATCTGGGGTTGAGGAGGCAGAGCATGAAATGAAATGCCCCTGGCTCTCTGTTCTGCCTTTTGTCCAAAAAGGGCTAAGGGTATTAGGACGCCATGCATAGTAAAAAGCGTGTTTCTACGGGCTGCAACAAATTGGTCTTGGATCTGAACTGAAATAGAAAATTGACCATGAATGTTAGGATACCAAGTTTGTCATACATTCACCACAAAAGCCACAAAAAAGTATTTCAATATGTACTTTTGAATCGTGTTTTAGCCGTTATATTTAGGAATTATACTGGAGCTGGTTTTCATTATTAATTTTACTATTATTATTTAGATGCTTGTCCCAGCATGCATTTGGCTTTGAAACACCTTGAACATGTCACCAATTTCCTTGCTGTCTAACTCCTGAGGACCTGTAAAAATGCAAAGTGTTCCTAGCTGAATTCCCCGTAAAGGGATCAAGGTTCTCTATAAAACTGTAATTGATTTCTGTACCATGCAATAATAAAGACTTACCATGAGGAAACTACTCTTACGAGACCTTTTAAGAATCAAACCTCATTACACCTTGGATCTAATGTTTTTCTCTAAGTCACAATTTAAAAATACAAACTGCAATTATGTTGCCTAATGACATAATGTAATTTGCTTGGTAATATAATAAAAAACTGCAGCTCACGACAATTAATCTCTGGAATTCTCTGATCGAGCTTTGATATGTATTCCTTGTGCATGTTTTGCTCAGTGTGAGATGAGACCATAATATGCCCACAGACTGCAGAGCTAGATAAAAATAATCATATCAGATTTTCATTTCAAGTGATTTAAATGCCACAGTGATGTGGGTTGCATAAACTTCTTGGAACAAATTGTTGTTCTCGTAATACCTCACCATTGTTTATAGAAAACTATTAACCGGATGTGGATGGTTGGCCTCTTTTTTTAACAAAGTAAAATTTTTCAGTCTTTAGAATAGATTGCTTGAAGGGATTACTTTATTTGTTTTTGTGTATCTGCTCTAACACTGTGTGCTAACTGAATGAGACGTCAGTTTGTTTGCATTTTCTCCAAATAGAATGTTCCAGGGTGTCTACAGATAAATTTAAGACCTTTTAAGACCTTTATAATACCACCTTATAGGAAATTTAAGACCAAACCTGCAATGGAAACACACATAGATATACGTGTGGAAAAACAGAGCAGTTAGGAAAAATGACTATAACTGGGTGAGCTTAAATTTAAAAAATAACAAAATCGTGTCACTGTCAAAAATGCTATTTATCATTGCAATATTCAGAAAATTCGGTCTGTCCACTGATTGTAAACAGTCACTGGGTCGGTCAGGCTGAAGAAATTTTCACGGTAATGTGGCCGAAAATATTTAAGACCCATCAAATCTAAATTTAAGACAATTTAAGACTTTTAAAGGGATAGTGCACCCAAAAACTGAAAATTCAGCCATTATCTACTCACCCATGTGCTGAGGGATATATGTGTGTGTAAGGGATAATGTATAGTGAGCCAGTGACTGAAAAATAACTCCCGACAGGGGAAGAGGGTGGGAGTGGATGAACCCGGTTAAAGAGTACCCACCCGGACAGGACGCTCTAATACCAAAGCGAGCACGCCCACAAGGAGGCAGGGATCATTTCATTGGTCAACAGTAAATCTGGCATTCTATTGGTTGGGGGATTTTGGGGTTGTTACACAAAAAAATCCAAGCGCAGGGCAGAAATCTGAGAGCAGAAATCCCGTGAGCGCACAGAAACACTTTGAGCGCGAGGAGAAAAGCCAAAGCTCGAGCAGGAAATCTGTGCAAGCAACATGGTGTCTGAGTGCAAGCACACAGTGTGAGCAGAAACAGATTAGATCCAAGCGCAAGCAGAGGCTATTTGAGTGCGAGGGCAGGGGTTTTGAGCGTGAAATCAATAAAAAACTGATAGACCACTCTCTTGAATAAAGATAGGGATAAAGCTCCATAGTTGTGTAGCCTCTAAACAATCGGTATAATTAGTACTGCATGCTGAGGTGTGGTATTCATATTTATGGAGGAGATCATACGAATGAATTAAAACAATTGAGCAACAATCTCTATATTTCAACGCCTCTGACTTAGCATTTCTCATTATGTTTGACACCATGCTGTCGCAGGCAAAAATTGCATTGACTGGTTTCCTTTATGTAAGAAGCAATATCTATGCAAAGAGCTGTTTTATCAAGTGTTACTGCGGTTGCTATAGAGTACCACCCTTTAATCTTCTGTAGTTAAAAGAAGTGAAAAGAATAAAAAGCCAGTCTAATATCTTTCATGGAAAAAAAAAAAAACAGAGGGGAAAAAAAATGATCAAAACCCCGTAGCAAAACCCATACTTAGTGCAGGGCAGCTTTGGTGTGTCTCTTTTCACACTGTTGTGAATAATAACATTTCTTTGTTGGGGATTATAGGTCCTTGCTACAGGGTGTTCCAAATAATTTTGCTTGTGACAGCCTGAAATGGCTTTCAGTTTGTCAAATAACTGCAGAGTTGCTGTCTAAGTCATGCAGTGAACATTCGAAGATCACTTTCCTCAACACTGCGAGGCGGCTGCGTTAAGAGAGCCCCAACACAAACTAGCTTTTCATTTCTGTTATCATACTCCAACAGTATGGGGATCTCACTAGAGATTTGTGTGGTACAAGTTGTATTCTAGATGATATGCAGTAATCAGGCCCTTTGAGTCTCCTTCTGTCTCTCTCCCTCTCTGACTCTCTCTCCAGTCTGTCTCTCCCGCTTTCCCCTGCCCTCACTAAAGCTGGTGAGCACTCAAGTTTTGCAGTGTTTTAGCATTACATCATTCCACATGGCACACTATTAAGCTTTTGGGAACTGGGAAGACAGCCCAAGCCTTCAGATTTGTCATAGCATTGAGCTCCATTGTTGCACTGAACAGATGAATCGCATGCTGACCAAACCGGCACTAAGCTAGGGGAAATAATTAATGCACAGTCCTCTTTTTTCTCTCTGATACAGCACATGGACAAGTGGTGACACTGCGACTAGTTGTCAGATTTTGTTCCGTTTGTGTCAACACTGGGGACACATATTTATTCTGCAAGGGGCATGGCCTCCATCCATCTATCCCTCCATCTGCCCATATGATATTCCATCCAGGTACGATGTCATGGTGACGCTTAGTTATGCAGTGGAATTTATTGTCTGCACTGCGGCAGATTACCATTGCTTAACATGCCACACAGGAGACTTAAAGAGGCAGCACCTTTCACAGTGTTGCATCCTGCTGGCAACTATGTTGGAAAGCCTGAGGCATGCTGGGAAGCCTGGTCTTTATGCATGGTTTCCAATGCTGTGAAGGACATAAGGCTTGCAGTACAGTGCAAGAGAAGAGAAGGGGGAGACTCAATATATTAAAAATGTAATATTCAACCTGATAATATATTTACATTTTTATTTATTTTTTTGTTTGTGTTTTTTATTTTTGCTTCTAGTTTCTAGTGCTTTTATTTTATTACTTTTTCAAAACCCGTATGTGATGCTACATTGCATACATTGACGTAATAACTTGAGTTTACTTTACCATGGGGCTATGTGATATGGCCTATGAATAATATTCGAAAAATGTAGGCTATATCATGATACAAAATATATATTGTGATATTTTTAAATCTCCGCTATAGACTACTTAAATACCAACATACTGAATGAACAACTGATACAATAAAGTTAAATAAAGTGGTGTAATAATAAACCTAAATAAAGTACTGTCATAATTAAATAAATCAAATTGCTGAAGCACCCAGCTTGTCTCAGGCTGGAGGTGTTGAACTTGAAGCTGTCAGCAGAAACTTAAACTGTCACAGCAACACCTTTAAACGTGAGAGAGGGTGGAGCAATATAGACAAAAATTCATATCTCAGTATTTACAGGCTGACTGGTGATACACGATATATATATCTTGGTATTTTCTACATAATGGGCTACATGTTTTCAGTTGCAAGTCAAACCACATCTGAGATGTCACACACAAATCAAAATAAAATACATAGACAGGGATTTTATTTCCCTGTTTGAAAATATGCAGCTGCACAACATGCAAATGAAAAATGATAGAAAATAAGTAGCAGGGCTGTACGTTAACTTTTTGCACATAGCACTGGAGCTACAGAGGTTTAAAGGTTTGCAGCACAGGACACAAAACTATAACATGAGTATAAAAGTATCAAGTAGGCCTAAATACATTGCAGTTTGAAAAAATTAAAAATCTTTGTGGCCGGAGTTAAAAAGTCATTTTCCATGGCCTTTCAAATGAGTCGATGCTTGAAAATGATTTAAATCTTTTTTTTAATTTAGACTATTAATCTTATTTATGCACAAAGAATCAACAGAGAGGCCGAAGGAGGGAAAGAGCAAGAGACACTTTGTCTGCGTTATATACAAATATATATATATTTTATGAAACGTCTGTGTTGTTGCTGCATTTTTTTAAACACATCTGTCACCTGCATCCAGGCGCTGTCTCCATGTCACACAACAGACTACAACTACCAAAAAGAACGGCGACATGTTATGATCCGCCTCCCACACAAATTAGCAGCGCAGCGCTGGATTGCAAGTGTGCTGCGGTAATTTCATCTCACAGACTGATTTAGCGTAGCATGTGCAACATATAGACCAATGTCGCACAGTAGATTAATTAACAGACAGATTAAACAGAGGAGCAGCTCTGTGTCTCTCTGAGTGTTGCTGGAGAACCTGTGAGTGAGAGATTTGGGCGGAGCTGTGTGGAGAGTGTGAGAAAGTAAAGATGCAAGCTGGTACGCATTATGTGACGCAACTTCACCCTATATTGATAGAGCGGTGTTGTCTAAATCTATATCTTGCTTGAAAATCTATCAATATATCGTACATATTTATATCGCCCAGCCCTAACATGAGGATTAATTCCGTGTTAGCAGGAAGCAAACTAACAACTCTCCAGTTCATATATTAATAATATTTGTCACACTGGTGCTCCATGGTTGCAAAATGCGACAAAATGGTTGCAGTCTGGAGCCCTGCAAATATAAAAACACACAACTCGCCCATGACAGAGCGATCTGATGTATGTTTGTACCTGTAGCTTAGAAAAAATGACATGATAACTAATATTTGATGTTCACGATATAGTCACTTTAAATCCCACGTGGAACAAGCTGCGACACATTTAGTAAAATTGATTTGTCACCCACCCCTACTTTGCCATTTTCATGAAAATGAAAATTTGGAATATGCAAATATAATATGCAAATGCCAGCTCACATGCCAAACTCCTGAGACAATTTTTCCCTAAAGCACTTTCACTTACTAAAATGTGACGTTATTTTTAGTTATTTTATGTGATGCTTTAGGGCAGACAGGGGAAACATTAAGTTATGTAATGATCAGGTATACAACCCCACTGTCTATAAGGTCAGTATCTTGTATTTAATTCACCCAAAACAGCCTTATCTGATAACTTGATACATTTTAGTATTCCATCCAACTCCATTCAGTAACAAAATACAGATTCAACCTAAATAATTCAACACCACTGCACGTCAAACAGGGGTATCAGGCAAGAGCCTCAGGATGAATTTGAAGGGAAAGTTCTTTACCAAGCTAAAGGCTATGTAACAAAAGACTTAGGCTACTCTGAGTACAAGAGAGTTTCCTGCTAAAAAAAAAAAAAAAAGTGTGTAGTAAGATGAGAATTAATCTTTTGAAGTTGTTATCTGCATGCATATGCTATGAGATTCAGATACCAGGCTATAGGAGGATATGAAAGGTTCAGCTTTTGTCCACCGTGGGCAATCCTCCTGGCAATATGGCTGCTGTGTGGGTTTTGCCCATGCGATGCTGATTGCCTGGGGTTAAGCAAGAAACAAAATGTTCTAAAAATTGATTAAGTTAACCTTGGTGTGCCTCTGTTCAGATCCCCTCTGTAGGTAGTCACAGACTATTGCCTACAGCTGAAACACTGTAGCAGGAGTGTTCAGTTTTGCAATATCACTCCATTGTACTTGCACATCTGTTATTGCTTTGGAACTGTTATTTCCTTGTCGTGTTCACATAACTGTCATTTCATCACTGTGCATATCTGGAGTTACTTATCTATTGTCTTACATGATTTAAAGTAGGTTCAACCTAACTGTCTTTCTGTGTGGGGATTTGATTCAAGGACACACAACTGTAGGGTACATATGAAAGATTTAAAAGTGATTTAAAGATTAAAGTAATCAGTTAAGTTTTAACATAAATGAATTTCCTTTTTGTTAAGCCCCTTTTACACCGCCAGATTTTCCGCGAATGTTGGGCTGCGAGCATTTATACAGAGATGGAGTGGCAAGACGATCCGAAGCGCCCAATTTTCCGCCTCGTAGGGTAGTCACATTGGCAGAACCCTTTCAGTTTAAACAGACCAAGGCCGCCTGAGGGGCTGTTGAAGACTTGTGGGAGGAGCTGTTGATGACGCCGCACGTGCGAGCCACTGGCAGTGGATAAACAGGAAACAGCTGATAGCAGGAATTAGCGAGCAGCAAGTAGAAAGAGGGAAACGCAAACCTGACAGACACTGTTAAGATGAGCAACTGGGGAGACAAGGCATTGCACACCCTCCTTGCCCTCACAGACGAAGAGGTCATTAATCGTCAGATGACGGGGGCAGCAAAGAACGGGCCGATTTACGAGAGAATCGCCGCCTGACTATCACCGCCTGACTAGGCGCGGCTTCCCTCCCACGTCACTGTTTACGTCACACGCTGAGCTACACGTTTTGCTACTTGCTCACGCCCCCCCATTGCCCCGAAAAAGGCACATTCTGTACAAACAAAAGTAGGTAGGCGTCATTTTGCTGCACTCCATGATTTTGTTTTTATACTGCCAATGCTGAAAAAAGACTGATTGGGCTTTCCTGCAAATTTGCACAATTCCCATCTAAAAAGGGCCTTAGTCTAATCACTCATGTCTTGCAGGACTTTCCTAGGGGAAATCCACCTTTTTTTTTTTTACCGTAAACAGAGGAGGAAGAGGATCAAGTAGCACAAAAGCAGTTTTGGCCACTACAGCACCAGCTTTTACACCTATTACAACACTCATCATCAAAGCAGAGTCTCTGGGAAGTGATGCACAAAAACACAACATGCTGGTACCTAAGATGATGCCAGAAAAAACCCTCACTTAACTGCAGTATATTTTCTGACAAAGATGACTTGGCACAAGATATGCTCATCTGAAGCCAAACAATCAACAGGTCAGTCAGTCTGTCAGTGAGTCAAACAGCTGTTTCACCATATATTACTTTAAGTTCATTTGGTGTTATAGTTATGGCATCTCCCTGCAAATATACTGGTTACAATCAAGACTGAGCTAAAGCAGCAAAGCAGATATCATTAGGTTTATAAAATGTTCTTGTAATGAGCAACATTACTTCCCTTATTATATTTGTTAGAAACCAATCTATGAAAAATACTGTATTTTCTGGTTTCATTAGGACCACATTTAACATCTTCTGTTCATATCATTCAATAGCAAAAACTCAATATAGCCAAACTGTAATATTTCCCAACTTTTGTCTGTTGTGGTTGATGCTCTATGTGCCTTAAATTAACTGTTCACCCATAAACAAAAGTTACATATTTTTCCTCTTACCTGAGGTGCTATTTATCATTTGAGGTTGTTTTGGTGTGAGCTGCCAAACGTTGGAGATACTGGCAGTAGAGATGTCTGCCTTCTCTTGAATATAATGAAACTATACGGCACTCGGCTTGTGGTGTTTAAAGCACCGAAATAATACAATTGAAAAACTCAACAGCAATGTCTCTTTACAGAACTCAAGACCAGGTTACTAAAGACGATCCAAAGACCTTGATGTGGGTAGGTTAACATAGGATTCAGTTTCCAACCGTATCATCGCGCAGGAGGAAAGGTGCATCTACTCGTGCCTGTGACAGCGCAAGATGTGAACATTAATGGCGGCCTCGCTGGCTGAGCTGTAACATTACCTAGCAGTATCAAACTGCATGCTTCCCTCTGCACTGTGATACAGTTGCTAGGTGTAGTTTGGCAGAAAAAAAAAGTTCCTACTAGGGTTGTAATCAACCAAAGAAAATCTTGGTTGACTGAAACTCTACCTACTCAATCGATTTCTTGATGGGGGGAAAAAAATCTGCTGATCTGATTGACCAAATTGCCACAGTGCACTGAGTGCACCAAACCTGGTGGCATTTTGTGTCCACCAAAGCGTTTTTGTCCTGTCAGGACTGGGCATGAAGTCCTGCCCAGGGCCAGTTAACTCTCTGTCCAGGCAATGCCCTGAGTGAAATACAAATGTTATGCCCAATGTAATAATGTCCAAAAATAAACTGTGCACACTTAACTTTTTTCCACCTCAGTTGTGTGCGCTGGTCTGTCTCACCACAAAATCTTGAACAGGACTGATGAGAAAAATCTGACACATTGCACCCTACTGAAATTAACACTGGGGTTGCCAATATATCACTGTACCGTTGCATCCAAGAGAGAGGCTTACTACTTTGGGTAAAACGCTGAGCTCATCACTGTCACCAGCCATCCAATCCCAGTGGAGAAGGGGCGAGACAAACACAGCATAGACCAACCGACACAGAGAACAAATACAAATGCTAAACAACTACAGCTATCATTTTTCAGCTGGATAAAGAAACACTTTAGGAGACACATGGCCTTATCTAACACCAGCAATTGTCCAACCAATAAGACTTTGGTTGGACAAGAGTATAACAACCAAACAACTGACCAACAGATGGATTATTCTAAGTAACCGGGTCATGATTTCTGAATTTCTGAATAAGTGCATTTTTTTGCACTTTGAGCACCAGTTGAGCCGAGTGCCATCTAGAGATATTATTTTTTGAGAGAAAGCAGACCTCTCTATAGCCAACATCTCCAACACTCTGTAACTCACACCAAAACCATCTATTAAGACAAATAGCACTACAGGTAAGAGGAAAAAATATGTGTTTTTGATGAAATGTCCCTTTAGAATAGTCCAGCACATTTCACAGGAGACTGTATCTGAACACAGACAGAATAAACAAGAAGAAGCAACATAGAATGAAACAATAACTTTTTGACTTAACCAGTTTTCACTGTGATTATCTCATATTATTTTGACAATAATATGTTGTGGATATAGTGGGGTAAACACAAGATTTAACGTTATATTTTTCCTCTATATTCTATTCTATCGTGGCCATAAGAGCTCAGCACACTGCAACTGAAGATCACACAAATCAAGAAACACTTGCTCCAATTTGACAACACAAACACAGCTCGGAGACAAACTGCAGATACAGAAAGTAGAAGAAAGTATAGATTGATATGTTTATTTGAGCTAGTATCCTGCACCATATAGTGCCCAGCCTGTGTGAGCCGACAACACACTAGACAGCGACAATAACTAGGAATATAAAAATGCAGCAAGCCATGTACTACATGTCTTGTACCAGTTACTTAAAATTTTTTAATCAATTACTCATTACAAATTCCTCATTGAAAAGAAGCACTTTAATAGTAAGTCAACAGCAGGAAAAATGAGCAATTACTTCTTACTTTCCTTTTGTTGCTCAGCTCAGCTCTGTCAAAGCTGCCTTCAAACAACTCCAAAGGCTCCACACCCACACATCACACCTTCTGTATTTAACACTTGCAGAAATGTAAAACAAGACAGTGTGGTTCAACGAGCAGCCGACCTACAGTTAGACCATTTTTGCAGGCCATTTACACCTAGCTCAACAGTACTATAGAAATACCATCTTTACGACAAAGCTGCAGGGTTCAAACAACTTCCAACAATGAAGAACACCCAGGTGACTCGTAAATGCAGGTTTACCGGTGGCTATTATTATCAAGCCAGCTAAGAAGACACAACATGCAGTGTAATTAAGGCAATTTTGGGGTCACTGGGAGTCACATTGTGCCTCTTTTGGTTGAGGATAGCTGCATTCCCACACCTCCGTCTCTTGTGCCAAGTGAAAACATCCTAGACTAGTCTCTCGACCAAATAAGCAGCAATACTCACATTACTGTAACACTCAGTGCTGTGTTGTTGCCCAACTGTTAACTCAGAATAAAACACTTGGACCAGACTGGTGAAACACATTAGTTTCCAGGATTTACCATTGCGTATTTGTATTCATGGCCATAGTTAACATTAAGGGTGTGCCATTATAATCTTGTTTACAATAATACTGGTATAGTTTTCAATATCATATGAACATAGAGATTCTTGCGATATTTTGACTTGACACTTCCTGTGACGTCCTGAATGGTTTTTGAACAGCCCCAGACTTTTCAACCTCTTTTAGTGAGCTATCACTCAGAGGGAACTCATTCAGCGACTCCTCCTCCTACTGTCTTGCTGCAAGCTCACAGGAGTCTGTGTCGTCAGGTGATTTTGTCATAAACCTTTGGTAATGCAAACCTATGTGATGTTATCATAACAGCCTGTTGCAGGTTATAGCGTGATGATTAGAGGAGAGATGGCAGAGGGGGAAATCACCTGTTGATGTATAAGATCCCAGGGTACATTTTTGTATTTGGGAGCTGTTTAAATGTGTGAGTTGTGGTAGATCTTATTTTGTTTAACTATTAATATTGTATACATAATCTTTTAACTCTCATAACTTTTTTAAATTAATATTACATTTTTTTTATTTTTTTATTTATTTTTTTTACTAATGTGTCATATTGTCAAGAATATCGCTATTGCAAAAATACCCGTAAATATTATGATATTATTTCAGGGCTACCCCTAGTCAACGCCTAAATAAATAATGTGTACAAAAGTATGACATTAAGCATATAAAAACATATTTTCCCACCTGCAATAGCACATCTTTGTAATATTCTCCACCCATTCTCTTGTTAACTGCTCTATAGGTTTTTATTTAACCTTAATTTTAGAAGTTTATCTATTATTAAGCTGGCTGGCTTTTACAAAAAGCCTAGCTTAATTAACTATTTCCTTATAGCTAGCCTAAATATTCTCAGGCTAACAGCTTAAACTCTACTCTTACTGTCCGTCTACTAGCAATAGTTACATCTAACTTTTACAGTCTGAAATAAATGAAACACAGTTTATAGTTAGGTCACAATAAAAGCCATGAAACAACACTGAATAAACCGTGGATGCTCCACATTCGTTAGCTAACGTTAGACATATTATGCTAACCGCTAACACTTTCAGTAGCCTGTGAATTACTTATGCTAATCGCTAATGCTAGTCATTTATGCTAATAGCTAGCGTTACTCGGTTGTGCTAATCGCTAGCCGCTGCTAATGCTAACTGTTAGTCCTTCCAGTACATAGACATATCCCAGCCTGCCATGAAAACTGTTTATAGTTATCTTACCTGTGCACTTACAAAACTGTGACAGCAGACAACGACACGGTGTTTACTCAGCAGACATCCGCTCTGCTGTCGCTCTTGACAGTGAACACGGTTGTAACCGTCACAGCGCCCCCTGCTGACCTTTCTCCAGCACAGACCGGCTTGGGTCCATGTTTACTTCCTGTCAGCTGATGTCATTCACAGAAACAAAACATGGAAACAGGAAGTGACCCATGTAGACCTTTTAATTTAGATTGCTAAGTTTTTAAATTTTGGATGGCCTCTGGTGCTGCCGCAGGCACATAAAATGGAGATATTTAATGTAGAAATGGCGGGAACATTAACATTAACGTTAGTGTTTTCTAAGCCGGTCTTCACGCTACACTGGAAAGTTCACCACCAGTGCATCGTGGTTGTATCGTGTAGGATAACTCTGGTATTTTTCAACCTGGGCCCTATTTCCCCATGTGTATGTGTGCGTATGATTCATAGGTACAACTACAAACGAGCTACAACAGTAACAGGGGCAAATGCGTCCTGTATAAGTTTGCGCATTAAAAGTGCTTTTTGTCACGAGTGATCAGTTCAGATCGCCAGTGCTATCTCTGTAAATAGCATACTAAATGTTTCCCATACCCTTCACTTGCTCCGGCCTGTGTGACGTCCTAGCGAGGTGACAAAAAGCAGGTATTGTTGGGAAGGTTACTTTTAAGATTACAGAATACTAGTTACCCTATTTTAAGTGCACTAACTAATGCAACTATTTTATTTACTTCATCAAAGTGATGCAACTTATTACATTTGATAACTTTTTGATTACTTTTCTTATAAGACTGATTGCGATAACTAACGTATAGATGTTTCGTCGGGTTTGACAACAAGCATTTCGATGCTGACAGCATTTTCACTAGTGGTTAACAAACTTTACACTTTAAAGTAGTGTTAGAGCAGAGAGTAAAATCAGAGTAAAATATTGTTGAATTTCGAGCACGAAGGCGTTATGTCTGATGACATGGCCACCCGCCTTGACATGTTCATCTGATCGCAACCTGGCAACTGCAGACCCAGGTCGCTTTGAGCAAAGCACTGTGATACCCAGTGATGGCAGTGTCGGCAGCCGGAATCGGGCCAGCTGATTCAGCCTGATTCTGAGGCGTCATTCATGCCAAGTCTCAGCCAAGTCAGGCAACCGGATGCAGCCTGGCTAATTTCATCCAGTGTCAGCAGCCGCAACCAGGCCAGGTGATTCGGCCTGATTCTAGGGCATCATTCATACCCATTCTCAGCTGAATCAGGGACCTGGACCCAGCTTGGCTAATTTCATCCAGCATGCCGAGTTTGGGCCGATGCTGGGCCAGGTCATTTCTGATAACGGCCAGTGATGGCAGTGTCAGCAGCCGGAACCGGGCCAGCTGATTTGGCCCAACTGTGGAGCGTCATTCATACCAAGTCTCAGCCGAATCAGGCACCTGGACCCAGCATGGCTAATTTCATCCGGCGAGTTTGGGCCGATTCTGGGCCAGGTCATTTTGGCTACCAGGGTTTGAGCTGTAAGTCTAAACAAAGCAAATCAAAAGCAATGCTCAAAATTTGAGTGCACACTGCCAAATAAATGGAGCTTGCTTGGACGTAGGGACGGCTCCTTGTAAGCCATCCAACACTGGATGGTGTTGCATTTAAATTTGTCCCAAAGGCTTTGCTGACCTAGGTTGTCTGGATATGAAAGGATTTATTACATATTTTTCTTAGTACATTTATTTACTCTATTGCATGTAACTTCCCAAAACCAGATATAAGCATTTAAAACTGATGAGCATGCTAGCAATTAGAAGGCTGACCCTGAGTGTAAAGCCAATATCTTAATATCTAAAATAAGCATTCTAGTTTCTGCTCGTTGAGGAGAGGTAGACATATTTATCAGTGTTTGTGTGCCCTGGAAACTTCCATTGTGTTGTGTTGGTCTAGCAGCACTTCTGTGTTTGTGTTTCCTGCTTCGTCTCTCTGACAGTTTCACTACATTTCCATAATATTCTCACCCTGCATCCCTCAGACTTCCAACATGGCTGCACAAACCTGACCCAACGCCTGCAGAGCAGTGGACATTTGTTGGCTCTTCATCCATTCCAAGGCTCTCCATTATGGCTCCGGATGACAGATGTAGATACGGCGGTGTTCTTCCCCCCAGGCTGTAAAGCACGAGGCCTAACCTTCCTCACAGCAGAAGTAATGGTCCACACCTTTAATTGTCGTGGGCTGTTCATCTTCACTAACAATAGCAGTAAGCAATGGGTCTGGGAAAGAAAAGCAGTCGTGTCTGACAAAGGAAGTGATTTAGTTCTGGAGGCAATTCGTAAGCGGGCCTTGCAGGAGCAGCAGTAATGTGCCGAGAGAAAGATCATATGGGGTAAGAGGCGTAGCAGACACAATAGTAGCACAAGCAACGCTGGATTTTTTTCCCCCTTCCATTGCAAAGATTTATCTGAAAATAAGAGGCAGTAAAATGTATATTGTGTGTGTCCTTCAAGGTAGCGAGAGCTTGTGTTATTGAAGTGGACATGATGCTCTCTGAATTATGGATGTTGCGAAGGCTTAGAAAGTGAGTCGAACAAGAGCAACTTTATCGTCGCGGCTGTATCAGTCAGAAAACAAGCAACACATCTCATTTAAAGACTTGGTGTGTTTGTGTAGGTGATCTTCAGGGTTTTGATGCCCCCTCATTATCCCATTTGATGTCAAAACATCATTTGATGCTCAACTTTCAAAAATCTGCTTTTAGCTCGGTATTTCTTTTATTCCGCCCAGCCTTCAAAAGAGGCAAAACTGCTGTGGAAAAGGGAAAAGATGTGCCACTGATGGGTCACTAGTTTACTGTCAGTATTCGACGCGTAAAATAAGGAATAGACAAGTGTTGTTACCAAATTAATGCGTGTTCCCCGGGAAAGTTGAGGCCCATTAAAATGATAGATTGCATGGTGTATGCAAAGGGATGCTTTACACCCACAAAACAGTCTAATTGCATTCATTCCGGTAAGAAGTCCACAAATGTTGAATCTAGATTCTCAGGCGTATTGGCAGCAAGCTGCTAGACAGCAGATGACTAGCTTCAAACGAGTAGCGAGGGGGAGGGATGTAAAATCTTGACAAACAGTGAGAGCCAGTGTCCACATCATCTCTCGCCCCTGACAGGCTTCCCCATGCATGAATTCAAAGCTGGTAAAACCATGGCTGGATTCATTTTGATCTGACATCCATCATGTAGATCAGTGTTGTGGCTTCACTGTACTGTGTCCACGATAAGATGTTTTGGCAATCGGCCCATGACATCTGTTCGAGTCAGTCAAGAGAAACTGGGACCAATTTGGCATTTCTGTCACAAGTTATTGTTGGCTCTTTGGCTTTAAGCACCATTCATTCCTATTAGAGTAGTCGCACAAAACTATTCCTGAATGCAATTACAATGTCTACACTGAAAAAAAAAAAGTTAATTTAAAACTTCTGTATAGGAAGCTAATCATATTCACTCATGATCATTTTTTTGAGGTTGCAGAGTAAGGTGGCGTTGCATCAGATTGTGTGATTCTGTAATGTGTTCCTGTAATGTTTCCCCCCTCTGTATCTCTGCTGTGTCTTTACCCCGGAGAGGATTTGCAAATTGGAAAATTGTGAGGGGCTGCAGATTTTTGTTCTTCTTTTATTTGTTTAAAGGAACCAGGAAAAAAAAGCCTTGTAGCCAGTCACCAGGGGGTAAATGGGCGTTGTGTACTAGTTTAAAACCATTAGGAAATAAATTACATGATACTGCAATATTAATGATGATATGAGACGCAGACTCAGAGTCATGGGTTCTTTGATGGTTACACTGATGTGGTTCACAGCACTGTCCGAACCCGCTCAGAGTATAAGTCTCATTGCTGCGTTATAGAGTCACAGATAAAGCGCTCGCTGTGTTTCTGTACCAGCTTGTATGGCTCAAGCATGGCGGCATGTGTGTGGAAGGCGTTAGGCAGATGGGATGTGTCTGATATCTCTCACTCAACATAATGAGACGAGAATGCGCTTCACCAATCTTAGGGCCCGTCTGATGGCAAGAGACACAGTGCCCACTCATATGGGAGGGATCTTTCCCCTCTTCAAAGATAATGAGATGACAATGTATTCAACTATCATTAGATAGAGACAGGGTTTGGTGGTGGTGGGGAGGGAGGGGGGGACGGAGGGAGAAACATTCTACAGCACTTGTCTGCAGCCTTTGATCAGACAAGAAAAGCAACTGTCATTCTTTGTATCAGCGCTGGACTCATGAAAGCACAGCTAACTACTTTATCACCGCCGGTGTCACTGAAAGGCTATAGTTTGTGCTGTAGTTCCCTCGAGCAGGCAATTTCTCAAGCTCACCCGGATTGTTAGCCAAACAGGAACACACACATCTCTGTTGTTGTCACCATGCTGCTGCTGCTGCTGCCCAGTGTGATATGCTAAATCTTTGTCTCTCTCTGAATTCAGTCGCTTGACAAAAAATTGCAGCAGTGTAAAAATCAATTTGCCGTCACCTGGGAAGAGAAGACGCAACACTTTTGCCTGACATGGCACTCCATTGCAAGATGTCAAAAGTGCCATGTTAACAGGCTTATTTAAGCAGGCCTGACGAGACAATCTTATTCTAAGTTGACAGTTTGTTGTGGCACTTGTAGAGGGATCCATCTTGTCTTTTGTCCCCGTGGTGAAGATGATCCCTCGCATGCTGGGTTTTTTTTATTCTGTCTTTCTTAGAACACTGTGTTTTGACAAATAAACCATCCAAATCTTTTTTTTTTCTTTTTCTCTCCCAGGCATTCTTCAGCGAGCATTAGGCCAACTGATCTGCACTGAAGTTCTGAGACTGTATTTTGACAGCAAACAATTATGCAGCGTTATCATTTATCTGGCAGAAGAAAATGTGTTTGGTGAAGTCCAACAATCTGCGCCTGTAACGTGTAATCTTTGAAAGTTTTCATCAATTACAAATCGCCGCATTACAGTCTTAACATTTTGTACGTTATGTAAGAAACTGGTGCACATGCGGTATGGCTTCAAAACCAACAATCAATACAGTACAATGTTTGCAACACACGCTGTGCTGTTGCATCTCTCTCTCATCACTTTCCATCTCTGCTCACTGTCACACACAAGAAAAGAGAATAAAATACGAGGGAGAGCTGCTCCCTCACTCCCTAAAAAAAAAAAGAAATCAAACACAGGCTAGGAGCAGAGCTCAGAAATAGAACAATCTGTCTACATTTGTCACACAATTATGAGGGATTGTTCAAACTTTTGTGACGCCAAAATCCCTTTAAAACCTGACAAATCATGTCTCAAGTCAGGACTCATCATCCTCGCCGTGCTTCCCCTTAAAACTCAGCAAGATGCTCATTTGAAAGTAAGAGAAGGAGACGCCTTAACATCCAATTTCCCAACATTTCATCATCGTGTCTCAATAATTATGCAGGGTTATTAGCTCAAGTATTTGTCCTTGGCATTCCTAATGCCGGCTGACATTTATTATGAACAGTAATGGTATTGGAGATCTTTGATTTGCCGTTTGCGGTGGTTAAGTGTAGTTTGGCGTGTTCTCTGCAGTGCAACAGCACCCTCTCTTGATAATTTATGATATGATTACATCACCATGAAGGAGCATACAGGATGTGAGTGAGTGTGTGTGATACTGGTGGGAATATACTAGAGCCCAAACTGCTAAGATGAACGCAGCAGAGTGCTCGCTAACAACACCAAAATGGATGCATGCAAATTTTATTACTTTGTTTGCATATTTTTATTGCAAAGTCCCTGAACCAGGAGCTGACGGTGTACATTTGTGCTGGGGCGTATGCATTAACAAAAGCTACAGACTACACTGAATGTGCAAAAACCACTTCTCATTTGTGTCAAATCTTAAATCATCATCTTAACTTATCTGTGTCTCCTGTTTTGTGGTGTTTCTAGCTTCAATCATTCACTTAATTAGCCATACATTGGGATTAGGACTGTTTTCAGAGAAGAATAAAGGGTTGATTTTAATTAGGGCAGTGATGATCTTAAAAAAAATTGAAGGTGACTTAAATATATAGTAATATTTAGCCGACACATTCAGTTTTCGGATTAAATTTAAATGGAAACTGAGGATCCTCTTATGTAGTAATGTGTTTTATTCAATGTAGGTCATGTAAAACACCTAAAAGGGTTTAATAATAGGATTCTAAGAATAATCATAATGGGATTTTTATATCAGAGTTTTCCAACTTCAGCTAGCTTTGAGTTAAGTCAGCGCTGCACCACCTTACTTTTAAATTATCACTGAGTTTTATACTTTATTAGGAGTTCCAGTTTAAAAAATGAAGCAACAGTCAAATTACTCCAGTGAAAGTGTATCTGCTGCCATTGTAATGATGTACTGTATCATAAACAGAGTGTCTACAGGCATCACACACTTAAATTTAGCAATTTTAGGAGCTTTTTTAAGATAGTATTTAACATTTTTATTATTGGACAAATCATCTTTTTTCTTATTCAAGCATTGCACTTATGAATAAAACTATAGGATATATATTTATGGTGATAAGAATAAGGTTCATCTGCATTTTGCTAACAGGTAAATACAACTTTAAAGTCAAACAGACAGTTTTTGAAGAAGAATCACCTCTCCAGTCATGAATAATTTGGTGCTTCCTGCTCTATGGTACCAATTATGTATTGCAGTGTGTGTCTTGCATTGTTTTGTCTGTACTTTTAATGTTGTTTGTACTTTGCACTGCTACTTGTGCTCTGGTTGCTAAGTCTTTTGTATCTTAAGACCCAGCTAGGGACGGGCATTGCAAATTAGCTTAGGCTATATATGCTGTGGTGTATGCTACATACTTATATACCCTATACAAATAAACATTAAATAAATAAAATGAAAAGACAGTATTACGTTCAAGAGTAGGTTTAAAGATGTGTATCGTCAAAAATGTGGACTGTCAGGCAGAAGAGCTCGGCTCGTTTTGACCAAATAAATGGATTAATGAAAATATACAATTTTTTGTGGCATTTCAGACCTCAGAAATTCAAATTTAAAGACTTTTTTTTATGACTTTTAAAGCCTAATATTTATATAACTGAATTTAAGACATTTAAAGACGTGCAGACAACCCGGAGAAGCACTTTTTCCCTGTGGCCCTCTCTGGAAACCTGATGATTTTGACAAAAATAAATGGATAAATGAAAATGTATGAAATTTTTGTGCCACTTAAGACCTCAAAAATTCCAATTTAAGATGTTCTAATGACTCTTAAGGCCTAATATTTAGAATATTTAAGACACTTTAAGACTTAAAGACCTGCAGACACACTGGAAAAGCATATTTTCTCTATTGCCCTCTCTGGAAGCTTAATGACTTTGAGGTAATGTATCATACGCTCATAATGTGATGCTCCTCCTCGCTGTTTGTTTTAAACTGTGGTTGCAAAACTGCGGGTGGAACTAGACTGAGTCGGCAAAACTGTTTCGTCTAACAGATGTGGAATTTAAAATGGGGCAATACTGAGCTAACCCTCAGGAGAAAAATATAATGTTGCACATTTGCAACAATCATATCCATCGCAGGGACAAATTGAATAAAGCTATTTTCATCACTATGGGCTCATGTTTCCACAGCCATTACACTATGCCTTTGAATTAATTGGACAGAGATATATCGAGATAAATATTCTACATGCTGGGGCTTTCGGTAATATTATACTCTGAAGAGGTGAACTTAGGTGAAAGCTATTATCCTTTATTGATCTCCATTATAAGATCTGACAGGAGGAGATGCAGATAAACAGAAATAGAAAGTTGGAGAAGGAGATTTATCTTCACATCAGCTGAGATACGGATGGTGCAAAAAGGACTCTATACCTCCAAATGAAAAAAGATAAAGGTGTGTAATGTTTCGTGTCTTGTGAAAAATAATTAAAACTGTCTATGTGGACACATAAGCTGGTATTCTGTGTGCAAAAACCATCGAAATCTCACCAAACAAGCGAGAGGAGGGTGGAGTGGTGGGGGGACCTTGAAACTATTTGGAGGGTAAACAATGAAAAAACACAAAGGCAAGCAACAGCAGTTGGTCCTCAGTCTGTCGAGTGAAATCAACAAACATGCTTGCTTGATTTAAAAAGTGGGTGCTGCAACGAGAAGAACGCTGAGGTTAATGCCGACATCAAAGTAGTTTCCAAGTCTGTTTAGTCAAAGAATCAGTTTAGTTTACTTTTAGCAGAACAACAAGAGAAATCAAAATCTGCCCGCCGAGGGGCCACAATCAGCTCTAAACATGGATTTGAACGTGCAGAGAAGACTGAAGTCGTTTTATTTATAGGTTTGCATGCTGTACAAAATTATGATAAAAACTAACATTTGGCCCCAAAAACATGTCATAATTACAGTTACAAATTGTTCCCGTTGTGATAAAGTTAGTAATGTGTGAACTCTTACGAGCAGAACAACCAACTACGAATCTAAAAATTTCAGATCAAAGTCACATTAGTGAAGTGCTGTAGATATCAGGTTTCAGAGTGCTGCGCATTAGACTCAAATAGCTGGTTTGGGTGCACCCAGTGCCTCTTAGCCATAGTCTGCCATTTCTTCTAGGTTAAAGGACGACCTCACCGTCATATGAACATTTATAAATCAGTCAGTCATGCTGTGTAACCTTGAATTCTTTAGGAAAACAGTTTTCTCGCACGCCTCCACAGAAAATGGCAAACATATTGACCACGCTTAACAGCAGCACAACTACATCAATACATCAGTTTGCAAACCCTCACACAACTCCTGCAGTATAATAATAATGCAAGTCTGTTTTATCTGGTTGAAAGCTCAGAACCTTCCAAACACATGAACGTTCACTACAAAATTCTAATGACAGAGTCTGGCTTTGAAGAGCGCAGTGTTAATTTCATTGACGAAAACAATTCCAAAAAGTTTTCATCAACGACTTTTTTTCCATGATGAAAATGAGACGATGAGGCCTTAAAATAGATCTTGGTAATAAAAAATAAGATGATATCTGTGCTTCATTTTTGTTGATGAGACGAGACGAAAATGTCCGTGTTCGACTATCGGACATTAAGGCTGAGAACGGCTGAGCTAGAAATTGTCTTAAAATGCTGCATGAAACAAATAGTCTGCACCAAGATGTTTCGCTAGCCAGCAAAAAAAACCCCACTCACACCTGAGCAGCATCAGCTGTTGGTGTGAGCTGTGAGTTGTGAGCAGGAAATGATCAGCTGTGTGTGTCTGACTGTGGATGGAGGAGCTGCTGAATGGATTTGTGGGGTTTGTTAGTTGCAGCAGTGGCTGTTAGCAGTTAGCTCCACTTATTAGCTGCTGAATGGCAGCAGAGCAAGCGGCCACAGTCACTGGACTTCACATCTGTTGATCCCAGCAGGACTCAAATCAAACCCGGACTGTCTCAGGAAGGTTTGCTGCTGTTTGACAGGCAGGTAGGAGGCTCGGTTATTTGTGAGTGTAGCTGTGTTTTTAGTAAACAAATCTGACCTTGGAGCAGTTTTCTCTGACAGAGATGAAAGTTTAGTTTGAATCACCAACTCTGTGAGAAGTGACTTTAAACCTCCAGACTAACATGTTGCAAATTAAGAAACAATTCAGGCTTTAAATAAGTTATTTCTCTGCTTCTTAACAATGATATCAATACGTCAGAGTTTACAATGAACCTGGGGACAAATCCCAGCTGTCTCAGATTAGTTATCTGTGCTGTCAACGCTGTCACATGCTGTCATTTTTGAGAGCATTGATAGAGAGATGTTGAGCTAGAGGTTGACTTCAAGGATAAAAATTACTTAAGTGTGACTAAAACTAAACATTTTCATCTCAAGACTAAGACTAAATCTAAAATGGCTGTCAAAATTAACACTGGAAGAAAGCACAGACATGTTTCTCTTTCACTTTGGTTTTATATTCTAACATCTGAGTCAAAGTGCATGTGTTTGGGAAGTACTGAGCATACGACTGGCTAAATGAGACTGGGATTATACTGCACGAGGTGTGCGAGAGTTTGCAAATGGATGTTTTGATATAGTTTGCTGTTGTTAAACACGGTCCCCAATCAATCAATGCAACAATATGTTCAATGTTTTCTGTGGAGCGCTGCGAGAAAACAAAGTTCTTACAAATTCAAGGTAACACGGCGTGACTGACTGATAGATAAATGGTTATTTTGTGGGTGAAGCGTTCCTTTAACCCAGTGGTTGTGTTGTAACTGATAACATCCAAAAGGCATCATGTCCTTAAAAATACAGAGTGATCTCGATATATATTATTGCATAAATCAAATTAAACATTCGCTCAGCCAGCATGCCCAGAAATAAAGATAAAAGAATAATAACTGTCGTCACCAGGCTGCACTGGTGCTGCACTATCCACACAAATGCAGTTTCAGAAAGTTCACAAAAAAATCTGTACAGCAATGTGAAATATCAATATGATATATTTTCTGTAATTCACAATTTTGTAAACTTTTATTTAATGCGTAACAAGACTTCTAAGACAAGCAAATGACTTTGGTGTTCTGTAGCTACAGGCTCAATAATAATAATAATAATAAAAAAAAAATCCAAATATATTATTCAGTAAAATTTCATTCCTGTTTTTTCAAACCAGCCTGGACGAACTCGTCGCCTTCAGTGTTCACAGTGGTCTCCTCCGCAAAAGAGAAAGAATCTGTTCAGACCACCCACTGAGGAAAGACACAGGTACGTGGTTACATTTATATATCATAACAACTTTCATTTGAAGTGGCTATAAAGTGAAATATAAACCCCAAAATATACTGTTTCATGTGATGGCACCGATAAGAAAAGTCTCTGTATAGATGTAAACTAACCTGCAGACTTCTTTTTCTCAAAATGTAACTTTCACATTTAATCTTACGAACATACACAGAACGTTTCAGAAAACTAGTATAACAAAGCAGTACAACAAAGCCTTGGCACTTGCTACAGCTTAGCCAAGACTATGGAAATTCTTGATCGTTTGAGAATGTGGAGAATGTGCAGTGCATTCCAGTTTCTGAATAAGTCCTCCCCAGTGGGCAGGCATGTCCACTAATGATAGAAACAATGGTTTATGGGCAAGGCTCTGTCTGTGTTCCCCTCTGAAAAATGTGGACAGCCGAGTTTAAGAAGATGAAAAAAAACCAACGAAACAACAACAAAAAAAAACCACGACTCTCGAAGGATGTGTCCTTGATCCGTTGTTTTGTTTGTCCACTCCTCTTCGCCGCTCTCTCATTTGTTTCCCATGCTGTCGTGAGACAAAACGCTCAAGGCAATTTCACCACCACCACGCAGGCGCCTGCCCTGCCAATGTTGAGAGGGACCTCCTACAGGACGACAGAGAGGTTAACATGCAGCCTCTCATCTGAGGCTGTCTTCAAAAAGAATCCTATTTTACTTCATGCCGATAAGAGGGCTACAGAGGCAAGATTGGAAAAACATATTGTGAAAAAAAGAGGAGAAGAAAGCCATAAAATATTGATAGGATTCAGGGACTTGAGCAGATTTATGCTCCTGAGGGGTTTTAACTGGAACCCTGATGTTACATGTCACCAGTGCTGGCAACAAAAACTACAATCTAATTAAAAAGTTTAGCCATTTGAAATGTCAAAAGTTCCCTAGTTTTATTTATATATATATAAAACAATAGAACATCTATACTGTGATAAATGTATTTTGGTGCGATTACCTCAGTCCACTCGTTGTTCTGTGCGTCATAGGACTCAACGGTGTTCAGATACGTCTGGCCGTCGTATCCACCCACAGCATACAGCCTGTCTCCCAGCAGGCAAACACCCACTGCGTCCCGGGGGACACTGAGTGAGGACACAGTGGTCCACGTGTCTGTCTTTGGATCATACCTGTAATTGCAATATTTGTATTGTTTTTGCATTACGGCTGATATGGAAAATGCAGATATTTTATTCATCCAAACAGCAAAAAATTTCAAAAGTAAACAGTGTCCCACGTCCACTGAGACATCCTATACGTTCGTGGCAACTCCTCTCAGCACAAACAGAGAGCCAGATTGAAACTTAAAGAGACAGTTCACCCCCAAAATGAAAAATTCATACTTTTCCTTTTCCTGTAGTGCTATTTATCTACAGTGTTTTGGTGTGAGTTGCAGATTGTTGGAGATATCGGCCGTACAGATGTCTGCCCTCTTTCGAATATAATGGATCTGCAGGATGATACAGTTGGCTTGTGTAGATTGGTAGAAAGAAAATAGTTCCTCGCAACAAGGTCTGAGGATTATCTCCACCGGGTCATGATTTCTGGAAAGAGACATTGCTGCTGAGTTTTAAAAATATACTTTTTTAGGCGCTTTGAGCACCACAAGCTGAGTGCTGTCTAGTTCCAGTATATTCAAGAGAAGGCAGATGTCTCTATGACCAGAGGCGGTGACCTAGCATATTTGTTGCCCTAGGCAAGTCTCTCCCTGACCCCCAAACATGCTGTCTGCAGTCAAAGTACTGCACATCAATTACCAAAATGCAAAATAAAATAATAATTTGCGCTAATTTGCTTTAAGTAACATGTTGTACATATATTATAAAAACAACAACAAATTAACTTAATTAAGAATAAAGAAGAAGAATAAAAAATGAAATAATGTATGACATTGTAAAATAATAATAAAATGTACAAAGTAACTTTCTGATTAAACTAGGGATGCACTGATTTTTAAATTCTACGCCGAAACTGATACCAGTGTTTAAAATAACGATTTCATAGCCAACAGCATGTTTTTGTTTTTTGTTATTTATTCTTCTTTTGTTCCAGGGAAACACAGAAATCTACACTACAACACACATTTGTGAAACAACCGTTAACGTAACTTTCTTTCACATGATAAACATGCTCGAAAAATAAGCAAAAAGCCCTTTTACTACATATGATACGTCATAGTTCCCTGTCTAATATCTATTTTATAGCACTGTCAACAAAATTCTCCCTCAAACAGCTGAATCTATTCAAGTTCGTCACCAAAAGCTTCATTTTACAAGATGACATTGAACACATCACTAGACGGTCATAATTCACCTCTGCCTAATTCTCCTTTTTACTGAATAGAGCTCAAACGCCTCACAGTGTAAATCAATGCAACCTCTGTGAGCTGAGCAGAGGTAACGATAACCAGCTCTCCTCCTGCTGATTCTGCAACACAGATTTGTTTTCATATCTAGTGGTAGTTGGGTGGGCACCAGAGAGCTTTTGTTGTTTTGACAGCAGGAAACCAAAAAAAGGCCTGTCTATTATTTAGTAGGCTTTGCTATGTAGTTATGTTGCTGTGGCCTGATGTGGCATTTCAAAATAATAGCAGTACTAGTATCAGTAAAAAATAGTAAAAGATAAACATTTAGATTTTTATCTTCTCCATTCGTGGCGCCCCTGATGAATGACAGCGCCCTTCGTGTTCTCCTATACTGCCTGTGCCCAGGGCCGGCACTCGTCAACTCACACCTAAACAAGCTTGGTAGGATCTAGATAGCACTGATTATGGGGTGAACTGTCCCTTTAAAGCACATGAAGCGTGATACAAGGGATAAACCAAGCTAGATCAAAAGAATGATTCATAATTGATATAAAATCTGAAGCCTAATTTTTGACCAAGTGATATTTGTTTAAATAGACAATTTGTATTTCCCATCTTCGCTGATAAGCAGTTGTGTGTGAAAGGAATTAAAGGCCTGTCCCAAATAGAGGCCTGATGATTTCAGTGACCTAAGCAAATAAAAGCCCGGGCTATTAATTGAAGTTTTACGGTGTGTCCAAACGCAAGGTACCTTGTCTAAATGAGTATGAAGCCCTCTTAGCTGTCCCACAGACAGCCCCAAAGAAGAATTGCTTACTACAGCATCATGTAAGGACACTTCTTCAAAGATCTATCACTCACTGCAGGAACACTTTTGTGACACCTTGATCAAAGTAGAAAAAACAAAACAACAGGCAGGGGACGTGGCTGCAGACATAGCCTGAGGCCTGGAAGTCATGTTTGACTAACATCAATACCATGCACAAGAAAGGAGCAATAGGTTTATCCATCTGAGAACAACACACAGATGGCATCAGACACCACAACAATTATATAAGTGGAGACTGACACAAATAGCCTCCTGCTGGAGATGCGACCAGAACAGCGCCTCTGTCCTACATGTACTCTGGACGTGTCCAGCTATTAAAGGTTTGTGGAAGAATATCCAACAGGTTATTTATTTCATTCAAAGTCAGGACTTGTACTTGTCCTCCTTTGAAGAGAAATTGATTATTTTGGCTTTTGCAACAGCTAAACTGATACTACTGAGACGCTGCAGGAAAAGCACCAGACCCATGCAAAGAATGAGCCACAACAAGGGCTCAGGTGTACCTTAGAAGTCAATTTAGTGATCCAGTGTAACTAATGGACTGTTGTGCTTAACCTTGGAGAAGACGCCAGCGCGTTGGTTTTTGTTTTTTCCCCCATTCATCCGATTTTGCACGTGTACATGGGAGTCTATTTCTGATAGATCTGTTAAGTGGTTATTTTGTCCTTGTTTTAACTCTCAATAACATGTCGAATATTTAAAAAAAAAGCAAGATTGTCTCTTGAACAGCAGCTGGCAGCCTATCAGTGTCGGTTCAGGGGCACTGTGCCTAAGTGGATAGACAAGGCTGTTGCCGCAGTGGCTCGGGTTCGACTCCAGCCTGTGGCCCTTTGCTGCATGTCATTCCCTCTCTCTCTCCCCCTCACACTTGACTTTCCAATCAATTAAAGGCAAAACTGCCCAAAAAATATCTTTTTTTTAAAAAAAAAGACTTTTTTCCACCATGTTCATCATTAAGATGAAAATGAAGACACATTTTATGATTTACTTTCAATTATTTCTGCGTAATGAGGTCCTTTAAATGTTTAAAAATTCAGCCATGTCTTGCTGAGACTTAGTACTGCCAAAGATTGAAGCTGCCTCATGTAGTTTTGATCAAATAATGATGTGACAGAATGTCATCTGCAATCAGAAAATGTGATATAATAGGTAAAACATCTCATAAACAGTGGCGGATTTTACTTAAGTAAAAGCAGAAGTATTACAATGCTTTTAAAGTACCAAAAATACACTTAAAGCACCGACAGAAAAAGTACTCATCATGCAAAATGGCCATTTTCAGATTCATATATATTAGAAAAGTGAATTATAGTTGGTGATACATTAATATATTAATCACTTCAAATGTAGCAGCTCGTAAATGTTGAGCTTATTTTATTTGCTTTGTATACTGATGGGTAGTTCAATTTAAAAAAAACTAAATCATCCTTTATCAGTTTATTGTATTTCATAGTAATAATCTGAATCTGCAAAGAAATTAGTGATTTAAGTTATCACACAAATGTAGTTATAAAAAAATACTATAATATTTGCTTCCAAAGTGTGGCAGAGTGGAGGTATAGAGTATTATGCAACAGCAATAATACTTAGCTGGAGTACAAGTCCCTCAAAAATTGTACTTAAGTACAGTACTGGAGTAAATGTACCTGGTTACATTCCACCACTGCTCACAAACATGTGACTGAGTAGACACTGATATACTCGTAATGATTTGATATTATACTGTTTAATGTTTAAAGGGAGTCCATGCCGACTTCTGCTGCATCAAATATATGCAATTAAAATGTAAATACACCTTCTGATCTTGGAGACTGATAAATTGATGTAAGAGGCTAATAGACCATAAAAAGCTCAATGCAAATGATTCAAAAGGCTTTTCAGTGAGTAAAAATCAGTGTTTCATACATCACTGAACCGTCAGATGCCAGGGGCCGTATTCACAAACACTCTGAGAACACTCACAGGGAGCTCAGAACTTAGCCTTAAAGTTTTAACTAAGGAGTCCTAGCTTAGGAGTGATTTAGGAAAGTCATTAGGTGTGATGCTTTCTTTTAACAGATGTGATTGGTTGTGACAGACTCAAGTTATCACTGCTGCACTGCTGCATTTTTGCAGTTTTCCAAATGTCTTCGTGTTGTGATCATTTTATTTGTGGCGTTTAGCGTTAGGTGTGAAATGTGTGTGTATCCCTCATGAGACTGACCACACATATCATCCCAGCATGATCCAATCTGTAGCATTACCCACTGTCATCCAGCATTTGGAGAATATTCCTCCGACCTCTTTGTGTCTCCACCATTTTCTCCTCTCTTTCAGAAATCCTTTAGCCTCTTAAAAAGTGCTCCTGCACTCCCTGCTCCTAACAGTTTTTCATATTAGCAGCTGTTTTAAGGTGAATAACTTTTATCTTTACAAGGACCTAGTCATAACAAGTAAATTTCTAAGTAAACGTTGCAATTCTCAGAATTTTCTTAGAATTTCGGAGCAACTCTCAAATGCTTTTTAAGGCTTTTTCAAGGTCATTTTTTTTTAACCAAATTTAAGGCAGATTTTTGGCAAATAATCTTTTTCTTATTCAAGCACTGCAGGTCAGTAAAATGATAAGTATATTTTGCCAACACATAGGTGTGAGTAAACCAGTAAAAATGCTTTAAAGATTTGTAACACTGGAAATATGAACTTTCAAATTAAAAAATGTGACTCATTTCGGACAAAAATTAATAAAAAGATGGATGAATTAAATAAAAAGTAAGGACTCACAAATTCAAATTTAGGACTTTTTAAGATAATTTTTAGGGCCTAACATTTATGAAATTGAATTTTGATTGATTAGATAGATATTAGATAATTAAACATAATTTGGTTGGAAATTGTATAGCAACTTCATTTATGTTTATTAAAATTAATCTGTAGCAGAAAGCTTTTTTACTTTTATTTACCTCCACTTACAAAATAATGATACAGATTATTTGATGTTAAATAGGGAGGTGGTAGCAGCATCAGATTTTTCTTTAAATACACAAATAACAGGAAGCACATAAAAAGTAGGTGTAATTTGTGATTTAAAATGGGACGAGGTGTTCTTAGCAGTGAGTTCCAGCTGTAGGTGCTCTACTGTGAGTCACCCCAGCTTCAGATTCAGGCAGATATTACCGCCACCAGATGGTGCCAGATACTATCAAATAAAACCATGTGTGGAAACTATGATCTCTTCTATTAAGTATCAGTAGTACAATACAGACATGTCTCAAAATGCAGGAACAGGGTGTGGATTAAGAGCAGTTTGCCTCCCTTTTGTTCCAAAAGTGTCGTCCCCACCCACAGCTGCGATCCCAAACCACTTATGTAACATTTTAGTGTGTTTTTTATCCCAGAGAATGTGAGTTTACCGACCTTTCAACACAATCGGAGAGTCTAGAACAGTGGTTGGATGCGGGGGCGTCGTGTCCACCTACAGCATACAGGAAGTTGTTGTACGTCGCCACACCCACACCTCCTCGCCTTTTGGCCATGGGAGCACACATGCTCCACTTGTTGGTGTGCGGATCGAAGCACTCCATCGACCTCAGGCACGAGCTGCCGTCTCGACCACCCACTGCAAACAATCTGAGAAATTAAACAAAGTGGGTTCAAGATCTGAAACATCTGACATGTGCGTACAGTGCTGGAGGATCAGGGGGGAGCAGCTCACATCAGTTGTCAGATGTTTGTGGAAGTAACGACAGAACAGTGATAATATGACAGATTCTGTAAGATACAGCAGTGAGCAGTGGATTGCATTTTTCAAAGGCCCTTTCCTTGAGAGTGTTCTCTCCCAGAAAGATCACATCAGTGTTTTAAGTGCTTGTAGCTCACAGGCCCGACAGCAAAAAAGTAGAGGCTAGGGAAACAGTTTCCTTGTTGTCTATTTTTGACCTAGATGCAGCAGAAATAACTCAGCATCGACTTTAACACTGAATACTGGATGGAGCCGAGCAGCAGCCTCTTCTCTCCTTCGGCACACAAACATATTTAAATTAGGCTAAGAGCCAGTCTGTTCTTTGCTTAATTTACTTTCAAGCAGTGTTGTAAGGCATTTAATACATACAAATACACAAAGCGTTTTGCTTTTATAGAGTCTAGATTAGTCCGTATAAATTACCACACTGATCATAACAGTCTCTGCTGTGAGCTGCTGACTACTGCAGGAGTTTGTCTCACACACGGAACAAAGGTCAATTCTGCATTCAAGAAGTATAATGTTGTCAAACTATCACTGCACTAATGCTGCACTTCAGCTTTTCCTGGACCAGTGCACCGAGAGTTATATAACCATGCCTGTGTTACTGCACGCTCTATTCCAAATTACGTATTACATTACTGCTGACCGTTTTCCAAAGCAAATTTTGGAATTTCTTAATGTTTATTCATTTCAGTACCGTTTGCAAATCAGCCTTCAGTATATTCAATGGTGGACAGGAACATAAATTGAGCCTCAGCTTTTTGTCAAAGTCACATTATTTTTGCATGAAAACAACAGATGGCTTATAAATGCAGGCACGATGTTCAAACTTTAAGCCTATAAACAAGGTGATTTTGTGTTAGAAATTTTTTGCTTTAAAAATCTAATTATCATCACCAAGGGTAATGATCATTTTAATTATGGATGCACTGATGCGACATTTTAAGTCCCAACACCAATACCTGAACTTTGGCTATGAGCCAATACCTAGTAACGATCTGATACCAGAGTTAAAGTGGTACATTACCGCAAAAAATTAAAAGTTATTCCATTATGTAAGGCTGGGGACAAACAACATTTCACCAACTACAGGCCTATATCATTATTCTGCCAGTTCTCTGAAATACTGGAAAACCTGTTTATTAGGAGGTTGGATCATTTCATTGAAAGGTATCATTTACTCTCAGACAGTCAACACAGGTTTCGGGAAAATAGATTGACATCAATGGCATTAACAGAATGAATTACTGGTTGCACTGATAACAAGAATTATGTAGAAGGAGTTTCGATAGATTTTTAAAAAGCATTTGACACCATAAACCATGACAAATTACTCAAAAAAACTGGAAAGATATGTTATAAGAGGGGTTGCAATGGACTGAGTAAAAAGTTATATGGGTTGGCATCCCACAGGGGTCAGTATTGGGTCCATAACTGTTTATTTTGTACGACAACAATGCTCTTTGTTCTGGGGAAAATCTGTAGCAGCTTTTGGAGGAGGTCACAACAGAAAAGAGAAAATTCAAACAATAGTTAAGCATAAATAAACTGTCTTTAAATATGAACAAAACTTCATTTGTGTTGTTTGGAAACCTCAGTACAGACACAGAAGTACAGATGTTAATGATAATGTTAATGAGAAAAGAGTCTGTGAAACAAGACTTCTGGGTGTGATTTTAGACGACAAAATCTGCTGGCAACCTCAGATCAATTATGTTAGAACAAAGCTGGCAAAGAGCATCGCAGATCTGCGGAAAACAAAACACATACTGGACCATAAATCACTGCACACTCTGTATTCATCACTTGTACCACCATATTTGAATTACTGTGTGAAGGTTTGGGGCAACACTTACAAAAGCAACTTACAACCATTACACATCCTTCAAAAGAGAGCAATCAGGACAGCACACAGGAACACACCGTTTTTGAAGTCACTTGCATTGGGCGAGAGGCAGTCCACAGTCCAAAGACATGCAGGTTAACTGGTGACTCTAAATTGTCCGTAGGTGTGAATGTGAGTGTGAATGGATGTCTGTCTCTATGTGTCAGCCCTGTGATAGTCTGGTGACCTGTCCAGGGTGAACCTCACCCTTCAGATACTGTATGTACATTTGTGTTAGAGGTTCAAAAAATGTAAAAAAACAACAACAAAAAAACACTGGGAGAGATTATATAAACCTTTTATTGCCAAAGACTTTTCATAGAAGTTAATTTTTTATCATTTTATTTTAAATGACAGTTGGTTGTCTTTAGCTCTAACTCGAACCCTTTTTTCAAAATGACCAAGAATGAATTTAAGTGTAATCCTTGTACATCAGCGCTGCCTGGATTGACCCCTCTTCACAAACAGTAGTTGACACGACTGACAGCTGCTTTAAAGACTCCTTGGCGCTGACTGATTGTTTTCATTCACATGCTTGAAGGCCATGAGAAGCGCTACAAGGCAGCAGAGTAGATACAGGACACGATTTTCTCATTTAGTGCACTGTGGCGCTCTGTGAATATAGTGACCGTTTAAGCAAATATGAAAAAGTTTATTTGTTTGTATAAAAGCTTTAAAGCGGACACGGCCCTTTCAAAACCATGCGCTACCACCAGCATTCCTGTTTTACTGTGTATTGCCTGCACTCGTCTGCCTCCTCAGCTTCTGTTGTGGCTCCACAGATGCCAGTGACCTCGGCCTCAGGCCCCACGATATTTCAAAGACCAGAATAAACTTTGCCTCCAAGTGTAAGGTCGCACATTTTTAGCAATCAAATGCCAGTAGGTCTGAAGGTTCGATAAAGCGACTTACTTTCCATTCAGTGCTGTTACTCCCATGGTGCTCCGCGGTGTTGACATACTGGCCACGTAGTTCCACTGCCTGGCCTGAGGGTCCCAGCGTTCCACTGTGTTGAGGTAGCTCCAGCCGTCGTGGCCTCCCACGGCATACATGGGGCCCTCCAACACAGCGATACCTACAGAAAGAGAAGCAGGAGATACGTGTTGCCTGGAAAAGTAGACAGGAATCAAATTAAAGGAATACTTCACCCCCCAAATGACCGTCTGTGTATCAGTTACTCAGCCCATGTAACGCTATATTTGTGAAGAAAATTTCGTTTTTGAATTGCATGTGCATGCCTGCACAGTGAATGAAGAATCCAAAATATCAACTCTGGTGCTCATCAAGGTATAATTATGGGGGGGTTTTACCAATGGAGATTGGAGTTGTGTGAAAGTCTATAAATGGATGTTTTGATATTGTTTTGCTGTTGTTAAATTCAGTCACCTAAGGCTTCAGTGCATCAAGGGTTTTCTCCATTTTTGGATTCTTATTTCACCCGAGGCATTTGAGAGAAAAAATGTTTTCCTCACAAATTCAGCGTAACACAGGGTGAGGAGCTGATATACAAAGGGACATTTTGGGAGTGACGTACTCCTTCAGTGATACCATTAAATATTCATGCTTCATTTTATACTAATATGTGTGTTCGTTTATAGCGGTTGTGAATACTAAATGAAATAAAGTGCTTTTTCCAAAACAAACTCTGTTTTCTTTCAACGGTTCTTGGAGCAGGCAGAGGTACTGTACGTTTCTCATTTTAGAAGTGGGCAGAGTGAGTCATACAGCTGACCGAATCTATTCAGAAAACAGGAAGACTATAGAGCTGCACTCATTCCTCATTCCCAAGTCACAGAGGAAAGCGGTTTTCCTCAGCAACAATGTCGAGAATGTTTTAACACAATGGATTTTTATATTACCACCCTTATTTCCTTTGGTGAGAGTTCAATTATTTGGAGGGAACATGAGGGCAAGACCGCACTGAGAGAACCTCCAATGACATAAACACTGTCAGACAGAAACAATTCTCGTAGCGAGACTTCCTTTTATTACCGACTGGTGGCTTTGTAATAAAAAAGAAATACTTTTTCTCGCCTATACCCATAATGCACACAGCAGGAAATGGTTGGGCAGGGATGCTGGTAGACACTAAGCTCAAATATATTCAGACTCAAAATATGCACGCCACAAGCGAAGCAGCGAGAGATATTTGCTGCGGGAAACATCAAAGACAACACAGGTAATCTGTACAGTGTGATCTCCTGGGCTGGCTGATACCTCCGACCACACTGGGTGAGCAAGCTGAATGCTTTGACAAGATCTCCCTGTTCTGTTACCCAGAACTGTTTCAACTGTGAATCAAAACGCTTCTGATATGAGATTTATTGGGCAGGGAAGGGTAAGGAAGAGCAGGGCCAGCACAGCCTGCCAAGCTTTGATAGGGGAATGGGAAAATATCAAAGGTCTATCTCAAAAAGAAATGTACCTTTTTTTTTTTTCTTCTTTTTTTTTTTACAGCACGCCAGCTGTGACCCTCCTGAGCATGCATCCAGCAGTTTCTGGTGTTTCATAACACCAGGTAGCCGGAGCGAGCTAAAAGCTTAAACCTTGCAATGGCTGACAGAATTGTGTTTTGTTGTCAACGTCCTGTAAACACATGAAGTTTGAAGGAATTGAAGAATAAGAAAAATACACATAATGTTGTCGCTGGACAAAGAGACTTTCAGAGTAGCGTAGAGTAACAAATAATTTTTAGGATGACATATAGAGCTGAAAAGATTGGACCAGAGTGATGAATGACTTCGTAATAATTAATTAGATTTAATCATTTATCAAGCAAAAATACCAAACATCCTCTGGTTCCAGTTTCTCAAACGGCAGGATTTCATAATTTTCTATGTCATAAATGATAATAAATTAAATATCTTTAGGTTTTAAACAACAGGAAGATAAAACTGTGATTATATAGGGCTCTGAGAAGTTTTATTTTGACATACTACATAGACAAAACTAATCATCCGTTAATTGATAATACACTTGGAAGACTAACCCACCATTATGCCTACTACATACTAGAAGACTTTGTAAATACTTTTAAAAGTCTAAAGCCTGACACTCTCTCACATGTAAAGACAATGTGAGTTTTTAGTCACAGATTATAAGATTTTTGGATTGGATCTTTGCAGGGTCACTGTTTCCAAAACGACAGCTAGATTCCTCTCGAGATGATTTTCGATCCTGCTCCTGGTGGAGAATATTTCGCCAAACTTTGTTTAGCAAATATGGTACTGTCACGGACCGGGTGATGTGACGTTAACTGTATGGATTCTGTCACTGTTAAGAACGTAAAGAAAGATCCGTTATGGCAGTTACTAAGTTTTCCGTAATGTCAGCAAACATGTCAGTCCCAGTGAAGTTGTGCGTTTTTGGACGCTGTGAAGCCCGTCAGTCAATACTAGCACCTATGACAGTGATCTGTGTGAGATACCACCTGTGACTGGCAGAGGCTTGAGGAGCGAGGGTTGTTGTTAGACCTGCTAGTTGTATGTGTTTTGTTTGTGGACAGTGAAATAAGTGCAGGTTGGGGGGTCAGATACACGCCACATTAAACACCAGATCTTGTTCTCAACACAACTCCACAAGTTTCTCCTTTTTTTCCAGCAGAACAAGAGAACAGAGACATTCTTGCACCTCCCTCCCCTCCTTGTTTACTGTCTACCACGTTTGCTGCTCGCTGTTATGTGCTGAAGCTGTTGACAACATTCACCTTATCAAACTTCAGTATTTCCCATGAGCCAATACAAACTTATGACAATATAAAACATGTTTGATTTGGTCGGAACGTCAAGTCATGAAAAAGCCTGACTTGGGACAGCTTGGACTGACCTAACCAAACACAAACCATTTTATTCTAACATCTGAAGTATGTCTGGGACAGTGAAATCACTTGAAATCACTCACACACATTTGGTATAAGGCATAAGTTGCAGCATATTAGTTGTTCGAGACTGTCCTTTCCTTGAAGTTATTGAATATGTTGAAGAGTTTAAATAGTAACTTTATATTTTGGAGTGGCAGCACCGTCCTTATACGACTGAAGCAAGTTTTTATGCGCATATTATTAGATTATCTGTCAGTGTATCACTGTCTTTTTAACAAAAGAAGTGGAATGACACACTCACCGAGTCCGTGTCTGTGTGTTGACATCGGGGGCATGGTGGACCACACTTTATTGATAGGATTGTAACACTCCACCATGTTGGACGTCTTGAGTCCATCTCTCCCTCCGACCACATACAGCTTGTTGTCTATCACCGCGACACCAAACTGCAGCCGGCGTCCGTTCATGACTCCGACCTGGACCCAAGTGTTGGTCCGCAGGTCGTACTTCTCTATGGTGGTGGAGCCTAAAACAACAGACACAAGTATTACAATCTAAAGTTCCCCCTCAGACACATTTTCAGTATGTCAAAACACTGTGCTGTAACTAATATTTTGTTTGGTATGGTTTTCCCATATAAAAATTACAAAAAGAAAAAAAACTGATGCGGGCCAGAAGCAGATCTACTGTTTAGGCAATTATGCAATTATGATTAGGACCAAAGCAGCGAAGTCTAGGTCTGAAAGCACCCTTTAGTGACTTTGCACAGTTACAAGTCAGTATAGTCAAGATCAGAAATTTTAAGGCACATAAACAGACGAAAAACACATCTGATTGGAGGAGGACTTTAAATAAATTACATTGCTGTGTACTGATAACTGCCTGTGGGCTGTACCTTTGGTGGCATCCATCCCTCCTACAGCATAAAGCGCCCCCACAGTGGACTTTCTAGGTTTGGTTCTTGGGCTCTGAAACATGGGACGTCTCTCAGGCAGAAGATGGTACTTCATGGCCTCCATTAACAGCTTTTGGCACTCCAGATCATCGGAGAACATCTTGTTGTTTTCCAGATCTGCAAGGAGCTACATTTAAAGGAATCACATTAGTAGGACACACTGAAAGAAATAATGCATATTTAAAATGTAATTTCAGTCAGGAACACTTTAGTCAAAGACAACTTTATTTCCATTTGCAGTATTATATTTGGTGGTATGGCTCTGTTCTGGGGCCTCTCTAACTTTCCTCAGGCCTATGTAGAAAGCCTCTTCCACGCACCTATGTGGAAAGCATGAGGCAGAGAGAGCAGCAGCAAAGAACCCAAGTGCCAAATATGTATGATCTGTTTACAAATCGCCTCTGATTTGATTTAAGAAGAAAGAGCATCTTAAGTAACAGATGAACTCATAAACAAATCTTTAAATGTGGTAACAGCAAGTCCTTAATCAAAATATTACTGATACTTTGCTCATGTTAAATGTAGGAAATCAACATTTTCATAAAACCATTTGTAGCCACAGTAGCCATATTTTGCATCTGTTTGGAAAGCATCACCACTGAGTCTTACCTCTATGTTATATTTAGCCCACAGTGCAGTTTGATGCCGTTGCTTTTCCAAGAGAACATTTCTTATGTTGTTTTATTGAACATTTCAACACACTTTTTATTTTTTGTGAATGAAGGTTCTGTACATATTGATCTTGTTATGCCTGCAAGAAATGTCAGTGACACTACTCTGCTCGTCTTTCAGTTTCTACAACATACAGTCCCGGTTTTGACAAATACAGTGATTCATTTCTGTTGTTTATTTGCCTCACAGCCAGCAGCATCTCCCCAGCCAATGCACGAGGTAACTTGTGTTTTAGATCAGATTTTTCACATAATTTCTATTCACAAAAACATTCCTTTTACTGTTGTTTGCACTTGTGTTGTGTTGCGGGTTGTTTTTTTTCTTCCCTGCATCTGTTCACCCAATATAAAAAGATGCAAATATAAAAAATAAAATACACATGTGCATAATTAGCTTTGGAAACCTGTCAGTGAAGATAAAGCTGCCGTGATTTAAAAAGGGAGATATTTTCACGCTTCAGATCTGCCAAAAGTTGCTTATTTGGGTTTGATGTTATGTAAATTAGACAGACATGACACAGTTGTAAACCGATGCGTCTTCTCTGAAATACAGCATTCATAAAACATGAGCTGCTGTGTTTAAAACAATAATAATTCACACATAACCAGGCTGACAATGCATATAAAAACGCATGTGTAGCTGTCGTACTGTTAGTTTGATTTATCACTGAGAGGGCCGAGTTTTGTCTTCAGCCACTAATATGAATAACGTGATTTTTGACAGTGCAGTAGTTAATTGTCTTTCAGTGGTCAGTTGGAAGACTGAAGGTGAACAGTGTGGTTCTTGTAGATGTATAGTACTGAAACAAGCAGTTGATTTATCGATAGGTAGATTGACTTTCAAGCTAAAATGCTAAATATTCCCTGGATGCGGCCTCTCAAGTGTCAAGATTTGCTTCTTTCCTTTGTCTCATATGAAGACAAACTGAATATCTTTGGATCTTAGACTATTGCTTAGACAATACAAGACATTATAATCGTCTTCGCCAACACTTACACCTCAGAGCGCTGCTATACTCATTCATTCTTGGTTACATCTCATGTTGATTAATGCAACTCTGTCCTCTTTGGTCTCCTTCTCAAGTGTCTTCATAAACTCCACTTGGTCCAGAATTCAGCCGCCTGTATCATTACTAGAACCCCTCCATAGGTCATACCACTCCTGTTTTAAAGCGGCTTCACTGGCTTTGTGTTAAATATCACACTGATTTCAAGGTTCTGCTTCTCACCTTTCCTCTCGCCTTCCTAATCGGGCCCCTCCCTACTTGTCTCAACTCTTTCATATCGACACACCCTCCTGTACTCTTAGATCCTCTCCTGCAATCCAACTCACTTCACCATCTACTGGATTGACTACCATGGTTTCTAGAGCCTTCAACCATTCTGCCCCCCGACTCTGGGACTCTCTCCAGACTATCACAGGGCTGACACATAGAGACAGACAACCATTCACATTCACATTCACACCGACGGACAATTTAGAGTCACCAGTTAACCTGCATGAGTACCCGGGGAGAACATGCAAACTCCACACGGAAGGGCTCCCACACCCTGGGTTTGAACCAGGAACCCTCTGGCCGTGAGGCGCCAATGCTAACCACTACCCCACTGTGCAATATTATTATTTAAATTGTGCATTTTCACTCTTTTCTGCCATTTTATTAACAAAAACGACGAAAATCCTGTTTAAATATTCAGCCAACATTTGCAGAAAAGTGCATTTTACATCCAGAAAATCGCACCCTGGACTGACTGACAGTAGCAAAGGTCATAAATGACACTTGCTGTTGACAGTTACGACACACGCCGCACTGTGACAGCTCAGTTCTAAGCCACAAACTCAAGCAGAAGCACAGTACAGGGTTCCCACACATTGTCATGGACAAAATTTCAAAACCTTTCATGACTTTGAGGACCCAGAGTAAAATTTCTATGACACTTACTTATGGCTCTGTCTCAAACCTGCAATTTAATTCAAAAGTAGTAGTGGAGCATAGCATGAAGGTACAGACAGGTACAGAAACTTTGGACTTCATGACCCTACATGTTCAATCCCACTGTCATAACATCATTTTTCTCTAATTCAAACGTATCAGATTCAAACTCTATTCAAACATGATTCTTGAAGACATGTATACGTAATGGTCAACCAAACGTTTTGGCAATTATTCGAGCCATGTCATGTCAACAGGTAGCCTACAAAAAATAAGTTACATCACGTTATAAGATTATTATCAGAAGACAACTCTAACAATTTCATCACACACAACAAATTTCCATGACTTTTCCACTACTTTCAAGGATTTTACTGATTCCATGAATTTCTCAGGCCTGGAAAAGGAGAATGTAAAATTCCATCACTTTCCCACAACAGTGCGACCCCTCTCAGACCTTTTCCCCAGCCACCACCCTCACTCACACTTTCACCCAATATCCCACCTGTGGAGGAAGCAGAGGCAGGCGGATGAAGGCCAGAAGCACCCCGAGGTCCTGTTGTCGATGCTGGACCTCGTACCGCACCCACATCATCAAAGCCTGGAAGATGGTTTCCTCATCGGGGACGTTGATGTCATCGCTGGAGAGCAGCTTAACAATCTCCGCCGTGGGGAGCAGCAGGAACTCCTGGTTCTGAATGACCTCCAGAAAGTGTTCCTGGAACACAGAGGAGACGTGTAGGAGGCAGATAATCATCAGTCATTAGCCGAGGAGTCAGTCGGTGCGGCGATGTGTGTGTGTGTGTGTGTGTTCATACTTCTATACCTATGAGGACCAAGTGGCACAAGGACAGAGAGGTGAAGAAAAATGAGCGCAGATAGACAGGACGCCAATTTAGAGGGTCTCCAAGGACGTTCTCTTACATAACTGATATCCACCCTGAAATACTCTCACTTCTTACAGATTTTGAATGAACAGATGACAGTGTCATCTGTTTCAATTAGCTCACTAAATAAAATGATCCAAACAACAGCAGGCTACAAATCAATCTGGCATAAAGCATCTCCCAAAAAAGCCTCTTGATAAGCTTATACAACAGTTTTGCCGCCGATCGTACATGACACCATTAAACCACTATAATCCTTTTAATGAGAAACAGAGAGCCACTGCACACCAGCATTACCATCACACCAACGCTGCGCCCAGCTCTAAGTTTTGTGGAAGCTGTTCACTGTTGCCTTTCTGAAGATTGATCTTCCATTTACTGGCCACAAGCCCAGGCGATATTACAGCGCTGCATGGCTACCTCTTCAAGGACATTGTCTCTGGGCAGTTCCATTAGAGATGATACGGTATAAAACACCCTCCTGCCTCTACGCCTCTACGGTTATGGAATACCCAGCATTAAAACACGCAGAAGACGCACACAGCAATCTGCGGCCATAATCACGCCCTGATTCTTTCTTGAACGAGGCATCTGAGCATTAATTATTAAGCCGCCTGAATAACTTAGCCTGGATGCTCAACAATTACAAAAAACAAGTAAGCTATTGATCATCAACTCGCAACAAATTAAAGCGTCTCGGTCCAATCTATTATGAGAGCAGGTTTTAAGAGCTTAACACAGACAGCCTTAATGAAATGAGGGACATCTATCGATCTGTTGTGGCAGCACTGAGGGGGAAATGCCGTCCAACTCACTGACATTGCTTTGGACCAATTATTTGTAATTACCAGTCCTGAACAGCTGACAAGAAAATTGAAAGCTCCGCCGAGTTTGTTTTATAAACATTTAAAAGGATGTGTTTTCAGACACTGGCAAACTCATTGGTGGGTAAACTGCTTGGAAAACAAGATCAGCGGGAGAGGATACTAATTGATTTAACTACTGCAAAAGAGTAATTGTGTAATAACAGTGTTTTCTGAGGAGGGGGAACGCTGATGTTTAATGGGTGTGAGGCTGGGAGAATTACTTTTCAACATTTTGATTACCATGCAATTTGCAGAGGCTGGCAGAGACAGATTGCTATTAAGGGTGGGAATCCAGAGTGAAGAGCAGGCTCTAAATTGTTGAGTCCATTGAAGCAGTATGGCTCTGAGCATATCAGTTTCTTTCACTGATGTTTTCTAACAGGATCACATTGCAAAATTGATATCAAACTAATGCATCCAACTGCTGGAATCGTGAAACCCGGGGTCAGGGTGCAGAGGAGGAAATGGTCCAAAGAGAAGCTTCATTTTACAAAGGGACATGACAACACTGCTGCTTGTAATGTCTGTACAATGACACACAAAACACACTTTATTTTTAACTACGGTGAATAA
Organism: Epinephelus awoara; assembly: GCA_035609425.1. Lineage (NCBI taxonomy): Eukaryota > Metazoa > Chordata > Actinopteri > Perciformes > Serranidae > Epinephelus > Epinephelus awoara. Next base: position 24,607,256 of record CM069299.1, on the reverse strand, counting down.
TCTTTTTACCACTGCTTTCTCCTGAAATGTATTTTTAACCGATGGTTGTTTTATCTTATCTTAGTCTGTGGTTTTAACTCAATTTTACTTTATCTTTTATTTATTTATTCATCATTGTTATTATTATTGTCTTAGTATATGTTTCTATCACCTTTTTTCCTCTGTCACTAATGTTTTGATTGTCTTCATGTCCAGCGCTTTGTGATGCATTTTATGCATGAATTGTGCTACATAAATGAAGTTATTATTGTTATTATTATCATTATGTAACAAATAATTTATTGATTGATTTATTGATATACGAAGATGACTTTTCTTTTCTTGGCTCGTAGCAGACAGCAGCAGAATGACTGAAAAAAACAAGAGAGAGCAGGGAGGCCTGGTGTATTGATACTGCATAAAATGAGCACCGAAACCATTTTGACTATTCAGAATCACTGTGTAACAACAAATCTATATTTTTGTCAATACCAGTCACATACACGCCTTTTTTCTATTCTGTTTCTGCACTGTGTTCAGACTCAGAGATAATAAAACAGTACCACTGAGGCTGAAAACATGTGTAAAACATGTGTTTCCCACAGGGTAAATTAATCAGGAATAAATAAGGGAATGCAAAAGGAATCAATACTCACATTGGAAACATTATAATCTCCTACTGTATATGCCAGTGTCACAGTGTGTCTTAGCTGGTCTTTGTGTTCATGTGTAGCTGCCATTTTTGCATTTTTATGGTATATATTATGACACTTTTTGGCTTCCTTTCTTTGTAGTGATCTTATTTTGTGTTTTATATTGCTTGTTTTAGAGCTGTACATGTTTATTCTGTATTTTTGTTCTGTGTTGTCTGTATCTTATATTGCTGCCTGTCTTGGCCAGGACACTCTTCAAAAAGAGATTTTTAATGTGAAGAGGTTTTTCCGGTTACATAAAGGATAAATAGAATAAAAAACTGTTATATTTTGTTATTTTTCTAAACTGGAATTCATTCACAAAATCCAAGTTATAGTATTTATTAAGATAAGGAACTGAAATATAGCTTTGTTGCTGTGAAGAAAGACTGTCAGCCGAAACAATACATTACATTTTTGTCTACTTCAACATAAAAAGGCGACTCTTTCAGAGAGGAAGAGGATGTCAGAGGCGGATCTCAGCTACTCGGCTCAAAACAAGCTTATCATAACACAACTGGCTCCCCTCACAGCCCCAAGGATGGAGCTCCAGGAAGCCCACAGCTCTCGCTGCTCATTACCGAAGTGATTGAACAGGAAGTTGGCCCTCTTGTGCAGTTTGATGATTAGATTAACCTCCTGGTCCTGGATGGGGCCTATGTAAACAGGCTGAGCAGATGTCCTCTAGGAGATAACGGCTGCCTCATGCTGTCACTTGCGCGCGGCCAGCGAGACGTTATCTGACAAATGTGTGCATGAATCTTAATCCAATGCAAATAATTCTGCCAGAAATATATCTAGAAAGAGTCTGGGCGGCGCACTAATCAATGTGAGGCAACCTGGTATGTCTTACTGACAGCCACGCATAAGCAAATTAGATAAAGTGAAAGCTTGAAACTATTCAATTTCCATTCAGATGTGGACGTCACCCATTTCTCTGCTGAATTTAGATCGTATAAACATGCAGGGCAGCCACAGTTCACTCTGTCACAGGTTATGACAGGTTATTTAAATGAAGTAGCCTTAAAAAAACAGGATGGTCACAAACATTTCAATGACGTTATCTACACATTCAGAACAGTGGTTATTATTAAACAGGTTATAATTAGAGTCGACGTGAGCAGAAATTAAAAATCAGATATGCACTAAAAAAAGGATTATCGTAAATCCCGTCAGCACCTTAGATTATGTGGAGCAGAGTTAATTTGATTCACAGTGTGAGCCGCCTTCCAAGCCAAAGTACATTATAGCGTTAATTAAACTACATTTTTAAATACTCTTGTTACTGTTGGAGCTTTCATTACCGCCGCTCCCTGTGTGTATTCATGCAATGAAGAGTCACTTAGAGAGGGTGATCTCTTCTTCCAGAATAAATAATTTAGCCCACCCAAGCCGTGCAAATGTGCTCCGGCTCTATTCGGCCCTCCTACCATGGTGTAGTTATGAGCCACGTTGAGCAGGTCCACGCAGCCCTGGGCGTCTGCAAAGGAGCGTATTCCCAGGCAGTTGGAGGGATGGAGCTGTTTCATCAGGAAGTTACAGCAGACCTGGATGACTTGTGAAAGCTGGAGGAGGCAAGCTGCCGCCAATAAACTCTCAATGGTCTCCTCTTTCAGCTCAAGGACGCCTGCAATGTCAGGACAAGGAGAGTATATATGTTATGTCAGGAAAAGAGAAACATTGCATTGGAACAAACTTGATAGTCATCATGTTTTGATTTTACATTTTAAACACGGTGGAGGTGGATATTCCCAACAGCAGCACAGTAAAATGAAGCAAAATCACATTGAAGCGCTGCCCAGTGATGAATTACCTCATTGATCCATTTTAATCACGCTGGATTTTAGAAGTCTCATAACTGCTTACAAGAGCTAGTGAACGTCTTTTACGAGCACTCACCGGTGTAGGCGAAATGAACCAGGGATCTGAGGGCCTCCGGGTCGACTCCCTCCATCTTGATCTCCTCCTGCTTCGCCTCTCGCACGTCGCTGGTGAACATAGCAGCAAAGTAGTCCGACACGGCACTCAGGACCAGTCTGCCATAAATAAAACACGGGAGCATACATTAGTTCGCAGGTCTATGGAAGATCTATATGCTGATTATTTTAAGTGGTCGGTAAATCAATCCTGAGATTGTGTTTTCTCAAATGCAGCTTTGCTTCATAAGAAACAGACATACCTTTGCAGTGTATTGTATCACACTGTGCTGTTGGTGTAATCATGCTGAGTGGACTTGTACAGCGCCTTTCTAGAGTTCTGACCTCTCGAAGAGCTCTCACACTACAGAGTCACATTTACCTGTTCACATGGAGGCCGAGGCTACACACCTGCTACTCACTTTAGACATTCACACACCAATGGCACAGAATGCTGCACAGATTTTTTTATGTCTTTTCACTCTGTTAAAACCTGACATCTCTGCACTGTAGCAGATAAATTAATAACAGATACGTTAACAACATGTCGGGCAGGAAATCCAAAGTGTGGGAACATCACAATCAGCTGAAACATGTCAGTAGCTACATGCCCATTAGCCCAAAATATATAATTTCATAATTAGATTAATATCGTAAACATGCAGGCATTTTTACTGTGGTCAAACAGGTGTTTGCTTTCCTGCTTGCTGCACACAAAGGGAGGCATGTACCCAGGGGCGGATTTTAAAACAATGAGGCCCTGGGCATAGGTGTGCAAAAGCCACCCCCTTAGGGTGATGACATCATTAAGTATGACAACAGACATTCAAAGCTTCTTCTGAAAACCTCAGCAGCACAATGGAGATTCACATGACGGAAAAAGTCACTTTCTCTGTGCACCTACAGACGGACATTTTCATACAACTCAAGGAAAATTAGATGCAATATTTTTAACCTTTGAGACCTGACTTTGTTAAGATATTTGGCATGAGGAACATCGTTATCTTTGTGTTCTCTTACTTGTCAGTTTGTTAGCCAAACTGCTGCAAACATTTTACTCTATTTCATTTCATTTTAGCCTTTATCTCTACCTGTCTGGCTGCATATAGTTTAGTCATATCCCCTTTCTCACAGCCATGAGTCAATACAAAACAATATGAGGGTGTGAGGCTTTATTTGTGATACAAGATCGTCTTTTTTGCAACTTTCTCTGTTTATGTGGGCGTAGGTTTTTTAATTTATTTATTTATTGTTGTAGGTTTTCTTTTCTTGTATATTGATCTGCACTGACAAAGAATATGTTAACACCGTATTTCAAACATATAAAGAAAGTCAATTTTTCCAGCCCTATTTGTTTCTAAATGTGATTCATACTGCGTGTGTGGTTTTGCACCATGCTAGCTCCTGTTCACCCTACACTCTGTATCATTGTGTCAGTGTATGATGTATGAAATGATCCCACATACCTCATGTTGCTAATAGCTACACTGGTCAGACTTCTAATTACGTCCACTCATTCGTCTGGCTCACATAACACAGCGGTTGACTCATGAAGGAAACCAGAGATCATGCGGGGATACGAGGAACTGAGATCGAGTGACACAGCCCCACCCATATTTCTATAATTTCATGGTTTCGAGTATTTATACGAATACTTGTTATGTTATGTGTCATTTATTTTGTCTCCACACCGTCCCTGCTTTCCTTGCTTGTGTCCTCTGAGCACATACAAAGCCAGAGCGAAACAGGCAGTCAGAGAGCTGATTATTTCAACTAGGTCAGTCACTGATACTTCTTTCTCTCAGCGGAGCATTCTGGTTTCTGTTTCATGAGTCTGTCTGGATGAACCAACAACATTCGCAGACACACACAAGCACACGCACCCAGTGAACGTGATGCCTCTCTGTATTCAGGGGACGTCACTGGGATCTGTTCAATTCAGCCACTGAACCAAGGCTGGATGCTCAAATATTGACACCTCCATGTTTGGGATCACAGCGCTCTTCCAGGGAGCAAACGTGAGGTGGAAATGAGCGAGGGCAGAGGTGTAATTAGATCACAGCGGTGTGCATTATTTAGATGCAAACCACTGAACAGTGAGTGGGCACATCTTTCCTGTCACCTGCAAAATCAGAAGAATCTCACTTTGCATTTCAAAGATTGTTTGATTATTCCCCATATGGATCGGCACCGGCAGAATACACTTCAGCATGCAAACTGTGGTCCAGACCAAAGCCTGAGCGCTCGCATCGATGGCTTAATGAAGTGAATCCAGATGAGCTTCTGTGTCTCTTCACTGGAGCCGATGTAGGTGTAATTGATACAATCAAAGCGGACAGAAACAGCAACACCAACCTGTGAGCTGGTATCTTGTGATCCCCGGCTATCAACAGGACATCGCACAGCTGCTTGTGCTGGAGGTAGGTCTCCATCTTACGGAAGGTCTGTTCTGCATGATTTGTGGCCTGGAAGAACTCGTCGGAGGAGTTGGCGTTCATTCTGGAGAAGGTGCTCAGAACCAACCTGAGGACGAGAAGACAGATGACAGAAACTTTCCCACTTTCTTTGCATTTGCCTTGCAGAACATTGCATGAGGCTTCCTCTAAGTGATCGCAAGACTTTTTAAGACCTGTGAAGGAAGATTTTTGGATTCCTCTGGAGTCATAAACCAGAAGGTATTAAAAAAAAGTGCCAAACACAATAATAATTATGAAATAGTCTTGTGGCACTGTGACTCACTCTAAAGGCTGCCTTTGCTCAAAAAATGTACTTGCATAAGGGCTGGTTTTTATCCAAGTTATTGGAAGCTACTCATCTGCTGTGCCAATGAAGTTTTACCTATTTTCGCAAATCCAGCCTTGTCATATGGGCTCAGTTGAGAAGATACTTGGAAACTCATCTGTGTTTTTGAAGGAGGTCATTCAGAATTGTTTTCAGTTAAAATAATTTATAACTTTCTGGCTACTAGAAAAACAGTACAGTCTTTTTCATACTGTCATTTAGGGTAATAAATAAATGTGCTCAAAAATGAGTTTGCACCTGGAGCTGGATCTCTTCCCTGTGATATTGTGGGATGTTACAGAAATAAAGACTTATACTGTTAATTTCCTTAAATTATTAGAGAAAAGGTTCATCTATAAGGCAACTGGAGTAGAACCTTGAAGCATGTACAGATGTAAGGGCTTCCTTTGGAAGGGTATTGTATAAACTGCATAAATAACAAAGGTTATTTACAGTAAATAGATGGGAAAATTTATTGAAGCTGAGAACAGATATGTGGCCTTACTTCAAACAGTGACTGGTCTCTATTCTTGTCTTCAAGAACGCCTGTTTTTTTGTCACCTTGTACTTGTCGCAGTTGAGCTAGTTTTGAACACTGTTATGCCAATATGAGTATTTCTATTGTATGACTATTTGTCCCTGTGTTGTGTGAGGTACACTGTTCAGGTTTTGGCTGCTGTTTTGTTTGTTTGTTTCTGTTTTTGTGACAATACAATGATGCTGTTTGTTTGTGTGATGTATGCAAAGAAGTGACAAAAAAAGAAAAGATAATGAGTGTGCAATTGTGCAAAATAAATACAATTCAGTTCATTCAGGAACCATTTTCCCGAGATAAGATCTTATAGAAATCCAGGATCCATCATGCAGCACCAGCCTCAGGTAGCCAGCCGCAAGCAGACAATGACTAAGTATCATGAGAGGAAAGTTAAAAATAGAATGAATATAGTTTTATTTTTTCTCCCAACGTTAAGACCTGACATGAACACTGTAAGTGGACTACTTGATTACTATAAGCACATTATTTACACAGGGTTTGTAAAGGAGTGATTCTGTCCTGAGCTTTCTGATCCATATAAGCAGCTGATCACAGCAACCGTGACCACCAGAGGCGGCTGCACTGACGCATTTATTTTGGACATAGAATTCTAATAAACAGTGAGCTGTACGCGTTAACATTACTTGAGGGAGACTTAATGGAACAGAGAAGAAAAAAATCAGGTGAAATAAAGAAGGAAATTATTATTTAGGGAGCGTAATTAATTAAACAAATTAATTTCACCCACTGTTTCCTCTTCCTGTCCACCATCGTAAGTATGAAAGAAACAACAGTAAAAGCTGTACACAGCAAGATAAGCAACAAATGATTTAGGACACAAAAGAGCTTATTTGGACATATGACACTCCTGGATCTTCGACTCCCTGAGGGGCATCTGCATCTTTCTTGCCACTGTAAGCTGAAATTAAAACTGTTACGGACTAAACTCTGTATAAGTCGATAACTAAGCGCTGCAATCCAACGGGACGAGCCAGCGCCACAATCTATGCAACAGACAGAAATTCCCTGTGTCTGCACGCGTGCATGCCTTTGTGTCTGTCCCTGTGTGCATCTGCATATCAGCGTGCGCACGTGGGCTTCCCAAAGACGGGGACTTAACAAGTGAACAAGCCTGTTCCTTGCAGCATTGTGGCGAAGGCTGAGTCCCCGTCCCCACAGGCTGCTAGATTACATGCCGTTCTACAGGCACCCGAGTAATCCCACAGACTCATGGCGAATAATGCAGCCCAGACACTTCGGTGTCCTTCACACAGCCGAGTCCACTCACTGACATTTAGGGTTGTTTGTTACGCCACATAAACAGACCCAAGCCGCCTCACCGAGGGATTTTACTGTCATCTCACGGTCCTGCGGCTGTGTAAAGACTGATTGTGCTCGAGAAAAAAAAAGTTGCTGCTATTTAAATCGACACTTTGCGTCATTACAGTTCATACACTGATATGAGAGCTGCATAAACTAGTCAAGTTATACATTTGTCAATACAAACGCACTGAAAACCACCTAATGCTGGGCAGCACTGAGTATCGGCACATACTAAGATTGATAACACAGGAAGGTGGAGGGGGCGATGGCGCCTATCGATGTCCTGATTAACACACTATTATAAAGTTTTTAGCCGAGTGTGTGACTTTTTCCTCTTTGATTAACAAAAGCAACAACATTTCCCCTCGGGGAGTTGTTTATACCGCCCTCAGGTCACCGCAGTATCCTATAGTCTAATCTTTATTGGGAGACTTTATGCTAAATGCGAGAGTAATTTATTGCCCTGTCACGATAATTCCCCACTGACACCGGAGTCTTGGAGAGGAACACCAAACAAGAGTGAATAAGCAATGGGGCCGTAAAACTGAGACGCATTGCCTTTGTATTGGCTCCGAGGCATGCTGTAAGGATTTTTCATGCCTACCAATCTCTCCGACACTAATTGCTTTGGTATCACATTCTAGGGAGCAGTAAATTTCTCTGAGGTGTGTGTTTCGCTTTCAGTAGAGGGTTGGATCATCAGAGGTATAGCCCAATTTTATTGAGGCACTAAAGCCCCAGAACACCTTACTCCAGAGAAACTGCTGTGGGGACACTGCTGTACGTCGCATATAACCGAGCAATTCAAAGACAGCCACAGACCCTAACAGGGCCTATAGATTTCTTACGTGGTCTACAAACTACCTCGATGTGCCGACTTGCATTCCTAGAAAAGCGGGAGGGTAAATTAGCCTTTATAAAAGAATACCATCGAGCAGAGTAGGATATAGGGGGCTTCTATTTCCCATGCCACGTTATCCTGCAGTACACATGATGCTTTCTTCCTTCACTGAGCACGTTTCACCTGAAGTCTTGTCATTTCCTGCTCACACTTCCCCACAGATATCACACCACAATGTGACTAATTGGATCCGAGAAAAGGAACTGCATATTCAAAAAACTCTAACGAGCTGTTCAGGTGGAGCAGCTGTGTGGTGCGGAGCCTGTTTTGGGGCTCTGCTATAGTAACTCCATATTCTTGATTGCTGATTAATCTGTTGATTATTTTCTCAATTAATCCAATAGATGTTTGGTCCATAAAATGTCAAAATATGTTGATCAGCCCAAGATGATGTTCTCAGATGTCTTGTTTTGTCCACAAACCAAAGAAATTCTGTTTACTGTCTGAAGCCCTGACCGCACGGGACTATCATTAGCTGTGATTTAGAAATTCACCCCCACGTCTGTGTTAGCAAAGTGTGTATTTGACTTGAATTTACAGACATTATATGATGTGCACAGTCTTATTTAACTCCACTCCACAGCGATGTAGTCTTAACCTCCTTTTTCCTTTGAACAGCCTGAGACAACAACTTTTGATTGGTATACATTTTTAATTTTTCCGAACTATTGGGAAAAATTGGGAATGTAAGACCTGACAAGTATAAAAAACACTAAGCATTAAGATACTACGCAAAAAACTAAGTTCTCTACTTTTTTTTTTAAATAGAATACAAAGAAACAGAAGTGAGTACACAAAAAAATACAAATAAAAAAGTCTGGATTGCCCTGTGTCTCAATAACTATTACTATTTGTATTTTGTTGATTTGTGAATTCGTATTATGGTTCTATTTATTCCATTTTCATCCAAATTTACTGTATGTTTTATTTCCCTGTCATAAAAGTCACATAGTTGTAAATAATTGAAGTGGTCCTGGTTGTTTGAAGCATAGTTTTGTTTGAGCTCTTGAAAACCTCCTTTATTATTGTGTTATACCACTTGGAATCAATGGGTTTATTTTTAACAGTCAAAAGTGTGTAACAAATTATAAATTATAAAACCCAAAATGTGGGTCTCAGGAGGTTAACTGTGGGTTCAACAAACAGAACCAGTTCTGCTACACACCCATCGCTATCCATCTCATCATCTTCCGAGATTTTGCTCTTCTGATTGACTTGAGCTCGCTTGTCAATGCAGCCTCCGTATTTCTAGACCGGGAAGGAGGCAGAAAAGAGGAACGGAGGAAACAAAAAAACCCCAAATACGACCACCAAATCACCAGGATGCCGCATAATTGTCTACCAGAGATCCCGTTGTTATACTGGTCCCATGCAAAAGGGCTATAGAGGAGTAAAGAAACCTCATTCGGTCTTTCAGATGACTGCACGAAAGACATGATCGGAGCTACAACATTCTTATCTGCCAATTTCAACAGCCGTCTATATTTTATCAGTGTTTTCTTACACATCTTTCTTCATATAATACTTCATATAATGGATATCAACATAAGCCACCATGTCCTGATGAGATGCATATATATATATGTATATATATATATATATGCATGTATGGTGGTGGTTTCACAGGTCGGCCCACTTGTCATCAAATTGGGCTGTACATGACCCCCAAACTAAAATGTGTGTCACACCCCTGGCTTAATCTTCTGAAATTAGCTGTTGATAAATGCAGTGGTTGACATCTTATCAGTTACAGTGGAGGTATTTTAAATACCATGTTTAATGTCCCTTCATCTGTAATTATTCTGACTTCTCGCCGTGCCTGAACTGCCCTCCGAGATGAACGGTCGCACAATTCAAGATGTGCTTTCGTCAGCCAGGATTAGCCCCGAGCTGTAGAGGTTATGAGTCAGACATGTTGCTGAGAATCTCACTCTTATTCCAACTAGTGTCAACTCCATCCCTCTACAAGAGCGAAAGCCGTGCCTGCCTGGGCCAAATGGGAAATGTCTCTTTCAAAATGGATTATAACAGCCATTTGCCCCCGAAGGCTGCTGAGGAGCTTGGGTTGGGTTGAGAATCCAACAACTCCTACAAAGCCTCATGCAGCATGTGCCAAGTCTATATATTCCATGAGATCTTTTTGCCTCTGTGCTTTGACAGTCGGTATTACTGTCATTCGGCTTTGTGTGGAGAGAAATATACACACTGACTGTAATAACTTGATCCCGGCAGTGAGGCTGAGATGATAACTCTGCGCAGAAATAGATTTTCCTCTCTGCACTTTTACTATCTCACCGAGCCCTCGCTGCAGACATTCTTCTTCTGATGCCATTGTTACACCGGACATACTTAATATTGATAATGATGGAGGAAATGGAGCTGAGTGCGGGAGCCATGTCTTTTGAAATCTGCTCTGAATGTGGCCAGTGGGCCCTTTATGTTAGGGAGTGCAGTGGAAAATTGCCACTGCTATTAACAGAAATGAAATATTGCCTCCATATAGCTTCTCCCCTCAGCTTTTACCAAAACCACACACGTTGTAAAGACGAAGTGACGGCGGAAAGGCATGTCAGCAGAATGTCTGCAGCAGCTAATGAACATCTCAGGTGGCGTGCCGACTCCTGTTTTGAATATTAAGAAACCGCATCAAGAGGAGTTAAACCCGGCACATGAAAATGAACAATCATCAGTTGAAATATCTGTTCGTTTAATAATGAAAATCTACATAATTGACTTTCACACACACAAGTGAAATATCTGTTTGAAGGCACTGGGGAATAATTTGCCAGGAGACGAATACATTTAAAAATAGAGATTTAATTTCTGCTGTTGTTACACGCAGCATGTTAACACTGGAACAGGTATGGTTCATTTTAATGCTTCATCTTAATTCCATATTGAGATGTTCAGTCCCTGCTTATAGATTAACTGTGACCACAATGCTGAGCTCTGCATTGTAATGACGAGGAATTTGGTGTATACTGGGTGTGTGTGTGTGTGTGTGTGTTGGGGGTTGGGGGCGTCCTGTAAGTGAAAAATGTGCAGATCTTAGCAGAAAGCTCCTCACTGCTTTGCTGATGGCAGGTTAACTCACATAGTGTATGAGACTGTCATCACTGTTAGACTGTCTGTAATTTATTTACATCTGATGCTTGTGGGTAAACAAATTAATCCACATTATTAAAGCACAGCATCCTGACTCACCTACTGCACATATTAGACACGTGGATAGAGCTTTGCATCCTAAAGGCTTCTGCAACCTATCTAGCATGGTGAGCTTAAAGGTCTATTGTGTAGGTTTTAGTGTCACCTAGCGGCAAGGTTGCAAATTAGGTGTCGCAGAACTACGATGGCTGACGCAAAACATGAATGCATTCCAGTAACTGATGACAAGTTGAACAGTAATAATAGAAATACTGATTAAGTGAGCAAAATAATCACAAATCAAAACAACAACAACAGAACATAACTATGAATTTATTCATAAAAATTTTCATTTTTAATCTACAAGGCAGCAGATGTAAAAGCAAGAGGGTCAAAGTTCAAGGCGCAATGCCATGAGGCAGTAGTATGTCCCGACTGTGCATACTGCATGCAGCAGTACGTACTTTTTAAGGGCAGCTGCATTTTAACACGGGTGTTTACGAGGATCGACTGGCTCTATTGGCCTCTCGAAGGACTGCAGTTTTTGGGACCACGCTGGCTTCATTTTTCACCTCTGGACGCTGCTATGATTGATCATGTTGCTGCATTTCTCTAAAAATCCTACCACAGATTTTTCTTTCTATTCTAAATTCTAGCCGTGCACATGATAGAAAACCTACTGGATATTTTCTAAAACACCTCCCTGCAGTTGGATATGATTAAGTTCATTTTTTGTCTACACTGCCACATTTTCAGCTTGATCACAGTTGCCCATGCCTCTGTGATTCCCTTTCAATGCAAATTGCCTGATGCGAGTGCCTCAGGACACTGTTGAACGGAGTCACGGCCCCTGCTAATAGTGCCCATGCAAAATTCATAGAAAGATGTGTCAGGGATTATTTTCTTTGAATTAGGGCCATTTGACGGGGAAAAAGTGACTGATCTGCATCAGAGGAGAAACGAGGAAATGTGTCCAGCATATAATGCTGCTGTATCTCTTCTCACCACCTTCTGCAACTGAAAACTCCGGCTTGATCTTTAGCTTACATCTGAGTTGGCCGTGCTGCGTACAGAATGCTGATTTGGCAAAGTTAAGGAACGCTCCGAATCAATTACATGCGGGCGCAAAATCTCCTTACACCCCCGAGGATGTCATTTTGAGATTACAACAGATATACTGTACTTTGCAATTTACAGCCTCTTAAGGACGCCTCCGCTGGATGTGTCACACCCGGACCAAGACCCTGTAAGCCTTGTGGTGTTGAGAGACATCCAACAAATATCTGAATTACTGCTGTTGACAGGGGGAGAGGTGGTGGTATTTCTTTTCCAAGGCGGCGGAGAGGGAATTGAGATATCATTCAAACTAACAGCCCGCTGACTCAAGCCTCTGTTAGTGTTTATGTGGGAGAGGTCAGGGTTTCCATTCCATTCAGGTTAACTTCTGTCATATATTCTCTGCCGGCGATGGCGGAGAGGTTATTGGGATGAGAGTCATGAGGACACAACAAACATACAGTTCATAGATTACTACAGCGCATTAGGTGGAACACAGCATGGCATTATCTCCTACTTACTTCATTGCATTCGAATGAACAGCTCTGTGGATACATAGTCAGCCGGAGGAGAAAGGTTAAGTAAATTCAGCAGAGAGCTAACACAACAAGAATAATTACGCCAGCACAGACCACGACGTGAATGAGTCACTTTCGGGTTGTCCTCAGTACTCATGGCACCCAGGCAGGATTATAAGTGTGCCACAAAACTTAATTAACTACATCACATATCAATAAAAAGATCTGTTTTATTAGCTCAGTGAAAATGTTTCCAATAACCCTGCTGCCACATAAGCTCCTAATGAGAATATCTGTAATATTCATTATTAAGAATATTAATACCATACATCAATTCTCAGCCCTATCTACACATACAGATGTTTTTGCAAACAGATATTCTCCTCTCCATTTTGGCCTCTCGTCTACATGCAAATGAAGTTACAGGTCACTAAAACAGAGATTCTAAAGTGGATATTTTTATATAAACAAGTCTCTTCAGTTTGCCCATTGTTGCTTTGTGTAACGAGCACATGCTGGAAACAACAACAACAACAATGGCGGACTACTCCTTTGCAAACGTTTTGTTAGCATTGTTTGGTCACATGACTAAAATTGAGCACAGCATTAGTTGAGGTCGGGCACGATGTCAAGCTCAACTCACATCCCGGTTACATCAGCTGATCTCAAACAGCCAATCAACTGATGGAGCAGCTGATTGATGGAAGGGAGTCAGCTGATGGAGCACATGATTCTTTTTGATGCAACCAGTTGGCGAATCTCATTCAGGGCGCCATATTTAAACTGCTCTGACCTGACTGCTGTTGCTGATTCCTCTGCAAGCCGCTAAGCAACCCGCCTCCACCCTAGCTCCTCCTTTTCATGCTGTGTCTGACTTATCAATGTCATTTCTATTTGTCACTGATGCTGACTCTGTTCTGTTCCCAGGGGTCTTTGCTGCTGCTCTCCCTGCCTTAGGCTTTCCATGTATGCACATGGAAGGGCAGGGAGGTTTGCTCTCTCCGCCTTATGCTGTCCACACAGGCATGTGGAAGAGGCTTTCTGCATAGGCCCGAGGAAAGGCAGAGGGGCCCCAGAGCAGAGCCATACTGCCAAATATTATACTGGGAATTGAAACAAAGTTTTCTTTGACAAGAGAACAGAGCTGTTGCTGCACCCATTGTTCTCACTCCACCTCAGCATTTCAAGGTCTGCCAGAAACAGCAGTTTTGGATCAGACCCGGTCGAAGCCCGCAGAAGATGGGACACTTTCCAGAGTGGGATTGCTGTTGCTGAGGAATGGAGAGAAAACACGTCCAGAGCATCACTTGTATGTTTGAGTGAGCTCCTTCATCCTTATATCAAACAGGAATCAACGGGGATGACATCTCCAGTGTTTGCAAAAGTTGACATTAGTACACTTTGCTACCTGTGTGACATGGGGAGACTGCTGAAGACAGCTAACGCTGTTAAGTGTGTGGGGTTGTTTTGGTGCTCTTGAGCGGACATATTGTGTAAAACAAAGGTGGCGTGGACAGAATCATTGAAACAGTGGGGGAAATATCTGTATACGTGTAGAGAGCGCCTTAAAGTCGAGCAGAATTCTACATGTATACTTTTACCATATTGTTTATTCCAATACGATACATCCACAAGTTAGAATGAACTGTTTTCATTGACACTGTCAGTTTGACAGCAATCTCAAATATTAATAACAAAAAGTGAGAAACCATATTAATGAAAGAATGGAATGAACTGATGGGATGGCTTCCTTGTCGACATTGTGTGAATGAAACTAATCACTGAGGAGCATGTACCACAGAATGACTGACACACATTTTCCAACTACAGAGAAACGGCTAAAACTTTTGTATTTTTCACAGCCAGCTAGAACTCGATTCTTCATTCAGCCTGAGGGATTGTGACAAATTATGTGTCAAGGATTTATGATGTGAGACGTAATAGGGCCACCCAGCTGGTGGAGTAAATGAATGTGCATATCTCAGTGACATCCACACATCTGCTTAGCCGTCGATGAACATGCAAGCCATGATGTGTCACGCAGTCACTGGCCTAATTCACTGTGCAACTTTGAACATCTACAGATGCAGCACTTGTCCAAATGTTCCAGCAACTAGTCCTTCACAGGTACCGAGTGACAGGGTTTCCATTACGAACAAAGTTGATTGAAAAGTGGCACCATGACAGATGAAACTATTCACTTCCTGCCTTTCATTTGTGCAACCTTTCTAATAAAGCCACTGCATGATCAGACAAATATCAGTGCTTGATGAATCAGGTGCTGACGGGGTGAGTCATTCATTTATATGAAAGGTGGAAGGTACCGAACTGTCTGTCAGTATTCTTAAAGGCATACGATCCAGGAACTGACCCTTCCCTAAGCCCAGCCCCTTTGTGATGGTCTGACAAGCTGTCACATTTGGAAAAATGAAACAGTGATTCCAGAGAGAAGCAGACAGAGGGGTCTACAGTCTGTGTTTGAAGGATATATCCAGGATGTCAAACTGACTCAGCAGCAACAACAGGTTCAAAAGACAAAGATAGTTAGAAGCTAAAGCCAAACTATAGGCTACAGATCACAGTGTGAAATTGAACCACCACATCACTGCTGATCGCCACACAAGACAATGAATATAAAGGGAAACTTTGCTGATATTGAACCAGCTGTGTGTCATCACAGTGTGTGCAGATGAACAGTGTTTGGCTTCATCTGCACACACTGTGATGACACACAGCTGGTTCAATATCAGCAAAGCTTCCCAGCCTGAAAATGAAGGAAATCTGAAACGACTGCATTAGAGTCAATGGAGCACAGCTGTGTTGTTGTCGGACCCTGGTCTGAGCCGGCCCAATGCTACATTATGATTGGCCAGTCTGCTTCCAGGGGTGGGACTTAGCGAAGGGTCAATTGTCGGCTGGAAAAGCCAACCCCAGATTCGCTATATTTGTGGTTTTTTGGCACCATGTCCATCCTAGCTTCCTCTTGGATGTGTGCTGCCTACAGTCTGGCACCTGGTAGCTACCATTTATGATAAGAAATGTCCCAAACCCAGCAAAAAAATACACCACCACACTCTTCTAGTGGGTCGTAAGTAATGATTGAGAGTCCATACACTGTTCTTTAGAAAAATTACGCATGGTATACCTTTAATTAAAGAATGTACGATTTATTTTCTGTGTACGTTGTTAAAAGCCTGAGTGGAAACATTAATCAAACCATTAAAAAGACTAAAAACTCCACTGCTGATTATCAAATTCATAAATGGATACCAGGACAACCAAGTACAGCCGAGCCAAGGATGAATTTTATGATCCACCAGAGCAGAACCACTTTAATATTTCAGTATCATTGTCAAAATATGATGGCTCTGCTGTATTTTGCATGGCTAGCATGAACTCAAGGTCCCCCCCGAGAGCCCGAGAGTTACACATTTTCACTGTGAGGCACATCTTTTATGCATGCACTCTTCACATACAGGGACCCCAAAACATGAACATCTGCCAATTATACCAACGAGAAGAGCAGAACATCGAGCTGATTCCAAAACTGCATCTTAACTCGGAATAATTCATGTTCTCTTCAGGGGGACTCGACCGTACGCTGCCCCTGGCGTTCATTTAATCCACATTGACACATTTTTGGCGGTAGATAGAGAGTGTGTATTTAGAATTACCTGCTTAATCGCGGTGAGCTCTTTGCGAAACAAAGGGACAGGTTCACTTTCATTGTTCATTTCATCAGCAGGTGCACGGAACAAAAGCACCCGGGGAAGCTTAAGGACCAATCACCTTAGAATGTCACAGACAAGATAAAAGGGAGACTTGGTCTTTTCATCCTTGATGTGAGGTGCTCTTAGTGTTCTGCCAGACAGCACGCACACACACACACACGCACACACACACACACACACATCTCTAACCTGTTTACTTCCTGGAAGAAGATGTAGCATCACAGGGAGGACAGGGGGAGAAAACACAACCTGGAAAAGCAGGGGGTGGGATTTATAGCTGGAGAATGACCCTGAGAGTTTGTCACCAGGGTCTGTGAAAAGATTTCAGTGGAAAATAAATTAAATAACCTGCGCCAGCCTCTAGTTATGATAGCTTTTGGCTTATAAAGTGGTTGTAGTGGCAGTCTAGATAATTCATGTGATTGCACCGCTTCCTCTTTTTATAGGTCCGGTACGTGTTACGTGATGTAATGGCTCTTTCCCGCTATCCACTTTGAACTCTACGGAAGAATGCATTAGTGTAATGTGTAAAATCTGAATACTCTGGAGGAATCAGGCAGAGTCATACAGTGCATGTAATCTGGACCACGACACAGACCAGGGAGCAGAAAAAAGCCACTGGTGTTCAGTCCACTGAATAATTAAAAGGATGCTTTATTGGTTTACCCTGCCTAACATGCTGTGGACAATGAGAGTGAGCCGTCCCCAGGTGAGCCATGGTGGCAGCTGCCGAGCCAGAGTAAATTGGAACATGATAGCTGTGCAGATAATTTAATCTTAGCTTCATTAAAGGATCTACATGCAGGAAGGAAGTGCAAATATTGACTTAAGTTAAAAAGCTGCAGACACTCTTCTTTTATCTTTGCATTTAAGAATGTTGACAGATTTTAAGTATGATTGTAGGTGCAAAGTAAAGTAAGCAACATTTACTGTTGAGAGCACGGCTGCTCACAACAAAACATTCCTACTTTCTAATCCCCAGGTGCTGCCTCAGGCGTCAGACTTTCTCAATTAGATGCAGATTTTATCAAGCAGCTACACTTTCACTATGAAACATGAGGGAGCCATGTCCTCCCAAAATAGCATCCCGCGGTTTGGTTTCCACACACTGATAATACGATATGCTAGGTGACTGGTGTGGCGCCACATAATAAATCTGTGTCTCCCAACAGCCGTACCTGTCTCTGGCCTCCACCTCCGCAGGTTCCTCCGTGCTGTTCTTCACATCTTCCTGGCCAGTGATGGCGTCCTCTTTCCTCGTGGTGCTGGGCGAGGAGCTGCTCTTTGAGGATTCCTCGTTGACCTGGAGACCCTGGATGGTGTTCTGCTGATGTTGCCATGATTGTTGACCCGCTCTGACATACACAGGTGTGGGCCCCGGCGTCGGTGCCAAGATGCTGTGGACCGGGCTGTTAGTCTTCCGTAGTCCCCCGACCCCTCTTTCCCTTGAGTGGCTCTTCAGCCGGCCCTGGACAGGCGTCCCTCTGTGGTCCAGGCCATCCTGCTGGATGTAGCCTCCCACCCCGCCGCCGCCGCCGCCGCCTCCACTGCCGGCCGAACCTTGGGATGAATGGCTGAACCAGCGCCAGCGGAGCCTGAGGATCTGCTTCACGTCAAATTCCTTCTTCCCCGACACAGACATCCTCCTCTGGGTTTGGAGACGAAGGCAATGGCACGTTGAGTCCCCAAAAACATGGAGAGCAGAGAAGAGAAGAGCCTTGGTTTCAGTCCTCACTGACTACAATGTGCCTCTTCTCTTCCGTTATTGTCTCACTACTATCATGACCACCCCCTCCTCCTCCTATTACTCCTCCGTTGTTCTTTTGGTGGAGATGGAAAGCAGTCCTCTGCAGCTTTTGTTCCTGTGCCTGAGACTACTACCCTCCCTCCAACTCTCCCTCTCTCTGTCTTTCTCTCTTTCCCTCCTGTGCTGCTGCTGCTGCTGCTGCTGCTGCTGTGCCGCTGGAGCTGAGTTAATGCACATGCATGATCCACACTCCCTCCCCTTCGTCTCCCCTGTTTCGCTTTTTCTCTCTCTCTGCTTGTCTCTCCTCTGCTCACACACACATACACACACACACACACACACACTCTGAGAGATAGACATATATACTCTGGAAATAAAATGAGAAAATCTCCCAAGCCCTGCCCAGTCCCCTCTGCTGCTGCTGTGTGTCCCTGTGTCAGTATCTGTATGTTTGTGTGTGTGTGTGTATGTGTGTGCGAGAGTGATAACAGGGCTGCCTGCTCTTCCTGCAAAGGGGGGAGGTGGGGTATCACAGAGCCAGGATGATGAGGTCACACCTCAACAAAGTAATTCACTGCTTGCTCAAGGAGGCAAAGAGGAAGACTACTAACTGCACTGTACTATCAGGACGATTACTGTAGCAGGAGCTTGTAATCCATTAATGTATGTAGTTACACACGCACCCTAATCCATGAACAGGAGAGCAGGATACATTAATAACTCTCTCATAAATAACCAGCACACATCAAGACACACTCTTCAAGGCAAGTGAAATTTATCTCACACTCACACACATCTGTGCAGTCTGCCATTCTCACATCAAACAGAATCCCATGGGGGAATGTCTCAGTGTATGTAGCCATGCAGAAAAAATATTCTCCTTCAGTCACCGTCTTGAAAGCCCCCTGCGAGTACAAGTGAAAAACTACATACTGATGAACCTTCAAGGTCAGTAAGCGGCCTCTTCCCCCCCAGTCAGGGCTTCGGAAAACAGTCTTTTGCATTTAAAGAGATCCTGCTTCTGTGTGAGGTTAACGCTGCGCCATGCAGGTAATTGAGATACCACACCTTGACTCGTACTTCAAAGGCAAAAGGGACAGTGGAGCAGCACACAAGGTAATTTGGGAGGATTTGATCAATGCTGACAGCATCACCAGCATATGAAAAGAGTACGGCGGTATATGCCGTGGGACGACCGGGCAGCGACCACACAGTCATAACGATCATCCCTAATTCACTGTGTAGACTGGTGTAGTCTGTGACAGGGGAATATTTCTCTTTGCTCCGTTGACACAAGTTTCATGTGCAATTTAGAGCTAGTAGGAGACATTTTGTGTCCGACACATTTGCATATTCATACATCAGATAAATTTCGGATTTTTGAATTACAAAGCACCCCATCCACCCACCACCCTTCGCCAGCATGCCGAGTCCCATATCCAAAAAAGGGCTGAGAACCCCCGCTGTAGGGTATTCTATCTCCTCTACACTATTGGATCGGGGTGTTTTAAGTGCTTTATTTTGATCCAGTCGTCAAAGGAAGCTGTATATGCCCATGGGGCAGGTAGTAATTGGATTTAGAAATGGATTGTGAACCCTGAAAGATTGTGAAACACAACAAGCCTTATCCTACCTGCCTGACACTGCGCAGCATCTAGGATTTATGGATTTCTGCATTGGAATATCTCAATCAGTGTTAATGTTCTGCACCTGAGCTCCCTGTTAACACTACATTTGCATGTTTTTTTAGCACCGACAGCCTACACACTGACACACCAGAGCTGCAGGGAACCTTTATTCCTGTTCTTTCTGTAGTCGTTTCCCGATTTTCACTTCCATGACAAAGGTGAGAGGAGGACCTTGCACTCAAACTGCTGCATTTCAATACTGTACAATCTCTCAGCCGCCTCCACAAACCTCCCACGGCGGGTTTGGGAGAGTGGACACAACCAGCTATTGTGCCCACGAGTATCTACTTAAAATATTACTGCCCATGATGTTTGATGAGGACTGGCATTGATCTGACCACCAATGAAAGATGCTTAAATATCAATATAGAAGCCGAAAACATACACAACATATAGCACGGTACACATATACATATCTGGGGTTCATGTAGTCACGGCTGAGCCTCCCTCTGGCCACCAATTTCGATTCACCATTGGTGACGTTAACCGATTCCCCCAAACAAGTACCATAACATGTACACATACGTACACACACCCACACACACCTCCACACACCTCCACAAAGGATGAAATGCATCCCGCCTCCCACAGCCCCCTTTTTCCCCCCTCTACATATTCCCATCCTTCCCCAAGGCTTAGCTGTTCCCATCCCTTTAGCAATGTCAAGGTCTGTTTTCTTTTATATGACAATCCAGGGGTGTCACAGATACAGCCCAGGGGCCTAAACCGGTCACATCTGGCTCACTGGACGACCTTGCACATAAAAATACACACTTCTTCATTGACACTCACCAACACTTCTGTCAATGAAGCATGAGAATTTCCGAGTTACAGATAACTAGTCCTTCCGACTAAAATGAGCTGAGAGTAACTTTTAAGTCTTTGTGTCCTTCACACACGGCAAACAACAGCACAATAGAGACAAAGATTATGATTACCACAGAGACAAGGATTCTCCCACAACTACTGTAAGATCAAGAAGCGCGCATTGTAAAATGCTCAAATCAATGCATTATTCAAATCAACTCTATGGTAGAAACTACGGGAGGTTGAAAGGCGGTGTGAAATGTGTGGATCATGCTTTGTTTATATCCAAGTGTTTATGCTAATGATACAATAGGAGTGGATGAGCCTCAAACATTATTTTCACAATCAAGAGGCAAAACACTGAATTATTAATAAGAGCCTTCTCTGCATATAAACATATTTTACATTGTAATGTGTTATTTCTGAGCCAGAAAGGACCAGCATGCAGCAACTGGTCCCTGCTGGGGGTTCTGATAATTGAAGGAGTTTCTACACATGCTTTGACTTTGTGTATCCACCACAGCCACGGTTCAGTTGCTCCAGGGTTTCTTTTGTTTGCCCGGGAAGCCATCTTGGCTCATCTCAGACCTTCACCCTTTGACACCAACTGTTTCACGACAGAGATAGTGCTCATCTGTAATGCCATAACTAAATTAATGACTCCCATTAATTAAAAGCAGCAAGACCTCTGGACGTACAATATGTGAGTATGTTGCACACATTTTTTTACGGCGGTGCATTAAGTGGTGCTTTAACCACTCTCATTAAGTGCCACAATAACACGCGATGCATTATCTTTACATGTACATAAAACCGTGGTGTCACTAACCTCCCTCCGCTTTTCTACAACCAGAATGGGACACACTTTACAACAGGCATAAAAATGTAAATAATAGTTTTATTGTGCTAAACAAAATGACAGTAAGGAATATTATCGCCCAGGCTGGGTTTAATTTTGTGAGTAAACAATCAAATTATGTAGTTCCTTGGTTTTGCTGTCGTCTCTTACTCGCCTCTACTAATCTTTTGGCACCGTCATTAATCACTAAGAGTCATTGTCACCGCAGGTAGCATTAGCTGTGTGCATAAACTGCTGAAAACAGAGACTTTAATATCCCCTCTGTTTTTGTTAGTGAAAAGAAAATCTCCTCATGTCTCCCAGATGTATTTATTTCAGTCCGGGAGGCACTCGATGCTCCTTTGCACTTGGTACCCTCTTAAATCAAACGTGATCTGGAAGCAGCTTTACGAAATTATCTTCCAATAAAGCTGTATATGAAAAATAAAATGATTCTTATCAGTGAAAATATAGAAATGCATCCAAATCCTTATTAGCTTGAATGCATCATCTAAGAGTACATGACTCGAAATGAAACTCCTGTTACTGTAACACAGGATAAACGCTGTATTTTAAGGACAATATCTATATGCAAGGAAGTCTGGGGTGTATCATAATAATAAAAGCCCATTAGAGCGAGATATGATCTAATGTATAGTAACAAGCCATCATACTGCGTAACCCCTTTTATTCTTGCAGGAGTCAAGGACACCATCTGGCTGCGCTCCGCATGACACATGAGATGTCAGATGTCAGACTGGCGTGGTAAACCACATCATCATCCAACATCTGCCTCCCCGGTGAACACACCTACGTGCCTAGACGGCTACTCTTTAGTTGATATTCTCTGCTTGCACTAGCAACTGAGAACCATGTTTGGAAAACGGAAAAAATCCATGCCTTGTTTGAGATGTCAAAAATTTGGAAGCAGGTTGTATGTGTGTGTATATACACACCAATCAGCCAGAACAGTGTGTTAAAACCACTGACAGGTGAAGTGAGTAACACTGATCATTTTGTAACAATGCAATGTTCTGCTGGGAGACTTTTGGTCATGGCATTCATGTGGATACCACTTGATGCCCTCCCCTACCCAAACACCACTGTGGGCTAAGTAACCCCCTCTCACGGCAACAGTACTCCCCAATGGCAGTGGCCCTCGCAGCAGTAAAATGCGCCATGCCACACCACAAAAACTGCTCAGGAACGGCCTGATGAATCAAGGCATCGACCTGGCCTCCAAATCTCCCAAACCCCAATCTGATTGAGCATCTTGGGACGTACTGTTACCCCACCTCACAACTGATCCAAGGAGGCCCCATCATGGATTAGGACCAGAGCTGCCTCTATTTCCTGAGGAGGCTGAGGTCCTCCAACATCTGCCGGACCATGCTGAGGATGTTTTATGAGTCTTGTGTTGGCCAGTGCTATCCTCTTTGCTGCTGTGCGCTGGGGCAGCAGGTTGAGGGTTGCAGACGCCAACAGACTCAATAAACTGATTGGAAAGGTCAGTAACGTCGTGGGGGTGGAGCTGGACTCTCTAGTGGCAGTGTCAGAGAGGAGGATGCTGTATCAGATGCACGTGTCACCTTGGACAATGTCTTCATCTACTCCACAATGTGCTGGTCAGACACAGGAGCACATTCAGTGATAGACTCATTCTCCCAAGATGCACCACAGGAAGTCGTTCCTGCCGGTTGCCATCAGCCTGTACAGCTCCTCCCTCAGAGTGTCAGCCGCTCTCAGTCAATACGACTGGCATTTGGACTTTTTAACCTATTGCATTTATAATTCAGAATTATCTGTTGGGTGCAGTAATTCAGCTGCTGCAATATTTTTCACCTCTTGAATGTTGTTTACTCCAATTCTATTGTTTTATTCTGCTGATGTATATATTGTAGTTACATTTTCACACTTACAGCTTCAGCACAGTGACAATATATATTTTATTTAATATTTTAATTTTATATCTTAAGTACTAGTGTTAAACATGGTAGCATGATGCACATTTTATTTCATTTATTGCTTTATATTTAAACACTTTTATTTCATACTCTTATTTTTACTTCTTAGAATTCTCTATTCTTTACGTCGGAGCGACTGTAACAAATCATAATTTCCCCTCTGGTATCAATAAAGTATTTCTGATATATATTTTATGTTGTATTCACGGGGTTATACTGTGGAGAATGTGGGATACACACACGAATGGGAATACCCTCCACCCCCAGCTACGCCTGCAAGACCCTGTATCAGCTGAATGCTCCTTGGAAAGGCCTTGAATGTTAAATTTCCTGCTGCGTTGGGCAGTGATATTTCACATATAACTGACCCTTGTCCATATTCATGAGACTAACAATAGCTCAGCAAATAAAAATGCAATGACAAAATCAAGCACACTAACACGTGATCATTGGCGCTCAGAGCAATATAGAATACAACTCTGAAATATATGAAAGTCTAATTCTAACTATGTCCATGACCAGGGTGCAGAAATGAGGTGCAGCCATTCACTCAGCGGAGGTCAGGGAGGACATGTTCAAAATGTATGAGAAAATTATGTTTAATGTTCCATTTGTGGCAGACAAGGTCACCGCACCTCCTGAATCAATGGCATAGATGAGACATATCTGAGCATAACCAAGAACATACCGCAACCCGAATGCAGATAGAGAATTATGCTTTTAATTCAGGAACTGATCACTGAGTTATGCTGCTGGTTAAAGTAAATTCTCTTTCTGGCAATGCATCAATTTACAACATGTATCAGTGATCGGTAATTCTTCCTCTTACCTGAGAAACTGACTCTAACTCTCGCTCCTCAGCGTCACAACAATGGAATTATCTTCTAAAATGGAGGACCAATGGAGGCGATCGGCACGTAATCCAGTAATTTACACATCACAACTGTGCTGGACTGTTCCAACTTTTTCTTCTCTCAGGTCCCTCTTTCAGCCCGAAAAAATAAAAAAGTTTGCCTCTCCAGAAAGGAAGGGGGCACTTTCCTCTTTTAAAGGAAACTCCTGATAAGTTCCTTCCTCTGCTCTGCAACAACAATTGCATTCAAGCAACCAGGAACGCAGGGATCACATCCTGTGTTTGAGGCACAACACCGCTCTGATGAAGCCTTTACCCTACAAACTATGTTTCTGTAACACTTGTGTTAATTAGGTTTGATGTGATCTCTAACTGCTACCAGAAAACAAAGAAACATTACTACTAAAACTAGCCCGTACACGCGTTGCAAATACAGTTTAAATCATTGTCACATAGAGTTGCAGATAATAAATAACCAAAAGTTTTAAAACTGAATGTGA
The DNA here is from genome assembly GCA_035609425.1 of Epinephelus awoara. Classification (NCBI taxonomy): domain Eukaryota; kingdom Metazoa; phylum Chordata; class Actinopteri; order Perciformes; family Serranidae; genus Epinephelus; species Epinephelus awoara. Next base: position 24,582,283 of record CM069299.1, on the reverse strand, counting down.
TTATGCAGCTTTGTATAAATATTTTAGTCTGATAAAATATAGAGCAGAATTAATTTATCAAAATAAGTCAGTCAAAAGTCATTTGAAGACTGTATTTATCAAATTTTTGCACCAGTGATGGTGTATCATATTTCAACCACTGGGTGGCGTATGCAGCATTTTCTCTGAGGAAGACTCATATCCACAGCTCAGTAAAGCACAGTGTCAAGCGTCAAGCATTTCAAGGGGACACTGAAGATTTTTATTTTGCCAGAATGATCCTATTCTCTCTCTGGATTCCTCAATCTGAGATACACTGTGTGATAATATTATGTGACAGCACAGAACTGTGATTTGACAGGGACAACACCGTGTGGGAGACAGGACGTGTAAAATCACAATTAAAAGACAAACACAGGCATATTGATGTAATCTACCTTGACAGAGTGGCATTTTGAGTGTTTGTTGGTGTGTGACATTTATGCACATGTTTTCCTCTTTAAATTAAATTCTGTAGACTTAAGTTAAAGTAAGTAAGTGATGCCTGTGTGTGACATATTTCTTTCTTCTGTGCAGTATTGTACGACACTGTAAGATAAACTGTTACTGTCTCATCACAGCACATATTGTTATTTATGTTTTCCCGACGAGCAATTGTGAGAATAATAAAGCCACAGCGGTGGAAATGACGTGTCATTGGAGTCCTCCTCCACTCAAAAATGTGTTTTCTTCCATTTATGTCCCCTAAAATGTTTGACCTTGACAACACTGACGTGTATATGTGCAAAGCTTGTCAGCACAGAGGTGTTTCTCTACTGAAGAGGACGATGTCTGTGTATTCAAACTAGGGGTGTGCCATATCATCTCGTTCACGATAATACCGGTATAATTTTTAATGTCATATGAATTTTTCATATTGCGATACTCACAATATTTCAACTTGTTGACATATTGTCATACTGTTACCCACGGCAACAACAAGCATGGCTGATAGCGAAATTAGTCCCAGGGTACATGTTTTTGTATTTGGGGGCGGTGTAAATGTGTAATTTGTGGTAGATTTTTTTTTTTTTTTGCACTATAAATATTGTAAACAGAATCTGAATCTCACTCTGAGTTAATGTTGTTGTTTAAAACTAAAGAAATGAGAGATCATTTTGGTTCCATTTATGCTGAATATTTGAAGGCAAACTGTAAAACCATGTCACCTTTTGTGTTGCAATTCTATTTTCCTCGATTAATAATGATTTTTTTTTTCACTAATTTGTCATATCATCAAGAATATCGTTATCGCAAAAATACCCTGACATATCATGATATTATTTTAGGGCCATATCACCCACCCCTACCCGTGACCCACTTTTGGACTGCGACCCACCAGTTGGGAACCACTGTACTACTGTAGATGACACTGACAGCACCTGGAGTATACGGCTGCATTTCCTGTTTCAGAACTGAGAACATGACAACAGCATAAAGCTCATTTTGGGTATAAAAAAAATAAAACAAACTCTCTGTACGTCCACAAAATCAGTTTCCCAGACTTTATACAGTACCTGATGACATCACAAGTTTGAGACTTCCTGCTGTGGTTTCTGGTTTTCAAAGAGAGTAGCCCATGATTACATAATATTAATTGAACTTTCCAAGGCCATGGAAATAATGGATCTCTTAATTTGGGTGGTGTTCCCCTTTAAAGAGTTGTTCTGACCTACATCAAAAGAGAATCCACCTGACATGCAGCAGGTTAAGACATGTTAGCTATGCAGCAGATAAACCCATGAATAGATCTTACATATGGCTTAATTCTCCAGTGATTACACTGCTCACAAGCATCGCCATAAAACTGAAAAGCAGCACAGAAGCACCACCTGCAAACTCCCTCATGACACATGCCTGCACATGGAGGGTGTAGCAACAAAGACTTAACTGGTTGGGTGAAGTGAAGCTACATCTCGGGACAAGGAAGCTCCGCTCTCCACCTGGAGGTGCACGGTGTGAGGCCGCAGCTGAGGGGAAGAGTGGCCGGCTGGGAGAGCTCTGCAGGCGGGATGTTTCCTCCTCGAGCCGGGGCTCAACTTTGGAGCAGCAGCAGCAGCAGCAGCAGGTACTGACCTCTTTAAATGGGTGCAACGCCCAATTTCAGAAGTTGCATTGGATGTACATATGTCACAGGGGAGTTTATTTATTTATTAAGTCCATGCAGTTGTTTATCAAGTTAATAAAACTCACTGATCTTGTTGACAACAGTGGATGAAGTCGGTCGAGATCACATGGTGTGACCTGATACGTCATATTGACAGGTAAGGGACTGTTCGTTACGTCAACTATTTTTTTAATCACAAGGGAGGGACCTATGTTTTGTTTTGTTTTTGGCTTGATTAGAGGGGCATTCAAAATGAAATGGATGCATTCTGTATTTATTTTACTGCAGATTGTTAATTCGCCGAGATGACACCAATAATCACAGCCAGAAGCTGTGGAAACGGAAATTATGATTGGATTTTCACATTTCCAACGGTCCTTGGACTCATCATGTATGACAAGCTACTGTCACAAACAAAAAACATAATTAAATCAGAGCTTTAAATAGTTGTAACGAAGTACATGACGACAGTATTGCTTTGTAAATATCGCACAGCTGGGTTTGGACTAATGCACTTTACGTGAACAACTTAACAAAGCACTTTATTGACAGCACGTGGCACTTTAGTTAACAATATATGCACTTTATTAGCAGGATTTGCGCAGACCATTCTACACATTGCACATTTGAATCAGTTATTTTATAGCTTTATTTATTTATTCATTGAATATTCAGGGCCAGTATTTACTGAACATTTCAAACCTTGACTTGATTCTGTCTTCTGGCAGGTGCTGCAATGAGTACTGATAATGTGGTGCATACAGTATGTGTTCATATTTGACAAGCAAAACTTAAATTAGTGTGAGTTTTGTGCAATAAGATGAGCATGCTATATTGTGTATTTCAAAATCTATTGTTTAAGTTGTTGCATAAACACTTATCTGTGTCCACTCCAGGGCGTTCGTCTAAAAGAGTTCCCACGGTGCAGACACCGATATAAATGTTCCAGGAGGGACCAAGTGACAGGATGGGAGAGAGGTGTTGGTAATTAGTGTGCATTTACAGTAATTGTTATGATTATGTGTGTATTTGGGGGGTAAGTAGCTGTAGCTAGGTTATGGTAAATATTATGTGTTGATTATATTAGATATTTATATTCATGACATACACGCTGGAGTACCTGTTCATAGAAGGAGCCAAGGTAGTGGGGCAGTGACACAGTATAAAAGGTGCCAGTTTCCATCAGTCTGTGTTTCTGGTCACATCTCCATCCCTGCACATTTACCTGTTTGCTGCCGCTGTTCAAGTAAACAACTTTATTCACTTTATTCTACGTCTCATTTAAAAATTTTGCCAAAAATAAACCATTTGCACAAACTAACGAGCGTGCACAGCGAGAGTGAGAAACCGAGGCTTTTTTCAATTCCAGGATTTCGTCTTCAACTTTAAACTCTTAACTTTCAAATATCAAAGGGTGTGTTTTTAAAATCTAATAATTCATTTATAGGGTTAGGGAGGGCCAGGAAAATATATGAAGCTTTGGGGAGGGTCAAAATAATAACAAAAAAACAACAACAACAACAACAAAAAGTCACACCCCAGTTACCCCCTGCGTCTTAAAAATAAAGAACTCTCCCTGAGTGAAATGGGCCTACATATATTATAGTAATTAGCCACAGGCCACAAATATTTTGTTTGTTTGTTTGTTTTTAAGTGTTGCTTTTTTTTTTCAGTTGTGGAATGTAACAAATAAATGAAATGAGCCTGACTTGATAGTTTGTATGTTGCATTATCTATTATTTCACATGATGTTTAGCTCAGATTAATATTTGAGGAAAAAAAACTGGACCTATGGGAATATACTCTTATAGGGACCTCGCCAACTACTTGACATAGACTCAGTCCCACTTATTATAGGCTAGTTATTTCTTATTTCTCTAGATAGTTGTATCTGTAAGCAATGAAGCACATTTACCCAAGTACTGTACTCAAATATAATTTTGAGGTTCTTAAGAGGCAAGTATTGTACTTTTACTCTACTACATTTATTTAATAGTTTTAGGTACTGGCTACTTTTCAGATTAAAAAATAGGATCATCTTGGAAAATACAGATACAGGTTGTGACCATGATTTGAAAGCATTCCTGCGAAAAAGCAAAAGTTCTCAGATGGTTTCATTTATAAAACAGTTCGAAGGCTCAAAAGGGTAAAATTATCCAGTATTTTTCAAAAAGCAAAGATATGAGAAAAGTCCAAAAGAATACACATTTGTCACACAAAACTGCGGATGAAGGGCTGCAGTTATAACTTGCTTCACCTCAACCAGCTACAACACCAAATGCTTATAGTAATTGCACTTTTGATACTTTAAGTAGAGTTAAAGTACTACTGTGGTTTAACTTAAAGGAATACTTAACGCACAAAATGACCAGGTCTTTGTATATCACGTAGTCATGCCTTGTTACCTTGAATTTTGAGAGGAAAACTTTGTTTTTCTTGCATGTCTCTATGGAAAATGGTGACCATATTGATTGATTGATTTATGGGTTAATTGGGGACCACGTTATGGTACCGTGTTGCCTCTAGGTAACATATCCATTTCTGTCTGTTTACACTCACACAGTCCATCCTTAATTATGTTGCAGTACTTTAAAAAAAAAAAAAAAAAAAAAGAGCCAGGGCACTAAGAAAACCAATGTTCCCGTTTATATTGTAACATGAATCTCTGGAGGCCATGTTGAGTCCCTTTTTTTGGGGCTTTCCTCGCATGGTTCAGCCCCATCAACTGTCTCCAGAGAAAAAGGTCTGAAAATGTCTTTTTCTATCATTTTACAATGTGGAAAAATTCCCAATTCCCAATAATGGATCACTAAATTTTATTTTTTTAATTTTTTAATGTACTTTATTTGATAATTTTGAAAATTAATGAATACAGAATTCTTAAAATGCAACACTGTGCGTTTATGAATTCTCAGCGTGATATTTTTGGTACTGTTTGCTTGGCTTCATATACTGTTCAAATGCATAAAAATCATCATAATTGTTTTTTTTTTTTATATCTGTATCTGTTTATATCTGTACCTTTTTTTTATATCTGTACCTGTAACCTAGATAATTAAATAATGTTAGTTGCATTAAAAGTCAGGCTCCTACACCATATAGTCTACTATAACGATAAACTTTGTGAGTCCTCTCTGCAGAACATATTCTATGTTTATATTTTACACACATTTTTCTACCATTTTCATATGAATGCAATATTATTCTATGACTTCAAAGAAAAAGAGGGTAAAATTAGTACTCTCTGTTTACGAAAGTGAGGATGGATTAGAATTTAGTGGTGAGAAAGACACCAAGCTGCTAACAACCCAGCAGCGACACCACACATGGTGGCAATGTACAATATGTTCCCAGTAAATCAATATGTTGGCTGTCTTTTTGTGGAGGTATGCGTGAAGTTTTCTTCACAAATTCAAGGTTAAGATAGCATCACTAACTCATTCACAGATGGTCATTTGGTGGGTGAAGTAGTCTTTTGACTAGGGTTTTGAATGGAGTACTTTTACTTGTAGTGGAGTACTTTTTCTTAAGTAAAAGATCTTAGTACTTCTTGTGTAATTAATTGTTCACTAATGTATATCCAACCATAGCTTTTAAGTCTCTGCATCCAACATGTTCCCACTCCCAACCCATCAAATATGGCAGCTTGGTCAATGGCCCTACGCTTCAAAGTATCTTGCAATAGATACCCCTCTAGCGTCGTTTTTTTGATGTGTCTGTTTTCACTCATTAGATGCAGACAGTGTCTTTCCAAAATTTAGAACAACTTCCATGTTTAGAGGAAACATAAGTTGTTAGGTTTAGCTAACCGATCATGGTTCGGGTTAACATTGACTTGTGTTTTCACATGAGAAATGAACAGCGGTCTCCTCGGTATAAGTCCTGTGTTTGTTTGATTCCTCCATTCACCCCGACCTCCCCTCTAAACACACTTTCTTGGTCTTTATACTAAGTCTGCCTCGATATCTGCCCACCTGGGAATGAGAACAGGTTGCTGCATCAGTAGTGACATCACCAGTAGGTCTATCAAGTCTCAAAAATACAAATGATAATTCAAGTTTAATTAATTAATAGATGATTCTTAATGAGTAAATCATGTAAAAATGCATAATAATCCAAATGGCACTAAATAAAGTTTTCACTTAAATAAATTTGAGAGAATAGTACTACGCATTTACAAAGGAAACATTAAAAGGTAACGTAGTTCAGCAACATGGATATCAATTGAAAACTTGGATAAAATGACTGTAATGTGTAACAAAATATAGACAAGCATAATCAACAATTGCCTGTATCATATCATGTGATTGAGGCACTGGCACATACTGACTTAGAAACTCCATAAATTATATAAATCTTTTATTTAGTTTATTTGGCAGAATGCACACAAAAGAATAGACCCAAAGAATCATGCTCTGTCTCGATCATATCTGATCAAAACTATGCAACTCTCTATCAACACAAATTTTGTTGCAATCAAAAAGTGACAGTTTATTTGTGACATTTTTTTTACATTATCATAAGGTTTGTGTACAAAGAGAGAGTGACATGAAATAAAATACTGAGGATCATAAAACAGGTAAGAATGAAAATGACAGGATTAGGAAACAAAACATGTTTAAAACAAATGAAACAATGCATATTTTTTGGTAAATGGCACAAAATCAGAGGGTGAATAAAGTTTCTTAAAAATGAACAGAAAAGTACTGACAGCACTTCAGAGAGATTTATAGTTTCCAAACAGCGATTGTCTTTGCAATTATGGTATGTACAACACCATTACGCTTTAGAATGTATTACAAAGGGCCAGCTCTATGTTGCCTAAATATGCTTCTGCATTGATTATATAATATCAAGCTTGAAAAATAAAATAATTTTTTACATAAAAATGGTAACTGTTTATGTTTGTGTCTGGATGTATAAGCAACATTTTCCTTCAAAATTACTGTTGTAACTATCTGTTCTGTGCAATAGACCCCTGGATAAAAATATACCACACCCGTTCATTAATAACATTCATTTAAAAGAATGAAATAGGACAGAAAGGCAAACCCTGTAATAAACTGTTGATGATAATTTGGTGAGATGGCATATGTTCAATAAATCTGGACTATGTACAAAAAACATTTATTATTACAATACAAATTAATCTTATTTACAGTTTGAAGGGATTTTAAACAATCTCATGCACTCCTGTCTAATTACTGAAAACAAAGTACTCATAGTTAACAGTGTTGAGATGGCTGTACACCTCCTTAGGTTTTTAAAAAGCTTTAGACTGAAAAAATTGCCGTATCAGAAAAGTGTATGTGGGTGTACACGAGAGAGTTTAACTTGCCTCATATTTAATCATTTTTTTGGTGAGACAGAAAGTTCAAGTCTTGGGAACCTGAAACCACCTCTTGAACCACTGTCACTGCTGGAAGATGACGACAATCTTGATTTTTTAGAGGGTAGAGAAACGCCTGCTTCACTTTCCTCACCAAGTGACACTTCATATGAGCCCTTTGACTTTGAACCAAAACCTCCAAAGGTGCCAAACTTCAACTTGCCTTTCTTTCCTTTGGCCTTGCTTCCTCCTAGGTCTAATGAAATGTCACCACCCTCAGCTTCTAGGTGAGCTGAAGGAGAACTACCTGCAAGGCCCCCCTCATCGGAAGAAGACCGATGCCGTGATCTCTGAAATAAATCCAATGAGGCTGACTTGCTTTTCGTTGACACACTCAGCCCAGGATCACCCTCTAATTCTAATTTTCCACCCATCAGTTCTCCTGCATGCACCTTACCACCTTTTCCACTTGTACTCAATTCTACTTCTGGTCCCCGAAGGTCACCTGCACTACTGCCCTTTGCTTTTGATTTCCCAAACAATTTTGGCATCTTTACCTTAACCTTTCCTTCACTGTGCCTCAGCTCTGGACTGGGAACCTCAATATTTTGTGAACTGACTTGGCAACTAACAGATGGAGACTGTATGTTTATGCCTCCACTAGCTGGTTCAACATTTCCTCCATGTCCCTGGCCTTCCAACTGAGGCAGAGCAATACCAAATTTTGGTACCTTGATTTTAGGAAATGTTACTGTACCTTCTGGGTAATGAAGGCCACTAGTTGCACTCCCCCCTGAAGCACTTGCATCAACCTCTGCACTACCCTTCACATTTATTTTTGGGCCTTTAAAACCAGCAGACATGGAAACCTCTCCTCGTCTGTTTAGATTTGCATCCATATCAGAAGTGGAGACGTTCACATTTGGACCGCCAATACCAGAGCCCTCAATAGCTGTGTTCAAGCTAGCAGATGGAAAATCTGTATCAGGTGATCTGAATCCCTCTGAAAAAGATCCATCTCCTTTTAACTTTGGTGATTTAATATCTAATTCCACATCAGGGAAATGAAGCTTACCAAAAAGAGGCTTCTTTACCTTTGTTCCTTTGACATGAATATGGGGTGTGTCTACATCTAGGTCTACTGCTGGTGTTTCTATGTCAGCATCAGGTTTCTTTACCTTTCCTTTTCCTTTGGGAAGTTTGAATTTCCCCTTTTTGCCCTTTACATTGATATTAATATCTGGGGCATCAAGACTTGCTTCGTTATCTGGGAGACTAACTTCTGTTTTGGGACCTTTCACTCCGACACTGAACGTGGGTGTCTTCCCCTCAACTTCTGGAGATTTCATTCCAAACTTAGGACCTTTAAATTTCGGAAATGTAACACCTGTCTTTACAGGATCAATGGACAAACCTTCCGTTGTGATGGTGGGTACTGCAATGTTAGTATTTGGACCTTTGATATCTGCATCCAGTTTGGGTGCTGATGCATCCATCTTTCCTTTTAGGTTATAATCAACATGAGGTGCATTAACATCAATGTTGGATTTGGGAAGATTTATGTCAACGCTTGGGCCCTCCACCTTTGGGCCTTTCAAGCCAAATGTTGGCATTTTAATTTTTGGCATTTCAAATCCTCCTTGTGGACCTTCAATGTCAACAGATGGACCTTTGATGTTGAGCTCAGGTGTTTTAATGTCTCCCTCTATCTTTGGCACTGACACATCAAAATCACCTTTGAGATTGGGACCTCTCAGATTGAAATCCACATCTGGCATGGAAAGCTTTGATCCTGAGATTTTTGGCATGTTGAATTTGGGTCCTTTGATTTTACCACTTGGACTCTCAATGTCAAGTTCTGGTCCTTTGATATCCACTTCAGGGGCTTTGATATCAATATCAGCTTTTGGGAGGCTGACATCAACTTCTGGACCCTCCATTTTTGGACCTTTCAATCCAAAGTGTGGCAAGCCGAATTTAGGCATTTTAAATCCTCCTTTTGGACCTTCGATATCAAGATCTGGTCCTTCAATATCAACCTTGGGAGCTTTTATGTCTAGTTCAGGCACTTTTACATCAATGCCACCTTTGGGAAGGTTGATATCAACATCTGGACCCTCCACCTTTGGGCCTTTCATGTCAAATGTTGGCATTGTGATTTTTGGCATTTCAAATGCTCCTTTTGGACCTTTAATGTCAATCTGTGGACCTTTGATGTCAAACTCAGGTGTTTTAATGTCTCCCTCTATCTTTGGCACTGACACATCCACATCACCTTTGAGATTTGGACCACTCAGATTGAAATCCACATCTGGCATGGAAATCTTTGGTCCTGAGAGTTTTGGCATGCTGAATTTGGGTCCTTTGATTTTACCACTTGGACTCTCAATGTCAAGATCTGGTCCTTTGATATCCACTTCAGGGGCTTTGATATCAATATCAGCTTTTGGGAGGCTGACATCAACTTCTGGACCCTCCATTTTTGGACCTTTCAATCCAAAGTGTGGCAAGCCGAATTTAGGCATTTTAAATCCTCCTTTTGGGCCTTCGATATCAAGATCTGGTCCTTCAATATCAACCTTGGGAGCTTTTATATCTACTTCAGGCATTTTTACATCAATGCCACCTTTAGGAAGGTTGATATCAACATCTGGACCCTCCACCTTTGGACCTTTGATGTCAAATGTTGGCATTGTGACTTTTGGCATTTCAAATCCTCCTTTTGGACCTTTAATGTCAATCTGTGGACCTTTGATGTCGAGATCAGGTGTTTTAATGTCTCCCTCTATCTTTGGCACTGACACATCCACATCACCTTTGAGATTGGGACCTCTCAGATTGAAATCCACATCTGGCATGGAAATCTTTGGTCCTGAGAGTTTTGGCATGCTGAATTTGGGTCCTTTGATTTTACCACTTGGACTCTCAATGTCAAGTTCTGGTCCTTTGATATCCACTTCAGGAGCTTTGATATCAATATCAGCTTTTGGGAGGCTGACATCAACTTCTGGACCCTCCATTTTTGGGCCTTTCAATCCAAAGTGTGGCAAGCCGAATTTAGGCATTTTAAATCCTCCTTTTGGGCCTTCGATATCAAGATCTGGTCCTTCGATATCAACCTTGGGAGCTTTAATATCTAGCTCAGGCATTTTACCACTAATTCCACCTTTAGGAAGGTTGATATCAACATCTGGACCCTCCACTTTTGGACCCTTGGACCCAAACTTTGGCAAGCCGAATTTAGGCATTTTAAATCCTCCTTTTGGGCCTTCGATATCAAGATCTGGTCCTTCAATATCAACCTTGGGAGCTTTCATATCTAGTTCAGGCATTTTTACATCAATGCCACCTTTGGGAAGGTTGATATCAACATCTGGACCCTCCACCTTTGGACCTTTGATGTCAAATGCTGGCATTGTGACTTTTGGCATTTCAAATCCTCCTTTTGGACCTTTAATGTCAATCTGTGGACCTTTGATGTCGAGATCAGGTGTTTTAATGTCTCCCTCTATCTTTGGCACTGACACATCCACATCACCTTTGAGATTGGGACCTCTCAGATTGAAATCCACATCTGGCATGGAAATCTTTGGTCCTGAGAGTTTTGGCATGCTGAATTTGGGTCCTTTGATTTTACCACTTGGACTCTCAATGTCAAATTCTGGTCCTTTGATATCCACTTCAGGGGCTTTGATATCAATATCAGCTTTTGGGAGGCTGACATCAACTTCTGGACCCTCCATTTTTGGACCTTTCAATCCAAAGTGTGGCAAGCCGAATTTAGGCATTTTAAATCCTCCTTTTGGGCCTTCGATATCAAGATCTGGTCCTTCAATATCAACCTTGGGAGCTTTTATATCTACTTCAGGCATTTTTACATCAATGCCACCTTTGGGAAGGTTGATATCTACATCTGGACCCTCCACCTTTGGACCTTTGATGTCAAATGTTGGCATTTTGATTTTTGGCATTTCAAATCCTCCTCTCGGACCTTTAATGTCAACCTGTGGACCTTTGATGTCAAGATCAGGTGTTTTAATGTCTCCCTCTATCTTTGGCACTGACACATCCACATCACCTTTGAGATTGGGACCTCTCAGATTGAAATCAACATCTGGCATGGAAATCTTTGGTCCTGAGAGTTTTGGCATGCTGAATTTGGGTCCTTTGATTTTACCACTTGGACTCTCAATGTCAAGTTCTGGTCCTTTGATATCCACTTCAGGGGCTTTGATATCAATATCAGCTTTTGGGAGGCTGACATCAACTTCTGGACCCTCCATTTTTGGACCTTTCAATCCAAAGTGTGGCAAGCCGAATTTAGGCATTTTAAATCCTCCTTTTGGGCCTTCGATATCAAGATCTGGTCCTTCAATATCAACCTTGGGAGCTTTTATATCTACTTCAGGCATTTTTACATCAATGCCACCTTTGGGAAGGTTGATATCTACATCTGGACCCTCCACCTTTGGACCTTTGATGTCAAATGTTGGCATTTTGATTTTTGGCATTTCAAATCCTCCTCTCGGACCTTTAATGTCAACCTGTGGACCTTTGATGTCAAGATCAGGTGTTTTAATGTCTCCCTCTATCTTTGGCACTGACACATCCACATCACCTTTGAGATTGGGACCTCTCAGATTGAAATCAACATCTGGCATGGAAATCTTTGGTCCTGAGAGTTTTGGCATGCTGAATTTGGGTCCTTTGATTTTACCACTTGGACTCTCAATGTCAAGTTCTGGTCCTTTGATATCCACTTCAGGGGCTTTGATATCAATATCAGCTTTTGGGAGGCTGACATCAACTTCTGGACCCTCCATTTTTGGACCTTTCAATCCAAAGTGTGGCAAGCCGAATTTAGGCATTTTAAATCCTCCTTTTGGGCCTTCGATATCAAGATCTGGTCCTTCGATATCAACCTTGGGAGCTTTTATATCTACTTCAGGCATTTTTACATCAATGCCACCTTTGGGAAGGTTGATATCAACATCTGGACCCTCCACCTTTGGACCTTTGATGTCAAATGTTGGCATTTTGATTTTTGGCATTTCAAATGCTCCTTTCGGGCCTTTAATGTCAATCTGTGGACCTTTGATGTCGAACTCAGGTGTTTTAATGTCTCCCTCTATCTTTGGCACTGACACATCCACATCACCTTTGAGATTGGGACCTCTCAGATTGAAATCAACATCTGGCATGGAAATCTTTGGTCCTGAGAGTTTTGGCATGCTGAATTTGGGTCCTTTGATTTTACCACTTGGACTCTCAATGTCAAGTTCTGGTCCTTTGATATCCACTTCAGGAGCTTTGATATCAACATCAGCTTTTGGGAGGCTGACATCAACTTCTGGACCCTCCATTTTTGGACCTTTCAATCCAAAGTGTGGCAAGCCGAATTTAGGCATTTTAAATCCTCCTTTTGGGCCTTCGATATCAAGATCTGGTCCTTCGATATCAACCTTGGGAGCTTTTATATCTACTTCAGGCATTTTTACATCAATGCCACCTTTGGGAAGGTTGATATCAACATCTGGACCCTCCACCTTTGGACCTTTGATGTCAAATGTTGGCATTTTGATTTTTGGCATTTCAAATGCTCCTTTCGGGCCTTTAATGTCAACCTGTGGACCTTTGATGTCGAGATCAGGTGTTTTAATGTCTCCCTCTATCTTTGGCACTGACACATCCACATCACCTTTGAGATTGGGACCTCTCAGATTGAAATCAACATCTGGCATGGAAATCTTTGGTCCTGAGAGTTTTGGCATGCTGAATTTGGGTCCTTTGATTTTACCACTTGGACTCTCAATGTCAAGTTCTGGTCCTTTGATATCCACTTCAGGGGCTTTGATATCAATATCAGCTTTTGGGAGGCTGACATCAACTTCTGGGCCCTCCACCTTTGGGCCTTTCCACCCAAACTTTGGCCAGCCAAATTTAGGCATTTTAAATCCTCCTTTTGGGCCTTCGATATCAAGATCTGGTCCTTCAATATCAACCTTGGGAGCTTTTATATCTAGTTCAGGCATTTCAACATCAATGCCACCTTTAGGAAGGTTGATATCAACATCTGGACCCTCCACCTTTGGACCTTTGATGTCAAATGTTGGCATTGTGATTTTTGGCATTTCAAATCCTCCTTTCGGGCCTTTAATGTCAACCTGTGGACCTTTGATGTCGAACTCAGGAGTTTTAATGTCTCCCTCGATCTTTGGCACTGACACATCCACATCACCTTTAAGATTGGGACCTCTCAGATTGAAATCCACATCTGGCATGGAAATCTTTGGTCCTGAGATTTTTGGCATGTTGAATTTGGGTCCTTTGATTTTACCACTTGGACGCTCAATGTCAAGATCTGGTCCTTTGATATCCACTTCAGGAGCTTTGATATCAATATCAGCTTTTGGGAGGCTGACATCAACTTCTGGACCCTCCATTTTAGGGCCTTTCAATCCAAAGTGTGGCAAGCCGAATTTAGGCATTTTAAATCCTCCTTTTGGGCCTTCGATATCAAGATCCGGTCCTTCAATATCAACCTTGGGAGCTTTAATATCTAGTTCAGGCATTTTTACATCAATGCCACCTTTGGGAAGATTTATATCAACATCTGGACCCTCCACCTTTGGACCTTTGATGTCAAATGTTGGCATTGTGATTTTTGGCATTTCAAATCCTCCTTTCGGACCTTTAATGTCAATCTGTGGACCTTTGATGTCAAGATCAGGTGTTTTAATGTCTCCCTCTATCTTTGGCACTGACACATCCACATCACCTTTGAGATTGGGACCTCTCAGATTGAAATCAACATCTGGCTTGGAAAGCTTTGGTCCTGAGATTTTTGGCATGCTGAATTTGGGTCCTTTGATTTTACCACTTGGACTCTCAATGTCAAATTCTGGTCCTTTGATATCCACTTCAGGAGCTTTGATATCAATATCAGCTTTTGGGAGGCTGACATCAACTTCTGGACCCTCCATTTTTGGACCTTTCAATCCAAAGTGTGGCAAGCCGAATTTAGGCATTTTAAATCCTCCTTTTGGGCCTTCGATATCAAGATCTGGTCCTTCGATATCAACCTTGGGAGCTTTAATATCTAGCTCAGGCATTTTACCACTAATGCCACCTTTGGGAAGGTTGATATCAACATCTGGACCCTCCACTTTTGGACCCTTGGACCCAAACTTTGGCAAGCCGAATTTAGGCATTTTAAATCCTCCTTTTGGGCCTTCGATATCAAGATCTGGTCCTTCGATATCAACCTTGGGAGCTTTTATATCTAGTTCAGGCATTTTTACATCAATGCCACCTTTGGGAAGGTTGATATCAACATCTGGACCCTCCACCTTTGGACCTTTGATGTCAAATTTTGGCATTTTGATTTTTGGTATTTCAAATGCTCCTTTCGGACCTTTAATGTCAACCTGTGGACCTTTGATGTCGAGATCAGGTGTTTTAATGTCTCCCTCTATCTTTGGCACTGACACATCCACATCACCTTTGAGATTGGGACCTCTCAGATTGAAATCCACATCTGGCATGGAAATCTTTGGTCCTGAGAGTTTTGGCATGCTGAATTTGGGTCCTTTGATTTTACCACTTGGACTCTCAATGTCAAGTTCTGGTCCTTTGATATCCACTTCAGGGGCTTTGATATCAATATCAGCTTTTGGGAGGCTGACATCAACTTCTGGACCCTCCATTTTTGGACCTTTCAATCCAAAGTGTGGCAAGCCGAATTTAGGCATTTTAAATCCTCCTTTTGGGCCTTCGATATCAAGACCTGGTCCTTCAATATCAACCTTGGGAGCTTTTATATCTAGTTCAGGCATTTTTACATCAATGCCACCTTTGGGAAGGTTGATATCAACATCTGGACCCTCCACCTTTGGGCCTTTCATGTCAAATGTTGGCATTTTGATTTTTGGCATTTCAAATGCTCCTTTCGGGCCTTTAATGTCAACCTGTGGACCTTTGATGTCGAGATCAGGTGTTTTAATGTCTCCCTCTATCTTTGGCACTGACACATCCACATCACCTTTGAGATTGGGACCTCTCAGATTGAAATCCACATCTGGCATGGAAATCTTTGGTCCTGAGAGTTTTGGCATGCTGAATTTGGGTCCTTTGATTTTACCACTTGGACTCTCAATGTCAAGTTCTGGTCCTTTGATATCCACTTCAGGGGCTTTGATATCAATATCAGCTTTTGGGAGGCTGACATCAACTTCTGGACCCTCCATTTTTGGACCTTTCAATCCAAAGTGTGGCAAGCCGAATTTAGGCATTTTAAATCCTCCTTTTGGGCCTTCGATATCAAGATCTGGTCCTTCGATATCAACCTTGGGAGCTTTTATATCTAGTTCAGGCATTTTTACATCAATGCCACCTTTGGGAAGGTTGATATCGACATCTGGACCCTCCACCTTTGGACCTTTGATGTCAAATGTTGGCATTTTGATTTTTGGCATTTCAAATGCTCCTTTTGGACCTTTAATGTCAATCTGTGGACCTTTGATGTCGAGATCAGGTGTTTTAATGTTTCCCTCTATCTTTGGCACTGACACATCCACATCACCTTTGAGATTGGGACCTCTCAGATTGAAATCCACATCTGGCATGGAAATCTTTGGTCCTGACAGTTTTGGCATGCTGAATTTGGGTCCTTTGATTTTACCACTTGGACTCTCAATGTCAAGTTCTGGTCCTTTGATATCCACTTCAGGGGCTTTGATATCAATATCAGCTTTTGGGAGGCTGACATCAACTTCTGGACCCTCCATTTTTGGACCTTTCAATCCAAAGTGTGGCAAGCCGAATTTAGGCATTTTAAATCCTCCTTTTGGGCCTTCGATATCAAGATCTGGTCCTTCGATATCAACCTTGGGAGCTTTTATGTCTACATCAGGCATTTTTACATCAATGCCACCTTTGGGAAGGTTGATATCAACATCTGGACCCTCCACCTTTGGACCTTTCATGTCAAATGTTGGCATTTTGATTTTTGGCATTTCAAATGCTCCTTTTGGACCTTTAATGTCAATCTGTGGACCTTTGATGTCGAGATCAGGTGTTTTAATGTCTCCCTCGATCTTTGGCACTGACACATCCACATCACCTTTGAGATTGGGACCTCTCAGATTGAAATCAACATCTGGCATGGAAATCTTTGGTCCTGAGAGTTTTGGCATGCTGAATTTGGGTCCTTTGATTTTACCACTTGGACTCTCAATGTCAAGTTCTGGTCCTTTGATATCCACTTCAGGGGCTTTGATATCAATATCAGCTTTTGGGAGGCTGACATCAACTTCTGGACCCTCCATTTTTGGACCTTTCAATCCAAAGTGTGGCAAGCCGAATTTAGGCATTTTAAATCCTCCTTTTGGGCCTTCGATATCAAGATCTGGTCCTTCGATATCAACCTTGGGAGCTTTTATATCTACTTCAGGCATTTTTACATCAATGCCACCTTTGGGAAGGTTGATATCAACATCTGGACCCTCCACCTTTGGACCTTTGATGTCAAATGTTGGCATTTTGATTTTTGGCATTTCAAATGCTCCTTTCGGACCTTTAATGTCAATCTGTGGACCTTTGATGTCGAGATTAGGTGTTTTAATGTCTCCCTCTATCTTTGGCACTGACACATCCACATCACCTTTGAGATTGGGACCTCTCAGATTGAAATCCACATCTGGCATGGAAATCTTTGGTCCTGAGAGTTTTGGCATGCTGAATTTGGGTCCTTTGATTTTACCACTTGGACTCTCAATGTCAAGTTCTGGTCCTTTGATATCCACTTCAGGGGCTTTGATATCAATATCAGCTTTTGGGAGGCTGACATCAACTTCTGGACCCTCCATTTTTGGACCTTTCAATCCAAAGTGTGGCAAGCCGAATTTAGGCATTTTAAATCCTCCTTTTGGGCCTTCGATATCAAGATCCGGTCCTTCAATATCAACCTTGGGAGCTTTAATATCTAGTTCAGGCATTTTTACATCAATGCCACCTTTGGGAAGATTTATATCAACATCTGGACCCTCCACCTTTGGACCTTTGATGTCAAATGTTGGCATTTTGATTTTTGGCATTTCAAATGCTCCTTTCGGGCCTTTAATGTCAACCTGTGGACCTTTGATGTCGAACTCAGGTGTTTTAATGTCTCCCTCTATCTTTGGGACTGACACATCCACATCACCTTTGAGATTGGGACCTCTCAGATTGAAATCCACATCTGGCATGGAAATCTTTGGTCCTGAGAGTTTTGGCATGCTGAATTTGGGTCCTTTGATTTTACCACTTGGACTCTCAATGTCAAGTTCTGGTCCTTTGATATCCACTTCAGGGGCTTTGATATCAATATCAGCTTTTGGGAGGCTGACATCAACTTCTGGACCCTCCATTTTTGGACCTTTCAATCCAAAGTGTGGCAAGCCGAATTTAGGCATTTTAAATCCTCCTTTTGGGCCTTCGATATCAAGATCTGGTCCTTCGATATCAACCTTGGGAGCTTTTATATCTACTTCAGGCATTTTTACATCAATGCCACCTTTGGGAAGGTTGATATCAACATCTGGACCCTCCACCTTTGGACCTTTGATGTCAAATGTTGGCATTTTGATTGATGGCATTTGAAATGCTCCTTTCGGACCTTTAATGTCAACCTGTGGACCTTTGATGTCGAGATCAGGTGTTTTAATGTCTCCCTCTATCTTTGGCACTGACACATCCACATCACCTTTGAGATTGGGACCTCTCAGATTGAAATCCACATCTGGCATGGAAATCTTTGGTCCTGAGAGTTTTGGCATGCTGAATTTGGGTCCTTTGATTTTACCACTTGGACTCTCAATGTCAAGTTCTGGTCCTTTGATATCCACTTCAGGGGCTTTGATATCAATATCAGCTTTTGGGAGGCTGACATCAACTTCTGGACCCTCCATTTTTGGACCTTTCAATCCAAAGTGTGGCAAGCCGAATTTAGGCATTTTAAATCCTCCTTTTGGGCCTTCGATGTCAAGATCTGGTCCTTCAATATCAACCTTGGGAGCTTTTATATCTAGTTCAGGCATTTTTACATCAATGCCACCTTTGGGAAGGTTGATATCAACATCTGGACCCTCCACCTTTGGACCTTTGATGTCAAATGTTGGCATTTTGATTTTTGGCATTTCAAATGCTCCTTTTGGACCTTTAATGTCAATCTGTGGACCTTTGATGTCGAGATCAGGTGTTTTAATGTTTCCCTCTATCTTTGGCACTGACACATCCACATCACCTTTGAGATTGGGACCTCTCAGATTGAAATCCACATCTGGCATGGAAATCTTTGGTCCTGACAGTTTTGGCATGCTGAATTTGGGTCCTTTGATTTTACCACTTGGACTCTCAATGTCAAGTTCTGGTCCTTTGATATCCACTTCAGGGGCTTTGATATCAATATCAGCTTTTGGGAGGCTGACATCAACTTCTGGACCCTCCATTTTTGGACCTTTCAATCCAAAGTGTGGCAAGCCGAATTTAGGCATTTTAAATCCTCCTTTTGGGCCTTCGATGTCAAGATCTGGTCCTTCAATATCAACCTTGGGAGCTTTTATATCTACTTCAGGCATTTTTACATCAATGCCACCTTTGGGAAGGTTGATATCAACATCTGGACCCTCCACCTTTGGACCTTTGATGTCAAATGTTGGCATTTTGATTTTTGGCATATCAAATGCTCCTTTTGGACCTTTAATGTCAATCTGTGGACCTTTGATTTCGAGATCAGGTGTTTTAATGTCTCCCTCTATCTTTGGCACTGACACATCCACATCACCTTTGAGATTGGGACCTCTCAGATTGAAATCCACATCTGGCATGGAAATCTTTGGTCCTGAGAGTTTTGGCATGCTGAATTTGGGTCCTTTGATTTTACCACTTGGACTCTCAATGTCAAGTTCTGGTCCTTTGATATCCACTTCAGGAGCTTTGATATCAATATCAGCTTTTGGGAGGCTGACATCAACTTCTGGACCCTCCATTTTTGGACCTTTCAATCCAAAGTGTGGCAAGCCGAATTTAGGCATTTTAAATCCTCCTTTTGGGCCTTCGATATCAAGATCTGGTCCTTCGATATCAACCTTGGGAGCTTTCATATCTACTTCAGGCATTTTTACATCAATGCCACCTTTGGGAAGGTTGATATCAACATCTGGACCCTCCACCTTTGGACCTTTGATGTCAAATGTTGGCATTGTGATTTTTGGCATTTCAAATGCTCCTTTCGGGCCTTTAATATCAATCTGTGGACCTTTGATGTCGAGATCAGGTGTTTTAATGTCTCCCTCTATCTTTGGCACTGACACATCCACATCACCTTTGAGATTGGGACCTCTCAGATTGAAATCCACATCTGGCATGGAAATCTTTGGTCCTGAGAGTTTTGGCATGCTGAATTTGGGTCCTTTGATTTTACCACTTGGACTCTCAATGTCAAAATCTGGTCCTTTGACATCCACTTCAGGGGCTTTGATATCAATATCAGCTTTTGGGAGGCTGACATCTACTTCTGGCATTTCAACCTTTGAGCCTTTCATACTAAATTTTGGCATTTTGAATTTTGATCCCTTACTTTTTGGACCAGTAATTCCCAGGTCAAGATTGAGACCTTCAGAGCTCCCAGTCTTCCCTTTGATATTTATGTCTCCTTTTCCCATTTTCACATCAGTTTCATGGCCTTTTACCTTTGGGCTCTTAAATCCAAACTTTGGCAGTTTAAATTTAGTTTTCTTTGTGCCGATTTCTGGCACATCAATGGTAACATCTGGTCCTTCAATTTCTGTTTTTGGTAGTTGAACATCTCCTTTCAAGTCACCCTTCAGCTTTGGCCCCTTTAGGTTGATGTCAACATCTGGCAAAGATATTTTTGGTCCAGATACTTTTGGTAACTTCACCTTTGGCCCACTAACTTCTCCCTCGGGAATTTCAAATTCCACATTAGGAACTTTAATCTCACCTTGAGGTGTTTTTATGTCTCCCTCAATCTTTGGAGCTGACATATCTCCCTTTATCTTGGGTCCTGTTAAACTGATGTCCACATCTGGCATCTTGGATCCTGATATTGATGGCATTCTGATTTTAGGCATTTCAAATCCACCCTTAGGCCCTTCGATATCTACCTCTGGACCTTTAATGTCAACATCAGGTGCCCGCACTTTAATGTCACCTTTGGGAAGGTGACCCTCCACTTTTGGACCTTTGATGTCAAATGTTGGCATTGTGAATTTTGGCATTTCAAATGCTCCTTTCGGACCTTTAATGTCAATCTGTGGACCTTTGATGTCAAGCTCAGGTGTTTTAATGTCTCCCTCTATCTTTGGCACTGACACATCCACATCGCCTTTGAGATTGGGACCTCTCAGATTGAAATCAATATCTGGCTTGGAAATCTTTGGTCCTGAGAGTTTTGGCATGTTGAATTTGGGTCCTTTGATTTTACCACTTGGACTCTCAATGTCAAGTTCTGGTCCTTTGATATCCAGTTCAGGGGCTTTGATATCAATATCAGCTTTTGGGAGGCTGACATCAACTTCTGGACCCTCCATTTTTGGACCTTTCAATCCAAAGTGTGGCAAGCCGAATTTAGGCATTTTAAATCCTCCTTTTGGGCCTTCGATATCAAGATCTGGTCCTTCAATATCAACCTTGGGAGCTTTTATATCTAGTTCAGGCATTTTTACATCAATGCCACCTTTGGGAAGGTTGATATCAACATCTGGACCCTCCACCTTTGGGCCTTTGATGTCAAATGTTGGCATTGTGATTTTTGGCATTTCAAATCCTCCTTTTGGACCTTTAATGTCAACCTGTGGACCTTTGATGTCGAGATCAGGTGTTTTAATGTCTCCCTCTATCTTTGGCACTGACACATCCACATCACCTTTGAGATTGGGACCTCTCAGATTGAAATCCACATCTGGCATGGAAATTTTTGGTCCTGAGAGTTTTGGCATGCTGAATTTGGGTCCTTTGATTTTACCACTTGGACTCTCAATGTCAAGTTCTGGTCCTTTGATATCCACTTCAGGGGCTTTGATATCAATATCAGCTTTTGGGAGGCTGACATCAACTTCTGGACCCTCCATTTTTGTACCTTTCAACCCAAACTTTGGCAAGCTGAATTTAGGCATTTTAAATCCTCCTTTTGGGCCTTCGATATCAAGATCTGGTACTTCAATATCAACCTTGGGAGCTTTCATATCTAGTTCAGGCATTTTTACATCAATGCCACCTTTGGGAAGGTTGATATCAACATCTGGACCCTCCACCTTTGGACCTTTGATGTCAAATGTTGGCATTGTGATTTTTGGCATTTCAAATCCTCCTTTCGGACCTTTAATGTCAATCTGTGGACCTTTGATGTCGAGATCAGGTGTTTTAATGTCTCCCTCTATCTTTGGCACTGACACATCCACATCACCTTTGAGATTGGGACCTCTCAGATTGAAATCCACATCTGGCTTTGAAAGCTTTGGTCCTGAAATTTTTGGCATACTGATTTTGGGTCCTTTGATTTTACCACTTGGACCCTCAATGTCAAGATCTGGTCCTTTGATATCCACTTCAGGGGCTTTGATATCAATATCAGCTTTTGGGAGGCTGACATCAACTTCTGGACCCTCCATTTTAGGGCCTTTCATGTCAAACTTTGGCAAGTTGAATTTAGGCATTTCAAATCCTCCTTTTGGACCTTTAATGTCAACTTGTGGACCTTTGATGTCAAACTCAGGTGTTTTAATGTCTCCCTCTATCTTTGGCACTGACACATCCACATCACCTTTGAGATTGGGACCTCTCAGATTGAAATCCACATCTGGCATGGAAATCTTTGGTCCTGAGAGTTTTGGCATGCTGAATTTGGGTCCTTTGATTTTACCACTTGGACTCTCAATGTCAAGTTCTGGTCCTTTGATATCCACTTCAGGGGCTTTGATATCAATATCAGCTTTTGGGAGGCTGACATCAACTTCTGGACCCTCCATTTTTGTACCTTTCAACCCAAACTTTGGCAAGCTGAATTTAGGCATTTTAAATCCTCCTTTTGGGCCTTCGATATCAAGATCTGGTCCTTCAATATCAACCTTGGGAGCTTTCATATCTAGTTCAGGCATTTTTACATCAATGCCACCTTTGGGAAGGTTGATATCAACATCTGGACCCTCCACCTTTGGACCTTTGATGTCAAATGTTGGCATTGTGATTTTTGGCATTTCAAATCCTCCTTTCGGACCTTTAATGTCAATCTGTGGACCTTTGATGTCGAGATCAGGTGTTTTAATGTCTCCCTCTATCTTTGGCACTGACACATCCACATCACCTTTGAGATTGGGACCTCTCAGATTGAAATCCACATCTGGCTTTGAAAGCTTTGGTCCTGAAATTTTTGGCATACTGATTTTGGGTCCTTTGATTTTACCACTTGGACCCTCAATGTCAAGATCTGGTCCTTTGATATCCACTTCAGGGGCTTTGATATCAATATCAGCTTTTGGGAGGCTGACATCAACTTCTGGACCCTCCATTTTAGGGCCTTTCATGTCAAACTTTGGCAAGTTGAATTTAGGCATTTCAAATCCTCCTTTCGGACCTTTAATGTCAACTTGTGGACCTTTGATGTCAAACTCAGGTGTTTTAATGTCTCCCTCTATCTTTGGCACTGACACATCCACATCACCTTTGAGATTGGGACCTCTCAGATTGAAATCCACATCTGGCATGGAAATCTTTGGTCCTGAGAGTTTTGGCATGCTGAATTTGGGTCCTTTGATTTTACCACTTGGACTCTCAATGTCAAGTTCTGGTCCTTTGATATCCACTTCAGGGGCTTTGATATCAATATCAGCTTTTGGGAGGCTGACATCAACTTCTGGACCCTCCATTTTTGTACCTTTCAACCCAAACTTTGGCATGCTGAATTTAGGCATTTTAAATCCTCCTTTTGGGCCTTCGATATCAAGATCTGGTCCTTCAATATCAACCTTGGGAGCTTTCATATCTAGTTCAGGCATTTTTACATCAATGCCACCTTTGGGAAGGTTGATATCAACATCTGGACCCTCCACCTTTGGACCTTTGATGTCAAATGTTGGCATTTTGACCTTTGGTATTTCAAATCCTCCTTTTGGACCTTTAATGTCAATCTGTGGACCTTTGATGTCGAGATCAGGTGTTTTAATGTCTCCCTCTATCTTTGGCACTGACACATCCACGTCACCTTTGAGATTGGGACCTTTCAGATTTATATCCACATCTGGCATGGAAATCTTTGGTCCTGAAATTTTTGGCATGCTGAATTTGGGTCCTTTGATTTTACCACTTGGACTCTCAATGTCAAGATCTGGTCCTTTGATATCCACTTCAGGGGCTTTGATATCAATATCAGCTTTTGGGAGGCTGACATCAACTTCTGGACCCTCCATTTTTGTACCTTTCAATCCAAACTTTGGCAAGCTGAATTTAGGTATTTTAAATCCAGTTGTTGAGCCTTCGATATCAAGATCTGGTCCTTCGATATCAAACTTGGGAGTTTTTATATCTACCTCAGGCACTTTTACATCAATGCCACCTTTGGGAAGGTTTATATCAACATCTGGACCCTCCACCTTTGGGCCTTTCATGTCAAATGTTGGCATTGTGATTTTTGGCATTTCAAATCCTCCTTTCGGACCTTTAATGTCAATCTGTGGACCTTTGATGTCGAGATCAGGTGTTTTAATGTCTCCCTCGATCTTTGGCACTGACACATCCACATCACCTTTGAGATTGGGACCTTTCAGATTTATATCCACATCTGGCATGGAAATCTTTGGTCCTGAGAGTTTTGGCATGCTGAATTTGGGTCCTTTGATTTTACCACTTGGACTCTCAATGTCAAGATCTGGTCCTTTGATATCCACTTCAGGGGCTTTGATATCAATATCAGCTTTTGGGAGGCTGACATCAACTTCTGGACCCTCCATTTTTGTACCTTTCAACCCAAACTTTGGCAAGCTGAATTTAGGCATTTTAAATCCAGTTGTTGAGCCTTCGATATTAACATCTGGTCCTTCGATATCAACCTTGGGAGTTTTTATATCTACCTCAGGCACTTTTACATCAATGCCACCTTTGGGAAGGTTGATATCAACATCTGGACCCTCCACCTTTGGACCTTTGATGTCAAATGTTGGCATTGTGATTTTTGGTATTTCAAATCCTCCTTTCGGACCTTTAATGTCAATCTGTGGAGCTTTGATGTCGAGATCAGGTGTTTTAATGTCTCCCTCTATCTTTGGCACTGACACATCCACATCACCTTTGAGATTGGGACCTCTCAGATTTATATCAACATCTGGCATGGAAATCTTTGGTCCTGAAATTTTTGGCATGCTGATTTTGGGTCCTTTAATTTTACCACTTGGACTGTCAATGTCAAGTTCTGGTCCTTTGATATCCACTTCAGGGGCTTTGATATCAATATCAGCTTTTGGGAGGCTGACATCAACTTCTGGACCCTCCATTTTTGTACCTTTCAACCCAAACTTTGGCAAGCTGAATTTAGGCATTTTAAATCCACTTGTTGAGCCTTCGATATTAACACCTTGTCCTTCAATATCAACCTTGGGAGCTGTCATATCTAGTTCAGGCATTTTTACATCAATGCCACCTTTGGGAAGGTTGATATCAACATCTGGACCCTCCACCTTTGGGCCTTTCATGTCAAATGTTGGCATTGTGATTTTTGGCATTTCAAATCCTCCTTTCGGACCTTTAATGTCAATCTGTGGACCTTTGATGTCGAGATCAGGTGTTTTAATGTCTCCCTCTATCTTTGGCACTGACACATCCACATCACCTTTGAGATTGGGACCTCTCAGATTGAAATCAACATCTGGCATGGAAATCTTTGGTCCTGAGAGTTTTGGCATGCTGAATTTGGGTCCTTTGATTTTACCACTTGGACCCTCAATGTCAAGATCTGGTCCTTTGATATCCACTTCAGGGGCTTTGATATCAATATCAGCTTTTGGGAGGCTGACATCAACATCTGGACCCTCCATTTTAGGGCCTTTCATGTCAAACTTTGGCAAGTTGAATTTAGGCATTTCAAAACCTCCTTTCGGACCTTTAATGTCAATCTGTGGACCTTTGATGTCGAGATCAGGTGTTTTAATGTCTCCCTCTATCTTTGGCACTGACACATCCACATCGCCTTTGAGATTGGGACCTCTCAGATTTATATCCACATCTGGCATGGAAATCTTTGGTCCTGAAAATTTTGGCATGCTGATTTTGTGTCCCTTGATTTTACCACTTGGACTCTCAATGTCAAGTTCTGGTCCTTTGATATCCACTTCAGGGGCTTTGACATCAATATCAGCTTTTGGGAGGCTGACATCAACTTCTGGACCCTCCATTTTTGGACCTTTCAACCCAAACTTTGGCAAGCTGAATTTAGGTATTTTAAATCCAGTTGTTGAGCCTTCGATATTAACATCTGGTCCTTCGATATCAACCTTGGGAGTTTTCATATCTACCTCAGGCACTTTTACATCAATGCCACCTTTGGGAAGGTTGATATCAACATCTGGACCCTCCACCTTTGGGCCTTTCATGTCAAATGTTGGCATTGTGATTTTTGGTATTTCAAATCCTCCTTTCGGACCTTTAATGTCAATCTGTGGACCTTTGATGTCAAACTCAGGTGTTTTAATGTCTCCCTCTATCTTTGGCACTGACACATCCACATCACCTTTGAGATTGGGACCTCTCAGATTGAAATCCACATCTGGCTTGGAAAGCTTTGGTCCTGAAATTTTTGGCATGCTGATTTTGGGTCCTTTGATTTTACCACTTGGACCCTCAATGTCAAGATCTGGTCCTTTGATATCCACTTCAGGGGCTTTGATATCAGTATCAGCTTTTGGGAGGCTGACATCAACTTCTGGACCCTCCATTTTTGGACCCTTCATCTCAAACTTTGGCAAGTGGAATTTAGGCATTTTAATTCCACTTGTTGAGCCTTCGATATCAAGATCTGGTCCTTCGATATCAACCTTGGGAGCTTTCATATCTATTTCAGGCACTTTTACATCAATGCCACCTTTAGGAAGGTTGATATCAACATCTGAACCCTCCACTTTTGGACCTCTGATGTCAAATGTTGGCATTTTGATTGTTGGCATTTTTAATCCTCCTTGTGGACCTTCAATGTCAACTGATGGACCTTTGATGTCAAGCTCAGGTGTTTTAATGTGTTGTCCTTTAATATCCACTTCAGGGGCTTTGATGTCAATGTCAGCTTTTGGGAGGCTAACGTCAACTTTCTGACCCTGCACTTTAGGACCTTTAATCCCCAAGGATGGCTTGCTGAATTTAGGCATTTTAAATTCTCCTTTGCGGCCCTCAATGTCAACATCCTGTCCTTCAATTTTGACTTTGGGAGTTTTCATTTCACCCACTATTTTTGGAACTGACACGTCAATGTCTCCCGTTATCGTGGGCCCTTCCAGACTCATATCCACATCTGGCAGCTTGGGTCCTGATATTGATGGTAGTTTAAATTCTGGTCCTCTGATATTTGCCTCAGGGCCTTCAATATCAAACCCTGGACCTTTAATGTCAAATTCAGGTGCCTTAACATCAATACTAGTTTCGGGAAGTTTTACATCCACATCTGGACCCTCCATTTTTGGAGTTTTTATACCAAATCCACTCTTTGGCCTTTTAATAAGAACTCCAGGAGTTTCAATGTTTCCCTCTGTTTTTGGAGCTGACACATCCATGTCCCCTTTGATTTCCGGTCCTTTCTGACTGAAATCCACACTTGGCATGGAGATTTTTGTTCCTGATATGGGTGGTATGTTGAATTTGGCTTCTTTGAGTTTTGCATTTGGTGCTTCAGTGTCAACATCTGCCCTATGAATGTCAACACCAGGTGCTTTCACATTAATGTTTGTCTCAACTTCAGGTTTTGTTGTGTGTCTCTCAATTTTTGGAACTGACACATCCATTTCTACCTTCACCTTACTTCCTTTCAGGCTGATGTCTGATTCTGGCATTGTGGGTCCTGTTTTGGATGGCATCTTGAATTTCACTCCTTCACCATCAACTTCTGGTGCTTCAATGCCAGCCTTAGGTGCTTTTATGTCAACTCTTGGTCCCTTGGCCCCATATGATCGTATCTTTATTTGAGGCATTTTTAAATCTCCTTCTTCCCCCTCAATGTTTATAGCTGGGCCTTTAATGTCTATTTTGGGTGCCTTTAGTTCTCCCTCAGGCTTTAGCACTGCTACATCAATACCTCCCTCTGCCTTGGAACCCTTCAGGTTCAAATCTGTATCTGGCCCAGATAAAGATGGATTTTTTACCTTTGACACTTCCACTTTGTATTTGCTATCAAACTTTGGTACATTGGTTTGAATGCTAGAGTTGATTTCGGGTGCTTTGAAGTCAGCCTCTGGAGGTCTTACACTGACAACTGGCCCTTCAGTGTTAGAACTTGGACCTCTGATCTGCGTATCTATCCCTCTGGTGTCTATTCTATGTGATTTTATTCCTCCCTTTGTGCTTGGCAAGTTGACATCAACCTCACCTTTCAATGTTGGACCTGCAAGGTTGACATCCACACCTGCCACTGAAATCTTGCCTGGCCTTGAGGAATATCCTGAGGTAACATTGCCTACTGTTATTCCTGTTGTTGTTGTTGTTGTTGTTGTTCCTCCTCCTATCCTGCCACCTCTCAATTCAGCATCACTACCTATGGAACCTCCTCCAAGTCTGACATTCGGAAGATCAGTACTGCCTGATCCCTTTTCCTTGGATACCTTCACCTTCGTCCTTTCACCAGAACTGGCGTCAGCACTTCCCTCTTGGATTTTATCTATGGATGACGTCAAAATCTCCATGCTTTTTCCTGTTAAGGACATACTAATTGACCCTCCGTTCTCATCAGTTGAGATTACCTCTCCACCTACCAATCCTCCTATTGTAACATACTTACTACCAGTGTTTGTGCTGTCTCTTAGTGTCTTGCTTGTTCCTGACAACTGAATATTTCTGTCACCTTGTTCTCCACTCCCTCTTAAGATCTCAAAGTCTCCTTGGCCTTTAGCCCCTGTTGGTCCAAAGTTAGACCCTTTAAATCCAAGACCTGGACCTCTGTCTCTTTCTACCTCTCTTGTAGTTGTTTTAATCTGAACCCCCCCACTGCTCCAGCGTGTCTCTGTGGAGCTGACTTGTGGCCCACTGACAGATACATTGCTTGACTCAAAAACTCCCTCTTCTGGTTTCACGTTACCTGAAGGGCTGCCATGTGAGATTCTGATGTAAGAAGTGCCATCTCCAGATTCTTGTTGTAGCCCCTTAAACTCTGGGCTTGACAGTTCAAGTTGCTCACTTATGCCACCTGGCATATCCACGGTGTAGGTAGTGATGCGCCGGGTGATGGTAGTAATTGTGCTGCCATCGCTGCTTGTGCTGCTATGCCGCTCTGTGCGAACATCCACTCCCTCTGCAAGGTCTTCAGACTTCAGCCTTGGTTTAATCTTTTTTGTATATATTCTCTTATAGTCCTCATCCTCCCCACTCTGTTGATAGAAAAAGACAGGAAATGCAACATGGATATGTTATTATACCATGTACTCTGTTCAGTAGCTTCCCCGTAAACAAATCAGTGACCATATAATTTCAAAAAGGGCTTACAAGGATGATGTCTGGACTGGAACCTCCAAACCGGGTCTTCCCTTCCCATGTCAGGGTGCCGATTGGTGAACGACATGGTGTGCTCACGGGTGAGCAGCAAGGGGATTTGTTTTGTAGTTTCAGTCCAACCTTGTGTCGGTTCAACGTCTTCAGTAGCTCAGCTGTTTCTTCCGAGCTCATATTATCAAAGTAGACAGTGGCGCCCACAATCTGGTCACCTATGAATTTTGCAGAGACAGTGGCAAAAACTCTGTTAACAATACTAGAATACAGAATTAAGTTGAGACAAATCTTACTTCATACTTGATGATTTGAGAAAGAAAATGTATTTGCTACCTTCATATACTTTTCCAGACCGTGCTGCAGGTGACTCTCCTTTGACCTCCTTAACAAAGAGCTCTCCTCCACTTGACTGTTCAATGGTCAAGCCAGTTTTGTCTGGACCCTCCCAATCTGGAAAGAGCACCTCTCTGGTTTCCTCCTCTTCAGCCATCTGTAAACATAACCATATACAGTAAATAAGGGGTTCAGGTAAAAAATACACAAGCATGTCAGCAAGACCTTGCTGCATATGTTTTTTCACCAAAGTATACAGGATGAGATACAAAAAGTACAAGGGATTTTTGGAGATCTTAACTTTGTAAAATACCTTGTTTTTGCTTTCCTCTATTTAAGCCCTGGTGTGTTGGAAACACTCTCTTGGTTTTCCTGCATGAAGAAAAGACAATAATAATCATTAAGACAAAATCATGAAAAACAGTGCATCCCTCTTAAGGTAAATCCTATTTACTAACTCCACTCTGTAAGCTGGTCTGGCTTGTAGGACCCAATGGTAAACACTAGATGGTAGTAAAACCCTTTCACACAACATAACTTCCACCCCCTCCTTTCCAAGCGCTCTGTTTTGGAAATTTGCTTGGAGTCAGGCCACACCCTGCCCTGAGGAAAGCAGCCCAATCCTGTGCCTACACCCCAGCTCCAATGTCAATAGAGAGGACAATGATAGATAAAGCTGCCTTGCTCTATGAAAACACACAGAGGTGCAGAAATGCCCAGTAACATATGCCAGCATGTCAGTGTATGCCCTCTCTTTAACACAAATGGACATTCTCAGTAGCTCTGTCAAACTACAACAGTATTTGTATATGCTCACACACACAATGCACATCCGACCTCTTACTCTGTTCATAAATGACAGCTTGTAATCATATTTATGACTACCACTGCATCAAAAAGTTGATCACCTTTCAGGTATAACCAGGTATAGTCAGAAATGCAAAAGTACGTATGTTACTTACTGGGTGTGGTCAATCGACTTTACTAGATAGTGCTGGCCACAATGCATAATCGCTTTCAATAAGCAAACAATGATGTAACAAATTACCATATTTCTATTAGTTCATATCAAGTTAATTACAAGTATGCCTTGCTTCTCTATATCTTTATGTGCACTATAGATACACATTTGCAACCATCAACGTTATAAGGTGTGTCTGCATGAATCTCTGATCTGCTTTAACAATTGTTTCATTATTACCAAACTCTCCACAACTCATCACAAAGCTGTCTGGGCCATGTTTCTCTACCTAGCAAGCAATGGCTGCACATTTTTACATTTCATTAATTTGGCAAACATTTTGTGCAATGTGACTGACATGTTTCCCACACACTGATGTGAATAGTTTCATTGAAAAAGGCAAACTCATTCCATGTGCTTTGTTTTCATCCAATGCTAGAGCACTTGACTCGATCATATCAAAAGCAACCAGTCAATATTTGACACTACTGAAACTTTTTTTGCTGAACGATACTGTACCACGAGACACTGACAAAGCTTCATTACCACAGTCATTTAAATGACAGACTCAGTCTTCGGCTGCCTGGCGCAGCTTACCACATCAAACTGTGCAGCCATTCAGTAGGTTTCATCAAATTGTCTATTTGCCTATAATCAGCCAAAATAAATGCCAAAAGCCTATCCACAGGATGGCACAAAAGAAACAGGATATGAGTCATAGTGGTGACTGGTTGCATGTGTTTTTATGGCGTAGACTTGACAACCAGAGACCAACTCAGGGAGGGATGGTAGAGGATTTACCGTCATTTTATCACCCTGCACCACAATTATTCAGAGCATTGCAAGATGAAGTTCTGGGTGGTAAGCTAAGCACTTCATATGTGGGGGGTGTCAATTATGCCCTTTTCCACTTGGTTTACTAGTGTATTGCTTTGTTTGTATGATCCACTGATCTTGTAGTGAGATTGCTGAGATAACACAAAGCTAAATGTTGGTGATCATTGAATTCACATGTGAATATATAACAAGGTAAGGTACTGTTTGTTATTTATGAAGGGAGGAAAAAATGTTGGAGGCAAGTCACATAATTTTTTTTAAGCATTTGGGAAGCACTTGCGTTTTTTATTTTGGCTTAGGGGAGAGATGTACAACTTTAAATGGTTGTATTTTGTACTTATTTTAGATGTGTCTTTCTTTTCAAAATGCGCCTTTTACTGCCGTATGGTGATTGGAATCTCTTGGAAACTTTCACCCCTATCTTAAACTCACTGGACTGCATGCCCCACCTTAAAAGGAAACACCACCTAGTTTAAGAATTTCAATATGTGATTTCTATGTCCTTGGAAAGTTCAATCAATGTTTGTGACTCAAACTTGTGATGTCATTAGGTATGAAGTCTGTAGCTGCTCCACAGACAATGAATGGGAGGCTGAGTTTGTGGACCCACAGAATGTTTTTTTAACACCCACATGAGCTTATTTCTATTATAACGTTCTCAGTTCTGACACAGAAGATGTACCCATATACTCAGAACGTTCCTCTGGGTGCTCTCAGTGTCATCTCTGATATCTTTCGCAATTCATACACAATGGAACAGCGCCAGTCTTTACACCATATGACATCACAAGTTTGACTTTTAGCACTCTGGCACTTGGATTTAGGAGAGAGTTGTTCATGTCTACTAATGTTATTCAAACTTACATGTATGAATTTTGAAAATGGGCTTAGTTCCCCTTACCTTGCCCACTGGATGCAGTACAGGCAAGGTAAGGGATCATAGTTTTTTTTCCATCACCAAGATGTCATTTTCAAATAACTTTTAATAACCAAAGGGTGAGTAAACAAAAACCAATAACTGCTGACACGCCACGTCAATGACATTATTCTGTCCACTGCTGTGTATGTTGCAGTTTATTTGGCATAACTGCTATTAATATGCACATGTTGTCAATGCTGGCTTTGTGCACGCTGTGATGTGTTTAAGTGTGACATGTGGGCTTAAAAAATTTTGTTTTGTGGCTGCCGAACTGCACGCACAGCTTGTGTGACGATGCAGTTTGTAAAGAGGACTGGCAATATGCTTAAGACATTACTATCACTGTCTTCATGCTGTTTACTTGTTTACATTGGCTCCAATACTACCTACATTTGGTGTGAATGTAAAAAATATCAAAGATTATTTATGGTGGAAGGAGGGTCATACATTTTCCCACAGTCACTCAGAAGGTCTCAATGAAGTTACAACCCTGCCAAGACTTTCTCCTTTGAGGTAAAATGTCAAAATGTAAAAACACACTTACATGTTCATTCAATACTATTTTGCACCACTGTAAATAACATTAGTAAGCCAAACATCTAGTCC
This sequence comes from Epinephelus awoara, assembly GCA_035609425.1. NCBI lineage: Eukaryota > Metazoa > Chordata > Actinopteri > Perciformes > Serranidae > Epinephelus > Epinephelus awoara. The sequence goes on along the minus strand of CM069299.1, from coordinate 24,549,444 downwards.
TCATTCAGTGAAGCTGCCACACTGTTCTGCAAGATAACAAGCTGCTGGGAACAAGAGGAACCTGAGGCAAAGATAAAGAAGCAGCTGTTTCAAAAGGGTCCATAATAAGTATAACTTGGTCAACGGCCATCTGCCACTCTCGCCACACTGTCAGCCAAGAGGTTTTTAAACAAATGAGAAGGTTAGAAGAATACAACGCCTATGTTTTGGCTAGTTTTCTGTAAGTCTATATGGTGCATGTAGGTCTTTGTAGGGTTTTGTGAGAGTTAGGGTGTGTGAGAACGCATTAACAAACAGACAGTTTGGAATGCCAGGTGGTTTGCAAACTGGTCTCCCTAGTTTGCTGGACCCTGTCCAAGCGCACACAACGAGCCATGCACCAATTAACACCAGTCAATAATAGACTGAGACTGCGCGATTGAAATACTGAAAAATGCCAGTAATGCTTTGAGGTAACATTAAGCCCACTCACTGAAACAGCCTTTTGCACACACTTGGGACTGAAAAACAAAAGCCAGGGCCACTGAGAGTGATAATACCACAGATAGGCATGGTGTTTATGCCAAATATGACGCCAACCACTTGCAGGCATCTACAACCTGATCTACTCCGTCCTCGCACTCTCTGTCTCTCTCTTTATTGTCTCTGTCAGCGTGACTTGACTGAAGCTAGTAACATGAATCTATCAAGACCTCCAGCCTTACAGTATCCGCAACATTATATGCATCAAACACAGCTGAAATGTGGGAGCATGGAGGGAACAAACACGGCAGTTTGTCCAGCCAAGGACCCAGCTTTACCCAATTAACTTGTGTAGATCGAATTTCACTCAGGTCAACTGACACTGCCACTTATAGCATCTTAACCCCGGACGCTCTGATCCTAGCCCGAGAGTATTTGGACTGAACCAAAAGAATTTGTGTTTTTCCCATGGGTCACAATGCGGTTCATTTTACACATCTATCTCCTCTCCTCATTCAGCTAATGAAAACAGACGAGAATAGCCGACAAGCCTTTCACATGATCTTGGTTTCCTCACACTTTTTTTTTCGTCCACATGCTCCTCAGTGCTTGTTGGCATTACATAGAACTATTCAGCTTCAGTTTGAGAAGGCGACAGTGAATATGAGGCATTTTGACTCTCAAACAAGGCGCATATTATTGTTGGCTGGATTACTTTTTTTTTTTTTATGTCACAGAAGGAAAGGGGGAGGCAACATCCATGTGTTCACAAAAACTTCCCCAAGAGCGAGGGAGAGAAAACAGTTATTTTATTCATTCCTCTATTTCTCACTCGGAGGGATAACCTCAGGACACAACTCTCATACTTTCTCTCTCCCTCTATCTATTTTTTAAAACACAATTACCTTACTTACTTCTTTTCCTTCTCCCCTAACTCAGAGGCTCTCCCTGATCAAGAGTGAACTATTTGAGCTGTCCTTGTTCTCACAGCTTTGACATATTTCTGGCAGCAAGCTGCAGGGAGGAGCTGAGGCTCGCAGCAATATAGGGGGAAAGGAAGGAACTTAGAGAGAGGGAGGGAGATGTAGAGAAGAGGAAACGGTAAAAAAAAAAAAAAATGAAAGTGAGCAAGAAAATAAGCGGGAAAGGGAGAGGAATGGTTGTGAAACTGCTCTGTGGAACTTTAGCTTGTGAGTTTGCAATGAGAGGGGGAATAGGAACAAAAAATACAGGGCTATCACTGAAGTGTCCTCGGGAGCTTGCAACAGCTGTGTGGAGGACATCCTGAATATTTACACACTTCACTCTCTGTCTTCATTCTTTATCAATCTCCAGTTTAAGAACCCCCCCTCTGTAGACAAGCTTGCCCCTACATAGCATAACCTATTTTGGAAATAAAGCACAGAGAAACAATTAACATGACAAAGATCATGTGATTAGACATGAATTGTGTCTTAAATGGATTCTAAATAAGTAAGGCTCTGTTCTTGGGATCATAAGACAGGCAGGCGGTCTGTGACTTGAAGCAATCAGGCAACATGACAATCACCCAGTCCGCTTTTCTTTCCCTTTCATTTCTCTGACATGCCTGAGACTGACATTCCTGATGTCACATGTCTCTAAATTCGCTTAATGATGTAATCAGAAGCATATTTGAAGATCAAACAAAATGAGCTTTTTGCAAGACGCGTTGGAGGAAACCATGGAGGCATGAGAGCCAAGGGAAACAGATGAGCTCGTTTATCTACCACGTTTTATTATGGCCTGGTATGTTGTGTTGAGCAAGGGGGGATGTGAGGACAGCCAGCCAGACAAAAGCTCCTGTTAACTAGAGTGCAACCAAGGCGCTTTTGTGGCTCTGCCTCTTTTAAAGTCTGTCATTGTCCTGCATAGGGTTTAGGTTTGGTCTAGCATCTTCTGCAACCTTTCCTCCACTCGTAAGGGATAAATCGTCTACAGCTGCCAACAAACAGTTAAAACAGTGTGCGACCGGCTAGCTTTTGACAGGGTTGTTTCGTAAGAAGGGGAAAGGGGTTCGAGCGGAACAGGTGGTGTCTAGGGGGAGGAAGGAGGGGTGCAAAGAGGAGGCACAGCGAGCAGAAGCAGCCAAGTGTCAGGTTTCCACAAGGCAGGCCTTTCACAGCTGAATGGCAGTGGCACGACCTTCCAGGTTCAAAGGAAGCTTTGCAACAAACATTCCAACAGAGGTTTAGCGTCTGGCCGCATAATATAACGCTGTTCTAAGGTGACACTGACTTGATGGCCTTGGAGTGGAGTGATGGGTGATAAGAAATGTCTTTTCTTTACTCAACCAATAACAGATGTGTTGTGTGGATCTCTTGCATTATGTCTCAAGACACTTACCTTGGATTGCTCAAGCAAGGCCAAGGCCTTCAGTTTGATGCTGTGGTTTTCTTGAATTCTTCGCTTCTGTTGACAGAAAAAAAAACAGGATTAGGATTTCACTATTTGATAAGAGGACAACAAGTTCTACTGTTATCATGGACGATACAAAAGAAGCCCACCCTGTCTTCACTCTGCTTCACTCTTTCACAACAACACACCACATTTTAGTTGCATGTTTGACAGATAACGAAACATATTGCTCACACTTCAGTCACTGTTGTGTTAAGAGGTGTGCCCCACCGTGACACACAAAGCCACATATACTTTGGTTCCATTCAAGATTTGCTCATGGCATTTTATCGCTCATGCTCAATGGACCTTCCCATGACCAATCAGAGCCTTTAGAGGCTTTAATAGTTAACCAACAGTAGCAGCAGTATTGACCCTGGCAAGTTGCTATGCAAAAGACTCCCTTTGAGTAAATAAATCCAGCTACTTGTTTGGTGTGGCCCCACTTCTGCAGGGCAGATAGTCAGACACACTAACACACTAGGATCCAGTTCAGCTTGGTGGAATTTGAAACTGAGAGGAAAAAAGAGACTAATTCCAGAAAATGTATTATGCTTGTGAATTCCTCTGCTCTAGTTTCGTTGCTCAAGACTGCACTGCAAAGGCGTAAATTATAAAAGCAGTGTAGTATAACAGCGGAAACGGGCAGCCACATGAGCCATTATATCGATAAAATAATGTTGCAACTGTGTTCGTGATTAAGTTTGTGTGTCATACTGCATATCAAGTCAATCTTACTTTTACCCGCTGTGACAAGCCCAAAATATTACCGGACTTACGAGGAGTGTTGCCTCAGCCCACCGGCATAATGTGAAACAAAGCCTTCTCTTTGTCAGTCCCAGTACAAACAAAACCAAACTTGATGCGTGCACAGACAGGCATCTACCAGTGGGAACAGATCCCTCACAAAAATTCTTCCGAGACAGGCTCTTCAACCCTGTCGTTTACCTCCCCCTCCCCAGCTCCACATGTTCAATAAACAAAATTGCTTATTACTTTGTGAAAAGTATGCCGAACGCCTGTGTTAGTGAGACCCTGAAACTATACCTTTGCCAAACGCTAAATACAATCTAGAGAAAAGGACTAAACATGCTTCTAAAAACAAGTGCCATTGGTGCAAAGCTTGTAACACGCTTTCAAGATTTGTCTACAAATGTGCTGTTGTTTTGAACGGGTCCCAAACTGAAATAGATGAGACATAGCTGAGATAAATGCCAGCCAGTGCGTGGTTGTCATTATGTTTGTGTTGGAAGACTTGCGCCAGAGCAGCTGTGTACACTCTCTAACCCATGCTCTTGTTACAGAGACGTATTAGTCAGACCGCCATGTTGGGAGTCACTCAGGTGAAGGGCTGACTGAATGACAAAGGTAGATCAGTGTATAGGTAATGTGAGACAGAATTAGCCTGGATCAGATTAAGGGTATGCAAGATCTCTGTTTGTGAAAGGAATGCCTGTGGGTTATTTTTTGCAGGCTTTGTTGATGAATGCGATTTGCAATAACGTCCACATACATGGCACGTTAGAAATAGGTTCCCCCCACCTTCTGTTCCCCATACCTTGGTGAGGCCGCACACATAAACATGCACGCAGGCATGCACGGTAAGGTGAAGTGTGGTCACCAAGCGCGGGGAAAGCAAATAAAAACACATGCCGCGTTGGAGAGTAGAAATACCACACCGCGGTCCACGAGGCGGATCACGTCGCTTCGCCTGTGTGTTCTGCTTGCAGAGGGAGCAGCTCAGTCCACAGCCCCACCCAGGCCTCCAGTCACACACATTCCTTGATAGAGCCGTCAGGCCAGCTGGAAGGGAGCCCAGCCTCTCCCCACAGTGACTAACTCCAAAGAAATGTCCTCTTTCTCTCTGACTCCAGCTTCATTCTGTGCCGCCCACCCTGCACCCTGTCTGAGTGCCCCCCCTCCCCAACCTCCAGGTTCTGCTCAAATAAACAAGAACACCACACTCAGTCAGATATGGGCATTTAAAGGCACACTCTCTCAAAGCACAGGAGTGGCTGGGCATCAATGTCACCATTGTCATCAGCATCATTCTAATTGGCTCCACCTGTGTACCAGGTAGATGCAACTCACAGCGTCCTACACCTAAACCCCAACCTAGAGCTTGTGTCTTCCTCAGTGCCTCAAGGGTGCATACCTGGACTGTCCTGGTTTGTGTTTAAGTAGGTCAAAGCACACTGGAGACTGATCAAAGTGACTGCCAAATCCAATTAATTTGGTGAACAGCAAACAGGAGCAGTGTGACAATGATTAAAGCTCAATCCTAAGTGGATCAGGCACAGTGGTGCTGGTGAGTGATAAGATTTGATTATGACCAAATAAAAAGGCACTCAGTGCACAGAGGGAAAGGAGGAGGAGAGATGAGCAGTGTCCAAATCAGTTGTGTTGTCAAAACAGACCACACTCCCTGTTCCTCTCCCTTCATTGTAGTCTGATGCAGAAAGAGGCACAGCAGGCCCCCGGCGTAGGTTCGCCCCTCCCTCAAAAACGCAGATAGGACATGCATGTGTGACACATATAAAAGGAATGCACGTCAGAATAAATGGTTCTTTTCTGCACTCCATAGTCAACATAGCCCTAAACCAAACCACAAGTCCTGCATAAGACCAAAGCCTGCCCACTGACGCCAACTTGGCCTGCTGCTGATTAAACTATTGTGACTTTGGCAGGAGTTTGTGCACAAAATGGAAAAACTGAAGAAAACTCTTAAAATCCTCTTCTCTTGCTTTTTACGAGATCGCACACAAGACCAGGGCTTGAGAGTCACAACTCGTTTCTTGAGTTTCGTGTAAGTGATATTCCAAGCCTCGTGTCCACAAAAGGAAGGTCAAGGAAACGTTCTATACTATATGAGGCGACAAGTATCAGATAAATCATGGCTCCTATCATTACTCATTGTTCTCTATTACACCCCGAGGCATCCAAAGGAGGGAGGATCTCACTTTGAGTTTCCTCTCCCAGGGTTTCTCCCATTTTTTCCTCATGCGCTAAGGTTTTTAGGGGAGTTTTTCCTTGTCTTCTCAAGAACTTGGGTTGAACTATAGTGTCATGGGCTGTACAACAGAAAACAGCAGTAACATTTTTGCAAAAAATGAAACAAAACATTTTGGCTATAGCTGAAGTTCTGAAATGAGAAGTGATTCTGGACTGGTGCCTGTGGGCAATTTCAGAGCCAAGAGCACTGAGCAACTAGCAAATAAAAACAAAAACAAAAGAAGGACAGAGCTACGGAATAATTGAGTGGAGTATGCAAATTTTAAAGTAGCATAACTAGTTATTCCAGAGAGAGAGAAAGAGAGGAGTGAAGTTTACACAGTTCTGTTACATAAATAAGAACTCACATGAGATGTACAGACACCCATAGCAACCTTATATAGGCTTTGCCATATAACTGCACAACTTCAACTCAATTTAGTTTGTCTTTCACAGCTGCTGTTTGAACAAGAACAAATGCAAGTCCATTCATGGAGCAGGAGACAAGAAGGTTAAAAGGAGGGCAAGATGGCAACCATAGCAGCAGAATGTATATATAGACATAAGACTTTCTTAGCTGTAGACCTCGAAGCGTAAGCGCAATGTTTTAGGATATGTGATCATACTTAGCATTTAGACCACACCAGAAGTGCAGGTTTTAGAGCAAGTGTTGGGTTGTGATGAGTGCCATTCGTGAGTATCTTGTGGCAGATAAAGAAAACCTAAACAAAGCTGAATGTATTTCTAAATTTACATTCCAAGCCCTGTTGCCCTGACATTTTGGCTGCCTCATTCCAAACAGAGGTTTTGTAACAGATGCCGCCTGTCATTCTTTGCGCATGGCAACATAACAGCGCTTGTGGGGGTTGGGGTGTAAGTTAGATAATTAGTGGGGCAGGTAGACTACGCAGTAAGTCAACAGTCATTCAAGATTTATTATTTTTGGATGGATTCATACAGCAGATGTCTAGCAGTGCAATGGGAATAGTTATCGGCTTATCAGAAAAATGATTCACACCCTTGTTAAATCCCATGCCTGCAGAAGCCCCACCAAACTTAGAGCTACAGTAAACAAGTCTGAATTGCATGCATGTGCATGGGTGTGACTTGCAGAGATATTATGTGTGACTTGTGATGACTATCTCATCATACTTCTTAAATCACTATTTCTCAACAACAAGGCAAGCCATGCTAATGATAGGTGCTCCGCAGAGTATACTGAGGAGGACACGCTGAAACATTCCAAACCAGTACTGGATGGATGAGAAGGGAGTGGCTGGCTGGATGGACTGCCTAGAAAGACTTTCTAAAATCGCACACTACAGTTAGATGTTTATTTGCAGCTGGATGAAAACTAAACTTCCCCTCCTGGAACGGTTGCCTATCTACAAATTTGCTATTGTTTTATTTAACCAATCCCTAGGGTGGGACTTCAGAGAGTCTGCTGGAGCGGCAGGATGTCCGAAAGTTGAGCCCTGCTTCTAAATAATGCCAAGTGTGAAAAAAATAAACTATGGTTTGATTTCAATCACCCTCCCTTCTTTTAGCTTATTCACTATATCCACCTCCCTTTTTTTTTTTTTTTTTTGCCTCTCCTCGCCGTCCCTCCTTCCAACCACCCACTCAACAAACCCATGAGGAAATGACAGAGGAAGTGTGCTAGAGACCAGTTTCTTTCCGTTTCACACTGGCACGGCTGAGTAATACCGCTCCTCTTGCCTTGACTGCCACTCAACAGGACAAGAATATATAGGGCTTCTGTGAAAAATACCTTGACATGATCCAGCTAAGACTCCAACCAGTCATGAGGCATGATGTCCTTTTCTTAAGGCTAGTAGGAAGATGCTGTTTGTCACAAGGGTGGCAAGTGCAACAAAATCAGCATGACTGGCAGTGCACACCGCCAATGGCGGCTATGATGACTGGGCAATTAAACATCTTCAAAATTTTACAGTGTGGTTTTTGGAATTCCAGATCTCTTACACTACCCCAGGTGACAACATAATGTGGCCTCTGTACTGCTGCATTGGTAGACAGCTAAAGTATTTAGACAAACAGTATCCGCCCCAAGCTGAGATGAGGCCCTGTTAACCGACAAGCGTTTAAGCTGCAGGCAGTCAGGAACCGGTTCTGAAAGTTTCAGCGCTGGAAATATCTGTTTCATATTTATTATGTTTGTATAAGTCCATACCCTTGCTTGCAGCAAAACTCACCATCTGCAGTAACATATGTAATACAGTACTTTGAGCCATATGATCACATACGACATGAATTTTTTAAATGAACAAGAAACATGTTATTGCTTAAATTACAACCTACTGCCCAAAGACCTTTCAGCCCCGTGTCACCATTTGGCTCTTAAAGCAGACTGTGTCACAATCAATCACCTTGACAAGAGCAATTTGAGAAACGCCAGACATTTACAACTGCGGCTCGCTCAACTTGAGTTAAGTGCGCATTGTAGAAAAGACTGCGTGCAGAGCCGAGCAGAGTGCAGCTCTCCCTAACACTGAAATGATTTTTGGGTGTGGCAATAGGGAGCAGTGGAGGACAGACAACTCCACGCTGAGAAATTTTACTTTTAATTCACATTCAACAAAGGATTACGTCTGCTCTGCCTTTTCCTCAACTTTTTATCATCAGTTTGAACAACTACATCATATCAGACGCAGGCCAGACTGTATATGATGATTCTAATTTGATCCACACCTGAAAAGATGCCGCGTGTGCTTTAAATGCGCACACAAGCCAGGCAGAAAGATCTAACTCTCAACTTTTTAGGCAGATAAAGTGCATTCCTCTTTTACTCCAAAAGTGCGAAGTCTAAGCTCCCCTCTGTATGCCTCAAACCTGGTTTCAATTAGCTTGTCTTTCCAAACCACTACATTCCATTACTCCCCTCCTCGCCCCCGCCCCGCCCATCCCCCCTCACCAACTCACTCCCTGACTCTCTTTCCCAGTCTTCCTCCCTCCTTCTTCTCCTCTCTCCCCCACTTCTTTCCTCCCCTGCACACCCTGGCCAGGCGCCCAGGTTAAGCAACCCCTGGTAAAATAAAAAGAGAAATCTCCCTCTGTCCAAGATTTTTGAAAAAGTAAGTCATAAGAAACAAACACGCCTCAGTACAAAGCAGCAGTGATAGTTTCCAACCTTCTCTTACGTAACGCCAGCTGCAAAAGAAGTAAGACTCGTTCAAAAAACTGATTTATATCATAGCAAGAATACAAGTTTGTCGCATTCCACGATAGCAGACTGCATTAAAAGAAGGCCCACATGAGGTTTTCATTGTTCCATATGACTAATAATTCTACGGCACAGCGGACAGGCAGAGAAAAAGTTATGATCAGTGCTTAAACTTTTGCTGAAACCCCCTGGATACCCCAGGAAGGAGCTTTGAATGTGTTTAGAGGAACCAACTGCGACAGCCGTCTGCAGCATGTATAGGTTTTTCCCCTTTTTTTTTTTTTTTTGGCTGTAAAGGGTGTGCCTCTGAGAGGAGACAGCAAAGCAAGAAGGGAGGGAGGGGGAAAAAAGGAGGGGGTGGAGAGAGGTGAAAGAGAGGAATCCACACCCAAGCCTGTTGCTGCAAGCTCTCGTAGAGAAATTACCTTTACTTTTTAAACCTCCCAGTGTCGGCAAACGGCGTATGCAGGGACTCTTATTTCTCTGCTGCTTCTTCCATTCAACTTTAATTCACTGCGTGGGACTTTCCAGTGATGTTATAAAAGCTTACAATCCCAAAGACTAGAGATCATGTGTATGCAAAGGACATCCACGTTGCACAACAGTCAAATCACTACGGAGTGATTTTGCGTGTCTCTTATTTCTTAGAATCATGTGCGAATACCCTAAACTCCTTCGATAACAGCAGGCTCACAACTCTGATGCACCTTGGAGAGCAACAATTGTGAGAAGTTAAAAGAAAAGTTAAGTGCGCAACTCCAGTCAAGCCCTCTGCATTCATGTGGTGGCTGTGGGTACACACCCACTTCTCATGTCTTTTGCTCTTATAAATCAGCATTTTAAATTTACAGCATGATTATATTCACACAAAAATAATGCCACTTTGCACCTTGACAGAAAAACATAGCAACTAATCCACATTTTTCTCTTCACAGAAAACTTCCCTATAGCAAAACCTCCATTGAGGACAAACCACAGGATACCACAGGAGATAACCACACGCAATAAAGTAGGACAAAGTCACTGTAATCTTCCCACTGATACACACACTCACAATCGCCCGTTGGGATATTTCAGGAATGCTGGATTTTGCAATTTAGTTGTTTCAACTTTGACCAAGTTGTTACAAGCCGGTTGCTATTTGCCAGCACAAGTAAGTTTGAAGCAAAGCACAGCTGGCAGCAACATTTGCAAACACACTCTGAAATAAACATTCATTTCAATCAGAGAAAAGTAAAAAGTGCATCTTTACCTGTGCGCAGTCTTTGCGCCCGAGAAGCCTCACACCAGCTTGAGCATCCTTGGAAACGTGTCGTGTCCCCTTCTACCCAGCCCAAGGAAAGCACTTCTTCCAGTCACAACTTTGCAGTCTGTTAGGATTCTGTCACTCTTTTCCTATTTCTTGATCAACCAAGTTTCCAGGGCGTTTTCTTCCCCCCCCCTTCTTCTCCTCTCTCCCTCCTCCCTCTTCAGCGCTGAGTTGATTTAAACTTTTTTTCTGTGTGGCTGCTCCTCTGGGCTGAGCAGAGTGGTTGGATAGGGAGCTAGGGCAGGGCTCCTGGTTTGAAGAAGGAGGGGAATACAGGGGAGGGGACCGGTGCGAGGGAGTGGCTCTCAGCAGCCCTGGGACCACCCACTGCTTCACACAGAGGGCTCGGATGACATGCAACAGGAAAAGAAACCTCTACTTAAAGAAAGGAAATAAATGTTAATGAACTATAACATAGCTACATTAAATGTCCCTAAGTACCTACGTGTATCACCAAACCTTTACCGGCATTCAGCACTTTTAAATCTGCTTTTATCAAAGGCACTTACAACATCAAAGTCAGCGTCTAGCAGTGACTGAGAAGACACATTTAAGTCCATATTATTTATTATTCAAGCAAAGTATGACTTTGGATATTTTGTGCTTTATCTTTGCTGCTGCTAATAATAATAAAAAAAACCCTGAAAGACACATTTTGACTGTTTTATTAAGCTAATTCAAGGCATGTGACGCACCGCACTGTAGGCCAAAAGGAGGCATTTACCTGCCTTGCATAAATGCTAACACACAGCACACAGCAGTCAAAACCAACTGTATCTTTTCTTAAATTCTGATCACTCTATAATCTATTTATTAAACAGAATGAACAAAAAAACAACTATTTTCACTTGTTTTTTTTACTCACATTTAGGGTAAGAATGAAGCAGCCTACAAAGAGCAACACGCCACAATATGGGTATCATATGATGGGCACTGGCATAAACATGTTATTACAGCATTTAAACTACTGCACACAAAAGCACACAAAGTTATCATTAGCATAATGACTAAGGAGTGAGTCCTTTACTTACAAAGCTTGTATTTACAAGACAGGATTCTCTAAAGGTTATTGTTTTAACAATGCCCACCCTAAACCAAGCCTCACTGAATTGCACTCATAGCTGCATGTTTTATGTTTAATAACTTTATTTCTGTTTTGGATTTTATAATATCTATATGGAAGATTTTAAAAGCTTTATTCTACCATTTCATATGCGGATATTATGGCAATTATAATAGTAAACTGAGTCACTGCCAGTATAAAGACCACGCTCTTTTCCCTGCATAATTTCGTAATAGCTAGTGTCACATGAAAGATTTCTTTTTTAGAGTGAAACATCATAGTCATGGCCTTGGTGCCGTTCCTCTTACAGCCATGATGTAGGCCTGCTGTATGGTGTTTCAGTCTTCCTCTCACAATACAGTTGCTACACCCGTTCAGTCTGCGCAGAGACACAGGCTTTGTCTCTACAAGCTCTAATGCAGGGCCAGCCAAAGTCAACAGAGCGCCATTTAACTCCATCTAATATTAGAAAATATTTTTCCCACACTTTGTAACTTTTGTTTGAGAAAACATCGCAAGTTATCGCACAAGTTAAACAACAACGCAGTTGAATTTGTGCATGTGTTTCAGTGGTGGAGAGGTAAAAGAAGAAATTACATGAGCCTTTGAGTCATATTGGGTGGTGCCTCAGACAAATTCAGCATGGGACTACGGGTAATATTAAGGTCAGCACATGAGATCTTAAAGGCTCAGATGGAAACGTCTGATAAAACCCTGTAACTGCACCAGTATTTTTAAGATAGAAATTCTCTATCTGTTTTGTATGTGAAGTTCCCCCACAGCTCTAGCAGATGAACTCAAGTAAATCCTTATCAGCATTATCAGCCGTGTTCACTGACTGATTTTAAACCGTGTGTTGTTTAAATGTTGTTAGATGAGTGGATACTGTAACTATAGTTTTTTTCATACAAGTGACCTATCAATCTTCAAGTCTGTTCAGGTTTGCCTTTATCCTACTACCACTTGGGAGTTACTTTACCTTGGCATTTCAATCATGTATCCATCCATTAAACCAGCTATTTTAACCATTTCTCCATTAACATTACTTTTAGCTAAATATTTCAAACATTTTGTCCATTGCTGTTACCTTGTGTTTCTAGGGAGGGTTTTAAGGGCTGTAGCTAAATATGTAAGTACAGAAATAATTAGAAATACTCAAATAAATAATATAATTAAACACTTAAATAAATGAATAAATAAATAATTATGCAATGAAATACTTGATTGTAACCATAAATAAATAACTAATTAAATGAGACATTAAATATATAAATGTTCAGTTTATTTGTGTATTTATATATGTATTTGTTTCTTTATTTATTCATTTCTACAGTAATAATATATTAACTTATTTATTCATTCATACATTTGTTTATTATCTATTTCTAATTTTATTTATATTTGTATTTATATAAATGTTCATTTTTCCAAAGTTTAACTTGCTGCAGCGCTAACATCCTGCCACATTCATCCATCAAAAGTCAGGGGGCGGGTTAAAACATCTGATTGGCTATACCCTTGCAGGCATTCTAGGTGTTTGCTTATCGCTAACGTTTGCTTGACTATGATGCTAACCATCGTCATTGCTAAGTAGACAGGCCCAGGTGGAGAGCGACTCGGCAGCCGGCAGCTCACTTTTTTTTTTTTTTTTACTGTTTTCTAAAGGTCTTGAGAAGTCAGAAATGTACTTAATAACAAGACATTTTCTATCATCTTAATGCGTATTTGACGCTTTAAGACAATATACTTTTACCCGTTGAGACGAACAAATGTGACTTATTAATACGAATGTCAAAATAGATGTATAGATTCAGTAGATGCCAGTTACAGGAGGCTACAAACTGATGCTTGACCCTTGTCAGTACGGATAGGCGTAAAACACCATAAATCAAAGTTGAGCTTGCCTCAACACTTCAACAGCGACATGACGATAAAGTAACATTAGCACACACTCCTCCTGAGCCTGTCTACTTCATAGCTAATGTTAGAGTTTAATGCTGCCAGATGCCTGGCCCAGGAAAGCCATTCACCCTAGCAGCAAATTTTACACCAGTGGCCACTTGATGTACATTGCAGCAGAAAAAGTCCCCAGAGGTCCAGAAAGCACTTTCCCCATAGACTGTAAAACCTTTGACAGGACACCTTGAACTCAAGTCAAGGTCAAATATGAAAATTTTTGACTATTTTGAATTTTTGAGCCATGGTGGTTTTATCTTTGAGAGACAATCCTTGAGCAGAGAAAAGCGATTTAAAAATCTGTAACGTCATCACAATGTCTCAGTTGATGAGCTGAGTGGGAACTCATGGGCAGGGCCAGTGAGTTGAACACTACAGTGCATTGTCAGTGGGTGGCATAGGCTTAAGTAAACTCAGAAGCTAGAAATTTTTTTGGCGCATGTGCAAGGTGAGCAACCCCATTGGAATGAATAGGTGCCATCTTGGTGTGTGGTATGTAGTTATTAATAAAACCTGTACCTGGAATGCCTGGCAGGGTAAAGCCAATCAGAGGTTTTAACCTACCCATTGACTTTTGATGGATGGAGTTGACAGATGTATTTATTGAACTGCAGCAAGTTACACTCTGGATAAATTTAAGTATGATAAAATTTAAATGAATTTACAAACTAGTCCACACCCATTGGTGGCTTTGTCACCTTCTACCTATGCCAATCCTCAATGCCTATGTGCAGTTTACAGTTTACGTGATTATACAGCATACCATACCATGACTTAGTCATATCAAAAATTAGAAAAAACAACAACAACAAAACATTGGGCCACAGGGGGAGCCTTATTTATTTATTTTTTTTAGCCATTTTTAAGCATTTTTCTGTTGTTATAGCGCCACCCAGTTGCCAATTAGAGTTAAATTTCTCCAGTCACCTTGAGGCTTCCTGTACATATCTACCACGTATAGTAAAAATCCATATGGCGGTTAGGCCTAGATAAGAAATTAGCTTTCTAGCGCCCCCATTTTGTTTGCCTACAAGGTTGCATGGTGATGGGTGAAACCCTTGAGATGTTATACACCTTTATGTGATGAGCCGCGCCCTCCGCAATATTCATTGCCTCATAGAAGCTCAGTTTTAGTAAGTTTTCCAACTTTTGCCAACTTTAGATATTGGTCCCTAGATTATGTTCACCCAGTTTCATGCAGATCGGTCAAACTTCCCAAGAAGAGATCGATTTTTAAGTGTTTTTCAAAAAAATTCAAAATGGCGGAAAATCTATATAACCGGAAAGTATGAGTTCTTGAGGCAAATTTGTTCGTCGTGAGGAGAGGCATCTCTCTATAGCGCCCCCTCTGGCCAACTGATGTAATATTATTATATAGCTAACACTGTGTCAACCATCTATACATTACTTTTAGCTTAGAATTTTAACCATTCATCGATGATAAATTTTGCTATTTCAGCCATTTATCTGTTACTTTTAGCTAATCATATTAACCATTCATCATTGATTAAGTTAGCTATCTCAACCATTTATCTATGCCTTTTAGTTAGCTTTTTCAACCATACTCCTTGCTAAAACTGTTTCAACCATTATCCATTACTTTAAGCTGATCATTTTAACTATTCATTATTGATTAAGTTACCTATTCAACCATTTATACACTTTTATCTTGCTGCTTCAACCTTACTCTTAGCTAACACTGTTAGTTATTCATCCAGTAATTGAGCTAGCTATTATTTATCCATTACGTTCAGCTAATAATTTTAACCAGTCATCATTGATAAGCTAGCATTTTTGCTGTTTTAACTATTTATCCACTACTTTAAGCTAACTCTTTTAACGTTAGCTAACGTTGTTTCAGCCTTGTATCCATTACTTTTCACTGTTTCAAATATTTATCCATCACTGTTAGCTAACTGTTAGTTATTCATCCACTAATTGAGCTATTTCAACCATTTATCTATTACTTTTTGCTGTTTTAACTATTTATCCACTACTTTTAGCTGTTTCAATCTTATTGTTAGCTAACACTGTTTCAACTATTTATCCATTGCTTTCAGACAATCATTTTCACTGTTTAACATTAATAAGCTAGCTATTCAACATGTTACCTATTACTTTTTAACTGTTTCAATCAAACTGTTAGCTAACACTGTTTCAACCATGTATTACTTTTCGCTAACTGTTTCAACCTTACTGTTAGCTAGCTAAAATTAGCTATGATAACCATTTATCTATTACTTTTAGCTAATCATAATCAACACTGATAAGCTAGCTGCCTGCTATTTCAACCATTTACCATTCATCATTGATAAGCTAGATATTTCAACTATTTAGCCATTACTTTTAGCAACTGCGTCAACCTTACTGTTAGCTAACACTGTTTCAAACATTTATCCATTACTATTATCTACTTAAAATGTATCCATTACATTTACAGTTGATTTGTTACTTTTACCTAAAGCGATCTATTTAAAACATTTATAATTACCTGAACTGTTTTGGCCTCAATATGTGGATAATACACAGTAAACAAATCATTATTTCTACTGATTGAATCAGTTTCATTACCCTATAATGTTTTCATGTACACTGCAACTGTTAATTCTCCCCAGCTGGGAACTGATTTAGGATATTTGTGTGCATCCAGTCCTGCAAACCGGATGTCGCCTATGCTTGTTCACCTCCACCACCGATGTTCATTGTCCTTGAAACACCCCTTACCTCCTTGTTTATATGTCACGTCTGTGCTCAGCGAGGTGAAATAGCAAACATGCGAGGAGCAGAGCACACACAGAGGAAGTTACTGCGTGGCTTTGTAGGGATCGAACAGGGAGTGGTGCACAAACACACACACGCTTGTACATGTGAAATTAATATTACCACATAACACCACCATGAGCCAAGACAGCTCTGATTTTGTTTTCTCTTAAAAAACAGGGTGCAGTTCTCCCACAAAAAGAAGAAGACCCATTGTTTGCATGGGTGCATGTGTGTATCTGTAGTTGTGTGCATGCTGAGATAAAAGTGAAGGAGTTATCCCAACTATGTGCAAGATAAGCAGAGATCCTAAAGAACTCTGTATGAAGTGTGGTATGGCTTGCTCCCTGGACCTCAACTGAATAAACAAGTCTGAAGGATAGTAAAATAACTTAAAACAGATACGAGCTCAGAAACGTCTGAAATCATACTGAGTGGGTAAACAACATGCACACATCATTTATTGACTGCAGACATCATTTATATTGTCCACATGTTGTCTTTATAAAAAACCCTCTGGTGCTTTATTGGTGAAAAGGATCATTATCCTCTTCATACAAAGTTCCCTGCTACTGCACCTATTTGCTCAGCTTCATACACGTTTGACTTTTTGCCACTGAGGTGTGGCTGTTGAGCCTTTGAAGAACAGTTTCAGCTTACAGCAATTGATGCTTCCAGACAGACAACTCCTAAGATGTGTGCACATGTAAACAGTGAGAGGCCTGTCCAAACTGTGTGCTGTTCAACAACTTTTCTGCAGGTTTTGAGTGTTTAAGGTCACTTAACAATCCCACAGTAAACACTGGAAATGTTGTGTGCGTTCTTTACAACGCAGGATAACCACTATTGACTTTTAATGTTACTTAAGAGCTCATTCTTACGCTGATGAGGTGACTCCAGATAAACGCCTTGATTACTTATCGATTCGCCTGTATAAAATCTGAATCAATTCACAGCGTGGAGTTTAAGATCAAGATAAGTAGATGAAGATAAGGAGAAGAGTCGGAGAAAGGGAGAGAACTCTGAGACGACTGAAACGTGGATTGTGCAATAGGGATAAAACTAAACAGCTAAAAAGGGTTTGAATATTTTGCACATGCAGTGCGTGTTTTTAAAAACTGAATCCCCTCTGACTGTCACTGCTTTGTGGCAGGTCACTTCAGTTGAATGCAAGGATATGTGGGAATGGGTGTGTTTCCTGGTCCTAGGTGTGTCAGCCAGTGTGAACCAGCGCAAATAGCTTGGCTCAGACGCTCGATGACTCACGGCCTATGACTACAATGAAAACAGGGCAGCTCAGACTGTAGAGGAGAGGAAAATCAGAGGATTAGATGGGGATGGACGGTTGAATGTGTGTGCGTATGCCTGCGTTTGCTCGTTTGTGTACATGTGACTGCGTGTGTGTATGATTAATGTCTCCCGCAGGATAAGGGAAGTCACATGGCACTGGCCTGAGCAAAACTGTAACTTGTGATAAGTTTGAACAGAAATGACACCGCACCTGGATATAATGATTATTTAAATTTTTATCAGAGTTCGTTTAGCAACTGCCTATTATTGGCATGAGAGCCAGATGGGTGGGAGTTGCACATTTGGTTGTGTAACGCAGGTTTAATCAGACACAAGGGACTATCTGAACACATTTCAATAGAGTGTTTAACCCACAGGAATTTTCAGTAGTTTTGAAAATAGCTGATGAAGGTTACGTTGGGTCAAAAGGGAGAAAACCCGTGTATTATACTTGCAAAATGTCACAATTATCAACTGAAATTCTTCACTGAATTCAGACAATGCACGCAGTGTACTTGGCACACAGCCTGTTTGTATGAGTCATCACGATAATTTGTGAGAACATGAGATACAATAGGGTTTTATTCCAAAACATATTTGAGAACTCAATATTTGCTCCCCTTTTTTTCCCTTTTCTTATCTTTTCTGTTTCCTATGTTTACCACAGGTGACCACACCAAATTTAATTTTTAAAGTCCTGTAAAGTGTGACCAATAGCATCAATAATTCTGTAACTGTGCGTGTGTGTGTGTCACATTTTGGAAATACTGGCGTCTGTGGGGTTTATTCATCACCTGCTCAGAAAGAAAGTAAAGACTGCAGTAAATGTAAACAAAATACTGATTTGGATAAACAACAAGCCTCTTTAAAGTGTCTGCTTTCACTGAAGCTGATCTTGTTTGCTGCATTTGTGGTCACTTGAAAATGTCATTAAACTTAACAGTCTTTGTCAAGATCATTGTTTAAAGCAGGCGCTATGCTACACAAACCAAATTGTGCGCAGAGAGAGGAGATCTTTGTGTACCGGCTTTATTAGATTTTTTACACAATGCAACATTGTCAATATTGTGACTGCTGAAGACAGACAGATAAACACTGTCAAAGACACATTGTCAGTGTCGAAGAATGTCAAAGGAAATTCATCAGAGATTCATCTTGTGTTCTTCAGAACTGAATGAACGCGTTATTGCCGAAGAGGACTCGAAAAGGCTGTAAAATTTAACAGCATAAATTGTGGCCGATCATGTCTTCCTACTGCTGTTTACTCTCGGTCCAGTTACTGTTTATTTCAGTTTATTTTAGGCACTTGACTTCATATCCGTTACTCAGGCTCATCGAGATTAAGATCTCTTTTTCACACATACAGAGAAAATAAAAAAGAACGTGCCAGTTCCTCCGGTATTAAAATAGTGTTATGAATACATATACAAGTTATGTGTGATCACCTGCAGCATCTGCTATCTCAGCTCAGTGACCTTGAAGTAAGTGAAGTGAAGTGAAGTAAGTGCAATAAGACAAACAACCCCTGTGTTAGCTTTATCTTTAATTTCTCCTGTGTGAATGATTAAGAAAGAAAAACAATGGGTTACACACAGTAGTAGAATTTTTGCAACTACCTTGCCTTCATTGTTGAGAAAAAAATGTCGATTGAATCAAATAATTGACCCCACATGTTGCTGCTGAGTTCCCTCACATTTACAGGCTGTAATAATCACAGGTTTAATGTGAGGTAATGTCATGTGATACCATATAATCTCATGCAATTATGTGAGATAGGGTTTAAGAAAAGGCATGCAATTACTGTTTAGAAATGAATACCTTAAATTTCTATTTTTTTTACAGTGTGTGTTGAGTAAACTGTAGCCTGAGGAAAACAGAGTCTTTTACCTCATTTATTAATACCTGAGCTACCGCAACGCACAACTATCTTTGTATATTGGCTATGACTTGAGCAGAGGTGTCTACTCATTGTAGTGCATGGGCCACGTACATTTGATCTCAAGTGAGCCAAACCAGTAAAACCACTGCATAATATGGGTGGGAATCACCAGAGGGTCCACGATACAGTATTATCGCGATACTTGAGTCATTATAGAATATTATTGCGATAAAATGTATTGCGATATATTACCTTTTTCATCTGTAAATTATGTCCCAAAAGTAACCTTTGTCAACAACCGTTTAATCTACGGCCATGTTTACACGAAAACAATCCGCTGAAAAGGGAATCGTTTCTCATTGTCATTTTGAAAAAAAGTTCAGACGACAACGTTTTGAACAATCGCTGTGCACATGGATCTGCAAAAATGACCAAAAACGCTGTAGTATACATGCCAGGCCAGTAGTTGGCGGTGTGACTTTGTAATGAAACAACATGGGCTTCCTTCTACAGAGCGGTGCTGTATAAACAAACAAAATGGCAACCACACAAATGTTTGTCTGGATGGACGACGAGGTGGAGTTGCTACAGTAAATCTACACTTCACTGGAGAAGTGGAGATCGTGCTGTTTACAAAAAATTGCACTCTGGAATGTGTTTTCAAAACGTTGCATTTTCAGGCACCCAAAATGCTGCTGTCGAGTAAACCATCAGCCAAAATGCAACTTAAAAGGAAATGACCACTTTAGAATGAATACAGACAGTACTTACTGACCCTCATGCCGACAAGAAGTCCAATGTAGTTTTTTAATCCACAAAAGTCGTTCGGGGTATCGGAGGATAACAGCTAGCTGGAATGACAGCTACACTTGAAGTGCACGGAACCCAAATTTTGAAAATGTAATAAAACTCTGCTAATGGATTTCAAAAATGTCAGAACAGCTCGTCCGTTATAATCCAAGTGCCCTGAAGCCACAGCATGCAAAACTGACTTTGGCAAAACTGGCTAGCTGTTATCCTCCAATACCCTGAACGACTTTTGTGGATTAAAAAACTACACTGGATTTCTTGTCGGCATGAGAGTCAGTGAGTACTGTCTGTATTTTCATTCTAAAGTGTCCATTTCCTTTAAGTTCACCGTTTTAGGTTGAAATCATTGTCGTATAAACAGGACCTAATACGATAAAGTTTTCAGTCTGTTCAGCTCACTTCAGCCATTTTTTGTTGTAGCACAATTAATCTACTGGACTGAGAAAGCTATTGTAGGCTACCTACAGTAGCCGATACTTGGCACTGTGTGACAATACGATGTTGCCACATAAAATATCGCGATACTATGCTGTATCGACTTTCCCCCCTGGCTTAACAACCTAGAAGTAACAGCACCTCCAAGGCTTTCCTTTTCTCTTAGTGTAAAGAAGTACATTCTGAAAACATTCATCCATTCACAAAACAGACGTTGAACAGCCTGAGATGTGCTAAGACAAATAAGTGCAATTTCAGCAGTATGACTCAGCTTTTCCAAATTCAGTTGGTCCACTACTCACTGTCATTACATGTGCATTTTCCCTTATATTCCACCCCTGTGTAGTAATGCTGACATCATCACAGCAAACTGAAGTAGTTTGATGAAGCGGGTTATCCCCTGCCTTACAAACCATTTACAAATGTGAAGTTGGCAGTGGCTTAGCAATGGGGCTCCACCTATATTGTTTTAAGATAGAAGTCTGATACAGACTGTTTTGTACTGAAGCTGCTGAGTGACAATATTTTGCACTAATAAATCATTGTTTTTTCGGAGAACTGTATTCTGGTCGGGATGGAAAAGCCTTTAGAAGAAGAGAATTTTGACATAAAGTTTGTTACCCGCTGTTTAACTTGCTCCTGAAAGCTGACACCTCTTAGCCTTCACAACTGTATCAATGTTAACTGTGCAGAGTCTTTTGGTGGGCCAGATTTGATCATTTGGCAGGCGGCTTCTGGCGTGTGTTTGACACCCTTGATCTAGAGAGGGGAAGACTTCTCTCTGTACTCAGTGGTGGAATGTAATGATGAAATCCAGTAGCAGATATATGATTATCTGATTACACTAACAGCATATTAAGTGCTTAACATTCACTCCTCCTGAGCCTGCTACAACAATAAAACTCTGAGTATACGGTTACGCATCAGAGACAGTAATTCCATGGTGAGTTTTTTTCATACTACTTGTCTTATAATTATATTATTCTGTCTTAAATTACCATTTAACGTACTTTGCACCTTCTTTTAATTATAGTTATATATTAATGCTTCTGTTACTTTTATTGACGTAAAGCACTCTGAATTGCCCCTGTGCGCATGTGCTACAGAAAAACACTTAATTACTATATTATATATTACGATGATATTATTACTATAATATCACTCATTCTTAAGAATTGGGACAGCACCTTATTAATACTACTTTTCTCTCTACAAATGGTTGGGGAAACATATCGTAAAAGATCAAATTTATGACTATTAAACCTTGTAATGGGCCCAACTCTCAGGGATTGAATTTTTTCTTGAATAGCATAATAAATATCAGAAGTAAGATCTGATGGAGCCAACGCCTTACAGAGTCGACAAAGAGTTATATATTTATTAATTTTACAGCAGTCGAAGTGAGGATTCATTTTATGTTTCAAAAGAGTTCTCTTAATGCTTGTAAAAATACTCATTTTAAATTCATAGTTATTTAGTTTTGATTCAGAAGGGCTACAGAGCTGACCTGTTATGGTTAAGACACACCTGATAGCAATGTTTTTTAATGAATTTATCAAAAAATAGAAAGCTTAACAGCATGTGAGCAGCATTTCTGCCTTTTTGGAAACAAGGAAGTGAGACAGGAGTCCCTAGGATATAGCTAATGCTTTTATGCCTGATTAAAATATGTTTTTGTAGAAATCTGGTTTTGGTCTTTTGTTTTTTAACATTTGCATAATTTTATTTTCGACACAACTTGCAGGTGCACATGGACCAATAACTGCTGTCACTATCACAACACATGTAGATATCAGCGCAGGACAGACAGTTAAATAAGCAAAACAGAGCACAGTAACAAAAAAAGGAATTAAAAACTGTCTGACCTTCTCTCAGTAACACACCTCATATGACACAGCTCTACTGTTATGACTAAGACAGTAACAGACATAAAGTAGCACCACATATACACCTGCATCTTCTGATCATCCCTCAACCCTGACCTTCCCCATCCCCATGGGTCTTTCTCTAAATTCTTTTATACATGTATAAAGTTCTCAAACGTGCACTATCATGACCAAAAAAAAAAAAAAAAAATACAAATCCATACAATTTTTCTAGCTAAATTGAGTGGCTCCTTCCTAGCCTCAAGCATGATGTAACCCGCCCCCTTCATCCTAAGAGAACATCTGTAAAAGTATATATATATTCTTTAAAACAAAGATAATTATAGCAGTGCATTTTTACACCAATGTTATCAGTATGTGCTGTTAGTGGGAGGTTATATAAAGTTATGAATTCTCGTCTGGGATAAGGCTGCTTTCTGGCATATAATTTTTTTTTAAAGCAGATTAAAATATTTTACAAATCTAAATCCTTTAAAAAATAATGTTTAACCCTAAAACTGAAAAAGTGTGTTGATAAGTTGCAATTTTGTGTATTTTTTACATTATTGTTATTTGGTAGGACCAAATTTGTGTATACTAATTCATAAAAATAAATCCTTAAAAAATAATGAATAAACCTAGAAAATGAATGATTATTATTATTTTTCTTTTTGGTAGGACCTTATTTGTTCCGGGTTCTTAAGAATAGGTGATATATAATAATAAAATGCAGATGGGAGCCATTCTGCTGCGTACTTTGACTTTCTTTCATTTCTTTTTGCTGGTGACAATGTCCAGACATATCTGAACTAAATTTAAAATGTTAAACGTGGTGAAAAATCACTGTCTTTTCTTCCCGTCTTAATTCAATCAAAGTGAGACCAGTGAAACTTTGAAAATAATTGTTAAAAGTTAGGGGAAGGTCTCATCCTGTTTTTTAAAAAAAATAAAAAATAAATAATAATAATAATAATACCACGGTGGTGTGGTGGTTAGCACCGTCGCCTCACAGCAAGAGGGTTGCCGGTTGCCGGGAGCCCTTCTATGTGGAGTTTGCATGTTCTCCCTGTGTCAGCGTGGGTTCTCTCCGGGTACTCCGGCTTCCTCCCACAGTCCAAAGACATGCGATTTGGGGACTAGGTTAATTGATGACTCTAAATTGTCCATAGGTGTGAATGTGAGTGTGAATGGTTGTCTGTCTCTATGTGTCAGCCCTGTGATGGTCTGGCGAACTGTCCAGGGTGTACCCTGCCTCTCGCCCGATGTCAGCTGGGATAGACTCCAGCCCCCTGCAACCCTCACGAGGATGAAGCGGTTAGAAGATGAATGAATGAATGAATGAATTTTACTTGATTTAATTAGCACAGATAATTAGATTTCCTTCATCTTCTTAGTTAGGAACCATGGAAGTAAAACAAAATCACAGAGATGATGTTCAAAAAGTTATCCCTTAACTTAATTACCACGTGCATCATGTGTTGCATTGTACGCAACGGCATGATTTTGTGCTATCCTGCGCTCGGAGCTCTGTGAGTAAGCAGACCACAAGCTGGGACTTCTCAAAACAAAGTGGACCTACAGTAACAACTGAGAGCGGAGTGTATCCATGGAGAGATTGCAACTACAAAGAAATCCCAGTCAGCTAATGACAGTGTGCAGTACTCAAGATACACTATCTTGCAACACACAGGTCACCCCGCCTGATATTTGCCATCACCATAGCAACTCATCATTGGTAATCATTTTGGAATTCCCCGACAGCACGTGGTCCCTCACACAAGCACACCACGCACAAACACACAGTGATGATTCAGAAAGGCGAGCTGGTCCTTTGGTACAGAGAAGAATGTAAAGGGAAAAAGGGGAATGAGAGACAGATTGAATTGTGGTTTCCACTGCAAGCTGTGAGTCACGAACACGAGGGAGGGACGGAGAGAGAAAAAAAGAGACTATTCTGGGATGGCTGCTATGGCAACATAATAAGCAAGGGGGCAGGTACTTGCAGGGGTGTTTCCATAGCAATGCCCTGTGTGTGTATGGATAAATATCACATGCCACAAAGCAGTTTGTAACGTAGTAAGGAACTCTTGCTTTACTTTGTCTGACATTGTTTTTTAGACGAGATGATCTCCTCACTTCCTGTTATTCTAACGCAGTATGAACAGTCTTTTCATGTCTGCAGACTAGACTCACTTGAATAGACTGATGCTGTTGGAAACACCTTTCACATGTTTGGTCTTGCCACAGCCGGAACATTGTGCAGTCAGCGTAATTAACTTACTGAAAGAGACTATAGGTGTATTACTTATGCCCAACTGTTGCAACATATCAACCTCTGGAAAGTTAAGTAACTCCTTATATCTGACACACTCAGTGACACACAGATACCTCTGTGTTTGCTATGTGATTAGCCCGCCAGGTGATCAAATTCTATACAGACACCAACAATCACTCACTGTTGAACTGTTTTGAATAATTGATCCGCGGGAGTGATAAGGGCTTTTGCAAGAGTGTCTCCTCCCTTTGGCTCACCAGCCATCTGTTGTGCTTCAACACAAGCAGATACCTTCCTCGGCTGCACATTCCAGTCATATTTGCAAATGTTCCAACACTTCAAGTCTGTCTTTTGGGGGGTGGGGGGTTTTAAACCATAAACCACCAGCAAGTCAATACATGAAATGGCAGTCTATCTGTTCACAAGCAGGGTCGGGGTACCTGTTTGTTGAGTAAGCTTCTCTAGGCCGAAACTCTTTCTTTAAAAAGCATTGCAAGAAGTCGTCTCTTAAATGTTTTAAAACAATGTGTGTTACTTTCAACTGTGCTGATTGTAGTTTTTATATCTGAAAAGCACCTGTTTACAACACGGGACAATTGCAGTTGTGTTTCATGGGAAATTTAATGGTTAGCCCAGGGCCAAAGGGTAAACTGAAGCGTCGGTACACACCCAAACCACACAACAGTTGCAAAGCTTTTAATTTATGACTCACTTTTGAATGTAGTGTTTTCTAATACACAATGCTATATAATTAAGTCGGTGATGAAAGGGGATCAATTAGAATGATTATACTTTTATTTCTTCTTGTACGGCAGTTTTTGTTTTTCCATTACAGTGATCAATATCGCCACACTTGGTAGTCATAATAGTGCGTATTATAGTTTTGCCTCAGTTTGACAACATCACTCCCAGTGCCCCACCTCCAGATTCTGGTAATATGAGCCAGAGACAACTGGGGTTTCATGTCCAAAAGCGCAGGGGCTGACTGTTTTCCCTCCGCCGTACCTCTCTCTCTCCCTTCCCTCGTGTCACGCACTTTTCCTCTCCACTCTCACACTGGCAACCCCTGTTGCAGGGCAACGCAAACTCACCAAGAAATAACCAATAAATAATCCCGTCTCTAAACAATGATGTCCTACTTTAACTCACAGGCATTGTTTGCAAGGCCTGCTTGGTTGCTGTATCGTATCATCTTGTCTCCCCCTGCCTTCTTCAGCTATTTCCCCTCAGCGCCCTCACCTTTGACCTCCTTCATTCCATTCCAGTACTAAATTACTATGTTGCGTTTTAGTGCCACGGGAAAATGTGCTGCTCACACCCCTTTAAGTGCTCCAAAGGGGAGAAACGCCCCTCACTCCAGAACCAAGGTTAAGATCCGAAGGTCACTTTTAGTGCCTAATAGAAGCAGATATGTAGGATGCATGTAGATATGCATTTTTTACCGCCACCGAGAGCCTGCATGGTTTTCATTATTCCCCTGTTTACATGTTTTTGTCAGTGTCCTCATTTGCCTTTTGCTGGAATTCCAGTCTAGCATTCACACGTCGCTGGCAGTTCCTCAAATGCAAGGAGGGGACACTTAAGGTGAAGAAGCCCTCAAGTGCTGACTAAGGATCCATTTTCCTGCCCCCATTTCTTTTGCTCCATCTTAGCGTGTGTGTGTTAGTGGGATTACAAGCCCAACCCCAGACTAGAGTCTAAGGAAAACTCCATAAAACGCAGAGGGAGGGACTGTGTATGTGTGGCGGCTCACTGTTGTTTCTGTCCGCCTAGAGACGCCCCTACAACCGTCTGACAATAGTTATGCACTCTTGTATGGGCCATTAAGGGCAGACACTGTTGCAGAGCTGTAAACATGTCTAAATTGAGACATGTATCTAAGTGAGGACTTTGCGGTTGTGGCTGCATCTCAAAAAAACCCTGCTCATTCTATTGTCTAATTATAACTCTCATTCTAGAGTCACCTAAACCCAAAGAAGAGGACTTCCTTAGTGATAACAGCTGCAATGTGTTGACCTTTTTTTTTTTTAAGGAGAGCTTTGTTGGATTCCATCCCCGGACTCCCCAGTGTTAGCTCTTCACCTCGCTGTTGCAAGCCCCCCCACCGGCCGCCTCACTCTTTTCCAGATGTGTGTCTTGCAACAACAGATGCTCAGCACATGCATACCATGCCTAAAGCTCCTACAGGGGGCTGACAGCCACACAGGGACCTTGTGTGGTGAAACAATACAGCCTCTTTCTGTGTTCTTCCCTCGCCTGTGCGTCTTACTGCTGCAACTGCCTCTTAAGAACCCACCTCACCACCACCACCACCACCACCAACCTTGTGCACGGACGTAGAAAAATGTCCAAGGAGAGAGGAAGAGAGGAAGGAAAAAGAAGTAGTGAGTGTGTGGCCAGAAGAGAAATAAGGACAAGGGGGGAGGAAGGTTGGCAGGGCTGGAAGAGAAAATGTTGCTGTTGGCATAAAACTGCGTATTGTTCTTGTGGCTGGCTTTAGTTTGGCTTTTTAACTCTGAAGTTACGAAACACGAGTAAGAACTATGAGTGTACGGGCTTGATGTTGCAGCCACTGTTTGGGAAACACCCAAGAGCTTTAAACTGCGTGAGCTCACACCTTACATTATTATCATCTCTGATTGCATGATCAAAAGGCTTTTGTAACACCACTCCCTCAGCAATCGAAGGGTTAGCCATCAGCGTTGTTGTAATGCCGCGATGCTGTGGGTTAACTTGAAGTTATTTGCTCAAGTTACAGCCCTCTTCCACCACGATCCACAGGATGGGTGAGTCATGTGTTCAAGGACTTGCAGGCGCTTCGCTGTTGTGGGAACATTTCCATTTTCTGATTTCCATGGAGCCACAGAACAAACTAAAATGGCCTCCCTGAATCAACACTATGGTGGAAGATGGTTGCGCCAAAATGATTTTGAATCACGCTTAGTAAGTTGGAAAAAATGACACATCTGACTCACTCCAGGATGAGATTTCTTTCTTGTGCATCTCTCGTGTATGTGTGTGTGTGTGTGTCAGAGCGCAAAAGCAGATCCACCCAAGATCTTTTTAACTTTAGATTTTAACAAATTAAAGGATAAAACTGGAGCTGATTGTGCATTAGTGAACATTGCAAGACTGAAAATGACCTGAGTAGTTATTAGGATAATAAATAAACAGGATTAATTATAATGGGCTGGTCCAGGTGTCCTATTTTACCTGCAGCTGTAAAAAGCACACAAAGAAGCTCCGAACAAAGAATTCAGTTATAGCAGAAGTGAAAGGATAAGCCAGGCTGCAGGTGTGGGAACGGTCAACAACGATGTAAGCTTCGATACAGTTGGGTGTGTCTGATTAAAACAAATGGTTTGTCCTCAGTCATACGTAAACTCTACCAGGCACAGAAACAAGTTAAATTAAGCTTCAGAAACAATTTCCTCCATCATAAAGACGTAAAGAAAATTAAGGGAAAGTTTGCAGCAAGTTTCTGGTGAATTGCGTGCAAAGAAAATTGCGTGCAAAGAAAATGGCTGATTACCAGCATGATCTATTTTTCATTCCTAAACGATACCAACTTGCAGAAGTAGGCACCGAAACATGGCATTTCTGCATTTCAGTAGGGTGTGGTCAAATCATAGGACAGTTTATATCTGCCTATGAAGAAAAGAAGTTGTCCTCAAATGATTCATTGATAAAATGCTGTGTTCATGTAATTATAAAGAGAAACTGTAAGGGGATTGACTTTTGTAGTTAAACTAAGAGGGCAGAAGTACAAATATTGTGTTGATGACCCTTTGGCCTTGCAGAAGACTTATTAAAGGGCGTCCTCTTCACAAAGATTCGTTTCAGGCTTCCTCTCCTTGGGGAAGCACCAGAAACATCAAAACAAGAACCCGTAGTTTAAAGCAGACAACATTCTTTGTCTTAGTCTGAGCAAACCACAGAGCTCGGCCCAGTCATGTTCCCTCTGCTGGATGCTCCCCATTCAACAAGCTCAACTGCTTTCCCATGACAAGTCTTTGGCTGCCCCCTGCAGGAGTGAGAGAACTTCAGCTGGACCTTTGGCCTACAGTGGAGACGTAACTGTGATAAACAGCTGCTCCTCTGGGAAGTACTTCAAGTGTTCTACAAGAAAAGGTTTCCCAATTAGGTTGCATGCTTAATGTGTTTACACATTCACAACATCAGTATAACTAGAGCAAATGTTTCTGGTGAGTTGTAGCTTACAGTAACTTGACACCAAGCTGAAAAGCTTTGTTTCACTGACCTCTTCTGGTGGCAAATATCAACTTTGACACATCTCCAACCACACCCTGCATTGTCATTGGGTGTGGTTGGTGTTCAGTGTTGTAACATACAAGGCGGATGTCAGGAGAAGTGAAGTCACTGCTATATAATTGTAGCAAGGCTTTTAAAAAGCGGGTTTGCATTACTCTGCAAATCTCTTTATTGATCATGGTGTGCACCAAACTAAACGTTCCCACCATTATTTCCTTGTTTCTTTTCTGGGTGGCATGAACTAAGAAGAATTTTGGAAATCAAATGTATTTGTAGATGTGTTACCACTCATATCATAAACTGAAGTCAGACCAGACATCAAATCCCATAGATGGCATTGTGGAAAATGCTTTATTTCGCAGGTCAAACAACAAAAAAACAGTTTGGGGCCATTGAGACAAATCACTCTTGTCTTGACACTGTCATTCTTGCAGTAAAGTAAGCACGTGGTGGCTGAAAGTCCGTAGGTTTTAAGTGCTGGAAAGCAGAAGCGCAGAGTGCTTTCGCTCAAGACTGCCCCAGTGTCCTCTCACTTGAAGACCTTGCCTTGGTTGAAGGATTTACCCACGTGCTTGAAGTCTCCCTCCCAGGCAAAGTACTCCTTTACCAGGGTCTTGCACTCCTCGCTGTTTGGATCCAGCTTGCGCCAGTCATATGATTCGTAGTCGATTTGCCAGTCCGCACACAGCTAGGAGGGGAATAAGAACACGTCATTCGAATGTGAATGAATTACCTTGATGTCTGATGAACTGATAGTGCCACCACAACTGATTATCAGATGACAGATTACCCAGTAGAGAATACTTGGACCATAGCATTATGTGCATTGAAATGCAGAGCGTAAAAACTGCAGTGAATGCTTTTAACAATCCGAAGAAGGGCAAAATGTCAAACATTTTACTTTGTACTCACGCAACATGTTCAAATTCTGAGCAGCAGTCTAATTTAGCTTGTAACAAAAACCAACCTACAACATCTGATATTACATCCATTTTAAATGTTTAGCTTGGACATCGTTTGTGGCCACAGCATGAACCAGCCTATTGCTCACTGATACAGAGATGACTGGGATGAATATGGTCTCAAGTTTCTCTTCCCCTGTCAGATTAAGACTTGGTGCCATAATTGGACACCGCCTTGCCCAATGACAGGGGGACTGCTCACTAACCGTGAGGTAAGAGTATCATCCAATTAAACATTGTTACTTCAGAAACTTCTGTTTAATGTTGAGTTGCATTTCATGTATACCTACCAAACCATCAAGTTGCATTGCACACAGCCACATGCAGAATATTCTGTATGCAAGTTCCACCTGGATACTTTAGACAGTACGCCATTCACAACATATTGAGGCAAACACAACGAGTGGATTGGCATACGAGTCAGTCACACTATGGCGAGCTCAAATGACACAGCAGCTGAGGACCTGTCTGCAGGTACCCAGTCAGCTACAACAGCAACCAAGGAAAAGTTGCGTATAAGACGAGGACGGTGCATTGGCGTTGCTCCAGAGTTGTAGGGTATGTAAAAGCAACGACAATGACAGCATCACCCAGATGTGCTGATCACTGGGATAATAAATGTTTGTGCTTTGAATGATCAAACAGTCAAGGTGGAATTAACAACACACCTCTTAATGCACAAGTGTTGTGTTTGTACAGTGTGATGCAGAAGTGTTTTAAATGTTCCTTATTTTTCTAATGACAAGTTTACTTGAGTTGCAAGTGGGCAAAATTTTGCATCAGCAAGATGATTTTGCCTGCCATCGACACCAACCATGTTAAAATAAATTAAAACAAACTGATCCTTATGCATGTGGGGTTTTTCTCCCCCTCACTGTCCTGCTCTGTGACTCCTAAACCAAACCCAGTGTGAAACAAACGTTGACTTGTCTACTGTTACACCACAATCACACACATAAATGACTGCCCAGATCAGTTTGTTGTAAACAAGGTCTTATTGCTTGAGGGTCGTGATGTTATCGGGACATTGTGGACAGTGTGTTCACCCTTTTCAGAACTTACAGTGAAGGCCAGTTCCTGGCCTCTGAAGATCCAGACACCGGAGATGGAGCTGTCGTTGTTGGTGCCAAACAAGAGGACGCTGGCGAAGGCATTCTTTCTGAGTTTGTCCAGACGCTGGAACATGCCTGTGATAAAGGTTCGAGAATGTTTTATCAATCAATAGAAACAGTGAGTCACAATTTAACATATACAACATGAACTGTACTGGTCACAAAAGACAGGACTTCATTGAACATTAAACACGAGTCTTCTCGATTATCAATATTAACTTCTTTTCCTCGTCCTTACATAAGGCTAAACATTAAGGCCAACACTACAACACCTGCAGTGTAGTTATTCTCTACATTTCAGTACCGAAGGTCAGTGATTTTACTGTGCCCACAGCATGAACCAGCCTATTACTCACTGATACAGAGATGACTGGGATGAATATGGTCTTAAGTTTCTCTTCCCCTGTCAGATTAAGACTTGGTGCCATGATTCGACACCGCCTTGCCCAATGACAGGGGACTATATGCTGTGTACAGGCCTGTTTCTGCTCTTTTAGGTTATGAAATCTAATCATCTCCAGTACAAGCACCGATTTGAACGACGGCCAACCTTGTTTAACCTCAGTTGTGTATTCTCTAGAAAAGCTTTGCTACATTAAAATATGGGACAAAATCCCTCGGGAAATGGGTTTATATTGCTATAGCATATACACAATAGACCTCCAGGTGGTGTTTAATAATTCTACAAGCCTTGCTTGCAATCCATTAAGAAAACACTCAAAAATGCAACCTTTAGGTAAGGATTGATCCCCAATGTGTTGATGACGCAACAAACATGATGTACACCACTATTGAATAGACCTGTATTGTCTTTGGACTATAGGAGCCACCATAAACAAACACGGGAAACCCATGCCAATACATGAATAAGCAAACCCCCATACATGACAAACCAAGACCAAATCTAAGAAGTTACTTTCTGGACTTTGTTTCCAACCGCAAAGGCACAACATTGCTCCAGATAACATAAGTAGGAAGTCATTCACTTTGGATTCAAGCTGTTGGATATAGTGGCAGCTGCTCAGTCTTACCTGTGATAAGGTTGCAGCTCTTGAAGGTTTGTGTGAGCTCGTCTGGGTATTTGTACTGGCTGTACCAGATCGAGTACCCCTCCTGGTCGAAGTGCTCCCAAAAGTGGGGAATGGCTACTGTCAGGGTGTCCTCGTTGGAATACTTTCTCTTGAACTCGTCCATGACAAATGGGCTAAAAAAGTAGAGGGAGAAGGACGGGTAATGTACATCTGCTCTCTATACATATAGGGCAAAGAGAGAGAAACACGAGGTGTGGAAATCAGGCAAGTGACAAAGAATATGAATAGACTCAAAAAACTTTTAACTCTAGTTAATTTATTATTACACACTAACTTCAGGCCTGCCTTCTTTGTAATTTCTAAGAAAAGGTAGGCAAGTTGGTGCCTGCCTGCTACTTTAAAATTTCTCTCGTTTCATTGATTTAACATCTAAAAATGTATCCGTTCATCAAAATTACACATATTGAAGTTTTTCCCATGGAAAAAAAGTCCTTTCATGCCTTAAAATGGCTGAGATGTAACTTTCCACCTCATTTTGTATGCATGAATACATGCACATGCAAATTTGCCCCCGCCTATAACTCCACCTGCCTGCCCGCCTCTCGCCTGCAGCTCAAGCGAACCCACTCACCTTCAACTCTGCTCATCCCTCTCTTCAGCAATTAAACAGTAACAGATTAACATGAGCCTTTGGCTTGACTACATTAACAAACAGCTGATAATGTGCTGCTAATGTTAAATAAACGTTGCTCCCCATCAACAGCTCAGACAAGTTGACTTGAAAGTGAGACTTTGCTTGAAAATACCGATGCATAGCTAGACCTGGCTTCTCCTCTGATACCCCTCATTTTACCGTAGTGTTCTGCTAACAATATGGAACACCCTGCCCTGCAAGTTGATGGGATTGGTTCCTTAGGTACGTGGCGTAAGAAATACTGGCTGTCTGAATCCATGTTTTTGAGACTGATTTTAGTGCACTGCTGTTCCAAGGAGTAAAGGCTCAGCCATGGCACTGAATTCTCATTTTGAATTCTCAGTGTGTCTAAACCATCATCATCATCATCATCTCAAGGACTCCTACACTGATACAGATTAGGTACCAGGTCCCCATTTAATAAGATTTCACTTCAGAGACCACTGACTGAAAAGATTTTGGTTGCAAGATATGATTAAGCCCAGAATTCTGTACTTGTGAACTACAGCTGGGGAGATAACTGCAGAGGAAGTGAAACCTATGATCAGAACAGGCACTCTTATGACTCTTACTCACTGGCATCACTTCTACAGTGAATTAAATAGTATAAATAAACCATTTCCCATTTTTCTAGGGACACCATGTCACTCCCTCTAGGACCCCTGGTTAACAGCCACTGTCTTATAGCATATCAAAACACCATATGAACACGTTAACAAGGTTAAAAACTTGATTTGACTTGATTTGATGTGGTAAAAAAAGTCAAACTACCGACGACTTACACAACCAAACTCATCTTGCAGAGTGAAGTTTGACTACTCTAAAGATCAACTGTAGATCTGTAAGGTTCAAGCTGGTTTGTGCCCATATCATGAAACAGCCTATTGCTCACTGAAACTGAGATGGCTGGGATGAATATATGGTCTTAGGTTTTTCTTCCCCCGTCAGATTAAGACTTAGTGCCATGACTGGACACCGCCTTGCCCAATGACAGGGGACCATCCGTTTTCCCTGATTGGTGTCTGACCAAACGCACAGTCTGAGGACTACAAATCCTGCACTGCGAGCATTTAAATGTTTAACACTTAACAAGGAAAGCATAAAGATATTCGTACCTCTTTGGGAGGTGTGCAAAGGGGTCCTTTGCTTTGGGCTCAGCAGCCAGAACAGCATCACAGTCATCCATCTCCTCCTCTGGGGCAGGCTTCTTCTCCTCCTTTTTCTTTTCTTTCTTCTCCTGGGGCTTGGCTGCCTCCTTTCCTCCCTTCTCCTTCTTAGGAGGGGCGTCTTTCTTGGGCTGTATCTCGGCAAACTTCTTGGCTGGAGAGACAGAACAAAATATTGAAAACATGTTTTTTCTGTTAAAACTATCAACAATTATCAGACTTTGGTTTTATACTCAGAACTACAAAACCTGCAAGTAGCTTTGTCTTATGTTTTTAAAACTGTGCCCATATCATGAAACAGCCTTTAACTCACTGAAACTGAGACGGCTGGGATGAATATATGGTCTTAAATTTCTCTTCCCCCGTCAGATTAAGACTTGGTGCCATGACTGGACACTGCCTTGCCCAATGACAGGGGACCATCGGTTCTTCCCAAATAGGAGAGCCAGAAAGATGTTTGTTTAAAAGAAAATTTTCTGTCCCGTAAGAGTAATTCTGTATCACATCTAGTTCTTTTGTTAAAGAACGACACCACCCACTAATGCCTAAAATTGAGTTGCATATTAAACTGGGCCTACAATATCAAGTAGGGTGGCGTTAAGTATCATGAGTACACATACCTTTATTTGGTGCATACAATACTAACCTATTAAAATAATTATGACTGGCAGATTCAAACATTTACACCGTAGACTGTAAAAATAATGTACATGGCTACTGTGGTGTCACCCACTGGTTTGGTAACTCCCAGTTTGAAGCCTCGAGTTTGGCATTTCTGCTGTCGCCATCTTGCTTTTTGGAGCCAGAAGTCAACATATTTGGGTACCAGCCAACCTGTCACTCAAAGCGGCCCACCCTTAATTAAGTGTAATTTTAAGCCCTGATAAAATGTAAAACAGAGGAGTCATGTAAAAATTCACCCCTTATACAGTTGTCATGAAGGGGGAAATAAGCGGTAGAGAGCAAAACAGGTTTTTGTACCAGTCTGTAAACGTGTTTATTTTGGCTGTAAAGTTAGGTGAACATAACCATTTATCTTTATCAATAATATTGGATTCACATATCCAGAAAGAAAGAACGAACGAACGAAAGAAAGAAAGAACCAAACTTTGGCGGACCCCCTGCAGTAACCCTGCGCCGCAGTGGCCTGTGCAGTGTACTTCTGAGGACATTTTGGTACCCAGTTTTTGCTGTGATGCGAGTGCTCTTGACTTTCATGCTACTCTTTGGTACAGAAAGCTGCAGACGTGCAGATAGCAGCACAGAGGAGAGACTCTGCAACATAAGGCTCTGAGTAACATTATCTCGTCTGCTTAGGAGGTGGTGAAGTGGTAGCCTACTACACCTTAATATGATACAGTCTCTGGCTTTTGATATCTAGTATCAACAAAAATGTTGTGGCACAGTTCCAAATCGTTAGTGCAGTTAGCTTGTTTACTATAGTACTCCAGCACCACAGTCACTCAACGTCCCACTGAACCCTGTTCAAACTTTAACAGCCAAATCTGATGATTCAATTGACATAATTCTGAGTTGAGTACAGCCCTAGAAACAGCAGTATGAGCGTCTGTTGAATTCAGCTCAAAAATTAAGAAGTGACAATGGAGGCAAGTGCATGTCTAATTACATA
Source organism: Epinephelus awoara (assembly GCA_035609425.1). NCBI lineage: Eukaryota > Metazoa > Chordata > Actinopteri > Perciformes > Serranidae > Epinephelus > Epinephelus awoara. Next base: position 24,513,886 of record CM069299.1, on the reverse strand, counting down.
CTTTTAATTAAACAGTATGCTCCAGCGGCCAGCCTCATGCTCAGTGTGTGAGGCTTTTTTTAAAATCTCATTTATGGTGACTCACCATCAAACTGGGCCATCTTTTCACACAGCTTGACCTCTCCTAGGACAGCCTTGAACTGGGGCTGGTTGACACAGGTGGTGAACCAGCGAGTCACGTTGGTGTAGGGCTGACGGAAAGAGGGCTCAAGGACCTGCAGGGGACAGACAGGCATTGTGACTCGCATATCAAATTGAATGTTGCTCTACAAAATGTCAAAAATCAATGAAGGACTGTGCAACTTTGTGTGGCTGTTATTTGCAGTGTGTATGTCAGACCTGTTTGTAGAGCCAGATCATGGAGCAGGCCACAGTGATGTCAGCAAGGGTGACCCTCTCTCCCACAAGGAAGGTACGGGTGTTCAGGTGTTGGTTCAGCACGGTCAAGGCCCTCTTCACGTCCTCCTTGGCCTGCTCTGTGGCCTGGACAGATCCAGACAGAAGAATGACTGTGCTGAACTACACAACATTAACTCTGCAACAGGGTCAAGTGCCAAGTCTTAATTACAGGGTGTCACACTCTGGCACCCACCTTCCACCACAACTACCAAATAATCATTTAAGTGTTTAGTTTGACCAGAAAATGTGAGCTGCGTACCTGCTTGTTAAACTGCATGATTCCCAGAGTGGGGAAGACCCATGCGCTGGCTGGAGGGATGATCTCTGAGTCAGCGAAGCTCACCCACTGCAGGACCTGGGCTGCGGCCTGGGGAGTGGCACCACGCAGGGCATCATTGCTCACTGTGGTTGAAAGGTGGAAGTGTTTTTTTAAAAAACAAAATCTCTAGGGTCATAATAACTTCATTTCCATTCTACATTTGTACACTGAAAACACAGAAAATGATGTCCAACAGCAAGTTGCAGAGCAGTTACAAGTGCAGACCTTTACACATCTACCAGAATGCTGCCAACAATGCAGTCTATCAGACAACTAATGATGGCTGCATTCCATTTAGGTGTGCAGGAACCCGCGTACTGCACATGCTAGCTCACAGTGACCTGTGAATTTATGAATTAATGTTAGCTGACTCAATTGGAAGAGTTTACCATTACACCAAGTATTCATGGAGAAACACTCCCTTGACCCCTACAGCATTTAAGGCCATTGCACATTGAGTCTGTTTTTTTTTTATTTGTCCGAATGTCACACGTCTTAAAATAACTACTACTTCATGTTGTGCCAGTCATGTTTGCACATTGAGTCTGAAACTTTTGTCTAAAAATTTTAGAACATCTGTCAGAAGCCTTTAAAGCATTTGACCATAAATCAGTGAAGAAAATGTGGTACTGGGACACAGCCACAAGACAGAGAAACAGGGTGCACAAAATCATTTCATAAAACCCAGACAGCTCACTTTCAACAGGTCAGATAATATTATTCAGGTTGACGAAGAGTAGGAGGACGTGACCTGCACACAGAATGTGGAGACACAGAGGGGGGACAGCTCCGCCCCTTCATGCAGCTGCGGTACCAAATGATAGACAGGGAGGGAGAGGTGACAGCCAGACAAATAACTTCAGTGGGGAGGGGCAAAGGAGGAAATGTGTCTCAATTTTGTCACAAATTGCAAATTTTCACACCGAATAAAGAAATAAAACACATCAGAATCAGTGTGCAAGGTTTCTGTGCCTAACAATTTTTTCCCGATAACCGAATTAATAAAATGCATCCAAAAAACAAAAAAAAGAAAGACTCAGTGTGTGAAGGCTTTGACTGTGCCTCCTTTAAACTTTAGGTAAATAACAGATGTGAACCTCCTGGATGAACTCCCAAATGTATAGAGCATGAGACTTAAATGAACCATATTATTAATAAACATCAGACTTACAGTAGTGAGCAATGGCATTACTCTCAAACAGACAGAAGCCGTCATCTCCCTGGTAGGCAGGTACCTACAAACAATGGCAGAATTCAAGAATAACTTAACACATGTAGCATGTTTTTTTTACATTTGAACACTGCAGTCAAGCACATGATGAGACATGTTTGGCGACATAACAGTGGAGTAGTCAAACCAGTTACAACACTCTATATTTGATTATGATTGAGCGACTTAAATGCCGTTACTGATTCGCCACATTCATTGTTCCGATTGAAACAAGAGCTACTGTGAAACAGCTGAGCTTAACAGCACTGACCTTGCCCAGAGGGAAGTTGTTGAGGAAGGCAGGAGTGCGGTTCGTCTGCCCGAAGGTGAAGGCAGGGGAGCTGCTGGCGACTTTGAGGTGAGCCCCACTGTACTGGGCTGCAATCTGGGCCTTGAAGGCCCGCCAGTTCTCTGGGTACGTGTAAAGAGTCTGGAAAGAGGGAGAGACAACACTGCAATAAGCAAACAATAAAAACAAACATAACAAATCTGCTTTGAATGTACATGTATCATTTTATTGCTAGCATGTTAACAAAAAGTTGAGGGGACCTAAGGATGTTCTCATGGCAATACCTCACTATGGTGCAAAAATAATCTGGCCCTGTAATGCCGTTTATTTTTTTTCAGACACACAATAAAATATCTGGACAATTTTGGAAAATAAAGCCACACATCCAGTTTAAATGGAGACTGCTTGCTCTGGTAGGACTTCACATACAAATTGATGAAGCTATACAACTCTGGATGCTCAACCATTTAAAATGACTGGGCAGGAATGGGAGCAGGGTGAAACTGGGGTGTAGATAAATACAACTGAAGGCTGCCAGGCCACATGTACCTCTCTGACCGACTGCAAGTAAAAATTGAGCTATATTCACGTGGCTTTTAGCTTGCTTGAAATGCTAACTGATGCTAGCTGTCGTTACCGGTAACAGTGAGCAGATAGTATTCCTTCGCATAACGTTAGCTTTAGACAAAGTCAAAAACAGGTTCGCCTTAGGACTACAAAATCAGGACATAAGCACCGACGTTAGGCGAAAACATCAATAAATACAAGAATATGTTTCCACAGCTGGAAAATAGCCATGTTAACGTGGCACAAGCCTGGGCCAGGAGAGGGGCGTCATTCACTGTGAATGCTACGTCAGATTAGCATTAAGCTAACCTCAGTTTGTATGGACACTGAATGGAATTATTGGAAAATACCCCGACTAGCAGCTGCCTAACAGACCGAGAGCAGTGTAAATATGACAAGCTGCTCGATAAGACTACAGATGGGCCTGATATTCGGTGGATTGAGCTGGGAAAGTTCACAGAAAACCCTCAAGTTAGCCATCTTTCCATCTTACTCACCCCTGCCGCCATCTTCAGGACGAGAGAAAGAAAGAGCGAGCGCACCAGTGACGTATTTACGGCCACAAGCCGTGCGCGCACTTGGAGTTGCCGCGTTCACGTTTCGCCTCGTGTTGTAGGGACAGGATGATGCTCAGCAACATCTCACACAGACGCAGCTGCACATCATGCCCTGACAAAGTAACATACTGTGATATTTAAAGCATGAACATACAAAGATTTAACAACAAATAATACTTTATTACAGTCTGTGTACAAAAAAACAAAACAATATTTGAGATAGAAATTGTGAATTATACATGAAAAAAATTGGTAAATCAATATGTGCTACTGATGTATTGTATGCTACCTTGTACCCATTCCGATTAAAACAAATGTAGGCTGCGCAGCATGATAATAAAACAATGTTGCTATGACCACACCATGTCAATCAGTGTAGAAAAATATTCATTTTACACAAAAAAGTAACTAAACTACTACACAAAAAGTCCCATTTGAAATGTGCTCTCTCTGGGGTGAATCAGCTCACAAGACCTGGAAAAAAGGGACATAACGCAAGTTTAATAATCATCATAAAACAGAGAGTAAAACATTTTTATGACTCGCAACACAGCCGAAATTATTCTACTATAACCACAGCAACCAAATTAAAGCAACACAAAAGCGATTTTGTCAAACTGTGGAGCATATCTTCCTTATTGTGCAGAATAATTTGACATTAAATAAATCTATGTATGGCATTTTATCACTTCATGCCCATCTAACAAGCAGGTCTACCATATGTATGACAATATTCTGTGTAATACTCACCCAGATAATCATCCATGAGAGATCCGATGGCGAACTGAAAAACAAGGGAAAAGCTTGTTTTTAACTTCATGCCTATTAACACAGGCCTAAAGTACATCACTGCTGTGTAACATCTGAGACATAATGACACAGCATTTACTGTTATGTTAGCTTATGGCCAAGAGAAATATGCAGTCCTTATTAGAAAAGAAAGAAGAAAAACTTACAATGTCATTCTTGTCCACTCTTGTTCCCACAATCTTTAGCCGGATCTCATCGTCTTGCTGGATTACAATGTCCTTAAAAAGAAAAGAAAACACCCTTAAAATGCTATTTGGTGAACATTTATTTCATTAAATACTTTTTGGTATTTCTGTAATTATTTTAAACCTCTGGTTGGCTACAAGACATAATGAATGTTCTTACCTCATCAACAGTCTTATAACAAGGAGGATTGGAGTTGGGGTCAAACTCCATTTCTGAGGGGATGGACTGCATAAACAAAAATACATGTGAGATAAAGATAATACATAAATCAAAAAGCACATTAAAGGCCGACTGATTCGGTCAATAACTGTAGATGTTAACGTGACTCACATGACGAGAGATGAAGCAAGACATGGGACCAATTTCTGTGAACAAGCCAACCTGCAAGACACAGAAAAATATAGAATTTGGATAAGCCACAAAAAGAAAATTTCCATTATCAGTTATTAATTACTTCATATTCAACACATCTACAACTAAAGAAGCATAAACTCTTGAGCACATCTACTGTGATGAAGTTACAACACGTACTCCACAACAGTAAGGAATTCCATAAGCCAAAATAAAATACAGATATTGCAGGTATCCAGCAAACTTGCACTGTTTGTCCCTCACCTTGTTAACCTGAGTGACCACAGCATCAACCACCTCCCCTTTAAATGGGCGGAACACAATGGCCTTGTATTTGACCGGGTAGAGGACAAACCCTCTCCCAGGCTGGATTACGCCCGCTCCGATGTTGTCTATGGTCGTGACTGCGATGACGAAGCCATACCTGAAGGAGAGATTAACATTAATCAGTGACACGTATATATGTGCATGCAGCAATGTAAATACAAAGTTAATAACTTTGTTCTGCATGTTGATACTGTCGTAACAAATACCAGGTCTCATCTGTTGCCTTTGGCTGTTTTTTAAAATTGCCTGGTCAAAACTCACAGCTTTAATCCTCTGAGACCCGTCAGCAATCCCGGTTGACATTTCAGTCTCTCAGAGACTATAGAGGGCTGAATTTTAAAACTAGAATGATGATACTGGCATCTCATAAAACTAGAAGACATAACAACATGGTCGGACGTACATGGACACTACTCGTTGAAATTGAAGAGCGGACGAGGAGAGAGAGCGAGCAGCAACAGGCAGAGGAACATGTCCAAATCCAGCTAAAGGTAAACACATACGTTCATTTCTCCTTTCCGTTATGTTGTCGGATAATTATACTAACAATCCAAGCCTATCTGTGTGAAAAAAATGCCCTTTTAGTGGACATATTTTGACGTTTTTTGATGCTGTCCCAGTGCCCTATTATTTAATACAGCGCACGCCCACGGGCTGCAGGCAGGTCAGCCTGAGCTTCGTAGTGGAGAAAGTCAAATATTGAACATCCTATCACTCATTTAGACAAAGGTAAATCAGGGAATAGGGCCCAGGTTGATTGAGGGCTTGATTAGACAAAATTATTACACATATTATGACACAATTTTCAAATGGAACATACAATAATTCATCATACCAGAATATTTTTATTTCTTGATAACCTGACCAGAAATAAAAAAAAAAAGGTTTCTGCCTCTTCTCCTGAAAGTGCTTACACTAACTAAGTTCACTGCACTTTAGTAACATCTGTTCCAACCTAACAAATGCAACGTGTCACTGAAATGACAGGTTAACTTAACTTTCCAGTCAAATTACAGCCTATTCAGCATTTACCTAAGAAGCTCTCAGAACAATAACACACTTTTTTTTGTATATAATTGCACATAATTAAGTCTTGCAGCTACTCACTTGCCGGTGCATGTACCCTCCACTTCTGTGAAGAGCTTCTGTTTCACGGTGTTCAGGAGGTTAGGGCCAAAATACCTCGGGTGTAGTAAGATTTCATGCTCCAAAGAAATCTGGAAACACAGAAAATGCATGAATTACAGGACAATGCTTCCAATAGCAATGTTAGTGTGGGATGCATTAGATAAGATACTGTTTTAAGTTATTAGTTTAGGTTATTTATTTGCACATACCTGTGTACAGGCAAGACAGTAAGAATTTATAAAGTGTAAACACTGTGCAGAAGAGGTAAGGAGCCAAAACTGGCTTATGAAGACATGTCCCCTACTAAATAGCAATAATGACACCTTAAAAAGAAAAAGATAAAAACAAAGATTGCAAAACTGATCAAAGTTTCAAGACTAGCAGTACTACAAATTAAAAGAAGTGTACTAAAACAAAAAATGTTTTTACAAGCTAGAATTAATTACAAGTGAATCAATGAAGTGTTAAGAGCCTTTGTAAATTAGAGTTCTTTTAAGATGTTTTTTTATGTAGCCTAATGATAATGTTGGTGTTGATTGTAGTGATGGAAAGAGGTTGCAAGGTGTCTACAGGTATCAGACAGTTAAATTCAATGCTTTTAAGACCTGTTCAAGACACCTTTTAACCAAATTTAGGACAGATTTTTGAACAAATCATGTTTTACCTATTTAAGCATTGCAGGTAAATAGTATATATATGGTCTTGTGCAGACGTAAGTGTTGCGTTAAATCAGCGTACATTTTGCCAACAGGTAAGTGCAAGTATTAAGTAAAATGACAGTATTATGGATTTTTATAGATTCGTAACATTAGAAATATGGACTTTTACATGGAAAGGCTTCACTCATTTTCACAAAAATAATTTAAAAAACATGGATAAATGAAATTAGATCAAATGTTTGTAGGAGTTAAAACCTCACAAATTCAAATTTAAGACTATTTAGTGACTTTTAAGGCCTTATTGCTGTAACATTGAATTTAAAACATTTTAAGACTTGTTAAGGATCAATAGACACCCTGGGTTGTTCCAAAGAGATGGTCCTCTGTATTTTTCTTTTCTTTTTATTTATTTATTTATATTATCATATTAATATAGACATACCACAAAAGGACAACAAATAGACATACCTCAACCACAACAATAACAAAGACAGCAACAATAACAAACACTGCAACAAAAGGTTTAAAATAATTCAATAATATACTATGTGACGACATTAAAGGGGGGTATACAGTACTACGCCTTATAATTAGTAGACAAATTCATATATATTAAGGAGTAGGCTACATGCCATGTATACGGGAAACCAGAAATTCGGGAATACTTAAAATAGGGCTGCTCAGTGTCACTCTAACAGAGTTTCAAATATACTATGTTCACATGCAATCCCAAATTTGCCCCCCCCCCCCCTTCAAAAAGTTGTGTCACTGATCATGTCAGCTATTCTTTCCACGCTAATAAGACTGGAAAACTCAAGCAACCAAGCTTCTATCGAGGACCATGCTGGCTTCCCAGTTCTGCATTTCAACAATCATTATTTTAACAGCCAATAAGAAAAAGCCTACTGTTTTCCAGTCTTGTATTGACAGAACTTGTGCAGCCCTACAACCCAACAAGCGAACCAAAGGACATGGGGAAAGATTTATATTCATTATTGCTGAGATCCAATGACACACTTCCATCCAAAAGGACTTGAGTGCAGGGCAGAAACATATGAATCAAAGCTCCCAGATGCCCACAACCATACCAGCAGAGATCAGAGGAGCTTGGATCTATTCTCTTTTAATTCTGAAGGGTATGGAGGAAATTTAATTGTATAACTCTGGCTCTAACGGACAGAAATCCCCATTGGGCACCTCCATACTGTTCGCCACCCCTCAGGGGTCAATCAGACCCCCTGATCTCGTTCCTGCTGGGACTGAGAGGATCAGCATCTTGTACACACTTGAAACGGTACCTCTATTTAATGCTGCAGACTTGAATTGTCTATCTGTCTCGTGATCATGATCAAAATATTATTAAATATATAGAGTTTATATAGAGTTTTAAGGAATGTGATTGTAACTGTGCGTACTGTAAAAAGCCGTTTGTGTTCAAGCTATAGTCCTCTGTATTCCTCAATGAATATAGATTATGGGAAATCCGACAATACGAAAAATTAAAGTCCTAAAAGATGTCCTGTGTGAATGTGATGCTGTGGGTTCTGCCTCAGTGCATCAGGTTAATCAAGCTGGTGGTATATTCACATGGCTTTATGACAACACCGCCAATCAACGCGGCGTGGATTTGGAAGTTTTGTTTAGCCACATTAGCTATGCTAAACATTTAAGCTAGTCGCTAACTGACAAACAAAACAACCGTACACTGCTAACAGCCGGCTCTCACACGGAGGATAATACACATACTTACATGGTAAAACATTTCCCCTGCGACGTTCAACTCGCACTCGATCAGTCTTTCGGTTTTAATAAATTATCCGAAACGTTGTGAACTTATGAATGGAGGGCAACCGTCGCTCATGAGTCACTTCCGGGTTATGGCGGCGGCAACAACAGTGGTACCCTGAGTTCTGACTGGCAGGGAGTCACTGTAGGGAGTATAGTTAATATTTAGAGGCAGAAACGCCTCACTCACCCGTTTATACTCAGACTACAGAAACACGTTTTACCTGTGGAGCTTGTTGGCTGTAAACCGCATAACATACAGGCTTAAGCGCTCAATGGAAACCATGGAAACAACGTCTACCCCGCGCGCACAGCCTGCCCCCTGAGGCTGGGAGGAGCAGTGCAAGAGGGCGGGGCCAGCCGGCAGGCGTGACTCCATGCTGCTCTGTGATTGGACCGTTACCTCTGATATATCCCCGAAGCTAAACACAAGATGTTATCAACACGGCGACATACAAATAAACACTGTAACCCGTCACATTAATTTAACAACTACTACAGGTGACTCAAAGTAGGAAGGCGTGATGAATAACATTTCTTTGTAACTACATCAGCAGCAGAAAGTCGACACCTCACAAGAATTTGCAAGACTTCCTTAATCATTGTGGAAACTACCGGAGCTGACAGCTGACATGGCGACTAAGCTCGTGTTGAAGTTTTTCCGTCCCCCTGTGTTCACACAGCTGGTAAGTTGCGGGATACTGTCATGCTTTGCTTTTCCTGCGCTGTTTCTGTGTGACTCCTGTGACTCATGTCCTCCGTCCAGGCGTCCCTGTCCCGGGGGAAGGCGGCGGCTGCAGCTGGGATCAGGTATTTCTCCAGTGACCCGCCACAGGAGAACATCAGTCGCTATCCAGTTCCTTACAAGAAAGACTTACCCTTTGATATAGTGGCACTTATGGAGGAAGTTGAGTCAAAGGTACAACTAAACAAACATTTATAAATGAGGCATTTAACTGTGCTGCACATTTATTAACACTGCCATGAGTCTGATTTTACTAAACTTCACATTTCCTTACAGGGAGGCTTTTTGCCCAATGTCTTCAAAGTCCTGTCTCACAGACCAGCAGAGTTCAGAGCCTTCTTCGCCTACTACAATGAACTCATGAACAAGGAGACAGGTGTGTGTTTGTCATGTTTCTCTGTAGCTGCAGTGAGTGGTGCTGCTCAGGGGCGGTGACAGAAATTCTCGGCATCCCGAGGGCGGCTGTTGGGCCCCTGAAACAGTAGGTGTAATGTTCCACCCCTCTGTACCACTACGGGCCCAATGAATCATTCATGCCAGTGGCGGTCGTAACATATTTGGTGCCCTAGGCGACATCTCTCTGTCCTTTGGACCCTCACAGCAAATAAGGAAAAACTTCCCCAAAAACCCTTAAACGGGTAAAAATAGAAAAATAAAATAATGTAGTATATATAGAAAAATAAAAAAATATAGTAATCAATAAATAAAACAATTACAAATTAACTTGTTCAGAAGAATAAACAATTAAGTAATATATGACATTGTAAAATAATGATAAAATGTACAAACGTGTGTTTAAAATAACAATACCGCCAAAAGCTAATACTGATGTTTCTATATTAGCCAATATATTTTATGTTGGTTTCTTTTGTTTTTTGTTGTTGTTGATTCTTCTTTTATGCCTGGTAAACACAGAAATCTACACTATAAAAAATAAAAGAACAGTTTTAAAGCCATTCAGTCCTTCATTACACTACCTTTCAATAAGCACAAATTTAATTTAATACATTTTTATGAAACAACATTTAACATAACTTTCTTTCACAGGAGAAACATGTTAAAAAAAAATAAAAAAAGCTTTTTAACTACATAAATGATGTGTCATAATTCCCTCTCTAAAATCTATTTTATAGTGCTGTGAAAACATCAACAACTAATCTCTCCTTCAAACAGCTGGTTTATGCAAGTTTCCCACCAAAAGCTACATTTTACAAAATTACATTAAACACATCATGAGAACATAATAATTCACCTTTGCTCAGTACTCATTTTTACTGAATAGAGCGTGAACGCTTCACAATGTTAATCAATACAATCCACGAGCTGCTTAGAGGTAACGATAAACACTCCTCTCAGTAGTGTCATGGCAGTTGAGAGCCTTTGCTGCTTTGACATGATAACGATACAACAAGTGACGCAGGGTAACTCGGCCATCTCCCCCAGAGAGCAGGTAAAGTCCTCAGAAGGCTTTGCTATGTAGTTATGTTGTTGTGGCCTTATGTAATATTTCAAAATTATAACATTTCAAAATGATTGTAATAATAGTATCAGTAAAAAACAGTAAAAGATAAACATTTTGATTTTTCTTCTGTGGCGCCCCCTATGGATAACAGCGCCCTTAGCGTTCTCCTATACTGCCTACCCTCAACCAGCTACAAAATCAGACTACGCATCGTCCACCTCTGAAATAAGCCAATATCTTATTTGCCAAGGTGGCTACCTTTTGTAGAGTATTGCTGACTCATGTTTTAGGGCTGTGCTCTGTTTGGCTTTTGAGGTTGTGTGTTTTATTTTAGAGACAGCAGGGGCACTGAAAGCCCTTTTGGAGCCCAGGCGGTACACGAGGACGCAGGTGTGATATTAAATCTGTTTCAGTTGATGATCAAACAGTGGCAGGTAGAGTGATCGAAGCTGATGTAAATAAGGTCTGGTAGGAACATAAATATCTAGACGGGGAAACAAAACACACAATTTATGTGAAAAGGAAACTCCACCCATCTGATACGGACATTTTTAGCTGTAGTTGGGGAGTTATGGTGCTGCCAGTATAAGAAGGTGAGACTGGTGTAATTTTCAGTCTGGCTGCTGCATGGTTGCCTGAATGCGTCTGCTCTCCACCACTCACTAAACATAGCAGATGTAAACCCAGACAGCCACAGCCATAACAAGCAGGGAAGACTGCACGCTGGAAGAGTGACCGTAATAAGAGACTACTTTTAAAAGAAGGTGCATAATGTCTTTAGAAAGTTACTCCATGTGTCCATAGGCTCTTGCTTTAAATAAATTCACCAATGGGGTCTAAAAAGTTTAGCAACAAAGACACTGAGTTAGCAACGCAGCTGCAGGTAGCATGAGAGGGCCGTAATAAACCTGAAGTAATGATTGCAACCAGAGATCTGCAGAGCACATTAGCTATGTTGTTGCAGTACCTTTTATTTCATTGGCTTTTAAACCTCAGTTGAACTTTTGTTTTGTTTCCATCTTGTGAAATAAAACTGAATGGGTGCTTCGTGAGCCGACATGTGAACCGTGACTCATTGGGGAAGGTGAAGCGTGGACCCTGAGGGTAGACCAATTAAGAGCCAGTGGACTGGAATATGAGCACCCCATTATCATGTTTCAGCTTCTCAGAAGTGAGTGATGCAGCCCTTAATGAGAAGACATCAAGATACTTTGTGGAACAGAAGCTAACCTGAAAGTGTCCCACTCCACTTCAGCTGACTAATGATTGACTTTACTAAACCAAACTATGTCAGCTCTGCGGTCTGTGTGTGGTTATTGGATAACCACTGTCTGGATTATTACTGTACATGTGTTAAGTCATACTGACCTCCGAGCATTTACACTTACAATAAAAATCTATCCTGAACAATAAAAATAAAACACATTATAGCCTCAGAGGACTCATAGATGCCTCTACTAAACTGAACATTATAAAATTCTAAACTTATAAAGTTACAGGTCATGTTGTGGCTACCGCTGAATATTATGGACCAGTTCCAGGAGGCAGTTTATTCCTGAGTTTGGGATTTATACTTATGCGTCAGCTCTATGCAGATTTTACACCGTTGTGAGCAGTTACACATGTGTGGTAGTGTGTCTGTGTCACTCTGCAGTTACACCTCCAAAACACTAGTGAACGATGGGATTTCTGTGAAGTGCTGTAAAGTTTAGTTGATTCAACACACCTAAAACACACATTAAACATGGCTTAATAGAGACAATTTCAAACACAAGTACACAAATCAGCTTCACTATAACTCGCAGCATTCACAGACAAACACTTGTCTTTATCTGGACACATTTTTTCCCCCACAAATACAACATGCTAATATTTTTAGCACAAGCCAATGACATTTTATATCGTATAAATTAGCCTAGCAGCTAGCAGACTTTTCCTCTTGTTAGATGAAGCTAATGACAACTGCAACATTTAACAAGTTTAACGTCACAAAATTGTCTCATGGAAGTAAAATCCCGCTTTGCTGTACCCTATGCTGACAATTTCACATTGATTTGCTATCTAATGTCTTCCAGGTGGATTGACCAAAGCCGACCGTGAGCTGATTGTAGTCGCCACCAGTACCCACAACAAGTGTCTTTACTGTGTGATCGCCCACGGTGCATTGCACCGCATCTATTCTAAGAAACCCACTCTTTCCGATCAGGTATATTCTACAAAGAAACACTTCACCCCTTAAAGGATCATTTGTATATCAATTACTCGTTCCATGTTATATTGAATTCTGGAAGAAAACTTGTTTGTTTTTTTTCCGCAGGCCTTCACTGTGAATTACAAATCCAAAAACTGAGAAAATTCTTGATGAATTAGTCATAGGGAATCGGATATAATGACAAACTCTAACACATTTCGTATGTAATCCAAGTCTCACTGATCCAGTTGTATGCTCGGTAATCTCCAAATACATGCATGTTTGCTGAAATATTAATATTGAAACATTTCTGCATAAACAGTCTCACACAGTGCATGCACTGTTTGGGAAGTACTGAGTAGACAAGTGGAAAAATGAGACTTGGGTTGTACTGTGCGAGTTGTGTGAGAGTTTGTAAACAGATGTTTTGACATAGTTTTGTTGTTGTTAAACCTGGCCCCCCTTTACTTCCATTCATCGCACATTTTCTTTATTTTTGGAGTCTTTGTTTACCATGAAGGCATGCAAGAAAAACAAAGTTTTCTTCCTGAATTTAACGTAACACAGGGTGAGTAATCGGTAAACAAAAAAAAATAAACATTTGGGGGACGAAGTATTCCTTTAATAGATTTTTTACTACTTGTTTCTGCTTTGCTTCTTATAAAACATAATTACTGTAGTTGTCACATTAGTGTAGGTATGTTACAGGGCATTTTAATCAACTAAAGCCAAACACATTTCTTATGATTCAAAAAAGTTGTATATTAAATGACGTAAATTCTGTCTAATGAGCTCCATCTCTACTTTCACGCAGGTTGTCGTTAACTATAAGAATGCAGAGCTGTCACCACGGGAGCGCGCCATGCTGGACTTTGCCATGGCCGTGTGTCGCTCCGACACCATCACAGAGCAACACTTGGAGTCTTTGGAGAAAGTGGGCTTTGACCGCGAGGATGCGTGGGACATCGCTGCCATCGCTGCTTTCTTTGCCATGTCCAACCGGCTCGCCCACCTCACTGACATGAGGCCAAACGTAGAGTTTTATAACATGGGCCGTGTACCTCGGGACAAGAGCAAGGACAAAGGGAAAGAGAAAGGGGAGTAGCGTTACTGACAAGACAATCAGATGTCATTGTTTATTTTTGTCTCCCTCTCATGTGAACATGTGGTTTCTTATTTATGCTTAAATGAGGTGCAATATCAGAACTAAAGGTGTCCAACCTGAGCTGCAATTAAATTGAACGCTAACACTAGGGATGGGAATCGATAACATTTGCCAATCCTTTATTGTTTCCATTATTGATTCCCGATACTATTTCTGCCTGGAAAGAAAAAGTAAGCCCACACTGGTTATCAGCGTCAGTGCAACACTTTTATTTTCTCTGACTTTGTACACAGTGTAAAAACAGTAGAAAAAGGCATGTGACAGCCTGCCATCGTCTAAAATGGATTAGAAAACATTTGTACAGCATACATCGTCATTTAGATTTTCTTTGCCAAAGAAAAACCTGCTAAGCCTGCCTGTGTGGTGCTAATGTTAACGTAACAGGATATTTACCCTCAGTAACAGACGTGGCGCTCAGCTGGGAAGCAGTGGCTCTTGTGCAAAGAGTGTCAGATAGGCTACATGGCATTTCTGGAATTTAAGCCTGCGTTGCGTAGAGAGATGTTTCCGCATATTGCTGGTGTTTCCAACCTCAGTTGAAATCATCATCTTACGGACATTACAAGCAGCACTGTTGGAATGAAGCCACGTTTTGGATCGTTTCTTCGTCACTGCCATGATTCTTGTTTCACGTTTCCAGCACCGTGAGTTTGACATCGTTTTGCAATGCACATTATCAGAAAAACATGCCGTCTACGATAAAAGGAATTAATAACCTCCAGCCCTTTTTGTGCTGTCGGTTCAAAGTGGGAATATCACACCTTCATGCTGCCTCGTTGTGCTGTATTTAAGGTACGATCGCAGAATCGGGGGCCAGGGAGGTCTTGCCTTTAATGTTCCACTGGAGGTAGTAATAATGCCCAAACAGTGGCCGAATAAACAGGACAGTCTGCGGGATGGGATCATTGGTGGCATGGGTCTAATGTAATGTTTAGACAACATGTCATGTGTGCAACCCAGTGTGGGAGATAAAAAAAAATAGCTGTTAGCAATTAGCGGCTAACTCAGAGAAGAAGAACAGCGGCTGTAAATTGGGAAAACAATGAGGTCTGAGGACAAGATCGGCTGCCACATAACAGGGATGGTAAATGATTGTTATTAACGAGTTAATGCCGTTGTTATCGTGTCCAAAGTGCTGCCAATGCGCACATTACACACCACACCACAGGCCAACGCTACCTTGCCACACGTCATGTCCGCCACACCCCTCTCAATTCAGCAAAGAATGATACCGCCATTGTTTGATTCTGTAAAAATGCAAAGTAGGCATAAAGACGGGACTGTGCGATCTGTGTATAAAAGGGCCTCTGAGGCATATACAATTCTGATGCATTCACACAACTTGGAACCGGTTCTCAATGCCCATACCTAGATAACACTGGAATTAGTTAGTTTGTCCTGAGATGATAATTTAGGTTCGAAAGTTGCTTGACTGAGCCAGGGTAAGCGTGGAGAACAACCAGAGACTGACATGGGAAGGAGGTGAAATAACTGACCTTACTGATATTTTAGTACAGTGGTTCTCAACTGGTGGGTCGTGGTCCAAAAGTGAGTAGCAGGTCCAATCTGAATGGACTGCAGGTGACTCGCAAATGCGTCAAGTCTGTTTAAAAAAACAACAACAATAAAAATACTTTATTTTGAAATACAGTGAATATCTGGCGCATAGCTTTTATTTTGTGCCATTCCCTGCTGTAGAGTGAATGAATAACGGACAGTCACTTGGCAGTGACAGAAAACTAGCTCGACGACACAGCCAAACTCTAGTGTGATGCTGAGAGTATTAAACAGTGGACCTTGAACTAATGGCTAAGGAGAAATCTGGACCAGATGGGAACCACTGATTTAGTCTTCTTCAAATCAATCAAAAGTCTCCTAGTGTACCAAAGTGTTTTTGCTGGCACTCCAGTTTGAACAAAGCACTTAAAGCTCCCTCGGTTTTCTTTACAATCCTTACATGTGCAAAATGTTAAGTATATGTGACTCTGAAGCTCGAGAGAGGCAATCTTGAGTTTGATGTGCATCTTCCTGTGTGTTGATGGGCAGACATGCTTCTGCTGGTGTATGATTTGTCATTGTGTGTAACTGTAGTCATTATATGTGCTGATTTACCTTGTCATTTAGAAATTTAGGTGGCTCAAGTTGTTCACTGGACACTTGCCACATGGTGGGGAAAAGTTACTCTTTTGCAGCTAGTTGTCCATCTACATAAAACATAATGGCACAATGTCGCTGTTGTCTTTTAACTTCCTTGTTTGAAACCTATGAAAAATAATCACATGAATCTCAAGCCAGCTCTTCATTTCCCTGTTCTCCAGTTTAAAGTGCTCTTTGTTATGATGTGTGGCTCAATGCACTGCTAGTGTGACGTCCAGGAAGAGTGTTAAGTTACAAGCATTGTTCACGCAGCAGTGAAAGCTTGTTATAAATAAACTGCTTCCTTCAGGCTTGCTTTTATTTTCTAAATAAACTATTTTCTTGACCATTTGTAAGATTTGACATTTATTTTTCTAACATAACCACTCAGCTTTCTTTGGGAATAACTGATGTATAATAAACCACCTGTATCACAGATGGCAGGACGGACAGAGAGGTGAAGTACTTGCATAATTTTGGTACTATTGTGTATCACCACCGGGTGGCACCACATCCACACATTGAAATGGCTTTAATTTACGTTGCTAAAAGATTAATATGATCTTACACCCAGTAGTAGCTGCACATGTGAGAGACATTTGGTGGTATAACATTGTAGAAACAGAAAGAAAAAAAGATTGTCATCATATATATGGGTGCAAATTTTCTTTCACTGGAGATGTGATGAATCACAGCTCCTGATCTAATTTCTCTGCGCTACACAACGCTCTCTCCCAAAGTTTATTTTCTGGCAACCTACTTTTATTTGTGGCGTCCCTGTGCTGTCTATTACCAACAGTGATACAAGTCAAACATGACTTCAGGCGTCACCAGAAGATTTACTTTGGTGTGTGTCAGTGACGTTGGAGTTACAGACACCGTGTTGCAGCGAGAGCACGTATGCAAATAGTCCTTTTATGTGTGTGTGCATTTGAAAACTGCTTCGCTCACTTTGATATTTAGGAGATCTTCACACTTGGGAAAATGACTGTGAACAGAGTTCAGGTGAATGACAGCCCAGTCCAGAAAAATCACAGATGATGTGACGAACTGAAAGTCATCTAAACTTTGAAAGTCATCCAGACTGGATATTTACTTCAGTGGAGTGGGACCCTTTCAGTATATAGCTACACACACTTACATTGAATTCCTCTGACAGAGCTGAGGCACATTGTGAAATCATCTGAAAGCTAATCTATTGACGTTAGTAAAGGTCATTTCGCTGATAGTTTTCCTCGCTGGGCTTCTCCTGCCCTGTCCTTATCGCCCTGATTGAGTGTCATATGCCTCAGGAAGTGCTTTTGCTATCACAGCTCTTCATTAGCTACCAACCCTCCTGACCCCCATGGCTCCTATTAGTATTAAAAGGAGACAACAGGCTCCAGATGAGGGTAATTTACAGTCTGTGCTGGCCTGTTGTCACTCATCTTGTAACTCCTCAGGCCAAGAGCAGAGTAGAACCAGACAGATCACATGAAAACAAAGCTAACAGCTTTCAGGCGGAGGCTTTCACCCGTTTGTTATTGTAGTCTGTCCGTACGCTGATGGACAAATCAATACGATTTTATTCCTGTTGCAAACTGGAACAGGAGTCTTGGGAGGCTCTGTGCTGTGTCTTTATGCTCCTGAGGCAGATAAAACAAGTCATGTCAAATGGGGGCATAACAGAGGGCAGGAGGAAAGAGCGGTAGAGTAAAGTAAGAGGATTGGTGAGGTTGTGGGTCAAGTGGAAAAAAGATCACCAGTAAAGTAGACATCGTTTATGAAGCTTAACTGCCATGAGAGTGGACATTACTGTAAAGTGAAGAGCAGTAGCAACAGGCTTAAGACATCCTGCATCTGAGCAGACCTCACAGTGGTTCTCAGTGTGGTCCCAGAACTTAGAGCAGTTTCTGGAGGGATTTTGCATACCATTTACAATATTTCAGGGCAATTCAATTCAGTAAAAAAATCAACAAAATCAGAATATAAAAGAATCACTTTACCACTCAGAGGTTTCACTTACACATGGAAGCCATTATCCAGAGCAAATGAGCAGTGTAGAATATTATTGTCCTTCACAATATGTCCCCCAGAGTGAGAACTAACGCACATTAAGGGTTGAAGTGACGTGCTGATTACTGGCAGTGCACTTGAGAGTAGGAAGCAAGTGTCGCACACTCTGGCTCTTTTATTCAGATGACATTTCAGCCCTCAGGCCTTCTTCAAAATCAACAATCGATTGACTGTTTATCTGGAAAAAGGCCAGAGGGCCGATACGTCATCTGAATGAAAGACAAACGCATATTGAGCCAGAGTGTGCGACAGCTGTGTCCCACTTCCTGTCCATGTTTACAACATGAACGAATCATCGACCAGAGAGAAAACGGAAAAAAGAAAGAACTTTCAATCAAATCAGTAAAATGCTATCAAATGCCAACACGGACATCAAGCCTCTAAAGTGCTTGTATATACCATTTTTAATGTTCAATCACTCAATTGAACAGGTGCTACTACTACTAGTTATCAGCCTTACCGATATGAATTGTCAGGGGCCTGCTGCACCTAGTGGTTTGGAGGTGTAACTGCAGAGTGACACAGACGCACCCTCCCACATACATATGCTTATAAATGCTTACAATGGCGTAGGCCATGTGCATAGGCTTCAGCGTAGGCTCTGCATAGAGCTGAAGGTGTAACAGGCCCCTCCTAACCCATATCTATAACGACCGATAATGGCCATTCAATAACATTCAATTTGACAATTTGATTGTTTTGTCAGCTACTGCATACAAGGTCAAAAATACGCTGCTTGTGTGTATGATGATGAAGACCATGGCCAGGTCATAATATGTATTTGATTCAAGATAAAGATCAGGTGATTATTTCTGATATGAACTCGAGTAAAAACTGTCAAGTGAACCTCATGCTTTGAAACATGAAGCTGTTAAATTGTGAATTTGCCTTCTCTTTGTGTCTGCGCACAGTCTCCAGACTTCCTGCAGTTAGAGTCAACCCACATAGCTCTGGGAGAGATAAGAAGGGGTGTGTTTTTGGAAGAAGTGCTTCTCATCTTTTATGCCTCTGCTGGGTGTTCACAGTGAACTTAACACAACTGTGAGAGCTGTCAGACAACTCCTCCATTCTTCCACACTTGCGGAGGAGAGGAGACGGAGTGGGCAGTTGAAGTGGGAAAAATGAATTCAAGGAAACATACTGAGGGATGCTCTGCCCCAAATTGTCTGTTCAGCTCTTTGTCCTAAACTCTTTTAACTGTGCTTAAGATCAGTGCACAGTTTGCTTTATTAACCCAAAGCCAATACAAAAACTAACACTGTATCTATTAGACTGAATTTGAGGGCACAAGGATGGAAACTACTAATGTGGTGAAAGCAGTTTCAAACAAAGAAGCAACATATTTCAGTTTGAATTTTAGGTCTTTCAGTGCAGTAAGCATTTTAATGGCAAAAAAGAGAGACTGGATGACAAATATCTCTTACTAGAATTAAAAAAGCTACTGCATGGCAATAAAATAATGCTTTTCTTTATTTAAAATGCTAATATTCCCTTAGTGTTGGAGAAGATTTTATAAGGCAAGATGAACATCAGACCTAGCACTTCTTTACTTCTTTCCTTCAGATATACCTTCCAGTTTAGGTACAACTAATAGAAAAATTAACATTATAATATAATGTGTTAGGTTTGTTCCGCTCTCCCCTTCTGAGAGCGGGGTTAGTTGTGACACTTGCTGGAAAAGTCTGTTTAACACACTTAATTCTATTCAATTCTATCACTATATCATGGGTTGACACTGTTTATGGATCTATCTGTGATAGATAGCCAAGCTTCTGTACATCCCTCATCTAACCACCAATGCTAGACAGATACATAGTAGGTGTGGATATCATATGATTTTTCTCTTTTCATCCATGACAGATTGATGTATGTAAGTATGCAGATACTATCTCTCCATCAACATCAGGCAAAGGACAGGTATCCGTATGGGTTTCCATCCATCCGTTAGTCTGTCATTGGTATTCAATGGTTGGACCGATACATGAACACAGATTGGGTGACTTAGATCATATGTCAAAATATGAGTTTTGAATGTATGTATATCAACAAGACTGTGAAATTGTGTGTCATTAAGATACCTGAAAAATCAAAAATACAAAGTATATCTCCTTCATTTGAACCCTGCCAGGTGGACATTTTATCAAGCCTAGTTAGCACTCGTTAAAATGATATATGGTTGGATTCCATGACTTGCATCACGCAGGTCTGGCCTGGGGCCCACAGACCAATTCTAATTGGCCCTCAGCTTGACTTTCAAAATATACCATACTGTATGTGGCCCTTTACACAATAATGGTTAATCGAGCAAGACTAAGGAAGTGTTTTGAATAAAGGGCACTGACTGCTGTGATTTTATATACAGTTATTTTATGCATAAATAACACTTTTTTAAGCTGAAGTTCACGCCCACAAGATTTGTTGAAAATTGATTCCAGGAAATCAAATCTGACTTAAAGCATGAAAAAAAAACTTGATTAAAAAATAACTATTAAAATGTTTTGACTGCTACAAACTAATTATATGACTTATTCTATTTTAGGATGGCTTTTTTCCTTTCACTGAGATGCTCTATTTACACACAAGGGATGCACTCGCACTTTGTGGCTCACTGAAGAGAATGCAGACGGGCATAAGGGCTGAATTCTAACCAAGCAGGCACATATGGGACATTAGCAAATGGACAGACACAAGGCCATTATCTTCTGTGTGGCGAACGTGTCAGCTCCTGTTAAGTGAACATGCATGTGTGCAACTCTGCATAAGCACACAGTGTTGTGTTAATGTGTGTACCCGGTCATTTACGTTCTCCAGCAAAGTGTGTGTGTGTTGAATAAGCATGTTCTGTGCGCATTTGCAGCTGGGGTCATTTGCATTAATTTAATTTGATGGAATTTCACATGTAACGGAGCAGCTACTGCAGCGGTCCCTACAGACTCTACATCAGAGTGAACATGCAGGCAGTCACACAGCTGCGACTCAGAGAGGACGAGCAGTGAAGAAGTAAAACATCTTTGAGGATAAGCTGAATGATAAGTGTCATATTTTGGAAGGGCTTCTGTCTGAAGCTGACACAGGGATACTCAACTTTCTTTTAATTTGCGAAATGATAGGAAGCCAGGGGCCAGTAAATAAACTAAATCTTATGTATTTGATGTATAAATAATTAGCCCACACCTCTGTCGGGTTGTGTGGGAATCCTCCCCTGAAGCTTTTTTTTCTTTTTTATTAATAACAAGCTGTATTTTGACGGGTTTGTTTTATGCACTCTGGCAACTTTTTTACACCCAAAGTACAAAAACAAATTCCCAGTGTGAATCAGCACTTCAGTACTTAACTTTAGACTTCATTGTCCTCGAGGGGGAGATTCCTTTTCCTACAATTGTCTGCTATCAGACATCATCATATATAACAGCACACAGGAGCAACATGCGGCGACACACTCAGGCCTGTTCAGCGTGGCCTATTGTTTACAGTAGCTATGGATGCGTGGGATTAGGCTTTTCCCCAAATGGAGGGGGGGCATTTTGGATTTAGTTATGACACTAATTCCTTAGGAAAAAACTGCAAACCAATCTACACTTTTCATTCCAGCCCCCCGTACCACTGGGGCCCAGGGTAATCAGACCCACTCCCCCCCCCCCCCCCCCCCACTACCACGCACCTACAACCAGCACTTCAGCACCTCAGGCAAACACATTAATATTTAAAAATTAAAGAGGCATTCTCATATCTTTCCACTACTTCCACTCCTGGACTGTATGGCCTCAGCATACATCTGTGCCCCTACATTACTTTGACAATATCATAATCCTACTTAAAACACAAAGCGTTTGTTTGGCTTACCAAGGCAGCACGTGCACAGGAGTGATCACAGAGCAGGACTGAAGCTGACACACCTGTGCTCCATGAGCCTCTGAACAGTTCAGGTGCTCTCATCTTGATTGCCCAAATAGTGCCTGGGTCCAAGTGCCCCCTGGACAATTATCTATCAAACAGACATTTCACTCAGAGCCACAAATGTTAACTTGTGGTGACACTGGCAAAGAGTCAGGGGATCACTAAAGTCGATAGGATTCATTAATATCTCCACCAAATTTAATGGCAATCCATTCAGTAGTTATTGAGGTATTTCAGTCTGAATTAAAGCGGTGGAAAAATCCCTTTCTTGCTCTCATATGAAGAGTGGAACAACCTCATAAAGCAGGATAAGGAAATTAACTTTAATGAGTCAGCGCAGCGCTATGAGTTTCCTTCTGCGAGTGTTATTAGATTATGCCTTGATACCCCAGGATTCTTTGACAGATTCAAATCAGCAGCCCATCACCTAGAACATAGTGGTACTTTCACTGACATCAGTGAAGACAGTTATTAGTAAAGTTGACGAGGCAGAATGGGGAAACATGGGTACAGAAGAACACATTTGCACATCCTAAATGTGATCAGGGTGCCGGTAGACCTGCCAGCAGCTGTCACATAGTGCACCCTGATGATAAAAGTCACACTGACTCACAGAGGAAGGTGTGGCAGCAGCCGAGGGAGCTCTAAATATAAGCCAATAAGAGTAGGAACGTGTTGTATGCTTGATATTTGCCAACAGAGGAGGTAAACAAACACAGGACCCAAGTTCCACCAAGGTCACTTGGGGTGCTTTCACACCTGGAGGATTATTAATGTGCGCCTCCTCCTGTACGGCCTGAATATGCACATTCAGCACATCCAATGCATCAAAACATTGTTTTCTAGTTGGAGCCGCGCCTCGTTTTCAAACTGTATGGTTTGACTAAAATGAACAATGACAGCAATATAGTCCACGATGAGCAGCGCTAAAATCAACCTGCGTAGTTGTCCCTCCATTGTGACATTAGAAAGTGTCACATTTACCTTGCAAGTGTACTACACACACATTTACCTTTAACGTTTTGTTTACTTCCTGGATTTTTCCCGCATTGAAATTCTGACAAATCGAGCTGACAAATTAAACCACTGCAGCAGATACTGTCTGGAAAACACTGACACACTACATCTCCACACGGCTGAAGCTCTTTCATGACCTCTCAATCAACCAGTTTGAGAAGTGTTTCAGATTAGACTGTTCCAGACTGATAATCCAAATGCACATTTGCTCAGATTACTTCATGCCTGCGGATTATGGCTCATGCATCATCTCATATTCGCTGCTGAAAGAAAGAGATTCAAGCTTGTATTGTTTTTGTGTTTGTTTGTGTATCCTTGTTTTCTAGTCGTATTTGTTTTCGTTTGCTCTCTGGATTTATGGTGGACTGTGCGCTATAAAGGTGCTGTATGTTGCAGTTTATTTATTTATTTTTTTTTAGTAATATTGGATTTTGGATGAAAGAGACGTTCGGTTCCTGTCAATGCAGCCATCAAAAGTGTGACCTGCAGCCTGTCCCCTGAGCTCCACGAGCACACTGGAACTAATGGCTTCAATATTAGATGGAAGATTGTTTAATCGCTGTGATGTGTTTGGTTCTGGCATCATTCCCAGTTTACAGTTCAAAGGCTTTGTTTTCTTCTGTGTTTTCACAGTGTTTAGGTTTCAGATCAGACTTGAATCTAGGTTGTAATACTCTTAACTATTTCATAAGTCTGCGTTCTCTGCGGTTGTCCTTGAAACTTGGCAGATCATCACTTGGCAGACTCTATTGTGCATATTTGCAAATGCTGTGCTCATTTGTTTGTGTGTGCCATGAATATGAATATCATTTGACTCATTTAATTGCCGCCATATCTCTTCTGGGGGGGGATTTACACGTCTCACATATAAAACTGATGTTCCGGTTCCAGGCTGCAGACGGAGCCAAGTAAACAGTTATCCAGACCTTTGGTCCACAGAGAGGAGCGAGGGCTCTGCTCTGTCAGGACAACCACGAGGAGAGTGAGAGGAGATGAGACTGATGGACAACAGGACTCCCTGTCCGGCCAACCCCGCTGCTGCGCTCCCATTTGGCGACATGTCACATTAGCATTCAGGCTGTGTCTTTTTCCCACCCACTGAAATGAATCACAGCTTATTACAGTAATGAAAGTGTCATGACAGAATTTATTAAATAATGCATTAATGAACTACTGAAATGGAAGAGCACAGCAAAGACACCAAAATATAGAACAGATTAGTGCTGTCAGAAATATTATTTTATCAATATATTGATTCTGTACATTTAAAATGGTTTCATTAACCTATTCATGTTCTGCTGTGCTTCATTGCTCTTTCTTATTCTTAAAGTTTGAGAAATGAGAATCAAGAATGAAAGTTAAGGCGGAGACTAAAAGTCAGGGAATCACCAAAGTCAGTGAACCTTTTCCTCTGGGGATCATTACTATCTGTACAAAATGTCACGCCAATCAATCCAATAGCTGTTAAAATACAGTACTTTAGTTTGAACCACAGCATCCCAGTCTCACTCCGAAGTCGTCAAAATCTGGCGCTTGGGCGGTGACTTGCTGTGTCAGACACTGATGAAAGAAAAACAGAACGTCAACAACCAACGCACCCAGGGTACCTTTCATGTCGTATGTGGGCATGGAAGCCCATAACCAAACGTCAATATGTGATGAGTTCAGAATGAGAACGTGTTGACCATAGAGGTGGACCAACAGCCCAACCAACTGACAATCTGACGTTGCCATCCATAGGGCCACCTCACCAGCACGGCTAAAGAGTAAATTAAGCAAATGCGTAGCAACAAAGCAGAATGGAATAACACCAGAGAGTGACATCACCGCTCTAACCACCGAACTTTTTGGAGTGTGAAGGTTAGAGACTGTTTGGACCTGAGGACTGGACAGGTGGCCGTGCAACTTGCAGGGCAAGGAGGGGAGAGACGATCATCTGGTGTGGCAGCAGCGTCCAGCAGGGTTGTTTCTCAACTTCACCCCACCCCCCAGGGGATTGTGGGATTGATTGGGACTGGAATGAGAAAACGTGCAGAGGGAGCAAGAGAGGAGGTAAAGGCACCCGGAGGGGGACGTCCAGTAACTCAGCTGCCGAACATAAGCATCTGTGTGTGTTGAGAAAGGAATAACATTTGGCTGCTCAGGCCCAACCACCCACCATCCACCTGCCACACACAGCGAGAGCTCCATTTTTCTTTAACTAATAAACGCTGGGCCAGCAGTTCAGCAGGCAGACGTTGTTGCCATATTGGATGGTAATAAGACTGAGCTTCAATCCATATTTTTTTCATGGATTTCATTACTTTACTGCCCTCTCTCCACTTTGCCCTGTGGCTCCTGTGACCTGTTTACAGTTTGGATCTCAAAATAATTTACCTACAGTATATCACCTGCTGTAGTTGCATTATTAACCATCGCAGATTAGATTTTAATCTGTATTCCCGGGGGAAAAAAGGAAAGTGTCTCTGTTTTGGTTCATAACTTTTTGATTCCCTGTGAAGTATACATCAGCTGCACGCTGAGCTCAGCAGTCTGACCGTTTGACACTCTCTGAACATGCAATCTGGTCTCGCTCAGACCCCCGTCGTGCACAGTGTGTGTGAACGTGTTTATGGTGATGGTGTACAAGCGTGTGTGTGTGTATGTGTTGGTGTGCGGCTGCAGATTTGTACACATGTGTATGGGTGGCGTCCTGACATTACGTATCATCAAATCCACACGTCAGAGCTTTGTGTCGGTGTCTTGACACAAAACAACAATAACAAACACAACAACAACAACAATACTTGTTTGCATGTTGTCATCTCAGAGGCCTGAGTGTGGCAGCTGAGCTGTTCTCCCTCGCAGGGGGTTTGCTGTGTATACCAGGCGGTGTTGATGAGATCGGGGCACATGCATCTGTTCCAATGGTTTGTTTTCCCCTAGACTGTTATCTAATTTTCATGATATAAGACATGCGGAACATATGGAGGAGTGAGGAAGGGAGAAAAGTTCCCAAACTCTGGAAACCAGGGGAAATCCTTTCAGGAAAAAAAACAGCAGCAGCATGAATATAATGCCACCAAAAATTATTTTCCTTAAGGATTCCTCTGTATTTCGTTGCATCATTTTATATCGGCCTTAACATAGCTAAAAATAATTTATATTTACATGTAATGAAGTGCAGATTGATAGATAGGAGCATGGACGGTAATCACAACAGAACATGAGGTGTATATTTGCATATGTATATTGTGTTTCAGTCCTGTGCTCACTGAGCCTCCACCGTCTCTCACCACTGTTGTGCTTTGATCCCTAATGAAATTCTCACGTGTCTCTCACAGGAACGGGGCAGGTTTCTAATTAAACTGTGCACAATGTGCTGAGTGACTGCTAGTATGTGTTCCCCAAATTGCTGAATAATAACAAGGTTAAAATGAATTTACATTATCTGACTTTTCCCTCGTGACAAACAGCAATGTGATCAGGTTAGCTACAGTCGTACACAACCAGCGTAGCACATGTCTCTACATCATAAACGCAATCCAGGATTCTGCTTTTTGCCTTTTGCCTTTTTGATTAATAAGACCAGCGTGCAAAGATCGGCAGGAAACTTAAATTATTAGGTAGTAGGTAAGTGGTAAATGGACCTGCACTTGTATAGGGCCTGTCCAGTCTTCCAACCACTCAAAGCGCTTTTATACTACATTTCACATTCACCCATTCACACACACATTTACACACTCTGACACACTGATGGAACAGCCATAGGGAGCAATTGACCTATGGCTAAGCCACGCCCCCCTCCACTCACTCGGACAAACTATCAACATTCAGTGACAGGTGGCAGGTGTCACAGTACACGATATTTCGCAGGAGGCAATTGATGATTTTTGGGGACATAACGATCAGATGTCATTGAGAAGTAACCAAAAGGGCCTAAACTACGCATTGGAGGGATATATTCATCATTTTATTGTTGAGAAGGTCGATGAAAAGCTTAAATTACAAGCCAAAATTTACAGGTCACAGTGTACGCTTGTGAACCGCATCTCGTCGCCGTCGCCATCAAAGACAACAAGTTAAAGTGCCACTGAAGTTCAGGTTTTTGGCTCAGAATATGAGAAAAGGATAACGGCCTGTTTACCATCTTTACCAAGAGTGTCTCTCCGTTAGTTTGGTGCGACAGTGAATACACTGAATAACGTTAGGCTAACTTTAGCTAGCATTAGCTAGAGATGTTAAAGATAACTTTATATTTCTTTCCAGCAAAGTGACAATATGTTGCCTCAAACACAGTTTTGACTTACTTTAAAACAGATGTAGACGTCATTGTTAATCTTATTCACGTTGAGTTGATGTTGTGTACTAATGTTACCACACAACTTTATCCAAAGGAGACACTTTTCTCGGTTGAAATGTGGGGGTCATCCCTATGTTTCCCGCTTGGTTAAGTGGGGAACATAGAACCCTGGAAACATAGATACGCTCCCCCCCATGCACACCGTTTGACCATTGTTAAACTTCAAATTGCAGGAAAACCTCATAAAACCGAACAAAACTGACTTTCTGTAATGCATTTCAATGAACGTCCAGGCAGAGAATGTCCGAGTGTATGGGAATAGCTATACGCACTGTGATTGGCTCATCACGTTTGAGGGTGGGACTCAGCCATAGGTCAATTTGGGGTTCAGTATCAAGCCCAAGGACACGTTGAAACGTGGACTGGAGGAGCCCGGGATCGAACCGCCGATCTTCCGATTAGCAGACATGCCGCTCTATGTAGTAGTATTAAGCGGGATTTATACTTGTGTGTAAGCTCTATGCAGAGCCTATGCTGAGGCCTATGCACATGGCCTACACCATTGTTAGCATTTATACTTGTGCGGTGGTGTGTCTGTCACTCTGCACTTACACCTCCAAAACACTAGTTGGCAGCAGGGTTTCTATGAAGTGCTGTAAAGTTGAGTTGATTAAAAACACACATTAAACACACATTAATTAGTGTCAGTGGCTCCTGGGGCATCTGCCTATACTGCCTATAGGAATATCTGCCACTGTGTGCTCATACTCTTCTATTCTAACAGCTCAATCTAATCCAAACTGGATAACTTCTTTAATGTAGATTAAATGATTATGAATGTTTCTTAAATAATACTTTCTTTTTAAGTTTTGCTGTGTATGCTCCATGAAATGCATTGAATCATTTTCATTTATGAGCTGTATATTGACAGCTAAACGCCCACACAGTGCACTCTTGGTGCGGATGCTCCTCTGTCATACTGTGGGAAACAGAAATACACACACACACACACACACACACACACACACACACACACACACACACACACACACACACACACACACACACACACACACACACACACACACACACACACGTAATATATATTTCCCACCCATAAGATCTCCATGATCACAGATAACATCACCAATATATTTCTCACTCTATGCTGCCTCCCTGTCGCATCGCTCACTCCGTGTTTCTGTGGCTGTTTACGTTGACAGCTCTTTCTCTACTGGTTCAAAAATCCTCCCTGATGTCAATTTGAAGTGTGCCAGCGCTCATAGTGATACACAGACGCCTGGATTATTTCATGAATTAACAACTGCTAACATTTCATGACCCTTAGCCTTCATAATTGTCCTTATAATTTGGTCAGACTGAGCGTCATGTAGTTACTCGCAGTGATTCAGCCCGGTCAGATTCAGGCTGGCGCAGCACTAGTTCAGGGTCTCGCCAGTGGGAACTGAGTTTGTCTGTGTTTGGGTGCGTTTCCCTCTCCCTTCTGTGTGGCTGCAGCTGGGGCGTCCCTGACTCTTCCTGCCTCCAGCGATGGTTGTTGTTCATGTGTACTAAGATGGCACTGACGTCCTAATGAAGGTGACCTTGTTGGAGTATTAATCTATCTATTTATACAATCTTTATCTTCATATTATATTCACACTATGACCTTTACTAAACTATACTATGACTCATACAGAAGTAATCCCTCTCAATCATCACCTATGACCCACTAAGTGTGTGGTGGTGTAGACACACTGCCCTCTGCCTGCGTTTTCTTATTTTCTTCTTATTTTGCTGTGATCGGGACATTCGTGGGTACAACCTGCGGGTGCGGTCAGGACTTTGAAGACCTTTTTAGGGCCAGCGTCACAATGACGTCAGTTTGTTAGCTGGAGGCAAAACACGACTCGCCACCACAGGGCTGTAGGCTACACAGGAGTCTTAAAATGTCATCTTGTTGTGGTATTGGGAGCCAGAATAGATGGAGTCATGGCTCCTACTCACACTTCATATCAGGTTAGGGAAAAAGTATTTCCTGTTGTAGGGATAAATAACGTTATGTGTATTAAGGGTTATCATACCCACCTTATCATAAGTTGGGGAGGTATTACGAGGAATATTGGATTTCTTTGCAATACTAACTTTTTAGCACATTCGCTAACATTAGCTTCGATAGCAAAACAAACTGGAGGAAACTGTTCAAGTGTCGTCTTCCTTTGTGAGATTGGCACAGTGATCAACCACAAAGCCTCCTGTGACATCATCCATCCACTGAGTGAGAGCATACAGGTCAGCCAGTCTGGTCCCGCTTGTCAGTGCTTACGTTTTCAAGTAAGACTCGTGTTCCCAGAGAGTGAGTGACCTGACATGGTACGTTCATAAATCCAGTCTGACGCTCTACATTAAAGTGAGAGCCCTGTTGTTATATTTCTAAATTAACGAACTGTTACGTTAATCACACATTCACGCTGCCTGGCACCCTGCTGCCCCGAGAGTGTAGTGTTTACGTATTGCTGAATGCACCACTTGCATCATCTTCCTCCACTGTCTAAAACAAGCCAACTAACAGGAAATGGGTCTATAAAAATGTAGCAACCAGGTTCCAGCAGGCGGCATCTAAGCGGAAGCTATGAAAATTGAGGACATGGTGTCAAACCCCGCCCCCCAAACAAACAAATAAACAAACAAACAACCCCACCCCCCGCAATTATTGCAAAGCAAAACACCAGTTTGGGGTTGGTTTTCAATTTCACTTGCAATACTAAAGGATTATGCAGCTTTGGTGAGGGGCATGTACTCTGCGTACTCCCTACTTGTTTTGTATACGTATTTTTTTTGCTCCAGTATTTTATCACACACACACACACACACATGCTCACACACACTCTAAAACCTCAGGGGTGTAGCTAAGGTAAACAGAAGAAAACAGAGAGAGAGGGTTTAACCTTTAACACAGAGTACAGAGAGGCTGCTTGTCTTTCAGCCAAAATGCCTTGAGAGCCTTCAGGCATCTGGTACACACACACACACACACACACACACATACACACACACACACACACACACACACACACGAACATATGGACTGCCAGAGGTCACTTCAATTTGCCATTTCTACCCCTAACCTATAATCTAGCCTCGCAGCCGGGATTCTCTGTTGATCCTCGGTTATGTAACGTTCTTTATGTGTGACCTACTGACTGGTTGCTACTCTTAAGTCAAATCTCCTTCACTCTCTCCATGTGAACAGAGCATTTAAACCAAACACATGTTCCAAAATGGTTTTTTTATTACACTGTTTGTCTGAATGAATGTAAGAGAATCGTCATCATCGTGTCTGGTTTTGGTTCTTTGCTATTTGTCACTTGAAATGTTTCGCCTGTTCATTCCTTTCCTGTTTGACTTCTCATCCTCTCCCACACTGAAGTTATTCACATGGATTACAGGCAAACTGAAGTGTTTTCCACACCAGAAACGTCACATTATCTCCTCTTGGAAACTGTAAAACCAAAAAAAAAGTGGCGTCTCAGTTTAACGGTGCAGTTGCGAGCTATTAGGATACTGATGCAACACTAATGCAGCTGCAGCGCAATCAGAACAAATCACAATGAATATAAGCTGATGTTTGATACTTTTAGTTTCTATATTTGCTACAGAATTTTTGTTTAAAAAGTTTGTTGGAAGTGCTGCCCGTGAGCTGCTGTACTTTCATCTGCCTCCGTCATGGACTGTTTCACTCATTTTTATTCCCACGCCCGTTTAATAAATGATTAGAAAACTGACACAGTGCAGGAGGCATGACTCAGCACTTTAGTGTCCCTGTGTATTACACACCCAAACACACAGGAGCACTGACGGTCCTGTGATGGTGTAGCAGGTATCTGTCAGTCTTAGCCGATTCACTAAAATGTTTAATATCTTTAAAGACTATTACATTCTGCTTTTGTAAAGTGAAGCTGTCGTCCTTGATTCCTAATTGTATCTCATATATTTGCCTATTTTTGTCACCTGAACCCTGAGCAAGCGACACTGAATAAAGTTTAATTTTGTTTTTCATTAATTAGTAGTTTTTAAGGGAAATTAAAGATGCCATTTATAAGATAAATTACCATTGCCTTTAATAACTTTTGATAGTGACTATGCAGACTTTTCAAAATAAAGCTCCACATCTCTTAAAGGAATAAATGCACCAACCACTGCGCCTGAAATGTGGGTTCACTGATTGGAGTTCATCCACAAAACATCAAACGATTGTATGTTGAGCGGCAGCCTTTGTTGGCCAAACAAAAAAAGAAATCAGAGCACATTTCCTAGACCACAGAAGGAAAACATGCCCCACATTCTTTGTCTTGCATGCCTTCTTGGCATACTTCAGCTCCGATTTCTATTTGATTCCCCTCTCTCCTGTTCAATGTTTTATTTCCCGTCCTTATCTCAGGCTGAGGACAATTTTCTATCACTGTCTAAGAAAACCAGAGCGTAACTGAAATAAAGGAAATTTTCACATTATATTTGTCTTGTCTTCAACAGATTCTTTGACTTTGACCTGTCCAAAAAGGTTGAGGTTATTTTTTCAAAATAAGCACATCCCGTCACATCATAAATTAATATATCAGTTATGGACGCTGGAGATACAGGTAACACTCTGGTTACACTGTCTGTGTGAGCAGTGCATGACGGCTTCACACAGACAGTGTTGCTGCTACAGCGCTGTTGCAGAGCTGTCTGCTGCTGCTGTACTGTACTGTATTTCCACAATTAAAAGCGGACTGCAACTGCATCATCAACACGGTCCTGCAAATATTTCACAATAAAAAACCTTGTGTGAAAAAATTAAGGGATTCTGTCCACAGATATGGTGTCAGAGGGCTTTTATTCTGAAACAAATACAGGAAGTGTTGAGTTAAAAACAAATTTTATTTTTTTCATGTCTGTGACAGACATAGGAACTGTGAAATGTTGTATGATGTTGATAAGGTTATCAAAACACCATTTTCACTGACTGTTTTTGCTGGGTCCCACGTCCACTCTGAATCAGCACACTGTATTTTACAGTACAGTAAATTTCCGGCACAGAGCTTTTATTTTGAAGTGCCATTTCCTGCTGTACAGTGAGTGACTAACGGACAGCTACGTGACAGAGACAGCAAATGTCGTAAAAGTATGACGCTGAATATATTAAACTGTGTGGGCCTTGAACTAATGACGAAGGAGAAATGTGGACTTCGTGGCTGGACCAGTTGGGAACCACTGCTCTAGATGTTCCTCAGCTGCTCACGCAGGCAGTGTGGCTGCTCTAACCTGTTCACACAGCTGTGCTGAATCTTCCAGATGACTAGCAACAAACCACTGGTTTCTTCTCAGACCAAACCAAGCTTTTCCCTCCCTTTACATTCCCCACAGATTTGTTCAGAGCCTGTTGTACAGAGAATAAATAGACTTTTATTAACATAGAGAGCCAAAAACTCACACTTGGAATGACAGAGAGAGAGATAAAGAGACCGATGACTTTAGCTACAACAAAGAAGTGGCTAAAGGTGGAGGTGAAACTAAAGGCGTCGACAGCTTTGTTGTGTGAATCAGTCGCTCAGCTCCCTCTAACAAAACACAGACGATACTCACGGACACATAGGGCCTTTTATAAATCTACAGTATATTCTCCAGTGAAACGGTGGCAGATGGGTTGGTGAAGTTTTCTTGCTGTCAAGCCTCTTGTCATTGTCTGTGGTGTCACAGTCACAAATTGTCTTCATCTTCAGTGAGCACTTATGTACAGTGAAGTCCAACAAAGTCCATGACAATGGGTATTTTTATGTGACAGCAGTTAAACCACTTTTACTTTACCTGCTTCTTACAGTAAAATCGACGACTTGAACATGTGGTGTCAGAACACTTGGTTAAAAGATGTACTGTACAGTTCAACTCACAGTATTCCACTGCGCTTTAGAAACACACCTGTGCATTTTGTGTCACTGGGTCAACACCAGTACATAACGTGTCGACACAGTGCTTTTTGATACAATATATTGCATGTTTCATTATAACACTGCCCCAAACTATTCGTACTACATTACAGATTCTATTGGCTGAAATAAAAACAGGCAAGACAAAG
Organism: Epinephelus awoara; assembly: GCA_035609425.1. NCBI lineage: Eukaryota > Metazoa > Chordata > Actinopteri > Perciformes > Serranidae > Epinephelus > Epinephelus awoara. Next base: position 24,480,234 of record CM069299.1, on the reverse strand, counting down.
TTAAAAGAGTGATCCTAGATGAGCATTTCTACTCTTGATGAATAAAGGAAATGCCTCTATGCTTGTGTCAAAGCAAACAAGTTGTGTTCAATGTCGATCGAAGTGAAAGCAAAACTATAAAATTCACAGTGAAACATCTCATTTCAGTTACTAAGCTAATATCACAGGGATGGTACATCATCAGAAGACATCGGACGTCCTTATTAAGAGTTCAGAAGGTGAACAGTTGGTGTATGAGCTCAGACTGAGCGACAGTGTGAATCTGTACATACGGGAGAACAAAAGTTCAGACGATCGAAATGAACTTGAGAGGAGGCAGTGAGGTGGACTGTGGTGCTGTGTGAGTCACTGTACAGTAAATTAAAGGCGCCGTATGCAACTCTGGAGGAAGACAGCTGATTTTTGAGTCTTTTTGATTTATCCTGGCTCCATATGAGCGGAGGAAATCAAATTATATTATATATATTATATAAATTAATTATACGTAATTACGCTGGCAGAAGACAAAAGCAGAGAGAGCAGCGCGATTGCAACCTGTCCTACTAATGTAAGTAATTTTCTGTTTAATCTTTGTTGTGTAGAAGTTTGTTTAGCCAGTCAGTCATGCAATGCCTTGCTGATTAATGTATAACATTATGCATTATGACATTACAGCACAAAATAAGAGCTAGTAGCGACCCAGCTTGCTAACATTATAGCTAGCGTCTTTAGCCCTACTCTGCACAGAAACTGTACAGCACAGATCAGTTGCTGATTTATTTTTTCTCTTCGAGGACCATCAATTTTACATTGAACTGACAGTTTATTACATGGCAAAGAAACTGGTAACATCTCATTATAAGTTAAACATGTACAGCAGGTTGTGCGCCACTTTTCATGGTGCATTGTGGGATACTTTGTGTCCACTATATAGGGTATAATAATTCCCACTCTACATTCATAGAGCACTACAAAATGGCTAACTCACTATATAGTGGGCTGTATAGTAAGTAGTGATTTCGGACACAACCACAGTGTCCATCGGCAGGTGCGCCTGCCGCCTGACTCTTGCAGCGCCAACCGGTGCCCCTCTCCATCCCTGAAGGGTTGGAAGAGGAGGGAGAGACAGGAAGTGCCAGTTGTTAGGAAACCGTACACATTTATAGTCGTTGGGCTTATAAATGTTGTGCAGTGCTAGAAACAGCTAGTGATGATGAAAAGGAATAAAGTTGTGAAAATTTGTCATAAATGGGAGAAACAAAGGAAAATTGCTACCCAGAGGGAAACCAGTAGAGGGCAATAAAAAGCAGGAGTCTCCTGTAAAAAAAAAAAAAAAAAAAGAGGGTTGATAAATAGTGGTTCAGTCCCACTACCAAACCCAAAGCGTCAGAATTTGCCGACCTGTGAATGAGACTCAACAATCAACTCCCTTTCTCCAGGGTTACATACAGCACCTTTTTTTTTTTTAAATGAATAGTGCAGATGAAACAATGATATTTACAGTTTTAAGGGGTATAGAAAATGAGCTGCTGCATTATCTTCCCCTTATTATATCTATATATCTTACTCAATGTAAAAAAAGAAAATCTATACAGTCCCCTCTTCTACTGTCCCAGTGATTCCAAACCTTTTGCCATTAGCCTCCCGCTTGTCTTTAGTCTGCATGCCCAAACAATTTTTCTCTTCGATATGTGAACTATTTCTCTCTGACATCAAGACAGAAGGGGGACAAGGAATGTGTGTTTCTATTCTTAATTTTAAAATCTAATGCAACCTAATAATCTCTGTAATTATTTATTCATCAATCATGAATATTTTTTTTTCCTGACTGATTCAATTAACAACATGATTCAGCAGCTTGGCACAGCGGCCAGGCTCCATTTACTTTTGTGAGTTACTTGAGATTATTTTTCAAATAAAACACTGCGTGGCCCAACTCTTATCCAATGTGGTGCCCAGACTGTAGGTTGGGGACCACATACTGCACATTCATTCTTTACTTTCTTTCTTAATCTCTTCTTTAACCCTAGTTTGTGCCGTCGTCCTTCCCATCCTATCCTGCTGCTGCAGCCAGCTATGTGAAGTCCTTGGAAACAGCCTCTATGAAGTTGGGTGCTGACATGAGGATGGTGAAGGTGCAAATGATGGAGAAGAGAGAGAAGGCCACCAGGCACAGCCGGTCAACCACCGCCGCTGCAAATTTCCACTCGCTGCAGATGGCCTCAGCCTCATCCTGGTCCCGGAACCGCTGGGCTATGTACGACACCTCCTCCAAGATGCGCTGGATCTCTGGCGGGGGGATGCTGACTCCCATCCCAGGTCCAGCTCCCATCCCCAGGCCTCCGACGCAGCCGCCAACTCCTCCAGGTGGCTCAGCCTCATCACTGGGGGAGCCATGGGCACGTCCCCCAAGTGCTACCCCGGAGTCGCTAGAAGGCGGGCAATGTGGGCTCTCTATGGGGTGGTAATTGCCAAAGTACAGGCTCATGGACCCGTTGGAGGTGCCTGTGGGGCAAGGCGGGCAGGATGTCTGTGAAAGGGGCATAGTGAGGCTTGGTACAGTGCCCATCTCTATGGAGCTGGTGCTGGAGTGGTGCTGGGATCTGTGACGGTACTTGTAACCAGGCCGCTTGCGCTCATCGCCAGGTTGTTTCATACGGAGAAACCAGGCACACCAGTTCAGCAGAACCACTCGAACCTGAAAGAGACAGAGAGCATTACACACACACACACACACACACACACACACACACACATGCTGACACACTCATACACATTTGTGCTTAATGAGTTTGATGACAATAGAGATCTGATTAAATCAGTTTCAGTCACTCACCCACTTGGGCATCTTGCCTCCCTGAGGGTCATGATGGTGAAACTGCAGGACTATAACTGTCACCACCACGGACATTCCCACTATCATCATGGTGCTGGCAAAGTACTGGGCTGCCGAGTACACAAAAAGCATACTTTAAATTTTGCGCAAAGAAACATAAAGGGTCATGCTTTTTATTACTTATAAACTGAACTTCCCCATGGTCACGTTTAATGAACATGTACTAACAGGTAAAACATTAAGCTTGAATTAAGTCCAAAAAATAGGTTGATTTCACACTGTAACATAAAAGGAAAGCAAGTCTGATCAATTTGTGCAAGAAGTCACATCGCCGAGGGGGAATGATGCACACTTGCACTGAAATGGGGGGAAATAAAATCTGTGCAAATATTGTGGAAAAAAAAACAAAAAAACAGAGAATAGGGGTAAACAAACCAAAAAACAGTAGAAGAGAGAGAAAGAGAGATTAGTGCTGGGTCTGGAGGATGCTTTCACCCATGGGAGGAACCGTTAGAGAGGAGGGGAGCGTTAACTGAACACTGTGCTCTTTCCCAGCATGTGCACACACACACATGCACACCTACACACAGGCACAGCATATCTGAGGGCGTACCCTCCTTTCTCTTGTTTGCTCGTGACTGTGAACAAAGAAGAATAAACAGCTGAACACGACTACAGCTGCTGCAGTACCAGCAAAGTCAAACTCTATGTGACCTTGTGAAGTCTGGGGTTGTGTCCTAATTTGTTGGCATCATTAAAAGAAAGATGGAAGGAAAAAGGGAATGGTGCCCAAAGGAATACCTCAAAGCCCAAATGATCATTTGTATATCAGTAACTCATCCCGTGTTTTGTTGAATTTGGGAAGAAAACCTTGTTTTTCTTGCATGCCTCCATGGTGAATGAAGAATCCAAAAAAGGAGAACATTCTTGTTGAATTGACAAAATAGGTGACCACATTTCACAAAAGCAAAACTACATCACAGCATCCATTTACAAACTCTCACAATCAATCCAAGTCCCATTTATCCAGTCATATGCTTAGCACTTCCCAAACACATGGATTTTTGCTTAAAGCTTACTATTCAAAACACTTCGGCATAAACAGCACAGGCGCACTACTCATCTGTGCTTGAGCCATAAGGCCCAGACACACCAAACTGACTTCAGAAAACTAGCGGCTCCCTGCTGCGCGTCGTGTCTCAGCCAAAAAGTTGCACATGACCACACACCAAAGACTACAGCCAGCACATACGTTCTGCCCCTGTGTGAGCGGAAATAATTACGAGGTAGGACACTACGCACCGACTAAGGTGACAGATGCTCACCGACACCTCAACGCTGACTGACAGCCAACCATTGGCTTGGTGTGTCAGGGCCTTTAAAGCAGAGTGTTTTAAATATTGGTTTTAGTGAAGATGTGTGTGTGTTTTGGAAGCACTGAGCATACAACTGCATAAATGAGACTTGGATTATACTGCACGACTTGTGTGAGAGTTTGGAAATGGTTGTTTTGATAGAGTTTTACTGTTGTCCCCTTTTACTTCAATTGATCAGTACTGTTCTTCTTTTTGGATTCTTCGTTCACTGTCGAGGCATGCAAGAGAAACAGTTTTCCTCACAAAATCAACACACCACAGGGTGAATAATTGATATACTAATGTTCATTTGAGAGGTGAAGTAGTCATTTAAGTGAGAGGAGAGGATCTGCAGAGGATGATAAAACCAGGACGTGTGCAGACAGATGAGGGAAGAAAAAGAGCCAGGACATAGAACATAGCGCTAAAGGATGTGTTTATGGGAGGTCGAAGGACATTTGCTGTGTCCTGACTGTTTTATGGTCAGTCACTAATCAATCTGCCTACAGATATGATGTACAATAATTCAAAACATAATTGTTAGGCCTTCGGTCACAAACCACATTGTTGATTATGGCTGAGCTAACTCAATTAAAAATGAATTAAAAACCGAACAGAATAAAAATGAACTGAACCAAATGGTCTTGAACTGATAAGAAAGGTCTAACTAAATTAACTAAAATGAAATGAACACACTACGCTTATCAGGTGATTAAGGGCTGATGATAAAAGACATATGGCCTGATTCTGGCAGCGGCGTCCAACACTTGCTTTATATATTTACAGTCAGGCTCAAGCAGCTACAATAACTCACATCCACATTCAGCCACAGCGTCGTAAAGGGTCATGAGTCATTTTAACAGGGCTGCTTAAAGTGTCCCAGATGGCCTTGTGTTGAGGTCGAGGAAAATAAAAAACACAGATTAATCACTCTATTGATGAAGCATTTATCAAGCTATTCTCAGTGGCGGCAGTTATCATTGCGTTGATGTAGTGGTGACCATGTTCACCAAACACTAGTCACATCAATAAACTTACATAATGTACAGTTGATGTGCACAATATATTTCACTTTGACCAAGTTTAACAGATTTGATACATCACACACAGGACTGCAGTGATCATTCAAAGCATGTAAACACACTCTCTCACACATACAGGACAAAAACACACATTTCTTCTCGGTGAGCTCTCAGTGGTGACAGCTGAATTAGGAGTATTAACCCTACTAACATGTCTGCCTCTTCACTTGCTCCACAAAGCCTTTGAGGCTTTTCTCTCTGAGAACTTCAGCCCCAAACGTTACTTATCTCTTCCCCTCTCTCCATCCATTATTTCTTCTTCTATCCCCCTTTTCTTCATGCCTCTCCAGTGGAGGATCAGACATTTCATAGCCTATTAATGGTGCTGACAGCTTTAGTTCTGGCCGCCCAATTTAGTCCACACACCATCCAGGGGTGCTGTGAATGATGTATAGACGCCCTCAGGCTACTCAAAGTCAAACCCAGCCAAACACTAAGATGGGTTTTTGTTTATGATTTTTTCAGGAGACCATTTACAGTGTAAAAAGAGGTCAAGCAATACAGGCCTACATTTTAAAACACTCAATAATTAATGCATGTTTATATTACTGGTCAGGCTTGGGTGATATTTACTTTTTATACATTCACACATTCCTGACATTTCACCAGTGTGGTTTGCGATGGTATTTGTTTAAAAAAAACTTCTGAGCTGAGTGATGGAAGCCATTTAGTGTGTGTAACATCGTCTATGGTTGTGTGAAATGTTATCAACTGGCCGCCATCAGCCATACACCCGCTCTGCCAATCGTGTCAAAATTAGCATATGAGTTCTTTCATTTATGGCCAAAAATGTGTTTTGCATGGTCACAGTGGCGTTAGACCAGCAAATTCTGATGAGTTCATCCTTGAATCCAACTGGACGTTTGTGCCAAATTTGTGAAAATTCCATCAAGGCGTTCTTCAGATATTGTGTTCATGAGAGTGGGACAGATGGACAAACTGATGTACAACCTGGAAACATGACGCCTTCGGCCACAGCTGTCCCTGCCGTGAAGGCATAAAATTTTTCTCTCTTTCACTAAACTACGACTAGCTTGTAAAACGCACTTTATTCAAACCTGACAACACAAATAAAACTCCAGAAACCCTCTTGGTTTGTCTTCCTATTGTTCGAACAATCACAAACTCTGGTTTGGTTGAAATAAACCCTTAATTCACAGAGTTATATGTGAAAATATGCTGGCTTTCCTGCTGCTTTTCCCTCTTGGCTGTAGCTGGCCAGATTTTTACTAGTCCTGTAACATTATCCCTACCACTCACAGTCATCATGTTTCTCAGCAGAGGTTGACCTCTGGTGACGTTTGATGCTCACTAAAATACATCAATACAGCATCTATATTATTGACAGTAATGAAGATCATACCATCAGGATTTAAATACCCTGATATAGTGGGATTTATACTTGTGCGTCTAATTGACCCCATACCTACAGCACAGGCTCTGTGTCAACATAGAGCCTGTGCTGTGCCCTATGCCGTAGCCTGACGTGCCACCCCAGAAATGTAACTACAGTTTGTGGTGACGCAGACCTCTTGCTCGTCTATTTTTGTAAGCTGAAACCATTTCCCTTAGTGGAAACAAAGCTTTAATTTACTTTAATTTCACAGATACGAAACAATAAATTGTGAAGACAATAAAGCCTCCACAAAAATAGCATTTGTGTGTGATTTATCCTGGCTTCTGAGCAGAGTAAATCTCTTCTCGTCACTAGGCTAATTTATATTTATACAATGCAAAATGCCATAGGCTTGTGCTAAAAACATTAGTATGTTTTATTTGTGAGTAAAGTGTGTCCAGCAAAAGACAAGTGCTTTGTCTGTGAATGCTGTGAGTTATTGTGAAGGTAATTTGTGTACTTGTGTTTGAAATTGTCGCTATTAAATGTGTGTTTTGTGTGTGTTTTGAATCAACTAAACTTCACAGCACTTCACAGAAACTCCATGTGCGAAGGCTACGGCGTAGACTCTGCATAGATTATTATTATTAGACATTACTGGAAGTTCAAGAAATACTGCGAGGGACAGTCTAGCTGTTACTGTGTACTGGTCTGAGTGGTGATGTACTAATTCGCTATTAGAGTCACTTTAGATTGACTGTTTTCTAATGAATCTATTTCCCCTGTGTTTAGTGAAGCTTCCATCAAGAGATAAACGCACGTCAGGTATAGTTCTGGTAAGATGTACTGCATCTGTTCAAAAACTGATGTCTGTCTAGAAAAATGTCCTGTCTGCCAGGATGACTTCCCTTCTTAGTGTCACCTTCTCCTGGTAATCATACACATAAGCATGTAACATGCAGACACATCCACACATAAATATAACCCACCGATAAGAGGAACTGAGTCGGACGTGGCAGGCATGATCTCTGCTACCAGAAGCATGAAGACAGTTAGCGAAAGCAGCACGGTGATGCCTTGAGTCAGGGATCGAGAGACACACACAGAAAGAGAGGAGAGAAGAAAGAGAGAGAGAACATGAGTATATACATAGTGATGTGATCAGGGTCACTGGTGTATGAAATCATTCCTGTAATTACTTATGTATGTAATCAGTTATGTTCTCGTGACTACAACCATTTATCAGCTGCTGGCTCCTCTGACGTCTCCAAGGTGCGTTACAGCTCCAGAAATCCTTCAAACACTTTGACTTAACCGGTGACTGCTCATTCACTGATGGCTATTCATCACAACTCACTGGCACTGATAGAATTCCTAAACAGATTTAGTGGCAAGCCTCTTATTTTGAAATTCAATTATTCCAAGGTGATTTGACATGGATGTATTCATGGCTTGCTATATAATTCATGATGACAAATGTGCATGACAAAATTCATGAGTGTGCTTTCCTATGTTTATGTATTGGTGTACAGTTGTGACAGCATCTGTATAAGCTTGAACAGCTTCAAACTAAATTTTGTATATGGCTCTTGGTGTTTAAAAACCACATTACTCCAAGTTTTTAACTTACTAAATGCCCTGTACTCAAAGAAGCTGTATGCGACATTCAGAGCGTATCTATGATCCAGAGGTTGTCTGCACACGGTTCTCAACATGGAGGTGGCCGACCCAGCAGCTAGCAGCTAATGATGTTATTAGTGTGAGCTGTGCTAACAACAGCAACAGTGCTGACAGGGCTAACAGTGTTAACTGAAGGGTGAGCGCTATGCTTCTGCGACAACAGCGTCCCGGTATCAGCAGTAACCACTGCATGAGCTGCAGGTTGGGTACCAAACTAGGTACCTTTGGGGGTACCAACTAAATTAAACTGTACAACCGAGCAATTCAGGTTAAATCAATCAGTGCTAAAACTGCATTTTCGGTATGGTACCTTTGGAACCAAAGTAACCCTTCAGACATGGTAACTCGAACCCGGGCCGCTGTGGCAACGGTCTTGTACATGGGGCGCCTGCTCTATCCACTAAGCCACCAAGGCCCCAGTCTGCACCTCATTTACCATCCACAGAGTGGGGTTGCATGCTGACATTTTCAGAACAAAATAAAACAGGCTGCAGTAAGAGTCCCTCTCGATGGGATATTTTAAAATAGCGGGTTCGTGCGTTTAGTCAGAGGAGCACAGGAGAGCCAACTCCTCGGGTCATGACTCGGCTGTCCGCTTACATTTACAGGAGAAGGGACACTCCTTTGAGGACAGCAATGTGCACATCTTGGCCAGAGAGGAAAGATGGTTTGAAAGAAGAGTAAAAGAAGCCATTTACGTCAAGCTGGAACAACCATCGTTAAACAGAGGGGGTGGCTTACGACACTACTTATCCCCCACCTACAATGCATGTATTCTCTGTTTAGGACGCCATTACTCCACTTTATCTTTACATCACAAATAGTACATTGCTGCTATATTAATGCTCTGAATGTCGTACAGAGCTTCTTTAAAAACTGTACAAACATCTTCACCTTCTTTCTATCCTTCTTCCATGGATCAATAACACTTTTTAAGTGTGTGTGTTTATGTGTGTTTCAGTCCTTCTCACCCAGAGAAATCTTTTCCCCAGAGTCTGCAGGTAGAAGGAAGACGAGCAGGGCCAAGCCAGAGATCAGTACACATGGGATGAGTAAATTGAGGCCGTAGTATAGCGTCCTGCGGCGCATGGTGACTGTGAATGTCACATCAGGGTAGGGCTCCTTACAGCACTCATAGTACAGTTCGTTGCGCTTGGCTGGCACACCTAAGAGAGGAGCACAACACATACAGGTCAGGGAGATTCTTGTGGACTAATAAAGTGATTCAATATTTAAATAGCTTCTATAATGTGTGTAATTCAGATAGAAGAGAAGGAAAGAAAAGATGGTCTAAATATTTCATGGGTCGCACTGCTCAGATGGGGCTTGGAAATTTGCTCTGCTTTTATTTTATCTTTGTATTGTTAGAAGATGTTGTTACATGTTACATAAGCCAAAAAAAAGCTGAAGAAAAAAGCTGAATCAGTTTAGATTTCTGAGGGCTGACCTATCTCACCTTCAACTCCAACTCTGGGGATGTGGTGTGCTGCTGTCACATATGGTCTGGCTACACACCTGCCAACGCGTCAAACATTCCTATTGCACGCCATCTGGCGCTGTCTGACACCCATTTCCAGCTAACCACCATCCCGGGGGCACAGGCGCTGGGATCTGCTGCTACTCTGTCCCAGCTGGAGACACCCTGCTTGGGAGGTCTTCCAAAAATTCCTCCCTTTCCAGTTCATCCAGCTACAACCATACAAATGATATCCCATTGCGACATCATTTATATAAGAGTCTGGACACAGGACGCTGGCAGGGCCTGATCCCAGTGTAATGAGGGGGGAGGACAAATGTAGAGAGGATATTTATGTACCCATAGGAGGATGCAGGGGACACGTGACCTCAATAATGAGAACAGGTGCAGTTGTCCCCCAGATAAAAACATTAAATATCAGGGGACTTTTCCATCATAATTTGGTGCAGATTAAGTAAAAATTGATGCAATGTTGAAACAAAAACAAAACGCCTTTGTATGCATCCATAAGTATTTTACTCTGTAGCCTGTGTAGCATTGTTTGGGTCAGTTATGTCTGAATATTTCAGCTTTGTTAAACATTAAAATTATGGAAAATACTGATTTAAGGAGTCTGGTAATAGAGTATACCACTTTCTATTTCATAGACTGAACACGGCAGTTGTATTTTCATAGTCCCTGAAAGAACTGTTTTCAAAGTTTGTTTTAATCTCATCTCAGGATGCAGATGGGGAAATCTAAGGGGATGTTAAAATATACTTACTGAACTATACAATTAAATTGAATTCTCAAGTAGGGCTGTGCCCCAGTCATCGACTAAATGTTAGTCGACCAAAAAGGTCATTAGTCGGCAAGACTTCATTGGTCACTTAGTTGGTCTGGTCTCTTCATTGGTCACTTCTCAGACCTTAATCTCAAACCATTGTGTCGTCCAAAATATATAATTCAGTAATTAAATTAATATCTTAAACATGCAGGCAACTAGTCGACTAATGTCCCTAAATGATAACTATTGGTCAACTAGGAAAATTCGTAGTCAAGGGCAGCCCTATACTCAAGCACAGTCATCTATGCTGATGATTGTACTTCCAGGGGTAAACAGTGCATCTCTCTTACCCACAAGATCCCACTCTCCATTGGGTATGTAAGTCGATGTGTCCACATCCAACATCTGGAGGTCCAGCAGCCAGCCGTTGTGAGTCCACGAGCCAAACTTCAGGTCGCACTTTTGCACGTCGAAGGGAAACCAACGCACGTCAATGTAACAGGTGCTCTTCAAGATGCCAGGGGGGATGTACTGGCAATAACCTGACGCATTCACCAGCACGTTGGTGTGGAAGGTGGCATCAAACCGCTCATCCGCACTAGTGACAGAATAGGAGAAAGAAATGTGTGTGTAAAGTTTATTACAATAACTGTTTGGGGGTTTTTTGCCCCTTGGAGGAAACAGACCCAAGTTGGTAACACACAGTGTCACATTTTATGGTGATATAGCAAACTTGTTAAGAAACAGTTGCTAATTTGCAAATCCAGCAGTTTTGGACCATCATCTATCACTTGGAGTTTTGGTTTCTACCAACTCCTGAGGGAATGATCTGGCTCTTTAGCCATGTGTATTTGTGTACCTGTTGAAGTGTGCCAGTCTCCTTGCTGTTTCTGCCCAACCTGCCACAGCAATGAGCAGTGAAGTGATATATCTACAAGCCATCTGTGGAGCAGCCAGCCTCCTTCACCCCACGCACGCACAGTTAAAACCCAGGTGAAATTAAATATTCACTTCCGACGCTAATGCTATGCCAAATATGCAGTAACAGGAACCAAATCAGTGACATAGAAACACCACAGATGCCTCCTTCAAGGCTCTGCAGCTCCCAACCTGCTGGGATGATACAAGGACAGGTTTAATGCAGTACAACTTAAGTTTCAATATTTAAAGTTTGAGATGGATATGGCTTCACGCGCCAACAGCAGCACAAGTCAATGAAATCAAGAAAAAAGTAGCATCTATTTTCTCTGAGAGTCCTGGGAATAGCAAGCACTGCTTTTGGGAACAGATACTTACAGAAAAGAAAATGCCTAGACACCTAACCTTAGACCCACTTCAGCTCCGGCACTCCAGATGAACTCTAATTAAGAATTAAAGAGCAGCTTCTTCAGTGTCGGCAAGTGTGTGAACTCTTAAATAAAGTGCCGGAGGCAAAGGCTGAACTTAGAATTTAGTCAGTGTCTTCTGTTTTGTTTCCTCGTGCAGCACACGGCCAAAATCCTATTCATACAAATTGATTCTCCACTGTAGCACGTAGCTAGAAGGAAGTATCTTCTCTCCCCCGCTTCATTGCTACTTTTTATTGAGACACACGGGCAGCTAAAGAGAATAAAGGATTTATAGTCAACTTGGAGCAGAAAAAGTATGAGAGCAAAATACAGGAAATACAATTTGTGATATATTTAATTTGGATTATCCTTTTAACTCCGAGAAACTAATGTTATTTAATTGACTATCTCAGCCATTCATCTGGATTTACATGCCTCCATTTACAGTTACATAACCAGTTCCTCTTTATCTGTTTCCATCAGTCAGATGGGGTGGTGGTGATTATATTTTTCTACACTGTTTTACTTAGATTTATTTGTCACTTGGAGACAGTCTGGATGGAGGTAATTGAATAAAAACCTACAAAGGACAGTCATATCACAAAATCGTCATTTTGAAAAATTTGTAACCACAATTTGGTCGAAAAAGTACTACAATTTAAAGGGGACCTGTTATGCTTTTCCTTATTTATTTGTCATATATTGAATGTTACAATGTCAGATGTTTATATAAAATGTGGCAAAAGTTTCAAATAATGAGGTAAGTGTATGTAAAAGTAATCCGTGTGAGCCAAAGCCTCAGGTTTCAGACCGCTCTGAAGACTCTTTCCAATGCTTTTGTCTTCTTACAGGACAAGCTGACGTCAGTTTGTGATGATATCTTTATATGGTCATCTGCTTCAGGCAGCTTCAAGTGTTATTATAATATGTTATGTATATTACAATACATACACTGCTACATGTAGCTGCATGCTACAGTCAGGGAAACATGTAAACATTGCTGGTGTTAATTTCTCCCCAATTTCAGATCATATTCCTGCTGGGACATGTCCAGTTGTGTTTAGAAGCTTTTACTGGTGATTTTTAACAGGTAAAAGTGCTGCAATATAATCATCCAACGACTGAAAGTACATTGCTACATGTAGCGACATGCTAACGTCATGGAATCGTACGATTTGTTTGCAAATGTTGTTAATTTCTCCCCAATTTCTGTTCATATTCCTGCTGGAACATGTCCAGTTGTGTTAAGGAGCTTTTTGTGATTTTTAATGTAGAAAATGCTGCTATTCTCTGTCACAGTCATTCCCTGGCTGCAATGACAGTACAGAGACGTAGAGATGCGGAGACTTGTAAACTAACTGGGCTACTAAGACTGGGCTTCTTCAGTAGGGGGCTTAAAGAGACAGGCACTAAAGAGCGTTTCAGACAATAAAAAAGGGAATATATGTGTTCCAACACAGACAGTGTCAGGAAAATAACGTGTTTTTTGACCATTAAAGCATGTGAACATGTTCTAGTAGAAACCCAAAATACAAGTATGAACCTGGAAATTAGCATAATAGGTCCCCTTTAAGTTTGGTAAACACTGTCTAAAGATTAAATCGTTTTATGTAGGGCTTGAGGAAAGAATCTCTCTGAGCACTGTGAATGTCACATAAAATTAAACATGAGGAGGCAACTCATCAGCAGCTCTCAATCCGTTCACTGGTTCATATTATTGTTGTAAGCGTGTTAAATTTCAACAGACAGCCACAGGCAGTAGAAAATTATGGTAAAATTCATCTATAGCAGCAGAGCAAAATGCCAACCTCACACAAATGCTGCATGAAGACAGAAAAAGGCAACAACTGATATTACAGCAAACAAACAGGGACAAAAAGGGCATAATCCCCTTTGTAAGGCCTGCTGTCAGTTTTTTAGCAGTCGGAAAGGCTAACAAATATTAGCGTAAAGCAGTGTAGGTTTTATTCATTATGTGAAATGCCCCCAAATACACACACACACACACACACACACACACATTTTCCTATCAGTGAAGTGCTGTGTTTGTCAGTCCTTGCAAAGGTCCAGTGTAGAGCTGACAGTCCTTTTCACTGTCCACACCAAATTAGAACTCAAACCCACGCACTGAAGTCTACATATACAGTGTAAAGGCACACACAATACACCTATACATGCACACACACAATGCAGTCCCCTGCGATGGAGATAACGCCACTGTGTCTGAAATATCCTGGAGCCTCATTCAGCCCTGAGAAAGGAACGTGGCGTGCATTTTAACAGAATTTGTAGATGGACATGTTTTATTTGTCACCGCCTTGCTCAAGATTGAGTGATTTACCTCTTTTTGGGGGTGGGGGTTAAGTGTGATAATTTATTCTCTTCGGTTTGTGTGTGTATGTGTGTGTGTTAGTGCGTGTGTGTTGACATCAGCTGTGGGTGCTGGGGGAGGGATGTGTGGGTTGGCCGAGGCGGAGCTATGCAATGAATTATTCAAGCTTTGGCCTTACTTTATTTGAAGGTGCGCACTTTCCTGCAATCAGCGCTTACATACATAACAACAGAGCACGTTCTGAACTTTGTGTGTGTGTGATTTGGAGAGTACGTACGGTATACATCATGCATGTGCAGAGAACAAGAGACGTACAACAATACAAGATGAATTAGAGCTTGTTTCAGGCACTCTTAAAATATTTCTATTTATTGTAGCTTGCTTCAACAAAACATTTGTCTCATCTAATGTTTTTTCATTACTGTTAGGATAAAATATTCTAAGATTTTGAAGCAAAATGCTTTTTGCAATGTACACATTTTAATATTTATATATGCATGCCACTGGACAAGTGATAGCCCTGGGAGAATGGGAAGTGGTTGTGTTTGTACATGTGCGCATACACACACCAAAGAAAGAGCACTGTGGACACGAGAGAGTGCGGCAAGGTGGAAACAGAGACAGACCGACAGTGACAATGGTGGCAGTGACAGGTCAGTGCACCATGGGACACGAGTCACCAAAGCTTTCCTCTCACTCACTCAACACCTGCCACTGTCCTCACACAGGAACACACACAGACACTCTGATGACAAAAAGAAGGAAGCCACAGAGTCAGGAGTGTTCCTGAGGCAGAGACAGAGCAACCCAGGGCTGAATCAATCATAATGCACTATTAAAAATATGCAGAATGCACTAATCGTTAAAGCGGGATCTCGATGCCAGACTAAGAAACAATATGCAATATACTGTAACAAGTTTCGTTCAAAAGAATTTGGTGCTGGACCACATGTCCTTAAAGATTTCAATGTCCCAGACAAATAAGAGAAATTTCGGTCAAATATCATCTGTGCCTATAAATCTTTGATACACAAAATTGATACATTAAATGACATCATTGACAGATTAATTTTTTATTGAAAACTAGGCTACTGTAGCTGTGACAGTTTACATCCAAGTCTGTGAAAACATGGATGCTTCACACACATCTTCCCCTCGACAGCACAGAAGATCCATACCATTAGCACAGTTTCAAGGTGGACACCCAAGATCAGTGTCATGAATCCAGTATCTGACCAAATGTTCCTTCTTCTGTTCCTGAGATATGACGTTAAGTAATGGCCAGAACAGTGTTCTATGCAGAATATCCTAATGTTACAGTGAAGTTGACCTTTTGGATATAAAGTGTCATCACTTCATCATTTTATCCTATCAGACATTTGTGTCAAGTTTTGTCATAATTCTTGAATTATGGCCAACAACATGTTTTGTGAGGTCACACTGATCTTAACTTTTGACCTTCAACCACCAAATTCTAATCAGTTTATTCTTCCGTCCAAGTGAACGTTTGTGCCAATTTTGAAGTAATTCCCTCACGGTGTTCTTGAGTTATTCCATTCACAATACAGAGTTAGATGCAAGGTCACAGTAACTCTGACCTTTGACCACTTAAGTCTAATAAGTGGATCGTTGAGTCCGAGTGAACGTTTGTGCCAATTTTGAAGAAATTCCCTCAAGGTGTACTTGAGATTGAGTTCACGAGAATGAGACAGACATGGTCACAGTGACCTTTAAACTTAGACCTATGACTTCCAAAATCTGATCAGTTCATCACTGAGTCCAGTTTGTGCCATACTTGAAGAAATTCCCTCAAGGCATTCTTGAAATATCTTGGAGATGGATGCAAGGTCACTTTGACCTTAATCTCTGACCTATGACCACCAAAATATAATCACTTTATTGTTAAGTCAGTTCATCAATTCCTAATAACAATATTATGTACCCTTAAAGTCATGATTGAATGTGTATGCCTTTGTTGATGCCTGCCATCAGGTTGCACAGGATAAAAGAGCAACAAGGAGACAGAACAACATCAGCTTTGACACAAATTTTTTCTAGTCTTGTCGAATCAGACAGAATGAAAGAGCGTAAGAATATGTATTGCTCTAAAGCAGAAAGCCAACACCTATTCTGAAGCTTTTAGCCATAAACAGCTGACAGCTTCACACGGCGAGCGCCTACTCGCTTTGCATTAGGCACAGACGTATCCATCCATGTACATTACGTCATATATGTCATAACTTTTAAGGCATTCAACTGAACAGCCTCAGGGGGCTTGACATTAGGCATTTAGTTTGACAGCCTTAAGGCTCTGTGGTTAACTAACTGGTCAAGGGAGCCGCAGGCAAGAAGTACAGTGTATGTACAGTTTACAGTGGAAGGTTTATTCCTGGAGGCAGAGTGCTTACACAAACTGTGCATCATCCATGAGGAATAGATTACTTATAAACACCATCATTATTTCATAGAGGGGCTTTGGATAAAGACATATGACATAATTGCTTTAACAGTAAATATATATATAGTTTCTGAAAACCTTGATTATGTTGATTAGCAGAATTTCAGTGGGGCCGTTAGATGTCACCTGGCACTCCATTGTTTCTTTGGCCTCTGGACGCTCACCTTGTCAGGTAAGAATAATACCCATAGGACAGTGCCCACACTTGATACCCTTGGTCTGCACTTCAGTCAATCTCGCATACACAAAAAGAGCCCTGGCTCTTGCTTACCATGACGTTATCAGCTCATTAATATGTTTCCACAGAAAAAAAGGACCCTTACAGTTATAGAAGAATTCAGGTTTGACCTAATACACAAATTCTCGGTGTCACATCTTCGCCATGGGGGTCTTCACAAACCTTATTCCAAACCAAAATGCACTTTTAAGACATGCAACTAAAGACATCGCATTGTATTTATTCATTTGAGTAATCACAGAAAAGTCATCAGATTCGTCCATCTGTCCTTTCATTCCACCATCCACCCATCTTAAAAAATGAAAAATAGATACAGCAGACTATCCATTTATTCGATTAATTCCCCTTTCATCTTTATGGCCTGTCGCTGTGCTCTGTCTGTGTTGTACATCTACCGTCCCTCCTGGCAGAATGAGGATTCTGTCTGTGGTTTACCTGAGTTGGACGTCCTTCATGTGCCTCATCGATCCCCAGTCAAGTGAGACCATTGACTTTTCCCTCTAATGAGAGAGGAGGTCAACGGCTTACATAGATGGCTTTTAGATCAGGATATTCTTAATACAAACACAATTACACACACACACACACACACGTGCGCCAATTTTTGTTCGCCTGACACACACACAAAACAGCAGACGAGCCAAAGTCAACATAAAGTTTACAGTTGGAGAGCTTTATTATAAATATGCATCTCTGTCTCACTGGAGGACACGTGCATTTGTCCTTCAGTCATTTCCTTGTGAATTAGGCTTGGGTGGTACCTGTGTGTCATTCCTATTAAACATATTTTCCTTATTAAACGATATAACTGTACCTTCTGAATTTCCTTCTCTTACCAAACCAAGACTAGCTTAATGGCCTCGCTCGGCCTCATCGTGGAACACACTTCATTCAAACCTGACAAAAACAAAATCATTTTAGTCTTTCCACCATTCCAACAATCACCAACTCTGAGTCGGTCGAAATAAACCCTTGATTTAACAAGTTAGATGTGAAAATATGCTGGTTCTACTGCTGTTCCCCCCTCACTATCTCACTGCTGTTGCTTGTCGGCTGTTTACAGTCCTGTAACGTCATCCCCACTGCTCACAGTCACCATGTGTCAGCTCAAGTGCCAGTTACAGAGACTGACCTCTAGTGGCAGCAGCCATGCACTACAATACACTGCCTCAACGCAGCATCTCTGTATCAGTTTAACTGAAAGATGAGCGCCCACATTGCTGTTGCCATTGAAAATCACACTGTCAGAATTTTGGATACCCTTGTATACCATGATACCAATACTGTGATACCCCTCACGCCTGTCGTGAATCTTAAAATATTTTATGTCAAATACGTCTATATCTTCATTCGATTACAGGAAGGTTTTAATGAGCTGAGTCAAGCCAAAACAACTTGAAAAGATGTTTAAGCCTCACTAATTAGTCTGAGCCGCGCTCAAAGCCATGGGACGTACGGTAATTTCAACTCTTTGATCTGAATTGGAAGATGTCCGCTGTCAATCAAAGCACAAAACCTTTGCAAACATGGTGAACAACAAAATATTTTCCCCAGGCAGTGTGCATGAATATGGTCGGAATGATAAATCCATGACTCACAGTATAGACTATCCATGCGTGAAACATCACTGTGAGACAGTGTGAGTCAGTGTGAGCACAATGATCTGAAAATATGAAAAGCCATATGAGGGAGATATGAGAGATTTCACATTGGGATAATACGAGCTGAGTGAATCATCACAGACTGGATCTTTTTCTTAAATTTTATCTCACTCTTCCTTTCTTGAACACACTGCATATTGAGATGGCATCTGACCTCGGCACTTCTAAACATCATTAACTCCATATTAAAACAATGAAAAGAACGAAGGGATTTATGGCGAGCTGTCGTCTGAGCTGCATGCTAATAAGCCTGAATGCATTCAACACAGTAAGACTAGCGTGTTATTGGCTGCGCACTGATGGCCCACTGTGTAATGACGCGTGTTGTGCCATTAATGTCTGTAATTGTGTGAGAGTGTGTGTGTTCGATTAGCAAGTGTGTAGCCTGTATACGGTTATTTTTGTGCATCTGTTTGCCACTTGTGTGCATGTTTGTGCACAGATATTTACTGTGTATTATTAGACATGAGAACATAGATGTGTGTGGTGTAATTAGTTAAGTATGTATGTGTTTGTGTGTGTCTCAAGCAGCGATCCATATTATTGCTGACAACTGTAAATTTAATCTCTCCTCAGGGGGCGTGTAAACCCTCGGGCTCGGCTGTTAACCGAATCCTCCCCTTCAGCTTTGCTTTACTGTTCATCTTATCTGACCTCAAAAAGGTAAGCAACAGTCTTTAGGCTGAAAATCAGCAACATCAGCACTGTATTTTCAACAAGTTGCAAAAAATATTTTGTTCAGTTCAAAATACAACTAAATTTTGCATTAGCAACCATGAAACAGATTATACAAGTACTGAGAAAACATGGATATCTAAACCTGTGAACTGATTGCTGGAATGTGTTGACCCTGTAGGGATGTCAGTGTTGGTCTGTTGGTTGGTCCACCACTTTGGTCCAGACTGAGATATATATCTTCACCATTTTTAGTGGACTGCCGTAAAATTTGGTTCAGATGTTCATGGTTGTCAGAGGATGAGTCCCCTGGCTTTTCCACTAGCACCAAGAGCAGATCAAAGTGTTGGTGTATCCAGTGATATCTCAAATTTGCAAGATGGATTGGCGCTAAATGTTGCACAGATATTCATGAATCCCCCTTAGGATGGTCTAAAATAACTTTGGTGATCCCTTAACTCAGCTGGGGTCATCAACAAATCAAAATTTCACTTTGTCCAGTACTTTGGTTTATGACCGAATACCTGCAAAACTTTTACAACAGCATCATCTCTGTTTAGTGCTAAATAGCAAATATTTGTATACTAGCACGCCAGACTAAGATGATAACATGTTAAACATCAATATGTTAGCATCGTCACTGTGAGCATGTTAGCACGCTGACATACACTGAGCACCAAAGGAAGCGGCTCCATTAAGGCAGAGGAGGTTTCTCCTCAAACAGGGGGAACAAAATATAAGAAAGTAATTAGTTGACATAAAGAATAACCACATTTCAGTCTCATTCATAAAATTATTTTTTTTACCTCCTTCCTTTGACCTCTGTGCAGTAAATATTCCCTGGATTAGATAAAAGATTGCAAGTGAACATAATACAAGCGGCACCTGTTTATCCTACAGTATATATTTGGCAAAGCAAACACATATAAAGTTGTCCTAAAGAAATCAGAGTTGTTGTTTTCATGTGTGAACAGATTTGAGAAGGTGGCAAAGTAACACAAAGCACAAGAGAAGGCAGCGGAGAAACTAGAAAGACACAAAGAGGTAGACTGAGAGAAGAGGGGCAGAGTAACGTGCTGACACCTCGACAGACAGAGAGGTAGCTGGGATGATTTATAAAGAGGAGTCAGTGAAGGCTGGGGACGATAAAAAATATGGAGAGAGAGAGTTGATTGAATAGAGTGAATTATAGTGAGACAGTGAGTTATGAAAGAGAGACGGAGGGAGACACAAATAGAATGAGATGAGGGGAGAGATGGTAAGACGGGATGGCTGATGGAGGTAGAGAGGGAGGAGTGGAGGCAGAGGGTAAAAGGCAGAGAGAGCAGGGAGATTAGGATGGGTAATCCTGGCAGGTCTGAAAGCTGAGCTTTTAAAATTTGGGTTAATACCTCCAAACCTTTGTTTTGTCCTTGTGTTCCCTGTGATGTGCATGTGTGTGTTTGACTGTCTCCATCCCCTCACAAACATCAATGAAGACCAAATGAAAAGCTGCCCGGCTCAGTTTACGTATTCACATCTATCACATCTTCTATTTTACAAGCTTCTCCCCACATTTTATCTGTGCCATTGTCTGCCTCTTTGTGACTGAACCCGTCTCTCTGTCTGTCTGTCTGTCTGTCTGTCTGTCTGTCTGTCTGTCTGTCTGTCTGTCTTCCCCCCCAGTCTCAGACGATCATCCGTTTCTCAGTCAAGCATGCAAACTCAGTGCAATTAGTTGTTTTGGGGAAAAACAACTGGCCTACATTTCTAATTGACTTGAGAAAGCCTCGCAGAGAAGCGTGAAGAACAGTGGATACAGCCTGACCTGAATCAAAAAATGCAATGAGCTCCCTCAACCTCATTTATTAAAATAAGGACGTCAGCCCTGTGTCTCCATTCTTTAAAAAAACAGCCCATTTTATTTGCATTTAATGAAAAATAACAGCATTTTATCAAAATCAGCTTTCATTTCATGACATTAGTTTGTTGTTAATGAGTAAGTCTAAATCACATCATTAAGCCTTTGTCAACCACTGCTCCGCATCTTAATGAGGCTGACTGACTGATTGAATTGAGACAGCTAAGATGATGGAGGGCCAGTAAAATCACTTCCAACATGTTAATTCTATTTCAGTAAATTTCAGCAACGCAAATTAATCATTAAAATGTTTTTCTTCTCGTAATACACCTCTTTTCTGTCCTAAAACAAAGCTACTGGAGAAACCTGTCTCCTCATGTTGCCTGTGTCGCTGGGACCTGTGTTTGATTGGGTGTGATTATTATTCACGTTGGCTTAAAGTAACCCTGATACTGCTTTGGTTTGTGGAGATTAAAAACTGAATTTAATAAAATGGCAGTGAATCAGAAGGATTAGACTGATATTTCAATCACTCCAACACACAAAAATAAAATAGGGAGAAAACACACCGTCTCTGACAGGTGTGTTTGTCTCCTGGACTGACAAAGGTGGATTAAAACACAGATTATATCACGCTAAACAACAAGAAAATAATGAAACAGTACTGAACTCAAAAAAGAGATTATTTACAAAGAAAACAAAAAGGTCACAACCCTTCAAGCTTAAACCTCCATTTTTGTGTCACTTGGGGGCAGCGGAAACAAGCTTGTGTTGGCAAACACTTGCATATTTCTACATTCAGGAGGACTGGAATCATGGCAAATGTAAATACAATAGTCTCCAGCCAAACCTCTCAAGAAACTACAGCATATTCAGAACTCAGCTGCTCGTCATCTCACACACTCCCGCACCCGTGACCACATTACCCCCGTCCTCCATAGCCTCCACTGGCCCCCCCATCCCCCAGCATATACACTTCAGGCTCCTCATCATCACTTACAAAGCTCTCCACAACCTTCTTTGTAGGTTCCTCACTGCACCCCCTTTAATTGTGACATTGTTTTCACATTTCTCACTGATGCACTGTTAGTGTAACATGTCCTTTATATTCACTTTAAGGAAGGTGGTAATGAGCAGGAGAAAGCAGCTCTAACCTGTTGTAAAGGAGGATGTCAGGGGTCCAGATCTGGTCTGAAGGGAATCGCAGGTTCTGGACACCAGGGTAATTTTCTGGATTCCAACTCAGGTAGATGTCCGTCCAGTACTGAGACACATATAGAGGGAGAGACAGATGGAGACAAAGAGACATTTTCACTGAAAAATGTCAACTACATAGGATGTGAGCATCCTTTTTTTTTCTTAAATGGGTGCATGCTCTGCCAAACTTGTAATGTCCGATGGCTAGTTGAACTAATCTAATTGAACTTTTACAAGAAAGCATTTAATAGATAAAAGAAGGGCTGTGTCTTGCCAGGAAGGAAAATAAAATTGAGGAGTAAGATGATTTTGCAGTATTACCATTTTCAAAATCAAACAGCAAGTCTAAAGTAATCAAGGAATGGAAAGAAAAGGTTATTCCTGTTTCTAACAGCCACACCTGATGGCTTAAAGATCCAGTGTGTTGGATTTAGTGGCATCTAGCGGTGAGGTTACAAATTGTAACCAACTAAAACTTCTCTCCTACTCCAGGCATGTAGCAAAACTACGATGTCTGACGCAAAAACACAAATGGCCCGTTTCAGAGCCGGTGTTTGGTTTGTCCGTTCTGGGCTACTGTAGAGCAACATGGCGAACTCTGCGGAAAGGGCCTCCTCCGTATGTAGGTATAAACGGTAGAACGGCTGAACCAAACTCAGAGTTATGTCAGTTGAATTAGATTTGGCTGGTCAATACACATAATCAACTGTTCGTTTCTTTTTTGTCATATCGAGTGTAAGCAGGGTTCAGCAGGACATTCAGTGTGACCGTGACATTCATATTACATGGTAAACTTATAGTAAACTATGCTAACGACAGATCTGAAATGTGCAACCATGTCTTTGCCAAAGACTGTATTGTAATAAGTTGCTGAGAGCTGTAAATTCACCACTTCTATGCAGAAGACAAAAGACAACATTATCTCAGAGCCTGTTGGGGGCAAAGCCTCTCCTCTTCTAGGCAGCTGCCTCTGTGTCTGCAGCTGCCTGTACCGAAGAGCAAGGAGCACTGACACCACAGCTAAATCTGGGGACTGAAACTTCCCAGAAGTACACTGCACACCGACTGACAAAAACACACAAACTTGAAGAATCTCAGCACACAAATGAAAACAAAAAGATTTGTAGTTTCTGGTGATTTTACATAAAAAACATTTATCAAATTACATTCAATTTCTGCCAATATATCCCCATAAATCCTACACGCTGGACCTTTAAAAATGAAGATGCACACTAATGGATAACAAGCTAGAGATGGTTCTTCTCTCTGCGTCTTACCCGTCCTTCCAAAGCACCAAGACAAGAAATCTGCTGTACTTTAAACAGTGAGCACCAATCACACTGTGTCCTACTTGAGACTGTAACACAGACTGATTTGGCTCAAGGCTAAAAAACTGTCTGTGGAATTTTTCGCCTGTTGGCATTAAGTCCATTAACTATCAAGTTGACTGCCACTTAAATATGCTGCACTCTTCCTCCATCTTCCTCCTCCTCCTAATGCTTTTCTCACTTTCGTCTTGACAATCTGCCTGAAGCGATGTTTTCTCGAGTATGCTGATGCCAGCATTGAACATGGACACACACAAAGTAGTCTCCTACCATCTCTCTCTCCGACACACACACGGTCAGCAACAACTGGTGGCTGAGTTCCAGTAATGAGGATAAGTGTTTTGTGAAACTGTGAGCTCTGAAAATAATTGCATATAGCTTAAAAATACTTGGATGGACGAGCTAACACTAAGACGAGATAGTTATACAGTAAATACTAGATTAGAAATGTTGCTTTTAGACTGAGCAAGTACAAATAATTAATCCAGGAAATAAATTGTATCTCTGTACTTGCACACTTAAAATTCAATGTCATCAACAAGCACTTAATGTAGTAGCGCTAGTCATTTGAGATGCACAGTCACAGCGTCTTTAAAAGATAATTGTGTAATAAAGTCAGAAATATAATTAAAGCACATTAAATTGATGGTCTTCTCAAACTTTGACTCACCAGCTGCAGCCAGGCGTTGGTCATCAGTACTTGGTTCTTCTCATCCTGAGGACACAGACAGAAAAAAGAAAAAGAGAGGAAGAGAGAGAATAAGATTTTCTTTTGTTTAAGAGAAGACAAGCAGGCCAATCCATATTTAATATAGTGGAAAAGGGCTTTGTCATCGTAAGTCAGTGCGGATGCTTTGCATATCCAAAGAAGAGCAAACCAGGCTTTGTAAAACTGTGTAAAAGCTGCTTTTATGTAACCAAGTGTAGTTCTGTTGAATGGTTTCACAGTGGAGCCATCTTACAAATTACACAACCCTTTTAAAACAACTAAAATATGTTGGTCCTGGTGGATTCAAACAACGGCACTGGACGGTAAAATGTCAGGTGAAAAAACAAGGAGACAAATTCAATCATATCAACAGACAAAATAGCATTACATAATGAATGCTGAGTTTCTCTTCCTGACTCACTGATGCACAATGACCAGATTTGTTGATTCATATGTGTCTGTTGGTTTATTTAATTAATGTGCATGCCAACACTTAAACATGGTCTACCAGTGTAGTGAATGTTATCTGGTAATGTAGCACGATTGTAAAAATCACACAGATGATCACAAAGGTTGAGCTGAAAGAGACAGTTCAGGTTTTTTGAAGTGGGGTTGTATGGGGTACTTATACATTAAAGTACAAGGAGTGACTGTAAACTTTTGAGCCTACCCCAGAAAATGGGGAGCTAGGCAAGCCAAATGATATTTTTCATAATATACTACCGTTCCTTATTATCATCAACCATGTTCATGTTTCAAACTCTGTTTTATTTTTGCAGATTCTTGAAGTGAATAGTGGTCAGTGATTTGTTGAAAATGGAGAAATTGGAGTATGTGATCAAATATCTTCATCTCAAAGGAATGTCACCATCTGAATTCCACCAAGATATGCTTGACATGACAGCGCCCCTTCATATGTCACAGTCAAAAGCTTGGTACAGAGTTCAAACATGGCAGGGAGAGTATTGAAGATGGGCCAAGGTCAGGGAGACAATGACGTAAGGGAAGTCGTAGAGAAGTTGGAGCAAGTGTGTTGCTCTTGAGGGGGATTATGTTGAAAAATAAAAGCACTGAAAAATCTGTATCTTGCATTCTTTTGTTGAGGCTCAAAACTTTTCAGTTACCCCTGGTATATATTACGTACAGTAGATGGCAGTTAGGACGCCGCCAGTTTGGAGACGCAGGCTGAAGTCCAACATGGAAGCTAAGCAGTGTACAGCTGTGGAGGGGTCAGTGACAAAATGTAATTTAGACACCAAAAAAAAAGACCATCTTGAAGAAGCAGAAGAAAAAAAAAAAATCAATATCCTATATATAAACTGTTACATCGTTTTCTTCAAAGCCAGACTCCACTGAGAAAAACAGTGATTTAACATTCCTAAACACATGGAGCTGCTGCTCTACCGCTGCCTCAAACAATAAATTTGTCCGTATTATTGTGTGACTTTGGTGTATCCGGATTAAATCTTTTAAAAGCCAAAGTCACACAATAACACAAACTAACTAACTGATTGAGGCAGCTGTGGACCAGTAGCTCCTGTCTTCAGTGAGCTAAAAATACAGGATTTGTCAGTGGAGTTTGGTGGCTTTAATGAGAGCAGAGATCGGGAACAGAAGCCGTTGGAATGGGCTGTCTGATGAAAAGGTAATGTGGTGAAAATACTCTCAATAAAGCGTGCACTGAAACTGGTTGTTTTAGGAGGCTAAAATATGTTTTGTTGCTGACCCCTCCACAGCAGTACATTTCTTAGCTTTTGTATTGGACTCCAGCCTGCTTCTTCAAACTGGTAGGTGCTGACTGACATCTACTGTACTGTCAATAAATAAGTAGCCCATACAACCCCACTTAAAAAAAATCCAATTTACCCATTTCAAGCTGGGGTAGGCAGTATAATTTTGGCAACACTGGGTAGAAATCCCATTATAAACTTCAATCATATTGTAATTCACTAGACTTCTGCACCTCGGCTCTGCTCCGCTTTAGAAAATCTAGGTACTGCATTACTTATTTCTC
Source organism: Epinephelus awoara (assembly GCA_035609425.1). Lineage (NCBI taxonomy): Eukaryota > Metazoa > Chordata > Actinopteri > Perciformes > Serranidae > Epinephelus > Epinephelus awoara. Next base: position 24,453,943 of record CM069299.1, on the reverse strand, counting down.
ACCTCAAATGTTTTCAGAAACATATTTTACTGTACTGTTTAGCTGTAAAACGAGAAAGTGTGTGACCTGGTTGCCATGTTGGGAACAGTCAAGCTGAAACAGAGCATCGCCCACCGGCCAGAGCAAACTTTACAGAACCATTATTCACAAAGACTGACATGATTGACAGCTGCATTAGAGACTCTTCAGCTCTGACTGGTTGTTTTCATGACTCTTGCAAATGCCAGTAGGAGCACTATGGGGAGGCAGAGGAGCAAAGAATCCCTATGCAGACTGTAAAAGCAACTGTTTTTTATATTTAGTTTTATTTATAGGATTTGTAACTTCTGGGTTTTATTTTCTAAATGCTGCTGATGGTTTGTCCAGGGCATTCCTGTGAAACTGTTCAGAAACTATGCAGACTGAAACCTATGACTTCACCAAATAATGAACTTCAGAGAGGTCTTCAAAGAGAAAATATAGCATTTGCGAAATTATTCTAGCTGCGAGGTGAAATTAGCATTTCTGCAAGCGTCAGAATTTCTGCTCCGAGTGCAGAGTGGAAAAGTCAGGACAGAAGTGCCTGCGCTGATTCTTTGGTAGAGCGGAGAGGAAGGCTGAAAGGGATCTGAGATCTTTCCCTCTTTCAGCGCGCTGCATCTGTTTACCCGTTTATCTGTATATCTCTGTTTTCTGTGCTTTTCCTGAGCTCGCAGTTGAAAATGCAGGAACATATGGCAAACGCTTCTATAATGTCTTTTCTGAAAGCAGATGACCCAGATGATCGAGCAAGAGTCACAGCTGAAAGTAATAATCAGAAATGTGTCTCTTAGAGATTTGAATCCCCCAGCTGTGGGTGCATGTGTGTGTGTGTGAATGTGTGCATGTGTTGATATGATGAAAATAGAATTGTGGGTCATATAAAATTTATAACCTAAAAATATTAACTTCTCTCTTCTATTCAAGGTCAGAGCACCAGGACGCCTGGAGCATTATGTGGATATTGAGCATTCAATATACAACATATATTATAGAAAATACATATCAATAAAAACTCTGACACAGATTTCACTTTTCTTAATCTATCTGTATAAAAATAATTGTCAGTTTGTCCACCCCTTTTCTCTTTTTTAAGAGTTCAACTCTTATATATCCATCCTTGTGGTTCATGCTTTTCTTGTCTATTGATGTTTTTCACTCCAATAAACACTCACACTCAGCACATCTTACCTACAAATAACTGTTATTAACCACTACCTAGTTAGTATCAGTTCAGCGCACCTGCAGAATAGCCGCCTCAGCCTACATTAGTCTAATGTTTCACCTTTGAAACTCACGCTTTAATGCAAGAACACCAGATTTCAACACAGTCAGGGAAAGTAATATGTGCATCCTGGTTAGATATAAAGTCCTAGCACACAGAGCAAACCATGCTTTGCTCCTATGTGTGATTAGGCTGACAAAATGACAATCCATCTGTGTCTCCTCCTAGCAACATTCAGACTAACTTTCTTATGGCTGACCTCCACAAAGAGATTTTTCAGATCTTAACAGATACTGAAATGTGTGAGACTCCACACATAATGACATGCAATGATACGTTTAACAGTTTTGTTCCTGTAGTGTGTGGAGAGCAATAATTTTGGCCCACACCAGTAACAGATTCCACTCACGCACAACCTGCGTTCTGACTCTCAAAACTGGAAATCTAACAAATATCTTGCAGTCAAACCGGACTTTAGAGCAGTGTTTCCCAACTGGTGGGTCGCAGTCCAACAGTGGGCACGTTTTTGGCACGTTTGAAGTGCAGTTTCCTGCTGTAGAGTGAGTCACTAATGGACAGCTACTTGACAGAGACAGCAAACTAGCTCGCCAACATGGCCAAATGCAAGTCAGACGCTGAGTATATTACACTCTGTGGACCTTGACCCAATGACTAAGGAGAAATCTGGACCCCATGGCTGGACCTGTTGGGAACCACTGCTTTAGAGAAGGCAAACATGGCTGCGATGAGCAGGAGGATCTAGCTGTTAGTTTTTGTTCAAATTTTTACAGAAATTTGACAGACTTTTTTTTAAATATTGGTAAAGTCATGGAGACGGCATGAACATAGACTACACATGTTACAGTGTGAGCTGTAGCTGAGTAGATTCTGACCTCTGAGACCTGCAGGACCGCCAGCGAGCCTCAGCTGATCGCAAGGTTCCCCCCTCACAACAGGATATCAGATTGAATACACTGCACAAAAAAACACTCTTAATACAGGCTAGCTCACGTCACAGGCAAATCTCACAAGATGATTTTGAAAATCATCAAACAATTAGGGCTTTGTTGGGGCGGAGGAACCAGGCCCAAAAGCCTGATTCTCTTTAAGTATATGCCCAGCATTAGCTTCTAATCAATGACCTGCAAACACTTCTTTCTTGACTTTCATCTTTTGTTTCAACATGAATCCGTTTCTCTGCGTGTTTCTTTTATCCTGAGTTTGTGTTTCTGTGAGTTCCTGTGTGGACAAGCGACCTAGAAACACCTAGAAGCTGACCTAGAATTATGTGAGCACTGGTCAGTCAACGCTGTTTACTCTAAAGCTGATGAATAAATGAGTTGAATGAACATTGGTGTTTCCATGACAACTGATTCGTAAAGTTATAGCGCACCAGCACACCTCTGGGTCACAGCACATAAATTAATGATACATGTTAAATCAAACCCACATACTGACAAGGGTTAGGGTTACAAGGTGGTGTTGGAATAAAATAAACACAGTTTCGATTTCTAATTTTGATGTTTTCAAAAAATCATCACATCTTAATTATGAGCAGCAAGTTAGCAGCTTGTCTGCAGGCTAAAGGGAAAACACAAGCCATTTGCTCAGAGAAGACACAAAGATGTTAAATGGATTAATTAACCCTTTGAAATCTGGGCAAATTGGCTTAGTTTCTTTCAAAAACATGGGAAAAAGGCAATGAGCATCGAAAGGGGGAATGACCCAAAAAATTAGCAAGAAATTAGTAAGAAAAGAGAAAATCAAAAACAAGATAATTAGTTAAAAAAAAAGGAAAAAAAAGGAAAATAAAGTTAAGAATAAACAAACAAAATGACCGGGAAAAGGATCTTAAAAATCATCATTCTGTAAAAATCATTTTAAACATATAATAATGATAATTCCAAATATAGTTTTCTCTAGCTCTTTTCTTTGTGGAACATTTCTTACCAAGTTGCCCATCGCTTTTTCCCCCATGATTCTGAAAGAAATTCACCAATTGGCTTGGGGTTCAAAGGTTTAAATACTTGCGAAAGGTGTCTGAAACCAGCACAAGAAAAGTGATGTCGCTCCTGGTTTCAAAGGGTTAACTGAAAATTAGTCCCTTCGGCGACACTGAATGAGCATCAAGCTGCTGGCTGGTCTGAATCCCACCTAATGTTTAGAGCAGAGACACTCAAGTTGCATTGCCCAGGGGCCACCTTTGTAAAATGACAAGTAGTTAGGGGCCAGTTAAAAAACACTGATAATATTTATCATTATATGTAACAAATTTATTGGCTGTGTTCAACCTTTCGACATTTGGTGTTGTCTCATCTTTGCCTAGAGGCAAATCCAGTGGCAGCAGCCCCACACAGGTCAGGTGCACCGGGGCGCTTATAGGGTGACCCCCGGACCCCCCTAGAAAGGTCCAGGGGACATTCCCCTGCCACTTTTGTCCCATAACCACGGAACCTTCTGTCCGTGCTCCGCGTTCATTGCGTCAGTATTTTGCACGTTTCCATAAAGCTTAGGGATACGGGACAAAAGGAGCAGTACCACAAGGAACTGTGGGGGCAGTGTTGCTGTCACTACCCGATACGTAGCTCTAGTGAGACACGAATTAGAATTCAATTTCTCTCATCAGCAGTACTAGAGAAAAGAATTCTCCGTCCTCCAGTCGCGATGTATTTAACGGCCTCACCGACCACCGCCTCCTACAACGCTGCCTCTGTTTTTGTCTTTTATGCAAGAGGTAAATTATCAATATCTCCTCCACAGTTGCCATGTTTGTTTTTGAGTTTGTTGTTGTCATAAACTTTTGATGCTGGGCTGCCTCCTGGTGGATGTATTGGTTAACATCCGTGCCAACGTAAAGGGCGCATGGAAGTATGTGGGCAGTGACGATAACATCGTTTGAAACTGACGTATACTCTGGCACATAATTTACATTCAAAGTACAATAAAAAGTTCCCAGGGTGAATTACCTTACTTTCATTGTGAATCAGAAAATGACCAGCGGGCCACCCTGCACACTATCACAGGACAGATTTGGCCCATGGGCCGTAAGTTGGGCATCAGTGGTTTAGTGTCTTGCTCAAAATATTAATGACAACATTAAAATTCTATCATTGTACTCCCCACCACATTTTCTCAACCAATCAGGAAATATGCAGATGGCTCCCACCCAATCCTCTTCTTTCAGTATAATGGCTGCATAAGCACAGTCTTTAAATTAGGTTACTTGTCCACTTGACTTGTCTCAGTTAGACGCTCGAGAGAATGTGATTAAAACATACATCATTGTTCCATCCTTCTCCTCTGAAGCAGACGAGTCAACAACAACTGCCAGAACAAGGACAAACAACCCTAAAATTGCCCCTCTGTGGAAAGTACAAGGCCCTGTGGGACGAGAACGCTCACAAAGTACTGCGCATCAGTCTCTTCTGACAAATCAGAGCAGACATCTGGCTGCATGAAACACAGAGAATTTAACATGCTAACACTTCCCTAAAGTGTCTTCACTCGTCCTGTGGACGGGCTGACTGACAAATGTGCAGCCTGCAAAGTGTCTCGCAGGTTTTTGGTCCTTCCTGGTGGTTAATGAGTCGGAGAGTCATTTGAGGCCTCCTGCTACTCTGCGCAGAATTTTAACAATTTGAAAAGTCATTAAAGATAGTAGACCTGGATTGATTTCTGGGTCACGGGCCGGAGGGAGGAAGGAATGGTAATCTTCATAAATTGGGAATGTGTCAGGCGTGTCAAACTCCGGTAGACACAAAACACTGTCAGGACGGTGGCCCTTGGGGAGGGCTTGACACCTCTTATCCGCAGTCTAGACAACATGAGCAAGTGTGTGTGGGGGAAGTAAATAAGCAACTAATCTTAAGGAGCAAAACACTTTAGACAGAAAAAGGCACTTAATTAAAACAAGGCAAGGAGCTGCGTTAGTCGGGGAGTGTTGTTGAGGGTAATAGGGAGACATCCACGGAGTCCTGTTTGTGTAACATATCAACCTCTTCCAGCCCCATGTGTTGGCACTCCCATCACATCCATGGCTGCTAATGTTAGCCATGTATTATTTCAGGCAGGTCTACTGCAGGTCTGAGCGCAACCCTAACCCGACTCAGTGGAGCAGCAAAAGAACAACTATGCCCAGCCAGCTTTCCCTGAGGAGTAAAGATTAAAAACTCTAGTGCAACTTTAGTGTTATTGTAACGAAATTAAGATATACTACATGTCAGTTAGGGTAAAGTTGCAGCCAGTAGACTTTCAGGTAGAAAGTCAAACACTAAAGAACAATGTATGAAAGTGTTCAGTGTGTGTGTGTGTGACCCAAATTCTTATTATCCCAGTCCAGAGGGTCTTTATGTAACAGAAGTCAAACAGCAGAAGTGCATTACTTCCGCCAACATTTAACACTGTTCCATAAGCACAGCCCTGCAGCTGGCTGTGTCACCTCTCCCACAGATGCCCACGGCTTCAAACATACACACACCAGACCAAACACACGCACAGAAAACACACTGTTATATTTCTCTTTGCACATATTACTTCTGTTCGCAGTGTTGTTTTTCTTTTTCACACATTTTCTCTCACTTGTCCTTGAGCCTTCACTCTGTATTTCTCCATCATACGTCATCATTCGGATATTTGTTTTGCATCCAGCCAGTGAACCACTGGGGTTCTGATCCTGACACTGCACAGACTGTGCTGTGGGACTTTAAGCTAACTTTGACTTTGCCATCATGGAAAGTCCCCCTACATGTAATACTTAGCTAAATACCTGACATGTAAAGGATGAAAGTCATCAGCAAAGTGATACAATTCACTTCAGCTTTTCATTAATAACCATATTTTCACTATATCTTTGCCTTTCTTACCCTCCGGGGTACATAAACTGCGGGTCATATACTTATCAGTTATTGCATTAGTTATCAGCCATGAGAAGCAGGTAAATATCAGTTAACAGTATCGGTTGCAAAAATCTATGCATCCCTACTTCCTACATTCAACACTGCCCACACTAAACACCATGCCACAAACATAAATAACAATAAGCTAATGCTGCCTTTCTCACCACGTCTATGATCTGCAGCAGTGTGAGGCCAAGCTCCACCAAGATGGCTGCTGAGTCATTGACCACAGGTCTCTCCAGCCGGTTGTAGTTAGCAAGCAGCTCCTTGTACAGCCTCCTCTGGTGTTCTCCCTGCAGGGATCCTGGAGGAAACAAAAGAAACAAGAAGAGATGATTTGATGGATGATTATTTTGGATACAAATCTTCATGTGTGCTGAATGTTCAAAACTAAACACCAATATCTAAGCAGGGAAGCTGATTCTTGACCTGGTTGATTTGTGTGCAAAATAATCTCAACTCGAAGGTCGTTACTCTAATAAAGCATAAGTGGATCTTTGACATTATCTTGTCACACGTAACCGCCAGCAGAGCAGTTACCTCATATTTCAGAGCTGAAGGTAAACCCCTCCAGTCACGACAGTTCCTGTAGGTCACTCCTTGATTTACAGGTGCAGTGTGTGATGTCATTTGCTTTGCATTTTAAAACGTAAATCTTGTGTTGGATTAATGCTATTCCAGGACAGGGTTTTTAAAAAATGCACCCAGTGTTTTGGCTTGGGTCGTCCCTTTACTGCAAATTGTACTTTGGAACATTTCCTTGGGTACAGAGGCTGATCTCTAATCCAGAAAGTAGCTTTAATGGCCTTCCTAACCTTTTACCCTTCCTTTGCTGGCACCAGCCTGCAGCCAGATTATAATTTACCTGATTGAGTTTCAAACACGATGCCATATACTGTGCCTATTCAGATTGCGCCAAGATGTCCCCGATTCCTACAGTGCTTCCTGTAAACTTGCCTTTGGTATGAACAATGTATAAAATGAAGGTCTGTTGTTAAGTTGAGTGTTGATGAATAATGAATACTGTATATATACACATGTGCTGACATCGGCATACACATCTGCAGACTGTAACACACACACACACACACACAGAGTGGCAGGACTGTGTGTTGGTGTAGTCTAAAGGTCCAGGGTGATTAAAATGATGCGTTTGTTGGCCAGACTCTCATCACCATTATTGATCCTCTCTACCTCACCGTCCACACATACTTCACACTGACCATTTGTCCCAAAATAAAGGCAGACAGGGACACACAAACACATACGTGCACATACAAACAAGCTCAGACCACATTGTTAATGACCTTGGAGTCAATGATCTCACTTTAATGCATTTTCCAAACAAAAGACAGCTGTGTAGTAGGGCTGAAACTTATGCAAAAATCATTCCTGTTAACAGGTCATTTGCAGTAGTCTCATATTCAGCCCTCTCATTAGTTGAGTGGTTTGTGCTCCTGGTAATGTTTTCACACTGCAGTTAAAATCTGTTTTCTGTCCTTCGTATGTGACACAGATCTCGTTTCATTGACTGGGGGCTTCAATGTCAAAGCAAAGAGCATTAAAAATGTCAAACCATTAGTGAGTGGATCTGTAAAATGACACCACAGACCACAGACATCGCTCTGTGAAGAGGTGTCCTATCCATAGATTCTCTGATAGAAGTGGACGTTGCCTCCAAGTATGTAAAGTGAAGCCAATGAGGAGGTGCCTGCATTCTTTCTAATGGCCAGCAGTGGGTTTCTCCACTGGTTGCAAAAAGAAGTCTGATTATACAGAAGTCTACTTCTCACTGAACATTTCCCTAAAGAGCTTATGGTCTCAATCACTAGTTTAAGGGCTGCCCCCGACCAGGAATTTTCCTACTCCACCAATAGTCATCATTTAGCACCATTAGTCAACTAGTGACCCGCATGTTTATAATATTAATTTAATTATGAAATGATATATTTTGGGCGGGGCAACACAATGGTTTGAGTTGGAGGTGTGAGAAAGAATAGCATCAGCAACATTGTTAACACTGTGCTACATTACAGAGAAATACAAAACCGTACTAATGAACCTTCATTAATATAGGCCTATATTTTATCTACAAGTGCACGTCACACACTGAGCGAGCCGCCTGTTAATGACGCTGTCGGCAAAGCAGTAATGATTGTGCTAAGTGGCTAATGGGCATGTAGCTACTGACATGTTTCAGATGATACGTCATGTTTGTAGTCGACCAATGAAGATGAGTTTACATATCACCTTGGGTTCGTCCTTCACCTTCTCAAAATGATCCCACACTTTGGATTTCCTGCCCGACATGTTATTAACTAGCCTGTGGAATAACCACAGGTACCAGCTCTGGAAATCAGGGCTTGGAAAACACAAGGTTGGACACTGGGCGCTACTCTTGTGCCTTTTTTGTCTGTGATTGGTTTGTAACATGACTCCTGTCTGACTGCTGAGTGTGGCCACTTCCTGTCTCTGTCCTTTCAAATGATAGCTACAGCCAAAATCCCAAACTCAAGCCTTCAAAACTGTAGTCCATAAACAAATTGGTGGTGTCACAGTGGCTACGTCCACTTCTTTTATACAGTCTATGGTTATATCTCAAGAATTGCACATGTGTAATCAATCCACAAACAATATTTTTCAGACTGCTATTGGATATTGGTCGACACGTCAAACATCAAAATAAATAGCTCACAAACTGCAGGGCTCCAATGACCACTTATTTATTACACCAAGGTGGGTGACGTTTGAGCGCAACCACTCTTCATCAGACTAAAGTACTCTGGACCATAGTCTAAAGTAGTCTACAGTTTAGTCTGATTAAGTGCAGTTGTGTTTCGAAACGTCACCACCTAGGTGTGATAAATAAGCGAACAATGGAGCCCTGCAGGGTGTGAGCTATTTATTCATTTTAATATCTGCCCACTTTTGGCTCAGCACCTGCCCTCATTGGTTTGATGTGTCTGCATAGTCCCATTTATTCAAGAATATAACTGATCATTAGGGCCTGCAGTAAAAATATAGTCTGTTTTATTGTATAGATATGCACACGCTCCATGGAGGGTAAAAACAAAATTCATCAATTGAGAAAAACATCTTTGCTACACCATCCAAGGTTTGAGAGGGTTTTGTAGTGCCAACATGATGGATTATTTTCTTAAATGACAGAACTGAAATTTAAAAAGAAGCATGGACATTTGTGAGGCATGGGAGTAGAGACACGTAAGCAAGCAAACACACTCATGCAGTACATGCACAACCTGTCATTGATACAAAATATGCTCAAGAGGTCACCCCTGTGCACAGTCAGTATAATGACTCCTGCATATACAGATACACTGGGACAAGGCGGAAGGAAGTGAAACAGAAAAAGAGAGAAAAAGGAATATCAGAGACAGACATGTAGAGTGGATGAGAAATAAGGAGAGAGGATTAGAGAGGAGGAGGAAAGAGAGCTCTGCAGCCCTGTAAAGCCGTGAAGAGGAGAGGAGTGTGCCTTTGGCCTGGCACGCTGTTGATTGGCCCATTAAGGCTGTAATGAGGAGAGTTATGGCAGGACTGAGCCTGAGGTCAGAGACAGAGGAGCTACGAGAAGCTGCTCTGCACAGCAGAATCCCTTCCGCTGCTTCTGTGGAGCCACACAGACGGATTAATACATCAGACTGTATCCTCTCTTTTCATGCATCCGTCTACCCATCGTCCAGTGCCTTATGTGTCGGCTGGGTAGACAGATCCATGGCGTTCCTGCACACATCCACACCATATTGTTGTCTGTGAACATGTTTGTTTGGACACCCAGGCAAGTGCTCTAATGGCTGATGGCTTCTGCAGAGACAAAAACGCGATCTCAGTAAATCGATACGCATCACCACGAAGTCATAAATCTGTCCATCTATGCACAATGTAATCTCCATACACACGTGCACTCAAATTTAACTACAGCCTCATCTACAGCTGCTATCCTGCCAACCTCCCCCCTGTGCGCCTCCTGTGCTTTATTACTGTGGTATGATGTACTGAGGTCCAAACAAACACAACAAAACTAATAAAGTCAGTGAAGAAGAATTGAAAGCTCAGTCTCTGCTGCTGCTTGTCTCATAAAACCATGTTTGGAAGGAATTAAATAATCAAATACAATAAAACCCTGCCAACTTTAATTCACAAACAAACGTGTGCGGCATACACCTGGGATGAAGGGATACATCCATTAGTTTGTTGGGTTTTCTTTTTTTACATCATCTCACTAATGAAGCGGATATGAGAAGCTGGCAAGAAGACATAATTTCCCAAACCCAGCGAGAGGCCTCATCAAACAAACTCCAGCAGAGGGAGGGAATGAGAGTGGGGGGTTGAGGGAGCAGGGGGAGCTGGAAGATTTGTCGTTTGTTCAGCATCCTTTATCTTCCTGCTCACCAGCCTTGACCTGTTATTTTAAGAGCACGATGGAGAGGTAAACTGTCAAGAGGACTTTATTTTTAAACAAATATAACCTTTGCTTCAAATATACCTAAGCCAATAGCTAGTTTGCAATTACTTGACTATTATGACGTGCAAGATTGAAATGGAGGGCAGGAAATTATAAATGAATATACTGTGTCAATTGGAAATAGAGGAAAGTGCCTACATAAAAGGACTGGCTGAACCGGCACATAGTGATATTGTCAGATATATTGGATATGATCCATACAAAATGAAGTAAAGCAATTTTTCCTAACTTGACTGCTTTGTCTGGTGTGGACCCATTCATTATTACAAATGATCTCGTCCGTCAGATCTCCAACTACGGGGAGATCTGACGGACATAGAGATGATACACTGTCTCATCTAGTTGCACTGGTGTGAACCGGCAGGTTGCAGAACGGCGCTTTGCAAGTAGTTTGTTTTTATATTTCGTTGAGACTGTTGTTTATATTTCGAGATTGTACATGAATGCACCACTGGCGTCAAACTACTAGCTAGCTAATATTAGCTACCATTTTGTATCTACTTTGTCACTGTTCCCAAACGTCTGGTGAACGTTTGTTTTTGACTCCAGAGAGTACTAGAATATTATACTCAAGTAAAAGTAGCTACTGTACATGCAACTGATTATCAATCAGTATAGCCTCGCTAGAATTAACAACGAGCGACAATAAATAACTAAAATTGTATGCCTCTGCAAACCAGTCAAGATGCAGTTACAGTTTACATCCATGTCTGTCCAGACTCATAAGTAGCTGTGACAGTTAACAATGCTTTAAGTACAGCTGCTGCTGCAAAGAATCTATGAATTCTAAAACATGGATGCTTCTTCACATCTTCAACCTGCAGCACGGAAGATCTAAACAATCACAGTTTCGATGTGGGCACCCAGGATTAGTGTCACCGACTCAGCATCCAACCAAATGTCTCGCTTCTGTTCCTGAATATCATGATGTCACAGCGAAGTTGACCTTTGACCCTTGGGATATAAAATGTCATCATTTTATTCTTTAAAACATTTGTGTGAAATTTTGTCATATTTAATGTATGTTTTCCTGAGCTATAGCAAAAAACATGTTCTGTGATGTCACAGTGACCTTGACATTTGACCACCAAATTCTGATCAGTTCGTCTTCCAGTCCAATTGGACATTTGTGCCACATTGAAAGAAATTCCATCAAGGCTTTCTTAAGATATTGCGCTCACAAGAATGGCAAGGACGAATGGAAGGACAGCCAACCCAAAAACATAATATCCCTGGTCATGGCTGCTGCCAGTGTGGAGGCATATAAAGTCTATGGACACTGGCAGCCCTAGATAACCTGACACCTCTTATAAAATGGGAAACAGAATAAAATCATCACCAAGGCAGACAAAACATGAGAAAAGCTCACAAGTCAGCTGATAGTCACACAGCTGTGAATGAGCTACTGATGTGAAGATTGAATGAAAGCGAATGCCTGAACTGTCAGCATCACACGGCTAACATTACCCAACGGTTATTAGGTTTAACAACAGAGACGAGCTGTTTTGGTGTTGGTGTCGGATGCTAACCTCTGCTGATGGTCATAAGTTGGCAAAATTTGATGAGATCACATTGTGCTGTGTTAGCTGAAGCTAAACGGGCAGAGAGAGCAGGGAGAGAACGGCTCGGTCCTTCAGCGCTGCATCGACAGTGATCAGCTGAACCAGACAAAATTGTTATTTTTCTATTATCAGGGTATATGCAGGAATCCTAAGGTTAATTTCAGTACCTTTTTAAGACCTTCCAAAAAAAAACCCTTAAGACCTCATCGCCACTTCAAGCTGTTGTTAGCAGCAACGCATCTTTAACTTACTAAACAGTTGTAGTTTGCAATTAAATCTATGGAGCACAAACATACAACAGAACTCAGATAAGGTGAGAAGGAATAAAGCTTGAAAGAATAAATTAAACAAAAGGCAGGTCTATTAAAATACACCTTAGGTCATAACAAATAACACAGCTCCACAGCTCAACATCAGCTATTCAAGGCCAACTTGCTGAAAACAACAACCTTATGGCTAGCCCCTTGCATGTGGGATTTAGGGCTGACCCAAAAAATTAGAAGCTTCGAAGCTTCGTTCAATGGCACGGGATTCGATTGTGAATTTTTTTTTGGAATATTCAGCCTTTTTTTATCCCGTTTTTTGGGGGGACCTTGAACGTAACACTAATCATGCCGTCTGTTTACAGTTGTTTTTTTCCCCTTTAGCCATACGTAAACTCAAAGAACGAGAAGCAATGTCTGTAAGGCATATAAGATTTCATGTTCCAGTTCCAGTTTGTGTTTTTAATTGATTGATTGTTTTTGGTTGGTTGACAAATAAAGGCCAGTCCCATTAGGCCGAGTAAAGAAGTCTGGTATGACTGTTGCATGAATTGCCTAAAAAGTAAATCGGAGAACAGGGATATTATTATTGCCACGGGTTATTTGAAATGGACAAAGGTATTCTTTACTGGTGAGTTAAGGGAGAATAGCTATCATGTAATTAAAAAAAGAAAACATCTCCGACAAGGAAATAGAAAGCCCGACGTGCAATGAATGGAGACCTATTATCCTGCTTGAACACAGACGACTAAATTCTTTCAACAGTGTGACTCAAAATAATGATAAAATAGATTTTAATGATGTAAAATAATATGCTGATGGTGACATTTTCCACCGGTCCATCGCACTCTGAGTCTGGTGTCAGTGACACATGCTGTGTCACGCACCTGTCTGCTTGCGCTGCAGTGTGCCGAGGGTGTTAATTTTTTTGTGTTAACTCAAAAGTTAAACACTACTTCACTTACTATCAGCAACCGGAAGTGTTTTTTCATTTGTGAATATTTTTATCTTAATTCTAGGGTTGCAAGAAACTACCTTTTCGCCATAATTTGTAAGTTATAAACTTTTTTGGACTTTTTTTTTCCCACTCAGCAGCCCCTGATGGCAGTCCCAGTGTGTCTACTTACCCTTTGTTGTTTGTAATAGTCGTGAGGAGGAAAATAAATTATACATTCATGGATACTTTTTGTCAAAGCTTGAATGCCAAGAAAATTTAATACTTCATAAAATCGCGATTAAGGCTTGTTAATACCTTTTAATGGCCTTAATTTTCCGACATCTGATTTATCAACTTTTAATACTTTTTAAGACCCCACGGACACCCTGGTTATAAAAAAAGGAATTAGTCAAAGCAAGTACATTTTTCAATGTAATTGCCATTTGTTATGTCGTACAAAAAGGAATTTTATAATTTGAAGGAGAAAATGAGCTTTCAGAATTTACTGCAGCCGTCTAGGGTGCCATATTCTCACCATCTCACAACCACTAAGATACAGGAACTGCCTTTTAATTTCAAGATCACAATGTTACCTTTGTTTATCTCCTCTGTGCTCAATTTAATTTAACACAAACGTCCCTCAGACACAGGTTATATATTGCTCTGACATCACTCTGCATGTGTGTGTTTGTGTTCCCCCCTGTTTACACTGATGTATGCATCACCTAACCTCAGTGATCTACAGGAGCACAGCAATGTTGCCCCTGAGCTCCAGGATGTCTGCATATCAAATTAGTTCTGGCTTAATAAGCAGAGCCAGACTGTTTCTGGGCACCTCGGGGACCTTGAGGGCATCAGCACCCAAGGGGACTTTCTATGTCAGCTTGCAAAAGCCCACAAAATATTAATGCATTTCACAGAGTCACAAGGTCTCCTTTGAGACCAAGCCAATTTTCTTTTTGAGTGTGCTTCCTCAACATCAACATTTATTAAAAGAATATTGGACGTGAGAGCAATCTCGCAGATTATTGTGAAGGAGAACGGAGAGGAAATGAAAAATGTGAGACACGTAGAAATGTTAATTCGGTCTGTATATCTTTAGGCTTTTTGTTTTGTGCTCTGTGCTGCGAGAACTGGTCCAAGAATATGTCACCCTACCTCTCAATCAGTCCAAATTAAGAAAGGGTTCCAGCCCCTGACGTAAAGTTTTAGAGCCTTTTAAATACCAAGGACAGAAATAAGATTGTGGGTGTTTTGTTTTTGGGACAAGACCCACTGTTTGTATGAGACCACAAGAAACGCATTAAGAATTGACAACCATCAGGACAGAGGGATGGTTTGAAAAATTGATATTGACAAAAATGGCGACTTGTGAGTCAGGATGGGACAGCTGCAGCCACGAACAGAGATAAAGGATAATTTTGCTCAGCATCAGCTAAAAGAAAACATTTCCATGGTGTGTGCAAGGTAAGAAGAAAATCAGATTTCAGACACATGGCAGCTCTGAACAAATGTGAAAGATGGGAAGAGGAGACTGCTGAAGATTGTTATTGTATTCAAGACTGCGTATACCACCATTAACCCTGTTCAGAAGAAACTACGTCAGAGATCCAGATGCTTTTAAGCTTCGTATTGCACACTTATAAATTAAAGGTCAAGCGTGAAAGTTAATTTGATTTATTCTCAACCAGATCAAAGTCAACTCTCTAGATTTTTCCAGAGCTTTCAACTGCAACTCAGTTTTATCAAACGATGAACGCTGCCTGTGGAAAGTGGACCTTGACTTGAGTTTTAGTAAAACTACTGTTTCAAAAGGAACTTTTATGCTTCAGATGACAACAGAGTGAACACACAGAGGAAGACAGTAAGGTGCAATAGAAAGCTCCTGAAAAAGCTTTTAGGTGAACCTTGAGTTATGGAGCAGATTTAAAGATTACACTTGTAAATCGAATTTGGGTTTGTGCTCACAAGTTAATTTATTCATTTAGTCCGTATTTTTTAATGTACATTCAGATATGTCAACATTAGCTTTGTAAACATGTACATTGTGGTTTGTTTTAGCATACATAATTTGACATGCTTCGAGGGATCAATTACACCAAAACACTACTGACAGCTTTAAAGATATACTACTTGGGATTTTCTTGCATAATGCATAGACTCATCCAAAACTAATCCTTCTAAATCATCAATTAGGATCCACTAGAAGTGTGTGGCGGTGTAAGTTTCTGCAGAGATTCCTTCCTCTGCCTGTATTTTGTAATTTTCTTTGCTGCGGTCGGGACGTTACTTGGCACAGCCTGCAGGTGAGGTCGGGACTGTATAAAAGGTAGCAACCAGGTGTCAGACTGTAAGCAGCATGCATCCAAGAGAATGAATGAAAATGGTGGACAGGGCAGAAAACACGCAAATATTGTGAAGCAAAAACTAACAAAGCTAAGGTTCATCTTTACCTTCCCTGGAGATACTGTTTACAAACTGTAACCAATAATTCCTTCATAGTACACCTTTAAAGCAACTACAAGGAGTTTTTAACTGGTTATGAAACTGATGTCTCTGTATGAACGAAATACGCAAATGATACCATTATCAAGCTGACTGACTGTTTTAATATAGTAAATTTTGATGCCTCTTGCCGGGTGACTTTCGTCATGAAATTGTACGAAACAATTTACAGCATGCAGACCAGAAGAGCCTAGGTTTACGTTTTCCTAGGCAAAGTTCGCAATGAGTTTAACATTGGCCAGTTAAAAGTAAGCAGGAGGAGACTTTTCTTCAAAGAGTTTTATCTTACTATATAATGACAAAAACTCTGTCTGTGTCTCTGTTCCACGTCTTTCTCCTCACTGACTTGGTCAATCCATGTGAAATTTGGCGCAGTGGTAGAGGGTCATGGGAGGATGCGAGTGAAACAGTATTACATCAATTGGCCAAAGGGGGGCGCTATAGCAACCCACTGAAATTGCAAACTTTGAATGGGCATATCTCATGCCCCGTATGTCGTAGAGACATGACACTTTGCACAGAGATGCCTCTCCTCACGAGGAACAAATTTGCCTCAAGAACCCATAACTTCCGGTTATATAGATTTTCCGCCATTTTGAAAATTTTGGAAAACACTTAAAATCGATCTCTTCCTAGGAAGTTTGCCCGATCTGCATGAAACTGGGTGAACATAATCCAGGGACCAATATCTAAAGTTCCCTCTTGGCAAAAGTTGGAAAACTTACTAAAACTGAGCTTCTATAAGGCAATGAATATTGCGGAGGGCGTGGCTCATCACCACGCAACTTTGTAGGCATATGACCACACATAATCTGAGGGGACCCCTCCATTATTGACCCCATCAAACAAAATGGGGGCGCTAGAGAGCTTATTTCTTATCTAGGCCTAACCGCCATATCGATTTTTACTAAACTTGGTAGATATGTAGAACAGGAAGCCTCAAGGTGACTTGAGAAATTTAACTAATTTAATAGCAACTGGGTGGCGCTATAACAGAAACAGAAAAAATCCCCCTGTGGCCCAATGTTTTTTTTGTTTTTTCTAATTTTTGATATGACTAAGTCATGGTATGGTATGCTGTATATAATCACGGAAACTGTCAGTGTGTCATCCTGTCTGTCCCACGTCACTGACGTGGTCAATCTATGTGAAACTGCACATAGGCATTGAGGATTGGCATAGGTAGAAGGTGACAAAGCTACCCAATGGGTATGGACTAGTTTTTATATATTTCGTAGTTATGGCGGATAATGTAAACAGCATGTTGTTTGTTTAATGTGCTATATCAATCTATTGTATTATTTTATGATGTTGGTCTTTCTAACAACAGGTTTTTTTTTTAGATCAACAGTCTTTTAATGTAATATGTAAATGTAAATAAAACAAATGGAGAAAATCAGAGGCACATTCTTCCCATCCTTCCTCGCTCACCCCCTCTCAAGCGTCACACCTCTAATCCCAATTCTTTCCACCCTCTTTCCTCCTCATGTAAAAGCCACACCAATCTTTGCAGTATCCCACTCCTTTGCTGTTCTACTGTACAGTGTTCATTCTTCTCTATTTCCACAGCACCTCTCTGCCTCTATCAGTGGCTTCATCTCTTTACAAGCCGTTCCAAATCTTGTGATATCCCCTCTTTTGATCCCTCGCTCTCTCTCTCTCTATATATATATATGCCTCCGTCTTGTTACCTCTGTTCCTCCTTTTCAGTCTCTCTGCCTTGTCCTAAATTGATTTGTTTTTCCTGTTTTCAGCATTTTTGTTCTGATTTGCAATGAATATGTGCATCCTAGAGCCGCTTAGGTTTTGAGGAAATGAACAAAAAACCTGGAAATTAATTCATGTTCATGATCAGCTCTGTCACCGGTTAGCATCGTCTGCAAACAAATAGTGGGATTCAATAGGAAGTCTCTCGAGGAAGAGGGCAAGTGAGTCCAAACGGGTAGAAGGTGAACTTTGTTGCACAGCTGATGTGTAAACTGTGCCAAAATATAGGTTTTTGTTCAGGACAACTGTGCAAATACACTCCAGCACGTAATTATTACCTTTCTCACTCTCTCTGTCACACACACACACACACACACACACACACACACACACACACACACACCGAAAAATTCAGCTAGGCGATTGTGTCCCATCTGAATATTTTTTACTGGGTCAGTGCGTTCAGATGAGGCTCCCAAACACACTCATCAGACACAGGCTATCCAAACACAGGCGGCCTGAGGGACCCGTTCTCCCTCTTCCTTTCTCTCTCTCTCTCTCTCTCTCTCTCTCTCTCTCTCTCTATCTATCTCTCTCTCTCTCTCACACACACACATACACACACACACACACACACACACACCCAAACAGGAGTGCTATTTTAGGCAGAGCACTAAATGACCACCTCTTACATCAGGGTGTTTTAGTGCCCCTGATGAGCTCAGCTAAACCGATCCAGGCTGAGCCAGTGTCCAATGCGCACACGCACACACACACACACACACGCAGAGGAATGATAATTGCTTTGTTCCTTAGTCTCTTTCTACCAAGACACTGTACCACTCTTATGTAGATCAGGTCGTCTTATCATGAAAGACTGGATTTTCGTACTATTAAAATTTTGGGAAACCCCAACACATGATGTCACAAAACTTATCATAGAGATAGACGCCTTATTCAAATAAGTGATTGGAAACTACTGAAATGATTAGTTGATGGAAAATTAATCAATGGCATTTTTGGTCTTCAACTTAAGCTTAGCGTGCATATATTGAAAATAAATTAAAAAGAAGGCCACAAACTTGATGGCTGAATGTTGAGGCTATTCCATGAAAATCAATCGAAACCGACATGACTATTCCTGTCGGTAATTTCGTTTTTTCCACTGTATGTGTTCATATACTGTTTCCTTAAAAATGTACTACTGCACGCGTAGTCACGTGACTCCAACCCACCCAGTCCACGACCTGAAAGCAACATGGAGGAGAACTCAAACACTGAGCCAACATCATTTGGGCACATTTTGCCTTTTGTGAAGACGACAGCACAGAAAGACTGTTTCAGTGACCAAAGGTAATACCACCAATCTGTTCCAGCACAATCACGTTACCAAATATGAACAGTGCATGGCTCAAAAAAAAAAAAAAAAAAAGGGAAGAGGAGTTGGATAGGTAGTTGGAGGTGTGCAGTCTGTCACCTGTAGTGTAACAGCTCACTGTGGCTGCTCCGTCTTGTTCCATTGCTCACTGCAGTATTTTAAACTGATCCACTGTCAACACATGCTGAAAATGATGGTTGTCTTGTTTTTAATATGCATTTTTCATGGATGATAGCAGTAGTGCTAATCTAATTGCACTGTATTTCCTGTGAGTTTTAATAATAAAAATCAACTTGTGTTTCACCAGTTAAAGGTTTTTAACATGAAACTGGAACAGTGGAAAATGTTGGGTTTGTGTTATCAGTAACTTTATAGAGTGCTCTATAGGTACTGAGCGTCACTGATGAATACCTTTCCTTGTAAAATATCTGGTGTAATCAGTAACATCTATGTTGTCATGAGTTTATTAACCAGAGGGAAAATTTCCTCACCTTAGCATCCCTACTGTTTAGTAAAAAATCCTCCTTTGTGTCACTATCCTTCAGCTGCTACTGAGGAAGAAAACAATGTCCAGCAAAATAAATTAATTGTTGGTGTTTTGGCTTGATTGGCAGTTGTCTCAGTCTATCACAGCTGTTTTTGCAAGTTTCACTGCTTTTACATGCAGTGTCCATGATTCTCTACGGCTCTAGTGTAACTGGCTTCAGCCACTTTTTTTTCCTCATGAATAATCTCACCCGCTAGACAGACAGTGTTAACAGGGTTAACATGGGGCCTCCTCTGGCCCCTGAGGTTCCCAGTGATGTAATATGAACCATGGTGAATAAACAGCGAGGACACAACAGAGCTGTGGGGACAAAAGGGTCGGGATGATAAGAATAGAAGGGAGAATAAAAGTCTTTAAAAGATACACTGCTCAGGATATTCCTAAGACAATGTATAGACTCACACACCCTCTCAGTCATCATTTATGACCCACTAGAAGTGTGTGGTTGTGTGTATTTTTCTTCAGAGATTCTGCCCTCTGCCTGTCTGTTCTTATTTTCTTCTTACTGTCCGTGCTCTGGATGTTTATGGGCGTGTACCCCCACAGCGCTCAGGTCAGGTCAGGACTTCCTAAAAAGGCAGGTGCCAGACAATAAGCAGCACAGATCCGAGACACAGCGCTGAAAGACGTAGCCATAGCGAGGTGAAACAAGCAAGTGTGTTAACAAACAGTAACCGACTATCCTGTGTTGTATACATTTAAAAAACACTTAATTTTACTTCAGTTCAGCGCAACATTAATTTACATGCTGAGAGCAAGTTTTTTCTTGTGAGCCTTGTCCAAGCACTAACATAGAAACCACACTATTGTGAAACAAACCCCTCATTATTTAACGTAATCTCGTTTCATGTGGTGGTAAACATGCTTGCTTAATCTCAAAAACATGTACGTCAAGAGCCAAGTCTATTATCCAGTCTGGAGCATAACAGGGCTCTGATCCCAGAATGCTCTGGGACAGAAGGACTAGAGTTATGAACCTGGAGGGAGAATACGGCTGCACAAAGAAACCGCTGACAGACCGCCAGCGAGGGCCTGAGGGCCCGGACACACACAAAAAATGCTGCACATCTTCAACCATTCTGATGCAAATGTCTTGTGTTAGTGTACGTGTTAAACAGAAAAATAAATAGCTCTGCATACACACAGCACAATGGTGATGTGGAGGGAGTGATATGATTAAAGCCGCAGTACATTTTGTTTGTCTGACGCTGTTTCATGTGCCGAATATGATTTACACCTTGAAGATGAAACAATACACCCACTACAGCAAGAACTCAGGTAGGGCATTGCAACATGCTGTTAGTTTCTAATCACGACTCACATAAAAATGTGTTTATATATACACATAGTGCGTGACATGAGTGGGCACATGAGAAAACTGAAACTGCAACTTCACTTAATTTGATCCTCATTCCACTGGGATTTTTTACTCAATCAAATATAGCAGCACCAGTGATTAGAGGCGGCACGATGTGTGGTATTACCATCATATTTAGTATTATATTGTTGCTATTTAAATCACAAAGGTGACACCGTTTTAAAACAAATGAAACACTTGTTCATTGTTAACTGCAGAACGCAAAAGGGCAATGAGGTGCAACATGCGGAGACGCATTGGTAGCGTCTGGTTGCTATGATACAGAATATCCCAGAAGTATAAATGTTGGCACAAGGTAAAGTACTTGCTCTGGATGAAATTAAGGATAAAGCACATAGGGCGAGAGGATGTACGGGTTTTATCATTTATCCTCCAATGCTGCTGTCTTTCAGTGATGTGACGGTTAGTCTTTGTTGTATCTGTTGTATCCGCCCCTCCTCCACTGTGGGTCAATGGCCCACTAATGGTCGACCAAACATTAGTCGACCAGAAAGGTCATTAGTCAGCAAGATTTCAATGGTCGGTTAGTCGCAAAAAACATGTGAAACTCTATTAGGAGCTGCACCTTGTCAAAATAAACCAAACCAATCACAGCCGACAGATATCTTTCCCTTCTTCTGTAAATATTCAGTCTGATAAATATGGAAAAGTTGATCATGTTAGTGCAGGGCTACCCAGAGCTTTACATCTGTCCCACGGACGATAGGCCTACACACTTAAAAACAGCTCCTGGAAGAAGATCAGCTCTGCACTCAGGATTTCAGGTAAATAGGCTTGGGATAATTTTGAGAAGGTGAAGGACGAACCCAAGGAGATATGTAAACTCTTCTTCATTGGTCGACTACAAACATGACGTATCATCTGAAACATGTCAGTAGCTACATGCCCATTAGCCACTTAGCACAATCATTGCTGCTTTGCCGACAGCGTCATTAACAGGCGGCTCGCTCAGTGTGTGACGTGCACTTGTAGATAAAATATAGGCCTATATTAATGAAGGTTCATTAGTACGGTTTTGTATTTCTCTGTAATGTAGCACAGTGTTAACAATGTTACTGACACTATTCTTTCTCACACCTTCAACTCAAACCGTTGTGTTGCCCCGCCCAAAATATATCATTGAATAATTAAATTAATATTATAAACATGCGGGTGACTAGTCGACTAATGGCCCTAAATGATGACTATTCTTAGTTCGTGACAGCTCTAAAATGTGACAGTGACATGCTACTACTCGTGGTAGTGGATGGCAGTATTGCAATATTGCATTTATCGTGACAGCCCGACAACAGGTAGGTAGGTACATCACATACTGACATTACCAAAATTTCACTGGCCAGAGTGACAGGATTGGAAATGAATCTTGATCAAATTAAGCATGTTTGCTACAGATGATAATTGTACAGCAGTCACTCTGGTATAAAGTATATAAATTGTATAATCTGAAACTTCCTGTCTCAAACCTGTAAATGTGTGTCCACCTTCACAGAGGCCATCGTTCTCTCCTTTAGACTGTGACAAAGACCTTGATAACTGTCATTTAACTGTCTGTAAGAAAAGCACCCCAAGGTGAAGACATAATGCGACTCGGACACTAAAATGTCTGATGGGCTGCAACAAAGTGTCCGCCTGTGCCTGTGAGCGCATTACCTTGTGCTTCTGAGAAACACATGTCCTTCAAAAGACACAAAACTTGAGAGGATACTCGTAACGGTGCCACTGTTATTGTGTAACACCTATGAGTAGCTGACAGACGGTTCTGCCTCTAAAACTCAAAATCAAGTGCTCATCATTTTAAATTAAGGTCACTTCTACACCGGCAATGGTCTAGCACCTCATTATTTCACTATCAATCATTAGGTGGGGGAAAGAGTCAGGAGAGGTCAGCAGTGAAGTATCCAGATGTTCAGCAGCTTTAAACCTGCATCTTAAGCCAGGTGGCAAGCTCATCGCCTAAAAACACAGACAGGAGACGGGGAGAGATGAAGACGGAGAGAGAGGAACGAGACATGGGAGTTGATAACAGCAGGCACAGAAGTGAGGGAGGCAGTGTAAAGGAGGGGCGGGACGGGAGATATAATTCAGGTTATAGAGGGAGGTGAAAATGAAGAGAAGGTTTGGGGAAAACCCAGGACATCCACGGGTCCTTAAAATGTCCTGGAAATGTTTAGAGCCATAAAAAAAAGTTCCTTTAGTAATGTTACACAGCTTTTTAATGACACTTGTTTTACATCTTGTGAGACTTCATCAAGACAGGGTTGTGAAGTCATTACACATAAGCTAAAACTTGTATGTCTGACTTCTTTAAAGGGACACTTCATTAATTTTCAACCAGCTTTGTGTCATGACAATGTGGACAATATGTGTTAAAATGAACTTTAGTAAACTTCATTCGATCTTACCAGCAACCAGAACTCCCTGCTCTTCCCCAGCTTAAATCACTTTTCACTGTCTGTATTGCTGTCGCTCAAACCACAGATTGTACTTCCGCATTTTCATATGCCCGCCACCACAATTACATACACAAAGAATATAGTGCAGATCTAGAGAGACACGCCCCTGTCTTTCTCTCTCTCAAACTCTGATCAGACTGTAAAACTATGCATCCATCTATCCATTTTTTGAACCAGGTCTACCACCCTTAACACTAGGCAGTGCTGACCAAATACAAACTAAGATACTGTTACCGTATGGCCCCTTTTCTCAGCTAAAATGTATTCATTAGCATATTTTAGTGCACTGTTTGGCTGTAATACAAGAATATGTGAACAGGAAGTGGGTGCCATACTGTTTTCTGAACTAAAAACGGCGGCTGAAAATGCTAAAACTAAGCAGTGCCGTTAAAATATAAACCAAAAATCTGTTGCTGCATTACCTATTTCTCACTTAAAATGTTTTCAGAAACATATTTTAGCTGTCAGTCAAGACTGTTTGTTACCAGCAGGCCATTATACTGTTTCCTGTGTCAAATTGGCCAGACTGCATTACGTCACCAACCAGAGGAAACGTTTATTGGTCTGGTGCGGTGCCGTGCATTGTGGTAGTAGTAGGTTTTCTACAAAAGGAAATGTCACAGCCCTTTTTCTTCTGTTTTCTCTGGTCATGCTGCACCAATTTCAAAAAGGTATTTGCATCTTTCTACTGCACAGACAGCTACGGGTGGGAGCAAAAAATGTATCCAGCAACGTATTGCGATATTTTTCTGTGGCAATATTGTATCGTCACACAGTGCCCAGTATTGATTTTTTTATTATACAAATTATTAACATTATAAATACAAATTAAACCTTAGGTAGCCCACTAGGATAAAACAATTTTCAGTCCACTACATACCATATCATATGACTTTAATTAAGGCTTTTATTTGCTGTATTCATGCTGTGCTGCTTGGTTTTGGAAATATAAATATAAATGTCGTAAAGAGGCTTAAATCTCAAACCTGCACCCAATTCAAACAGACACAGAGGCAAGAGAAGGGCAGCATGTCATTGTCAAGAAGTGATGTAAAAGTAATCAGTAATGATGAGGGATATAGGGTGTGTCAAGGAGACACGAGGGAAAGAGAACAGAGACAGATGAGGGACAGTAAAAGAGACCACTGGGATAAGGTAATCTCATAAAGATCAATTTTACATAAGCGATTGCAACCCTCTCCACTTTCTGCAGCCAACTTGTATTGCTCATCACTTCTTTGTGTCTCTTAATGTCCTCCTCTCAAAGTGAATGGGCTTCCATGTGCATGTACACGTGCTCATTACCACTGTGAGCGTGTGTGTGTGTGTTGCTTAAAGCAAACGAGGAGTCACGGACCCATCCATTAGCACATCATTTCTAGCATCATGTGACAATCCACAGTGGTGAGCAGCAGGGATCAGAGCGCATGGTGTTGTGTGTTAATGGAGTTTGGGATGGATGGATTCAGACAGGAGATTTATAATCTGTGGTCGAGGGCTCAGAGCTCTAAGACCACTGGATGTTTAATCCTAATCCAGGAGCTAAGACCTTCGTTGTGTTGCAGCGCTGAGTGCGTGGCTACCACATCCATACTTCAACACCATGTTGAACACAATCTACAGAGCCTTGCATATCTTTTTTAAAAACTACAGAAAGCTCTACAGGTTATCAGGTAAATTTAGCGTGCCCATATACAGTTAGAGTTTTAATGTTTTCAGCATTGTCTGAACGAGCAGCAGCATTTAACACATAACTGAAATGCTGAACAAGACCATAAAAAGTACGTTTAACATAAACTTTGTGATTAAAGAGTGTAGAGTCTTGGGAAGTGTTGAGTATTGCTGACCATGGAAAATATAAGAGGCGAGCAGACTGTGCGAGAGAGAAAGAGAATAAATGAAAGAGACAGAGGAAGACATCAAGAGAGATGAGCCGTTGCACTGAAATCAAGCAGATATTATTACAGCATCTGTGCCAGGCAACTTCACTCTTACCAGTTGGGGTCAGGAAAATAAATTTATCTGAGGATATTTTGTATTTTTACTGCATCTAACTATGAGGCTGTTGAGTCTTTTATATTTGGTTATTACCAAAACAAAAAAAGTCTACTGCCTGAGGAGTAAACTTAAGTCTAATTCGCTCCGTCATCTGTCTACACGACTGCATGGAGCCTAAAGATGTCACAAAATCATGTTTCTATTTCAAGGAAACTAAATTGTCCTATCTCACCCCTTTTGGCTATTGTCTTGTGTTTCCCTTGACAGATTAAAGCTGCTTATCAATGGTGCAGTGACTGTGAACATAGCAGGCCTACAAGCGGCTAGCTGGTTCTTTAATCCCCATGCCCAAAGACTCCTGCCAACAGTCGAACGTGACTCGCCATGACATCCACTGTTAAAGTAACATCCTGTAGGGGGTGTCTAGTGTGAAGCGGCTGGGATGAGAATCAGCACCTCCAAGTCTGAGGCCATGGTCCTCAGCCGGAAAAGGGTGGATTGCCCTCTCCAGGTCGGGGGGGAGGTCCTGCCTCAGGTGGAGGAGTTTAAGTATCTCGGGATCTTGTTCACAAGTGAGGGTAGGATGGAGCGGGAGACTGACAGGCGGATTGGGGTGGCGTCAGCAGTGATGCAGGCGAAGCTCTCAATTTACCCGTCAATCTACGTTCCAACCCTCACCTATGGTCACGAGCTCTGGGTAGTGACCGAAATGAGTTTCCTCAGCAGGGTGGCTGGGCTCAGCCTCAGACATAGGGTGAGAAGCTCGGACATCCGGGAGGGACTCGGAGTAGAGCCGCTGCTCCTCCACGTTGAGAGGAGCCAGTTGAGGTGGTTCGGGCATGTAGTAAGGATGCCTGCTGGACGCCTCCCTTGGGAGGTGTTTCGGGCACGTCCAACTGGGAGCAGACCTCGGGGCCGCCCCAGGACAAGCTGGAGGGACTACATCACCCGGCTGGCCTGGGAACACCTTGAGGTTCCCTCGGGAAGAGCTGACGGAAGTAGCTGGGGAGAGAACTGTCTGGGCTTCTTTGCTGAGGCTGCTGCCCCCACGACCCAGACCCGGATAAGCGGAGGGCAACAAGTACGAGATGAGTACGAGGAGTACGAGTACTTTTTGGATCTGGAAGAGAGTTGTTCATGTTAATTAATATTTTTAAACTGTCTTAGACTATAGATTGTCGACGCAGTAGAAAGATACAGATACTTTTTGAAACAGGGACTATATGACCAGAAAAGACAGAGAAAAAGGGCTGTGACATCTGCTTTTGCTCAAGAGGTAAAAACTTTCGACTACAAGAATGCACTTCACCGCACTGGAACAATAAATGCTCCTGCTGGTGGGTGACAAAAAAGGCTCGTTCAAGATGAGCCAGGCCTGTGCAGATTTGATCATCAGCAATCGCCGCACAATGCATGCTGGTTAGTTTTGTATCCAACTTCATCCAGACTTGCTGTGGTGTCAAACAAAAGCGGACAGCGATAATCTCGCGAGAGCGAGGTGGCCGCAGTTTTTAGAGCCAGGTGCTGCTGTTGCTCTCCACTGACTGCAAGACCCGGAGCATGATGGGAAATGCCTGGCTCTCACCTGATCTAACAGCTGATTGGTTTAGATGTTGACTCAACAATATGATGTTTCAGACAAACTTTATATTTTTGTTGAATTTCAGAGATTTAGATGTTATTTGTCTGATTTGAAGGTTTATTCTGTTCAGAGAAAACGTGTGACTGATGGTAAAGTTTGACAGCATTTTTATAAACTGGCATCAGATCGGACAGGATGTGAGTGTCTCTGTGACTTCCTGTACAGACTGAATGCTGCTGGAAATTCTCCGACTTTACTGCGGCTTTTTGTCACCGCCTCTTGCTGCAGCCGCCTGCTCTTGTCCACTTGCCAGGGGAGGCGCAGTTCATCTCGAACAAGCCTAATGCAAGCTTGTCTGTCTGACACAGGAAACAATATGGTGGCCGGCTGGTAACAAACACTCCTGTATTACAGTTGAACAGAGTGCTTAAAAATGCTTCTGAAAACATTTTAGCTGAGAAGGCGATACAGTAACAGACTCTTGGTTTATATTTGATCAGCACTGCCTAGTTTTACAGTTTCATCTGAGCTTGATAAACAGAGGAGCAGGTGTCTCTCTTGATCCGCTTCTATACTCTTTGTGACCATGGTGGGTGGAGGGCACAGGAAAATGCAGAGGCACAATCTGTAGTTTGAGTGACAGCCTGAGAGTCACCGACAATCTGCTGGATGTAGGGGTGTAAATCACCAGTTTCATCAGGATATGGTATTATATCGACTCAGCAAAGCACCCCTTTAAAAAGACACTGGAACTTTCTCACCTTGTCGGCAGATTTTTATGAATTGTTTGAGGGAAAAAAGGAAAGAAAAACCTACAATTTTACCAAATTACACCACTTGTGCTTTATATGTATCTTTTGCAATGCTTTTACAACTTTGACAGTAGACAGGACACACTGTCTCATCATGAGACAGCAACACTGTCCATGAAAGACAGCCCTTCATTTAGAAAGACCCCCCCTGTCATTTAGGTCATTCCTCCCCCCTCCTTACTAACAAGATGACCACTGACTGGATCGCTGGAGATGTGGGGAAGGTGGAGGACGGCAGATTGATGTCTGCATATGGTGGACACACACACATACTGTATGCACACACACACACACACAGATGCCCAGATAGAGGGTTTGAGGGCATATCTTCAGCAAAGCCTCTGTGTCACAAACCTCGAAGTAAACAACACAGATGTTACAGATGCTGATGATGGGATGGAGCTTAGGAGAGAATTAGAGTCATGCTTGAACATCTAATTGCACACGGATGATCAAACATTAATGCATGACATGCACACAGTATCTAAAAATACCTCTTAGTGTAATTAATCGCCATTTTACAAAAGGTACATGAGTGTGTGAAACTAATATTAATTTAGGGTGCAGAAAGAGGTGGAGTTTTTACTGACTCACACTTGTCATTGAGCCGCACAACATTTATAGTGATTATTTGGGCTTTTTAACTTCAAATTTATTATTTAAAAGTTCCATTTCTGTCAACATGAACTGCAAATTGTTTTGTTTACCATGATGTGAACAAATCAAAGCACCATAAATTCCCTCAAATCAGATTCAGGTTTAAATTTTGTCTTTCATTTCAATAGCTTGTAACGCAAAGAAACAAGTTGTCAAATCTAAAAAAAAAAAAAAATGCTTCCTACAGACCAAACCAAACCTCATCTGTCCCTTAAGGTGTAACAGAAAAAGGTCTAGACAAGATAATCCAAAACACAAACGCTATTTTTTATAGTCTTAATTTATCTAAACAAGCTCATGCAGTTATTGAAGGAAGTGCCTTCAAAGAAAAAGAGATAAAACTTCTCTCTTCCTCAAACCTACCTTTGAAAAGCATGGCCGCACAAATATAAAATCCAACCGAACATGGTCCCCAAAACTTCATCCTGGCACCGCTGTGTGGTCTCCGCCGGCCCCGGGCAGCGGGCTCTAGTGTCGGCTAGACGGGGAATCAGCTCCGGCTTGACGGTGGTGTGAACATGAGGCTGGAGAGAGACGAAGAGGAGGGAGACGGAGTGTGTGAGATGAAAAAGACTGACAGACCGGAGTGAGTGTGGAGTTGAGATTGGCGCGTTCACGCTGCTCCGCAAACACACATTCCCTCACACAGCGGGGCTGCACGAGCACGCGCGTCCGAGGCAGAAATATGGCTGTTAAAACTTCACAGGTACAAGAAGACATGGCGGTGATTAAAGTAAAGTTATCGTAGCGTGATATCTGATGGAGAACACTTGGGTCATCGTATTCAACTGCGAATTCATTAATACCTCGCGTGCTTGTTTGTAGTTTCCTCCTTACAGCCTGGCGTGATATTTAAATCATTTAAACTCGAAATAATTTGGTTTAATTCTCTTTTATAAGCTTTTTTACTTTAACATTGACGGTAACACGTTACGTTAATGTCTAATTATGAGCTACTAATTTCACAAAGTCAGGTGTTTTGTGTCTCGTGCCCTCACCTGTCTCCAAACTGTGCTCAGCCTCATTTAAGATGTGCGCGTGCAGCGGGGGGGGACTGTGTGACGTATACAGAGAGCGCGTGTTCGTGTGTGTGCATGTGTGTGTGTGCTGCGCTACTCACATTTGCAATTTGGATGAAAAACACACACACACACACAGGAACACACTGTTTTAAAGTCACACGCATTGAAATTTAAAACAGCACAAAGCAAGAAATAATCCACTTCCGGGCAATCTTCAACAAATGTTTTGTGACAGGGAGGGGGATAATAATTTAAGAGGAAAATTAAATCTGAAAAAACATTGTGGTCGTACAAAAGTATGTGTATAGAAGGAAGCACAACTTAAAATAGCCTACAGACAGTATATTTAGGAGGTGTGTAGACGCAGGGGGTGATGCTGATGGGTTGGTTTATTTATTTATCTGTTGTTTATTTATCTGTGTTAATGGTTGTAAATAAGTTTGGTTTAGTTGTTGATAATTTCATTTTCAAATGAGACATGAATACTGAGAAGGGGGTAGGATTATATAAGCGTACACGTCTTCAAACTCCTTTCTGAGCATGTCTGTTGATGTTTTTTTGTTTTATTTTGCTAAAATTAAAGTCATTCTTTTTTTTGAACCACCATGGTTCAAAAATTTAGAATAGAAAGATTCATAGGCTTTACAGACGTCTCTTTTATAATAATGGTCTATGGGGAAGTTGCTTTTGGGCTGAAGAGATTTTTTTTTTGCTGCAATCCTGTGAGTGGCAACTGGGAAAATTTTTCTGCAAGGGTGAGCAGCTCTCCTGGGGGCCAGGGCCAGAAGAGCAACACGCTTGTAAGTCTGAAGAGAAATAAAGCAGCACGGAGCAAAAGTTTTCTGCTCTGCGATTCAGTGTGTAGGATTTAGTGGCACCTGACAGTGAGGTTGCAGATTTCAACCAACTGAAACTTCTCTCCTGTGATAAGCATTTTGAAGAACTAGTGGCTGATGCGAAAATACAACTGGTCCATCTAAAGCCAGTGTTTGATTTGTCTGTTCTGGCTATTGTTGAAAAACATGGTGGACTCTTGATCTGTGGATCTGTGCTCTGTACAGCTGCACTGAAAGTATGTTAGGCTTTGAAGCCAATTAGTGACCAAACAATGTATTTACCTCCGTCATATGATGCCTTGTGGCCCAAAAAGACTTTTTCCCATTGACTTACATGGCAAAAAACGTCTGTAAATCAGTGTACATTTTTGTGAGCGTCACAAGCCATGTGAAATGACTCGTTTAACAATCAGAATTTGATTCACTGGGTCCAATAACATTTGGAAAGTCTAGAGGAGCCACGCAATTAAATCGTTTCATCCCTGTTCAAGTTAGAAAAGCACTAAACCGTGAGTAGCTGGCTCGGCTGCTGGAAGTCTCTAGTGCACCTGCTCTATGAGCCACACAGTGCAGAAGCAGTGCCAATCATCCGGGTGTGGTATTTGCCACAGAGCGGCTTTTATAGGAATGAATAGGACCCCACCTCCAATGCTATATCTAGGTCTCTTTATTCATGGCTCCGAATGTTAACAGAAATGGTTCATTCTAAGGTAACGAAAACATGATTCTTATTTTGAGGTGATTTGTGAACGAAAACACAAGTATGAATACTATGTACCATTTCTGCCAATAGATGCTCCTAAATCCTACACACTGGACGTTTCAGCGATTCAAAGCTGATGTAAACTTTACTTCTAGTATCTTAAAATCGCTGTGAAGTTATTTCAAGGCTAATGTGAAAGGGGGTGCTTGTGATGAACCCTCAGAGAAATATCACCTGTTTTATTGTCTTTCAGCACGTTGTTATGGTTTGACAGCCTGAATTTTACTCTTTTGGTTTAGATTTACTGCTCTCATTGGCATTGTTTTCAGCTCAGAAACTCACCTGTCCAGAATCACACCGCAGAGTGACAGAAGTGAGTGATTAGCTGGTGAATATAGTTGAGCTTTTAAAGTAAAAGCAAAGCAACCAAAAAGAGAGTATCCTACATTGGACTTACCCATCATAGAAAGACACAACTCCAAATGAATGCTAATGTTGCTCTGTGTCTGCTGGATGTGTAAATAAGCAATGGTTTGCAAACCCGTCCACCATATCAACTTAATAAATTCATAATGTTGTGTTTACAGCTTGAAGAGCCGCCCCAAGCGGCCAAAAATCCATTAATGTTGGTTTTAATAAAAGACAAAGCCACGGAGTCATAGATACATACAAGCAGACACAACTCCTCTCTCAGTTTTTCTCGGCGCTGGTCACGACCAGGCCTGAGACACGGGCACAGATCACCACCACCACCTCCTCCTTCTCCTCCTCCTCCTTCTCCCACAGCTGTAGACTATCATTTATGAATATGATGTGTGTCGCACTGCAATTTCCCACTTACCAAAGCTACAAAGGGGTTCATCAACTGTATTTTTGTCGTATTTGTCACCTTTTTGTGCCAGCCCGGCTCATAATCAAATGACCTATTTATTCCAGTCCATAAATAATTTCAGTCTGAAATAGGATCCGACAGGCGATGAGGGGGAACGCTGTGCATTTGTGCAAATGTTCTCACTGCCTGGCTCCCTTTCTCTCCCTCTCAATGGAACAGGGGCGTATCATCTAAGAAGCAGTCCTGTGCCAGTGGTATTAGACCACTTCTTGCTATTTTCATACCCCACATGTCTGCGTCTCGTGGAGCTCCATCAGAGGAGATTTATGCCGCTAGATGTGATTTCGTAGAGAATCCCATATGTGTCTGTGCTGAAGGTGGGCCGACAGCCACCGTGGGCTCAGTGAAACCTCTGATCACAACCTTCATCCTTGCACTTGCTCTCACTGGGCAAACTTTTAGTCAGTCAGAAGGCAGAGTCATTAAAGTTATCCTCATTTTACCAAGGAAATCATATATAGTCAACTGTCAAAAGCTTAAAGTAGTGTTAAAACTACAGATGATGAACTTTACTGAAGTTCTAATAAAGAGGTGTCCATTGCGCTGAAATCACCCACAGTACCCGCGTTGAAAAGGGGTCAGTTGAGGTGGTTCAGGCATCTGATCAGGATGCCTCCTGGGCGGCTCCCATTAGAGGTATTCTGGGCACATCCCACTGGCAGGAGGCCCCGGGGCAAACTCATAACACACTGGAGGGATTACATATCTCATCTGGCCTGGGAACACCTTGGGGTCCCCCAGGAGGAGCTGGAAAGTGTTGCTGGGGAGAGGGACGCCTGGGGTGCCTTGCTTGGCCTGCTGCCCCCACAATCCAGCTTCAGATGCGGATGAACTGAACATACAACTGGGTAAATAAAGGGAAAATGACAGAGCGTGCTTATTTGATTGCAGTATTTAGAAAAGCATATCATTCAGGAACTGTTGGTAGAATTATCTTGTCTTGACAAGGGTCTAGCAAATCTTAAAACAAATTCAACTTCCAATATCAGTGCCCATATCTGAAGGAGAATGGACAACAATATGGGAGTTTCAATGGAAATGTACAAGCTCACAGAAATGGAGAGAATTTGCCTGGAAAAGTTTAATCAGATATTTTATTTCACCCTCACAGAAACCGTACTGATAGAAACTCCTCTCTTTGATGGAGAAACTGTGGAAACCAAAATGCACACCATTACCATGTCTTTTTGGACTGCCCTGTTATTTAAGACGACTGGAGAGGGTTACACAAAGCCCTACAAGATATTTTCGAATGTGCTGATTATATTTTTTGGGTGTATACGTCAAGAATGGCCGAAAGAGACAAATGGTTGAGGAATATACTGCCGGTGGCTAGAATGTAAAAAGAGTCTTACCAGGAAATGGCTATCACAGGAGAGCCCAAGCCTAAAGGTATGGACAGACTTTACAATGGAGGAGATTAAAGCATTTGTCAACTACAAAATAGAACAATTTTTTGCACGCTGGGAAAAATGGACCAACTAACCCCATAGGCCTGATTTTATGCTCACAAATCACTGAGTATATTGTAAAAAAAAATATCCCTCCCATACTGTTCATGGTTTTACCTTGTTATTTCTGGTTATTATTAATTTAATTTAATTTAATTTAATTTAATTTAATTTAATTTAATTTAATTTAATTTTTCTGGTGTAAATATCTAAAGAAAAAGTCAATGCAAATTTTGCAAGGTTAACATAACCAGAAACTGAGTGACAGTCCAGCAGCATAAAGACAGGTGAGCAGGTTAATATTCAGCTTTGATATAGCTTTGCTGGTATTAAACGTGGACTCCTATGACTACAATTAATCAGACTGTTTGCCTTGTTTTTTTTATTCTTCTTAGATCCTGGATGCATGCACAAAAAACAAAGTTTCCCTCTCAACATGCTTCTTGATGATGATGATGATAATGATGATGATGATGATAAACTTTATTTATAAGGCACCTTTCAAAATACAGTTACAAAGTGCTGTAAAACAAAACAAAACACCATTTAAACACAAGAAGAATGAAACAAATAACATGTCATAAAATGTCATCTAGTAGAAGATAAAATGAGGAAAGTTAAAGTTAAAATCAAGATACTAAATGGGAAACAAAGTCAATACGATAGCAATAAAATAGACAGACAGCTCAGATAAACAGACACACAGAGACTGCTAGCTGTGACACAACAAAGACTGGCAGAGACACAGGAGCTGGTGGATATATACACACAGGGATGGCGGAGAGGATAATCAGGGGCAGGTGTGTAAGTGGCCGCAGGTGTGTTTGATGAAAGGCTGGAAAACACAGGAAACTGCAACGACACAAGAGGTTAGTACTTCAAAATAAAACAGGAAATATCATAACAAGGCTCAGGCTCATTATAAACTTAACATTTAACATTTCAAACGTAACATTTATGGGTTTGTTGCAGCACATTAAAACAAGGATGTGCATCTGTATATGCATACAGTATGCAAACATTATTTATGCTGTGTTTACGCAGTGAGCCTGTGAATCTGTTTTTGCATAAATATAAATGTTCTCTCCCCATGTGTTGCCTGCTGTCAACATCATCTCACCCCTTAGAGAGGAGGGATTGCAAAAACTTACTAACACAAGCTGTCACACACCGGAGAAACAATGCACAAACACACACACAACAAAACCGCCCCACAAAAACAGTGCAGAATCTCTCCGCCGGCAAACTGTTGAGACTTTGGTCTGTTTCATCCATAAACCTCAGAGAGACGCAGAGGTTGACTTAAATCTGACCTCTTTTCTTTTTTATCACACATCATCAGGTGAAACAGCAAAGCAGGAACAGGTCTCAGAAGCACCTCAGAGGTTCGGCTCTCAGCTGCCAGCCAAACTTTATTTGTTTAAACATCAAAGATCAGATAATACTTGTGGATCTACGTCTAAAAAAGCCCCGTTCATGCGAGTCAGAATCCACAACACAGATTTTGAAGCTCTCAATACTGATCCACCCACCCTGCTGCACCGATCCACTGATAGGAGGGTGGAGAACAGCAGCACAAAAAAGAACAGGACGTCTGGAGGGAGCTGTTAATTCTCTATCTTTTATAAATGAGTAGTGTTCTGCTAATGGACTTAAACACCACTGCTTCTTTCCTTCTTCTCTCTGTCCCTTTATTACCTCCACATCCCTCTTGTCTTCTTCTTTACTACAGACAGGGCTACATTGTTTTGCTTATATAAATGTAGACGAGCAAAACAGATAAAGTCAGCAATGACAAAACGAAAAGTGTGAATGAAATTTTAAATCCTATATTTTGTTAAACACCCTTCTCACCCCATTTCCCCCATATTTGAAATATTCGCCTGTCCCAGCAGAGTGCATGTGTGCATATGTGTGTGTGTGTGTGTGTGTGTGTGTGTGTGTGTGTGTGTGTGTGTGTGTGTGTGTGTGTGTGTGTGTGTGTGTGTGTGTGATAGAATGGGGTCAGATGAGTTTTAGTTTTGTCTGAGTCGCTACCTTTGATGTGTGGAAGACGCAAAGATGTTGCTGTGGCAGAGAGCGCAGGGGTCCCACAGCTACCCAAGGTGTGTGTGTGTGTGTGTGTATGCGCACATGCATTTGTGAATCTGCATTCCTCTTTCTCTCTCCGTGTAAGAGTGTGTGCATGTTATGTGTCTGCATCTGCAACTGTGCATTCATAATTGTCATTTTTGGATTTTGGAAACACTTAATGTGAGGTTTTCTCTGCCCTCTCCATGTTTGTATTTAGGTTATGTGTGAGTATCGGCCCACATGATGGAGTGCACCTCCCCAAACTGCTCCTCCTCCGTTGTCTTGCTGCCAGCCAGCCATTTGTCTCCGTTACACTGCCCAGGTGGCGACTCAGTTTATTATAAGATGTCAAATAAAAGGTCAGACCTCTCACACACACTTAGGAGCTCATCGTGGAAAAGGTCAGCAGTGCACACAGGGGTGAGGGCGAAACACAGTCACACAGTCTGGAAAACACGAACAATACACCGATAAACAATTGTGTGTGTGGGCGGTGATAATAATGTGTGATCAAACAAAGGCTCATGCAATTACATGCACTAAGATACTGTCACATTCTTTCATACGCACACTTAGAGGTGCTTAGGTTCATAAATAGAAGGCGTTTCAATTATTAATGGGTTTTATTCTGTTGGACTTTTAGTTATTGTCTCTCTGCATCAACTTTTAGCCTCACTCCAGCTTTTAGATGGTCATTTTCACGTGGCTGCATGTGTGTTTGAGCGAGAGTGTAAATATTACATCACACAAAGAAATTCACAGGAAGCCTTCCTGCTCATACTTTAAAGGATGTGAGCTTTTAATGCAGCACCTTCTAAAGTAGAAACCCAAATTAATACTCTTGGGACCTGCTTTGAAATATCTGAGGTCTTAGCGAGCTTTTCTTGGCTGCAAAAACTCAGGCTTTAAATCCCCTTCCCTCAGGACTTACACGCATAGTTTGTTATGTTTTCCCTTTTGGTTTAATTTATCATGTAAATTAATAAGCAATTTAAATTACAATCTTTAGGTTGTTGTCACTTCTGTTAGGCGGCTGGTTTTATGTCCACAATCATCTGTGCTCACTTTTTCTTTCTTTTTGTCTTTTTTGGAAAATACTTCTCTTGAGCAGGTCACGCTACTGTTTTGTTTTTTTTTTAATCCATTGACACGGCTTCAAATATATTCTGAAAAAAAAAAAAGAAATATTTTTCCCCATGTGTGCTACACATTGGTTTAACGCCCAGAGCTGAAAACATGAACTCTCTACCAACCATGAACATGATTACAGCCCCACCCAGTGGAAGAAATTTGATGCACACAAACATATTATATTGCAACACAGTTGTATCTGTATATTGGAAACGCTGTTGTGAAAATAGGGGATAAATCTTTATTTAGAAAAAAAAAAAAACATTAAAAAAAGACAACCGCTAACACAACAAAGAGCAGCTGCCAGAACCTCCGACTTATCTGGCAGAGGGTTTTAAATTTGAACACTGATAAGGATTCTTGGGCAAGGATAATTGCCAGTGCATGCTGCTTTACAAGACAATTTATACATTATATGATACTTCATTGATATTATTTTACACCTGTCCATTTTCATAAAATTGGTTTACTAGAAAATAATCTATACTGGAAATGTAAAAGGCAGGAAGGCACCTTTATCCAGGCAGGAATTTGTTTGTGTTGATGCTCTGAAAATTGAAAAATCTCAATAAAAAACTTAAATGACAAACAAAAATATACAAAATACAGCTGACAGTAAACAGTAGCTACAACCAAAAGAAACAAAAAATGTATTTGTGTTCATATTTTGCTGATTTATGACTTAGTGAATCACCGTTTTATGGACACACCACATTGCTGCCAGGACTTAAAGGTCCAGTGTGTAGGATCTAGTGGCACCTGGCGTTGAGGTTGCAGAGCTGAAACTTCCTGTGTGTCAAGCGTGGAGGAGAACTACTGTGGCTGACATGATCCCTGCTTGAATGTCCCTTTTTAGAGCCAGTGTTTGTCTGTGCTGGGCTACTGTGGAAACATGGCGGACATTGTGGATGAGGATTTATTCAGATTTAAATAGGCCATTCTCTTTCTCTGCCTCTCTTACTATGTGCAATTGTTTAATTTGGAGTGTCTGTACTGTACTTTGTTGGTCTATTCTGCATACAGGATATCTATTGCATGTCTGTCTGTCCTGGAAGAGAGATCACCTTGGCGATTCCTTAGGTGTCTGTAAAGCCCTCTGAGGCAAACTGTGATTTGTGATACTGAGCTTTATAAATAAAATGTAACAATTGAAGTGAAATTGAAAACATTATTCTTATTTTGAATTTCAGGTTGAGTTTGAATATCATTAGCGCACAAAATGTGATTAAAAAAAACAAAAATGAACATGGCAGGGATTGTGCAGGAGAGGTATAAATAACCCTGAAGCGGCTTATTACATTAACTATGGCACAGGTGTTTTCTTTTCATATCAGATTTAAATGAGAGTAATGATGGACAGGTTTATATGAAGTGAGGACTGTTGTTGCGATATGAAGGAATGTTTTAGTTTCAGGTTATTAATTAATGAAGACATAGTTATGTTATGTTGCACAACATTTTTTGCCAATAGATGCTTCAGAGGATGTCGCCTGGAAAATACTGGATTCACTCAAATCAAAAACGCTGCAATGTGTTAGTTTACTAACAGACTTTCAGTCCAGACAGGGTCACCTTTGTGTCGACTCTGAGAGCATAACTTGTGTCTGTGAGGAAGCACCAGCGTGTGTGTGTGTGTGTGTGTGTGTGTGTGTGTGTGTGTGTGTGTGTGTGTGTGTGTGTGTGTGTGTGTGTGTGTGTGTGTGTGTTAGGATGGTCCGTCACAGCTCTGGCACTCAGATAAGTGGTTACCTTGAGCGTCCGGCCTGATGCTTGAAGCCATTCACTCCTCTCTGGCTGGTCAGTGGTAAAAACCTGTGAAAGAAACTCTTGTTCACGTTCACATTCAGACGAGAGATTCTGAGCTGTGAAGACACTCACGACATTCATCCGATCAGCAGCTCACACTGCAGGTAAATCTCACATTTCTTATACTTTTTTGATAACTTCACTTTAATTTCATTACCTACAGCTTATTTATTGAGATAAGATTTACATGAGTGACAAAAGCAACTGCAAAGTCTTTTGAAAGCAATTTTATGCACATGTGTGTGTTTTGTGAGTTGTACGTTTATTATTCATGACTTTTCTTATTAAAAAACATTGTTTGATTTTTTTTTTACAGACATGAGGTTTGTGATCCTGTTTGCTCTTTTGAGTGGTAAGTCAGGCAATTTCATGAATGACTACATGTTTTTTAGTCTTAATTAAATGTTTAGATAATGTGTTTTAGATTTAGCACCATAATGATCCACTTTACTGAGCATTGTAATCTGATTACTTTAAATAAATTTGGATTTGCATTACCTTCCTCTCTTCCCTCAGTGACTGAACCAAGTGTGTTCATTTTGATCTGATAAAGTTTTATATTGTTGTTTTAAATGTTGAACATTGACTTGAGTATTTGAAATAAGCACTCAGTTACCTGTAATTTATTCGTCTCTTTTTTTAAAACGCTATTTTTAACGTTGTGTTCAGGGGTGTTTGCCGCCCCGTTCGTGAAGGAGGAGGAGGCGAAGCGATTCATCAGGTTGAAGAGACAGTCAGGATACTGGGATCCACACCACTCTCAGAACCAGTGGGGTTACACCATTCAGGAGCAGGTAACACCGCACTGTGTGGTGTGAATACATAATATGAAACAGTCCCAGCATGATTTATAGTCAGTGAATGCAAAAGCCTTTTTATACCATTTAAGATGCATTTCTAAAACAAAGTGTCTTCCTCAGGCCAACGAGTACTGGACGGCAATACGCACAGATGCACAGTACTACATGGACATGAGTAGCATGATGTTCGACCGCTCTGTGGCAACGTGAGTCAGATGATCAGCAGCAAATCAGTTTCAATGTGTAAAACTTTCATACAACTTCATTAGAACTTTGATAAGGAAGCTGTCAGTGTGGGTCAACATGTCATAGCAGTGTCTTGCTGCAGGGAATGTGACGCACCAATCTATAGGCCAGTCCACAGAAAATATGCCATCTGTGGGTAACCAAAACTAAGCACAAAATAAACCCCTTCTCCAACAGGAACACACCCAGACTTCTACCAGTGACACATTAAACCTTAAATTATATCACCACAACTCAACAGGTGAACTCCCATGACTGGAGGCCAGCACCAACTGCAGCACTAGAACCACGAGTTCGATTTACTGAAGCACAGATAAAACTATTTACAAAGAATAACATTAAATGTAATATAAAATGAACATCAATCAGAACTTTGCCTGTGAATTGAACACAACACATGTTAATCTTTGTCCAACCACAGGCAAACATTGTTTAATATTAAAAGACACTCATACCTTTCCTGGACTGTAAGGACCCTTTACAAAAAGAAACAATAACTTGTTTGCAGACCCATATTTTGTAATTGTCATTTTGCAATTAAAAATACAACAACTTCAGTGTTTATACTTAACAAACCAATACCTTGGGGGGTCTTCGCACCCCTATGCTACCTTTACCATAAAACACAAAGTTTGCTCAGCTTACCAGGCGAGCATGCGCACAGGAGCGTTGACTGGCCACATTTCACCTGGGTCCTAGTGTCCCCCTGCTACAAATGGGCCTCACAGTGCCATGACTTCATGCTTATCTTGCTAGTGAAGGCTGTCTTAGTATCACACATAGACAGTTTCACATTTCTTCCCACGTCACCACAGTTCCACTCTGACATGAGGATATTCACCCAGTTCATTCATGAACTTTTAATGGCAGATTTTGCAGCATCAAACAAAAAGACAAATTTCTGCCTTAGACAATAAAGTTTCATCTTCCTCTTCTTCCTCTTCCTCTCATAACTATGAATTGTTTTGTTGTTGTTTTTTCAAATAAATACAATTGCTAAATCGGTTTATAATTCTTTAACTGTAGCCTCTTGTTGTCATTGCGCACTGCTGCTTTGCCTGAATGGCATTTCTTGCTTTTTATACTATCGAAATAATAAAGCACACTTTTCTATTTTGCAGGGAAAACAACAGGCTGTATATGGAGATGCTGCGCAATGCACGAGCTCACCTGGACAGCCAGACAGGTGGACACAGATAAAAAGAAAAAGAATAAAACTGAAGAGATCGTAATTCATATTGTGGACAAAAATATAGTAATAATAATAATAATAATAATAACAATACAGTGCTTCCTAGAGGTTAAATCTCAAACATTTAACCTAATGCCATTAATGAATAACAGATGTAAAAGTATTCTGAGCCTCAATCATTATGAGGGAATGTATTAGTTTTGCCTTTAAATGCTGTACTGTATATGTGTAATGCGAGCGGTAGTTTAAAATGTGTGTAAGGTTATATAATTGTAAGCTGGCAAAGAACAAAAATCTACATATTGAGGCTACACTTCTTTTGTCCATTTTAATAGATAACCATAAGCTTTAATATCCCATAATGACCTGAACTAAATACTCCTCATATAAACTGCTGCAGCTGTGTAAAATGTTTTTGGGTTTAAAAAAAAAAAAAAAAAAAAGTTTTTATACATTCATTTTAAACATTTAGTTTTAAGAATGTACGTTGAACAATAATGTCTTTTTTAGTTGCAAAAACAGCTTTATATTTCTTATATTTCTAGGATTGTCATTGTCTTGTAATAAAGTCATGTCATGCAGTTGCATAAATATGCATTAAACACTTGAATTAGTATAAAAAAAAAAAAAATGGATATAAATTTGAAAAGTGTCTGTGTTGCATGTTGTATCCACCCTTAGCAAAGCTTGCATGTTTTGCTTTTCGAAATGAGAGTTGGTTGAAATTCACCGTGTAAGAAAAGACTTGTTTATTTTTAAGATGTTTTAGGGCAAAAAAAAAGACTTTTCATCTCTCTGGTTTACCACTAGGTGGTGCTGTCACTTCAGCCATTTCATTTAAACATCATTTTAATGGTGCTTTTTTCTTCCTCTGTTATCTGTTCCAACTTTGTGACTGTCCTGTTTCATTTAATCTTACTTGAACAATGTGTATGATATTATGAACTTTAATATCCATTCAATGGAGCTAGTTATATGTAACAATTATTTAAAAAAAGCAGAGCATTGTGTATTTAAAACAACTTTATTAGTGCAATAAAGTCCATCTGAACAATACAAATACTGTACTTTCAGGCATGGTTCCCAATTGGTGGGTCGCGGGTCCATTCTGAATGGACCGCATGTGACTCAAATTTTGTAAATAACACACTTTATTTTGAGGTACAGCGAGTTTCTGGCACAGAGCTTGCATTTTGAAGTGCCGTTTCCTGCTGTAGAGTGAGTGACAAATGGAAAGCTACCTGACAGAGACAGGAAACTAGCTCGATGGCATGGACAAACACAAGTTCGACACTGGAAGTATTAAACTAGCTAAGAACTAATGACTAAAGAGAAATTTGGACCCTGCGGCTGGACCAGTTGGGAACCACTGCTTTTGAGGAATTTGTAATTTAAAGAACAAATATCTTCATTCATTCATTTATAATAGTTCATATTATGTTGCTTGGAGTGGCTTCACTAACTGCAGTGAGCAAAAAATATTTAAATTTTGTATTTGAGGAAGGTGAGAAAGACAAAGGACTCGCTGTTCACATACATACAACATCACAGAGAAGGGCTCTCAATGTCATTTCGTCGCGTAACAAATGCTGAAGTCTTCAAGGATTATGCAAACATGTCTAAGGTTGCTGCATCTGTAATGAATGTGTAAGGTAGTTCAGATGTCATTGGTACCTTGAGAGATTAAATTGTTTCTGTTTCTTACTATACAACTAAAGAGTACTTACAGTATATTCTAACTTAATAGTTGTGTATGAAAATGAGCACAATGTTAAAGTGATGTTGGGAATTGTAGGTCCATCACATACATCAAATCAAAGGCAATGGCAATTGAAAACATAAAACAGTAATGAGGAAGTTGGCTGAGTACATAAATCTGGCAAAGTTTTTTTTTTTTTTAGCTAAAGTGTTTGCTGGATAAAGTTCTCCGTCTACTCCTTTGTTTGTGTCATTTGCTTTTAGCTTAAATACCTTTCTAAAATGACCACTGTGTGTAATCTAGCGCTACTTAAAGCCACTATGTGTAGA
Organism: Epinephelus awoara; assembly: GCA_035609425.1. Lineage (NCBI taxonomy): Eukaryota > Metazoa > Chordata > Actinopteri > Perciformes > Serranidae > Epinephelus > Epinephelus awoara. Next base: position 24,411,360 of record CM069299.1, on the reverse strand, counting down.
ATCTGAAGTGACTCTAGCTGAAAAGCAGCACAGGTGGCATCAAATGTCTTTTTTATCTGAAAACAAAACATTATAATAATTTGAAACATGTTCTAATGTGCATACAAAGTATACAGATAACGACTTAATGACAGACAGAACATGTGACAGTGGATCTAGAGAAGAAACAAAACCACTCAAGAGTCAGAGTACTCCTTTACAAAACACCTGCAGTGGCTTCGTCTTGCTCGGTGGCAACAAATGTTGTCATAGATTGTTGAAAGCGGATCATCAGCTGCCTGTGAAAGCAGTGTGTTATTGCTACTAGTGTGAAGGTGGGTCCTCACTTGCTGTTGGAGGAGGGATTTTCAAAAACATGTACAGAGCTGGAGTGAAGATGAGGACGGTGCCCAGAACTGAGACGGTGAGGAAAGCCCAAAGGAAGATCCTGTCTAACACCTGGGCCACAAACTTCCAGTCTTGGACCACCTGGGAAATAGAAGAAATGGGAGATGGTATGACAGCAAGATATATAAACATTAAAGGAATACTTTACCCCTAAAATGAGCATTTGTGTACCAATTACCAACCCTGCATTAAGCAGGACTTATTATTGTGTGTCAGCTCTATGCAGAGTCTACGCCATTGTGAGCATTTATACTTGTGCAGTGGTGTGTCCGTGTCACTCTGCAATTACACCTCCAAAACACTAGTCACCGGCAGGGTTTCTGTGAAGTGCTGTCACGTTTAGTCGATTCAAAACACATATTAAACACACACTAAACATTGCTCAGCAGCGACAATTTCAGACAAAAGTACACAAATCAGCTTCACTACAGCTCGCAGCATTCACAGACAAAGCATTTGTCTTTAACTGGACACATTTTCCCCACAAATACAACATGCTAATGTTTTTAGCACAAGCCTATGGCATTTTGCATTGTATAAATTAGCCTAGCAGCTAGCAGGCTTTTTCTCTACTCATATCATCTACATCAATGCAGAGCCTATGCCGTAAGTACCGCATCAATTCGACACAGAAGTATAAATCTTTCTCTATATACTGAGCATATGAGTGGATGAATAAGACTATGATTATTGTTGTTTTGCTGTCGCCTATTACTTCAATACATCAAGAACTGTCTCCATTTTTCGATTTCTTTGTTTACCAGAGGCATGTGAGAAAAACGTTCTCTTCACAAATTCAAGACACCGTGAGTAATTGATATGAAATGGTCATTTGCCGACGTGTAGTAGGAGCTATTCTGATGATTACTTGCATTCTTGATGCAGCCAAACCCACCTCACGGATGAAGTGTTCCTTGCGGATATGTCTGCTTATGTAGCGCACTGAGTAGATAGCCTTGTCCAACATGGTCGCCCAGGCCTCATCCTCCTTCCCCTCAGAAGTCGTTTGTCCGTGAGCTCCGCTGTTTGCCTTCTGGCCTCCTTTCCGCCCTGAACGAGGCTTCAGCTCGGGGCTCTCAGGAGCCAGCTCTGGATAGTGGTAGCGGTCGGTGTGTCCACGCATGCAGAGCAACCTCGGCAATTTCTGGAGGAAGAGGTTACGAACCCACGGCGACATGGGGTGGTAGGTGGCTGAGGAGCGGTGGTGCACGTTGATGACAAAGACAGTGACGATGATTGAAAGTGTGACAAAGATCATGATGAAGAGTAAGTACTCTCCAATAAGCGGGATCACCTTGGAGGAGGAGGGGATGATTTCTTCTATGACAAGGAGGAACACAGTGAGCGACACAAGGACAGAGGTGGACAGTGACAGCTTCTCGCCCTCATCTGAGGGAAGGTAAAACACCAGGACGGTCAGAAAGGACAAACCCAAACACGGGATGATGAGGAAGAGTGTGTAGAACAACGGCAACCTCTTCAGAATGAAGGAATACGTGATGAAGGGGTACGAATACATGTCATCCTTCCTGTTCCCTCTGGCACCAGTGGCGCTAAGGATCTCCCACTCCCCATTATCGAAGAAGTCCTTCCGGTCTACCTGGTTGTCTATCAAAACCAGGTCCACCATGTTGCCGTCGTATGTCCAGGAGCCAAACTTCATGGTGCAGTTCTGGCGGTCGAAGGGGAAGAAGGTGACGTCCATAGTGCAGGCGGATTTGTAACTGGCAGGTGGTGTCCAGGTGATGGCACCGTTGAACTTGACAATGGCTTTGGTCATCAGGGAGCCCTCGAACCGCCCGTCAGCACTGAAGACACATGGAGCAGAGGTCAGGACATAGTCTTAGAACCACATTTACAGAAGATCTGAATCAGGTTATGTATTAATGTGTTTTATATGTATCTTTTGTGATCTGATTTTATTATTAAACAGCACTCTATAGCTCTGATAAGGAAAGTTATACATGTATTTGTTATTTGTCTGTAGTTTTGCTAACTTCTAGAATAACTAATGGCCAATGCAAACAAAAAACGTCGGGGACTTAATATGAGCATCAAAAAAATGAAAATGAGATTCTATCCAATATATAACTATAATAACTTTTTTGTTTCTGGACTTTTCATATTGGTAAAGTATTATTTATTTAAGTTTCACATGAAGGTAATCGTCACTCAGTTGGTGCACATGAGAGCAGTCTTACTTCTCATAGAGGACGATGTCTGGGAGCCAGATATTTTCAGACGGGACTCTGATCGAAGTGATTCCTCCATATTTGTCTGGATTCCATCGCAGCTTGTAATCGATCCACTCCTGTTCAATGTGAACACAGGACACAGGAGTCAGTGTAGTTAGACCTTTAAACAACACTAAACAATCGTTTTTATTTGCATTTCTAGGCATCAATATTGATAAAACATCTTTTAATAAGTTCTTTCTTCTCTTGGATCATTACACACAAGCACGTCCTGGGGGAAATTAGTTTTTTGTTTTTTTTTTGAGATCCTGTTCTCATTTTATTTTGAGACTGAAAAATAGAAAAATAATGATGAAAGTCAAGTTGGGATGCAATATCTCATATGATGACAACTGTCGATGACTGCATAGTACATTAAGAGTAAATTCATGAAATTTGACTTTTAAAATTACGATTATGTGACATACAAAAAAAAACTAAAATTACAAAAAACTTTTATAATGCTGGTTTAGAAGGAGATTGCGGGTATCTTTCCTTATGGTATATTGCAACCTATTTTTAATAGTCTAGCTTTTTACACCAAAAAATAGATAAACAAATAAATAAAAATCAGTGCATTTTAGTCACATTCTGTTTTGTCAAGTTAATATTATTTGAAAATGCCTCACAAAAATATTTTATACAATCAAAAAGTATTTCATTTATTAGAAAAGAAACTAGTGCTGAACTGAACTGGAACTTACAATGTTTAGACTGACATCTGTGTTTTTGTAAAAGACACGAGCTAGTCAGTACCGATATTATGATGTTCCCTCTTAACACAGTGTCACAGTATTACTCAGCAGTATTAGCTTGTCTTTTTACTGACCTGCGGACAGAAATGGTGAGATTGATTGTTAAGTTAATTTGTTAACTTAGATTCAGAAGCAGGGTCACGCCTCCACCACACCTCTAATTACCTGCCAAGCCTACTTATACCAGGTAAACCCATCCTGCTCTGTTTGTCCCAGATGTCTTGACCCACCCTCCCTTTCCCTTCCCTTCATCCATCATCCTCCGTACATACATTCCTTCATCCTCTCGTCCCTTCTCCCCTCATCTCTTCCCAATCAATCTGGTGCATACCTCTCCTATGTCTCGTTCTAGGTACTGTCTGAGGGGCCTGTAACCCCCACACTGAGTCTCACTGATCTCCAGCACATGCTCCCAGATCAACCTAACAGGAAAACATCACTCAGCCACCTTCACCTCCATTTACATCCATTCACCAGCCCTCACCTCCTGAATTACAATTAGACATTTAAACATGTTGTTGAGGCGTGGTCCTTGCAAGTGAAGCTTCAGTTGTTTTGTTTGTTTCTGTGTGTGTTGCTCACCTGAAGCAGCCAAACGTTAGTTGTCATGAGCTGGTTCTTCTCATCCTAAAACACAGACGACAGACAGAAGAGTTATATTAAAAAAAGTGTAAGACAGACCCCAGAGGCAAGATAACTGCGTGGGCACATTTCAGGATCAAAATAAAAAAAGGTGTTTTAATGTCACCAAAATTCAAAAAGTCTTTAATACCTGGAGCGACATAAACAGAAAGTGAATTTACATCAACATCGACAACAAACATGAAGATAATGATAGAAAGATAATCAGTTATGTTCACATGAATATATTTATCTCTGTATTCGATTTTCTGTTCTATTCTTTATCTCTTTAATGCTGTTATAATGTGTTTCTTAGTTTTTTTTGCATTTTGTCTTGATGTTTTAGATGTTTTATGTAGAGCACTTACATCTGTTGCAGAAGTGTGTTATATAAATAAACTTACCTACCAACAAAAAGCAAGAAACCCTAGTGGGTTGTATGTGATGTAACCTGTTTACAGTCTGACCCGGGTGCTTCCTCCATGATGATAGATTTGATTAGAGGACTAGATGAGAAGCGTGGTTGAAAGCAAACTAAATCATCCCTTCCTTTGCCATGAAATCAGACAGAATCCCATTTACCTGTCTCTGCCACTTCCTTAGCAAACAAGAAAAAGAAACATAAAACCGGGGGTGGGTGCAGTGAACCCTGAAGCCGAAGCAATATAAATGCAGCGAGAGGAAAATAGATGAAGACGGGAATAGAGAGATGGAGAGTGGTTAACACAGGTTTATTTCCACATCACTGGAGGGGAGTCTGAAAAATAGAGGGGGGACGACTGAGAGCAAAAGACTTGAGAGAAATAAAGAGTAGAGACGTACACAAAGACGTCTCTGTTCAGTGTATCCAGACCAGGCCTCAGCTGTCACACTGAGTTGGATGTTTTGGTGATCACACAGAGCAGAGGTGAACCATAATCTAATACAGAGTCATGTACAGTAGCAGCCCAGAGACGCACATGGAGAAGCCAAGCTCTCTTCCCCGCTCTCTATTCCCAAACCAACAGATCATCAACCTGAATCTTTCTCCTCTGCAGATCCACGAGGGCTCTCTGTTCAATTCATCACTGATTGTTTTTATCCAGCACTCTTATTAGGTGGAAAGATGAAGGGTTAAATCTGAGCTGGTTGAGATGAATATTTCAAGCCCAGAGGAGCAGCTAGTCCATTAGCATCCTCTGTTTTCTCCTCTCGGACACCTAAACCATCTCAACCTATCACAGCCAGCCTCTGAAATATTAAAGGAACACTCCAGAGACAGAGGGTGTGTGATTGTAGATATGAAGAGAGTGTTCCCGAGCTATTTCAGGAGCACAGAAAGCTTTGCACACTGTGACGCTGCCAGTGGCCTCTTTGGTTTCAGCACCGAAATTGTTTTGCATTTTTAATTTGTCTTCTGCGTTTTTAATTTTTGTTGAAGTGGGTTTGCTCATTTTAGTGTATTAGTATTCCTTTGGTTTTAGTTTTTTATTATAATTGTTTTTTCCTGAGGCCTAGTTTTTATTTATTTATTTCAGTTTAAACCAACACATTCTCACTCCGACCTCCTTTAAAGGACGCCTTTTTTCAAGCGGATTTCAACGACTTCGGAGTGAAACCAGCTTATTTGAAATGTTTTTTTCTTTTCACACCGAGTTTTAATGTTTTTTTTTGTTCAGCATCACGGACAGCGACACTGCTTGGCTGAAAACAAAAGAATGAACGAAGGTTCTTTGTTATATTTAAATGTCGTAACTCACTCTTATTTTGAAGGATAAGGATGGAAATGTACTATAGTTTTCCCATCCCTAATCTACTGATAGGATACAAATCACAATACAGGGGCTACGATTTGAATGTATTGTGAAATAATGTGGTACTATCAGCAAAGCGATGTGTATTAGCATATTATATTTGTAAATCAAAAAACATAATATCACAATAGTCAAGTGTATTAATTTTTTTTACACCCCATTCACCACTACATGTGTAGGTCTCAGAGTCAAGCTAACTGATTCCTAATGAAGACGCAGATTTTTAAAACCTGGCCGCACATATTATCACAATACAATACATACACAATGTATTCCTCTTTTTCTAAATTAAAGTATTTCAAATTAAGGTCTTAATGATTCCTTAAAACCACAGAGTCCTGTGCAAATTAAAGCCACACAGGAGCAAATTGTTCATTAGTTGGGGAGAATTTACAGACTTGGTGCACTTGCAAGTAATTTCTGACTACAGGACGATGTATGTGGAACAGACTGCATACATTGTCACTGCAGCTGTAACATGCTCTTACTTAATAAACACTTACAACATTAATAAATGGGTGACATTAAGCCTGATGTTTTTCAAATAAGTGAATACATTTCCATGTGATTGACCTTTTTAGTAAGTCTAAAAACCTCTACCGCAGCATAGTATAGGTCTTGAATAGAAAATTGTGAAGTATGAGGGGTTTGTGGATAACTTGGATCATGAACATGTAAGTGTGTGAGTGCAGGTGTGTTCTCACCACATCAACCAGCTGGGAGATCTTGAGTCCAAAGCGCACCCTCACAGTGTCGTTGGCGTGCTGGATGGGCCTGACCCAGCGCTGGTAGCCTTGGAAAAGGTTCTTCAGCAGGGCGTCCTCCATCTCCGCCAAGGATACAAACTCACTCTGAGCTGGAACAAAGAGGAGAAGTGTGGATTCATTAATAAGCTCATTACATTAACACATGCTTTGCGTTAACTGATGAATAAAATAGAACTGAGTACAGCTTTCACTGACGAAAAAACGAACAAAAAAGCCCAAATCCCTTTTTTACCACAATTTCATTTAACAGCAGTGAAAAATGGATTATTATAACTTTATTCTAATTACTGCTGTCAAGTACTTTTTTGACATATTTTCTTTCATAAAACATTAGAAGTATGCAAATGTCTTTTAAGTGGTTCATTTGGAGAAGTTTTAGGCTGCTTCTGGAGAGGTACAGTCTGAAAGGAAACCACAGCTGGGTTGACAGTAGCACCTTGACATCCAAATCCTCTGAACTGCCTGTTCTTCATAAAATGACCTACTGTATGAGAGAGCCTTTGTACGAAGAAATGATGGTAAACTTTGAAAGTGTTGCAGCACCATGGACAGTAATCCTACTGAAAAGGAAATGGATTTATGTTCAAACTTGCAGACTGTGGAGAGATGGGTTAGGTACCCTCATGGAGCAGTTAATATAATTATAATCTCGCTGCTCATCCATCTGTTCCCTGGCGTAGAAAAGCCAGGAAGTAAGAAACAACCACCAGAGCGAGGGTCAGCTAGTCGGCTAGCTGGTGAAAGGCGGCCAGCTCACAGCTGAACTCCTCCGGGAAGAACTTCAGCTCTCCTGTGTTGCTACCCTGCCCGACTTCAGAATGGAAATTACTGCCCTTCATACGGAGTGGAGGCAAGAAATTGAGGCATTGTGTTCAGACACTATAACAAGTTTTCAAGGCCTGTGCCATGAGCCAGGGGAGGAGGTAAAGAAACTTCACCAAGACCAAGCACAGACTGTGGCAGAACAAGCCAACATGGATGCACTTGAACACATCCAGCAGCTGGAGAACTACCACTCTGACTCATTAGTGAATCCTTGTGTGCTCCATTCAACAGAACACGTATCACACAAAGAACAGAAAGGGAGGGTATAAAACAAGTAGTTTCCCTCCAAACCCAGCTTATCTTCATGCCCCAAAAAGCCGAAATCTGGAAAATTCCCCAGGCAAATCACAGCAATTGTAACTTAAGTCCTCCAGCTGTGTTTCGACAGGTATTGTAGGCACATCAGATACAGCTGAGGGTGAGAAGTGAATCATGCAGCTCTGCAAATGGAGGGGGAGGTGACAGAGATAATATAAGCCGGGCAGTCAGCACATCAGTCAGCCCGAGGCGATATGATGTCTCCGGAGGGACAGAGACAGTAATATTGACAAAAGGCAGCCATGATGTCAGACACATGAGGGACGTCAAGTGCTAGAGTCGCTGTGTGTGGCGAGGAGGAAGCGTGGCCCTTTTAACCTGCTTGTTGGTTTCTCCTCTGGCTTCACATGTGTCTGACATCACGGGGGAATAAATGTAAAGTGCCCACAGAGCAAACAGAAAACCACAAAGTCAGAGGGCGTTCGCTTCCTGTCGGATCACCTCTGTCTGTGCTTTCAATGACTCAGAAGTGCTGAGAGCTGGACACTGACATCTGACACCTGTGTTCCTGTTCGTCTGATGACCAGTCATCTTCAGCACAGACAGAGCTCGGGCCCCAACACCTTATTCCTCTGCTGATATGTGGCTTAAAATTCCCTCTGGTGGATGCAGGAGTGGAAAAAGCTCTGATAACATCTGACTTTTCTTCATTATTTTTTAGCTCATTAGTTAGTTATCATTATTATTATTGTTGTGTTTATTGGGGAGGAAACAGTGGAAATGTTTTCTTTGACTAAAAGTAGCCTACAAAATAAGATCAACAGACACAAAAGCAGATGATAAATAAATAGATCATTTAATATATTCTGTGACAAACTGCTGTAAAGTAACAGACATTTGGATAAGCAGTGAATGAGTATAGGTTGTAGCCTACTTTTTGGGTGACGAGGTCATCAGAGGTTATGCGCAGCTGATCTGAATCTTTACAGACATCAGTGATGCACCACATGGTCCATCTTTTCAAATCTAAACCAAAAACGAAGATACTGCAGAGAAACAATAAAAAATATATTCAGAAAAACACATCTTACCGGGGATGTCGGCGAGGGACAGCGGGCAGAGGAGGAGGAGGAGGAGGACCGCCAACTTCATCTTGTTGTCCTCCAGGTCCGACTGCGCGCTCCAGCTCCTGTAGCCTCCTGTTACTATCCGCTGTTCAGCTGGAGAGGAGGAGTCCACCACACTGAGATGGCAAAAGCACCGTGGTGCTCAGCACCATGCGGAGAACAAGCCCTCTGCTGCAGTTTCACAGCGGTGTGAGGGCGCATGTGGCCGGTGTCCCTGCGCTGTGATTCCGGTGGAGGTGGAGGCGTCACGGGGAGCGGCTCCCTGGAGGGAGAGGAGGAGGAAGGAAGGAGAGGAGGAAGGAGGGAGGGAGGGAAGGAGGAGGGATGCCCGGGTGGGGCTGAGACGTGGAGTTTGAAAGATGCTTTGATACTTTTTTTTTGGTTTTTGTCACTTGTGTAGGCAGCAGCTCTGATCAGGGATGCGTTTTGTCACAGAGTATAATGTGTATTAAAACATAAAATATTCCTGATACTATGAAACGACACTTTAAGCCATCCCACCATCCTTTAAAATGTTTACAGCATTTGCACATTTCACAAAGCCCCTGTAGGAACACTTATAATGACTTCAGCATTAGGATGAGTAGCCTATGCCTATATCTAGAGTTATGATGTGTTGTAATTATAGTTCCGTGTGCTAAAGGCTGGATGTCATGCTTCTAATAGACTGCTACCTTATTCCCTGCAGAGGGCTGCATGCCCCACAGTAACACAGTGCTAGCCCACAGTTTAATTGGCAGATAGAGTGAGATCAGCTGTGTTTCTCATGTCACTGTCGTTGCTCGTCCACTGGAGAGCGCCATTAGGAGCAGTAAACCAGGACATCATGTTATTAGAGGTTACACGACAGGAGAGGGCCTCACAGTTATTTAAACAACCCCTCCAGCTACAGAGCAGGCATGTGATGGAGAAAAAAAAAAGACTATTATGATATTCCAGTTGTTTGTGTTCTTACAGCATTGGTTTATACGTATTAATCTGCCATGTTATCAGTCATGGTATATATTCAGTGGGTCCAGTGTGAGCACTTTGACTAGAATCATATTTGCTGTTATTGACTGAGGAGCTGCACAGGACATCCCAAATAACCTGTTCTGTGAATCTTCTATCAGCATTTTAATTATACACATGCAGTTGTGCATTATGTTTTATTTAGTTTATTAGCACATATACATGTATAGAAAATACAGGAAAAAAATAAATTAAAAGTTCAAACATTGTGCAGGCTCTGAAGATACCTCCCCTATTAAATAACAACAATCATACATAAAATGAATGAACATGAACACACATGGGGGCCATCTGAAACCCATCCATGTGCATGTGTTGGCAAAATGTGTTAGTTGTTGAAGGAAAAAAAAGAGTCAATTTTATGCATTTATTTTGAAAGAAACTGTAGGCAAACTGTGTATTTCCAGTGAAAGCGGAGGTGTATTTTGGAAATAGACAGTGCATGTAACCGGCAGAAGTTGGCATGGGAAAACAAATTCCTCGTCACGACCACCAACCACCAATAAAAGCTTCTTAACACAGCTGGACATGTAACTACAAGAATATGATCCTAAAATGGAAGAAATGAACAACATCAGCAAGCAAGATTACATGTGTCCGTGATGTTAGCATGTAGCTACATGTAGCAGTGTGTTTAACAACACTTCCTCCTGTTAAAAAAAACACCAATAAAAGCAAAAACACAACTTGACATGTTTCAGCAACACATTCTCACTCCGACCTCGTCACATATCGACATTTGGTCATGAACTTTCCATGTCCATGTTACCCTCTGTGTGTTGGTTGTTCACATTCTGGGACACCGTGTCAAGTTCTGCCTGTTAAACGTATTGTCTTCTTTCAAAATAAACGCACTATGTCGGTACAACAATGTGAATTGATGTTTTTTTTTTCCTCCAACAACTAACGCACTGGTTTAGGTAAAAAGAACAGGGTTTGGCTTTATAATCTTACGGGATGCAAACACCGCTCTCCTGGCGCTGCAAATCACTGCCCAAGCACTGGATTTCGACGACTTCGGAGTGAGACCGGGTTGCGTCCCAGACCTTCAACAACCAAGGGCACCTTGCAAGTCATATCTCTTCATGGAAAGTCTATGACCGAATGTTGATATAGGACGAGGTCGGGGTGACAATGTGTTGCTCGTGCTTGTGACGGCTATTACATGAAACTGCCCACATCAAGGTCTGTGGGTTATCCTGAGTAACCAGGTCATCACAAGCTGAGTACCATCTGGTTTCATTATCGTCAGGAGAAGGAAGACATCTCTATGGCCGATATCTCCAACAATCAGCAACTAACACCAAAACAATCTAGACTGATAAATGACACTACAGAGGAAAAATTTGTATTTTTGATTATGGGGTGAACTGTCCCTTTCATGGAAACTGAGCACTGCAACAAAACACAAGTATTCAGGTGCTTCGGTATAAAAACATTAACGTAAAACACGCCAGAGGAAAAATAATCAGTTAAACCATGAATGCTGCTTTACACTTCACTATCACAGAACTCAATGGAAAACAAGGTTAATTACCTTGTACATGCCCACACAGAGATGAAACACACACACACACACACGTACCACTCCTGTGTAGGTGTTTCCCTGTTGTGCTGCTTGTCGTGTCCTATCAGTGAACCAGCTGCCACGAGAGACTCATGAACTCTCAAACAACACACACTCTGTCACAGCCAGATGTTTCCAGTGTCAGACATCCAGTCAGCCATGAGGGTATTATCTATCCCAGGGTGCATTTCTTTGTCTGTGTGTTCACGCATTGTACATATGGACGTATCAAACTTAAGAGTAAAGGGACCAGCAGGTTGCACGGACTCACGGGAACATATAACCATGGACCAGAGCGCATCTATTTGTGAGGTGTTGTTGTCAGTGCAGCAGGTTGTGCAACCAAATGCTTGCAATGCATCACAATTATATAACACTGTGATCGTGTTTTTTTAAAAATTCTTTTCCTTTCTTTATTTCCTTTAAACACACAGAAACCAAACAGAACAAACAAGAGTCACTCTGCAGCCAGCGATCTGTATGGAGACAAGAAAAAGAGAACAGAAGGTCTGATTCACACACAAAGACAGAGAGACAAAAAAGGGAACAGAAAAAGAGCGCTGAGAGCAACATAAACTCATTAACATCACCCCCACACAAACACACAACTGATGGCGATGGCGGTTTATAAATCACAGCTGAGAACAACAACACTTTTGATGAAGAACTGTGTGTTGAGAAATCTGTACTGTGCTACGGGCTGACTTCTAAAAGAGAGTGTACAAAATGTTTAGCAGAGGTGAGAACAAGCTGTTGATAGAAATGGGCTTTACAGTTTAGTATCTAAGAGACTGGCAGCAATGTGTTCATTAAAAGAAATATCTAAAACTCTTTGTCAGGTTTTATGTTTGTATGTTCTCCCCGTGTCAGTGTGGGTTTTCTCCGGGTACTCCGGTTTCCTCCCACAGTCCAAAGACATGCACCTTAGGTCAATTGGTGGCAACCTATCCCAGTGTCATCTGGAGTATTACACAGCAGCTTGAATATTTGTTGGTCAGTGGAGAGTTGTCTTAATGCATCAGATTCACCCAGAGTGATTAATACAGGTTCTGGTTCTTGTGACATATCAATAATTTCAAAGATTGCTGCTGAAGGAGCCCCAGTCACACTCTGAAGTCGTCGAAATCCTTGGGCAGTGACTTGTGGCGTCAGAAACCAACGAAAAAAGGCATCCTTTAATGTCGGCATGATGGAGGAAACTTGGCGGGATAAGGATAAAAGTTAAGGCGCAAAAAGTCTGACGGGGGTGGAGGGGTGTTGAGAGCAGTGTTCACATCCCGTAAGATTCTAAAGCCGAACCCTGTTTATTGTTTCCTAAACCTAACCACGTGTTTTTGTTCAATAATCCTAACCACATGTTTTTGTTTCCTAAACCTAACCACGTGATTTTCTTTCCTAAACCTAAGTGTTTTTGTTTCCTAAACCCAACCATGTGTGTTCGTTGTTGAAGGAAAATTTGCAGTGTTGTACCGACGTAGTGCATTTATTTTGAAAGGAGACAATGCAGGTAACAGGTAGAACTTGACACTTGACACATATGTCGTATGTGGACGTGGAAAGTCCATGACCAAACGTCAATATGTGACGAGGTCAAAGTGAGAAAATGTCGGTTGAAGACATGGGACCAAAAAATGCAACCTCAGGGCACGAGACAAAGCTGTGAGAAGGGTTGCTTTGAGGTTTGACATTCATCACAAGGTGGTGACACGTTTGGATATACAGTATGTTGTGTATTTGGCCTTGGAGCAGTGCAGTCTGTATAGTGTTTTAAATTGTACAAGACGGTGTCTGAAGTTGTTTGAGCATTTGTGTATGTGTTCTGAGGTTTTCTTGACATACTTTCAGATGTAATCTCTAATCTGTAAGTGCCTGAAACGAAGAAATATTTTTGCTTTCCCAAACAAAACATTTTCCCCTGTAGGAGCTCCATATTACAAAAAGACACATGTGAAGCAAATTCTCAAACACTGATAAGGAAAATATTTGATAGTGTAGATGTGTGCTGTCAGTAAAAACCTACCACTTTACACCTGCATGCCACATGAACATGACTAAAATACTAACCTGGTGTTTGGCAGGAACTGACCAGCATGTTGGTGCACCATATGGTGAGGAGATGTGGACACCCAAAGAAGCATGTGGAAATGAATATCATTACCACAGAGTATTTGAACAGCAGTCTTGCCAGTTAATATACCTTCGGTCAGTACATACATCTGATGATGATGATGTTTTTAAGTGTCATGAATGGAGACACAAGATTGAGGATATGTTTCTTGCATTGCTGCTTTAAGCATGTAGCTCAACTAGCACCCCTCCTCCTTGGCCCCAGCTGTTTCATATGTTTGCCATGTTTATTTATTCCTAGCTGTAATGGCCAATCTAACATCTGGCTAAGACACATTTGAAAATAAGCCTCCTGGCAAATAATTTCCAACCCAGTTGCCATTTTTCTCGGCAGATATGTTACAGTTTCACATTATTATGTAGCAGATACATCAACACTTTATATTTCAACAATACCATGGTTAGGGTGTGGTTATGTTCAGGTGCAAAAAACACTTGGTTACGATTAGGAAAAGATTATATTATGGCTTAAAATATCTGGTTTTGGGGGTACAATCACTGCTGGAAAGCAGTGAGGTCTCGGTAAAAAAAAAAAAACAGTTTTCTGTGGCATTACCCGTGTTGAATAAACAGCTATGAAGAGCTAAAAAACACCTATGTTTGGTGCCTAAATGCAGCGGAAGACAGCAATGACTCACTAAATCACAACTGGTTTTGTTGTTTGTTGGTCTCTAACAGTGGTCTGCAATTTCATAGGCGACCATCTGTCACGCCTCCCCCACCTCCACATGACAGTCAGCTCATATACTACATTACTTTATATTTATATGTTTATATGATAGGTATGAAATGTACAAATGAAACACATTTGGGATTTGCAGAAAAGACACATTTTATTTTGGCAACTGAACACATTTGTCCATTCAGAAGTTACATTTTCAGTTTTCTTTTGCAACATCTCACACACAGGCCCAAACTGAAAGTTGCCGGCCAAAATGACACACTTTGTTAGCAAAATGCTCCAACACTTAAAAAACACCAAAAACTTGTGGTTGACTGAATACATTCTTTCAGTTACAGTTTTTTCTAAATGTTTAAACACATTTCCAGAAACTGTGACTCAGTTTCTCAAAATTCGAAACACAAAACTGAAAAGAGATCATTTTTTGTTAAAACTCCACAAATCTCTTTCGACTAAAATGATAAACACAGCCATCATATGAATATCACCTACATAAGTTTAAAAACTGCTGTTATAAATTTAAAACACCGCCATTAAAATATTCTTTACATATGTCTTGACTTCTGAGACCATGTCACATATTCAAATGTATAAAACTGGGTAGAAATTGTTTCCGTTTTTTTACTTTTGGCTGCGTTTTTTTGGTACATACAGTACAAAGAATGTTGCCATATAGCAATACAATGCTTTGAATATTTCACATCAATATTGCATTGACACAATCGTCATATCAGCATAGTGTACAACGCACATATGTTTATCTAACAAGCTTCAAGTGGGCCAAACTCACAACCCAGTTCCCCAGAGTCATACTGTTGCTAAAGCTGATACTGCAACATTTTCAGATTTCTGAGAATACACAACTGTTTTGGTAAAACTCACTGTGACTGATACTGTAAGTAAAATAAGAAACACTACAGCACTGTAAGACAACGTCTAGACTCTCCTTCTGCAGATGTAATAATGAAATCAGTGCACAAATACAGCAAAAGTAACAAAGAAAACATTCAGTTGTTTCTGTAATAGTCAAGGCAGCTTTATCTGTATAGCACATTTCACTCACAAGGACAATTCAAAGTGCTTCACAGAGAAACAAATATAAAACATAACAAAAGATACAGATTTATAATAAAAAAGAGCAAAAAGAAAAGATAATAAAAGTTCAAATTAATTTCTATTTTCTTTTTAAAATCTATTAAAAATCACTATTAAAATAGCAGAAGTGCAGACAAGAGCTGCATAGATTAAAAAAAAAAGATTATTTAAAATGATTTAAAATTGAGTTTAAAAGTAAGGTTGCAGTCACTAAAGGGAGGAGTGTTTCTAGCTTTGACTGAACAGCGGTCACAGTCGGGGCTTGTCTAACATCATCTGGGGGGTTATTCCAGCTTTGTGCTGCATGACAACAAAGCACTGCTCCACCATGTTTTGTTCTGACTCTTGGGACAGTCAACAGGCCAGCTCCAGATGTCCTCAGGTCCTGGAAGGTTCATATGTCACAAGCATGTCAGAGATATATAGCTACAGGGTGATTTATGCTCAGGCAGCAAGATTTGGGAATCAGTTCTCCGAGGTAGCCATTGTAAGGATTTTAGAACTGGAGTAATGTGGTCATATTTCCCAGCAGCAGCATTCTGAGTAATGTTTTGAAAGTCCTACAAGAGAAACTGTAGGAAATCTCATCCACTGGAAATAAAGGTGTAGGTGAGCTTTACAGTATAATGTTCAGGTGACTGAACTGAGTGCAAAAGAATTTTTTTTTTTTTCGCAGGCCTTCCTCTCTGTTCTCCCTCACGCTGCTCTGACACATGATTGGAGTGTTTGCCAGTTGAGTTTGAACAGGTGACATGTAAATCAAACCAGCTGATAATTAGGGTGCATTAGCGTTAGCATTTCTAAGGCCAGTGTTTCCCAGGTGACCACAGTGTGCTAAATGATGTGATTTGTGCTCAGAGTGTTGCAAAAACGCGATTTAAAATTTCTTTTTGAGTGAAAAGAATGAAATTGTGCTCTGAGGTCAGCAGTCTGGAGTGTTGTTGTTGATACATGAGCTTCAAGTTGTCAGAAATGTGTGTATAGTTTCTTTTTTTGTGTGTACAATGAAGAAAAACTGTAATCATTATAAAAAATAGATAACACAATAAAAACACAGCTATCAGTATGAGTCGCTTCAACCTTAATTTGTGCTTTATGGCCATTTAAGCCATTTGTTGACACTTCACATAGCTATAGTAACTATATAGCTATAGTATACTTTCTTGAGATGCCCTGTTGAAATACTGCTTCAAAAAAAGACATTTCTCATGACAGGTTTCTTCATTTAAATTATGACATTCTTTGGAGTATTTATTTTTACGTGCTTTGGCCTCTTGGCTTCATCCTTGCAAACAGCAGCACAGAGGTGGCGTGTTTTATAGATGGATACCGACTGATTGCTGACTGAAGAGAGGCGCAAAAGAGTCTCACACAGCTGCAATAGAGAGTTACAGTTATGCAACAATTTCTATCAGATGTGAATAGATATTTTCCTTTTGTGTAACACAGTAAATCCAGTAGTGTTTCAGGGCTTTCAGTGAGATCTGTGTTAGCTGTTTGGAAAAAGGGTGAGAAAAATGTGTGAAAGTGATGAATACGTGTTAGCACAACTGCAAGAAAGAATTTGCAGAAAAGACCTCAGCTGTGCTAAGAAAGAGATGATGAAGATAGGATAGATCCCAGTTTCATTAAGCGTGTCTTAGCAATTGAAGAAAACTGCAATGTATATTGTTGCTTTAAGAGAAATCAAAAAGAGAAAGGAAAAACCCGAAAGCTTCAGTTGTATGTGCAGATGTCGTAATGACTGGATGTTTGACAGGCAGACAGACACATGCATGGCTCAGAGGCAGAATCTTAACATCAATCGGAAAAATTCTTTACTTTAAAAACGACTGGTATGTGGGGAGTCAGTCGGGAGATCAGACAGACAGATCAGGCAGGGGAAGACAAAAGTTGAGGTCCAGGTAACACACAGCTGAAATCTATAACACCAGGTAAACTAAACACTATAAGAATGCCTGGAACACAGGAGGTGAAGTATAGGAAACAAGAGAGGAGGATAGCATATGAAAATGATAGAAAAAGATTTTAGCACACTCACATCTATGCAGTGTTTCACTTTGCTGTTGAGCTTTTCGGCCTATTATAGACTGAAACACTGCATAGATGTAAGCGTGCGGAAATCTTTATCTACCAGTCTGGACTTATTGATATTTCCAGCAACTTGCCACAACCAGGCTGGGTGGAGCCGTGGTCGTTCTGCACCGAGTATATCAAAATAAAACAGGAAACTATGAATGCTTCTGTGAAATTAAAAAAAAAAAGTGGAGAAAATGATTTTTGAAACCCTGACAAGAGTTTCTTTAAAAAAAAAAATCTCTTTAAAGTCTCCAAAGCTCATTGTGAGGAGTTTTCATTGGGACTCTGTAGTTCCACTTCCAGTTAAAACAGTTGATGGTGAGGTCTGTGGATTATCCAGAGTAACTGGGACACTGTTTTTGGAAGGATGAAGGGTTTTTAAAACACAGTTTTGGACTGAGCATCACAAAACAAAACAAAAACCCAGGCAGAAACCTCTCTGACTAATATCTGTAAAGCTGGACAAATAAAAACAAAAGTACAGCGTCTGCATGGACACATCTTGTGATTTGGGTGAAATGACTGTTGAAGAGAGAAATGGGAATGAATTTTAGGAGTCTGTCTGTCTGTCTGTCTGTGTGTCTGTTCCACGTTTTTCTACTCACTGACATGGTCAATCTATGTGAAACTGCACATAGGCATTGAGGATTGGCATAGGTAGAAGGTGACAAAGCTACCAGTGGGTATGGACTAGTATATTGTGATTTATTAACGTTTTTTCAACTACAAATTGTGTCTCCAAAGGAAAACTTTGTTCATCTCACGCCAGCCATTTTTATTGCAGCAAACTGTAGTAAACTGAAAAAGCAATTGATCGTATTATTATAGAAGGCAACCAAAAGTTTAAGTCTTATTTATAATTTGAATAATTTCTATAATAAAAATATCGATACTTGCCGTCCATGAAAAAATACAATATCACCACACAAAAATATTGTGATACTATGCTGCATCTATTTCTTCCCCCCACCGCTAATAAATGTCCCCACCAGGAAGATAAACATGGAAACACAGGCGTAGATATTGGGGTGAAGCAGGGGACATGTGCCCCCCCCAATATTTAGAACATGTGCATTTTCACTTTGACATAATTAAAGATGTTTACACCCTAAAATGATGAGAAAAAGGCACAAATTGGTGCATAAAACAAAAACACCAGTGTTTGATGCTCAAATTTTTCTGCCAGACGACCCTCAAACCCTTGTGTCATATGTCCCCCCCTACATCCTTGCATGGAACACATGACATATAGACACACTTACTCCAACACACACACACATGCATATATTCTGCAGCTAACCGGGCATGAAGCTCACATTTTTATTCTCTTTCTCTCTGTATGTCACACACTCCCTCTCTCCTCCTCCTCCTCCTCCATGGGTTGAAGTGACGGGGATAACGGGAGGCTGATTATCACAACGAAATTATCCTGATTTTCTGCTCCACTTGGAGCCGTGGGGCGGGCAGCTGCTGCCTCTGAGATCGTCCCGTCCGCCTCGCCTCTAATCATTCGGAAACATAAATTCTCGCGGGCTGGAAACCTGCCGGTCCCTTCCCAGACGACTGTGGGCAGCTGCACAGTGTGTGTGTGTGTGTGTTAATGTGTGTGTGAGAAGACAGAAAGTGAAGGGAGAATACATTTTCTGCATCTGTGTGTGTGTGTGTGTGTGTGTGTGTGTTGTTTTTGTTTTCTCAGCTGGTTGTTGGGCTCATAATTAAAGACTGCATAATTTTACTTGGTGCAGAATTATTTAATAAATGAGAGGAAACAGCCTCGTCTCCTATGGCCAGCGGTTTTAATCTTAATCTGTTTGTTTTTTAAAGGGTTTTTTAAAAAATATAAAGGCAGTAGGGGGGGTAAAGCAAGGGGAATCAAAGCTCACACAAGCTTCAAAGCACCACACAAAATCAGTGGTCTCACACATGCTAATACTATTAGCCAACTGATGCTAACACCAGCACTCTGTGTGGAAGCCCTGATAACCCTTAAAGCCTGTATTGATGAAGCCAAAGTAGCTTTAAGAGGCAAACTTTTTGGAAATTAGTCAAACTTTTAAGTGACCCGATGCAGAAAAACCCTCTCATCAATAATGCAAGAGTTCAGTTATTTGATATTTTAATTATTGTCAAGTAGCAAAGAGCTGCAGATCAGAGTATATGGAAAGATCTGACCAGATCAGAGAGGGGAAAAGTCAGGGGAAATCTTGTCCAAACTCACAGAAGAGAGATGATCATGGAAAGAGCAAAAAGAGGGTGGTTAGGAGAGGAGCGGCTACTCAGCAGGAGAGCAGTGCATTGTGGGTTGAGTGACTTTCAGGGTCAAATGTTAATTATATCAGAGTTCAGTTCAGGCCGCTGCTGGTTAGCAGCAAACTGAGCTTTCCCACTCAGCAGACACACAAAATATTCATTGACCTCTAACATGATACTTTGATCTAGACGTCTCACTCTGATTTTCCCTTTGCCGTCGCCTGCGTGACGCGATGAGAAGAAAAGGCCGCTGATTGTTTGAAACTCAAGCCTGCCAGGCAGTGTTACAATGCTGTCTCCTGCAGATAACGACGGAGGAGCAATGAACGAGGAGCAATAATCATGTGCAGCACCCATGTAAAGGAATAATAGGGTGTGTGTGTGCGTGTGTGTGTGTATGTGTGTGTGTGGTGCTCCTGGTGACTTGTGGTCTTCTCACCTACAGTGCTGACACAAGGTGGAGTTTTAGCTTTAAATTGATGTGAAATTTGGTGCAAATATTTAAGACCATCTTGAATCTGAATCTGTTCTGATGATCCTCTGACTTTTCATCCAACCCCAATGTGAGGATAAATGCTGGCATTTTATGTTTCCGCAAAGCATTGTGATACATATGTGTCATATGTAGCTGATATGTTGAAACTTTTAATTTCTTTGTATGTTGTGACATGTGGTCAGGTTCATGCACAAAATCCACCTAGGTAGGTTTAGGGTCATCTTGGAGGACATGCCATTCACCATCACCTCCTCCTCTGAATGAGAAACTCAGCTCATGTATGTATGAGTAATCTGAACTATGTCATACATATGAAATGTTCAAATGTAACATGTGTACGTCATTTCATGTAGCACCTGGGTCTTCAACAGGCAGTTTGTGGGCCGCCAAATTATTGTTTATTTAGTTTAAGTTCTAATTAGTTTGTTTGTTTAAAAAATAAATGAAATATGTCAGACACACATTGATATTTATCTAACATATTATTAGCAAAGATAAACTGGCCTATTTGTAAATAAGTGCACAAGGTTAATGATGATACGCTATGAATCCTTGTGCAATCATGTGTGCTAGCTAATGCTAAATCATTGTGCAGCACCTGTCCATAACAGTGAGGTGAACGAGTTAGCTAACAGCTACGTGCTATTGAAACATACCGGCCAATTAGCTGTATTATTATTTCAAGTGTACGGACATTCTTGTGAGCAATAATGGATCATTTTGTAAACAACTCTGAAACTACTTTAGGCCCAGTTTAATATGCAACTCAAATGTATACAGTATATAGGGGGTCTCTGCTCCGTCTCTATTTCAGCTAAGGGGTCCTCAGCCTGAAGAACATTGAAGACCCCTGATCTGTCGTCTTCATGAGGCTGACATTTTTTTTGTAACATTTAGCTCAAAGCACCACAACATAACCTCACATCTCACTCAAAAAGAAATATATAAGCTCTATTTACAAATGGTGCCTAAAGCGAAGAATAAAAACCGGCTTGGATTTAAATATACCCGTAATTTTAAAAAGCAAATGTCAGCATAACTTCCTTGATTGGTCCAACAGTTGCCACATACTTATTCTAATCAACATGACTTTTTTTTTTTCAGGCAGCAATCAAGACCTCTGACAGCTCTCAGTGTTGATGTAATTGTGCCCTGTGGCATCTATCGTATGTATGCGCTGTGAATGAACCCTTTGGGAGACATAATTAATAATGTCGCTATAAATATGCCTTCCATTTTAGCTCTATATTTGTAGCGTGATATTGTGTGCTTCCAGCATGTGTGTGTGTGTGTGTGTGCATGTGTGTCAGTACACTTCAGTCCAGAGCCAGTTGGGACAGAGTGAATGAACACTGGCACACTAAGGATGTCATCAGATGTGAGTCAGCTGTGTGTGCATCTGTGTTTGTGCATATATGCATGAGTGTCTCCATGTACTGTATGTGTATGTGTGCACATATGCAAAATTGGGCTGTGCACCAGATTTGGTAGATGTGCAAATATGTACATATATATTGTACATTTGCATATTTTTGTCTGTGTTTTTTTTTATCGGCCTGCACATGCTGTGTGTTTGTGTGTGTGTCTGCCTGTCTGTGTGTGTTTTTGCAAAGCTCTGTATATCTATATGTCGACATGTATGTACGTGGGCTCCGGTGATGTGTGTTACAGCTCAGGGCTTTGTACCCCGGGGTGTCAACAATGAGGACGGCTGGGTGTGCGTTTCGTCTCTCGGTGTCTGTCTCTGTGTGTCAGTGCCCATGAGGAGTCCACACAGTGCTCGCTGTCCCAGGAGAAATCAGTCTCCATTTCTCATCTAGAGTCACAGAAATGTTGTGTAACCTTCAATTGCCTCTGGACATGTCAGACAGATAATGAGGCACCTTCTGTCATGCACTCACATACTGTATGCAGTGTGTCACATTCACATAAAGCCTCGGCGACGCCATCAGTGAAAGTCTTGACTCCACTGAGCTCCTGGCAGAAGATTTCACATTTTATTTACATCCTCAGCCTACTTCCTAACACACAACTTTCTGAGCGAGCGGATAGCTGAATGACACCAAATTGTAGCAGCAAATGCAACAGAAACAGCTGCTCTGGCCATGAAAATCAGTCCAGCTGTTGTTCATCATGAGGTTCATTTGACGGACAGTGACGTGACTGGATTTACACCAGCCCTGCCTTTGTTTCCTCAAATGTTTGTTCTTTCACATTAATCTTGAATCATGCTTTTTTCCTTCAAATCAAGTTAAGGCCCAGCAGGTACCCATGATGCACTACACCTAACTTCACCAAAGTTCACGCAGCATCTACAGAATCTAAAAGGAAGATGTTAAAATGTAAAAAAATACATATAAAAATTCTCCAGAGTCTTGCACTTGGTGTCCTCACAGTGACACCAGAATTAATAGATTTAGTTACAGTTTTATTTTGGCAAAATTGTTGCAACATGCTGACCACAGTGATCCTCCTTACCTCTCAACCATTTAAAGGAACAGTATGTAAGGTTTAGTGCCATCTAATGGTCAGGATTGCAGATGCAGCCAGCTGAAACTTTTCCCAGTTTTTCTTCGGTGTCCATTGTTCAGGAGGTTTTTACAGTGAGCTGAATTATCCACAGAGGTCTCTTCTTCTCCGAAACAAACATACCCAGTGATTTAAATCAGTGGAAACACTAAATGAGGTAGTTTCACGTGTGAACTATCTAGGGCCAGTGTTTTGTTTGTCTGTTCTGGGCTACAGTAGGTACATGGCAGATTAACATGACAGTCTCCACTGACGAGGACAATTGAATTTGCCCGCCTGATTTAATATATTCTGGATGGTCCATCACCCTCAGTATATGATACATCACTGCAGAAAATGTGTTAAAGCAAATTTAATAAACTGCAATATAATGAGGATATTATTATATGGTGTGGTGTAGTACCAGAGGGTCAACACACACACAAAGACAGACTCAGCGGTGCCAAACAAACAAAAAAACAACAGCAGTGTTGCAGGTGTATTAACAAACGTCTCTGAATTGGAGACTTTCTTTACAGTAACTGTTCTCAGACTGTTCTCCTCCCTGCTTCTTTTTTAATCCAAAGGGACAGTGTTGGTGGGCAGCAGTGATGTCACAGCAGCCACGCTGATGTAGGATTTCTGGGTTCTGCTCTGTTCTGTTCCAGCTGCTGTTCGAGGTGCTGAACCAGCACAGGCAGGAAGGATCTCTGCTGTCGCTGTCCAAGGGGCTGATCCTCTGCCTACCAACCTGCATGGATCCCGGCGGGCTTCATCAAGAGCACCATGAATGAACCAGTGTCCATGCTTCCTCCTTCTCTCCCTCTATTTTTCCTCCTTTGTGTCCCCACATATCAAAACAGGCACTGAATGTCACAATGCCACTGTGATCAATACATCAACAGCACGCACTCATGCAGCTTTTTTAAGGTGATAAAAACAGAAATGCTTTTTTCATCAACAGATGGAAAACAAAAGTTCATGTGACCTGCCGCCCTCGTCTCAGCACAGGTTATGCAAAAATGGCAAGAAATATTAAAAAACAAAAATCATGCAACAGAGAAATGCATATCAATGCTTTATTTATCAAGGTACAGTATGTATTCACCTAAAAGTTAACATATATTTTTTGGGACGTTTGCTCTCCGACCGCCCAAAAAAGTGCCACAAGCATTTTCCGTTGTTCCACCAAAATGCTCTTTCTTAATTCTAAGACAATGTTTCTCCATCCATCTATAAATATTCATTACAGAGTAAAATTAGAAGCCTGCTCTTTGTGAGTGGGTCTGAATGTGTGTGTTGCAGTCTTCTACTTCAAGAAGCAGCCATTTATGTGTATATGAGGACTCTGCATGTGTGTGCATGTGTGTGTGTGTGTGTGTGTGTGTGTGTGTGTTCAGAAGGGCTCCCATTGGAATGAATTATTTAGGAGAGAGTCTCTTTTACTTATCCACGGTCCACTGGCCGCCGGCACGTACCGTTCTGCCTCTGACGACACAAGAGACTACCCTAATTCACCATCCACCCTTCTGCGGCATGCCCCCGTGTCACCCTTCAACCCCACCCTAACTTTTCCCAGCATGCTCCGGTGGTCCGCTGCAGAAGTCCACTGCATTGTTGCATTGCTGCTTCGGTTCCACAAAAGTACTGTAAGTGAGGGAAAGAGGAGAATGACGAGTCATGAGTGAGTTGTTTCATTGCAAAATCGCAAGTAACAGAACTATCATTTATTTTTCAAAAACTTTCACACAAAAAGCAACCAAAGAGCAAATGAAATGAGATCCTACAGACACACGCGCTGCGACAAGTCCGCCATCCTGGAGTCCTGCTCTCCAGGAGCGGGATGCTAACAGACGGCGTCAACAGTGAAGAATCATGTAAAATATTTATCCATGTGGCTGGCTTAATAATGTATTATCCCTCAATTTAGCACCCAGAGCTTTGCTGTGGCTTGCTTTGCTCCGACTGCCACCGAGGACTTGAAGTCCAATCATTCAAAAAACATCTACAGCTTTAAAGCAGCACACTCACACCATTACAAATTCAGATTAAAGTGGCTGAAGCTTTCTAGTGGCAGCTGATTGGTGTGTCTTTCTCAATATATATCGCATGAGTGGCACCCAGAAATGTCGTCGTCTGAGAGGATTGGGAGCGTCAGATTTTAAAAGAAAGCATTGTTAAAAAAATAACATCACCAGGCTTGTTTACTATTTCATTTGCTGTTGGAAGTTTGAAGGGCAACGCAATAAGTTGGTGGAGAGCCAGCGAGGAAAATTGCATGCATCACGCAAATACTATCCAAATATAGCAGGAGTAGCTGGCTGATCTCTTCATTCTGTGGCAGCCGGGCGCTGATGTGACCCTGTCAGGCAGCAGACTGAGACTGATGGGATACTATGTGTGGCGGATGTACGGCTGCTGCTGCTGCTGCTGCATCTCCATATTTATAACTAGACTTCATCCATCCCATAATCCGCATGTAGCGAGATCCTTGCTGCTGAGTGCACATATGGATGCACGCTGTCACTATCCCACACTGTCTCTCTCTGTTTCTCACTTTCACCTCCTCAGGTGACATGTCTAATCTGCCTCTTCCCCCTAACACACACACACACACACACACACACACACACACACACACAGAGAGAAACATGCACACGCTCATTCAGCACTCCCTAGTAAGGATTAAGTGTGAGTGGTTGTTGGGAGCCACAGGGTGGACCGATTCAAAGCCAGAGTCAAACTCCAATTCGGCTGGAGGAGGAGCAGGGGGGAGACTGTGTCTTCACCACCCTGAACTTTCAGTGTGTGTGTCAGTGCTGACAGGCACATTCAGACTCACCCGTGACCTTTGAGAGAAGGCGGGAAAGAGGGATAAGTCAGAGAAAGAGGGGAGCTTCAAAGGAAAAATGCTTTGCTGTGCTTTTGCTTCAGACGCAACTTTGGCCACTTCACCCAGCGCGCATCGAAACGTGTGACCGTGCGGCCGAGTGGTTTCTTCCAGAGGCACAGGGAACCAAAATGAGAAGTGCTTTTATTAGGTAGTAAAGACGTGAGCAATGAGCGGCACATATGTGGGTGGGTGCTGTAGGTTTAAAACAAATGAATAAAGACCATTCATCTTTCCTATCCTCTGATCCTGTGTACGTTTAACTCTTTGATTCCCCTTTCTCTCTCTCAGTGACCAGCAGCTACAAACTCATCGAGTTAGACCTAATACTGAATCATGACCACCTGCCAGCTACATGCACAGTCTTATAATTGTGAGACCCAGCTGCAGAAGCTGCTGGTGAAACCTCTCGCTCGGAGATGTATTGTGTGTGAGTGACTGAGCAATTTTCATTCACTTCCTCACACACGTTTTCGTGCACTGGTGCTGGCCAGTTTTCTCAAAACTTTGACTTCATTAAGGGTCCCCTGGTCTTTGGGGGCCCCCTATAAAAGATTTTTAAATCAACATGAGACAATACTGATATAAACAAAAACTGAAAACATAAAGTGCCATTTTGGGATGGAGGCTGATGGCAGGTTGGAGGGGTTTGGCTGGCTGGGAGTGTGTCAAATAGACAGGTGGTGATCCTATGACAGAGGTAAAACAGAGGGTATGTATCCACGAAAAACACACAAGCAAAAGTCTGAAATGAATTCAGAATTGTAAAGCGTGACTGTAACACAGCAGCAGACACAATGATCTGACGAGGACTGGAGAGGAGAGCAGGTGTTTTATACCAACACTGCAGGGATGATTACTGGGTGGTTCTCAGGTGAGGAGCAGGGAGCAGGTGAGTTGAATGAATGTAATCAGGAACCCAGGAGTGTGAGGGAGGAGCCACGCCCACAGCGAAACCTAATAAAACAGGTCTTTCACTGAGATTTTGAGACAATCATCGAGACAGTTACATAATGAGGAAACAGACACCAGAATCATCCATCTGTCACTGACAGATCTTTGGCTGTTTGCAAAAACTAACACTTCCAGAAGTGACAGAAGTCCACAGAGGAAGTCTGTGCAGCTCTGCAAAATTATGCTCTTTTTGGCATTAGTGTAGTGTAACTAAGTACTCAAGTAGTACTGAACTTAAGTGCAGTTTTCAGGTCGTACATACTTTACTACTTACTTTTATTTCTGGTGTATATTTTGATGCTAATACTTTTGCTTAAGTAAGATTTTGAATGCATGGTTTTTACCTGTAGTATTTCTACACTGTGGTTATGCTATTTTGTTAATAAAAAAGATCTGACTGCTTTTCCATCTCTGCTTTTTGGATTATAGTTTCAAATGGCATTAAATGCTAGAAGCTCAACAACAATCCATCCATCCATTTTCATCTGCTTATCTGAAGTCGGGTCACAGGGGCAGCAGACTGAGCAAAGTATTCCAGACATCCTTGTCCCCAGCGACGCTTTCCAGCTCCTCCTGAGGGACCCCGAGGTGTTCCCAGGCCAGACGAGATATGTAATCCCTCCAGCGTGTTCTGGGTCTGCCCCGGGGCCTCCTACCAGTGGGACAAACCTAGAACACCCCCGACAGGAGGCGCCCAGGAGGCAGAGAACCATCGACTTGGAGGTGCTGACTCTCATCCCGACCGCTCCCCACTCGGCTGGAAATCGCCCCAGTGCATGCTGGAGGTCACGGTGTGATGAGGCCAACAGAAACACATCATCTGCAAAAAGCAGAGATGCAATTCTGAGGTCACTAAACCGCATCCCTTCCTCCCCCGTGTCCTCATACTGAGTGAGGTACTCTGTCTGAATGTGCCATTTCATTGTGGTTTTCTTGAACCGCTCTTAGTCTGGCCCCTCCCCGGGGACCACTTTGCCTTGGCCTTGCCTTAGCCCCAGACAACACAGCTACCAGGATCACACGGACATGCAAACCCCTCCACCACATATAAGTGGCAATTCTTGGAGGGGCTCAAAAACAATATCTTAATAAGTAATTATGCATTTGATCAGACCTGCTTTGAGTTGCTAAACAACAGGAAATAGGTGCTATGAAGCTTTTACATTTTTAAATCTGTTGCAATATTCTTTCCGTTTTAGCAGAACAGGCTAGCTGTGTTTGAAATGCTGAAAGGGTTCTCTGATATAAAAACATTTTCTTGATACCTGACATGAAAAACATTCCTCCAGGTTTCTTCCTCCTAGATTTTACAGGCAAAGATGTGTTCCATACATTTTATTTTTCAGACCACATCCATCCACTTTCCACGCCGCCTCACTCTGTTATGGGTGATAGGGCTAATCTCAGCAAGAGGCAGGCAGGGCACATCTGAGACAGGTTATCAGTTGACTTCAAACTGTATTAGAGAAAACTTTCACATATAAAGGGAAAAGTTCACAAACAGAGATTGAGTCAAGGACTTTCTTTATTATTAAATAACATGAGACAGTTTGGCGTCTTTTTACAAGTTTAATCTACATTGTGCGATTCAGAGTGTTTCTATACATTGTGAGTTTGCAGTTGGTGAATTCATGTGCAATGTGCAATTATGATAAGCGTGAGCACATGTGGGAAACATATCGTGTGTGTGCAGCCATAACCAGAGTCCTTCTCAGAAGCCATGCATAACTCTTGTATTTTACAAATGTATGTACAGGGAAACACAGAAGACTGACAACAGAAATAAACACCCTGAAGAAACAGTGGCAGCCGTCAGATGACCTTCACATCATAACATCAAAAAATATCATCACTAGCTGTCAATGTTTGTCTTTAAAGGGGACCTATTGTGCTCATTTTCAGGTTCATATGTATATTTAGTTTCTGCTTTAATGTTCAAAAACACTTAACACTAAAACACAATTTTTGTCATAGTGCCCGTTATGGAACACTTGTATTCACCCTCCGTCTGACATGTTTGTTTAAGCATCTATCTCTTTAAGCCCCCCTCTCGAAAAGCCCAGTCTGCTCTTATTGGTCAGCATTTCAGCTGGACAATGACTGTAATGGAGTAGACTGGCACCTTCCCCCATGAAAAATCCCAATTAAAAGCTTAACACAGTGGGGGATGTAACTGCAAGAGTATGATCTGAAAATAGGAAGAAATGAACATCAGCAACACAGATTACATGCTTTTGTGATGTTAGCAGGTAGCTACATGTAGCAGTGTGTATAGCAACACACTGCTACATGTAGCTTCTGTTAAAATAATCACCAGTAAGTGCTTCTAAACACAACTGGACATGTTTCAGCAACACATTCTCACTCCGACCTCGTCACAAGTCGACGTTTGGTCATGGACTTTCCACATTTACATACCACGTGAAAAGTACCCTGGGTGCTTTAATTGATGACGTTCTGGGACACCGTTTCAAGTTCTGCCTGTTACATGCATTGTCTTCCTTCGAAATACAGCTCTGTTTTCACAGGAAATTTACTGTCTGTTTCAAAAATAAACGTGCTACGCTAGTACAACACAACAAATTGACTTTTGGTTTTTCTTTCAACAAATGAACCGGTTTGGTTCAGGAAAAAGAGCAGGGTTTGGCTTTATAATCTTATGGGATGCAAACACCACTCTCACGGGTGAAAGCTGGTATTTGTTGGACCCTTCCACCACCCATCCCACCCACTCTACTCTCCTACTGGACTTTCACTGCCTTAACCTTTGTTCTTGTTCACCCATTTTCCCCCTGCCGCTGCCGGCTGCTGTGAATCCATCAGTCTCTGATGGCAGATGTCACTGCCCAAGCGCCAGTTTTCAGTTACTTAAGAGTGAGACCAGATTGGTTTCAGCAGGAATGTGATCGTAAAACGGGGAGAAATTTACACCACTGTCAAACAATATTAGGCTACATGTTTCCCTGATGTTAGCATGTAGCTTCATGTAGCACTTGCAATAATGTGCCTTGCATATAAAGAAATTTTTCACAATATAGCAGGAGGTACAGAAGCCTAAAATCTCGGACTAACAGGCTCAAAAACAGTTTCTACCCCTGGGCCATCAGGCTCATCAACCAGGGCAAATGAAATGAGCTTAAGTGCTCATTTTTGGGGTGCAATAATGACACTTTTACTCCTCTCTGAGGGCATCGCTGCTTTTAAACGTATATCCCTTAATTTATTCTAAACTGAATGTCTGTGTGGATGTTCCTGTTGTTGTTGTTTCTTTTTGTCTTTTTTTTTTTTTTTACCTAAGCACTAGCACTTTAAATTTTGTTGCAAATTCTTTTTGCAATGACAATAAAGGCATTCTGATTCTGATTCTGAAAAAAAAAAACAATTCACACGAGTAAATTACATGTAAAGTCAATGTAAAGACGCAATAAGACGTGACCTCTCACCAGTCAGAGCGGTGGACCTGATGCGAATTACATGAAATATGCAAATTAAGCTGCATGAATGAAGCAAGTAGTGCAGTTTCGCGTCATATAGCCAATCAGACGTATGACACCGCGGACATACCAGCAGAAGTTCATTTACTGATTCAGTGACTTCATGCGCATATGATGTGAGGTATTCGTGCATATGAAGAGAGTCAACACAAAATATTTTAGCATTCAACACAACATTAGGCTTGCAGGGATTACTTTTACATCCAGTTACTTAATCATTTAAAACTTTGGCATCATTTAATACTTACAAATGACATTAAAACAGAAAATAAACAAAAGCATAATAGGTCCCCATTAACGTATAAATTACACACGTACAAACTGTACCACATTTCTCAAAGGTGTGTTGTCTTTATTGCACTGGCTTACAATGACAAAGTCCTACTGCAGAACTCATGAGGATATTCAGCTTCTTCTTTCTCAGTAATGTGTATGTTAGGAGGTTTTTCTGTAGCAATTATAATAATAATCACCTGACATTGTTAAACATATTGTATGAGACTGTACAATAGCAATGACTGAGTGGACATTTTCAATGAAACATACAGAACGGAGACGCAGAGAAGAGAGACAGAGAGAAGACGGCCGTGAGGAGATAAGCTGCAGGCAGCGGCAGGTCAAAACATGGCACAGGAGAGGAGAAAGAGACAGAGAAAGAGAAGGAGGAAAGAAGAGCAGATGTGATAATCATGTCAGAGAAAACTGCGATGGGGAGGAGGAGACTGGATAACAGTGTTGCGTGCACAGTGAGAGGGCAAGGCAAAGATGAAATGGGGAAATCGGGGTAAGTCATGTGAGAGAACAGACAGCTGAGGGCCAGAAGTGATGGCTGATGATGGAGTCCCAGAGAAAAGCATGAGACGGAGAGAGGAGAGACAAAGCACCAGAAAAGGAGAAAGAAGACAGCTCAGTGTTTGATGTGAGAGAGCTGCAGGAGGGATAATTCCCAAAGTAATTCAAGTGGGGGAACAGAGACAGACAGAAGAGGACACAAAGAGAGAGAAGTCGACGAGACAAAGACACGTTTTCTCATTTTAAGAAGCTGATGAGTGGCTGGAGGAAGAGTCCCACTGTTCCCAGCACACACACTGTCACAAAAACCCACAGGAAGATCCTGTCGATGACCATGGCTACGTACTTCCAGTCGTCCTCCACCTGAGGAAAGGAAAGGAAGGAGATTTAGAAAATACTCTACAGCTATGGCTATAAGGTGTGTGTGCTTCTGTTTAAGAGGTCACTGTGAACCACCCATGTTTACTACCCTGCATCAGGCTATTTTTGGAGCTCTTTGTACAGCACATGTGTGTATTGTAAAGTACTCCTTCATCAGTCAGGTGTGAACAATAGGATCATGGCTGCAGTGACCATAATGCAATTGTGCGCCTATAGAGAAGGCTATTCTGCATGCATCACAGAAAGATCCCAGCTTTGCTAAGAAAAGATGGAGCCGGAGCAACAAACATATCAGGGCCATCCAGAGTGTGCAGGAGGCGTACGCAAAGCCCTCCATCTGCAACAAACAAGCAGCTTTACACTCCCTTTATAGCACCGGGTGAATGCTTTCTACACCTTTTTACTAAGCGAGGTAGAAATTCACACACTGCAGAGATAACACACACACAGAGTAGCTTTTGTGTTGTATGTTTATTTGTGTGCTGTGCTTCATTGTGGGGAGTAAATCTGTGGACACCAATCCAAGGACAAACCTCCGGTCCCCACAAGGGTAACTATTTATTTCAGGGCATTAGGAGCTGGTGAAGTTTAAGGTAGGGGTTGGGGTAAGTCATCTGAGCCTCTGCCATGAGCTGGAGGTCGTGACTTTTCCTTGTCTTGTGCTTTTGTGTCCCTTTACTGTAGGAGGGCAACAGAAATGCAATCTGTCTCGAACTTATTTTCTTGCTCTGCACCACACCTACTTTGTTTTGATTATCTTTAATTTAGCCAAGACATCACATATTCAGACATTCACTCGCACAACTCCTGGTATATCATTTAACACAATTAGTCAGAATATTTTCCTACTTTTGTAGATGAGTATGCTCATCCGAATTACCTCCACAGCCGGGGCTAGTTAAGAGCTGGGTTATGACACCTACAGCAAATAAACGTAATGTCCTCATTGTTACAGTAGTTTATGGTTGTGTGTGTTTGTGTGTATGTGTATCTGTAACTTTGTTTTCATGTTCCAGATACCGCAAAGCACTTTATACACTAATATCACATTGGGACGTTAACTCATTTGTTGTTCGTGTGCTGTAAAAATATAAACACAAGTATATTATTCACTGATATGTTTGACTACACTGGCAGCTGACAGGATGTAGTGCCACACGGATACATACAAAAACAGTGGTAAGTATTGTTTCATTGTGCAGAGGAAGGAGACGGGTGTCTCTACTTGGTCACTAGTGGCTGGTTTTAGAATGTATGAATTTAGTATTGTTTATACTGGTGCAAAACACCATGATGTTTGACTCCAGAAAATGCCAGGCAGCATCCAAACTAAACATTCTAGGGATAAGCAAGAAATCAACAACTACCTGGCAACAGTAGAAACACCATGTTTGCTACTGTTGCCAGACAGTTGTTGATTGCTTGGTAAATGCAAGCATTTGTGTACTGTAATTATAACCTAACCTCAAAGCTGAAATCATTTTATACTGCTTTCCCCCCCCCAGGTCGCCACTCTTTACAGGAGACCGTTTTTAGCTTTTACAGATCTCTTATGTTCTTCCACACCCTGCAGCAAAAAGCCTCTTTCCCCAGTGTGGCGCACTATTTCATTCCAATCATTAAAAGCCATTTGACCGCCCCTACAGTCTCTCAATGAAGAGTCATTATTAGAGACCATTAGAGATGTCTGTACAGGCGAATCTGCTTGGTCAGTCTTCCCTAAAAGGCATCCCTGTTGAACTGAAACCAAGCACCGCAAAAACTTTGTGCTTGACACAAAACACACACGCTACAAGTTATATCCAGCTACGAAACAATCCACAACACCAGAGGTTAGAACGGACATGACAGACCTTCTCATCTAGTCGCACTGGTGTAAACTGGCAGGTTTTTAGAGCGCTGCATAGCAATTAGTCGCAAATCTTAGGTCTGAACTGGGTTTTAGACCTCTGCTGATAGTTACCTAACTCAAACAGGAGGACACTATTTAATGTTATACTTCCCAAAATAAATGGGCAACCATATGCACATTTCTGTATCTCTAGGATCATTATTTTATCAAGAAATTGTTTAATTGTTTTAACAGAGACAACTGAAGCTGCTTTTGTACCTCTTTGGCTTTGTTGCGCGTCCTCATGTTCTCTGCGATGTACTTCACGCTCTCTATGGCCTGCTTGATCTCTGGAGACACCACGGAGAAGGCAACAACAGCGTTGACAGGCGAGGGGGTATTCAGGGGCCTCGTCAGCTTGGGCAGCTCTGACTCCTGGGGCCCTTGCGTCGGGGGTGCCTGTGGTGGAGGAGGGGGTGGTGGTGGCACCATTGGGGGAGGGACAGGAGTCGGTACCTCCTTGCCTCTGTAGGGGCACCTCCTGTTCATATCCCGGTTCATTTCCCGGTTCATGTCCCGGTTCATCTCACGGTTCAAGTCACGGTTCATCTCACCGTACTCCACACAGTTCATGGAGCTGCCAGCTGAGGTGGCGCCTCCGCCTCCTGCCCCACCATCAAGCGGTGGACACGCTACGCCCCCAGTTATTCCTCCAACACTTACGCTTCCTGAGCCACTTCCTGATCCTATGCTGTTCTTTCTCTTCTTGTTTCTTTTTTCACCCCCTCCCGTCCCTCCTGTGATACTGGCAGGGGAGGAGCAGCCCTGGTCGATAGGCCGCCTCATCAGCATCACCCTGGGCAGCACCCCGAGGAACACAGACCTCACCCACTCCGGCATAGTGTGCGTCATGGGGGTGCGGTAGTGGACATTCAGCACAAAGACAGTGATGACGATGCTGAGCGTGACGAAAATCATGGTGAAGAGGAGGTACTCCCCGATCAGAGGGATGACGAGCGACGTCGAGGGGATCGTCTCAGTGATGACCAGCAGGAACACAGTGAGGGAGAGGAGGACTGAGATGCACAGGGTGACCTTCTCGCCGCAGTCAGATGGGAGGTAGAAGACCAGCACTGTGAGGAAGGAGATGAGGAGGCAGGGGATGATGAGGTTGATGGTGTAGAAGAGAGGCAGGCGGCGGATGTAGAAGGAGTAGGTGATGTCTGGGTAGATCTCCTCGCAGCAGTTGTACTTGATGTCATGCTTGTATCCCGGTGCGTCGATGATCTCCCACTCTCCACTCTCCCAGAAATCTTTAAGGTTCACCTGATAGAAATGAAAAAGGGAAGAAAATGGGAGTTATTTTGAGGAAAAATATTTGAAAACATCTGTTTCTGTGTGAAAAAATTAAATTAAAAGCAAGTCAGCTTGAAGAGACACAAGGAGGGGACAGTTCAAATGTTCAAAAGCTGCCACTTGTAAATTGTGACACCTTACTAAATGTTTTCTGGCAGACAGGTGACGGGATTTAATAAAATTTCTTCCTTTTTTGTCAAAACAGAGCACATGAAAAGGTATTTGTGGCTCCGGACTGAAACCTTACTGCTGAGGAAAATGTGTTGCAAACATGCCATGTAGAATAAAAGTACACAACTGCTAGATGACCAGGATCTCTGACCTTTGAGCCAATGAGCACCAGGTCAATCTTGGCCTTGTCGTACGTCCAGGAGCCAAACTTCATGGAGCAGTTCTGGTAGTCAAAGGGGAAGTAGGTGATGTCCATGGGGCAGGAGGATTTGAAAATAGCTGGAGGAACCCAGGTGATGGTGCCATCGAACTTCAGCAGAGCCTTGGTCTTGTCTTCCACAAGGAAGTCCCCTACAGCACTGAGAGAAATGGGAATGTCATTTCAGTTCAAGGACATTAAAACATTGAGCACAAAAGGTCAACAGATAGAAGGCAAATATACATGACATGAGCATGTTTGAATGGCAGTAAAGAAACAGTTGTGTCTCTCAGCATATAAAGCAGGCTGATCGTCTTCATTTGCATTCGTGCAGTAAAACTTACTTGTTGTACAAAACAATGTCTGGCCTCCAAATTTTATTGGATGGAACTCGGATGAACTCAATCCCATCGTACTCAACAGGGGACCATTTCAGTTTGTAGTCGTTCCAGACCTACCAGTCAGACAAAACTTGGCGTGAGTAAAAAACACAAAAGTGGCATCACTAATGACATCACACGCGGGATAAACGTCACTCACATGTCTCAGCCAAAGATTGGTTTCCATGATCTGATTCACCTCATCCTGTGAAGACAAGAAGGGTGAATTAGTCACCAAGATAAAAGGATGCTGTCACAAAACATGCGATTTCTTTGTTTAAAAGCAATGAGTTGTTCATTCTCTGCTCTTACCACTTTGACCAGTTGAGATATGGAGACCTCAAACTCCACTGTGACTGGATCTGAGACATTCTCCACTGGCCGGATGAACTGGTTGTACCTCCTGAACAACCTCCGAAATAATCTGTCCTCACCCTTGGATGAAAAACAGCCTAATGAAAGAGAGAAAAGAAGAAATGGAACAACAGTTTAACCCTTAAATATACTGTTTTCAATCTTTCCTACATACCCTGGGTTTTTAGAGATCCAGCACTTATATATATACATATATACATATATGCAACTATGATTGTTTGGTAACATGTATGTTGCTGTTATCCAGTGTCAAATGCAACCCGGTCTCACTCCAAAGTTGGTGATATCCTGTGATTGGGGAGTGACCCGCAGCGTCAGGCACTGACAAAAAAAGCTGTCCTTTAACACCGGCATGATACGCAGTCGGTTGCTATTTTGGTGTGACGGCACTCGGCAGCATCAGGGGTAAACACGGAGGGACAAGAACAAAAGTTAAGGCACCGAAAGTCCTATAGGGTGTGTGGGATTGGTGGTGCATGTGCGTTAGTTGTTGGAGGAAACACAACATCAACTCATGTTGCTGTACTGACATACTGCCTTTATATTGAAAGAGACTGTATGTAAACGGCTCCTGTGAAAACAGAAGTGTATTTTGAAAGACGACAATGCGTGTAACAGGCAAAAGATGACATGATGTCCCGGAACGTCAACAAGTAATTTCACCAGCAAGCCATTAGAAATGTTTAAAAGAAAGTGAGAAATAAAAATCACAGACAGAGACAGTCACTTTGTAGCCACTGCAGACACTTATCTTTCTACTCTGCATGTCTAGATGCCACTAAGAGTAAGGGAAATAATGGAAAATATGTTTTAGTCTGATTTAGATGAAGAACCCCTTTAACTGTTTAATAAATGCTTCTTTGATGGAGTGAAAGCTGTCAGAGAAGTGTGTGTTTGAGAGGTGTTTCTATTGCCTGTGTACAGAACAAAGGCAAAACTCTCACACTTTTAGGAAACAAAAGATGATTTAAACAAAAAAGGAACGGGGTGCCGTCGGCCAGAGTGTGTGTGCCGGCTTTAGAAGGTCATATTGTGGAAAACTGCCACTAGTAACACTGGTGCCTGGGATGGCACATCGACCCATGCCTACCCAAGCAGAAAATGTTGCCTCACTTGCGTCACCAGCACGACCGCAGAAACAGTGCGTCAGTGGCTTCAAAGAGCTCTAAGTCCACGTTATCATAGAACGACATGGAGATGCACAATCTTTCCTCCTTAAACTTTTGTGACTTCAATTAATCTTTGCTGTTCCTCTTTTAAAGGCTTTAATTCCCTGAACGGCCTCATTTCTCCGTCACCTTTTTCTTCTGGCCAACTGATGAGTTGGGTCATTTCCACGTCAGCTGGTAAAACACAGGTTGCTAACACACACAACAACCTCTCCCATCATAGCATAGCATTCAATCTGAGGAATGACGCAAACATTATTCAACACAATCCCAACCCATCAAACCTGCACTTACTGAGCTGCGTGAACCATTTTAGAGATGGAGGAAAATATACTTCACGAAAAGGGCAAATGGGTCACAACCCATATACCCACAAATAGACACATTCACTGAAAAGGTTTGTTTCCTTGGCAACAACTAAATAAAACATGGTCCTTTAATGGGACACTCTCGACAAACCAGAAGCTTGTAAAACTGGTTCAAAACCTTACTCTGAATTATTTCCTGTCAACTTACTCTTTAGCATCTTCAAAGACATCATATCTTAGTACTTTTTGTGCCATGTCTTCATGAAGAACCTTGCACAAGGAGGAAGAAAAACACTGTTGTTTTACGAACGCACATAGATTTGTTACCAAAGATTTGCTTTGGGGAGAGCTACAGAAAAAGCTTTCTATCTATTGGAGGTAAAATAGGATGAAAATATGAATAAGAAATATAAACTTGTTTTATATTTGTTTCATTTAGAGTTGAGCAGAAGTCCTGAATGAAATGAGTATGAGTGGTACAGATAATGCATTTTCTAATAGCACGAGTATCATCTAAACTAAAATGTGTCAATATCCATGCTCAAGATGAAGGAAAATCCTAATTGCGGTAGCAGTGTTCAATTTCTCACTCTGGCAGACCGGCCAATCATATCGTAGCAGCTGTGCTCCATTGACTCTAATGCAATCATTCAGATTTGCTTCATTTTCAGGCTGGTTTTGTGGATTTAAAGCTAAATGTTGTGTCTGGGTCACGTTGTGTGTTAATGATACTCGTTACCTGGGAGAGGTGGGAAGGAGATAAATGTGTCTTTCCTGTTCCAAAACCAAAATCAGACCCTGAAAAGTGCAGGTTTACCTAGCTAGCTACTGAAGATATAGCCTACTGAACGTGTACACATGCTGCTTTTGCTTTTTAATGATTATAACAGTGGAAAAAAGACCGACCCTGCTGTACAGGAACCAGTGAAGGGAAGCAGGGAAACTTTGCTGATATTGAACCAGCTGTGTGTCATCGCAGTGTGTGCTGATGAAGCCAAACACTGTTCATCTGCACACACTGCGATGCCACACAGCTGGTTCTATATCAGCAAAGTTTCCCTTTATATTCATTGTCTTGTGTGTGGATCAGCAGTGATGTGGTGGTTCACTTTTACACTGTGATCTGTAGCCTATAGTTCGGCTTTAGCTTCTAACTATCTTTGTCTTTTGAACCTGTTGTTGCTGCTGAGTCAGTTTGACATCCTGGATATATCCTTCAAACACAGACTGTAGACCCCTCTGTCTGCTTCTCTCTGGAATCACTGTTTCATTTTTACAAAAATATGATAATATTTCTTCAGGGAGTGCAGTTAGTTACAGTGTGGGCTCCATGCTTACTGCAACAGCTTGTCGGACCATCGCAAAGGGGCGGGGCTTAGTGAAGGGTCAGTTGAACAGATACAAAGATACAGATAATAGTGTACCCTACACGTTCACTATAAAAATGGTCTTTCAGTAGGAATGGTATCTTTATAAAACATCTTTTTTTGCAGAACCTATATACTGAAACAAATATTTCATATTTATTGTCCATACAGTAAAGTCATAAAGCAGTTTGTCCACATATTGCCATTGGGAGTACACTGAATATCTTGCAGACGTCTCAGATTACAGTCTGTCTGGTTTGTCATTCATTTGCTCATGTTCACAAAATCAGACTCACCAGGGCCGGGGAAATAAAAATGTAATTGAAGTTTATCCCTTGTTAATTTATGTGAGGTGCTATCTGAATCTGAAGCACACTAAGCAATGTTACAGAAACACAGCGGACACACTTCTTAAGCTTTTTACGTTTTACAGGTTTTAACAACAGCTTTAATTTTACCTCACAGGGGAGCAACACAGCTCAGGGGGAGACTCTGCTTATCGAGGTAAAAATTCAAAAACACTCACAACACTTACATAATCACAACATCTGGTGCACATAAAACAATGACCAAACACACACACATATGACTCCGGACAACGCTTGGTACACATAAATAAAAAATAAACAGAATGCAGCGGCAAAAGACAGATTATGCAATGACCTAATGTATCCTCACGTATTACACATGGAATTAAATTTGAATTTATCACTCCCTCCCTTAAATATTTCAGGTTCATGTAGAGCACACACAGTGGGGTGCAGACCAGCGAGGCATGAGCTGTTCAAGTCCACTGAGGTAAATGAAAAGCAGGTCGCACAGCTTTCTCCCCTTCATGTTTATTCCCCCAAACATTTGCCACTGCACAGCTTTCATCAAACTCACCACCCTGATGAAGGCAGTGTAGCCAGAGCCATTTGGGGTAGTAAACTAGGAGAACAACCTGATTTTATCTTACTTTAATGAAGTTGTTCGTCTCATTCTAAGAGGCAATAATTATCTTAAGAAGTATTTTAACCATCTAAAAATAAATTAAAACCTGTCAGATCTAGTTCAAATACTCTACGGGTAAGAATTTGCACCGTACTACAGCGGCTTCAGAACTCTTCGAGAAGTTTTCTGAGGTCACCGGCATAGAAGAGTTGAGTCTTAAAGCTTAATGAAAAGGCCTCTCTCCTGAGACGCTTGTGTAATTTCAGTTCTTGGTACCTGCCTTGAAAACTGCCCGCTGCTCCCCGATTCGCTGCACTCAGAAAGTTGTTTAAGCCTCTAATTGGGAGAGGGGAAACCAGGGCAATTATAATCAGTCAATTAACTGGACCTTTTGTTCACAGTGACAAAAAAAAAAGAAAGAAAATGAAGCCAATATTTTTTTTCCATCCTCTGTTGGCACAGTCACTCCTCTAACTCCTGTCTTTGTTTTGCCACTGAAGATGTTAAGTAGCTTTCATTTAAAAGGAGGTTAAATATAACCTTTGCCCTTTCACATCAGATGATTCTGCACACACACACACACACACACACACACAAAACTCGCTGCACTCTCTGACATTTAATGTAAGGATTTCATTAACGAAGAGAACATTTGTGAGTTTGCAAGCGAAAGTAGCAGGCAGTAAGTGACTTCAAGTTAAAATACACGTAATTCCAACTCATCCAGTCCTGGAATTACATTTTCAACATACTAAGTTAATACAGCTTTTATTTGTATATAATATGTAGACAATGTTTAATTCATAGTAAGACCTACGGTGCCATGCCATTGCCCAAAATTCCAAAGCCCCATCAGTCCGAAAAATGGCGCTGATCCCAGGTGTTTTTACAGTCCTTTTGCAGTGTTTCCCAGCAGCATTTTAGCCACCATTCGGATGTTTTTCATGACCCTTCATGATGTTTCTCAGCCAGGTTTGAACCACAGAACCCAAGAGTTTTTCACTGGCCCATCCCTGCTTTTTCAGTGACTTTTGTGACACCAAACGTGGATATTTTAAATTAAAAACATGATTTTGGCCTAAACATATATAACTAAGTGGTTTGCCTAGACCTAACCATACATTCACCACAGCTATACCCACAAATAGCATGTTTTCGGAGAAACAGGACTTCAATGGACAATTGTTTGAGGGATATCAGGCTGTCAGAGAAATGGGCTTTCAGTCCAATGGGACATTTTTCAAACTAATTGGGCTTCAGAATTTTAAGCCGTCAAAACCGTTCAAGAGAACAGCCATCAGAACAAGTTCCCAGGCTAACATGTCAATAGCAAAAGTGAAAGTACAAAAACTAGGAATTAACAGCCATGCTTGCAGCTCTGTGAGGTTGAATTCAGCGCAGTAGTGCTTTTGAGCTGAATGCTTACATGGTAATGCTGACATGCCACAGTTAGTGCAGTGGTTCCCAACTGGTGGGTCGTGGTCAAAAAGTGGGTCGCAGGTCCATTCTGAATAGGCCGCAAGTGACTTACAAACGTATCAACTTTGTAAAAAACACACACTTTTAAGTACAGTGAATTTCCACAGAGCTTTTATTTTGAAGTGACATTTCCTGCTGTAAAGTGAGTGAATAACTGAAAGCTATGTACCAGAGACAGCAAACTGGCTCGGCAACATGGGCAAATGCAACTGTGACGATGAATATATTAAACTTTGTGGATCTTCAACTAATGTTTCTGGAAAAATCTGGACCGTGTGGCTGCACTTATTGGGAACCACTGGTTTAGTGTGTTAGCAGGCTCACATTTGCTAATTAGCACTAAACTTCAAGTACAGCTGAGGCTGATGGGAATGTCTTTAGTTTGCCAGACATTTGGTAATAAACCAAAGGACTGGACAAAGTTCAATTTTGACCAGATGAAAAGCGGCTACATGAAAATCCTTCAATAGTTGTTTGGACATCTCAGTCATAAAACCTCAGGGTGATGCCAGAGAAAAAGTCAGAGTCAAGTCATTAGGATACATCATCTGGGGATTATGAATGTCTGAATTTCATAGCAACCCATCTCATAGTTGTTGAAATATTTCAATCTGGGCCAAAGTGATGAACCACCCAACACTTCTTACCCTGGAGCCATGCTGCTAGCTATCAACCAAATGTGTCAAATTCACTTGTGTCAAGCTTTAAAGGGACGCTGTTAATCACTGTAGACAGAGGTCTCTTTGCCTCTGATGACGGAAATCAAATGAAATCAGCTTGACAGTCATGTTTCATTTTACCACTCTTTCCTTCCCCCGCCTTTGTGATGCAGTCACAAAGTAATGAGGCTTTGTTCTGACGCGGATGAAGCCAAGTCAAGCAGTCATGCATTTCACCCTTAAATAGCCACATTGATTTAGAATTAACCAAACAGTGAGCCTGTCCCTGTCTCTCGTGGCTACAGGAGCCAAAAGCTGCAGAAGGAGCCGTGGCCTGTGGGAGGCTCTTTGATCAGGCATGTGCTTAACAGGATGAGCCTGGGAGCGGGTGGTGGACACTCTGAAGGAACTAATTACCCTCCAATAATACACTTCTGACAGTGTGTGTGTGTGTGTGTGTGTGTGTGTGTGTGTGTGTGTGTGTGTGTGTGTGTGTGTGTGTGTGTGTGTGTGAGTGAGTGCATGGAAAAGAGATACAAAGAGGGAGAGAGAGAAGCAGCGGAGAGAAGAGATAGGAGGAGAAACGTGTCAGTAAGAAGAAGCAGAGTGGAGCTAGATAGTGTGATTCTGCTCTCCAGGGTTTTTGATGGCCTGACTGTGACATGCTGAGTGACGCACAAGAGGATCCACAGTGATTACTGCATGTGCTGCGACCATCCCGTTATGCACACGGTGCTTGTTGGGACCTACGTATGGGGGCTCGCCTGTATGCTGGACATATGTATATGTAACTGTGTGTGCGCCTGTGTGTATGCATATGTTCCTATTTATGTACAGTATGTCCACTCACCTTTGATGTGACTCACTCTGAACTGAATATGATTTTTTTTTCCACTGATGCATGAAATTCAATGGCTTTTTGCCTCCATGCTTTCATCAGAGAAGATGTGGGAGTTTTGAGGTCAGATTCTCCGCATATAAAATACTGTAAGCAAACTCAAATTTTTATATAAAGACAACATTTCCCCGAGTGTAAATATATTCTAATTGAATTCAGCTTTCCACTTTTGCACAGTTGATAAAGTTGGAGCATCATCCCCTAATGTAGCAACCATGTCAGAATCACTGTCCTCGGGGGCATCACGGTGCCAAAGTCTGTCCATGTTCATGAAATGTCTCTAGTACTAGTTTTCAAAGTCCTCAATTAGCTGTCAAATGTGGGTTTAACTGGAAGGAAACAATGCAGTTAGTATCAGGAAAGGTTCAATTTAATGCATGCCAAGTTTCATTGCTCTGGCATAACTCCTTCTCAGTCAGCCTATGAACTTTTCAGCACAACTTCCTGCATATCCAAATCTTGCAAATATATGTTATCTTGCAGGAACATTAGATAATGAACCTGTAGGGGTGTGTTCACATGGAGAGTGAGCATCAATACACAAATAGCTGTGGGCTGTAAGAATATTTTTTGATAAGAATCCACATAGTTCATAGGATGCAGTCTTGATAGGGTGGAGTATAATCTGACTATTGTCTCGTATATTTTGGTTAAAAATTGGGTAAAAATTGTCAAATTATCCTCCACCCTATTAAGACTGCATCTTATGATCTAAGTGGATTCTTATCAAAGAAATAATCTTACAGCCCCCCCCCCCCCCAAAAGTAATTTCAGGCCAACAATGCAGGTGTCATTTCTGGGTGTAATTACTTTTTGGGGAGGCTGTAACATTATTGTCTGTATTTTGATGTAATTTTTACCCTCTAACATTTTGGAGGCTTTGTTGTATTTATCATCAAATTTCCTATTTGTGTACTGATGCTCACTCGCTCAGTTTTTAATCTTTACTTCTTTATTCCTTTATCTCTATGTATAATATTGTTGATTGTTACGCAGATTGATGTTTGGTAATTTAC
Organism: Epinephelus awoara; assembly: GCA_035609425.1. NCBI lineage: Eukaryota > Metazoa > Chordata > Actinopteri > Perciformes > Serranidae > Epinephelus > Epinephelus awoara. Next base: position 24,368,126 of record CM069299.1, on the reverse strand, counting down.
GCCTTTGCACTGCACGTGGATAATGTGACTAATCGCAAACTCACAGCCACTTCTATGTAAGATGGCTTCTATTTGCCTGATGAAGGTCTTGTCACTGAAACATTGCTGCACTAAATTATTATTCTTGCAAGTTAGACAGTGTGCAGGAGTGTTTCCTGCAAGCTGATATCAGGCTTTACAACATCAGCCCAATAATGGCCCTGCTTGACAGGCGTGGGGTGCTGAGAACAAAAAAGAAAAAAGTGTAGCTTGATTCCAGCATAACAACTCCCTCACATTCGCTCTCATGTTGCTGTGTGTGTTTATGATGGGTGAAAATGAATGAACTAATCTTCTTGAATAACTCTTTTTACTCTCCAGTATGTACCGGGTCAGCCTGTCGAACATTCAGGTGCTCATGAGTCCCTGACTTTTCACACTCATTGCTCATTCACTATTAATATAAGGTGCTGCCTACACTGCCTGCTACAGTGGGTGAACGGGTGAGGACTCGAGTCTAGACCTCCACCAGCAAAGGTGAACATCCTTGGATGGTGATTCTTTTGACTTCAGTGTTTTCATGAGCTTTAAGTTGTAATATGGAAAAAACATGGACACCACAAAGATGTGTTGCATTTTATTAGGCTTAGAGCATTTAAACAACTCGACGGTAATGCATTGTGAAGTTTTGTGGGGTGGGCAGCACTAGCTGTCAAATGTGCACGTTTAGCAAAAACTATTAAAACTCAAAAGTTTGTTACATTTGCATGCATCAACTCAGAGGAAGTGAAAGTGTGAAAAGAATCAGGCCACCCATCCCGAATGTGTCACACAGACAGAGGAGATTTTCATCTCCTGTAACTCAAGATCAAGAGCGATTAATTACCATGCTTTGGCAATGAGACATTGTTAATACAGTCATTAACACGAGCCCCTGTGAAATTTCCCCCAAAAGTAATGAGATAGAGCAAGGACAACAATAAAATCTGACATTGTGGCAAAGATAACTGAGATAAAACTTGATACTTTGCCATAAAATGTGACTGACAGATTCAACGATGTGTTTCCATGTGACTGATTATCAGCATTAACAGCTGGCATCCATATGTTTAATCATTAAAGTAGCTACAGACTGTCACAGATGAGAGGAGTTCCTGCTGCAGCAGCAGCTTAAAATGTAACAACATACTACTGCAACACACATTTTGGGAGCTGCGTCTGTTTGGAGTGGGAGGTTGTGGTAGTTTTCACAGCACAGCGGTCGCAGCTGCAGGTAATTGAGTAATCAGAACTAATGTCTGATTATCTCTCCCGCTGTGAGGCTGGAGAGGGCCCGGTGAGCGTGCACGCCAGCAGCACTGACTGAATCAGTACTGAGTGAAGATTTTGGGAACCTCTGTGCTTGTGTGACCCAAGCCCACAGCAGATCTTGCATCTTTGCCCTCATCTAAAGCCATTTCCTACAATATAATGCTTACACTCAAGGCAACTTTTTACCACAGCAGATATTATGACCTGTCATAGTAGAAAAAGGTGCATAGGTGTTACTGGTAACATCAGTGATGGCTCTGTAATACTGAAGTGCCCTGTAACAGTGTCACAGTGACTATGTTTAAATGCACAAAATATTCTGGTCTTGCCCTTATTCTGAAAAACAACAATATTCCTACTAAGCTGTTTCCATGGCTAATATTCCCATGTATACGCAGCCATGCATTACTCCAATTAACACGCCTTAATGTGTCATTTATCATCTTTAAAATATGGGAAAGTGGAACAGCTATTGCCGCTGTATTGACGTTTGACCGTACGATCACAGCCTCCCTCTTTGATTCCCTTAACCACCTTCTTGAACAGGTCAGTGTTACAATACTCTACGCATATAAAACCTGTTAATATCCAAGTCTTACATCATGTTTAAAAGTAGGTGTGTTTCTCTTTTCAGCCAGAAATGTGGCCGTTTCTTTTGGGCATGCATCTCTACCACAAAGCCTTACAAAAAGTTAGCAAGTTGGTTTGTCTTAGATGATAATATAAACGATAATATAAACGATAAATATCCAACAGAATATGATGTTGCTGGCTGTGCGGAATCAGTCCCCACAGCCAACACTAAGAAGAAAACCATCTCTTTCTCGAGGCTGAAGAGAAACCCCATTCCCAACCAAAGATAAGACAGTGCGGACTGTCCACAGCCCCAGACTGGCGGCTGAGAGTGGATCTTGGGAAAACAAGTTCCCTGATTACATTGCACTCATGAGACTCCGCTAAGACTTGATCATCTTCTCAGATTCCACCAAGCAGGTGATCATGTGGGAGCAGTCTGTGCCCTGGGAGGAGCACGTGGAGGAGGCTCATGAGAGGAAGCTTGCTGAATACCAAGAGCTGGTAGAGCAGTGCAGAAGCCGAGAATGGCGGGCTCTCTACGAGCCAGTTGAAGTTGGCTGCCAGGGATTTATTGGGCGCTCAATCTGTAAGGCGCTGGCAGGGGTAGGACTAGCTGGAGCTGCAATGAGGAGGGCCATATGTACTATTAATGAAGCCACAGAAAAAGCCACTCAGTGGCTTTGGATAAAGAGGCCAAGCCCGTGGATTGCTGCTGCTGGAGCACAATCCGAGACTTGATCAATCCCGGATGGCTCACCTGGGTAAGGAGTATGATGTTGACCAAAAACCTATGACCTCAGGAACATCACTGACGATGCATCCCGTGGCCCTCCCCGACCACCTCAGGGCTCCACAGACGGTGGATGCTTTTAAAAAAGGTCTCAAAACCTTCCTTTTTCAGAAAGCTTTTCCTGGCTGATTTTATCTGATTTCATCTGCTGACTGTTTATATTTTATACTGTCTTGTTATGTTGCTCGATTTTATTGCCTCTGTTGCTTTTATTGTTATTGTTGCCTGTACTGTGCACTTTGAGATTTGTATTCAAATGTAAAGTGCGTTATAAATAAAATCTATTATTATTATTATTATCCCAGCGTATCCTAGAGATGTATCTTGAAACCAATCAAATTCGGAATATAGTCATATTTAGAATAATACAGAATTATTATTGTGCATGTAAACATATACACTGAGCCAGCATGCACATCACCAAGCCTTGAGTATGAATCAGCTAAATGGAATTCAGCCATCATCAATTTTATTATTTCCTCCTGTGCTTTTCCTTTTAACTGTCTGACTCAGTAGCAGACCAATTTCCGTCCTCTCTTAGACAACTCACCTGCAATTTCATAATTTAGCAAAAGACAAAATGTTCTCCTGGATGTGCACGCAGCGCTGCTAGAAACTATTCTCTTCACATAGAGAACTGGGTTTCCTTTCCTGGTCAAGGAAAGAGAAAGAACTAGAAACTAGCTTTCTGACCCAAAGATGAGCAGCTGCTCAAAGGGAATGGGTTTTAATAAAATTAACACGTTAATCTTTAGCCCGACCGTCACCTACAGACACCGAGAAGTGGTACAGAAATGAGATCATGGGTATAGCATATCAAATGATGTGATGTGAGTCACCCATCAGCTTCCTCCCTCTGGAGGAGACTCTAGGCAGCCTCAGGTTATGCTGGAAAGATTACATTTCCCACACTGACCAGAAAGAAATTCAGGACCCATCAATGGGAAGGAAAGTCCTGAAGAAAGGATGCTGGGCAGCGCTGTTTTCCACGAGCCACACATGAGTATGTAAATGGAAAATGGATAAATGGCTGAATGGATCAATGGAGGGCTTCCACTGTTGTACTACTGATGGAGTCTGAGCAGGAAGTTATGACACTGAAACAAGAGACCGTTTTTTGTAGCCAACAAATCATTCTTCCCGCTCGTGGTTGAGCAGTTTGTTTGAAACTGGAAAGCAAGAACTTTCATGAATACAGGAGGGCAATGGATGATGGTTGGCTAATGTCAAGTCTCAAAGTCCTCTCAAAACCACAGAGATCAAGATCATACTGAACGAAGAATTCTATGAAACAACCGTAGACAACTAAAAAACTGACTGTAAAACTACGTGCAAAAACAGACCTGAGATGGAAAGCATCTGAAAAACAAGATTCAAGAGGGGAAACTAACAGGTCATTGTTTTACAGATGACGCTGTTGTAGTATGCCAATGAGAGGAAGGCTTAACTCTTAACCATGAGAGTTTGACGTTGTTGGGCCTGGACTTCTGCTCTAGTACCAGAACAACAAACACACCAAGCTACCGCCAAACATCGGGAGGCTATGACACATTTTGAAAGCCTACTTTATGTGACAAATTGGGGTAACTAGATACAGCAATAATTAATGCCAATACCAGGGTTTCAGTCATTCATTAATTACTGGTTGTTTACCAGAAAAATCTACTTAAGTCTAACACATTTCAAATCTCTTCGATCATAATGTGTTGTGAAAATAGCGTCCTGCCGTTTTCGGCTTTGAGGACTTTGAATGCTCCATAATGGATGAGGAATGGCTTATTCATGAAGTTGAAATGACGAGTTATTTCATTCCTAAATCCTAATCCTTGGAGACTGAGACTCATTTTCATTACAAAAATAGAGAAAATTTAAAACACTTGTGTATTACACTGTGGTTTCTTTTGTCCTCATCTCAGTGATCAGCACATCTGGGTGATGCAGTCAAATGCGCGTTTGCATGCTGAATGTGTTTTCAATCACATACCCTACAATGGCAGAGAAACACTTAAACAACATCCTCGTTCTTTCTCTCTGTTGCCGTTATTGGAACCTGCAGTGGGTCCTCCAGCTAAGCTGTTTCAGTTGCACTCACCATACTTTGACTGACTCACACTCTAATCAGCTTGTTGTGCTGATCTCAGCACATGCTGCTAGTGACGGGCAGCAAAAGGAAATTTGCGCTTGTGAACTTTGTTGCACATTACCTTCACGGCTGTGTGAAAGTTGCTGAGTCAAATTATTACTTGCGTTAAAGTACTGGTGTATTTAAGTAATCAAGGGCTTTTTTTATCTTGACACAATGTTATATATCATCACAATACATTTACAGAACCTAATGACTCAAAGCACAGTTTAGACCAAAGATTCGCGACGAGATGACTCAAACCTTGTAATGCGCCATTCTACAATGTTTTAAAAACCTGCTGGTTCACTCCAATGCAACTGACAATGGTGTATCATCTCTATGCAACAACTTGCTGTACATCTGTTCTGATTTCCATCTTGTCAGACTCATTTTGTGGCTGAATATAATTGGTAGTGTCTTGAGATACGAATGAGGATAGTGAAAGTGAGATACTGGCTACAGTTGGATTTGTAGTAGTGATGAAACAGCAAAACATGAGCAAAACACACGTTTAAAAAACAAATCAAGGCGAAAAACTGAGGTCAGTCGAAATGTAAGCAGGTAAGGAGGAGAAGAAAAGTGGGCAAAATACTCAAATATCCCTGTCCTCCATCTGAGGCATCTGTTGTCTTTCCCAACCTCATCTCCAGCTTTCTACTTCTCACCCTCCCTCCATCCTAAAGCGTGACTCAGTTCATCGCCAGCACCAAAGACCAGGATGTCCCAGAGGAATGCAGCAGGGCTGTCTGGAGGAGGATGTTAAGAGTGTGTGTGAAAGAGAGTGAAAGTGTGTGTGTATATGTGTGTGCGTGTGCTGTTGGTTGGAGGGGAGTATGATGGTTTAAGCCAATCCATAGGGGGTGGAATAAGTCCTCAGCCTCCGCCTGTGGTGGTTACACCGTGTGAGGGGGGTTTGGTTGCAATAATCACACGACAATCGCGTTAAGAGGATCCTCAAGCCACCGCGCAGTACTTAAGCCACACGCACACAGTAACACACACACACACATGCACACTGATTGCCTGTCAGACTTTAATGCAACTGTATTGCTTCTGGAAGAGAAACCAGAGAGCTGTTGTGTAGATCTAAACTCAGAGAAGCATTTAAGTCTGGCAGAGGAGCCTGATGATGCTGCGATGCAAACACACATCTCCATACAAGCAGATGCAGATAAAAGCCAGAGGAGATTTATGTAGAAAGAATTTGTTGGCCACATTATAACCTCCATTGTTGAGACTCAGTTGTGAAAACTTTCAACTTCATTTGAGCATTTTGTGAATTATTAGCACTGCACTTGCTGCTCTCTTGGGTAGCAGATCCTCTTTACACTTTCAACACACAGCTGCAGCCTATTAAAAGTGAAATAAAGGGTCAATCCTGTAACATAATGCGGATAAAGTCAGTATAATGCAGGCATGGCTGGACAATTCTCTCAGCTATTTCTGCTCGAGCTGATACAGGCTGCAGAAATGTATCACACAGTTTCATCCGTTTTAATCACCCAATTGAAATCATATAGAAACTATCCTGAAAATACGTTGCACTACAATTTACCACACAGGGTGTGACTTTACTTTGAAACTCCAACTAACAGCCCCATGCTGCTCAGATCTCTGACTCTTTACCTCCAATCTACTCCAGTTAGATTTGACTAAAATACCTCAGTCCCATGGTCTGCAGGATCAGCTTTTCCTCTGTTATGGGGACAAATCAGCCGATCCTGGATGGCAGGAGACAATACCTTCTGTAGCCGGCTAATCAGACCCCCACTGGGAGTGTGTGTGTGTCAATGTGTGTGTTTTTAGGCACTTATCTGCATACACAGCTCCTGTACAGAGTCGTGCAAAAGCCCACACAGCCGAAGAGGGATTGAGGGGAGGAGAGAGTGGGGGAAAGAGGAAGGTGAGGGCAAAATCCTTTCATTTTTCTGAGGCTTTCTCTCCAAATATCAAAGTTAACCACTTCTAACTAGCAAGGACACAGTCATATATTCTCTCTATAGAAAAAAAAAATCTGCTCTGCTGTGGAGAGTATTGACACCGTCATCCCTTCACAGCACTGCTTTCTTGTTCCTTTTGAAATTCGCCCAGTTCAAGGGCGAAGCGACAAAGCAGTCGGCTGTAGCAAATCTCTCCAGCTGAAGAGAATGACAGTGTGAGGGAGTGAGTCCGTCCCACGTGTCATACGGAGGCACATCCCTTCCCCTTGACTCTGAGTAGGCGTCAGGTTACAGGATATGTGAAGCCAACGTCTTTCACATGTCGACCCGAGCGTGACAACATGAAGGCACTTATTGCTGCACCCACAGGGGGGAAGCCGGGTTCCACGTCTGGGACAACCTCACTGCACTTGAAGTAAAAAAAACGGTTTCATATAACATGGCAGTGATTTAACCTGTAGCCAGAGAGATGACTCCTCCTTAAGTGTATTCGAAGCAAAATCAGAAAAAATGTGTGGTTTGTATGGGATAAACCGAGGAAGACTTTTAATCTGAGTAGAACTGAATGAACCAAGAAGTGTCTGTCATACTGTATGCAATACAATAAATGCCATTGAAATGTTGCCTTGGTGCAGACCGTGGAAAGCGCCCACGCCGCCAAGCTGACTGATTCATCTCATGCATTGTGACATAAACACAGCAGTTTCTTGGTTAAAGAAAAATCGACCAATAAGCAGCAAGCAGGCCTAAAGCCTTTGTCAAGCATCGCTCTGAAACCACTTAGTGTTTTTAAACACTCACACTCCAATGGAGCCGCCACCAGGGGCAAACTGGGGTTCAGTATCTTGCTTAAGGATACATTGACATGCAGACTGGAGGAGCCAGGGATTGAATCTCTGATCATCCAATTAGTGGACGACCCGCTCTACCTCTGAGCTACATATAGACCATTCAGTTCATCATTGCACCACTTTCTGATTGCAGAGCCTAATCTGGGCACAGGCAGAGCAGCAGAACACCAGGCGCAGTGAAAGTGAAACTTAACCATTTACTGCACTGGGTCTGAAAGTTTGCTTTTAAACCCAGTGCACTTGCCTCTGCAGCAGCTGCTCCTCTCATTATTTGAAAACCTCCGAATTTAGACACAAAATGATACAAAAGGAACAACAAAGTAGTTTGTTTATGTTATGCTAACGTTAGCTTTTTACCTCTGGCAATTGCAGTTAATCTTAAAAAATCATAAACGTGGTGTTAGATTAACCTGCTGAATAAAACATTTAAGTATTCTAAACTTGTGACTGCCACAGAGGCTTGTGAACCAGGGCGATGCTAACTTTGGCTAGCCTAAAAGAAAACTTGTCATCCCTGCTGCACTCTATATCAGACTGAAGATAAAACTAGTTTAAAAGGTCAAGAGAGCTGTCATTGTTAGGAGATACTGTTTATCCCCCTTCCATTCTGTGGATATAAATCCAAGGCAGACAAATCAGCCTAAAGGTATAACATGAAGGCATTACAACCTGTCACACAGTTTGTAAGACAACCTGGGATTTTTCTCCAGCGCTTCTGTAACCTAACCAACAGCTCTCTATCTTTGTGGGGCCGTATAGAAACTCAAATTTCAGCAGCATAAACCCACAGAATAAGACTGATTGACAGGTGTTGAGGTGCAACAACAGCAGTGAGCACTTAGAACAAAGATGCTGCCAAAAAACATATTAGCACTTTAAAGTGAGTTATTTTATGCTCCACACAGATAGATACCCATTATGCCTGGTGCTCCCATCGGTAAAGACGCTCTCCCAAGAAACCTGCGTCTATCTTTGCGGATGTGATGAAATTCAGAACTGAAAATAACCATTCAGTTACATGTGAACGCAGCATTAAAGCATTTATCTAGTCTTTGTTCTGCTCCGGGTCCCCTGGGAGCCACTCAGGGACCCCACTTCAAAATCTGCTGCTTTAAAGCACACAGGAGACTGGCAGCCTTATGTGAACCAGAAATGGAGAAAAACAGAAGATATTTGTAGAGGGGGAGTTTGGAAACAAAAGAAAAGAAAGACACGGATCACACAGAGAGCAAAACAAAATACAGACAACTTGTCAGAGTGATCCAGCTCTGATTTAATGTCACAGACTCCAGGAATTAGATTGAACCACAAGGGAAATGACTTTGACTCACAACTTGAAAAGGAAATTTAAAGCATCAGGATCTACACACGAGAACAACCTTCAAATATCACTCGCAACCACGCACCTGTTCAGTGCAACAAGGCATGGCATCCATCCCATTCCTAACCCTGACCTCTGACCCCTGCTGGAGCCCACAGCCCTCCACATCTGCATCAAGGGATGAAATCAATATTTACACCAACTGAGCTGCTGCTGCTGCTGGAGAAACGTATGTCATCCCTGTGTTGGCATCTATTGTGCAGGGATGGCTGCTTCTAAGTAGCTCCGGGGGATGAGGTATCAGCTATAATGAGCCATGTCACCACCACAGATCATCATCTAACCAAACCCTTTGTCCCTCCCTCCAACACAACAGCGACTCTACAAGTTTCTACAGAATATGGGATGTTATAATTCACAGGTGAGCACAACCACTCAGCAATGTTTCCTCCTTCTAATGAAGAGCTTTTTGACGGAGCATTAAGCAGGACGCACGGCACTGAAATGTGGGAGGGAGACTTTTTTTTCCCAAGATGAGCTCTTGATTTGCTGCGAGTTGTGCGCTCCTGAGCTCTCACAGACTGAATAATTTAAGAAGTGTGTTGAATATTTTGCACAAACTGCCAGCTGAAGCCATAAAACGTGTTTGCGTTTCACCATCGCGCACAAGTTTAGTTTTATACCCATGTTATCCTGCTTGGTTAATAATTTTAGTCACTTGTAAATGGAGCCAGACGCGCACTGCAGGTAACTTGAGGTGGAGGGTGACTACAGATAACTTAAAAGTAACGCACCAAGCAAGGTTTAAACATTTACATGACTCCTAAATGAAGCGATGGTGTCGCTAAAGTAACGAGTATCATTCTAATGCCGACTCACGGCGCGCTGTCTTACCTTGCGCTGCGAGGAGCGCCAGCAGGAGGGCGTTTGTTAGTTTCCCGGAGAAATTCATCGATACATCAGCGCTTGACGATGCTTTCTGCGGATAAAAGATGCTGCTGATGATTTAAAACCTTCTCAGTAACCCACCGCAGACGTCTGTGAAGCCTTAAGATTCGAGCAACATCTTCCTTTGCGCTCCGGAGCGTGGAGAGGTTCAGGTTGGACTCGCGGTGCGCTCTCCCGACATGAGCAACTTCTGCATGTCCCGCCTCCCCCTCCCCTCCGTCCCCGCGTACAACTCACCCACCCACTCACCCAAGGGCCAAACCTAGCGACCTGAGTCACAGTGACTCACAGGTGATAAGTTTGGAATAATGAAATGGATTTTCAAATGTGGCTCTCTAGGACCGCCAGGGGGTCCCACTGCAAAAAATGTAATAACATTTATTCTCATGTGCAGCTGGGCAGTCCTGTTTTCCTACATAAATATTAGGTTTTAATGCATTTTTATTTTTCTGCTTAAGTTTAAAATATTATTGAAACATAAACAATATTCTTGAATCACAAAAATCTATTTTATCTATAAATTAAATTTAAGTTAAAGGGCTTTATTGGCACGGAAGTCTATCTATCTATCTATCTATCTATCTATCTATCTATCTATCTATCTGCACTCTGAACACAGCTTGAATAATGTGTGTATTCGGCAACAGTGCCCTGACAAGAACGTTTAACTAAAGCATCTCAAACTCGAAGAATTATCCTCACATCTTCTCAGTTTAGCTAGGAAGATGCAGCACACACACACACACACACACACACACACACACACACACACGCACGCACACAATAAAATCACATATTTTCATTGCTGAGCTGTAAATGACCTATTTAGTCACTTAATTGATTTTGTACGCATAACAATGCTCAGGCAGCTTAAAGCATTAGCTGCTCTATAATAGAGTCTTGAAGGCTGCAGACTCTGCCCAATTCAAATAATGGAAAGCTATTAATGCACAGCAGCACGACGTGGAATTGAACTGTCGAGCATGCAGGTCCAGACTGACTGAATCATCTATAAAAGAAAGAAAAAATGCAGCAGTGGTGGGTTTTAATTTCATACAGTGAAGTAAACATTGAAATAAATTTACTTTAGCTAAACATTTTTAATGCGTATTGCTCTGTGTTGTAGGTTTTGAGTTTGGGGAGAGAACTCTCACTGAAAACTTTCAACTATGCGTCAGTTTGTCCATATTCCTTCAATCCATCTTTTGTAAAAATCAGTCAAACATGAACAGTAGTGGACTGGACTTACATGGTTAAATATAGGTTAAATAAAAATAGATGAATAAAAATAATAGTGTTGTGAGGCAAAAATGACAGGATGGACAGACGTAGCTTTCAGTTGCTTTGTCTCTTAATATTTCATGATGCATGTCTATACATGTTTTATTATTCAGCAACATAAGATGAATCTGCCACATATTCACTCCTCTCAACTCACTTTCCTGGCAACAAAAATCACTACTATATCTGCGTCTAATGTGGAGTTACACATGCACATGGACACACACACACTTTTATATCTGTGTGGACATGCATTGACACACATGCAGGGCAAATAGTTTCTTATTTCATGAGATTATAGCTTTTTAGAATAGTGTCTGACATATGTTTTAGTGTGTTCTTCCTGCTGCACACCGCCATCACATCAGACAAAACATCAGCTCCACAGTGTAATAGGTGAATTGGGAGAACAGGCCCTAAACGTACATGTGCCTCGCATGTCAGCAGCTGGCAGGTCAGGAGCCAAGAGGGCTGAAGACGAGTGGAACGGCTCAGTCCTCAATTTTAAGCTCAATTAGTTTTGTCGTTGGGTGAGTGAAGTCAGCCGAGGTTGTTGTCGTGGCTCGGAGGCTGGAAACTGCGGTGATTAAATGCCTCTCGTGGGCCGGTGGGAGCCTCCAAAATAACAGCAGAGACAGAGAAAAGAAAGAGGGAAGCAAGGTAGTGAGTGTAAAGAGAGGTTTTATAGGAGGGGATGATGCAGAGAGGGTGTGATGAGGAGAACCAAAGGCATATGGACAGCTAATAGAGACAGAGAGAAACACAACTGAGCATGAAATGTTGAAAAGTTACAGAGGAAGAATGGAAATGCAATTTGGCTGCTTGATGTGTTTCAGTGTGGCGGAGCCAGTGAATGTATTTGCACGTTTTCTTTATTCCACAAGATGCTGAGAAAAGCTGAGTAAGAGTCTCCACCCACCGGCACAGACTGGAGAGAGACAGGAGAATCTCCTTTATTCTTTTTTTAACTCTCCCCTTCACACTGTGTTAATCTTTTATTTCATGCCACTTAATTTACAGTTTTCCTTTCTCTTCTGCCTCTTTGCCTTTTGCACCATCTTCTTTTTCTCTATTAACGTTAATAACAGTGAATCCCTCCCCAGTGTCACAGGGAATTGAGTCTTCTTGACATTCAACACCAAAAAACAAACAAACATTTGCAGGTATTTCCCACGACGTTGAGCTTTAAAGCTTAAAGGTCAAGCTTTGGCCTTTGCTGTTTATTGAATATATCTCCCTCTAATTACGTAACGGTTTGATCTAAGCGATGGAGTAACCAAGGTGCATGTTTGATTTAATACTACTTCGATTTTTGACCTCATTTAATGAACGATCTTAGATATAAAATTGGCTTTTAGGGGAACCCACAAAGATTTGATGTTGTGGCTAAGTAGGAAATATTGTTTGTTTCTGAAGCACGCACTAAATGTGCATAATATTTTTGGACTTCTTCCACACAGTCATTTGCAGCCCCTTTTGCACAAACCACATCTCAAATGTTTAAAAGCTTAAAGTCTCTCTGTTCACCTCAAGTGCTTCTTATCTGCAGCTCTTTCTTGTGTTTAGTTGTAATTAGGGGAAGTAAAACAGGATAACGGCCTCCGATTGCTTCACAAACTTTGTAAAGGTAAAAGGAAGGGTCCCTCATATTTTGTACACCTATACATACAGTAGTCAGTAAACTTTTCAGTGATAACTATGATTTATAAACAGTGATTTTGCCACTGTATGAACTTTCCAAATTGTATTTTAAACAAATGCTCATCATGGTCTAGTTAACCAGAGGCAGAATTAACGCTAATATTAAGGAAGTAACACAACTAATGTGCGTAATTCTACAAATTCTGCAAACTCGCAGAAAACACAGGAGCTGCTGAGTCTAACTCTGAAGTCGTCGAAATCCGATGTTTGGGCAGTAACTTGCAGCATCAGACACTGAGAAAAGAAGCCATACTTGCGGGACAAGGATGAAAGTTAAGACAGTGAAAATCTGAGTACCGCAGGAGGTAGGGGTGGTGGATGGGTCCAACAAACACTGACTTTCACCTGGGAGAGTGGTGTTTGTGACCCGTAAGATTATTACGCCAAACCCTGTTGTTTTTTTTCTGTTTTTAAACCTAACCAAGTGTTTTGTGTTGCCTAAACCCAACCGCATGCGTCAGTTGTTGGAGGAACAAAAATGTCAATTCTCGCAGTGCTTTTATTTTGAAAGAGACTGTATGTAAACGTTAAATTTCCTCTGAAAACAGAAGTGTATTTTGAAAGAAGACAATGCATGTAACAGGCAGAAGTTGACGCGGCATCCCAGATGATCAACAACCAATGCACCCAGAGTACCTTTCACGTCTAAACGTGGACAGGTCGGAGTGAGAATGTGTTGACCTCTGCCTTGATCAGTTTGTTTCTTTGTGTGATTGTGTGACTTCGGTGAATCCAAACTAACCCTTTAAAACACTAAAGTCACACAATAACACAAATGAGCTAACTGATCGAGGCAGCAGTAGAGTGTCTGGTGGCTTTGAAGAGAGCATAGACAATGGCTTCAGCTCTTCATCAGAGAGGGCTGTGTGACGGCAGGTAAAGTGGTGAATATATTCTAAATATCGTGAACACTTAAACTGATATGGATATTTTTAGGTGGTTAAAGTGGATTTTACTGCTGCCCCCATCCACAGCACTACGTTGCTTCGCCTCCATGACGGTACTCCTGTCTGCTTCTCCAAACTGGGGGCATGACCACTGGCACCTAATACACTGACCATGGATAAGAACCTTATTCAACCCCAATTAAAAAAGTCCAAAAAACCCCTTTAATATTTACCACTTAGGTCCAGCAGGGACAGACAGTCAGAAGAAGAAATGGGAAGAGACAGAGCATCTGCAGCGATGCAGGAATTAGTCAGGTTCACAGGAGGAGACTATTGCCCTCCAGTGTCACAATCAGTCGGCTGGTGAATCCAGCCGAGGTGACATCCCAACGCTGCTTAGGGAAAACAAGGGAACAAGGGAAAACACTCTAGCCTTCCTCTGCATACCGCCCTTTTTTTTGTCACTCTGCTACTTTTCTTCTGCTCTGTCTCTTCCTCTGTGCAATCACGCAGCCAGACACACTGTTAAATAACAACAGGCATCTGGTCGGACAGCTCAGACAAAGCAGAGGGACCTTGAGGGCCTGATGAAGACAGCAAATGAAAAGGAAAAGGGCAAGTGTGGTTGCAAACAATGTGTGTCAGACAGGACTGTCCTGACTCATCCACATCAACCTTATACACTGTTTCTCTCATCCTCAGCTGATTCTATCAGAATCAGCTTATCTCTCTATTTTCTGTCTTTATTCCTGCCTCTATCGCTTCATATGTCTGTCTCTATAAATCGCTAATTTCTCTGACCTTGGTTTCTCTTTTTTTTTGACGTTATATGTTGACGCCTGTAAGAGAAGAGAGCATAAGTGGGTTTAATCTTTCCTCATTAAGTGCACAGTTAGTCCTCTTCTTCTTCCTCTCAGCTGGTCACAGTCTCACCTCGTTACTTGTCACTCACACTGATGAGACGTCTGCCGTTAAACAACCTGTGGTCTAATGTTGCAGCACGTCTCATCAGTAACCTGTATTATTGAACAGGTTGTGTCTGTGGCAAATTTAACAGCAGCTTAACCCCAGTTAACCTCTTTTACCCCACGTGTGCACATTTAAGGCTGCATCAATCAATATGTGGTGCAGTGTTAATAATATAATGTAGTGTCTTTCAGCTCCATGTTTTCATTTTACTGCACAAAGGTTTTTTTGTAGTGTATTGTTTTTTTTTAGTTAAAGAGCTCTGATAAAAATAAATAAAACATGGGCGGCATGGTGGAGCAGTGGTTAGCATCGTCACCTCACAGCAGGAGGGTTCTTGATTCGAAACCCAGCGTGGGGGGAGCCCCTCCATGTGGAGTTTGCATGTTCTCCCCGTGTCATTGTGGGTTTTCTCCAGGTACTCCGGCTTCCTCCCACAGTCCAAAGACATGCAGGTTAATTGGTGACTCTAAATTGTCGGTAGGTGTGAATGTGAGCGTGAATGGTTGTCTGTCTCTATGTGTCAGCCCTGTGATAGTCTGGCAACCTGTCCAGGGTGTACCCTGCCTCTCACCTAGTGTCAGCTGGGATAGGCTCCAGCACACCTGCACCCCTCGACAGGAGAAGCGATTAGGGAAGCCTTGAATGTGTTTGTAACAGTTTAAATCACCAGGGGTCTCATTTATAAACATTGCATATGCCCAGAACAAGTTGTGGAAGAGGCATCCGCCACTTTTCATGCACAATTTGTGAGGTTCGACAACAGACTTGATGGGAGAAACTTTGACCCATGCTTACAAACATTTTGGAGATGGGAAATTGGCGATGCAGATGATGAGGTGGAAGCCTGGTTGTAGAAACAGCTGAATATTATCATGGTCTGGTTTAACACAGAAGTAGTCTGCAGTGATTTAGACATAATGAGTTTATTAACATTTAACCATAAACTATTTCAGTTTCAACTGATGCAGTTATGTAAAGTGTTAAATAATCGACTGGCATGTTACTACTGTACAGCCGAATGTGATCTCAGAGTTCCCAACTGAGGGGACGTGTGCTACTGACCTCTTGCAATCTTTCTTTCCTTACCCTTTAACCCCATCTAAACAGTTTAGCCTCCTCCCATGATCCCCCTCTTCTTCTTCCTTCTGCTCTGTCTAATCCTGCCATTCCACTGTCACCAACCCCTTTTAAAAAGCTCTGAGCATCCCCTCTCCTCCTACAGCTCGTCCCGTTCTGCCAGTCACGCTACACTCTGTGACCCCGCTCAACCCTCCAGCCTTCCCTCCCCATCCCCATCCCCTCCACGCCTCCTCTCACTGCTCCCTCCTCCTCCTCTCTCTCACTCCAGCAGACCCATTAACACCACAGAGCGCTTACTTCCTGTTTCCCTTTCATCCACTGTCCACTATGGTCATGTTGTGGCCTGTTGCAGCCACCAGCAACTAATTAAAGTCCCTTCACTGCTCAGATCACAGTTATCTGATTAAAGCCCTTTGCTGCTAATTAAACTGCCATTTCTCTGTGCCATGTTTTTTTTTTCCCACGAACCTTCACTCTCCCGTTCGCTCACATACACATATGTACAAATCTACTGCAGCAACTTGCACACAATATACTGTGACATTATTTTACACTCATGCTGACAACTCTGTTGTGCTTTATGTCTATATTCTCTGTCCATCTTGTTCATCGAATAACTAACAGTGTCATTTTCATTTTAAATGGCTGCAGCCTGAAGGGTCAAACGGAGCCACGCAATGCCTACTTATTATCTGGTCCATGCATGTCTGTCCTGAGACGAAATCTGAATGATTCCCCGAGCCTTTATTTGCCATCACAGATGATCTGCTCGTCATAGCTTCAAGATGTTTGAATCAGTTTAAAATGTGTTAGGAACATTTTGTTAATAGATGTTGCAATCCTCATTCGGGACCTGGGGGCGAGTGTCCAGCTGCAATATTTCATAAATATCTGGTGACATCTTTTTTAACACAAGTTGTTGATGTAATTCACAACAGACTAGATGTGTTTTGATGGCCTTCATATTAGTTTTTCTCTGGTCTTAAAGGTGGAGTGTGGGACTTTTGTCTCCCCCTTGTGGCAGTAAGAGTAATAACACAAAAGCTGTCCACGCGTGCTTGTAACGTATGCCTCTGAATAGCAAGTTTCTTACTCCAGAAACTTTCCTTGGACCTTTCTTTTTTTCGCCACAGCTTCCGCAAAAGTTCTCGCTGCTGCTCCGTTGCTATGGTCCTCCTTCCTGCCTCCTTTAGTACTGGCTGGCTGATGTAAAATGCATCACGGGACTGCGCCACAGAAACCCAACATAACAACTTATGTTAACGTATACTGTGATATACAAAGAGTTTTCATGGCTGTGAGAGGCTTAATCAGCATTGTGTGAACTCCCTTGGCAAGACATGTGCTCCACCTTTAATATATTTATCTGACTCTAACAGAAGATGCTGTGCATGTAACAACATACAGAAGCAAAGTAAAGCCAAAAAAATAAAATCTTACAAGCAGTTTTGAAATTCGGTTGGTAAATACTTCATATTGAAATTAAATACTAATATACAGACTGAATCACTGTGACGTCACACTAACACTTCTAGGTAGACAACTGGCCGTTGTTTTGAAGTGCAGAGCTATCTAAAATCAGCAAACTTGTTTATTTATGTTGTCATTTTCAGCCATAAATGTAACGTTTATAGATATATAGTAAAAAATTGTAAACATTGTGATGCAATCTATTTACGACATTGAAGTGTTTTACATTGAAAAGCACCTGTCTACAGCTTCATAGAGGGGAATTCAGATCACATAAATGAACACTGATGGTTTCCAAAGTGCTAGAAATTCAGCAATATTTTAACTTTAACATTGAGAGGTTAAATTAGGTATTCAGTTGCTGGATAACGACTGGATACCACAGAAAAAGTTAAATGAGGATCCAGACTATAAAGACAACAACCTCACTCACTCATAACAGCCTGATGTGCAGAAACTATACATGTGCTACATGTAATCGTACAATAACTGATCATTCCCAAAAGCAAAAATCTTATTGCAATGTCATCCCAAATATATCATAATATAGACTCATGCTTCCTCTATGGTTAGCTGGAGTGGTAAAGTAGAGAAAGGACTTGCTTCTGATAGTACCACTGTTACTGAGAGTGCTCTGCAGTGTCTCTTTTGACCACTAGCGAGCAGCAGTAGCAGCAGCAGGCTCCCTGATCTGTCAGCAGGTAACAGACTTGAGGAGATATTTATTGCTTCAGCAGAGACATTACAGAGCGACCCCTGAGCCCAGTTTAAAACCCCTTAAAGTGTTTGGACCAAAGCTCTGCGTCTGTCCCCTCAGCTCAGAGACTCAGCGGCTCAGAGGAGAGGATCGATGGTCCCCTGACTGAACTGCACGGCAGCTACGCATTCTGTAATGCAGTAATGTAGTTCATAAATATTGACCACTGAGCTGAAATGGCAGGTGTAAATCCTGAAGGAATGCCCTGTGCAGGATAATGGGGGAGATGGAGGGCAACGGCCGACTACAGGAAACCGATCAAAGTGCTGACGTTCACCCTGCTGCATGAGAGGTTCAAGAGTCTGATTACAGCAGGTTGACAGAGAGAACAGGATAGAATATAACTGAATACAATACAATAGGAATACACAGTGCAGACAAGGGTGGTGGTGTAACTGTGTTTAAGTGCAAATTTGAGGCACTTTTACTTTACTTGAGTGTTTCCATTTTGTGCCACTATATACTTCTACTCCTCTACATCTCAAAGACAAATGCTGTATTTTCTACTTCACTACATTTGTCTGACAGATTTAAATGAAGGAACTTCCAAAAACTGCACTTCTTTGAATGGCCACTTGAGGCTGGCCCCAGAAACCAGTTAACCCCCATAAACACCTATGTTAAAATGCCAAACTTTACAGCAGAGATAAGCACATTTACAGCCTGCTATAAAAATGGTTTTGGTCTCTATAGATAATTTCAACATTAATGACAGCTTAAAGATCCAAAAAATTTAAGTTCCACACTCCTGGTTCAAGTAAAGGATCTGAATACTAGCTTGCATGTGTTTATGCGTGTGAATGGACCTAGTGAATACTAATACTTAATACTTACTAATACTTAATTTCTACCTCTTTCTAAATAGCCACTGCTGTTTGGATACACTAAGTACAATTTAACATTTCAAGCATTTATGTTTCTAGAGATCTTCTCCAAACTTTCATCAAACCTTTGTGACTGAGAATTAAAGTCAAACACATAATCCCATTTAAAATCTGATTGCAAACTTCCAAATATACAATAAATACATATTTCTCAGCTGCCTCTGAGTGCCTGCTTGTGTGTGTATGTTTGCATGTATGCACATTACATATGTCTCTGTGACATATATACGACATATACGTGAGTTTGTCTTGCAGAGAAGAATGAATGCTTATTGATCTCTGACTACAGCATGAAGCGGTCTTTAATGTCGGCTCCTCTGCAGAGGTCTTGTGTCTCTTGTTTATGACCGACCTTCATCATCCCTGTCTCCCTCTATCATACCTTCTCTCTTTTTCTCTCCCATCCTGCTGATAAACCTCCTGCCTCACCCATCCAGTTTCATCTCCTCTGTCACGCTTCATGATCAACCTGGAGACCATAACACCAACTCACTTTTCCCCCCTCAGTTTTCTACATGTGAAGAATGGGCCTGGTGGTGCAGTTATCTGTGAGGAAGTGGTGCACTGCTAACTGGACTTAAACACACACGTGCACGTTCTCATTATATAAAAAGCATCATTCATGTTAGAGTCTGATTTCACGGTCTACAGTGTGCGGCCAGACAGATAGAGGTATAAACTGAGTGTGCTACTGACGTCCACAAGATTCTTTAAACCAACAGTCAACAAAGTTGGTGACCGAGTGAAGTTTGTCGCCATTGAACAACTAATTAATTTTTTTCTGCCAACTTAAATAATGGTCACGGCCATTCTGTACCGCTAAGATGAGAAGTTTACAGCAGCTTCATGCTTCCTATTTCTCTGCACAAACTTTAAAAATGATTGCAGCCCCAGTTGGACTGACAGTAGCCTAAGTTTTCAAGTAATTTCGCTTCCTTTTGGTTTCACTTTTACATATAACTGACAGCTCATTATACAGTAAAATATAACAGTTTGGGGTACCCATGTCCTGCAGAGAAAAAGTAGGATCATGTCCTTGTCACTACTCTAGCATCTCCTCAGGGATCAAGATAATGGCTTTACACTCCCACTGACAACCAATAGGTTAGTGTGCATATTTAAAATCTTTTTTGAGGACAGAGATGTGAGTTAGCAGCATTCTTGCTTTCCAATCAAAACTCTTTGAAAATCTTTCTTATAAACGTACGAAGAAGTTCCTTGCTGCCAGATTCATGGGTGTCTACACCCTCTGGACCAACAGTGGAAGTTAGCAGCAACAGTGACATTAAAAAAATCTGGGAGGCAAACTGAAATAGCACAAACAAAAACAAAAATGTGAGAGGATTTCAAATAGCAAAAGGAAAATGATTTGAGATAGCAAATGGCAGTAAATATACTCTCTAAAGTTGTGAATGACTTAATTAGCCTCTAGGAAATTCCTGAAAAGTATCATAAAACTCCAGTGACAGTTTTAAGAATCATCATTTTTGACATGTAACTACAGGAAAAGAGAACACAGTATAACCATACACTGTATGAATAATGGACGTAGCTTAAGTGATGTCACCCATTGAACATTTTTATTTCTGCTGTAAAGGTGGGTATTTTAACATGAGGGTCTATGGGGAATGGCTTCTGGAGACAGCCTCAAGTGGCCATTTAAAGAACTACAGTTGGTGTTTTTAATGTTGGCTTAATTTGTCAGCTCTGGAGGTTGTTGTTTGAGGGTAATGCAAAGTACTGGAAATGAAATGAAATAAACACCAACTCCACCCATCAGCCCCTCGAATCCTTCCCACACTACAGAAGCTCTGAGAGGCAAGTAATAAAAAAAACAATATATAGAGGTGATCCATTCTTTAATGGTTTTCTCCTCTGCATGATAAATCAGTTCAGGGAGGACCAAAATGCAGGTTGAAGTTTTAACAACAAGAACACCAGACAGGAAACAGAGCAGGGGATGACACCAAGAACACAGGAATGAGCACAGAACAAACTGACAAAGGGAAACACACACAGGTATATATGCACAGAAAACTGATCAGAAGAACAAGACACAGCTGGAGTAGGAGGACACGGGCAAAAGGAGGGAAATGGGGATTGGCAAACAACAAGGGTGTGGAGGGGAACACTAGGGTGGAGCAAACAAGACTAATACAGAACAGGTGTGAGGGGAAGACTCTGGGAACGGGGAGGGACTAACGAGACAGGTGTGACAGAAACACACAAAGACAGGAAGTAAAAGCAGACACGACACACGAGGAGAGAATCCACAAAATAAAACAGGAAGCAGGTTAAACATGAATGAATAACATGGCAAAAGGAATACAAACAGAAACCTGCAAAACAGAGTCCATAGGATAACAGAATATAAACAAAAGCCCAGGATCGTCACAGTAGGGGTAGTGATGCACTTCAGCCTCTGGTGGCCGAAATAAGTATTACAACAAGTCATAAGCACAGAGAGGAAGACGAATTAGTTCAGACTTAGAAAATGGAGTACTAGATTTTTTCCCACTTGCCTCTCAGGGCTTCGTACCACCCTGATGTGGACACTCTCTTAATGGAAATTGATGTAGATGTAGAGTCAAACAGGGGGGGATACGGGTACAACAACAGTATGAGCTGTAATTGCTGAAGCCTACTCCACTTCAGTGGCTGTCACTGTCTGGAGGATTATGTCACTGTGTGTGTGCATGTGTGTGTGTGTTTGACTGATATGATGTTAGCTGGAAAATTATGATGCAGTAGTATCTTTGCTGGAAAACAGCATCTCGTGTCCATTTTTGTTCTGGAAAAACAGGCCTTAAAATATCCATGGAAAATGCAATGACATCCAAATTGGAAAACTGAGATTATAATTTCACCAAGTGCTGCTTTTGTTCGAGAAAATGATCAGTGGCATGTTACCATCAAGCTTCATCTGATGCTTCTGGCCTCTTTTTAGTTCCACACCACGTTTCAGGAAAACAGCTGCTATCTGCTAAAGAGGAGAGAGCTTCATAACACATAAGACTTTCCAGATTTGTGATTATGCGCATGTGTGTATTCATTCACATGCTGCGTCCCTTTAGCAGTCATACCGCCTCGCTGCCATCTTAAGCTAACAGAAGACGAAGTTGCAAACCCCGGGGATACGAGACTGTCTAATGAAGCCTTAGTCAGCTGACTAACATTTAGCCCTGGCCCCGGAGAGTTCACACACACATACACACATACACAAAGAACACATTCCCGAAACTTCTGTCCAAAATGCCAAGTGCCCCGAGATTGTGCTTACGTTTGAATCATCTCAGCGTGGCTGAAAATGTTTGAGGTGGAAGAAAGAGCCTGGAGGATCTTTAAGCTTTTGTCATGTGCTTAAGAAGATGATAGTGGAATAACCTGTTAAGAGAGGAGGAGCTGGAGGGCGGATCAAGAGCGGAGCCTCAAGAAGAGCTGAATATAGAAACTGAGACATGTTTAATATTGAATTAAATTAAAGACAATGAGCAATTAATGTTCACGTGATGCATCAGGTCTGCTTGTTGCTTTCATTTCCCTTTATTGAGCCAGTAATCAAGACATCACCTTCCATCACAGTCCCTTCCTGTAATTCTCAGCATTTATCGTCTAGACAGACAAAACTCAGCAACATGACTGGCCCATGGGAAGAAAAAAAAAAGCACATTTCATTCCATCCACTGAAAAATCAAAGATGAAAGAAATCAATACAGCTGGATGAGTACAGTACACCTTTTCCTTGGCTATCGTTGGTAGCAGTGACAGATGAGTGCATTATGACGGTGACAAGTTATACCTTTTAGAAATAATTACTGGACACAGATTCAAGTAACGTCTCTGAGCAGACTGCAATGATCAAGCATACAATATGGAGGAAGATGAAGCGAGTGAAGCGCCAGGCTGTTTGGCTAATTTGCCCCAGGTCAGTGTGTATAAAATACTGTACAACATTATTGCTGCTGGTTTCCTTGGTGATGGATGCTGACGAGCACTGCTTTGATGAAACCAGCGTACTGTACCTTTAAAAGAAGCGACGTGAGTAACAACAGCCCGATGGTCATTGGTAAGTTTCTTTTAGCACTATTATAACATCCCTTCATTTAATACACAGCTGCTTTATAACATCACAACAGCAGCTTGTAATAGATTATTATCATCAGTCACACAGTGAGGTGTGTGTGAGGGTAGAAACAGGCTGGGCACCCCCTCACACACCCATTCATTATTATTTGAGCAGTCCAGCACGTTAGCTGTTTCGTGTCCCCTCTCGCTCCCATTTCAACACAAATATCAGAAATTCATACAGTATGTGTGATATTGGCAAAATGACACTGATGTCAATGTGAGGCTCGTATCTGCAAAACGAGTCTGCTTGTGAGTGTCTGTGGCTTTATTCATCTTTGGGCTCTTTCTGTCTGAGGAACCAAGAAACGAACCGGAAACAAAGAACAGTGCCTTGTTTTGTGCCCCCATAATGCCAGGTTAGGACAGTTAGAGAGGTGGAGTCGTAGAAAAGAGCAAAAACAGAAAAAGTCCTGAGTTTCTGTTGGCCAGGTAAACCTTTGTGAACAGTTCAAGGGGTCAGTACACTTTTACTTTAACCCAGTAACTGTAGATAAAGATGGACAACATGTCTCCACTTCCTCCTACTGTACAATATGAAGAATAAATATCTCAAATGCGGGCGCTGGTGATGTCATTTGGAGCCAGAGTCTGTGCAGTATTGATTCTGATGTGTAGCTGCGGTATTAAGTTTCCACCATGTCTGTATAAAGAGAACTGGTTATAGCGTACTCATTCCTATGAAAGTTGCTTGTGGCACATAAAGCCAAAACCTTCAACTGCCGCGTATAAAATTACTCGAATGATTGGCACTGCTTCTGCACTGTATGGCCTATAAAGCAGGCGCACTAGAGACTCCTGAGATGGCTACTTCTGTTTAAGTGCGTCGCTATCTTGAATGATTCAATTGTGTGACTCCTCTGGACTTTACAAATGTTAAGGCCCATTTATGCTCCCTTTACGTACAAAAATGTATACGTCCGTTTCAAACAATGTTACCGTCACTGCCCACATACTTCCATGCATCCTTTACGTTGGCACGGATGTTAACCAATATATCCACCAGGAGGGAGCCCAGAGTCGAAAGTTTACAACAACAACAAACTCAAAAACAAACATGCCGACAGTGGAGGAGATATTGATAATGTACCTCTTGCATAAAAGACAAAAACAGAGGCGGCGCTGTAAGAGGCGGTGGTCGGTGAGGCCGTTAAATACATCGCGACTGGAGGACGGAGAATTCTTTTCTCGAGTACTGCTGATGAGAGAAATTGACAACGAGCGTCATTTCCAGTACTTTAGGATGTCCGCCGGGGCCAAAGTCGAGCTACTTTCCAAATACAAACATTAAAACCATTGCTCTGTGATTTATATAAGCCTTGAGCCTTCCAAGGCCAAAGAATTGGTAGATCCACCCCATCAGCAGCATCCCCACTCCGCTTGCTCATGGACTTGTGGGCTCGAACAAATCTGTCTCGCACAGACCTCCACTTCTCCTTCGCTACCGACCAACTCAAATTAAATCCCTTCCAATCTCCTCCCAGCTGTTTCTGTAGTTTCTAACTAACTCGCACAACATTTCCTCAAAAAAGTTCCACCATTGTTATTTCTTCTTCGTGTCTCACTAGAGCTACGTATCGGGTAGTGACAGCAACACTGCCCCCACGGTTTCCGGTGGTACTGCTCCGTTTGGCCCGTATCCGTAAGCTTTATGGAAATGTGCTTTTGACTGCGAGCACAATGACTGACACACAAAGCTATCAACCATGACATCACACCCCCTTTTATAGCATCAAATAAGCAATTAAAACCAAACTTACCACAAAAATGAATACAGAAACATAAGCGCGATGAGGACTACCTTAAATGACAAAAAAAAAAAATCTTTGAGATTAACTGAGTCGACATTTACTCAGATTTTTTTAGTTTGGCCCATGTCCCATCTGCTAACATGGAGGGGACGAGCTTTATGACCTATAAAGCAGCCAGCCACCAGGGGGCGATTGAGATATTTTGGCTTCACTTTTGGGGAGCTGACATGTCGTCCATCTTTACGTACAGTCTATGATTCAACCATTTCAGGTTAAGGTTTTCTTTTTAAAACACTGCTACATTTCAGTCATTAGAGACTGCGGATCTGTATTGATCCCCAAGAAAGAGCTTAATGGCTGAAAGTGGGTTTTAGTTCATGTTTTAAATTAAAGGATCATTCTGGTTTACTTTAAATTGGGTCTTGTTTTTGTAGTTTTGGCCATTGTTTCACTTAACAAACCAAAGTATTCACTGTGTGCACATACAACTAAAATAAGTAAGGCAGGTCAATGTCGAACCAGGAAGTCGATCTGTAAACTGTAACTGATGCTACAACAGACATTTTAGGTCATAAATGTACTGTTCTTACCCTAACCCTTTGTCTTCTCATCCAAATAAGTTTGGCTAACCCAGGGTATTGGGGGCGTCCTGGTAACCAAGTTTGGCAAACACACCATATAACATCCACACTCCCAGCTCACCAGTAACAGTACGATCTCCGTCATTCCTGTCTGCTAGATGATGGCCACGCTATAAACATGTGACCCAAGTTTTTATAAACCAGTTATCTGTTATTGAACTGAAATAATTACATCCCAGCTGATGACAGATGAGTAGAGCAGAGGATGGCAGGACACATGGAGGATGACAGGGACAAGAGGTGGAGGTAGGGACGGGAGCAGGTGGTGGAAGAAGGCTAAAGTGCATCATTATAATCTCCCAGTGAGCGTGTGGTGCGAGGCGGACGTGTGAGTTCGTGTGTTAAAATGTCGTCAGAGCTCTGTTTTGGGGGGGCACTCAAAGTTCATGATGACATCACAGGCATCAGTTACGGTCCATGTCATCAATAATGGGAGTGTTGTAACTCTGGAAGAGAGGCTGCATGAAGAGGCCCAGCGTCCCGACCACACACACAAACACAAAGATCCACAGGAAGAGACGGTCGATCACCATGGCCACGTACTTCCAGTCTTCAATGATCTGCAGAGAGAAGTTGGATTTAAAATATTGCTGTCCTTAATTTAAGTGAACTGATTTATTGTAATATGATTTTTTGTCACTGGTGCTTAAATTTCCTAATGTCTTATCTAATCATTTATTGGCTGATGTTGCTGTGACTTTGTTATGACATTATATAAAGTGGTACTAATACATAAATTACTGAATTAAAGCTGTTAATGCATTTGTTCGAAGGCAGGCACTTTGTACCACAGCTGCTTTGGACTTTTTCCAGTGTTGTGGCTGATCTTCCTCGTACTCAATAGTGTAACAAATGTGGCATCAAATCACAAGCAGTGCAAATGAATCACTACTGGTGTATAACCTTTTGGTTTAAGTCCTTAATTTAGCTATTCATAGAAAGTAAAACACAGTCATTTCCAAAACACATATGATGGAGATTACATGAAGTAATCCATCACATAGCATAGGTGGAATGGTGCCGTAGCATTGTTCCGACCTCTCATTAGTTCGACATCGTTGTTCTGATATGTGATTATTCCAGGCTATACTGTATTTGTGTACCATAGAGGATCAGCAACGCAACAAAAGTAGGCTACTGGTTGAGATACAAGTGTCATAGAGAGGAGAGAATGAAACACCATAACCTCCTGTTATTAACGCTGGGGTCCGGGTTGTGTGGGAAGCTCTCCGCAGTGCTGAATGGCTCCCGGCGGCTCCGCGACCGGCTCTGGGTCAGCTGGGAAAGGCTTGAGGCAAAGCAGGCTCACAGCTTATGTGTTTGCCACTTTCTTTTTCATTTTAACCCACACCATGATCTTTCCCTAACCCTAACCCTAACCGAGTGATTTTTGTGACTAAACCTAACTAGACCTTAGCCACAGGGCATCATGATGATTTTTTGTTTGTTTTTCCACTAGTAACGTTGAATTTTTAAAAGGCAGTGCTGTGACTTCTGTGTGATCGGGGCCTTAGTGTGTTGTGTTAACATGCTAACATTTGCTAATTAGCACTAAACATAAAGTACAGCTAATGCTGTAGTCATGGGGATCCGTCCTCTGGGCACCATGAATATTTGTACCAAGTCTTAAGGCAAACAATTCTATGGTTGTGAAGACATTTCACTCAAAACCACAACTGTCAACCTTGTGGTGGCACCAGAGGAGTTCAGAGATCACCAACTGAGTGAGTGAGGGTTTATCCTCTGGGGACCATAAATGTCTGTACAAAATTTCATGGCAATCCATCCAATATTTACTAAGATATTTCAGTCAGGACCAAAGTGTTGGACCACAAAAACACTACTCTGTCTTAACAACAAAAACAAGCAGACAAAGGAAAAATCTTCGAAGCATGCTGCACGCATTTAGACTTTTGACATAAAGATGTAGATACACCTACCCCTTCATCATCATCCTCGCTCTTCATCTTCTCCGCGATGTAGCGCACTCCATCCACCGCATCCTCCACGGCAATGTTGCACTTCAGCGTCATCCTCTTCCTGAACTCTGTGTTCTCTGACAAGTCGCTGATCTTCCAGCCGTAGCGTTTGGCTGACTCCTCGTTCACAAAGAAGGACGAGGAGGAATCTGCCATGCCTGCGGGACTTCCAGTCCCTCCATCGGCTCCACGCAGCTTATGGTCAGAGTACGATCGCTGCTGGTGTTTTTTCCGGAACTTCTCGCGGATGTTGGAGCTACCGGGTCTCCTCATGAAGAGATAAGAGGGAAGTCGGTACAGGAAGACACGCTTGACCCAAGGAGGCATGGTGTGCGTACTGGGGGACCGATGGTGCACGTTGAGCACGCAAACGCTGGTGACGATGGAGAAGGTGACCAGCACCATTGTAAACATCAGGTACTTTCCAATCAGAGGCACTGCTAAAGACGTGGGTGGCACAATCTTTGAGATTAGGAGTAAAAACACAGTCAGGGCCAAGAGGACAGAGATACAGAGAGTCATCTTCTCGCCACAGTCTGACGGGAGGTAGAACACCAGAATGGCCAGCGACGTGATCAGGATGCAGGGAATGATCAGGTTGATGGTGTAAAACAGAGGTTTTCTCTTGATAATAAAGTCATAGGTGATATCCAGGTATCTGATGTCATTAGGGTCTTCATTCTTGCGACCAGGCAGTGAGACAATATCCCACTCCCCGCTGGGTTTGAAGTCGTCACGTGAGGCGTAATCACTGAGGAGGATGAGATCGATCTCAGTGTGGTCGTAGGTCCAGGAGCGAAACTTGAGGGTGCAGTTCTGCTGGTCAAAGGGGAAATCTCGGACTTCGATTTTGCAGGCCGACTTATAGATAGCTGGTGGGAGCCATGCCACCTCGCCGTTGTTGGAGACCACGGCATTGGAGTAGAAGGAGACCTCGTAGGTCCCATCGGCACTGGGAAGAGGAAAGGAGGTAAGAAAGGAAATAATTAACTTTAAGAGAAACTGACAGCTGGAAGGATCATGGCTAATCATATTTAAAGACTATCTCTCACTCAGTCAAACACACATTTCTATCATCGTCACATATAATATTACAGAGATTTTTGTTGTTGGAAATAATTCAGTCCATCTATTTATAAACATATTTAAGCATTGCTTAGCTGTACATATTTTCCACTATAATGTTATGATGGTAAACTTGAGAATTTATCAGCAGTCAGGTTAAAATCATGTCTTCAGGGACGGCTAGTCATAGTTGCCAGCAAATGTATCTAAGTGTGTCTTTGTAAATCGGTAATTATAAAAATAAATAATAAAGTAAATAAATAACTCTGTTTGAAGTTGCAGTTAGGCTGAAGACCTCCTGTAAGTTTAATCTTGGGATCAAGGCAAAGATTAGGTTAATAAACAACTTTTTGGTCACAGTTTTGCCGGCTTAATCAAAACAGTGACGAGATGACCCAATGTGCACGGACGAGAACGTGCATCAGTAACACACACACACACACACACTGCGTGATGGAGGATGTCAGGCACCCTCGTGGGCAAAACACCAAGCTTTCAGGGAGTCCTGTTAACTGGGAGGTTCTTCCACACCTTCAACCTTAATGAGAACCACTATACTGTGTGTCACTTGTCGAAATCTATAATCATTTGTCAAACTCATTACAATCTTGAGCTAGCTCACTGTATTCGTGACAACAGACTCAGTGTTCAACGCAAAAAGTTTGCTTGAGTAAAAACGTTTCTGTGCTGACTGATGGCGTGTCGAGAAAATTATTTCATGACTGTGCCTGCATCTCTGCAGAGGTGACACATGCAACAGTTATGTGTACTGAAAGTCAAAGGATGTGTGATGATCCTCTCAGGGGAGGAGCTGAACCTGGGACACATCCCAGCAACATGGCAACAACTGCCCCCTCACCTCAAATCTGCTGAGACTGACTTTTTTCCCAAGCCTGAAGGTGATGCATTATAGAAAAGTGGCCTATCAATTATAAAGTAGGTCAGGAATCCAACCATCACACTCGGTCTCTAATGCTTTGGGCCCTGCTGTGAATATGCAGACTAATTAAAAATGCAGAGGCCCCACCTGCTTACTGCAACCTCTGGTCCCCCACATTTGGCCAGAGACCTGACATCGTAAAGTAGTGCTGATCATCTCCTATCATTTTGCCTCTTGAGCCATTATGCTCTTTATGTGGTCTTTAGTTGACCAGCAAACTGCGTTTATAAAAGTTTAATGCCTGTATAAACTGTGAGGTAACACTGCTGACCAAAACACAAAAGCTGAATGTCCACACAGCTGTGAGTCTGTCGAACTGTCTCAGTCTCAGGTTCAGTTTTTACTTTGGATACAGAACACTATTTAGCCATTCATGTTATGCAGCAACATTTCTGTCCCCATGAATTACTTGCTTGTATTTTCTTTAAAATGTGTCAAATATTTATAACAAACGGCTTGAATTATAGATTAAGGTCTTCTGTATCACAAAACTCAGAGTAATGCACAGTAAAAATACTTTTATCTAAATTTACTGAGCTTTCTTTGGTACTTCTACAATAACCAAGGGCCATTACATTGTAAAAAATTCTTTGTTACTTTAAAGGCCATGGTAAGCCCAGTCTGATTATATACTGTCTCTATATTAGGAAAAAATATTTTATACTACTATTTTTACCATTCAACCATTTACTATGACAATTATTTACTATTTAACTTTTATATACTACTATTTTTTTTTTTACCATTTTCACCATTAACTGTGACTCACTGCAGTCATTTGTCATCCTGTAAGTTGGTAGTTTTCTTGTCTCCTCCCAAAAAAAGCCCAATAAAAATAAAAATTCCATTGAGACAATTTTCAGAAAGTGACTTAGGATGACTAGGATAAACTTTATTTTGTGTCTTTTTGTCTCCTTTGTTTTATGATGTTAATCTGTCAATCAAAAAAAAAATGTTAAGCTCTTTCTCAGAATAACATCACTCAGATTCACAGTGTGTTCAAACTAGATAAACAAGTTATTCTTAATTATACAAACTAACTTGACAATCAACACAGGCACCTTAATTGAAGGGAATAGCTTGTCGGCTAGTTAGCAGTCTGTTGGCTAAGTTAGCACACTGTCATACTGTCTCTCCAAAATCCAGCGCAAAAGTTTAAAGCCTCAGTGTGTAAAAATGGTGAGTAACAGTGACATCAGCGGTCAAATTCCAGATTGTAGG
Source organism: Epinephelus awoara (assembly GCA_035609425.1). Lineage (NCBI taxonomy): Eukaryota > Metazoa > Chordata > Actinopteri > Perciformes > Serranidae > Epinephelus > Epinephelus awoara. The sequence continues at coordinate 24,337,534 of CM069299.1, read as the reverse complement.
GCTCACTCGCTCACCCCTCCCGTCGGGTAAGTGACGGTGGCCTCATAGGACAGAAAGCCTTCCGTGGACAGAGATGGCGCCATCCACGAGTTTTTCCAAGTTTTTCAGGAGTAGGCGATGAGGTAAATATTTATTTAGGAATCTAATCTTAATGCAAAACTAAAACTGTTGTGAGCCATTGTGATTTAAGACAACACAGCAAGGACTTCTATATTAAGTTAATGGAAGATGTCAACTGTTGATGTCGTACAAGAAACTAGCAGATGGAGAAAGACCCAGGTGTTGACCTATATGGGTGACAGATGAGGTGAGGCCCCAAAAGCCTTCGTGTCTGTCAGCTAACACTCCAGTGGACTGAGGCTAATTTCTCCTTGAATTAACTTATTACGGCATCAACATTCTCATGTCTCATGTATTGATTTTCCCTTGCAGCTATTTCATACAGCTGCACTGATTTCTGGACGTGCACATAAAGTGAAGCGTTGTCACATCAGTGTTTTGTGCATTCCTGCTCAATGTGCGGAAATACACAGTAATGAGCAGCGATGTTCTTCTGTTGTCGAGAGCAGTTTAATGTGCAGCAAGGTCATTATAGAGCACTGATTTCTCTTGACACTTTGACTGTAAAGGCTATGATTTGATGTTATTGATCCGATGTACATATCATAATCAATGTTGTGAAATGCATCTGAACTGTGTTGGAAATTCTGTCTGGTTGCTGCAAAGTTGTCGATAAATAGTATATGCTTTTTCTCAAATGTAAGAGCGTAAGGTGTGACCGAATGCACTGTTCTCTCACCTGCAGATTTTACAGCCTCAGTATGTCCCTGTCTGTCGTCTCTGTAAAAACTCTAATCTCTCATCACGTAAAAGACCACTCATTATCATGGGACTGTCTGCAGACAGTCTAGACAGTCTTAACACAACGTTTTGGTTGTATTCATTATCCTAAAAGTTAAAACCAAAAAAAGAAGTGGGATGAAAAGGGAGAGATAAGAGGATAGAAGGAATAAGAGGATGTGAGAAAACATTTTAGGAAAAATGGGACTTTTAAATAAATTTTGCTCTTTGTTTTTGTTCTCCTTTTAATCACTTAGCTTTAGACACACACACACACACACACACACACACACACACACACACACACACGCTCATTCTCTGTTCCACAGCTCAGACGTACTTGTTGTAGAGGACGATGTCCGGCAGCCAGATGTGTTGTGACGGCAGCCGGATTTTCTTGATTCCTTCGTACTCTTCAGGGTTCCACATTAATCTGTAGTCGTTCCAAACCTGATGAAGAAGCGCACACACATTTGCACACACAAAGAAATAGATTAATTCACGTACATGGACACACATCCACAAACACAGAGATGTATCAAATCACACAAACACACACACACACACACACACACACGGTTACGAAATAAAATACGAGCTGCCACAAACATACATAAACATACACAGACTGGTTCAGTCAGCTCCCATCAGGCAAAATAAATAACATTTTAAAGGGACAGTTCACCCCAAAATCAAATATGTATATTTTTTCTCTTACCTGTAATGCTACTGTCAATCTAGATTGTTTTGATGTGACTTGCCGTGTGTTCAGCCGTAGAAATGTCTGCCTCCTCTTGAATATAAGGGAACTAGATGGCACTCAGCTTGTGGTGCTCAAAGCACACACACATAAAAAAAAATCCAAAAATTCAACAGCAGTTTCATGTACCAAAAATTGTGACTCAGTTACTCAAGATAATCCATAGACCTTGATGTGATCAGGTTTATGTAGGAAATATTTGCTGTCTACTGAACTACACCCACCAACTGTATCACTCCGCAGAAGGAAGTGTGCATCTACTCATGGACGAGGGTAAGGCTGACCCGAATGCTAGTAGGGCTGTCAAGCGATTAAAAAAACATCTAATTAATCACATGCTCTGTGAGTGTGGCTTGAGAAGGCTAGCATCAGAGGCTGTGCTAGCTCAGACCTCTGGGTTCACTGGTTGAAATTAATGCAATATTTTGACAGCCCTACTTTAAAGCTTCAACCGTTGCAGTGGTAACTGATGCCCACGTCAGTGATTGAAAGCTCTGATTTTTGTTTTTGTTTTTTTCACCACTAAAATGGTGAACGAAACTGAGAGGAGGTGGCAAGTGTCCGACACAAATGAGGCCATTGTTCTCGTAAACATTGCTTGCAGTAGTCAATCTCCTCTCTCGCTCTATCTCACTCTCTGTCACACACGCATGCAGCAGTGGTGGTAAGGAAGAAAAAGTGCCACCTAGTTCCATTATATTTTTGAGAGAGGGCAGACATCTCTAAAGCCGATACCTCCAACACCCTGCAAGAACAATCTGATAAAAAGCTCTACAGGTAAGAGGAAAAATATGTATTTTTGATTTGGGGGCGAACTGTCCCTTTAAAGAGTTGGACACAAACACACACAGGATGGAGAACAAGAGGACAAGCAAACACAAACCTGACTGAGCCAACAGTTGGTGGTCATGATCTGCTCCCTCTCGTTCTGAAACACAGACAGGAAGATAGTTTGTGGATGGTTGAACTCCTCCTAGCAGAATAATCTCCACCATATGTGTTGCTGAATTATCTTAAATTAGTAGGATATGCCTCCATGATAACATTTTGAAATGGAGTGTGTGTTTCCTCACCACATTGATCAGCTGGGCCAAAGACACCTGGATGTAAATGGTGACCTGCTGGCTGTTGTTGACAGCTGGTCGGATCAGCTTGTTGTAGCGCTCCGGTGACAACAGGTGACTCACCAGCCGCTCCTCCACTTCCGCACACAAGGCAGCTAAACACACACACACACACACACACACACACACACACACACACACACACACACACACACACACACACACACACACACACACAGGGAAACAGATTTAGAAAGCAATTAGGTACAGTATTATGCACTGGCTCGTTGGTCAGACACAGAAATGACCAACTGTGTAGCAAGAGGGCCAGTCTGCAGGTTGGAATGAAAACAAGCACACTGTCTGTTCTCCATTGTTTGACCATGCTTAGTCCAACACCTGGTGCCACGGTCATGTTATACAGTGTGTTTCGGGGGTCCGCACTGTTACAAACATCTTAAAAAACATTCAAGTCAGCCTCCTCTAGTTGTAATTCTCAGTGAAAGGTAATGGGAATTTCTAAAATCTACGATATCTCTGACATGGTGAAAAGAACTACAGAAGTATCAGCATTAATACAATCCATTATCAACAGTGGTTATTTTTAGCTGACTAAAAAAGACATTCTTTGCAGCCTGGTTTCACTTGTTATATTTCAGGCCTCATTTCTATTTATCTGGCATGACTAAGGGTAGTAATTGTGTTAAAACTAGAGTCTGCGATTCTGGAGAATGATCGTTGAACTCAACACCTCAACAAATGCAGCTCTCCCATCAGTGCTCCGTCAGAAGCGCCTCTAACATCTCTACTGTCAGTGTCATTGTTTCATTACTATCATGGTGAAGCTCTATTCATTCTGGGCGAGGACGTGGAAGGGGAGGGAGCCTGCATAGTTTTGTGCAGCCATTTTCTTTGGTTCCTATTTATAGAGACAAGGCTGTATAAACACTGGATTTTTGTTTTTATTTGTTTTTGTTTTCAGTGCACAACCTGAACGGACAGCGAGCAGACCGTGAAGAGATATTCGCTGAATTTGACACAAAGTGTATTGGATTAGAATCGCTGACTGCACATTTAACCCTTGTGGATGAATGAACGCTGAAAAGATCAAATAGCAACAAAAAAAAAAAGTTTTCTGTTTTTATAAATCTGGAAAATATTTGTTGTGTTTTTTGTCAATATTATTAATTAAATGTGTATCTTTATCAGTGGTTTATAATAAAACCTGAAATTCAACATATTTTCACCAAAGTAAAAGACTAAGTATTTTGTTAGCAGCATATCCCATACTCCTCCCACACACTGTCTAAGCCTCATGGAAGCTATTCCAATTTACTCTATTTCATAGAGCTAAAATATCCTCTGGTTGTTATGTAATCTCATCCTGTCATCTTGCCAAAAATGTCAAACTGCAGCGCTGCACAACTGCCTTAAATGACTCCACTAATTTCATCCTCACTGTAGAGTGACTGTTGAGATGAGGCACTCATATCAGGATGTGTTGTGGGCGCCTCACACTGAGTAATGTGTGTGTGTTACACGATCAGGTGCGGTGACTTGACACCTGGGGCCACATGTAGAGGATGATCTCAGTTTGATCCTACAGATGTGCGTAGGTAGAAGTCAGAGTGACTGTTCAGAAACCTTGAGTTTGATGCAACCTTGAATTCAACTTTGCAACCTGATGGGATGACTCATATCTGACAGAGGTGTGATGTTGAATGAACAGGTTGAAGTGGCTCGATGTTGTACGATAACATAGTGGGCGCCTTATGAATGGATGAGGTTCTATTGATCATGAAGACTGCAAACGTGTTTCAAGCATTCTTAAAAGTCCTTGAAGAAATGAACTGAATAAAACCTGACTTTATTCACAAATATTTTCACATCTGAGTCAGGCGGTATCATGGTTGGAATATCACACGTATTTAGAAATCCAGGCAGCATGATTTTGCACGAAAAGTCACCTGTGTCTCAGCCAAAAAGTTGCACTTGAACACACTGCAAAGGCTACAGCAAATGGCCAACCAGCACATACGTTCTATGCCTGCGTGAGAGGAAGTAAGTCTCAACAGAAACATGCAGCAATAGTCTGTATTTATCATTCAAAACAAGGGAAATGAGAAGACTGACAGGACTGATTCAAGGCACTAGTTAGCCAGTTAGCACATTAACACACACCCTGATGTTGAAAAAGCTCAATGGCTAAAAAAAATCTCACCTAATATAACAAGTTTGTTTTGATCTCACACCCTCTTGATTTTAACTATTTGTTTACTTTCCTCATTTCTGTTTTTCTTCTTGTGCACTGAGTTGAATCGCCAGGGTGATTTCCTTCACCAATAGGCTCTGCCATCTCTGATGCCAGTTGACCTTTCGCTAACCTGCCCCTTTGAGATGGTCTGACAAGCTGTCGCAGTCAGCATGGAGCCCACACTGTAACTAACTGCACTCCCTGAAGAAATATTATCAAAGTTTTGTGAGGAAATGAAATTCCAGAGAGAAGCAGACAGAGGGGTCTACAGTCTGTGTTTGAAGGATATATCCAGGATGTCAAACTGACTCAGCAGCAACAACAGGTTCAAAAGACAAAGATCGTTAGAAGCTAAAGCCGAACTATAGGCTACAGATCACAGTGTAAAAGTGAACCACCACATCACTGCTGATCAAAACAGAAGACAATGAATATAAAGGGAAACTTCACCGATATCGAACCAGCTGTGTGGCATCGGGGTGTGTGCAGATGAACGGTGTTTCACTTCGCCCCCCATGCTGCTGCCAGCACCTGGACCTCCACCTCAGATGGGCAGGGAACCCTGGGGAGGTCAAAAAACGGTCATCTGCTCACAATGCGATGACACACAGCTGGTTGAATATCAGCAAAGTTTCTCTGCTTCCCTTCACTGCTCCCTCTACAGTAGTAGTTCTTTTTTCACTGTTATAATCACTAGCTAGCTAACCCTACACTTTTCAGGGTTTGATTTTGGCTGTGGAGCAGGGAAGAAACATATATCTTCTTCCAACCTCTCCAGGTAACGAGTATCATTAATACACAACGTGCCCCAGGCACAACATTTAGCTCCAAAGCCACAAAACCAGCCTGAAAATGAAGGAAATCTGAAACGATGGAGCACAGCTGTGTTGTTGTCGGACACTGGTCTGATGCTACGTCATGATTGGCCAGTCTGCGTCCGGGGGCAGGACTTAGTGAAGGGTCAATTCAACACGCTGAATCGGAGAGAAAACAAAAGAAGACGAGGACCAACTAGTGCCAACGAAGCAGGACTCATTGCCCAATACTGGGGCGGCAGACACAGTCACCGACTGCCCAACACTGACCGCTGGCTGACTGTCGGCGAAGTGTGTGAGGGTCATTAGTTCAGTGAAAGAAAATAACTTAATTTCAGGTTTATGGTTGTATGATTGTGTTTTATAAGGAAAATATCTGTGCTTTTTTACAGAAATATCGCCAAATACTGAAAGCTTAGTAAAATATCATGGTATAAAGGTCTGAAAAAATAGATACCTCTCGAGCCTAAGTCCTTTGTCAGCTTCCTAATCATTGCCGACTCTTGAGTATCAGATTAGTTGATCTGAATTATAATGAGAAAACCTACAATAACAGAGGCACACACACAACGCCCAGAGCAGCAGTTGTTGAAGCGATGTTTAAATCTCGTGCTGTGAGCTCTCACCAATTAGGTCCTCAGATGTAATGAGTGTGTAATGAGAGTAATGTGAGTATGTGCATGTGTGTGTGTGTGTGTGTGTGTGCGCGTGTGTGTGTGTGTGCGTGTGTGTGATCTGTTTGTGAGATCACATACATGATTTAATAGTGTATTTAGTGACAGTCCAACAGGCATACATATACATAGCAGACTCATACATACTTCCCTTACAGACATTTCAGTGAATATATTGCATGTTTACATGCATGCAATCTGCGGTCTATGTGACGTTAATCAGTCACATTTGAACAGACACACATGCACAAACACACACACACTCACAGAGCCACCGCAGGGCTGATTTCCCCCCATTTAATCAACAAAGAGCAATGTCTGACTGGGTCACAGAGCTTCAGTGATAGTGGGTGGTTGGAAACACGGATGTTGCCAGGCTTTCATACATTTTAAACTTGTGAAAAAAAATCCACAGTCCCCTATTTTGGTTTGTTTATTTAAAAAAATAATTTTAATTTTCCATTGAAACTGACTGTGACGCCGATTTCCACCTTTTTACATCTCCATATCTGCATCTCCGCTGTCACTCTGTTGAAAATATAAACATAATCTGGTTTTCGCCCGTGCTCCCGTACAAGCAAATATGCACTCACTGTCACACCCGCTCTCAGTTAAAAGCCTTTTCTTTTTGTGTTTTGTCTTGTACCTGTTCTTTCCTGTTTTCTTTTATTTGTTTTCACGTCCCTTGTTTTCTGGAAGGCTTTTGTGACCGCCTTGTTTTGTGCGTCATAAATATATTTCGTGTGACATGACATGACTGTTGGCTATGGCTTTGTACGTTTAAAACAAGAGGGTGACAAGAAAGAGAAGACAGAGGAGGATTACATAAGAGGTCAAAGCTGTGTGTATGCAAGCTGAAAGCACCAAGACTCCATCTTCACAGAGTACTTAAAGTGTGATTAATTAAGATTAATCTCAGTCTCATGACGAGTTATCTTGGAAACCCTTACCTTCAAATGAGCACTGTGGTTATAATATCTGTCACAGCAACAAGTCACTTCATTTTTCTTCCCCTGTTTCCAGTCTCATTCATATTTCCTGTCATTCTCTCCTTCTCCAGCACTCACACACCTGCTCCCAACTTGCTCATAAGGACCCCAAATTACACACCTGTAAGCAGCAGTCTTACTGTCCTGTGCTTTTGTCCTGTGCGTTTTTTCTACCTTTGCTTCCTCTTTTGGACTCTTGACAGCCTGCCTACTAGATGCAAGTCAAGTCAGTTTTATCTGTGTATAGCCCAATATCACAAATCACGAAATTGCCAAATTTGTCCTCAGACCCTCAATTTGACTACGAAAAAAAATCCATTCTAATGAAAGAAAACCTCACACAGAGCATCAAAATTACATTACTGAAAATCCAAAAGTGAATATTCAGCTTCAGTTTTCTCCAGACATCACACAAACTGGATGATTCAACCAGGATTTTTATTTTTTAAAATATATGCTATTATGTTTTAAAATAAGGGCCTTGTTACACAATGTCGGCCCATGGCATAGGCAGTATAGGCAAATGCTGAGGGTGCTGTTATCCGTAAGGGGTGGCACAAATGATGGAAGAAGAAAATCAAAATGTTTAACTTTTACTATTTTATTAATACTATTACTACTATTATTTTGGAATATTACATAAGGCCACAACAACATATCTACATAGCAAAGCCTACTAAATATTAGAGAGGCCTTATAGATAGAGATCTTCCCACCCGCCCAGCCCACCTCCCCCAACTCGTTACACTTTACGTTCTCTCTGGTGGAGATGGATGAGTTACGGCACTTAATGTGCTAGTGCGGCCACTGCTGTCACACTCAGCCGACTGTTGGCTGTTGGTCAATGTCAGGCCACAGGTGAGCGTCTGTCGCCATAGTTTTTGCGGTATGTCCCACACCATCAGCACTAGTCACATTTGTCTGCTGTTTTTGGCTTATTCAGCATGTTGAATTGATGTGCGAGACACTGGGGAGTGAAATCACTCTGACTGACAGGTCGGGAGAGAAACAGAAGTAAGGAAAGCAAACAAATGACTAAAGCCCAGAGGAAGTGAGATCGAAACAAACTTGTTATATTAGGAAAGGTTTTTTTTTAACCATCGACCTCTTTAACAGAAACATTTCATAACTGTGTCATTGTTTACTGACACACGATAAATATACTTTGTTCTTTCAACTTTAGGCTGTTATTAGAGTTAACTGGCAAACAAACATCTTGAATCCATCCTGTTGGTCTTCCAGTTTCCATTTTTAAATGACTAATACAGACTGTCGGCACCTGCTGGTATGGAGCGTTATTTCCTCTCATGCAGGCGCAGAACGAATGAGCCAGTTGTCCGCTGGCTGTAGTCTTTGCAATGTGTGGTTAAGTGCAACTTTTTGGTCGAGACATAGGTGACATGAGGTGATTCAACACTCAATCTTTGCTGCCACTAGTTCTTTGATGTTGGTTTGGCATTAGAAAATGTACCCATATACTCAGAACATTCTCCTGGGTGCTCTCAGTGTCATCTATAACATCTGCTCCAGACTTTATACTCAATGACATCACAAATTTGAGTGTTAGCACTTTAGCGTCAATATTTGGGAGAAAGTTGACGATTTGTACTGATATTTTTGGACTGTCTTAGACAGGAATAGGAATGTTATAGGAATAACATGTATGAATTTTGAAAATGGGCTTAGTTGCCCTTTAAAGCCCACACACAGCCAGACTTGCTTTCAGAGAGACCTACATCTGGAAAAACCCATTCAAGATTCAGAAGACGGATGACTCAGCAAGTGTCAAGTCGGGTCAAGAAACGTGTGTTGATGTCGTAGTGGAGGATAAAAACTGTCAGTCCTCTAGTACGTAGCCTGCTCGAAGTGACGTCTGTCCAGACCACAGAGAACACGGAGCAAACTGTGGTCTGCTTTTGTCAGGTCGAGGAAATTCACCTTGAAAAAAAAACTGATGAAAGATTTTGGGGGAGATCTGATTCTACAACCTCTGCCGAATCTGACACCTGACAAAGAACTCTGAAATAGCGTATTAGCTCCAACAAATTTGGGATCTGAGATTTATATTTGTAAAATTTATATTCATTAACAACTTCTTTATTGCCATTTCTCAAACAAACAAACAAACAAATTGAAAACCGAACCAACAGAGGAGATATCAGTATCTATATTTCAGTAGGAGATATTGTTATAGTCAGCCATGACCTGCTGCTGAAACACTGACATCAGCAATACACTCGTGTTCAGACATCTCAAAAATGTGCAGCTGGCAGCTTTGGACATCTCTGAATATTGTTTATTTTGGCACTTTACTTGCACTGGTTTTCAGCAACTCTGCCAGCTGTCATATCAATATACATCCAAGATAAGGATCAAACTGAAAAGAAGAGGCAGGTGCAGGAAATAGAGAGATATATTCCACACTTGGTCAGTCCACATTAACCTCCATCTGAGGAGGAGACGGGACGAGTGTCCGACATCTGAGCAACGATGACATGACACTAAACCTCGAGGGTAAGTGTCTTCAGAGAGCTCTGAAACCCAGAGCTCTGTCTGTCAGGATCAGACAGAGTGAAGAGGCGGAGACACATGAGAGGGAGAAAGGACAATAGATACACACACACACACACACACACACACACACACACACACACAATAAACAACAAACAACAGCATGGAGTGTGGGACGAAACAATGTCCAGATTAGTATAATCATCTGATGAAATTGAATGAGATCATGTTGTATTATGGTGGTGATTCATGGGAAATGACAGTGATTCATAAGTTTGCTTAATGCGATCACAGCCTGGCAACAATTTATTCTTTATGCTGTAAGTGTGCAAACTGATGCATAATGGCATGTGGTATTGTATGTGTCATATTAATTAAAAGCTTCTGGTGTGATTTTGGCGGCCTGGGAGTTGAGACCACGCTTTGTTTTTAAATCCTGTTAGTCCAGTTTAGTGTTTCAGATTTATTTGTCACTGTGCTTTGGTTAATTGGATTAAAGCCTTAATATTTGTGCTGATAAAATTAAAATGAAAAACAAACAAACAAACAAAAAAACAAAAAAAAGCTAGAGCTTCTAAAATCACCGAACAGTGACAAACAGATAGTTGGCCACAAAAGGCACTGCTAAAATAAAAATAAAAATAAAAATAAAATAATTGAATAAAAATTAGAAATCAAAATAAAAAAATATGGGGGGAAATACTTCAATTAAGCTTCTCTTAAAGGGGCACTCCACTGACTGCACACATGAAGTTCATTTTACAGTCTTGGTCTTGGTCTCAGTCTCATCTCAGGATTAACCCCATTTATAAATGAAACAGGGTTCCCCGTGCATCATCCAGCAGCATACAGCCACATCAGGTGCCTCTCGGCTCAAGGGCAGAGACTCTCCAAAGAAGAAAGGACTGGAGCACACTGATCACTTTACAGCCATTAATAGTGCAAACAGACTACGTTTCAACACCACTGTGTCTTCATCACAGTCAGAGTCATTAAACTCTGATGAAGACACAGTGGTGTTGAAACGTTAGTCTGTTTGCACTATTAATGGCTGTAAATTGATCAGCGTGCTTAGACGGCATGTTTACTTGGCCTTGTCCGTGGATGTTAAGAAAAACTAGATATCAGTCAATCAATCAATCAATCAACCATTTTTTTACATGGAACTATACAACGTACAACTCCAGTGATCCCATCAGCTCCTTTAACTTGTGCAGTGTAGTTTAGTCCTGCTTTTGCATCTCCTCACATTGCTGGCTGCTGCTGTATAATTTCAAATGTTTCCAAATGGTTCCAGTGATCCATAGTTTGTGGACGTGGAATGTTTTTAACTGTCCGCACATCTCAACCTCAACAAGACGGACATAGAAAACAGGTTGAATGACGCTGTCGAGGCCAACTTTCCGAGAATCAAAGGATATTACAGTTCCTGATATCCTGTTGGAAACTAAAGCAACAGGGAGGTCGTCCAGTTTATTTCCAATGCCTGAACAGTGGCTAGCAGGCTGCTAGCAGGCTGCTAGCTCAGCTGGCGCCCATGTTTTCCATCTCCCTTTATGTTTACTGATGTTAAAGACTTTGACCTGGCTAGCTAGCAGCAGTAGAAGGCGCACACCACCACAGTCCAACACCAACCACAAAAAGCACCCCAACACTTGCATAAAAGTTTTACTACTTTAAATGTGCAATATCAAACAGCATAGCTCCATATCACAAGATGGCACCTATTCAGTCCAATGGAATTGCTCACCTTGTGCACACTCCAGGTTTGATTCCAGGGTACACAGCCCTCTGAGTATGCACAGTAGTGCTTTTTTCAGGGTGTCTAAAGGTCCTTAAAAAGTCTTAAAATGTCTTAAATTAAGTTTTCTTAATAAAAAGCCTTAAAAGTCTTAAACTGTCTTGCAGCAAGGGACCTGCACTGGTCTGGTCTTGACATGGTCTCGATACACTCTGGTCTTGGTAAAGACCATAGAGGGACTAAATCTCAGAATATCGAAGCATCTGCTGCGTCTATTTTACTGTCTTCTCGGATTAATGTGCAATACTAAATCATTGAAGTTGATCTTTAATACCAGCACAGGGCAGATACTGTTGGTTAGTTGGTTGGTTTTGTTTAGAAAAACTAAGGTACATAAATTGTTTAAAATCCCAGCCTATCAAATCTTTATCCAAATCACCTTGGCCTGCAGTGACGTCTTTACTGTAGTGACTTTAGCCTTTGCTTTGCTCTGGCTGCTCACTGATTTCTGCCACTGAGAAAGAGGAGATGCCATGTTTCCTTAAAAATGCAAAGGGGGTGGCATTAAAAATGAACCCAGCACAAAAAAAACTACCAAACTGTTAAAGACTTTATGTGACTCGTGAAAAGGGCAGAGGAAGAGGCGCAGTATGGGTTATATAGAAGGGTTTGATGGAAAATGCTAAAACAGTAGATGAGGCTAAAATGAGATGTGTATGAGGTCGATGTAACGGAGCATTAGGGAGTCTACCAGCAGGTCCCATCACACATGTATGCACACAGACACACATATACACACACTCCTGTTCGCCTCGCTGCACTCTCCACACCTCAATAATTCATCGCCGCTAAAATAAAAATGCCATCATCTCACAAGCAGAGGCTCGACCACAATCGAAGATTATTCTCAGAGTCTTCCAAAAGCAGATCAAGTGGACGCATTGTCTCCACTTCAACATACAGAACACGTTATAACTGTAACACAAGTACGTTCAGACAAACTGCTGTGTTGCGGCTGTTTGGGCGATGCAGATGGAAGGACAGGCTGTGTCATCGGTCCGGCGTACAGAGAGAGAAAGCATCCAAATTCTGCATCCTGTAGGTTCTTTTTTAGGGTGGTGAATTATTCAGTGCTTTGCCATCTGGGGTGGCCTTTCTGAGGCCAAAACAATTTAGGATTCAGCTGTCTTTGGCTTTGCTCAGTACACTGCTCATATCAGTCATGCTATAAAAGACACGCACGTGCCACTCATATGCATCTGCAGCCACATGGTCAGGTTCCAGCAAGACGTTGCTCACAGTGTGTCTACTGTCTGAGAGATATGTTGGTTTGGGGTTGGGATTTTTGCTCTCCATGTTTTAATCGTCACATCACAGTCTGTCCTCAGTCAGTGAGAATAAAACTTTTTTTTTTACTCAACCCAGTTGCCAGAATAAAATTTGGGAAGTTCACATGTCTGCAAACCATGGATATGTCACATTTGTATGTTTCATACGATGTAGTTCAGATTATATGTATGTGAGCTGAGTTTCTGACCATCAGGGTTAGGGGTTAGGGGTTAGCGTGACATCTAGACCACACAGCAAAGAGAAGCAAACTGCTGTTCCAGACCACCAAAAGTGGGTGTTTTGTAATGACACATCAGGATATTTCCATCTGTGTTTGTAGCAACAAATGCAGGTATTTTTGTTACAGCCATGATTGTGGCAACAAAACCAGGTGTTTTTTAATGACGCTTAGGGACATTTCCAGTCCTGTCTGAAGTGACAAAAGCAGGTACTTTTTAACGTTACATCGGGACATTTACAGCCGTGTTTGTAGCAACAGAAGCAGGTCCTTAAATGTCACATCGGGACATTTATGGCCATGTTTGTAGCAACAAAAGTGACTGTTTTTTAATGACACGTCAGGACATTTACAGCCATGTTTATAATGACAAATGTGGGTATTTTTTATGAGAATTCAGGGCATGTCCAGCCATGTTTGAAGCAACCAAAACCTGTGTCTTTTAACACCACATCAGGATATGTCCAGCTGTGTTTGTAGCAACAAAGGTTAGTATTTAGTTAGTATTACATTTCCAGACAGTATTGTAGCAACCAAACTGGGTATTTTAAACCAAAATGTTGTCCTAACCCTAATGAAGTGTTTTTTGTGTCTTGACTTAACCACTTGTTAACCACAGCGTTGTCACAATTTGAAATTAAAAATTGTAATGTATAGAAAATAAAGTTTCCACATGTCCACCACATGTAAAACGTACAAATGTAACAAATCTGTTGTTTGCAGAATTGTGTAATGTCAAAATCTACTCTCGCAATTGGGTTGTTTTACTGCAATGATTTTCTTTATCTGTCACAACCTCTCCCTCGTGTCTTTCTGTCCTGCTTTGCTCTTTTCCTCTCAGCAGAGACGAGAGCTGAAGAGAGACAAAAGCAGCAGGAAAAGTGTCTTTCTTCTGTTCTCAGCTCTCTCAATGTCACTCTCACATTTACCCACTGAATAAGTTTCTGCCAAATAATTCAGATGCAGCTCTTTGGCTAAAACGACACATATATATACCTATATATCCTCATCCTTTCTCTCATTCAAAGGGCAACATCCAAACAAGTGAGCAAACGCAGTGACTAATAGTTTACTATGAAGTGTTGACTCACCGATGCTGAGCCTTCTCAACCGAACACACAACTGCAGATATGAGAAAGCAGTTTTTCAACCCGTGAGAAACAACAGCTATAGAATGACCCCAGGACAAAACTTAGAGCTGCATATTTACGCCCGCCCACATGTAAAGCTTCAGCCAAGGGCTACAGAGGAGCAGAGCCACGGTTGTCACACACAGATAGCGTGCGATTCCCCTTCTCGCACTCCTAGGCATTTCACAAGCTTTTAATGAGCAAAACATCTAATCAGGGGTAGCTTTAGCACACATTTGCACATTTACTACAGCGTGCAGCTGATACTGAGGGAGACGGAGAGGACAGGAGACAGAGCAGTGCGTGGTGAGGAACTCAATATGTCAGATAAGTTACAGCAGAAGAGAAGGAAAGGAAAAATATACTATGAAATATGGAAAGAAATGCGGCATGCAGGGAAGTGACAGAGAGTAACACAGAGAGCGACAAGAGACCGAAAGTAAATGTGTCCCATCAAAGTGGCTGCCTGGATTGTGTCGTTTTTACTGTAGCAGCCAGGGTGAAGTTTGATAGGAGTGACAGAGGCACGGTCATGCAATGCCTCGGCTGCAGACAGGTGATACTGAAAGAGTCACAGAAAAGAGACAGAGGTGGAGCTGTTAGACAAATAGGGGAATAAAGAGGTTAAGGAAAGGGAAAGCGGGGAAGACAGGAGGAAGGAGGGGGTGGGAACAATTAGAGGGAGACTACCTAAATAAATAGATTCACAAATTGCAGAAGGTCTGTATTTGTTAGCTTGAAATGCATGTGCTCTGCAGGCACTGGACTTAACTTGAACTTGACTGTTTGCATAAGAAGAGCCTGGAGTATTCGTATCATGTATTTTTTACTGTGCATATTTTCAGAGTCAGGCATTTTCTTTGTTGAATTTAGCGCTCCTACCTGCCATCTATCTGTGGTGTGTGCTGTTAAATTTGAGCTGCCATGCTGTACCAACGCAATCACCACCAGCTATGTTGGCATTAACAAAAAAAAATAAATCAGGTTTATCACAAAAGAAAGTGCCCCCTCTATCAAGACTCACGTAAAATAAGCTGTAATTCTGAGAAAGGGTATGAAAAAGAGGAGTTGAAGGTCATAAGAAGTACAAAGTGGAAATTGACCATCTGCATAATATCTCCCAATGAACTTCATGTTGTTTAAGTGACATATAAACAAACATTCCTAATTATATATTAGTATGAACATTTCTTTATACAGTAACCCACTTTGTTATCATCTGTCTAAACACACTCATTGAATCTGAGGAAGCAAACACAGTGGAAACTGATTTGCCCTGTTGAGTGCTGCAGCAGATCTTGCACTGACACACTGAGATCCCCTGTCAGCACCATGGACAGCTCATGAATGGGATTCCCCTGCAGTGCCTGATACAGGACTCCACATATCGCTTCAATTGATAGAAACCAAAAACAATACTACGCCATCTGATTGAGGTGAGTCAAGGTACAAGCCATTTACCTCCCTGCTGTGACCATCAGAGGACCTTTGCGCACACTGCAGGCCATTCAGTTAGGGCCACACAACATCATGATGAGACTTCAGGTAGATTTGTGTGCGCATCATCCAACAAGGGAGGGGAAATGTGTGCAAAAGCAATGCACCCATCTCCAACATCACACCCGTGCGCGTATTAGCCAATTCCATTAACACCCCGTGTTGTGTAAAAGAGGAGGAAGTTAGTTAATTGAGGCGTGCTGTAAAAAAAAAAAAAAATCACGTGCCAAACTGTCTGACGCACGGAAATGCCACTATTTTTCCCACCGGCCTGCTTTCCGGTATCACGTGCTGTCTGTAACGGTTAAATTGTGGCTTAAACATTTCCCCAAATTTTAAAAACTCACAGAGATCATTAAGCTTTCAGCCTATAGGAGCTGAGGAGTTGTGGTGTTTCAGCTGCAAAGCACATGTGGTGTTAAATTAAGTTCCTAACATTCATAACACTTCACAGACCGAGGCTGTTATATTAATTGGCATGCACAGAGCCCAGAGAGAGCGTGTTATGTATCAAGGGGCAGCCAAAGACTGATTAAAGCGCAAAGTAGAAGCCCCCCTGTCCTGTCCCGTCCCGTCCCGTTCCGGGAGGATTTGAAAGGATTACTCACTTGCCGCGGTGAGAACCAGGAGACCCAACGCTGCTTTCACCGGGGCTGCCATCTCTTCCTCCCCTCCAGTGCGACACACACACGAAAACTTACAGATGGAGAGCGCCTCTCGTGTGGGGGTTTCCTTCTTCCTGCCCTCGGTGTGAAGTAAGGAAAGAGTGAAACAATAAAAAGAAGAGGTCAGGCTGGATTATAGCGGCTTCATTCCGCTAATGACGGCTGGTAGCTGAGGCTTGGAGACATGAGGAGCAGCAGTGAGTGCTGTCTGAGCCCAGAGAGGAGGAGGCTGGATGCTTTCTGCCAGAGCGCACCGACTCCACCGCTGGTCCTGGAGCTGTGATTGCGCGCAGCGGAAACCGGCTGTACAGAACAGAGCACCCCTTAATTCTTCTTGAGCGATGCAAACAACGTTTTCCTCGGGAATATGGGTCAGGAGCTAGTGGGGATACGACAATCCTGTTATCGCCGGAGCGGCCATTCTTCAGATAAAAGATTTAAGCGCCCCGGTCCTCGCATCCCCCCCTGCCCGCCCTGTGCGCTCCCCCGTCGGGCGTCAGTTTCACTCTCCGCCGTCTTGATCGACACAGTGTGACATGACAACAAACAGGAAGCGATAACAGTCAGAAATCTCCCCAGGGAAGACATTTAATACCCAGCAGCCATTGAAACCAGCCTTATCTCCTCCAATCAAAGCACAAATCCCCTCATTGAAGATTTAAGTTCATTAAAACACACTTTTAAGAGGCTCAGGAGGGAGCAGCTACAGGAGACCAAAGCTTTTTCTTTGGTTGAGCCGTGAAACCAAATTTTATCTCTTTTAATTCTGCTCTTTGTTAACTGATAAGGAAATGAAATCTTTAAACCCAGAGACTGAAGTTGTGTAAAAGCATGTCGTTGGCAGCAAGCCAGTTTTTATCTGCATTAGGCACACTGTGGTTCAGCTGCTGGTTCCCTCACTGAGGATGAGGATGAGGGTGTGGAGGTCATGACGTTTCATATAGGAAGCATGGAAACCGTCAGGTGTTGGCAGCCCGCCATTTGAAATAGAAATAATCCAGTTATGTGATGTTTTATTGATCCCTTTGAAACATTTGACCACCTTGTTCCCATCATTACGACAGGGAGGTCAAAGGTCAGGGTCAGCTGCAGGACAACATTGGAGCCAAAGGACACATCAGCAGCACAGACCCAGAAGACAGTCCTGTTATCAAGAGGCTACCAAACGCTGATAGCTTATTGTCGATGTCTGTTCATCAAATCTGGAGCAAGGAGCAGATCAATAACTTCTAATCAAGTCTGCCTTTCTGCAGCAGCTTTTCTCGCCACACAGACTTCATGTTAAGAGGGAAAGTAGGAGAACCATGACAGGCAATCCCTTTTATTGCACACTCATGATGTGTTGAAGCAGCCTCAGCTGGTGGGTCACGGGTCTCTTCGGGCTTTGCAGAGGAAAAGAGGTGTGTGTGTGTGTGTATGAGGGTGAGTGGAAAGGCTGCAGGCTTGTTGAGTCTGCACACGTCAATGCGGTATAACTGCCCCAGAGGTCCCTTTGGTGATGCGAGCAGAGGAGAGGGCAGGAGGAAGACACGGCCTTAGCTGTGCTTCCCAAAATGACTAATTATTTTACTGTGTGGATGCAGAGGAGGAAGAGGAAGCAAAGGAAAAGAGAAAAAGGAGAAACAAAATCAGGTTGCCCATCAAAGATTGTAAAGAAGAGATTTAAAACCTTTCATGAGGACTGTGGTCCTGATTTGAAAATGATGATATATTTTCAATTAGAAGAAATAATCTGAGGAGTCTGTGGAAGAAATAGTTCAACATTTTGGACTTAATTGTCTCAGTGATGAGAAGATGAGTATCATTTTAGTTTTGCATAAAGACTGAACACAACCAGCCTGGCTCTGTCAAAAGGTTTTAGGATTTGCCTCCCAACACCTGTAAAGGTCACTAACTTAGTTAAAAATATGGAAACATCATGGTTTTGGTAAAATGACTGCTTTGTTAAAGGGACAGTTCACCCCAAAATCAAAAATACATATTTTCCTTACCTGTAGTGCTATTTATCAGTCTAGATTGTTTTGATGTGAGCTGCAGAGTGTTGGCGATATCAGTCATTTAGATCTCTGCCTTCTATTCAGTATAATGGTATTAGCTGGCACTTGGCTTGTGGTGCTCAGGGTGCCAAAAAATAAATATCAGTTGGTATGATATCCTACATATTAGTGGCCCACAAAAGACATTAAATCCTTAATGTAAAGTTATGTTAATTAATGTGAAGTCACAGAGGTAACAAAAGGTTGAGGTAAAAAACATGGCAGGGCAACTTTGGGTTTAGGTCCGGAGAAGAAACATGGTGAATGTGTAACTTAAAATATCTCATAGTTCACTTTAAGTCTCCTGGGGAAAGTCCTGTGTTTTGTGACCCATCCACCACCTCAACCAGCCTCCTAACTGGGGATCTGTGGATTATCTTGAGTAACTGGGCCTGATTTCTGGAAAGAGACGTTGTTGTTGATCTTTTCAACCTTCCCTTTGTTTTCTTTGAGCACCACAAGAGTGTCATCTGGGTCCATTATATTCGAGAGAAGGCAGACATTTCTACGGCCAATATGTCCAACACTTAGTAACTCAAAATTAAAATAATGTAGATTAATAAATAGCATGCATTTTTGA
The DNA here is from genome assembly GCA_035609425.1 of Epinephelus awoara. Lineage (NCBI taxonomy): Eukaryota > Metazoa > Chordata > Actinopteri > Perciformes > Serranidae > Epinephelus > Epinephelus awoara. Next base: position 24,318,411 of record CM069299.1, on the reverse strand, counting down.
TTTTGGGGTGAGCTGTCCCTTTGAGCATGAACAGCAGCTTCTGGTAACCATCCATCCACTGGTCCTTCAGGAGCTTTATTGCTGCATAATACTGGTACCTTACTTACGTCTTTGCTTCCGTCACAATAATGACCAGAGGGCTTTGTCTCTTGAACTCAAGTCAACAAAGTCACTGCGTCTCTTTGGTATTTGTACAGACTAAGAGGTGCTGGTGGGTGGATTTTGTTACAAAGCCAGACTGGCTGTTTCCCAGACTCTTCAGTCTTAATGCTAAAGTTTGCTAATCTGGCTGCTGGCTCCATTTTCGTTCAAATATTAGAAAGGGATCAATGTCTCATCTAACTCTCAGCGAGAAAGGGAAAAAGTTTATTGCCCAAAATGTCAAACTATTCCTTTAAGCTTTAACACTGTTCCTGAGAGTTGGAAAAAGAAGCAGAGTAACCAGCATCTGAACAATTGCTGTGTAATATATGACTCCTCAAACATGTGCAGCCGAGAGGAGACGCAGGAACACAGTGTCTGACTCCCACCTGAACTTTGGTCTCGCTCCTCCCCTCATACAACAGAGGCATTTTACGCTTCATACATTCATGCACACACACACACTTCATAAAATTAACCCCTAGTCACAGCTCCAAATGTAACCAAATTGTATTACCCTCCCATCACTCCCCATTACAGCCACACTTTAGCAACATGCGAGCATCCGCCTCCCAAAGTCCCCGCCCGTCTCTCCTAATGAACATTATCTCTGCATCCTAAAAGCAGTGGAGAGGAGCAGAGGGAGGCCAAATTTAATCAGAGCTACTTAGAGCTCGCTGTGGGGTCTTCTGGGGCTCTGAAGAGCCAGCCAGCAAACACACAAACACACTCACACACTCAAAGGATAAAATCCATGAACACTTTGTTCCCATGATTTTAAATACCGTATCTAATAACAAGAAGATTAGTAGTATTACTGTCATGACGCCCACACATAAACACGCTAACAGACACGCTTTAATCTCAACTTTAAGACTTGTGCGATCGCAAACTTGTTAAGTTCATAAAGCCAAAACTGCTGGTTTTGGATGTTTCAATGTTTAAGGGAAACTCAACCAATAATACTCATCAAAGTCTGTTTACAGATCTTGGGGTGTACTACTGTGTATGAACAAAGTTGTTGTGTTGTGTCTGGTAAATTGCCTCAAGTAATGTCACTTGAGTCAGCATCAGCTGTTGCTAGCGACTACAATTTTAAATATGAAAAGGAATCTGAGGATGTGGAGTTTGAAACAAGTTAGCTCGCCAGCTCTTTTTCATCTCTGCTTGAGGCCAGCAGCTACTAACAGCGTTGTACACCCAAATCTCTGACTCCGTCAGCAGTGGAGTTGCATTGTGGGTAATGTAGGCAGCAGGTTTTGGCAAGGCAGATGAATGAGTGATAAAAAAAGACGATACCTCTGGTTTCTGCAGCATCGATTCTGATCTGTTTCTTCTAACTGTCCGTCCTGAGTCTGGTAACCTGTTCCAAGCGAATTTCCCAAACTACTGGATAGTGAAAAACGGACAAGATTAGCCCCACCCCCACGGCTACAGGTAGTTTCTATCAGGTTGCTATCCATCCGTAAAGAAATGCACTTCCTTGCGCTGGACACTAGAGGCATCATTCGTATATTTACAGATCTATGAACACCAGTCACATACGTAAGTGGAAACGAGGCGTAAGGCTCATTTATACTCGCTTTTTGTCTGAAAATGGGTACATCTGTTTCAAACATTGTAAACGTCACTGCCCTCACACTGCCATGCGTCCTTTATGATGGTGTATACAGCCAATAGATGGTGCTAGAGGAAAGAGTCAAAAGTTTCACATAACATACAAGACAACAGGGAACAAGTCATAACTGTACCTTTAAGGCAACACTGTAGAAGACGATTTGTGCGGCTATTATATACATCCCGATGTAGACAGAGAATTATTTTCACTGTTACCAATTAATTCCACTCCGCCATTATTTAAATTCCTTCATCTGAAAAGGGTCGAATCTCGCTTGAACTCGGCCATGCTGCCTCCACAATCTCCGGTGGTGCTGCTCTGTGCTTTCAGAAAATGTGCACGTGTGGATGAAATGAACGCAGAGTACAGACAGAAGGCTCCGTCCGTCTCCGACTTTATCTCTGTATCTAACATTGAGCATAAATGAGTCCTTAGAGACCTCATGTCCCTCCAGCAACCTGACCAGAGGTCCAATCGGCCTCAATCACAGTAAGTTAAAACAACTGTGTGAGTGTGCAGGGCCTTTGAGCCGAGTCAAGTAAAATCTGTCCTGCATACTCTCGATCTTTAGATTCAACTTTCCATACAAATGGATCTTATTCAGATATTAGCATAATCTGAAATCAATAGCCTCTTGACAGGTAAAATATCCACATAAAAATACACAATGCTTTAACCTTTGATCCAAACTTTTAACATTTCTGATACATAAAAACTCAAGAATCATTACCTCAGAGGATTTTTCAAAATGCACACCTTTGGTCCAGGCTGGTAGTCAAAGTGCTGATGTGTTTCACATTTGCATAATCGTTCATCAATCCACTTCCTGCAGCAATGATAATCTGATATCCACCACAGCAAAAGCACTCTGTCAGCATTATCTAATTAACCACATATTGTACACAGCTCCATGTGTGTACGTAATGCACGCTCACACCCAAACACACACTCAACACCCTGCATCTCCTCCTCCACACACTCCTCCGGGTCACAGCAAACATCTGCATCTATTTCCCAACAGCTGCATCATCATGTTGTATATCATTTCAGTGGATTAAGTTTGTTTAGTTTACTTTCATGTAACACTGTGTTTGTTTGCCTTGAGGCAGCGTGAAGTTGCCAATTTCCCCCCGATGCATTAATGTTGTCATAAATTCACATCACAAGGGGACGTCTGTGTCTTGGACTGACAGTATGAGATGGGGCTTTCTAAATTCCAGACTGGTAGCCTGTCACAGCTGGTCATTGTCCTGCTCCGGTGGGATGGGACCTCCTAGATGTGTGGTGATGAACGCATCTCATCATCTATCTTTATCTCTTTCTAATATTCCTGTTGCTTCACCGTCACATGCCCTCAGTCTTTGTCTCCTTTATTTGTTCTCCTACTCTGCTTTTGTTCCATTCATGTGCCTGCTCCCTTTTTCACCTCCTCTTATCTCCTCCCAGTGCTCCCCTTCCTACTTTCACTCTTTCTTCTACAGTCCTCTTTACACCCTGTCGCTCTCCTCTCATCTCTCCTAAACCAAACAGGCATATAAACCCCTGCTGAGCTCCCAGTGGGTGGGAGAAAAATGTTGGGAAAATAGCAGGAATCTTATCAAGGCTCGACTCAATTAAATGTTCTGACGGAGCCCGCAGCCTCCATGCTGCGTCTGAGTGTCCCTGCTGCTCTGCCACATCCTGCCTGATTTGGTTTTCTGTAGCACTGGAAATGAAGGTGGGTTTCCTGTAACAGCCTCAGGTTTGCCCCCAAAAACTTTTGGAAGTCTAGGAAGTGAGCAAATCCAATAAGTATGTTCAAATTTTCAGGGTTTTTACACACAGCATGCGCACTGTTAATATCTGAGTGCTACTGGATTAAGTGTTGGTTTTGGAAACCATTAGACGCTGCATCACTTTTGATGATGTGGAAAATTCCACCTCAGAGCAAATGATCTCGACCATACAAATGCAAGTATGAAGGTTGATCAAATTTTAAAGCGGACTTATAGGGTGTGCAGGGTGGTGTGTACACGCATGGCTGTGCCGTCCCTGTGGCAGCCCTCCTCCACATAAAGCCTCTCATGTCATCTTTACTGCGGGCCAAGAAGATTCAGCACAGCACATAATCCAGAGGCAACAGCAATCTGACAGGCCGGGACCCCACACACATGTACTGTTGAGGAAATATGACAGCGTTATACAATCCAGCATGTCCCTGTGACACAGTCACATTCCCCCATTCAGAGACGAGCAAGGAGGCTGAAGAGGAGGAGAATTGACAGGAAAGCAGTGGGTGGTGAGCGCTGAAATGAATGGAGATAACAGACTTTAGGGGATTTCATTGACAAAAGCAAAACTGCAATCATCTTTTAAAAACATACATTTAAAGTTGGTGTTTTATTATAGATATTAACATGTCTGGATAGCAAACTTTTTCCCATTTGTTCATTGACATTAGGGAAAATCACCCACGGGCTGACAGTAAAGTGAATCACATGATGACTGTGTTTTGGTGAAAGTTCCTATGACAAATTACTTCATTCATTCACGTTCTGAGAAATTACTGTACTTTACTGTAATCTACAGAATGAACTTTTACAAGTGCGCTTAAAATATTCAACAATCACAAACCAAACAATAATACTAGTGGGGAAAAGCATAATTCATCCAAACTTAAAACCCAACAGGCAAATCTAACATAAACAACTGTACATGTTTTAGTAACAAATTGAGTTTTCATGTTTTTAATTGATCACTGTAATTGAAGATTTTGAACCAATGTAACTTTTTCATAGTTCAGAGAACCCCCTTTTTGTTTTGTTTCACTGCAAGAGCTAAGAACGATTGTACACTGAAACAACAGGAAATGGTGGTTTGGTGAGTTTACAAATATGCATTTACTGTATACTACATAATTCATTTATGTTTCTCTTTCAGACATATTTGAATAATGTAGAGTTCCTTTGAAACCTGGAGTGACATCATTTTTCTTGTGCTGATTTCAGATGCCTTTCGCAAGTATTTAAACCTTTGAACCCTGAGCAAGTTGGTCCAATTTCTTTCAAAAATATCGAGCAACTTGATAAGAAATGTCCCAAAAACTGCAAAAAAAAATGTAATGGATTTAGATTTTTATTTTTTTTTAACTAAGGAAAAAAGAAAAAAAGCAAGGAAAAAATTACATTTATAATTATTATTATCACATATTTTAAGTTATGGTACAAAAATATTATAATTTTTAATATAATTGTTTAATTGTTATAATTGTTTGTGTGTTTTTGTTTTTTTTTGACACGTCAAAGTGAAAGTGACGTAGCTCATGCCAACTGCCAGTTGACTAACATTACTTCACCATTCCTTATTAGCAGGTGAATGCAAACAGAATAAAGCCCTTGATCTTATGTAGTTCTCGGGGAAGCTCAGGGGGCAGTAACTCCCAGGAGTCCCCAGAATGGTTTGCTTTGAAAACACCTAAAGCCCTCTTGCAAATCAGTGCTGGATGTTCAATGTTCAGTTATTGGTCCAAGAACTATAACACAAAATGATAAACTAAGTCTGCCTGAATTTCATTTTACAAATGAATGCTTACATGGTAGAGCAGACACCCACGACTGGACAGCTGTGTGTTTCATCAGATTATCTTAAAAGAAATCGATTACTTACAAAACCTTGAAAGCTGTATGTTTGCATACACACATTTTGGTGGTGTGTGTGTGTTTGAATCTATCTATACACTCGTAGATGGGTTGAGAAGCAGGTGAGGCTTTACATTTCATATTTCCAGGTGCACTCACATGAACATGAACAGTCATGAATAATAAAGTGTTCCATACTGTCGCTTCTCTCCCGACTCGCACAGTTTAAAAAGCAAAGTATATTATAGATGGATCTGTCCATGTCTCCATTTGGTGGACCGGTTACTCACTCGTTGCTAACTGAATTAGATAGAGGGTGACAGGATTCAAATGGTTTGAAGCAACAATTTCAACCTCCATTTTCAATACTTGGATTGTAAACGAGCAACAGCTGGTCAACAGGAAAGAGATCCTTCTGATGAGTATGTAACATGTATGACAGTACCGACCTCCAAAGCCTAAGAACAGGAACCAGATAGTTCACCAGCATTCATGTGCAGAATTGATTGCTGTCGTAACATCTTTTTCAAAATTTAAAATGTAGAGCATCACAGTTAAATTTTTACCAAAGAAACAGCAGTTGGCAAAACAGCCTCACCTCAAAGTACATACTGTTTCTTTTCATCTGTAATGGCTAAAAAAATAGTAGTAGTGCTACGCAAACAGGTGTTCATGCTTGGCTAAGGTAGAAAAGCAGTTAAGTATTTATTATTATTATTATTATTTAGTAAATAGTCTTGAGAGCTCAGACAGATACTAAACATAGAGGTGAGATTGTTTGGTTTAGTTCAAACTTGCTTTCTGGTGTTTGGTTATATTGCAAAATAAAGTAATAGAATTGGCTGCAGCCCACAACAACTAAATTCAATCCACTGTGTCTACAGTTTGAATTAAGGTTACACATTGTACTTTGCATCATTAGTCAGTCTTTCCAAATTGATTGAACAGAAGGGGAATATAACACAAGTCTGGGAGCACAGGACTGGCCTAGTTAAAACCTCCAACCTCCTGTTATCCGAGCCATATGTAAACAGATCGGTACAGTTCCTATAGGTTGAACCTAGCTTGCATCACAGCGTAAAGAACGAGATGTGAAGTAATTATCTGGGGCAGAACATGCAGTGTGTTGTTGAGCACATAAGCCCTATGGAATAGGTCAGAGCTGGAGCATGAAAAGGTTGCTGCTGCAGTCCAAAAGCAGCAGGGCTGAGTTACGGTGCTTCGCTTTGGGGGGGTTTATGATACCAGGACTGCTGAGATCCATAAAGAGGCTTTGCATGATCTAATATTTATTGTGCAGTATTAACCGAATGTGGCCCCTTTTGTACTGTTATGACAGTGAGCTTTGAATAAAATACCCACAGCATAATAAAATTTGGTTTTTGGGATCAGATATAAAGCAGATCAGCATTTTGGCACTTTTGTAGTGAAATCGACTAACTTCAGTGGAATCAGTGGATTCTTTAGCAGGGGCAAAGTCAGTCTGCTCAGATTTGTTGTGGTAAATTTAACTTTGGTGAGCTCTGACCTGCAAATTCACCCAGCTCACCAATAGCAAGCGTTGACAGTGCTGACCTTTCAGTACTAAACAGGAAGCTGTTGTAGCTTATTAGCTCTTTGTCTCCATCCACTTTCATTTAGCCTCATCTGTATGAGCACAAACTGCTCAGTGAGACAGGAGTTGATAAATACAGACTTACTCCCCCATTAGCAACGAGCTAATGAGCTTCCTAAGTGACAGTTGGCTTGCAGTTAGATTATTAGCTCATTAGCTTGGAGAGCTGTTGTTCCACCTCTGTGATAAAACTCTTTAATGATTAAATGGTGTTCATTCCACAAAATGCCAAGGAAGTGTTTAAAGTATAGAGAAAACAGAGAGAAGCTTGGAGAGCTATTGTGACTGATTAGTGCCAGCATGTACCCAACAAGCTACAATCGTAGCGGGTAGCTGGCTGCAATCAGTTCAGGAAGGACCCAGCGCAGGAGGCCGATTTGAGGTTTAACAAACATCGAGAACAGGCAGGTAAGTGAAAGTCCGACACAGGAATGACCACAGACAAACTGACAAAGAACAAAGGGTATATATACACAGAAAACGAATCAAAAGAACAAGACACAGCTGGAGTAGGAGGACATGAACAAAAGGAGGGAAATGGGGATTGGCTAACAACAAGGGTGTGGAGGGGAACACTAGGGTGGAGCAAACGAGACTAATACAGAACAGGTGCTCAGGGAAGGCTCTGGGAACAGGGAAGGACTAACGAGACAGGTGTGACAGAAAACAGGCGAGAAAACACACAAAGACAGGAAGTAAAACCAGACGGACACATGAGGAGAGAATCTACAAAATAAAACAGGAAGCAGATGAATGAATAACATGAAACCAGGAGCACAAACAGAAAACTATAAAACAAAGTACATAGGGAAACAGAATAATAATAGTAATAAATTTATTTGTAAAGCACTTTCAATCAGTGCTGTACATCGTTAAAAACAGAGAGGGGAAAACGGGGCCTTTATTTTTCTGTAATGCTGCTGACAAACAGACAAACTACACAGAAAACATAACCTCCTTGGCAATAATACGTTCATAAAACACAGGCTAAATATGAATTTATTTTAACGACCTCATAGGTAAGAATATAGCTAAACTACCAGTTTATTTACACTCAGAAGAACCAGTGACAAACAACAGCAGCATCACAGAGATGGAGCACCAACCCTCAAAGGAAACCCCAACTGAGAGCTTCTCTTTTTGCCAACAAATCAAACACAAGTCAGTGAACAGACAGGCAAGTGTGTGTGTGTGTGTGTGTGTGTGTGTGTGTGTGTGTGTGTGTGTGTGTGTGTGTGTGTGTGTGTGTGTGTGTGTGTGTATGATTCAGTGTGAGTGTCTGACTGAGAGGTTTGCACTCTGTAAAGTGTTATGTCACCATGACTCAGTCTGTGGCTGACCTCAGCACACCTGACTCAGGCTGCTGCGCGGCCGGCAGCCAACACCTCGTCCTGAAATAACATGTCCACAAACACACACACACACACACACACAGGTGAGGATGCGCACATAAATAGACACACAAAAGGCAAAGGCAGAAATTATTTTTCACTCTTACTCTTTTTCAGACGAGTGTGTGTATGCTAGAACTTCATATCCTGGGTGTGAAATGCAAAGATTTCATGCAAAATTGCAAGGTTGTGCAGAATTCAGAGGGATTGGCTGAACTAAGTGTTACATCCTGGAGGGACTAATCAGTCAGAAAATACTGAAAAATCATTTTTCACAATTGCAATTACGAAAAGCCAAAGTTAAAGTCTTCAACATACCAACCAACAATCCAAATTCAAGACATGTACTTTCACACAGAATACAGAAAAGCAGCTAAAGCCCATGTTTCTTGGCTTTCCTCTCTGCTCCTGTGATGTATATGAAGTCAACATACAGTATGTTCTGCCTGTGGTCTGTATGTGTGACATGACCCTGCCCCTCTGGGTAAAGTGTGTTTACACTGTATATGTATTCTACTCAATGTTACAAATAAACACACAGTTTGTACTCCGTGAAGTCTGCTCTGATCTGCTCAGAACCAATATGACATATTTCTTTACTATCTATTGTATTATTATAATCATTTAGTGCAGGGCGTCCTGGTAGCCTCGGGGGGGATAAGATACATACTGCAACGTCCCTGGTTTCAATCCAACTGGGAACTTTGTTACACGTGATCATCTTTAACCCCATATTTCCTGTCATTCTCGACAATCAATAATAATCTTCGGCGTTCCTGACATCTTGAGCGTTTGCACAAAACATCTGTCACTGATAACATCCAGTCCAAAGCCAGGAACAGTGACAACACAGCCAACAGCCACATGCACAAGTACACAGACACAAACTAAGGAGCATTCACAGACAGAAAAGACTACAATACGAACATAAAGATAAAAAACAACTGGCCAGCTCACTCAGTGTAAATGTCCATGGTGCAGGCAGGCAGCTGAAAATGCATCCAAGGCAGTCAGAGTGCAAAATATTCATACATAATCTTCAGTTGAAATGTTACATTTTAAGTGCACTGGAGGTTGATGGAAAATCCAAATCACCATCAAAAAAGAGGAGTTCTTATTTCCTTGTAGTGTTTCAGAACTGAAGTCATTGGCGGCCATTATTCGTCAGTACAGTTGTTAACAGTGATATTGAATAAGTTGGGTCTTTCGCTCTTTTTCCTGTTACTTGTCATGACCTGTATCTCACCCTGTAATCATGTGTGTGAACTTTGTGTTTACCGCACCAGACAATACAAAATAATAGTCGCACCAAAACAAACAGATCTCTGTTAAGTCACTGTACTTTATTGTCACAGGGTGACTTATGTGACTCATATCGGCCCATTTGCTTCTCTGACCTGCTGGCCAACCCTTCCTGGAGACAGAAACCAATACTTTTCCATTTTCACTCTTTTTAAAAGTTGCCTTGGAACCATCACTTAAATACAGCCGTAAATTGCATTTCTATGGCCTGGTGTGCCATACTGGCATGGGCCGACATTAAACCCCAGAATAAAAAAATGACCCTGCAGACAAATCATCAGGCCAGCTGGCATCAGATGTGCTTTTTAGACTCTTAAATAAAATCACATCAGTGGAGAAAACTGATGTAACCCCACAACCCTGGAGGCTTTAAAATGATAACCGAAGGGACAGAGAAGGGGACAACAAGATATAGAGATGGCAAGTAGGGATGTGTCACACAAATCAAAATATAATCCAACTATTCGACCATCAGTCACACTCATCACAGCAATAAACATTTACTTTGTGTGTCTGCATGTCCGTTTGTGTGTTGTGTGCACATGCAAGCAGGTGTGCACGTGTTCTTATACTTACGTTCTTAAATTTACTTCAGGACATTTTTCATATACATGGGGGCTAAATTATACTCTTTTTTTCTAGACATCCAACAATGCCCACCATGATCAAGCATTTTGGTAACAGATGCAAAAAAAAAAACTTTTTTTCAAGAGGCACAATCTTCAAACAAAATCAGACTGTGGCCATCTTTCCCATGTTTCTGTGTCTAAGTAACAATGGAGGTGTCAATCTTTTAAACTGGTCCAGTATTGAGCGAGAGTGCTTCAGCTGGCAGCTTCATAGCAGGCTATTACGCAACCACTCATTTGTGCACAGTCAGTTTAGGCCCATGAAAAGTGTTTGTTTTGCCACTGAGAGGCTCAGATTATTACTTTAAGTGTCTGACAACGAATGAAAAAGATCCCGACACAGAAAGACCTTTTTGTTAGCGAGAAAGATCCTTTTTGGTTTAACCAGAAATGGCCCCAAAATCGTTTATTCATCTGGCACCTGGGAGTCTGATGGATTTGGTGATAGTGAGTTTGGGGCTCTTTCAGGGTTTTTTTTTTTGTTTTTTTTTTTAAAAAAGGATCTTGCTCTTTAAGGGCCCTGACACACTGAGCCAACAGTTTGGTGTGTTCATGTGCAACTTTTTGGCCAAGACACCTGGATGAGAGGCGACACAGCAGGGGGCTCTCATCACCACTAGTTCTCCGACGTAGGTTCGGTGTGTCTGGGCCTTAACACAAAGGTCTATCTCTGCAGGGATCCTTTCCATAATGTTGCCAGACACTTAGAAAAACAATCTGAGCCTGTCAGTGGCAAAATTAAACACTTTTAGTAGATGTAAATTTACGACGCAAACATGTCCCCAAGTGCTTACATTTAAAAAACTGTTGTTCCTATTTTTCACTTGACACAAAAACATGAGAAAATAGGGTCCAGGTTGAAAGTTACGGATGTTACCCTTTAAGTCATCATGGTACATAGAAAGATATGTGAGAAAATAGCAATTTGAAAACTGTTGCCTTTCATAATATTTTTCAGAATAAAATATAAATACATAAGCTCAGTTTTAGGAAGGACTTGGCAAATGGTAAAATGGACTTGCATTTGTATGGTTTCTAGTCTTACGACCACTCACAGAGCTTTCACACTTGTCACATTCACCTATTCACACACCGGTGGCTGAGGCTACCACACCTGCAGTTAAACATTCACACGCAGTCACACTGGAGCAATTTGGGGTTCAGTATTTTGTCAAAGGATACATTGACGGATGGACTGAAATAACTGGGAATCGACCTACTTTACCTTGTGACCACAGTCGTCCCCAAACATATGTTGCAAAGTGGGTTTCATTTACTTAAATTACAAATGATTAAATGTGACATATTTATCTGCAATTATTTTCTGTTTTGGGCCGAATTTTTTTACGCTGATATATTTTGTAAAACATAACAGCCAACTGATAATTATAACAGTATTTCTATTTTGACAAGTAACTTCATAAACTTTGCTCTGTGCCGCATGGCTCACACCAGCTGCCTGGAGAGGGAATTATCCAGCAGACTGAGAAGACAACCTGAGGGTCCTGCTGTCCATGTACACTGTGTGTGTGTGTGTGTGTACAGTGTGTACAGTATATGACACAGTGTGTATATATCACACACACACACGTGATGCATTCTGCCTCTTAGCTCGCCTCTCCGCACCAACTAAATGTGTCAAGTGGAAAGCCTTCGTCCTGACGCTGACGCTCCCACCGAGCCCCCTGTACTGCACCATTTCCACTTCACCTATCAACACACACACGCACACATGCACTCATCCCTGTCCTGTCTGACTCTCTTCCTGTCCCGTCCCTTTTTCTTCCTCATTCAGACTGTCTTTCTCTCACACACACACACGCACACACCTCATGTCCCACGAGTGACAGTGATGGCCGCTGACAGCTCAGAACATGATGACATGGCCAGCAGCCACCCAGCAGGCAGAGAGGGGGAAATCCCTATGAAATATTACACACACTCTTCACTCAGGGAGATGTGCAGGGAACAACCTGCCTCGCTGACGCGTCCACAGTTAACCCTCACACTGCTGAGTGCATGTCTGCAGAGAGTGAGAGATATGATAGAGAAGGAGGAGAGTACAGGGGAGAAAGAAAGATACAGTGCGTGCAAATGTGTGTATGTGGGCAAGTGTGTGTGTGTGAGTGTGAATATAAGTGGAGCAGGCAGAGCTTGGTGCCCTCGCTTTCTTTTTATATACAAGCAGGATGGAGATTCCATGTACCCTGTCAGCTTGGGACAGTCTGCACAGCACACACACACACACACACACACACACACACACACACACACTTGCATTTGCACATTAAAAGTGTGGGCTGCCTGGAAGAGAGCGGTGGAGACAGCAGAGGTGTAAAAGCCTCTCTTCTCTTCGTTACAGCAACAGAGGTACAGCAGACTGAAAATGAAGGAAGGAAGAAATTAGATATTTTTTAAATGTAATAAAGAAAAAGAAGGATGCGTTGCCTGACCATGGTTTTTCATTTTGTTACACAAGTGTAGAACTGATATTTTATTTTCGTCAAACAGATTAATTTTGTCCCAAAAGACAAGGACATTTGGGAGAAGATCAGTTAAAGGAATACATCACCTCCCAAATGACAATTTATTTATCGATTATTGACAAACTGTTTTTCTTGCATACCTCTGTTGAACAATAAATCCAAAAATGGGGGGAACACTTGATGAATTGAAGTAAAACAACCAGACTATATCAAAACATCCATTTACAAACTCTCACACAACTCTTGCAGTATAATCCAAGTCTTATATATCCAGTGATATGCCCAACACTTCCCAAACATGTGCATTCCAAATGCATCTCAAACACGTCCACATAAGCGGTTTCAGGCACAGAAGAGAGGTGCACATGCGCTGTTAACGTGTAAGTGTTTTCAATTGACCCTTCACTAAGCCCCGCCCCTTTGCGATGGTCCAAGCTGTCGCAGTAAGCATGGAGCCCACACTGTAACTAACTGCACTCCCTGAAGAAATATTATCATATTTTTGTAAAAATGAAACAGTGATTCCAGAGAGAAGCAGACAGAGGGGTCTACAGTCTGTGTTTGAAGGATATATCCAGGATGTCAAACTGACTCAGCAGCAACAACAGGTTAAAAAGACAAAGATAGTTAGAAGCTAAAGCCGAACTATAGGCTACAGATCACAGTGTGAAAGTGAACCACCACATCACTGCTGATCCACACACAAGACAATGAATATAAAGGGAAACTTTGCTGATATTCAACCAGCTGTGTGGCATCGCAGTGTGTGCAGATGAACAGTGTTTGGCTTCATCTGCACACACTGTGATGACACACAGCTGATTGAACATCAGCAAAGTTTCCCTGCTTCCCTTCACTGGTTCCTGTACAGCAGGGTCGGTCTTTGTTTCACTGTTATAATCATTAAAAAGCAAAAGCAGCATGTGTACACATTCAGCAGGCTATATCTTCAGTAGCTAGCTAGCTAACCCTACACTTTTCAGGGTTTGATTTTGGTTTTGGAACAGGAAAGAAACGTATATCTTCTTCCAACGTCTTCAGGTAACGAGTATCATTATTACACGACGTGTCCCAGGCACAACATTTAGCTCCAAATCCACAAAACCAGCCTGAAAATGAAGGAAATCTGAAACGACTGCATTAGAGTCAATGGAGCACAGCTGTGTTGTTCTCGGACTCTGGTCTGATGCTATGTTATGATTGGACAGTCTGCGTCCAGGGGCAAGACTTAGCAAAGGGTCAATTGCAATGTTTAATGAAAATACATGTGTTTGGGAAGTAGTGAGCAGTATCCAGTAGTGACTGGATAAATAAGACTTGGATTATACTGCATGAGTTGTGTGAGAGTTTGTAAACGCATTCCCCTATGACTTAAATTCGTCAAGAATTTTCTCAGTTTTTGGATTCTTCGTTCACAGTTGGGGCAAATTCAGGGCAACACACGGGGAGTATCTGACACACAAATGGTTATGTGAGGGTGAAGTATTCCTTTAAACACTGTACACTGTGATCCCGTGGCTGTTTGCTGCTTCTGTTCAAGTTTGATTTGCAACTTCAGTCTTCTTTGTGCCCTCTCTTTGACCTGCAACTGACAGACTTGAATTAAAGTTCCTCACTGACACTTTGTCGGACAAAGCTGCCTGGGACACGTCACCAGTCGGGGCGCAGCCCGAGGACGGGACAGCCAGTCACAGAAACAACTGGAGTGCAACTAACCGGCCAAAAAGAAGAATATTGAAGCTGGAATATTTACCAGTGAAACTCCTCTTGAGCTGCCACAATGATACTGTAAGAAAAGATGATTTGGGGTAAGTTTGTGTAAAATTAAAGGTTCCTATCATGTATATTTTACACTGCATTTAGGCCATAAGGGTGACATAAAAATCCACTGCAGCTTCGGCATTTTCCAGTTCAATGTGATCGCCTGAAAATTCCTACGACATCAAGAGGTGCTTCACCTGCCGTCAAAAACAGAGCAACTTGTGACCTCGCACAACCCAGTTATGAAATGAAAGATGGGCGAGTGGTGAGGAAAAAGCAGGACGAGACAAATATTGTTTGTTCCCTGAGTTAAGTAAGTGGGCCGACAGTTTTAGGCAGAAATCCCCCATCACTTCCGCTTGACTACTCTGGAGCGGAAGCGGGTTAAAGGAGTGGGTGGTGATCACAGAGGGAGAGGAGGGTGGGAGAGAAGATGCATAAGTGAAAGGACAGGGAGGAGAGGACGAACCGAGTGATGAGATAGTAGAGAACAGAGAGAGGGTAAACAGACGACAGGAGAAAGAAGTCAATGACGGAAAGGACAGAAGTGGTAGAGGAGAAGGGAACAACAACGAAAAAGGGAGGTGATGGAGGGGAAGACGGGGGCCGAAGAGAGGCGTAACAGAAAAGGGGGGTGAAGCAGAGGATTAGTAGAAGGACGAACAAAAAGAGAGCGGAAGCAAACAGTTAGACATAGGTGAAGGACGGAAGGACAGTGAGTCATCAGGACTCAGCCAAGAGTTTCTCATTTAATTAAACATGAACTCAAAATAAATACACGTCCTCTGTCTCTAAAAGACAAGCAGCTATCTGACTC
The DNA here is from genome assembly GCA_035609425.1 of Epinephelus awoara. Classification (NCBI taxonomy): domain Eukaryota; kingdom Metazoa; phylum Chordata; class Actinopteri; order Perciformes; family Serranidae; genus Epinephelus; species Epinephelus awoara. Next base: position 24,303,034 of record CM069299.1, on the reverse strand, counting down.
TGTAAGTTTAAGATGGTGAACTGAAGGGATAAAAGTAACTATTGGTTCAGTATGTTTGAGCTTTTTCAATAATCACTCCAGACTTGACACAAGCTCTTACCACAAGAGAGCTCTTTGCGCAGATGTCTCCATGAGGTCTTTCAGAAGTCACTGCAACTCAGTGAGACAGGCTCAGTGCAAAGAATACGCAAACCGCCCCCAGGTGTTTGCACCGTCTTTATCATGTTCTCCATAAACAGGCTGCGTAAACGGTCTCCAGTGAAAAACAATGACATTTGTGTTCTCTGCGCCTCGAGCAGCTCCACGCAAGTTGCTCGCAAGAACGTGGCCATTTGTGCGGCAAAGCCTAGAGGTGACGTCTGCCTTTTGGAATTCAGCTGTAGATACTGTATCGGTACGTACAGTAACAGAAGGCGCAGAACAACAGGCGTGTGCTGCTGGGGAAACAGCTGTGTGCAGTCAGGGAAACACACATTTACTTCGACAGCGGGGGAATAGGCAGCGTGTGCTGCGAGGGGAGGTGGGCTACGGCAAGCCCTTGTAGCATTTAACCAATATACTAAATCAGACAATCAGTGCAACTTGTTAACAACTGAAGCCAAAAATGTGTCTTTTGACTTTCAAAAATGTCCACTAGCTCGCCAGAATCAAGGTTCCCACGGTCATGGAAAACTTGGAAGAGTCATGGAATTTCCCAATCTCATTTTCAAGCCCTGGAAATGTTATGGAATTAGTAAAAATCATTGAAAGTTTTAGAAAACTTGGATTTTTTGTTTGTTTGTTTGTAATGAAATTGATTGTTACAGTGTTATCTGGGGATAACCTTACACGTAATGTAACGTAACAGCGAATTTACTTTCTGGAAATTAGCTGTTGACATAACGTAGCTCTAATACGCGTCAACTTCGGCACGATATATCGTTTCCGCATTGACACCACGATGTGCAGTAGTTGCATTGAAGGACATGCAATATCGAGTGAGGCAAATTAACTCAAACAGCTTATTTTATGCTTGATACAAATAGAAAACTGGCATGGTCCTCATTTTCAGTGACTTATACCGGCCAAGTCTTTTGCTTTTAAACATTATGTGTATATGTGATGTAGTGTGGCAGCATTTGTTGTGGGAAGTGAGACTCCCTTGCATGTGTTTGTGTGTGTGGGTAGAAAAGTACCGTAACCAAATCAGCAAGTGCAGCTGACACTGTGAAGTGCATGCTTTTCCGAAATGAAAATCTTATTTAGGTCACTGGAAAGTCATGGAAAAGTTTTAAAATTTTGTCCATGAAAATGTGTGGGAATCAAGTGGAATAAAAGCGAAAAGGGCTTGCCATTCATGTTGACTAGTTCACACGTCAGACCGTTTGCAGCTTATTTCCATCAGACGCTTGGTTCTAATACCTTGTTTAAGATCTATGTGTTTATACTAAGTTGTACGTAAAAAGCTTCAATATATACACTGCTAAAAAAGAAATTAAGGGAACACTTACACATTCTCTTTTTGGAGGTTGTCTTGCTTGTGCCTCTCCATTGAACCTGCTGTCCCTTTCATTTGCACCAAAGCAGCTGAAACTGATTCACAATCACTTGTGCTTCCTACATGGACAGACATATCCCTGACGTTTAACTGACTGGGTGTTATACTGTGACCATTCATTCTTCTGAGCAGTGTATACAGTGAAGAGGGATTTGTTGGGAAAGACATTAATTTATTTTGAAAGAAAAAGAAAGATTTTTCTCCTTTAGAGTAAAAATGTAAAGTGAGCTCCTTCGGTAAGACGTCCCCCTTAGAGAGGGAGTGAAAACCATTTTCCGTGACTCACTTTATTGTCTCTCTGTACCAGCTGACCCCACTCTTCAGTGTTCACTCCATCATTGTATGTCTGTATGTATACCAGCGTTTGTTTCAGACTGTGCTTTGCAGTGGTTGCTATTGGACTTGTAATGATGTGGCCTGTTGGTAACCGACTTCATGTGTGCTTAATTAAGCTGCTGATGACTGATCAGTTGCACCTGTATAGAGTGACCTACATGGTGAACCAGTGTGCATGCCTCATGCAGCACTGAGGAAAGTCCAACATGAACTGAAACGTTTGCACTTTGTTTTTCACTGTCTGTACAGCTGCATTGGTTTACGCAGGTTTTTGACCTTGTTCTTCAGGGGGGCATCTTTCCCCTGCACTTATATTCCAAAACATTTCCTCTAAGCATCCTTGTTGCTTACTACAGAATAAGGGTGGAAGAAAGATAGGAGGGACAGACGGACAAATAAAGGAATGGGAGGGAAGGAAAAATTTAATTTTATTCTTTAAATCCTTTCATGTTGTGAAAAGTTTTTCTTCAAGCATAATGTCGGCTCCATTTTTACATTTGCAAATAAATACACTCCATAAATTTCAAATTTCTGACTGCTTGCTTTTTTATTGACAGCATTTACTTGTATTTTACTTTCAAAATAATGTCATAAAATTACTTTTGATACTTAAGAACAGCAAATATAAGTAACTTTAAGCCTTTCTCTTCAGTAATATTCTGACAGGTGACTTGAGTCATGGTACTTACATGTGGCTTTCAGGTACATCATCCATCACTGTTGGTTTATCCTAGTTTACCTGCTCATTTATGTGTTATGTATTTTGAGCAGGAATAATCCAACTATATTGCTTAGGACTGCTTTAGACTTATGGCTCATTATTACGACTCCTGTAATTATATGTAACTTATAGGAGGACTGTTCAGTGTCAGGGTCTTGCATCACCCTGTTGGGGTTTATTTCACCATAATGACCTGCTTGCTGTACATTATCCTGCTTTTACACAGCTACTTACTCAAATCAACAAACCAATAATTTGACACAAAATAATAATTTGAATATAATTTTGTTCATTTAAAAATGATTTCATTGCTTCTGCTAAGTGTCTTTAATCAGCACTACATCTATAGCAACGGCCTGTTATTCATAGCAGCGGTCTGCTATTCAGAAAGGTCAGACAATCATAATCAAGTTTTCAACAAAACTGTGTAATAAAAGACTAACTGTGACAGTGCGATAGCAAGTGTAGCAGCAGAGCAGAGTCAAGAGTCTGATAGAAACCCCAACAAAGTGGTGTTGGGGGTGCTTTTTGTCTTGCAATTTTGATTCATAGAAATTCTCCGCCTCTGTCGATCCAAAGAAAAAGCTCACTTAATACCCACGGTGACAATGATACACATCAAGGATTCAGCACAGGGCTGGATGCTATGGAGAAAATTGACTATAAGTACTTTAACTAAATGTTTACACAATGAGATTTCTGATAAATAATCATCAGTAATGTGGACATGATGAATGAGTGGGTAACAGCAAATAACAGAGCAGCTCTAACAGTCTGATAAGTTCAGAAAATTACAGCCTTTTTATTTATGGTATTTTGTACTGTGCAGTTAAGTACATACTGCTTCTATGTTAGGCACATTGGCACATATTGCACCTTAAATTTTATTCTTATTTATTGCGTCTACTTGTTATCTGTAGGACTACAGATGGAAATGAGTGTGTCGCTAAATGTGCGACCATGTTTTCATGTCTTGTAAATGACTAATGTCATTGCTTACTGTCCTCTTATGAATCAACAAAACTAAACTACAAGGACCACAGCAGGGCAGATGTGGAGTTATGGTCCTCTGGAAGAGCAGTAACACCACCTAGTGGCAGTTTAAAGTCACTGCACCTCCAGACCAAATTCTGAAAAGATGGAGCCACCTGAAGCAGCACTCAGTGTAATCTTTAATATTTAACACAGATAAATCCAACACAACCAAACCTGTCTCATTTCACGCCCTCTTAATTTGCTGTTTAAAATAAAAAGAATAAATATATACAAAACGCTAAGTTTAAAAATTTCATATCAAGCCTTTTATTTGGTATACAGATATTCATAGATTTATACAGTATATATAGATATATGTATATATGTAACACATGTGCCACTGCAAAGTCACAGACAAACTTATTCTTACTAAGAAAAGAAAGGAAAAAGAAAAATATATAATGTGCTTAATTTCAAAGTAGTGCCGTGAAGCGCTCGTAATGAAAGATGATCAGAACCGGAATGATGAGGTAACTGCCAGGCAGGAAAACAATCACTTATAATGGTTGAGTATCAATAATGCTAATAATAATAATAATAATAATAATAATAATAATCTACTGAAACAAATGGATCAAAGAGGCAACCGAGAAATATAGTGGCAGCATGGACCCTTAGTGTCAAACTAGAGAAAAAGGATTAAAGTCTATAACATACACACACACAGAGTATGCATACAGACAGACAGTGCATAAACGTACAAACAGGAAGTAAAGTCAGTCACTCATGAGAGCAAAAACTCTCCCATGTCGTTACTCTTGTCTGGTACACAACAGAAACTCAGGCATGCTCCAGGACACCTAAAAAAATCTCTCTCACGCACACACACACGTACTGAAAACACACAGTCATGTACCACAGCCCGGCATTACGGGGCTGACCAAACAACGCTTGGTGCATGTACGTGCACACACACACACACACCACAGCAGAATAGTGGTCAGGCAGAGTGTAATTTACTAAAAGATAACGGACAGTAAAACAACTTGAGTTAATCAGGTGAAAATCAGATCGAATGGAAGGGAGAGGGCATAAAGATTGAAAAGGACAAACAAGCAGAAAGTGCTGCACAAAAACACTGGAGGTGGTGTGTGTGTGTGCATGTGTGTGCGTGTGTGTGAGTGTGTGTGTGTAAGCACGTACACGTGTATCAATATATCAGAAGCAGGTAGTGCTGAACGTGTTTGACAGACAATTAGGAGCATCTGGCTCCCTCATGTGGTCACTCTGAGTCTCTCTGGACCTCTGAGGCGTCGGCCCGACAAATGGGACACGTCCTGTTGGCCTGAGGACAGAGAGACGAAACAAACATGATCCAGTTAGGTTTTTATAGGCAGTTCATATCTTGAGTCCCGTTATTGATCACACAGAAAGCTCGATCCGAAAACTGCACATTTGGGCACTTACTAAAATCACCACTACACTGCCCCATTTTCTTTATTTGTTTTGTATTGATTTGTAATCCCTATAATCCAATTCACACCGAGGCCTCGGGTGATGCTGCCCTGACTCAAAATCACAAGACAGTGTTATGATGATTAACACGAGACATTGGTGTTTGAAAGGCTTTTTTATAGCATTTTTAGTGGGAAATCAAGTGTTGAGTATGTGTGCAGCTTCCTCAGATGTGCCTGTCCTGGGCTTTAGTGTGGTTTACAGACTTAACTGACTCCTCTGTGCTGAATTTAGGAACATGTAGACACAGGTCTGATGTTTGTTTCTGTTATCTAACAGATAGGGCTGTCGCAGTGGAGGAATTTCCCCTGCGGTGATTAAGGGTGGCTACCTCCATTTTTTGTTGCTTTTGTAAATGATTTCTCCTGATTTTATTGCTGAATAAATAAGCTTTATTGTCAGGCTATTATTATGTTTATTGTTCTTTTTAAATAACAAAGATGACACTTTGAAAATAAATTAAATGCCTGTTCATTGTTAAAAGCCAAACACAGAAGAGCAATGAGGTGCAATAACGAGCGCAGCGTTTGTTACGCTGAGAAGCTTTGGTTGCGTCTTGTTGCGATGATACAGAATATTTGCGGAAGTAAAAATGTCGGCACGGAGGAAAACATATTATTATAATATAATAATAATAATAATATTTATATTTTGCATGGTCGGCACAAGGTATAGCACGTGCTCTGGACGTAGGGAAGGCTGAAACACAGTGAGGACGGACCAGCCTGTCTGTATGGGTTCAGTAATAATTTTTCCTCCACTGTTGTTGTTGTTGAGCGATGTGACAGTTGGGTCTTTGTGGAATCTATCCCAACCCTCCTCCACTGTGACTGGATGGCTGTGCAAAATGTGACAGCGAGGAGCAGCTGCAGCATTTTAGCCAAAGTTGAATATTATTCAACTCTCTGCGACCAAAGTACACTGGCAAATGTGCAACGATTGGCGCAGACTACACACTCATCATGCTGCTTGCATTTGTAGCAGAGTGTTATATATAAAATATGTGGCGCTCCCACACACACACAAAAAAAAACATGAACAATGTGGTTGCTCTGGTTGCTTGCCGTCCCCTACGGTTGCTTGTCAACAGTGTGGGATTGTAATATTGCCTTTAAAGCGACAGCCCTACTACCAGATCTCTGGAAGAGTGAGATTCTCACTGCACTTCTATAATAAAGATTGAAGTGCACTTAGGCTGAGAGTGTGTTTGTCTTCTTTTCTCTCGATAAGTTTCTAATTGAGTCTCTAAATGCAGCATTACTAGGGCGCTTACGTCAGTTATCAGCGAGCTATTATGTGACACTTTTGCTCAGAGACTTGAATCTACCACCAAACAATGTGTGATTAGCCTCAGATGGACTCAGAGGTTATGTATGCGTGTGTGTGTGTGTATCATGGACACAGTGTGAGTGAGCAGGCTCCACGGGGTGGGTACTTACCCTCAGCCACTTGTCAACACACTTCCCGTGGAACTCGTGGCTGCAGGGCAGGACTCGCAGCAGCTGGCGGGACTCAAAATCACTCATACACACCACACACCTGCAACACATAACAGGTATTAGCATGTTTAACTGTGGCAATGCACGAGAGCTGTTGTTTGACACGCTTCTTATGTGACACGCAGGGTATCGGGCAGATTTATGTTAACTGGTTAACGGGTTAGACTGCAAGACAGTAATTTCCACTGTCACCTTCTTCTTGTCACAGTGAATATTTGTCCTCTTATTAATATTCACAGACCAACTGCAGGATAATCTTAAATTGCTTTTGGATGTTCATCTTTAGAAATATGTGTTGCATTCATGTGGTGTTAGAATAATCTGAAAAACTGGTTCCCCACTTAAAAAAGTTCGGTCAGAACAACTCTCTTTGACGTCATATACGCAGAAACATGGCAGACGGAAGTAAATGTTTGGTTGATTGTGAGGAACTTTTTATTAATTCACATACTGCATACCCATTTTTTTTGGTCACATGTAATTGATAATATGGTAATAAGTTGTAAGAATGGGGACTGTACTGGTGCAAAACTGTCATCTACGTGTTGTTTGGTGCTCTGGACAATAAAATACAACACACCTTTGCTGCATCGATGTTGTTTCTATATTGTGACTTACAAGCTCATGAACACACCGAAGTAGGAAGAACGACACCCATCTCGGAAAATGGAACCATCGGAGGAGTACGTGAATGCAGCGTTAGCACATTTTCTCACAAAGCCCAACCACAACAGGCAGAAATGACATTTGGACCCCCCCCCAATATGCTTTGAAGTAGATTTGAACTTTCTGTAGCTTGCAAAACCACAAATGTGCTAAACAACTGCATAAACCCTAACTATCTAACATTTAGCCTCTGTCTGTAAAATAGTAAATCCACAAAAATCCATAGTTTTGCTGATCCTGAGGAAGCAACACAAAACATCATGAATAATTCACCCTCTCAACAAGTGATAACCTGCTGTTTGCGAAAGGACAGCACTCACAGTGTTTGCTCAGACTGATGGTTATTTGGATTGAACCGATAGGATGGAAGCTGTTCGATGTCTCCCTTGGTCAGTCCGCGGAGTTTGGCCTCTCCCAGACGCTCGGCGAGGTTCAGGAGGGCCTGTGAGGGAGAGACACACACAACAGCAACGGCAGGAGAATCAGTGTCTGTATCCAGCAAACATTCAGACAAAACAAAAAAGCAAATGAAGACAGACCTCGTAATTTTCCACTTCTCCATCATCGACATCCAGCTCCAGACTGATCGCAGGACCGGTGGGCTGGACTGGCAGCATTGAACTGCATTGAGGGTGGGACAAAGAAATTTTAAAATTCAAATCATTAAAGAAGGAACATGTTAAGGGCCCCCCAAAAAAACAATCTAATTCAAAATCTAGTAGTTAAATATGTGTATTCAATATTTTAAAAATTATTTGAAATGAAAGACATTTTTTTAATGATTTCTATCTTGAAGGTGCACAACATGTTTACCCTTTATTTAACAAATCTGCTCTTTTGAAGTCATCACTTTCTTGCAACAAATATGTAGTTGAATCAGATTTAAATACTGTGTAACTTAGTAAAAGCTCCCAATTTTTTTCGATCTTTGAGGAGAGTTTTAATATCTGTGTCCATGTAAAAGTTTCATTATTGGAAGTTTATACAAAACAAAATTATGTGAACGGAATAATGGCCTTCTCCGTGTATAACTAATCAAAAAGGCAGGTCAAATTTCCTCTACAATTACGAGTTTACATTAGGACTTGTGGACTTTGTTTTCTGTCCTAGCTTGAGTAACATTAATCACCCTACATAGGAATACACCCTGCACCTGGTTGCATATCTAAAAAAAAATATCAGGTCATCTACTGTGTATTTGGCCAAAAATAATAATAAATGCAACATAACCTATTTTTTTTTAACTGTCTTATCTCTAAGTTACTGTACTGATCTACTTACAGGAAGTAAGGCAGGAGGCTGGGGTGGTAAGGCGAAGGTGGCAGTGGCTGTTGTGAGCGGTACCGTCGCCCAGGGAGACGCCGAGGAATAAAGTTTGGATAGGACTAAGAGGAGATTAACAAAACATGCATTAATAAATCATTCACAGGGATTCTTCTTTAAACTGTTGTTAATTATTCTCATTGCTCACCACTCCGAAGAACTCCTGTGGCAGGGGGTCATGGGAGAGGAAGTGAAGCTGTGTGGAGTGTGGTGTGAGGGCAGGGTGGGTGGCGGGAGGATAGTGGAGCCCAGCACCCAAGGACAGGTGTTCTCCGAGCAGCTCCACGTCATTCTCTATCCTCTGTAACGGCTGGGGGGGTGGAGAAGATACACACGGTTACAGCCTGAGATTATTTCACGTGATCGCAGCAACGCGAGCAATTAAAAAAACACACATTTTAACACTTAAAAACAAATATACTTGACGAAAAAAGGTGAGGTAAATCAAACCCTTTCAAATCCTGAAAATGAGTCAGTGCTTAGGACATATTATATAAAATATTAAACTGTACAAACCGTCGTTAGTATAAATGGTTGTTGCTGAAGTTGTGTACTTCATTTATAATTTTTTATTTTAAAATATGTCGTTAAAAATAATTTCTATTTCATTAGGATCTGCTTTAACCTTTGTTAACTCTGACACACAGATAATTTGATCACTGTTGTCATTTAAGCAACGACTGACACATTTCTTCTTTAACTGCAATACCACCATTTATGTAGCTTTCATTGTTGCTGTTGTTCACTCATGTAACTGTAAATGTGATGCTTGCTGTGCAGGCACACATCTGAAAAACACCTTTTCTGCACGTCCTATTTTTTTTTTTTACTGAACACTACACTGTTTCCAAGCGCTTGCAAACACTAACTGCACAAGTTGCTTCGACTCAAATGCATAAAATATGCATCATCCATTTCGCTTTAACATTGTAAAACACCTTTACTGCTGCATTTTTTATACAGCAGGGAAAACATTTAAAGCTTCCCTGAAAGATGCTGACTGTCATGCTGGCTCCTCAAGTGAAAACTTGTTTTTTGAGGTTGTTTTTGTAAATATCAAAAAGGGGGAAAAACATTTTTAAGAGATGCACAGACAGTTAGACATCATCGAATAAACAGGAGATGAGTTCCCTCTGTTTATCACCTCGACAACTCAGACTTTAACTTCATATTTTGTTATGTTCACAAAAGCTGCATCTGATACCAAATCAAATGTTGAAGCAAGCATCACATATAATTTCGGCTCACCGAGCGGGCCTGCTGCGTCGGATAAGGTCCAAACTGTCCAGGCTGAGGCAGGTGAGGTGGGTGGTGGGAAAGGTGTGTTGGGGGATGGGGGAGGTGAGGAGGGGGAAGCAGGAAGGCCGGATCACTGGACAGCAGGGACGGGAACGGGTAGGGCATGGGTAAGTGCTGCACAGAACAAGTCTGCAGGACCTGGCAGAGAGACAAAAAGGAAAACCGCAATATTTAATTTAGCGAGGGGTGCTGCAGAAAGTATTTTCAAAACATCAAATGAACAAAACTCATGTGCTGCGTGGGATCAAACACACTCACAGGAGGAGGGACGCTGCAGACGGGATAGTGCTGTCCACTGAATACTACTGAGCACGCTGGGATCTGCTGAGGGGCGGAGCGAGGCGGCAGGCCAGGTGGCGCTCCCGGTGGAGACACAGGATACGATACTGGAGCTGAACCCTAAATATGAAGATCAAAGGGTAGAGGTCAGCTCTAAGAACACAGTGTGTTATTTAAAGCTGAGCAGCCGGAGTTACAAGACCGAGTCCTCATTGTCTAAGGAGCAAATAAGGCGAAACCTCAAAACCTAAAGCATCTGTGCTGCTGACACCACAGCATTATCTCCAATGTTGAGCACAAGCCAAGTCGGGTTTCCCAGGCGTATGCTGAGATGATAAATTTCAGATTTCCATGACTAATAGACCTCTTTGGATTTGTAATTTGACTTAATGTAATTTAAAAAGGGTGTTTGACAGTTACAATGGTGTTTTGAAGAAAAGAGCCTTTCAGTGTTGTAACTGGCACTAAACCCTCTCACCTGCAAATTAGTCCTGTGACCTCACAGTTTATCTCCAGGTAGAAACTGCTCCATCAGATCCAATTAGTAGTGAATTTATAGAGATAAATTAAAGATATACTCTGCCGGATTTTCGTAAAAATCAAAGTATAGACTCATACAGAAGTAATCACTCTCAGTCATCACTTATGGCCCACTCTCAGTGTGTCTTTTCTGTGTTTGAGATGTTTACAGGCGTGACCTCCACAGCACTCAGGTGAGGTCAGGGCTTTATAAAAAGGTGGTCACCAGGTAGCAGACTGTAAGCAGCAGGCATCCAAGAGACGTAGTGCCGGAAAAATGCAAATATAGTGCCGTAAAACTGTGGTTGGCTTTTACTTTTACTTTTGCTGGCAAGCATTTACAAATAGTTACGGATGATCCTGCATAGTATACCTTTAAATATATATACAATTATGACACCACCAATTGGTGACAGCCATAAACAATGTGTTAAATGTTGGATAAGAGGTTTTATAATAAAAATAATTCCTGCTCGTGTTTGGCTCTCTGAAAAGATCAATGACACGCCACAATTTCTCGAGGGCAAAGTTTCCATTTGCCAATAATCTCTTCTCCACCCCGGCCAATTTAGAAACTTATTTCACTGAATCATCCGCCATGGCAAACAGGCACGTCACCAGATTTGCTAATCGACAGTTCCACATTGACCAGCTGACTCTTTCACCTACATGGTGATGATTAATTTCCTTGATAAATTAGAGGAAATGCAGTTATTGCTTTTTAAGATCACACAGATTACAGTAATAAATTAAAATCACATTAGTCATACGCTCTGAAGTCGATATCTTCAACTGCGAAATAAGATAATATCCTGTCTGAAAGTGTTGTTTTTTTATGTCTGTCTTGTTCTCATGCAAAATGTGAAGGACACGAGGACAAAACCATCATTGAGAAGCACGCTGTCAGTCATAAACCGTACATCACGTTTTCTCATGTCAGAGGTCTACTGGGATAATTTCAGTCCTTCAGGCCACATCATCTCATCCAGTTACCTGCTCATGGAGGTCCAGCACCACACTGCTCTGCTGGGATGGGTGAGGGTGTGGGTGCTGTGGATGGGCCGCAGGGTGCAGCAGCCTGGGAGACAGGTTCGGTGACTGGTGCAGGGGCCTCGGGGAGGGATTTGGGGGATGGTGACCTGGGCGCTCTTCGAGCCCGGGCCCCAGCCCTCTGGGAGGTTGCTGGCTGTAGGGTGGGTAGCCCTGAGGCGGAGCTGGGTGACGGTAGTTCTCGTCCTGGTGGCCTGGTGATGGGCCGTGGTGGGAGTGCAGGTGGTGGTGGTGGTGATGGTGGGCGTTGGGGTGGTGATGGTGGTGGTGGTGGTTGTTGTTGCTGTTGTAGTGGTGGTGGTTGTTGTGGGCATGGTGGTGGTGGCGGGTCAGGCGGTCTCTCCGGCCACGCTGGCGTCTCATTGGAGGGCTGAGGTGGAAGAAAGAGGGGAAAACGTAGAAGATGCTAAAGGAGGTATGTCATCATTTGCATCATCATAAATACAGTTTTTACCACCTGCCAAATGACCTGTGCATGTTCAAATATTATCAATCACTTAATAAATTACCATTGTTTTTCCTCATTGGAGCACATCTACTTGCCACATGCAAATTTTACCAGCATTTGGCGAGTGGATGGTGCTGATTTTGTACCCTGAGTACTTATGCCGTCAACTACTGCAAGTAACATATTAGTGTACTCTATCAATTAAGCCTTGCACGCCAATAATATTGTCGGACTCATGATGGACAGTCTAAAACAAAATCAATATCAATGCAGCAAAACCAAAGACATTCAACAACCGCGAGTGTTTCGGTTGGAGATTCTGATGTCTTATGCCAGTAGCGGCTAATGTAGCCTCAAGCAGAGATGTGGAGTGGGCTCTTTCTGACTCAGCATCAACACATTACTTTCATTTTCAAACCTGTAGTCTAGTCTTTGCCTCGTCAGGCTCCTACATGAGAATCAGAATTAGGAATACTTTTTGATCCCGAGGGGAAATTGTGATTGGTTATAGTTGCTCCGATGTAAAGAATAGAGAATTATAAGTAGTAAGAATAAAAGTATGAAATAGAAGTATGTAAATATAAAGCAGTAAAATAACATAAAAAAAATAAAAAATAAATGAAATAAAACAAAACAAAAAAAAATAAAAAATATCTTTCATCACTGTGCTGAGGCTGTAAGTGAAATGTAACTACAATATATGTGTCAATAGAATACAACAAGAACAGAATAAACGTAAAAAAAAATATGTACAGTTATGTGCATGATAAAGTACTGAAAAATACTGCAGTTATCGTCTGCCTTCAACTTAGAAGTGGTGAATTTACAGCTCACAGCAACCCAATACCACACAGTGTCTGGCTTTTGTTTGATATCTAGTGTCGGCAAAAAATGACTGTACTTTTCTGATCAGTCATTAGCGTAGTTTGCTTATTTTCTACATTACGTGAATGTCACTGTTGCACTAAACCTTCTGCTGAACCCCGTTCAAACTCAAACTCTATGAAAAACAAGGAACGAACAGTTAAATATTTGTATTGAACAGCCAAATCTGATTCAACTGACATAATTCTGAGTTGGATGCAGTCCTAAAAATGACTTAATAAAGCAATTATTTAAACAGTTGTGTAATAATTGTGTTTCACTCATGCATCATTGAAATCCTTGTTTTAATTTGTTTCATATGACTTGTAACTGAATATTTTTTAAGTTCAGTCAGACAGAAAAAGCTGTTTCAACATGTACCTTTAGGATCGTCTTATTATTTTTGACATATGAACATTAATGGAAATAATGTTAATATGGATTTGTGTCACACATACACACACTTACCTGCGTCGGTTGCGAACAGGCGTGTGGCATCTCTCTGGCATGTAGTGGGGGTGTGGTCTGCGACTGGGAGGCAGCTCCCAGGGGCGAATGGGAGAGGAAGGAGTCGAGGGAGGGGCAGAATTTAGATCCAACATGGTCTGCTGGGAAAGACGCTGCCTTTTCGGGCTTGGGCTGTCTTCCATCTGCACAGAGGCAAAGGGAGGAGGGGGAACCACGGGGGTGGTTGGTCAGGAGAAAAACAGTAACAGAAAAAAGAGAGCAGACAAAAGGGGAAAATGAATAAGGAAACATTGACATACAAATCCTATTCAAAGCAGTGGCAACAGGCGGTGCTCATGTTTCATACTTACTTTATCCCGATCCTCGCTGCACACATTATCTGGATGAAAATGTAGCACTCCTCCTGCAGGCCACAGAGGGGGGAAAAACAGAATCAGATAAGATAGGGCTGAGAAAAACATCAACATCACAAGGCACATGGACATACGCTTGATAAGCCAACAGAAGTACAACAACACAAGCAACACACAGGCAGCTGGTTGCCTTTGATTTGATTTTCCATTCTAAGACCCCGCTGGATCGTCATGAAGCCTGCCTGGTTTGCTTGAACACTTCCACAGACTTAACACTACAAACTCCAACAGTGATAACAAAAAAGTGCATCCAACATCTTGCTTCACAAACATAGTAACAGTCCTCTGTCCTCAGCGAGGGTCTGCCTTCAAAACAGGCTTTTGAATTTCCTGCTTTAAACCAGCAGACGTGAGAGGAAGCCATCTCTGGAAGATGTCACACTGGACTCATCTCTGGTTCTCACAGACAAATCATTCCCTCTGATCTACCATGAAAAGACAGAGCAGACTTACAGAGACAGACACAGACATCCACTTATCAAACGTGTGCAACACAGCAGAGCCTCTCGCTGGCTTTGCACAAGTAACACTGACTACGTTTACGTGCATACTAATATTCCACCATTATCCTGAATATGTCAGTATTTTGAATTTGATATGAAGTGATGTGAATAGCCTATTCCTCCTTTTTCCCAAATGTAGCATTTTCCGATAAAGACATGCATGATATGCTGATGTTATTCAGGTTTTAGGAGCATTAATTGGACATGTATGCATTTGGATTACGCATCTCAATTGGGGTTTTTACTGCAGTTTGCAACGGATGGCCCCCTGCCTGTTTATGGCCGACTTCATGCGTTACCATGGATGCGTTGTACACAAACCAACAGTTTAGAGGGCTGAGGTAGAGCTGCACGCCCCCCTCCCAAAAACCCCCACATTTCTGGTCGGAATGAGAAACACACCTACTTTTAAACATTATGAAACTGACTGCATGTAAACACAAGTATTAGTGGAATATTTATTTTTTTATTAGCCATGTTAACAGCTTAGTAGGACCAGTAGGAGCTTTTTAGGAATAAGGACAAAAAAACTGAATAGTTTGTGCATGTAAACGTGGTCATTAGCCCATTTTACACTGCCTGTTTAAGGTGGTAATGTCATGCTGTTATTTCGCCTCACCATTCTATGTAAAAGGTATGATCATGGAATGGGGAAAAGAGTTGTCACACCTTTAAGCCAGGAGCAAAGGTAGTTACAGCTCCGAATCGATGTCTGTGTAAAAAGGACAGTTGGCAGGACAGGATCATGGATGGGGCTGGTGTGACGTTTTGACGACGTGTTATGTGTGCAACCTACAGACCGGAGATTTAAAAAGCAGCTAGCAGCAGTTAGCAGCTAACTCAAAGATGAAAAAGAGCAACCTAAAATGTCTGCAAACTGGAGAGCCAACAAGTTCTGGGAGCTCCTTACCCTCTCAGCAGAGGGTGAGATCAGCCGCCATGTAACAGGGACTGTAAATGATTGTTATTGCCATGTTAAGCCATTGTTATTGTTTAGAAAGCTCTGCCTAAACGTACGTTATAGGTCAGTGGTTCCCAACTAGTCCAACTTTCTCTTCCGCCATTAGTTTAAAGTCCACACAGTTGCTGTCCGTTAGTCACTCACTCTACAGCAGGAAACTGCACTTCAAAATAACACCTTGGTGCCAGAAATTCACCGACTTAAAAATGAAGTGTGTTTTCTTACAAACTTGACATGTTTGCAAGTCATTTGCAGCCCATTCAGAATGGACCTGTGATCTACTTCTGGTCCCCGGCACACCACCTGGGATCTACGGTCATAGGTCACACTGGAGGCTGATGCCGTTGTGTTACACGAAACACCTGTCACACCTCTTTGCTTCGTAGCGGCCCTATAGTGCGATCTCTGTGTAAAAGGGCTTTTTTTTCTGTTTTCTAATTTTGTTAATTTAATACCATTTGGTTTTGGAGTGTCAATCGGACAAACAAGCTATTTGACAACATCAGTTTGGGTTTTAGGAAAATGTTTCAGATATCTTTCACAGTTTTCTGACATTTTATTTATCAAACAATAATCAAAGAATACATCAAAAGATTAAACAATGAAAATAACTGTTGCAGCCCTATCCCAACTGGAGTGTCACGGTAGAATCGACCCTGTTATCAGAAAGCCTGATTCAAAGTCTGTGTTTTGGTGTGCATCTGCCTGTCCCTGAGCAAGGCAGCGAACCATTATTAGCTCTGCATAAACAGCTCAGTGCTGTGTTTCTTCCTATTTTTTTATGTCCTTGTGGTGTACAAGCGATAAAAATCTCTCTCCAAAGATCAACAGACCATCACGAAAAAGACTCCCTAATGATATGAATGAGATTATTGTGTGCAAAAAAAAAAAAAGAAATACTATAAAAAGGAAAAATCACGTCGCTGAATAAAGCGGTAATACCATAAACATAATCTCGAAAGAACACAATGCTCTTCCAGCTGTTTATCTGACAGTCCACATGTGCAATCTGGATGCAGCATGTGCGCACAGACATTTCAGCAGCTTAAGAAGGATGTCCTTGAACTCAGCTGACAAGAGTTTCCTCTAAGCAGTTCCCCCAAAAACCTTTAATCACCAAAAAGAGGGGGGAAAAAACTCTCCTCCCCTCATCTCTCCCTCTATGCATCCCTCATGCAAACAGCCCCTTCTGTCTCCCCAGAAACAACAGATCTGAAAGCAAACCCCCCCCCACCTCTTTCTTGTCTTTGCGACGCCACTCCAGAGCCATGTGAAGTCTGCCGATAGTGACAGCTCAAAGACGCCCTGCTAGTGGCTGTGGAGAACAGAGGGACAGTCGGTTGACTGACTAGCTGACTGTGGGGCCAACACGCTGGCTTACATCTTTATCTACCATGCCTTTTTTCTTCAGACCTCACAGGGTCCTGGGCCTCAGCCGCCCATGTGTTTTGAGGAGAACTAGGTCTGTTAATGCTGATTCACCCCGGGGGGCAGAGGAGAGGGGATGGCGAGCCAGACTGGACGGGTTCTGTTGGCAAGCAGACACGACCCTGTTTCCTCCGAGCGTGGCTGCTGGGGAAGACTGACACCATTTATTTTACGACAGGCTATCAAGTCAGGCAGGCAGGATAGTGAACTTAACTGTCATCAAGTAGCAATTTGCTCATGTTCTTTAATAACAACTTGAACTACTATTTGGAGGAGATGAGCCAAAGTAGAGGGCTGCAGCTAACGACTGTTTTCTTTATCAAATAATCTGCCAATTATTTTCTCAACTTATCGCTTTGTCAATTAAATGCCATAAAACAGGGAAAAAAGCCCTGTATAATTTCCCACAGCCAAAGGTGACGTGTTCAAATGGTAAACTTGTCCAAAAATCCAAAGCTATTCCGTCTATTATCATGCATGGCAAAGAAAGGCATCAAGCATGCAACCAGGAAATATGTGGCTTTTTTTGCTTTACAAAATACTACAATGATTATTTGATGATCAAAATAATATGCTGTTGATAAACTAGTCGATTAATCGCAGCTCGAAATCTATTTTACCCAAATAATCTGCAAAGATCACAGGTGATAACAGTATTAATGAGGATCTGTTAAAACTGGTTTCCATTAGGTTGCGATGTTGGCAGGTTGTGGGATGCAACACTACCTATTAAAGCTACAGTGGGTGATAATAACATGCTTGACACTGGGGGAGAGAAAAAAGGAGGAGAAAGGAGAGCAGAGGTAAGACAGAGGGACACATTCTAACACCCCCAAATCCTACCCTGACACCTTCTGCATAAAGCGATGCCAAGAGGTGTAATACAGTACCATGAGCAAAAAACAAACAAGCACAGACAAACAGGAAATCTGTATTGCACTTGAACATACACACTCTTATTTTAGAGCGTGCACACAGACCATTTCAGAAGAGGCATGTGCAGCTGTTGGGAAGAAGGAGGCAGATCACACAGCTGGGAGATACACTGTTTAAGTCATTCACACAAACCCCTCTGTAGTCTCTCAATTTGGAAAGCATGTGTTTTTGTGTGTATCCCCTCTGTGTGGGTTATTTTGGGTGTTTGGCAACAGCGTCGCTATTACGACAGAGACCCATTAAAAAGCCTGCTTTCATTCATTCACAGCACTTTTTTTGCCTTTGAGGGAATCCAATCTGGTATTACAGAAGGTTTCTACAGTCACTTTTCCTGTGGTCAGCAATGGAAACCTGCTGAACACCAAATAGACTGGTGTCAATGTAGAAAAAAAAGGAGGCCAGGGTGCAGTCTCACTTTGAATTTCCTCTCTGGCAGTTTCATTCGGTTCTTGCTTTTTTTCATAGAGGTTTTGTCTTTGCAGCCAGTATGGGCTCAGTAAAGAACTGTTGCTACCGTGGGCATTAAAAGCCTATTTACTGGACAATGCAAGTAAATTTAACTTTACACACGAATAAACCAACAATGTGCAAACACAACTCTATTGTTCATTTCTCTGTGTCTTTGTGTTTGGACAGTGCTTTGAAACTACACCTTTACTCTACCATGAACCACTAGATAAGAGATCTGCTTCACTATTTTGGGAAAATGTGGAGCTTTCCACAGGCTTAAATGTAAGTTAAATAGCACTAAGGCTTATGGATGAAAGGGCTGATGGCAAACTACAAGAAAGGCCGTATTATCAGCCTGCATCACAGCAGTGAGCAATCTAAAACAAAAAGATAAAATCGCCATTATGAGATTTCATTTCAAATAAATTCTAGGCTGCAAAATGCTCTTTTCATCAGACTCCTCTCAAACATATTGTAGGTCTTGAAGACTGAACAGTATGCAAGATGTGTGCAAATACATCAGTCTCTGATCTGATTATAAGTGAAAAGACATTGCTCTCTATCCACTGATATTAGAATTTGAAGCCACAACATTCCCACTGGTTAACCAGGTTTGTTTTATACATTTTAGTTAAGTTTATTAATTCATTGCTTAATGATTACCTACAGCATTTCTTTCCCCACTTCTTGACTACATGCACAGCAGTAACATAATATGACCTGCAGGCCTGGACTATCCAAAGGAAAATTCTGCAGTGCTAAATTCCTTCTGAGGGCCAGTGAAATGTGCACTGTGAACCAGGCAATGACATGCATTGCATTGCATTTTTTTAGATGACACTTCTATCCAAAGCTACTTACAATAAGAGCATTCAACCATGTGGATACAACCCCAAAATTCTGGAGGACAGTGCAAGTACATCAGCTTCAATATGCATAACTGGTTTAAGTGCTGCATGCAAGACAAAGTTCAGGGACAAGGGTTGCTCTATTTACTTGAGTAAATGCTATTCAAACCTCTGAAGCAGAGCTCCCACTACAATGACATGTAGCTGGCCTTTAAGCAACAGCTTGCAGTGAAAGCTCCGAGCCTTTTAGTTAAATGTCTCAAAGCCTGTTAAGCTGCTAGTGGTCTGCCTGCATCCCTCAGGGGGTGTATCCTGTGTGAGTGTGTGTAATGATGCATCTAGCCGGGCTGCAGGCCCTGTTTACTGAAGCCTTGCTTACCGGCCCCCGGGTGTCTGTGAGCTCCGTGCGATGAGTGGCGCTGCGCCCCCGCGGACAGGTAGCTCCCCTGGGTGTGCTGCTGCTGACTCTCCGGGTAGCTGCGACCACCGTGGTGCGGCGCCCAGCCGGGGTTGCTCTGCTGCGGGTAGCTCACCCCTCCTCCGCTGGCGTTCATCATGCTCCCGTTGCCGACCGCGTTACCACTGCCATTGCTCCCGACGTTACCGCTCATGCCGAAATGATAGAAACCAGACCGAGACCGCGACCGAGTCCTCGGGGGGTCCATGGCTGGGGAGGGCGGTGGTGGATGGACGTGATGAAGGTAGGCTGGAGAGATGGACGTTCAGAAACGGGCAGGAGCCTCCCTCTTCAGACCGCTTCTCCGCGTCTCTCTATCCACCTAGTTACCTCTGACGACGACCGGCTACTGCCAGTGTTTTCTGAGGCATTTAAAGCTGTTGTTTAATATAATGAGATGGGATACCTGAAAGCAGCGGGTTCAGGGAAGCACAGCCTTCATATGTCGCACAAGCACCAGCTGCACAGTCTCCATCCACTGTCCCCCCTGTCTATCTGAGCGGGTCAACTTCACAGAGACACCTTAAATATTTCACCACCTCTGAACGTGCACAAGTATCCAAAAATATACTGTACCTATATCAGCGTGTGGTATAACAAAGCAGTATCCAAAATACAATTGTCTCTAAGTTAGTTATCTGTGGTTTTAGTCGTTACCAGAACAACAGCTGAGCAAGTCTCGGGTTCTCTATTGTCTTTTCACAGTGGAGCACTGTCGGTCTGTCCACAGTAAAATAAAGTATTTTTAAGGCATTAGTCGCACGCAACTGTGTCCTACAGCAGTGAGCTAAATGCTGATGCATATATTAACATGCAGCTGAAGTTAATATCCTTCGCTCTCTGCCTCCAAAAGCTTGTCGAGTTAAACACTTAAATCCCTCAACACAAGCAAGATGGCTAGCTGTCGAGCGTTAGCAAACTAAAGGAAACCAGCTGCCCTGATAGCTGGCTGTGAAACAAAGTTATTAGCATAGATTTGTGGATAAATTGCAACTAAATTACAGCGGGTAGCCTGCTGTGAGCAGTAAAGTTACACCCCTTTGCGTTGGCTAACTATACCCGCTCGTTCATTAGCATAATTTCGATTTTTCAGCTAGCCCAAGGCTAACAGGAAGCGGGGTCTAGAGGGGAAAACAAGTCCAACAGTGCCGACATTACAAGCTAGCTAACGTCGCACCGCGTCGATGTTAAGCTAGTCGCGAAACAGTGTTAATAACGGATTACCTTAGACCGCATGAGAGAAAAAAACGCCACCTTATCCGTCAAGTAGCGAGGACAGTATTTGTCCAATTTAAATCCCCTCTCGCATTCGCTATCGAGTGTTTTCTCTGGTCAGCGGGGAGTGTAGTGGAGATCAATCAATGGGAGTTTCACATCTCTGCCAAGACATCCCCAATCGATCAAAGAGAAACATGTCGCTCGTCATATACCTAATCCGCGACGTGCTTTTAAGCAAATAACGCAAATTCACAAGCGAGGAAATATTTACATTCGTGCAACACTTATAAAAGCAAGATTTGTTCAATTAGCGGCGATGAAGGTCGATCTTAAGTAGCAGCTTGTTATCGGAGTCGATTGCTTCAGTCTGGAAAACCCCGTGCAGCTGCTCAATTCATTAATAATTCAGCAGCTTCATACCAGAAATACTATAAGACAACGCTTTGAAAGCTACTGGCTTCATACAGCTTTTCTGGTACACCAGCTCTGAATACAACGATACATAAAGCCTTCTCCTATAAATCTAAATCCTCATGCTTATATGCTTTCACGTATAAGACGTCAAGAACAATCCCCTATATTTGAGCATGTATTTTACAAGAGGATATCTATAGATTCGTGTTTTATTGTCGCTGTCTTTGCAATATAAATATTAGTTTACAAAGGCAAATCACAGCTCTGTGCCTATAACTTTATTTTAATGTATTTTAATGACAGAAATGATACGGTGCTGTGAAACTAATATCATATTTAGAGGGATAATCAAATATTGAGTCAAAAAAAGCAAGCAGTGTGAAAAATCACTTTTAATAACACTCAATGTCAAAAAATTTATAACAGTAGATGTACTTACAGAACAAGGTTAAAGTAGAAAAGTACATTCACACCAGCTATGCTACAGATGAGCACATTCAACTGTATATGTTTTTCTACAGTTTTTTTATTGACAATAAATAAAGGAGTCAGTGAAAGACAAATACTGAACAATCTTTGTTGTCCAGTTACAGTTGTTAGTCCTTGAGAATAAATACAAACAATGACACTTTATCTTCGTCGGTGGCGCACTCTTTGTTTTGGGGATAGAAGGTTTTGACTGGCAACGTCAGTGTCACCATGGGGATATAAATCCCCACGTTTCATCCCTCCTCTCTTTTTCCACCTCTCAGCTTCTCTGCTCTTCCTGCTCCGACCACCTGCCTCATCCCTTATCTTCTTCTGAGGAGGGGGTGTGTACTGCTTGTGACTGTGTAGTGCGGACTGGAAGGGGTCTTCATGGCAAATTTCATCATCAAAGTTGTTCGGGGATCTCCCCAGCAGTCCTCCTTCTCGTCTGGCTTGAGCCTCTCTCCTGAGCTTCTTCACCTCCCGTCTCTCTCTGCGCCTCTCTGGCCACGTCTTCCTCCTGCCGGCGCTGCTACATGTCTCCTGCTTTGTGCTGCTCCTCCCCTGGACTGGCTGATTCTCCTCACCGCTCTCGCCTGTTAGTTCAGACAAGTGTTGCTGGTCTGAGAGAGGCAGGGATCCAGCACTTAAAAGCTCTGAAAATACAGCATTGACAGAGAAAAATAACCATTAGTGGGAGCCTGTGTAGTTGAACAATACGTTAAAAGAGACAGTTGATTACAGCTGCACTAATTAATATTTTTATAAAACAATAGGTCAAATATAATGTGAAAGGGGTTACTCACTGAGACAGCGAATTATCAACCCTCTCTGCAGTTCTCTGCAGCTCTACAGAGCCTTTCAGTTCATTGTGTTGGCCAGCAACTTTACTGTTTTAATTCACTCTCACCACTCTAATTAAAACTGTTTTTAGCTGCAGCAGGCAGCTGTTTGCAGTGAGACAACTCTGATAAAACCAAATATGCTACCTACCCAGCACCAAACGGCAGACAGAAAAAGTTAGTGAGCAGCTGGTGTACATAATGGTAGCTAAACAGCCAGATAAAGCACAGCAGAAAGGAGACTGAGTATTGGAGTTACACTCAGTTGCCACTTTATTAGGTACACCTAGCTAAAACTAATGCAGTCTAATCCAACAGCCCTGCAAAAAATTCTACCTTCACAAAGAATTAAACTATTTTAAAGAGGTGTTAATTAAACTGTGTTATCATTTTGAGGCTGCACTTTGTGATGTCTTATTGAATTGTGTTATCTATTACTTTCTCCACCCTATTTATCAATGTTATACATTCATACAAAGAGAAAAGTTCACAGATAAAACACTATTTTACAAAACTGTATGTTTAATACCTACCTTTGGCTCTTCTCTGCTTCCCGGTGCAATGTTTGAGGATGTCCTCAACTTGGTCATAGTGGCAGACATAGGGCAGTAATGGAAAAGTCCCACTGATCATCCTCTTCTTAGTGCACTCCTGACACCGACAGAGTGGAGTAAATAAAATTAAAGGTGAGTGAGCAAGAAGAGCATGTACAGTGAAGTCCAATGCAAAATAAGATACAGAAAGAGAGGGAGAATTTGTTGTCCAGAGTTATACAGAGAGGAAGAGGAAGGCAGAGAGTGACCTTAGACTGTGTAAACAGAACCTCCAAGATGTTGTGATGTTGCAAATTAATGCATATTCAACCAATCCCCATGGATTCTGCATGATCTTGTGATTCTCTCCAATAACCGCAAATTTGACCAATCATTGTAGTCGTCCATGAGTTTCACCAATCATAGTAGTCCCTCACATTACATCACAAAACTCACTTCCTTGTTCCTGGTTGTGAAGATGCAAACACACAACACGAAAGTCTCACATTAACCAACAAGAATTACTGCTGACGACAGTGCAGGGTAATTCCCGATGTTCGGCACAAAAGCAGGGTTTAACTGTTTTGCACAGTGATGGAACACAAACAAGAGTCGATTGAATATCACTTTTCTGCCATGAAACACACCCAGAGAATGGCTGAAACACAGTGACAACAAACAAGACAAACCACCATTACAGAGGTTGTTGCATCCATATCTACTGCACACGCTAAAATAATCAAGTGCTGTTTGACCTGTGACTCTGGAGCCATGTGCAGCTGTTTAGCCCCTTTCCAGTGGCTCTACATGGCTTTTACAAAAAATGATATGGAAATAAATAAAAGTCTTTTTTTCTTATATTTTAATAATTTCAATTTATAATTGCTGTAGGCCTAAAGTAATTCTTACATTTTCCAGTTGTAAAGATGTGTAACCTATACACTCAAAAAAACAAATATAAAAAATATTCCATCAACTAAAGTGTGCGTTATGAGTCTATGACCTGGTCCTTTCTCCTAAATTTTGGTGACCCTAAATAGCGGTGGCTAGTTAGTGGTGGAGTCTACCTCGCAAGGATCAGAGGAAAACAAAGAACTTAACAGTGAGTTTCTATTTGCTTTCACCACCGATGCCACACTTTTCAAGTACAAAATAATCATAAATAGCTCACTGCAGAGTAGCCACCTTGCGCTAAAACACATTAATGAGTGGTCATTTAGAACTATTAGTAATATTGATAGGCTAATTTAGACCAAATCAGCTGTGTTTCCTTCGTTATAAAGCACAAATATGTATTGCGGCTCCAGACGAAGTTAAAAAAATAAATAAAAAATGCCCAAAATGGCTCTTTTGATAGCAAAGGTTGCCGACCCCTGGTGTAGTATAAATCACAAACTCAGAACAGTGCAGTTTTATTCTCACTAGGACAAGATGCCTTCAATTTTTAATTTCATCTCATTTTTAATTTGATAAAAAGAATCTTAACTATTTTTGCAATTTTGTGAAAGAGTGGGATAGCATACAATAATAGGCAAAGGTAAAGTCAAGAGGGAAAGGAGGGATGGTAAAAGTACCAGGATGTTTTTATTGGCCACTTACATAGCCATAATGTCCCCTCTTAGAGCAGTTGTAACAATGAGCAGGGCATTTCTTATGTTTGAGGGTGTGGACTGTCCACGGCCTGACTGGAAGCTCTAACCGGATCTGGAAAAATGATCAGACAAAGAACATTTTTAAAGTGGAAAAATTACATTGGTTGGTTCCTTGAAGTTTCATCAACACAAACCCACACATTTAAACTTAAAGTTTCACCATCCTTTTTAAAAACATGATTAAGATGGTCCTCTGCCACCTTCTCCCTGTTTAGGTTATCCTTATTCTCTACTTTTATTCAGTGGTGTTCATACAGTCATCCAGAAAGACCTTTTAATGTCTGAAAGTGTTACACATCTTGCTGAGTAAAGACAGTGAGATAAGAGAAGTCAAAACATCAACTCACTGTTAAGTGGTATTGTCTCCACGTATCAGGGCAGGCCTGAGGAAAACACAGGAAACAAAGGAGAAGATTAGTCTTTGAGCAGGAATATAGGAAAGAGCAGTGTGCAAATGAGGAACCGCCGAGGTCAAACAGCACTTCATAAAAGAAGCCCACACACACGCCTCAGGCGACAGAATATGTCAACACGCAACTGACAGATCCATTCAAAGTTTCCTTCAACACAGAAACACACTCCCCAACACAAACACTGAGGGGCCAGACCTGGGGGCTACGGACAAACTCACATCAGAGAGGTGCCCCAACATCCCACAGCGATGGCAGTGTTGCTTCCACACCGGGGGCCTTTCACAGGGCCTGAGGCCATGGGAAGGCAGTCCGCAGCGGGGGCAGGGACGACCCGGACAGTCCCTCTGGATGTGGCCCTGGATGCCACAGAGGACACAGGTGGGAAATTTCTGCTGAGACGAAGACAAGAAACATGTTTTTAAAAGTGTTTGGATGGGTGTTCTGATCGTTTCAGTCACAGGTGACCATGGAATTACATCAATGCTTATGTCTCTAGTGTCATTTATGGCAGTCTGTAAGGCACACACAGAGAAAAGGTATTACACATCGCAAAATAAAATGTTTATGTCATCTGATCTTCAACTTGATGCTACAATTTCTTGACACAGCACAGCCATATCAATGTTTAAAGGTTCTACATGTGAGATTTTGAACATTAATACATCAGCAAACAACTATTTGCTATGTAAAGATAAAGTGGAGTAATGGCCTCCTGGGCAGAGAGTGAAGTTACGCTCCCTTTGTGTGTGTGTGTGTGTGTTGGAATCAGAGCTTTTTTTTCTTGTTTTGGCAGCCGAGCCGCCCACATGTGCATGTTAGTGCATGTGAGTCCCTCCCTTTGAGGCGACCTGGGTCTTCATCAGGGGGTCCGTGACCCCTTGGAGGTCCTTGGAGTTACTGCAGGGGGGGCATCAAATTACCTTGTGATAATTTAAAGTTTGAATGGATTACTTTGTAACTTTTCTGTCCACCCATGCAGGAATGAGGCTAATACAAATAAGTGCAAATGTGAAAACACCCGAAAATGTTCAGAGAATTATCTCCAGTCCAATTTTATACAATGTATAAAGTAGGGGGTCTATGCTCTACTCTCTTTCAGCTAAGGGGTCCTTGGCCTGAAACACACTGAAGAGCCCTGGACTAAGAGAATGGCCTCCCACACAACATTGTAAAAGCAAGATGGCAGAGCGTATTTAAAGCATTTAGCTGAAGGCGACCTTCCTGATTTTCCTCCAACGAAGCAAACATGTTCGTCAACTACAAAGGCCTGAGACAAAGAGCAAGTCAAGACCAGAGTCAAAACTGATCTGGTGTTTACAAGATGGAGAGCCCTACAGGCAGCTTAAGGCTCCAACTTGACTCTAAGTCCGCAGAGAAATGTGAAGAAGGGGATCAGGTTTAGGTGACACGTCCATTTGTTCTGGTCTGAGATGCCAGTGCTCTGGTGCGACATCTAGTGATTCCTAATGTGGTATAAAGAACCTTTAAGCAGCTACGCAAAATGAAGGACAGTTGTCAAAACAACACAGACCAAAAGCAGTTTAGTATTGTGCCATAATTGGATAGTTCAACGTATAGAGCAGCAGGAGACACGGGGAAGAAGAGGGGGCCACTCCAACGAGAGATCAATGGAGCTCCAGGACGCTCCCTAACAATGATTTAGTCAGCTAGAAATCTCAGCAGCAGTGTAGGTGTTTCAACCTAAATCAGTGATATTATTCAACTGCATTAAACTCCTGTAATGGTTATTTCTTCAACAAGGCCGTGATGTATTCTTTACACCTATTAAATGACAGTGTGAAAGTGTATTATGTGTACGTAAAAGAAAAGGGGTAGATAAGTATTTTCCTTTACCTTGTAGTAGTAGCAGCTTTTGGCGAGGTGTCCCGTCCTGTTGCAGATGTTACAGGTCAAAGAGCGACCTGTCACAAAGTAGCGGCTGGCCAGAGACTGGTCAGCACCGTACTTAATGAAGTGAAAGGGCAAAGACATGAGACTTATTATTTAAAAGGTCAGTCTTGTAAGGTCATAATACTGAATACGTGCTGCAATATTAGAGGAAAGCCAGAGGAAATTCTGAAAATTTCTTTTCTTAACTTTCTTTTGCTACGGATGTAAATTCAGGACACAGAGATCAGATCTTTATTATTTAATAAGTCTTTGACGTGTTTTAAATTCTTGCAATTGCTTTTGAATTATGACAAGGTGCCCTTTAACAAATCAGAAATACTGTACTGATCACACATCAGTAGAAAACAACAACAATAGAATTAGAGTAGAGTTAGAGTACAGAACATGATTAATAACACAAGATGCCATTTTCCTTGAAAAATGAGCTCTACTGCAGTATTCATGGACATTTATTGATAACTCTAGTTACCTTGTCTTTCTCTGATACGGCCCAGGTATCCTTCACTGATTCCACAGTCTGATCTGTGACAGCGAGAATAATCGAGGAGAACATTTAAGTTTTATAAACATAATTGTATTTCATGATTAAAGCTATAATTGTGGCTGCACATCTCTTGAAATGCAACACGCAATTCCAAAGAAAAGCTTTTACAAATCAAGATTGGATCAGAGTTTCTCCCAAGCCTGCTGAATGTAGACTTTCCGAGGTCTTATAAGAGCTTTAACTCTCAGGACTTAGAAAACTGAGGAAATTCACTTGACCTTCACATTATATCTATCTCTGAGGTGAGGTGTAGGGGAAATCTTAAAACCTCTCTGCTCCAGTGGAGCTGCTGGCTGGCAAGACAAGATGGAGTGATTGCATAGGGCAGCTCCCTGGTGTGAATATGAGTATCTTCATTAATGCGGAGCCGAGCATCTCTGAAAAACTGAGTGCACACTGAGCAAACTGTCTCTGAATGGGTTTAAAAATAAACTGCTCTCCCATAGCTTTATAGAAATCTCTGTAGCGCTCCATGTACCGGTTTGCATTAAATGTAACTACAGGAATGTATTTCTACTTGAACTCATCTTTTTTTCTTGTCCATATCCCGCGTTAGAGGATCGACACAGAGAATAACTGTCTAAGCTGGTAACTCTGCTGCGCTGTCTCTGACATATTACTGCTCATGGAGTATTTATTACGCTGGAAAGGAGATTTCCCCATTCTAGATAGAAAAAGAAGACAATCCTCATAGATCTGCAGATATTTTAATAAAAACTTTAACTCAACTCAAAGGTTCAGTGAGCAAGATTTAGGGGGATTTAGTGGCATATAGCAGCGAGTGCTGCAGAGAGCACACAGCTGAAACTTCACCAGGTTAGAATTCCTTCAGTGTTCATTGTTGAGGAGGTTTTAACGAGGAGCCGAATTATCCGCAGAGGTCTCATCCTCTCCAAAAAACACCGGACCCAATTATTTAAACAGGTAAATACTCTGAATAAAGCAGTTTAACCTTTTTTGCAATACTGCTCGTTGAAGATGGGCTTCTAACTACAGTGGCTGTTGCAAAAATGCAAATAGAATATTGAGCCAGTGTTTGGACTGTCCCTTCTAGGCTACTGTATAAACATGATATGAACAATGAAGATCTCCATTAACAGGGATCTGCTCCCCATGTAGATATACACAGGGCTCATTTTAAATTAAGGAAAATGCAATGCCTCATATTTTCAGATGATAGTAGAGTAAAGAAAAAACATACTTATTGCATTATATTCCTTTTCGGCCAATATATTTCCGTGAATCCTACACACTGGACCTTTAACATCTCTGTAAATAGTAACAGCAGCATAGCCTGTGCTGTTTGTAAGTACTTCACCTTCAACCTATGACGTTAAGTGGATGTTTATTGTTTTACTTCAGCAATAACATGTCAGAAAACTAAAGCAGAACTCAAAGCTGCGTTCTCACTATTTCAAGTAAAAATTATTAAAACCTCCCTTTAATCAAAGTCCCCTGATTTTAACTTAAGAAAGATTAATCCTTGACCATGTCTATTCAAGGATATGCCTTTCATTTCTGGGCCTTGTTTTGTTTATTTATCTATTTTACTGTTTTTCCCTTGGTAAAGCACCATGACACTGCTTACCAAGCTGTAAATCAAAGTCATTCATTTACTTGCACCTATCTTTGTGCAAAATAAGGCAAGTGCTTGTCCAATCACATGCTGACAAGCAAACTAGTTTGTGCAGCACCTTGTTTAATTACAGCACATGTGATTTGCATCACATTCACGTGTAAATAATATTCAAATGAAGCTCAAACTTGTCCCATAGGTCAACAGGAATACTCTCATGCAAGCATACACACTGTGCGCGCCAGGGTCAGAGGTGGAGCCACACAGTCCTACACTTATTTTTCTTATCATTACATGGCAAAAGTATCATTTAGCACAAGTAGCTGGAGTTTTAAATTTGAGGTACTTTTACTTGAGTATTTTAATCTCATGCCACTTTCTATTTCTACTCCATCACACATCAGGAGGAAATATTGTTCTTTTTACTCTACTGTAATAAAATCTAATAACTTCAGTTACTAGTTACTTTACAAGTTAAGATTTTTGCACATAAACCGTATGAATATGTACAAGTGTATCTGAAAGTTAGTCGATTGATTAGAAAATCAATTGGCGACCATTTTGTTTAAGTTACTTTTATGCAGTTTCTTGGTTCCAGCTTCTGTAACATGCAGACATGCTGCTTTACTTTTTAAGTATTTGAACTGTTTATTTATCAAATTGATTTCAATTTCTCTGCACTTAATACTTTTACCTTTACTTTTAATACTTCAATACATTTTCCTGATTGTACTTATCATACCTTTACTTGAATACATTTTTAATGCAGAGTATGTTCACAGTGTGGTAATAGTGCTTTTGTGAAGGATCTGAATATTTCCTCCACCACTGCTTGTTTTGCAGTAGACAAGGCACCCACACATATTACAAAACGACACATACAAGTAGTAGGAAAACTTTAGAAACGGGATGATGGAAAGCAAGTACAGTCTAACCTTCATCTCCAGCGTCTTCCTCAGAGCTGTTCCAGTAGCTCAAGTTGAGCTGGATGCTTGAGTCTCCCACCTGCTCCTCTCCTTCAACTACCATCCAATCCTCGATGGGCTGCTCACTGTCCTCCTCCTCCTCCTCTTCCTCCTGCTCATCCTGAGAGTCCAAAGTGCTGAGCTGCAGAGTCCGTCCAGAGGTGATGTTGAACGCCAGGACAAGAGGAGGGGAGCTTTCCCTGCTGAGCCGTGCAGCTCCTTTACGGCTGCTGTGATGTTTCCGGTGACTGAACTCAATCTCTCCCTCTCCTTCTGAACTATGGTAGTCCTCAACAAAATAGAGGTCGTCTTTGATGCCTTCCTTAGCATCCTCATCCTCATTTTCCTTGGTGTAGTCCATAGTACAACCTCAAACAGCAACTGAACGGCACCACCTAACGACGGCTCACCGCACTGCAGTAACAGCGGTGACTAACGGCACATTTGACCACAACTTTTTCTTAGTGGCTGGTCAGCACCGAGCAGAAATAAAACTACCTGGCTATTGTTTTCTTTTCTTCTACAATATGTTATTATGAGGTGGGTAAATTAACATTTAGAATATACAGACACGTGTGTTAACATCAGGCTAACCGGCGCTATGCTAACGTCAACTACCGTTAGCTCTGTGGTAGCCGGGGCAGTTAAAATGGCTAAATAAGCAAACACAACCACGTAAAATAAAGTCTATAACGGCACTTTACAGGCGCTCACCGTTATAAGTTCACTATATGCCAGTTGCGACTCCACACAGTGAACGATGCTGATTTCCCTCCGTACAACAGAAGTTGTTGTCTCCTCTACTGATTCGTGTTTACAGTCTGTGAAGCACTTACCCGGCGTTTCCGGAAGTTAAAATGTTGGACAACCAAAACTGTCCCAGCGTTTACAAACACAGTTCGACCCCATGGTTTGACCACAAGTTAATTCCCGAAAACCCCAAAGTGGGTTTTGTCATGTGCATTTATTGTCACAATATGTTATTCGTAGTCATAAAGTATTATTAAATTATTCTTTATTAAACAGAAACATTCTGTTTATTTTATGTTGTTGTGTCGGCTGTCAAGAGGAAGCATAGGGTTGTTCCCATAATTAAGACTTCAGTCTGCAAAGTTATTTGCAACTATCTTTCAGACAGTGGATTAAAAAGTACAGTGTTTAACTCTAACATGTATCGTAACGGGAATATAAATAGTTTAGTTAAGTTTAGTTTAGTTTAGTTGCACACACATGTATAGAAAATACAGGAAAAATAGATTAAACATTAAAACATTGTTTAGGAGTTTAGAAGCCAAAAATGGCTTGTTGAAATACTTTCCCTATGAAATGACAACAATCATAGCTAAAAAGAAAAAGATAAAAGCGAAGATTGCATAATTAAACAAGAGTTCCAGACTTTGAAGTAATACAACATTGTTAGAGATGTTCAATTTAAGAAAAAATAAAAAATAAAATTAAAAAATCAATAGTGTGAAGAGTCTTTGCAAAGTAGAGTCCTTGTCAGATATATTTTTTAATAACAACAATGTAGATGACGATTGTAGAGATTGGAGCCAGTTGTTGTAAAGAGATGGTCCTCTGTATTTGAATAAGAGATAAGACAGAAATAAAGAAATGGAAGTAACCTACTCAGTTAAAGCCTACCTCAAAATTGTAGGCCTACACTGCCCACTGCTAATAACAGTAATGTTATGTCTAATATGATTACTACTTTAAGTGTAGGCCCACATTCCACCAATGGCCTAGTTTAAAAGCCAACATCATAATGCCAAAATATACTAGTAGGTTAATAATTACTGTAGGTTACCAGAAAAAATACAGTATAAAGGCTATTTGTGGTCCTTTCACAAATGTGGCCAATTCTTTGTGCTCCCACACCTGCAAGTTAGTTTGATTCAGTATGAGAGCTGTTCTTTTATGCACACTAAGGGCAGTGCTCTGCCCATTTTATTGTTAACTTAAGGTACTGACATAAATTTAAATTTTAGAGGCTGCATTGTATGGGGGCAGGTGGGATTATATTTCACACAGTCCTTGTTTTGCAGTTTTGGGAGCTTTATAATTATCAAATCAAAATCAAATCAAGTTTATTTATATAGAACGTTTACAAACAACCACAGTTGACCAAAGTGCTGAACAAACTAAAAGAATGACACACAAATATATATCAATATAAAATGTACACAAATATAAAACCGATAAGAACAACTACAAATGTGAATAGATTATAGATACATTATTTATTATAAAGGTAATTTAGGTGTTTTTATGGGAACATAGATGGTTACATTCTCCAATTTAAAACTTAAACATGCATGTTGGGTGTTTTATGGGCTGTGTCCAGCATTTTAGACTAAAATACTTAAATACTACTATACTAGATGCTATTACTATATTATATTATTATGAAGTTTCTATAGATGCACACAAAATTAATAAATATATAAAAAAAAATAATTCTCCACCAGAATTTGATTACTGGTAGGTTAAATCTGAGAAGACTTTGAAACAGCACTGGGTTTTCATAAGAATGCCCAATCAACTTTTAACACACTGGAAAATAAAATGTAGCCCATAATCTATAATTTAATCTTGGACTTGCGGTTTATTGAGTGCGTATGACTTCTGTGTTTCTAAAATCCTGTTTGCAGCTCTGATCACAAGAACTGACTGAAGCAACTACATAATAAGGCGCGTGCACCCGTGCGTGTGCGTCCAATCAAGGGCTCGTGCCTCTGTCCACCGCTCAGGTGCTGAAGCCACACTGCTGTCACTCCGCTCTGCAACCAAACGCACACAGGACAAACTTCTTTTATCAGTTTTGCTTTTAAATGATAATGTTCCGTCCCCGAAACCAACTATACGTTGTCTATACCAACATCTAGAAGTTTATTAGGACTAGTTTTTTAGTCAGTCTGTGATGGAGGTGCGCTTTGGACAGGTGCCGCTCACCGTTACGCACAGTAAGTACAGATGCTTCATATTTAATGAAAGCTGTGAGGTGCCAACTGTGCGTAGAGTAAGTTTCTTCTTTTATTACTTGCTTCTTTGATCCGCTCCGGTGCTCAGGGCACGGCGGGGTGAACCAGCTCGGCGGTGTCTTCATTAACGGCCGCCCGTTACCGCACTTGGTGAGGCAGCGCATCGTGGAGCTCGCGCAACGGGGCGTGCGTCCCTGTGAGATCTCCCGCCGCCTGCGCGTCAGTCACGGGTGTGTCAGCAAGATACTGGCCAGGTAAAGGAAAAGGACTTTGTATTAGTTTATAGACAGAGGGATGAAGCAGATTCTGGGTGACACTGCTGCTGCATGTAATAACAATAACGTTTATAAGTGTTCACGCCATCCAAATCTTAAAATGTTAATTTGGGTATATGTTAATATTTAAAAACTGCCCACTTTGATCTCTAAATGTACTATATTTATTTCCCTGTAGCCTAATATTTGACTATCCATGTGTAGCCTATATTAACTCCAATTTGGTCATCCCAGGATGTATTATTCATAAATTAATTTGTTTTGTACAGAAATTAATCTCAAGACCGTGTGTTTTGACTGTTTTTACAGCCTATTAGTGCTCTGTTTATCTCACTTTAATCCAGTTTATATGCATGAATCACATCAGCATCCACTCTTCAGGTAAAGTGTTAACCCTTCTGACAGATATCAGTGTTGTGAATTCAGGTATAATGAGACAGGAAGCATCAGACCGGGAGTGATCGGAGGCTCTAAGCCCAAAGTGGCCACTCCCAGAGTTGTGCAAACGATCCTGCATCTGAAACACACCAACCCCACCATGTTCGCCTGGGAGATCCGAGACAGGCTGCTGCTGGAGCGAGTGTGCGACCACAACAGCGTGCCCAGCATCAGCTCCATCAACAGGTATAGATGACCTCGTGTGTGTGTGCTAGACAACACAGATAATTAAAATGCACGTTGAGTGAGTTCCTTGTGTCTTCACAGGATCATCAGAAACAAAGTCCAGTCTGAGTCTTGTGAAGTTGGTGAGTTTTTCCGTCCCCGTGACTCTCTTTTGAGTATCTGTGTGTCTAAAGTTTTCCTGATGTTGACCTCTGACCCCTGCAGTTTCATCAGCATCATCTGTTACCATGGGAACAGTCTACTCCTCTGAGTCCACCTATTCCATCAGTGGGATTCTGGGAATCAGGAAATGCAGCAGCAAACATAAGGAGGGTAATACAGTCTGTGTGTTTGTGTGTGTTTGATCAGCTCTTTCTCACAGAGGATTTTGACATGCCACAGCAGGAAAAGCACAAATGTAAATAATAAAACTAGTGATGGCTGAATTCCATTTAGCTGAGGTAGAGACCTCATTTACAATGTAGCCGAGTAAAACAATATGAAATAAAAGACACAGGAAATATACAAAGAGAAACTTACATTAAGGTGGCAACAAGAAGTAAAAAGCAATAAAATCATAATTAAAAATGTAAAATATTTATATTTATCATAAATGAAAAAAATAATTTGTATGCCCTTAATGTCATTTTTTCCCCATAGCATAAAAAACGAAACTGAATATGAATAGTTTTCAAGGAACTGTATTGAAGATAGAAATTGTTTTTGTGAGTTTTGCAAGAAAATCACCTGACTCATATCAAGAAAATGACTTTGATGCAAAAGCATCTCTGAAACAAACTGTTTTAAATTACAAAAAAAAAGAAATAACCATTCACCACTGGAAACTTCTTAAAACAAAACATAAGACTCCACACTAGATTAAAATATATTGTGTAGATGGATGTATTTGCAGAGCAGACGCAGAGATCACAGTGGTACCACACCACGCTGCAGACTGATGAGTAAAACCAGTGGTCCTGTGTTAATATTACCCTGGTTGAGACCACCTCCGCAGCAGGAGATCCACCTCACCGCCCCAGGCTTTGTCCTCTCAGCCAGCAGGCTCTCTGCTCCTCCCTGCCTCCCCCTCACCTCAGCCTCTCATTACAGGCCCGCTTACACCTCCACTCCTCCATCACTGCGACCATTACAACAAGAGATCACATGGATAAATATGCGTACTTACAGCTGGGAACATGCACATGCGTGTGTTTTGTCATTCTACTAATTAAAACAAGTGACGATTGCATGGAGGTGGGAAGAGAAATAAAAAGGAACCTGGACAGAAGCTGTTTTGTTTTCCAGGAGGGGACGTCTCCTGCAGCGTCTACCCCGACCAGCCGTGCTCCTGTAATGATGCCTGGGGATGGTCCGACCCCTGCCTGACCTCTATCTCCAGCCTGACCTTCTACAGCGGCCTGCCGGCAAATCATAATCCAGAGCTCTTAGGTCAGTCTGCATCAAAATATGATCACTTATGTCTGATATGAGTTCAGCTTTAATATGTTTCTCTCATCTTGTTTAGGACCTCGGTGTCATAACAGCTGAACAAGGCTGCAGAAAGACCTTTAATGCCCAAAACAAGATGGCTTCATCTGGGTTAACTGTAATTATTACAACACGATATGATCATAAATCACAATTACAAACATGTTGAAATAAAACTGAAATGTCACATCTCACCTGTCATGTTTTATTTACATAATTTGGAGTCAAAGAGCAGACGCATGCTGTTGTTTCAGACACTTGGCAGAGCTTCATCAGTCCAACATATTATCCCCCATCCTTGTCACCCCTGTGGCCATTTTCTCCTCCGTCACTGGTTGAGGGGGAGCATCATTAGGGGCCCCATGATGGAAAGCAGTGACTGCTTTCTCTCCTTAGTGTGCGTCTCCCTAGCCTCCCCTATAGCATGAGGGATTAGACGAGGATATGGGAGATGCCAGAGGAACGGGTGGGGGTCAGAGAACACCGCTGAGAAAGAAATCTGTGGCCAGCAGTGGGCATCAGTCTGTGGGAGCCATGTAGAGAACAGATGCACGGTGCCAAATGTTTTAACTGTGCGCATCTACATATAATAGTTTGCATGGGAATGTTTTGTTAAAGATGTTAAAACAGTAGTGTGCATGTGTTTATTATTTAAAGGTATGAGCAAAACATGATTCAACAACCTTTCATCTATTGTAATTTCTTTCCGACACAAGAATATACTTTGGGGCTTCGTAAAGTTCTCATCTTCTCTCATCGCAATAATACAAAATAATATATTATTTTGTTTTTGTCTTGTTTTCATAGTTTGAATCTGAAAAATGACTGGTAACAGGGGGAGTAAACCGAATATTTCCCTCTGAGATGTAGTGGAGCAGCAGTGTAAAGAAGCAAAAACAAAAAGGAAATAGTCAAGTAACTTAAAATTGTGCTTAAGTAAAGCACTTGAGTAAATGTACTCAGTTACATTACAACGCAACAATACCAACATGTTTTGCACAGAGCTGTCACTTCCAAGCTGCAACTTGTTAAGACGAGACCAGACACTCTGACTCACATCTACAACAACAAACCTGAGCTGGCCGCTCACCCTGCAGCAGTCCCACAGTAATGAGCTGTTTTTAGGCATTCGTTTTGTGCAGTCATTTCTCCAGTGGACATTATGAGACAAGCCACGGTTGCTAGGAGAACAGTGACACAAGTGCTAACCAGGCAATACAAAGGGGAGCTCTTATTTTTGGTCTAGACAACAAAAACCAACAGGGACCTGACCACAGTGATATAACATGAGCCAGGCCTGTTGATCGGCCCACTTACAGTGAACACACATCTTTATACAGTGCATTTGTTTTTGGTCCCATTTTGCAAAGGTTTGACTGAAAGATCTAAGACTCTTCTATGCACATAAAAGATTTTCTCTCAAAATTCGGTTGCAAATTCCATGTTAGTGAGTACTTCTTTTTTCCAAGATAATCCATCCACCTGTCAGGAATGGCGTGTCAATATTCTGATTGAACAGCATGAGTACTACACAGATGTACCTTGGGATGGTCATGATAAAAAGCCGCTCTAAGATGCCACAGATGCTGCACGTTTTGAAGGAGTGTGCCATTGTCAAGCTGACTGAGACAATGTCCACCAAAGCTGTTTCCCGTGAACTCATTTCACCACCCTAAGCCATCTCCAGTGTGGATCCTGTAAATTTGGCAGTACATCCAACCGTACTAACATCCTCAGACCACATGTAACCATGCCAGCTCAGGCCCTCGACATTCAGCATCTTCATCTGAAAGATCATCTGATGCAACAATTTGTTTTCACAGCCGGAGAATTTCTGCACAAACCGTTAGAAACCATCTCAGGGAGGCTTCTCTGCTTGCTCGTCACCCTTCCTCACCAGTTTTGACCTGACAGCAGTTTTCTCACCTTCAATGGATTCTGGGACTTTGGAGAAGTGTTCTCTTCACAGATGGACCCTGGTCTAGCTGTACCAGGCAGATGGCAGATTCTGTGTGGGCGAGCCATTTGCTAATGTCAATGATGTCAACAGAGTGTCCCATGGTGGCGGTGGGGTTATGGTATGAGCTGGTGTAAGCTATGGACAGCAAACACAGGTGCATTTTATTGATGGCAGTTTGAATGCACAGAGATACCATGACGAGATCTGAGACCAAATTGTCATGCCATTCATCCGTCGCCATCGCCTCATGTTGCAGCTTCATAATGCACAGCCCCATGTTGCAACACAGAAATCCTTATAAATTGGCCTTTTAATGTGACCAGCCTGAGGAACACCTGCGAGTAATGATGCTGTTTAATCAGCACCTGTAAAAACACATGTAAAGCAATGGCTGAAACTGAACCAAGCCTGTGAGCACTGATTGTGCAGGCCACAATCTTTGACCACACATATTAACGCATGCACAATGCATGGACATACATGTGTTGCACATGTACACATAGAGACAAATATTATACTTATACTTATACTTAAACAACATAGTCTTTGTAATTGTTTTGTCTCTATTCTTATTGTGGTGTTTTCTTTGGTTTTGTCTTTGTCTGTATTTGACTGTATATGTTGTGTTCTATTATTGTATTGAATTACTCCACGCTCAGTAATCTTACACCTACTTTTTTAATTCTAAAAGCCCAACCAGGGACAGAGGTTGCAAAATAGCAATGGCTAGAAGTCTGTGTGCGTTGCATCTACATTGTATTTTACATATGAAGCAATGTCTTATGCATTTGTCCTTGTCAAATACACACGTAAATAAATAAAAACCTTTGAGAGAAATATATTTATTGAGTGCATTAAAACAGTCCTAGATCACTCTGTGTATATGCATAGGCGGTCAAAAGCAAAACGTTTCTAGTGAATTATTTTCATTTTATTTTACATGGCTACACAAGATATTTAATGTGAAACCACACAAACTATTCCTTTAAAGGCGACACTGAGGGTAATGACACTGAAGGCTTCAGCATGTAGGGTGAGGAATGCAGACAGACTTGTGTGCATCATTTTAATTACTGAGCAAATATTTCTTGTGCTCATCATTTCTCCACACAGGTGCTCTCTGCAGAACATTGTGACAGGAGGAGGAGACATGTAAATCTGTTCCTACTCACAACAAATAAAAGTTAAGCAGTTGCCATTAACAGTTTTCACT
This sequence comes from Epinephelus awoara, assembly GCA_035609425.1. Taxonomy (NCBI): domain Eukaryota; kingdom Metazoa; phylum Chordata; class Actinopteri; order Perciformes; family Serranidae; genus Epinephelus; species Epinephelus awoara. Next base: position 24,264,483 of record CM069299.1, on the reverse strand, counting down.
GAGACCTATTTTGTAAAACACTTAAAATATGCAGTTAACCATTGAAAACTTTGGACACAGATGACATAATGTTGGAATACCATCACAGTTTTCCCTAAAATACATTATGACAAACATTACAACAGAGGAGATAACTGTATGTGTTTATATTTAACACTGATTTGTAGAATGTAAATGTTCTGTCCTTGTTCTAAGGTGAGTAAACACAGGCATAGTTGTGTCTCTGTTCGGCCTCCAGTTAGTTTCACTTTCACGCCCTGCTGGCACACTGAGGATAAACCTGCTCAGTCACTGTTGGACGGTCCGCAGCAGGAACAATGTGCCACTGCTGTTCAGCCTGCTGTCTCAGCCACCTGAGGGGCTCTGATGATGGTGATGATGATGATGATGTTCGTCCACTGAGTTCATTATTTAGCAGCTGTGATGAGATCAAAGACTCGTTCTGCCTGGTTCCCATTATCAGCATCTGTAGGACGTGTGAGCAGGCAGCAGAGGGCGAGTTCTCCTCACAGGTAGGACGAAGTAAAAGACTTTCTACTGCTGCTCCCATTATTAATTTAGCTACTGCTGATGATGTTGTAGCAATAAACTATAGGCAGTGATGTTATTATCAGTACTAGCCTTTATTATTATTGATAAAGTGTGACACTAAAAACAAATATTTGAGCGGCTAATTTAAAGGTTGTTTTTTTAACTTTCATTGCCTTATAATGATATTGATGAGTACAGTCAACCCAGTTCAATTAATTATTATTTATTAGGCTACATTCCTGCACACACAGGCTCTATAGCTATAGTTATGCAAAATGTGCTTTATCTAATTTATCTTGATTTTCTTTTCTTCTTTTTTGGTCATAAGAAAGCTCTCATACACCTGATATCTGTTTTATTACATTATATATTTTATTATTAATTTATTTATAAATCTTTATTGAGTTGTGGATAATAAGTATGCAGTATCTCTCTTGTTATAAATGCACTACAGGCTGAGCCACAGAGAGGGAGTGGACATGGGGCTGCTGTCGGCCTGTGTGCTCTTTGTCCTCCTGACATTGACTTTCCTCAGTGAGTGACAACACTGGATGCTGAATGCTGAATTTCTTTGATGTATAACTCATTATAAAAGAGCTCAATATACATGAAAAAGCAGTCTGTCAGGACCTTTTATTAGATTTAGGAATTAAAGGGACATTTCACTACCTAGTCAAAAGTGCTATTTAACATTTTCGATTGTTTTGGTGTGAGGTGCAGAGTGTTGGAGATATCAGCTGTAGAGAGATCTCCAACACTCTGCACCTCACACCAAAACAATCTAGACTGATAAACAGCACCACAGGTAAGAGGGAATATATATATTTTTGATTTTACCGTGAACTGTCCCTTTAATAATCAAAGAATATGCTCTCTGTGATACCAGCGTTTTCTGTCTGTCACAGTGTTACAGTATGAATTTTTGTGCTTTTCTATTTCTTTCTCTAAAGTGGGATCAGTTGGAAAGGGAGACAGTGATACTCAAGACTATGTAAGCCCACTTTAATCCAAACACTCTGCAGAGCATTCCCAACGTCCTGAGGCAAGACAAAAACACTCTCTGTCTCTGTCCTTTAGGATGCTGATGTCTTTCTTCCATCCAAAGCTCTGTGGTTGTTGGGATGTCTGCTGTCCTGGACTGTTTGGTCGCTCCTGCGTCTCCTCCAGGTGTTCCTCTGGTTGATCAAAGGCCTGCTGTGGTTCATCTCCATCTCTGCGTCCCCACTGTGTCGCTGCCTGTCGTTCCTCCAGTCCTGCGCCCTCCTGCTGCTGCATTACAAGTGCGACACTGTGTTTTTTGCAACCACCTGTCCTGCGTACGTTTACAGCATGCTCCTCAGTGTTGTCTCACTGCACAATGTTTATTTGACTTTGATTTTGATTTTGACCAGGCTTTAAAGCAACACTAAATAATATTTTAGAGAAGAATTAACACATTCTCTCTCTTATAAATGAATGTTGGATTTAAAATCAACAAAATCATTGCTCAGTTGAACATTCTCAGGGAATTTGCAGCAAAAGTTTTGACTTTTGACCAGAGAAGCAATATTTGTATTCATTTACAAGTGACAATCACAACTTAAATACAACAGATACAAACTGAACCTTCTTACAGCACAATTTCTTATAGATCTGGCTTTGTTGATGCATGTAAATTTAACATCATGATACGTTTCGATCCTGTGGGACTTCAAACTGCTTCAATCTGCTCAAGATTCATCCAAATTGCTTTTTTACACAAACCTCCTGCCGTAAGTGCGGTACTTCACTTACTGGGTTAACTGTGCTGTTATTGTTGCATTGATTATGATATGAAACATTCATCACATAAGTCACTTAGTCTGGAGTCGTCAGTTTACTCAGTGATAGTATCAGTGATACTTAAGAGAAAAATGTTGGAGACCACTGAAGTAAAAGATAATATTAATATATTTTCTGGTGCAATGCAACAAGCTGGAGTTTATTAATAAAGGTATCAATAACCCTGAGTCTTTGTCTGTCCTCTCGTAGTATACTGACACTCACTGAAATGATTGTTTTACTTATAGAGAAACTTTATTTGATATCATAATGAATTGCATCTACTGAACTCTAAACCCTCAGCTGGACCAGTGTGGGTAATGTGTGTGTGTGTGTGTGTGTGTGTGTGTGCGTGTGTGCGTGTGTGTGTGTGTGTGTGTGTGTGTGTGTGTGTGTGTGTGTGTGCGTGTGTGTGTGTGAATATTGTCAAGTTCTCACAAGGGAAATCCTCCTGAATGTATCGTCACTACGCTGATATTGAGCTCCCTATCTACTCACACGTGTTTCAATAAATCCTTGCTCCTGAGACTGTGGTGCAGAGCTGCCTTCCTTTGTTACACCCAGGTTCAAAGTACAAAATAGTTTTTTTTATTTGGGATATTTTTCCCTAACTACTTCCTTCTTTATAAGTCACTGCAGCATTTCCTCATTCTCGAAGTCAAACAGCACTAGGACTGAGGGAAAAGCCGGAGAGGAGCTTATCAGTGCAGGTTTATAGACCAATAATCAGCTTGTTGTGAATCCGTCAGAGCTTCACGAGGAAACAAAGGAATAATACTTTCTCAGGACCCAACTACGAAAAGTTAAAGTTGAACCAAACCAGGCCAGACGCAGCACACAGATTTTGCTGGACAATGTCTATGCCAGTCAGAGTTGTCTACAAGAGGAGGGCGACGATCACAGATCTGCCTCTCTACTACTCTGGATACCTGCTGAAGAAACTCCGCAAAGAGAAGGTGAGGACGAAGATGGGGAGAGTCATGCAGACAGATGTGTATATAAGAAAATAAGAGAGGACTAAATGGGAAATAAATGATGACGAGTGACTTTCCTAGATGAGCTTTCATGACTACATTAAAGTCTGTGAATGCTAGTTCAGGAATAGACATCCAAACTGACACCTTTTGATTTTCAGGATTTTAAGAGGTACTATGGAGAGCTCCGTGGAGCCACGCTCTTTCTGTACAAAGATGACACACAGGACACAGTAAGCAAACACTTTCATTTGTTCTCCTATCTGAGGTTTTGAAAGTGACAGCAACACTGTGATTTACAAAATAACAAATTAATAATGTAACATTGAATTTAACATTTGTTTCCCAGAGATAGATGTACACTGTTAAACAACAACACTGCTGAAGAAGGTGACACAGAGGTGGAGCCACACGTTTTAACACATTTATCATGCTGTATTTCTACTTTTAGCAATCATTTATCACTATTGTTGTTTTGTATGATTTCATATCTTTGTTTGCTTATTGATTGTTTTTAATGTCTTTGTCCATGCTCAGCATCACTGATAATGAGGGTCTCCCTCAATTAGCCTAATTACCCGAGTCTTGACTAAAGATTTGAGTGAATGAATGAATGAATGAATGAGGGGAAATATTCATCCTGTAAAGCTGTCATACTATTTGGTTTCTAATTGTTCTCCAACTGTCTTCATTATTCTGAAGACATAAAACAACAAACACTGAGGATGAATCATTTTCACTCCTGCCACCTAAAAAAACTTCCTGATGATACTATTTTTAAGTTAAGGCTACATATCTTTCTGACGTGAGGTAGGAATTTGGCCTAAACAGCATCATTAAGGCCCACACACAGTAAACTAACATCAAACCATTAGTGGTGATGAAGGTGGACTGTTGCATTGCTTTACGTTGCCTGTGTCTTGGCTAAAAAGTTGCACTAGAACACACTGCAAAGATTACAGCCTAGCACACGTGTTTTGTGCCTACGTGAGAGGAAATGAGTTTCCGTACCGGCAAGCCGCTTAACTCTGATTAGTCATTCAAAATGGTTAACCAAAGAACTGATGCTAGATGCTAGTTAGCCAGTTAGCACATAAACAACACAGCGTGATACTGAAAGAGCAACTAATATTTACAGTGCGCTCGTGAACAATAACACAAACAATTATGAAAAGTTTGTTGTAAAGAGCACAATGGCTAAAAAATAATCTTGTTTGTTTTGATCTCACTCCCTCCTCCTCCTGATTCTTCTTGACTTTGTCAGTACACAGAGAAGCTGGACCTGGAGCACCTGAAGTCCATGGAGTTAGACTCTCCGTATCAGAGGAAGACACCAACTATCTTCACTCTCACCCTGCCGACAGCGCAGGTGCAGCTAAAGGTGAGATGTTCAAATTTAAATTAAATTTAAATCTGGAATTCATAAAAACTTTAAATCTACAAAGAAATATTATGTGGACACTGTAACATAACCAAGATGTCTGTTGTTGATGTGACTGCACAGATAGACAACTCTGACACAGGAGAGGAGTGGAGGGGTTACATCCTGACTGTGGTCAAAGTAAGCAAACACACACACACACACACACACACGTAAACTCAAAGACACACTGATGGATAAGTGTCAGTATGTGTTGCTGCTTATGGTACAGAATACTGCCAAGTGCTCATAAGAAAAGCAAAAAACAATCCATTAATGTCTGAGTTCAAACTTGCTCCAAGGACAGGTATTTAACTATACATAACTCTGGATAAACAACACATTTTCTTGAGATTTGCTGTGAGTAATAGTTTACCGATGTGACACACAAAGCCAAGCACAACAAACAAAAGGAAACAAGGATTTCCTGGTTAATAATTAGGCAATAACTTGACTGGTGATGCTTCTAGGGACAAAAACCCCTTCGGACTCAGAGAGAAACTGATGATCCATTTAATCTCTTATGTACGTGACAGTGATAGATGGTGTCAGCAAGTGTTAGTTTATGATTACCTGGTAAACAAATGTCACAGATTTCCTGTAAAAGTCAATGCATTTAATTTATAAGGGGAAGTCAGAGAGGATTTTACAACCACATACCAGGATGTGTATTTCTAACCTGTTACAAACTGTGTAATATTGATGATGTTAGCAATAAAACAATGACAAGCTTTTTGTTTTCCCTGCAGAAGGAGATTCCCAGTAAGCTGCAGCTGCTGCCTGGCCAGATGTTGCTGCTGCAGGATGTTCTCGATCAGGAGAAGAAAAGACATCCCCCCTCGCCACGTCCTGCTCTCCCACCCCGTCCAGCCTTCCTCCGCACAGCCTTCCCTGCGCCCTCTCCTTCACCGCCCAAAGACAAACCTGACTCCAGCGCCCCTGAGATCCCTGCGTGAGTAGAGATTCTGTATCCACAAGCAAATGCAATAACAGTCTCTGAATGTTTAACCCAATTATGTTGCAAACACAAAAAATATTGTTAGGGTGGATTTCTACATTCGTCATGCTCATAAGTCATTAGAAAAACATTTTTTTGATTAGGATACTGTACTTTTTTATTATTTTTTTCTATCCATTTCAATGCACAAACAATCTTAACACAGAATTCTCCTAACAGTAAAAATAAAAAATAAAGTTTAGTAATATAGTTAATTTTTTTTCACGAATGGTGAACTCATATCAATGAATAAAGTGATGCTTTGAAACTAATTACATGTATATTTTGTGTTCAATTCATCATCATGACTTGAAATATCCTCAATTTCTGAAGTATCTTCAGAAATCCAGTCTGTTAAAACCTCCCAGAGACAAATATTCTGTGTACATATCAATAAAATGCTTTAAAAACTGATTGTATCATGAAAAAATCAAATTATCATCCTAAATCAATAAACATGTTCTCGTCCCTTGCCCTCTTAAACGTAACGCCTACACCTTTATTACCTTGACTGGCAATGAGGAAGTGTTTATGTTTATGTCTTTGATTCCTACAGGTGTTTCTTCAATGTGACTCGGCAGGAAGCTGAGCACATGTTAGAGGCAAACCCCGAGTATGGAGGTATCATCCTTCGCCCCTCCACCCTGGCCAACAACTACGCCCTGACCCTCCGACAACGGACACCCAGGTGTGTCTGAAATGCACCACCGACTACAGAATAATACAGTGATTTATATTTAGGTTAATCTTGTTAATCCTTGCAAAGTGAATATCAGGTTTCCTTTCCTTCTTTCCGAATAGGAAACTTTGCTGCCATTGAATTGAATTAAACTGAACTGAACTGAATTGAATTGAGTTGAGTTGGGTTGAATTGATTTAAATTGAATTGACTTAAAATGAGCTGAATTTAATTGAACTGAACTTGAAAATTGAGTTGAGTTGAATTGAACTGATTTTTGGAAAGGAGTGGGCCATTTGGTCTCAGAGATTCTTGGCCTGAGATCTGATTTGTTTTTTTAGCTTTATGTGCGTCAGAAATGTTCTTATGGGTCTTAGTAAAAGTGACACATACAGGGTTTTTTTTGGCCCTAAAGTTAAAATAAATAAATAAATAATCAAAATGGTGGCTCTGGAGGAACCCTCCCTTCATTGCCCTTGTTATCAACATAATAAAGAAGGGGTATAAATACTGAGAAAATGGTACTGTTATAATCATCGAGACTTGTGAGAACGTCCCAGTCCTCACCTGTCATGTTCATATACAAACTTAAAAAGTAAAAGTATTAGAATCAACTGTGTGTTATTGACAAAATCCCTCATTAGTATGTGGATAATCTGCATGGTGGTGTGCTGTTAGTAATGTAGGTGTGTTATCATGACAACCAGTAACCATGAGGCTGATAAAGGGGTGAACACGTGGATAGGTGGTTGTTGTTTTGTGCTCATTCCAATTTGTTTACATTTCATTTAAAATATAGAAAAGAATGTATGAGTTGTTGTTTATCAAAGGCCAGATCAGCAAACAATCCTGCTCTTTATTGTTTCAGTGGACATGTCATGAAGAACTACAGAGTGACCTCCACAAACTCGGGGTTTGTCATCGAACTGGACAGACCAGTAAGTCCCACAGCTCCACAAATTTCTCTTCTTCTTTCTCTTTACTTGTCTTCACGTATCCTCCTCTCTGTAGGTGACTGTCTCCTCCTTGAATAATGTGCTTAAGTACTTCCTTGAGAAGACAGAGTACCGTCTCTACCCCTACATGGCGTCTCAGCCCTACGACACTCACATCGGTGAGAACACTGCTGTCACAAACAGTCTCAGTGACAAGTACGCAGCTCCTGACAATGTTTATGTGTCCAACAGAGGTGTCACCTGCTCCTAAGTGTGTTAGCATCACCTCACCTACACCTAAAACAGTACCCAAGGCACAAGTGGCACCTATGCTGCGTTCACAAACCAAAGCCGAGCTCCCTCCACCTTCAGCTGAACCAGTGGGGGGTGAATATGTGATTCCTGATGAGCACGAACAAAAGCTCGGTGAGAATGACTCAATATTTGTTTTTGTGTACATATAAGCGAGTAAAGTTCAAGGAAATAACATTTTTTATGTTTTTGTCTGATATAGTTCATTTGGATGGAGAGCTTCGGGAAGTCTTAAAGATGCGGCGGGATATCATATACACTGCGAATGACCAGGAGCAGGAGACCACCTATGAGAATCACACCCCTGAAAAATCTCAACCAAGCACAGCACAGAAGAACATAAAGACTGATGCATTCTGAGGCATATACTGTCACGAGTATTGTAATTTGATGTTCATCTTCAAGTGAGAGACTGCGTACTGCCCCTGAGGGTTCAACAAAATTCTTTAGCATTGTGAAAATCTATCAGAAATACACTTGGCCATGTGGACCAGTCTTCTGTTGGTCTCTTAGTTTAGTGTGCTAGCATGCTAACATTGCTAATGAGCACTTAATACAACGTACTGCAGAGGCTGATGGCATGGCATGGCCGGATGGGTTGTAATGATTTCGATCACAACCCATCTGTTGGGGATCACATAGAATATGAAAAAAAGTGGACGTAGCCTCCTGATCCGAAAAGAGAAAAATCTGCATTCTTTCTAATGGCCAGCAGGGGGCGACTTCACTGGTTGAAAAAAGAAGTCCAATTGTATGGAAGTCTACGAGATATACCATACTTCTTGCTTGATTTATTACCTCAGTAAACATTTACCTAACAGTTTATGGTCTCAATCTTTAGTTTCAAGTCTTCTTCAATACAGCATGATGTTCATTTTGTAAATTATGGTCAAATCTCCCCCAAAAAATAGACCATAAAGCAGAGTATATTTTAGGGCATGGCTACTTTGTGATTGAAAGTATCAAAGCAACTTGTTTATCAGGATAGAGGTGCAGCAATGCGTATCCATGGCAGTTACATACGTAATGTATTTTCCAGCTTTGTCTATGAATTCGTCTTAGAACTTTCACCCTTTCACTGTGAGCAGTGAGGTTGACGATATAGGCGCCTCAGGGTTATTGCTCGTTTACACCCTGTCATCCAAATATGGTCACTTCTGGATCCAAAAAATCAAAATGGGGTTGGTCAAAATGCCAAACTTAAGCAAATAGGTCTACAGACACACAGTAGCTAAGGTCAGGGTTAGGGAACGACTGGATGCCATAGATGAGACTGCAGCTACACCCATCTCGCCTAGAGATTTTAAAACAGAAGTCCACAAACTAAAGACTAATACTAAAGCCGTCCAGTAAAATAAGGACAATAAAAGCCCAAAGGAGTTTACATGCGGTTCAGAGGGACATCCGGGGTGACAGTGATGTTCTCGTAATACAGTGAACAGGCCAAGTTAGCCCTCCGAGCTAATGCGTGTTAACTATGCTAACAACAGATCGGAAATGTGCAACAATATTTTTTGCCAACACTAGGTATCAAACAAAACAAGTTGCTGTGCACTGGGAATTCACCACTTAAAAGCAGAAGACACCGAAATGTGCCCAGAAGTACAGACTGACAAAAAAAAAAAAGAAGGCTTCTTGCTGGACTTGAAGGAATCTCAGAAAACGAAGAGGTCTCTGCCTACATTTGAATATCCGGGATTTTCCCTTTATATAGTAGAACATTAACAGAGTATGAAAGGAGTATTATTAGCTTTTTGATAAAAGATTTACAAATCATTCTAACTGTTTATTCACGTAGTAAGTTCAATATCCTTTGTCTCTATATGACGAGAGATAACAACATAAAGAGCTCTTTGATACAGACAACTTTATAACCCAGTTTTGAAAAGATTAGATAATTTCAACAAGGACTAAAGATTATTTTTATATTTATTATTGACAACTCAAACCAATCGATGAATTACATGTGATATGGATGTTTTTTGTGTCACTGTTTGGAAGGTTACCATGCTTTTATAAATTGTAAAAATTAACATGAGCCAATTATTGTACAGATCAGAATGACTGCCCTTTTTTTTCGCTACGAAACAATGATGAAACTGTAAAATCAAAACACACACACACACACACAAGAATCTTAAGTTTGTTCCTTTGTTCAAAAGCACTGAATTAAAAAAACAAACCTGATCGAGGATGGTCGTTATTCTTTATTTGTCCACACATAGGAGTAAGCCAACATAAATGTTTCAAATATTATAATCATATTTTCATAAGTTATTCCATTAAAGATTGTATTTTCTTATTTTTTATCATTATCATGGAACATGTTATAGGTTTAAAGTTTAAGGATCATTCATCACTCCATAAAGACAGCAAGACTGTGAAAAATAGTCAATAAAAAAAGAAAAAACAAAGACTCTCTCCCTTTTGTCTCCTCCTTCACTGTAGTGTGTTGCAGAGTACCTGTTTCCACCTCTTCTTATTTATCCCTCCACACCTCTTAAATTCTGGTCCTTTACACTCTGCTGTAGCAGCCTTCATGTGAGAAAGACAAATAAAATATTTGTAATAACTTAACATCTCAGGATTTTAAAAAATAAAAACAGAATAAATTAAGGAGATTGTTCCCCAATGAAGACGCGCCTCCATTGTTGTTGTTGTTGTTGTGACATTACTTCTCGGTGAGTGACAGCTGCAGGATCCTCTCCAGCTCATCCTCTTCTTCCTTCTGCTTCCTGTGACAAAAATAAGAAATAAAGCTCACCAATCAGAACAATGACAGCTGTGACTTTGTTATTACTTCGCAGGTATGTCTCACTTTGTCACAGAAGAAAAAACTGTGATTAACCACTGTAACTTCTCTGATCTTTTGTAAGATCATCTGATATTTTTAAGCCTCTCTCACACATGCACTCGAACAGGAGTAGGGGTCGATATTCGGGGAAATCTATACCGCCAATTTCCCACCTCAACATCTGGATGCGTGGAGCGAACAAACTTCACTGATGACGTATTCGAATAGTTGGACTATTCATTTATATGAGATGTAATGATATGCCTGACAATTACAATCCTGCGATTACTATAAAGGTCCTTAATAAAAGACCTTAAACAAATGATTTCTACATAAAAACGATCTATTGTATATCTGCCGCCATCCATTTGAGTGTACCCAAATTATTCTGTCAGGCCGAGCGCACCCAAAGCTGAGTGGACACCATCCCCTTATTTCTAGCACTGTCTGCTGTAACCCTCTAACATCTAGCACAAGGGTCAAAGAGTGTATCCCAGCCTTCTTTGAACAGCCTTGCCTTGCCCCATCTTCTTGAAGTTTTGGCATCCAGAGAGTTGCATTATCGCCATCTGCTGGACTGTCCCTTGCCCCATCTATTGCACCTCTGCCACGGCATGTGTGAAAAAGCGTAAAATTAAAATGTTCCTGAATGTAACATGAGTCCAGTGAAAATCACAAGCAGTGCCTGAGGTTATTCCAGTAGTGTGTGAAAGAGGCTTTTTCAGTTAAAAAAAAAAATCCTCTCCTAACTACAAAACATTTGAAGTAGAAAAACACAGCAGCAACTGTAGAATGGCTTATAATATTGTAATAGGGGTGTTTTGATGTCAGAATTAAGCATTTAGGTAGGAAAGTTAAGTGGTAGTATGAATGAAGTTTTCAGAAGGAGCCTTTGTTTCAGTACATATGGTAAGCTTCGGTAAAGAGAAACACAAAAACAGACAAGAGGTATTTAAGGGAGTAGATTTGTGGGAGAACTCCCTCTTTATACCATAATCTCACTTTTGATCCTAGGTTTCAACTTTTCCAAAACCTCACTAGTCAATCTGACTGCTTTCCTCGAGCAGGCAATGATGACTCAGCCAAGGCTGCGCTCCACTGCATGACCGTCAAACATCAGACACCACACAACCTCGTCTACACCCTGTCTGTTATTACTGTACCATCTCTGTATTAAGGCACACAACTAACAACATGGAACAGAAGACAAGAAGACATTTTGACACCCCACTGTGTCGCAGACATTGTTTGTCTCCCTACTGTGGCAAAAACAGTGTTTGTGATAGAAGAACAGACTGCAGCACTCCCTGTGTGTTCACTCATGAAAAATAAAAATACAAAGAGTAGGAATAAAGGGAGACCATGGGCAACAGCTGGGAAGAAGCCAGGCAATTTCCAAAAGCCCACAAAAAAGCGGTCCACTCAAAACCACATTTTATTACATCCCATAACAAAACAGGTCTTTATTTTAATTTTCCATCTCTACCGGGCTGCATGGTGCTGCAGTAGTGCTGGTGCGTGGGTTTCCTTCCACATGAACATCTGTAAACATATACATGTATATTAGCCCTGGGATAGATAGACAAACTGTCAAGCGTGTCCCTGCCTCTAGCCCATGGCATGCTGGGACTGCACAGGATAAGCAGGTGTAAGATAACGGACAAAAGGGCGCCCATCTTTAGCCTTGCCTTGTGAGGTCTCATTGCAGGAGCATAACAAACAAAATCATTGGTCAGAAAACTTCTGGATGTCTGAAACAGTCAAACCACCTCTGCACCTCTCAAACAAGCTTCTGTTGATGATCAGTGGTTGCATTAACGATTTTTTTCCCCTCCTTCCTCACCTGTCAATCTCCTCCTGCTCCCGGCATGACAGCTCCATGGCAATACGCAGCTGCTCGTCGAAGCTCGACGCCACACCAAAGTGTCCTGACAACCGCGGATCGGTCACCTGACTGTAGGAGAGCGGAGAGTTGCCCGCGGGGTCCGATGGGGAGAGAGATGCGGGCTGGCTGGGGTCGGCCATGTCATCTCCCTCTCTGCTGGCCAGTGAGATGGACAGGGACTCTTGGATTGCCCTGAGAGAGGAAAGAAAGGAGGATATTAAGACTTAAACTGAAGTTTTATTAAACAAAGGAGGGGATCTGAACAGGGAAGTTCATTACAGGATGACTGGGAGCTTCTGCTCCCAAGAGAAGGTGGAAAGAAAACGCTAATCACTGAGCTCTATTTAGAGACGTTTAATTAAATTACTTCACGAGCCAGAGTTTTCACTGAATAAGAAAGAATTATGAAAAGACACAAGTTAATCCTCATGATGTTTCTACAATAACTATAACTATAAAAGTTCCTATTACGACTAAACTCTGAAAGACCCCTACTTATTCTAGATTAGTTTCAAAACACAATCCAGCTGTGTCCAGTCTGAGCAGTGTGAACCTGCTTGTAAAGGAAACAAGTAAAGGTTGGAGGTCAGCTCACCTCTCCAGCTGAGTATCTTCCTCGTACAGCGGAGACTGGGGCACCGGGCGGCTGTTGGTCAGGGCCTCCCAGATGGTCACCTAAAAAACACACATAGTTGTTGAACTGGCTTTAGACGTAAAAAAGGAAAAAGAATCAGTTCCCACATCTGACACACGGCTCTAAGACTAAAGCTCTAAAGACTGTCTGCAGTGGAAACGGCAAACAGATCTTGTGTTTAGGTACATGTCCGTGTGTTTTACACATCAGCTGTAACTTGTACTATGCCGAAAGTGTTTGGTGAGAGTGTGTTTAATTAGGAGCTCTCTGATTCTGACCTGGTCACTCTCTGTGCCGGCGTCCAGCAGGCTCTGCTGGATGGCAAACTGTAGCAGGTTGTCATCCTCATCCCTCATTGGTTCGCTGCGGCCTGGACCGAGGGTGGTGTAGTCTGCGGGTGGCTCAAACACTGAGGGGTCCACCTCACAGTGGAAGGGAGGGGGAGCCTGACCTGGGTGAAGATGGGTTACAACATTACTGTACCTGCACGTAAAAGGTCCATTATGTCAAAAAGTTACACTGCAGCCTGTGCTCTGTTGTCCTTAAATCTCAAATTAGCATCATGTCAAATTTAAATGACTATTTCTGGTGGAGTTTATTGCAGACAATTCACATTTCAATGTGAGTGAGAGTGCCATGGCCGCACCTTAGTTTGACAAAAAAGGCGTTGCTACAGTTGTGGCAGTGTTACCTAACAGAGGATTACTGTAACACGTGAATGTGGATTGTGATAGGGAGTCATTGTATTTCTACAAATGGCTGTTTTGTCACTTTGTTTTGAGACTCCAGGGAATGTAACGTCAGTTCGTAACTGATGAATCAGTATGTTCTTCCTTGGCCAATGCTACACCCTTCAACCAGGTTTCATGAAATTCCATAATCCAACTGACAAACAAACAAACTGAACTAAAAACAAAGGCAATTACCACGTTCAGATGACAGATCCTCTACTCTTGTTCAACTCCAAAAGTTTCAGTTTCAGAATCAGCTCATATTTGAATTCTTTGTCACTGAAATATAATGTCAGGTACTTAATGTTCTTTTATTGAGTTTGTGTGTATTTACCAGCTTCATCGGAGCCCTCTGGTGTGTGAACCGTCACAGAGCTAACCGGCTCGTCGCAGCCACACAGGTTACTGAACGTCACTCTGGCATTCAACACATGAAACAGGGGGATCTCTGCAGGACAGAAGAGGAGTGTTTGAAAGATTTAAATGGGCTGATTATTCCTGTAACACCAGTGGGCAGTGGGAATGAAAACACACACAGTAAGAATCATGAAAGCCGAGGCGTGTGATGGCACACACACAAAAAGCATGAACCACGCGGAGAAATTACTCCAGAAAACAGCTTTTAGTCCTCATTATTTTAGTTCTAACGTGTCATTAGACCAAGCTACAGCTGCACAGAGCTACAGTGGCAGAGAATCAACGTGTGGGCTTGTTATCAGGTTCAATAAACTCAAGATATCCATCGTGCTACACAAAGGGAATGACTCACACTGTGTGACCTCTCATACCCACCTATCTTGACAGGAAAGCCTGGCGGCAGGCGCAGGGTGATGAAGTCACGTAGCTTGGCAAAGTGGGCATTTGAGATGGCCATGAGGTCGATGATGGGTGTCACCTGCTCGGCCAGGGACAGAGGGTGACTCTCACTCAACCACAGTGTGGCTTTAAACCTGGAGAGGACGCAGAGACAGACAGTTTGCGCAAACAGATCATCAAAGTAAGCTGCTTTCTGCGCTAAACATTTGTGCTGCATGTTCCCATGTCTGCATCGCACCTCTGGACTTTACTGGTAAGCTCGACGGGACGCCCAATGTCCCGACCGTTCAGGTTGAACTCTGGGTTGAAGTACTCATCGGCTGTGATGGCTGTGGGGTTGTGAGGACTGGCACACTGGGACACATTACTCTGACAGGAACACAGAGACAGAGAGAGTTATAAGTGACGGTGCTCATCAAAGAAAGCTGCAGGAGGTGTGGGTGGTGGGGCTGTGATGCACAGGTACAGTGGAGACTCACCCCATTGTGAGCTGTGTGTTGTTCAGCAATCCCCAGGAAGGACTGCAGAGGAGTCTTTGAGCCTGAGTGGGAATAAAGTAAGGAGATCATCATCAGTGTGCTCTGCAAATTCACTCTACTTTTCACTCTACAAGGTATACACATGGAGCAAAAATAGCATTGTAATACATTGAGGGGAACACATCTTTGTACTACGAGTCACTAAGAGAACTAAACAGTGATCGACTGTGTTTTGTTATTATCTAATTTTTCACATTATCTTTAAATTTACTGAGGTTCGATCTGACCTCTCTGACCTTATGTTTTTGATTAAATAACCGTAATTTTGACCCAATACTGCGTCCCCATCACAAATGCATAACAAGGACTTAATGTGTGGGTGTAGTTGTGTGTGTGTTTGGGTGTACAATCACCTTTGCTTCTCGACTTATCCTGGTCTGATAGATGCTCTGTCCTTGAACGAGTCACCAGCTCCACATTGGTGGCACTGTAAACCTGGACACAATGTCACACAAAAGAAAAAACACTCTTGATTACACTTTGTAAGCCTTTTGTTGAAACATTTGTTTGGGTTATTGTAGTGTCAGGATGAAGAGTCTCTTCTGGTCTATCTTTATCAGAGCAAACAGCGTACTGTGACTGTGTTTTTCCACACTGTTGTCTTGTGTACATCTCTCGTAAAAAATAATTTTCAATTTCAACAACTTAAAAAAACTATAATTAGCACCTTGCAACTGTTTGCCTCCACCAACAAGTTAAGTTGCAGTTTACATCCATGTCTCTCCAGTCTCATATAACATATGTAGTGAAGACTTTGATGGAATTCAATACAGGGTATCAACTGTGTTTAGCAAAATCGTGGATCACGCAGCACAGAAGATCTTTACAATCATCACAGGTTCAAGGTAGGCACCCAAAATTAGTGTCACCGATTCAGTATCCAACCAAATGCCTGCCCTTCTGTTCCCAAGTTATGGCGTTGTGGCCAGAAGAAACTTTGACCTTTCAGATATAAAATGGCCAAAAACCTGTTTTGTAAGGTCACTGTGACTTTGTTGCCTGATATCATACAGAACTGTCAACTTCTTCCACTTCGTTTCCACCTCAAGTCTGACATTGCGCCCACTCTAACCAATTTCCATTGGGGAGGGAAATTAGATTTTCCCTGATCAATCTCAGAGCAAGGAATCCTCCTGAAGTTAACGTCATGGGGCGTCGGTAGCATAGAGGATAGTGCCGGTGCCCCATATACTGCATATGCTGCAGCGCTCGCAGGTTCGACTCCGGCTCACGACCATTTGCTGCATGTCATTCCTCCACTCTCTCTCACTCCCCCATTTCACTCTCTCCTCTCAATTAAAGGCAAAAAGCCCAAAAAAAGAATCTTAAAAAAAAGAAAGAATCTGACATAATTTTAAAGTCACATTAATGCATAGTCATGCCAACATACCTGTTTTGCCAAGGTTTTAAGAGTGGAGCAGAGTTAAGTAAAACAAACTACGATGTTGGTAGGAATTGTATCGACATTAAATTATTTTAGAACAGCCTCAACAGGACACTCTGTCTTTGCAATTCCCCTCGCCATTGCTGTTATCATTGCTTCTAGCACACTGCTTGACCATGCCTGACAACAGCATTACGCACATGTCACTGGCTAATCGTATTCCACCTGCAGCACTCACTGGTTGTTTTGTTATTTCAACTGAGAGACCGACCGTTTCATGTCACTATCTTGGTGGAGTGGGCAGATACCAAGGTCTGGATGCAGACAAGTGATCTTGACCTGTGACCACCAAAATTCAATCAGTTTATCACTGAATCCAAGTGGACGTTTGTGCCAAATCTAAAGAAATTCCCTCAAGGTAGTCCTGAGGTATTACGTTCACAAGAATGGGACATAACGGACATAGGAACAACCTGAAAAAACAATGCCTCCCGCCACAGCTGTTGCTGTCACAGAGGCATAACAAATCTTTTTATAAAACTTTAAATCAAAATCTCTGCCAAAACATTTTAAAATGCTTTTTTTTTTAGAAAATTTTTGGAATGGATAAAATATATATGTTTGTTTTAGCCCTTATTGATCTTTCAGGCGATGCTGAATAGTTGATGATCACAACATCATACCGAATTATCTTCTAGATGACCTGAACAATGTGTTTCAGCCATAGTTCAGACTACATTAGCTCAGCGGTCACTTACCTTGGCTTCATACCCACTGACCACCTCACTCTTCTCAGAACGCCAGCCCCAGATTCCTGATTTGTTCCTAAAAGGCAAGGAAAAAAAGTAAGAGCTCCTGGCACAGAGGTTATCAGTATCTGTGTACTGTTAAATGTGGGGACATGATGTATGTACGTGGACACATAATGAGGAACAGTGAGGCAGATATCTGTACAACACAAACAAACAAGCGTGATCTTGATGAAATGATTCTAGTTTGTAGATGTGTGCACACGGTGCGCTTAATACCGTTCAAAGGCAATGTTGCGTGTGTTGAGGTGTGTGGAGACGATGGGCGATGTAAGTCTCTGGGCTGTGTTCTCCTGCGATGGCTGCATGGCTGCCAGGAGGGAGGGCGCGTCGCGGGGAGACAACACAAGTGGCTCTGTGTACACCACCTGCTTCTCATGGTCCACCTCCATCACCACAGCACCGTCATCTAAAAGGAGCACACAATGAAGACACATTTAATTCTCTTGGAGAATTGTTCCTACATCTTTCAGGGTGAATCCAAGTCAAGTGTTTACGACAAAATCATCAATCCATCAATGTCAGCTGTTCATTTACTTGAGTGTATGTGATACTGTTCTAAGCACACACACCTCCGCCCTTGAAGATATAGCTGCGCCGTCCTTTCAGCCAGGTCATGTGTTCGAAGCCCAGGAGGGTGGTGTCCACACGGAGGCACGAGCCGCTCTTCCACACCCGGTAGACGTCACTGGGACACACCTTCGACACCAAGGGCACTGAGAAGAAAATCAAAGAAGAGAAGAAGTTTAGAAACAAAAGGCAAACAGAATGATGTAACCAAACGAAGGACAGTCGAAGGACGGAGAAAAGAAAAGCAGATTTGCATGCAGAGATGTTTTCTGTCATTTTTTCTAAATATAGCTTGTTACAAAGCGCTACAGCTATCTCGATCCAAAGATATTCAGTACAGTAGTCATAGAGGAGTAAAGAAACCAGAATATATTCACATTTAAGAAGCTGGAATCAAAGCATTTTGACTTTTTTTTTCCTTAAAAAAATTACTCAAAATCAGATGGCGATTTAATTTAATAGTAGACAAGTAGTTCATTGATCGATGCAGCTCTGTATCACAGCATGCTAAACTTCCAATTCTTGCCAAATACACTGTGCTCAACTTCACCACAACACAGACTGTATGGGCTGTAGCTGCTGCACTAGTGGGCCAGTAACACGCTGCACTAAACTGAAAATGTTTGTGGTGATCAGCTTTGAGAAAGGCACACAAATATAGAACTGGGTATGGGACGGATTGCATGCAAGCATTGTTTGAAGAAGTTTTGATACTTCTTGGTACTGGGTCATTTCGGTCAGTGCCTTAAAAGGTATCAAGTACCAATACCCAGCCATATGTACTACTACTCAGTATTTTCAGTATAGATTAATTCACTGTCAGTATATTTCATTTAAAAAGAAGAAGCTCAAAACACAAATGATCATCACAATTTAGTAAACGCAATGGCCTTCGATTTGATGTTTGTGTTCTGACTAAAATCTAAGACACACAAAGTGTAATGATTCAAAACAGATAAGAGCAAGAAAACTACTTTCTTAAAGATGCAATAAAATTATCTGTAACTTAATTTATTTATATGACAACTATGTCTAGACTGCTTCATTAAAAAACTGACTGGGAGTTGCTTTTTTTCCCTAATTCATTTGTTTTTGTCAAGAATACAAATTAAGATGCACTGACATTACAGAAATTATGATCTGTCTTGTAAATACTGAATGATAATGGTACTTAACTTTTAAGATGCAAAATATAATTAACTGTTTACTTGAGCATCAGCTGCAGATTAAGAAGGCAATGTGATATAAACACACGAAAACACAGTACATTACTGATTAGTCTTGTTAAATACATAACAAGCAAAACTTTAGGAAGAGAAATCAGTAATTTGATTTAGGCTAACCTGCCCTGTCTTGTGTTTAGGAAACTGAAAGTGACTGACTGACTGACTGACTGACAGCCGCTGCTGAGTGGAGCTGTCCAACTACTGTGGTGCTGAAGCTGACCTCTGTGAAAACACATTAATGAAACACACTCACCCCAACTGGTGAACTCCCACTTCATCTCCACATAGAAGTCCCGCGCCTGGAAAACAGCAGGGAAACTTTTTGTACTCACACAAAAGCAAAAGCTCCATGTCAGCTTTGTGTTTGTGCATCCTGATTCAGTCAAGCTTGAGACTTGTGAACCATCCAGAGAATGAAAAAGATGCACTGACACAGGAGCCTAAGCTAAAAACAACACTTTCTCTAAATATTTAACAAAGCTTTAAGGTGTGGTTGATGTGCTGCTCTGTGCAACAGGTAGTTTAATACCTGGAGGCGTACATTTTTTGCTCAAATGTTAGACAGTGAAGCAGTTTTACCTGTCTTAGCTTGCTGAGCAGCTCTGGGATGCCCGCCAACCTCTCAGTGGCACGTTTGAAGTCTCTGTACTGAAGCACCAGCTGAACCAGCTCAGGGTCCCCGGTGCTCACGGCCTCCTGCAAGACTGAAACACACATCCACATTTAATGCCATCAGGTGCGCCTTGACTCCCTCAGCAGCCTCGGGACATGACAGTGGGAGTGGGAGCCACAAGCAGAGAGCACTCACTGGTCCAGCCCTGCGCGTTGTTGTGTGTCGGGTCTGCGGTGTGTCTGAGCAGCACCCGGGTGGACTCCAGGTGGCCCAGACACACAGCCAGCTCCAGCGGGGTGCGCCCTCTCGGATCCAGGCGCTCCACATCCTGCTGCAGGAGCCACAACACACACAGGCAGCATCAGCGCAATGCAGTGCGACCTGACAAACGCATCTGTAAAACACATCAGCCGCCAGCAGCTGCGAAATAAACCCTCCTCACTCACCTCCTTCTTCTGCAGCTCCCGATCCAGCTCCAGATACTGATTGTTCCACACGAGAAAATGCAACGGAAACGCTTCTTGAGCCATGGTTGTCGTCCGCTTGACAGTTAAAACAGTAGTAAAGCTATATTTGCAATTTGACTTGTGCAGCCAACAGATTGCAGTGACACCAACGGCAGACTAGCAACGAGTTCAGCTCAGCGCTGATCGGCACAACTGGTTAGCTTGCTAGCTAGCTTAGTTAACGGCAGAAAATGGGCAAACGCTGAAAAGTGTCCCACTGGAAAAACCTGTCGCTAAGCAAATCTATCAAATAAGATAACAATAGGCAGCAAACAAAGTGGAATAACGTGCCTATTTAAATTAGTGGGCTGAGTTAGGCTCGGCTAACTCAGCCCACTAATTTGATGTAGTTAACGTTAACTAACAGCTAGCTTAGCTAACGTTAGCTAACTGGCTAATAACAACATTGTATCCTGCTCCTCTTGGCACCTGTTTTCCATTATTCAGAAAGCAAGACGACTAATTTAGCCGGGCAGAAATACACCTCCCAAGTCCGTTCATTTTTTCCCCACTAAGGAAAATGATATGAAGTGGAAAAACACACGGGTGAAATCGCCGGCTGATAAAGTTAGCTAGCTACCCCGCTGTTACTGCAGCCACCCCCTGTTTATATCGCAGGGTTGTTACGGTGTCAAAATAAAGCGAGATACGGCCTTTATTCCAGTTTCACATCCAGGTCAGTCCAGTCGAGGGCATCCGATATCATGGAGGTGACAGCTGCTGCTGATAGCACTCAGCCCCGCCTGGCTAACCATCATTAAACAGCGGACAACATCTGTCAGACTCTGCTGCGCTCGTGCAGCGTCGCTACGGTGAAGTCTATTTACAGCCGCAGCTGCCTTGTTTATTTATTTATTTATTTATTTATTCAGGCGTCGCTTTATTTCCAGGTTATGGAGAGGAGCTGGGTGGAGCCGTGAAGCTGATAATACAGTGTTAACAGGATGCACATCTCATTTCCAGTGAGAATGCGACAGCTTGTTTGTCAGCTTTTTATTTTTTCTTGAAAAATAACACAAATAACATAAAGTGAAAAAGGCTTCTGAAAATAATTACAATGCTACCGGACTCCCGTTCTGATAATCGAAAAAAAGGAGAAAAACACATTTACACAAAAGTATATATTTATATACTTATATTCATTTTGAAGGGATATGGCCGGGAGAGGAGTCTGGGAGGAGACCTTTGATACAGAACCACTACACTTTTTAAGGGGAACAAAGAAATGGGCAACCCGAGCAACCCCCCAAAAAACAAAATCTACATTGAATCGGACAAGGTCATGAAGTTGAGAGAAAAGTGGATACTCACATTTTTTTCATCCATGAAATAAAAGTGTATCAAAGAGGGGGTGGGGGGAGCAAGTTTCATCTAGAATATTAACATTTTTGCTCTAAATGTTGTCTCTGTACAAAAACAAAGCAAAAGGAGTTTGGAAATAATAGCACCTGAAGTCTAACGGTTGTTTGAAAATGCACCATTTATCTGACACCTAACCCTTGGCTTGCCCCGAATACTTAATGCAACCTGCCCTTTATCGGGGTGAGGTGTTGCTGCCATGTCGATTGCCTTCTCACACTGTCTTTTCTTTACCCTTTCATACAACCACATCCACTCGATGTCCGTGTATACTTCTCGTGTATACCACTGGACTGCTGTTGCATCCAAATGCCTTATTAAGCTAAACATACAACTGGTAAACGCAGGCCATTCCAGTCACTCACTTTATAAGTCATAACGTCAAAGACCTGTCACCTTTAGTCGTCTTTAAAAAAAAGAAAAAAATCTCAACGCATAGTTGCTGTGCATAAAGCAGATGTCTTCACACTTCTAAAAAAATTGCTCTCTTGAATCTTACAAAAAATAACCATCTATTTAGAGCACCCAAACATAGCTGATATCAAATGAATGAAATCACATGTTAAATAAGACTTTATAGAGATCAGCCAAACGTAAAGCAGTCATACCCCAAAGATGAAACTCGTGTCTTTCTCAAGGCAGGAGTTTGTGATTGGGAGTCGTGATTGGCGTCTGTCCACAGAAGAGTTGAGCACTTAATTATCCAAAGGATGTGCAGTCTGATACAGATAATTAATCGCCCATGTCCTCCCACTCCTGACTAAAAAAACAGAAAGCAGTTTTGCTTTTCCCATACCACAATGCTTCCCCAAAAACTGAAAAAAAAAAATGAAAGCTGAATCTCCCTTCAGGGTACACGGAAAAAATGTATAGTAAGTTGAAACGAAACATTGTTCCAGCTGTGACAACCCCTTACACCAACACCAGTTAAGTGAGTAAGCACTCCAAGGTTAGACCCCACCCCTCCTTTAACAGGTACACACAGGTGCATGTGAACTTCCCTGCTTGTCTTAGTCCTTTGTGTCACACAGATTCCCATCAGGATCCACTCTGTTGCCTTTGCGCCTTTAAAATGCCTCTGCAGTCAGACGAGGCAGGAGCTTAGGATATCCTCTGGATCAGTTTTTCATCTGATAGGCAGTAGAGTGTGTTGACTGACAGCTCGGAGATGAAGGCCTCGCAGGCCTTGCGGGAGACACCTTTACAGCCTCGCAGGTCGAGCAGCGAGATGCAAGAGAGGCGGCGGAGATATTTGAGACACGTGTCTGTCAGTTTACTGCAACCTGGGAAAGACACAAGTGCACAAACACATGATTGTTAGTGAAAATAAAACAAATGCAACCTGTGGGTGCATGTTCACTCTCGTTGAAAAATAGCTGTGTCTGGTATGTTAGCTATCCTCATCATTCTCTCACCTCCCAGGTTTAGTTCTGCGAGTGTGTTTCGTGTGGACGAGCCCACTGCAGTCAGCAGGTTGATGGATTGGTCGGTGAGGCTATTGCAGTGGGAGAGGTCCAGTTTTGTTAAATGGGGCATGTGGCGGATCACCAGGCGCAGAGTGGAGTCGGTGATGTCCAAGCCTGCTAGTCGCAAACACTGCATGGTCCGCAACTGACTGCGATTGTCACAACCTGGAACAGAGGAGGTATGTGGGAAGAAAAAGTTAAAAACGTTTGATAAGGACTGAAGTAAAATGAATGCAAAGACATGGGGTATAAAGTAGGGAAAGATGCTAGAGTTTATGAGGCTATTCTTTCCACACCTGGAGGGGTGACAAGATCCCTGATCTGAGAGTCTTTGACCCCGTCTGCATATCGCAGGTCCAGAGAACGGAGGAGAGGGCAACCAGAGGAGCAGAGAGCTGAAATAGATGACCAGGAACAACCTGCCACCATTAGATCCTTAAGCCCTGCAAAATCAAGAAAAGATTTAAATAGACTGTTTAATGTATCTGGGTTGGGAAAGAGTTACTGCCTCAAGCAAGGGAGTTCAAGTATCTCTGGGTCTTGTTTATAAGCGAGGGTAGTGTGGAGTGCGAGATGGATCGGCGATTTGGTGCGGCTTCTGCAGTGATGTGGGCACTGCTCCGGACCACTGTGATCAAGAGGGAAGGTGAAGCTTTCAATTTACTGGTCCATCTACATCCCAACCCACACCTATGGTCATGAGCTCTGTGTAGTGACACAAGTGGCTGAAATTAGTTTCCCTAGAAGGGTGGCTGGGCTCAGCCTTAGAGATAGGATGAGGAGGTCAGACATCTGGAGGGAGCTCGGAGTAGAGCCGCTGCTCCTCCGGGTCGAAAGGGGTCAGTTGAACTCCCGCCGGGCAGACCCGGAACACACTGGAGGGATTACATATCTTATCTGGCCTGGGAACACCTTGGGGTCCCCAAGGAGGAGCTGGAAAGACAGATGTTTGGGGTGCTTTGCTTGGCCTGCTGACCCTTTGACCCAGCCCCGGATAAGCGGATGAAAATGGACGGATGAAGATAGAACGACTTAGTGGTGCAAACGTGACCAATTCAGAATTCATTTGCAAACCCTGGGATTTAAAAAACCCTGTGTAACATAACAGTATGATATAATGATATGAACAACAGTTCAGCCCAAAATCAAAAATACATGTTTTTCCTCTTAACTGTAGAGCTGCTCATAGTCTAGATTGTTTTTGTGTGAGCTGCAGTGTGTTGGAGATATCAGCCATAGACATGTCTGCCCTCTCTCAAGTATAATGGAACTAGATGGCACTTGGCATGTGGTGCTCACCAAAAAAATACATTTGAAAAACTCAACAGCGATGTTCTTTTTTTCTTCAGACACCGTGACCCAGTTGCTCAAGATAATCCACAGACCTTGTTGGGAGCAGTTTCATGTAGGGACTATTTTCTGTCTACTGAACAACACCCACCAACCGTATCACCACACAGAAGGAAGTGAGCAGCTAATCATGAATGAGAGACTTGTGCTTGTAACAGCATGAGTTGTAAACACAAATGGCGTCCTACTTGGCTGAGCTGTAACAAGATGAAGGCAAACTTCCTTCTGCGCTTTGAGCACCACAACCAAGTATTATCTAGTTCGATCATACTCGAGAGAAGGCAGCCATCTCTACAGCCAATATCTACAACACTCAGCAACTCACACCAAACAATCTAGACTGATAAATAGCGCTATAGGTAAGATGAAAAATATGTTTTTGATTTCAGTGGTGAACTGTCCCTTTAAACTGCACCCATTTCTGTGATTCTTTTGTTTCATGGTGTCATATTTATTTACACAAGTAACACTGACCAACTCGGAATTTAATACATATAACATTGTGTGGAAGACAGTGTGTGTGTGTGTGTGTGTGTGTGTGTGTGTGTGTGTGTGTGTGTGTGTGTGTGTGTGTGTGTGTGTGTGTTTACATACCAGGCAGGCGGCCAACAAGCCAGTTGAGCTGTTTTTTAGAGATGTTGGTCCAGGAGAGATCGAGCGTGACCGGCTGTCTCTTTATGATGCCTGTAAGGGCCTGAGGAGTAACAGTGCGTTTGATGCTCAGGTCAATCCGTGCCCAAAGCCGCTTGTCTAAACACCTGCGAACAAGCACACGCTGATTAAAAACGCATCCATTCACGGGTATCTATTTGCAGAGTGATATGACACTACACACTACCTGGCATGGATAAACACAGCCCCACTAATGAGTTTGCAATACAAAAGATATTAAAAAAAATTAGGGATGGGGGTTGATTGCATTTCCTGAAATTAAAATCTATGTATCAAATCCAAAACATATTAAATCCCTTTCTCTTTTCACAGCTGACAAAGACAAGACAAACATAATTACAACTTAAAGATGTCTAATCACATTTTATTGACTGCAAAGTTAGAAACGCAACACTTTTTTAACACAGCCTACTTACGTGAGGAGACAAGTTATGTTAGCATCGCAGCTTAACAGATACTGATATCTTGCCTACCAGGACCCAGATACAAAATGGAAGCAGCTATTAAAACCCATCCCCAATAAATGCATATCCATTAAGAAGTCTTACCATTTGTACCAGTTCTTGCAGACAGCCATGCAGACACAGAGATCTGCTCGACTCAAGTAACGGAAGACAGATACCCACACCTCCCTCTCACAGCCTGGCCCACTCCCACCGCTCTCCCTGTCTGCTTCGCTCCCTCCCTCCTGCAGGGCGGACAGAGGGATGCGGAGATGGGGAAGCTCAGACGTCGAAGAAGAGGAGGCACCATTGCTCAGTTTGGCCGGCCTGCTCAGCCTCATTTTTTTAGAGTCCTCCACCCTCTCTGTGTGGGAAGTACGAGTGTCTGTGTGTCCACTGCGAGTGTGTGGTGGTGTGTGCCTATTGGAGTGTTGTTCGGGACGGGGGCCGCGGTTTCTAATGGGGGGTCTGGCGAGGGTTCGGCTCTGGTTGTGTATTGTGGAAGTGGCAGTTTGAGAGGCAATGGCTTCTAATTTAGGGACAATGGCTGATGGGTCCCGCTTGGCCCTGGTTGGCCGCTGAAGTGTCACTTTAAGATATGAACCATCTTTGCCCCCCGTTTCACTGTCCTGCTCTATTTCCTCCTCATCATCCTCCTCCGCACCGTTTTGGTTGGTCATCTCGCTGCCTTCCTCTTCTCTTTCTTTGGCTGCCCGTCCTTCTCGCCTCGACTGTGGCCGGTTCTCTTTATCCAATCCCCTCCCACTGTTCTGCCCCCTCTCCTCTTCCTCGTCATCATCACTGCTGCTGGTGTTGGTGCTGCTGCTGCTGCTGTCCTCGCTCTCCTCCTCCTCCTCCTCCTCCAAACCTTCAGGGCTTCTACCACCTCTGATTCCTCTTCCTGCTCCTCCCCCCCGCAGCCGCACTCCTCTCCCCCTCCCTCTGCGGGGCTCTCCTTTGGGCTCAAGTACTAGGCCGAGGGAAGACTGCTGCTGGAAGGACCCAGTCCCTCCTAAAGAGCTGTGGTAAAGGGAGCCACTTGCCCAAGTGGAGCCCCGGCCTCTGCCCTGAGATAGTCTGCTGGTTGAGGAGCGCAGCCGGGACAGCACCCTGGAGCCCAGCAGCCTGGGTGAATGCTCTAGAGATGACTGTTTCTGTTTGGCGGGACAGCACAAAGAAAGGATGGCAAATGAGAACAAGATACTACTTGGATGAATCTGTAGTATTCAAATGCAATGGGGAGCATTACAGAAATAGTGCACTGCTTACCGTTATGATTTTGCTGCGCTCTAGTTTTATCTGCAATAAACAGAACAAGGGTTGGAGATGGAAGGAGATAAATGTTTAATAAAGAGAAAAAACAGTTATTGTTTTGTCCGCTATTCTAAGTCAGAGGAGGTGCCAACAACTATCTTCAGCATCTGCCTAATCAGTTTCAGGGAAAATTTCATCAAGGCAACACTCAATTTTTTAAGCTCTTTTTAGATATGTAAGATCTTCAGTGATTAAAACAGATCAAAATCAATGTATATTTCATACTCCTGGGAAAGCTGAATTTTTAGTGCACCAAAACCGTTAAGGCTTCTAAAACTGAAAGGAAAACTTTTGAGCTAGATTATTGTTAATCAGACATCTAAATATGTATTTGGAAATGCAGACATGCTGAACTATCAAAATGCTTTCAATTGACACATTTCGCCCATGTTGCAGAACTAAATCTTTCACTAAACTGTGAGGAAATTCAACAAATCAATTTAATCCACTTTACCCTCTTCTTGAGTCTGAGCTCCAGTGCATTTGCTCTTTTGCGGCTTTGCTGATGCTGCAGTAGCAGTTTCTGAGAAGGTGGTGGCGCTGTGGGTCGGGACGGGGATCTCCTACGTTTCCCTCGGCTCCCTCCTTCACCTACACCAATGCCTTCCCGGTAGGCGAGTTTGGACGGTGGCAAGGAGCCTGAGCCCTCCGACTCATCACTATCCTCATTGCTGGAAGACTAGTGTGGGAAGGACAGGAAGAGATGGATGAGGGGGTTAAAGAAGATAAAGTGTCATTGTTAATTTGTGTGAGAACATCTGCCATATCGTACCTCTGATGCCGAGTCTTTGCCTTGGTAACATTTGGGACACTCCCAGCAGCTGGGCAAATCCTTATTGATCTTCCCCTCACCAGGCTCCTGAAAGAGCAAACAGTTCAAGGTTTGAAACAGCGGCTACAAATTCACAAACAGTGACAGCAATTATTGGGTAATGTATTCATTTTATAGCTTCCACTATGTCTGAGGCAGATTACCTTAATGCATTGACGATGGGCAATCTGCGAGCAGACAGAGCACTCCATAAGTGAGCAAGAGCTCAGACTTGACTCCTCAGATTCCCCTTCTCCACATATGGCACATCGCGCTGTGTTGGGCAAGGCAGGCTGCAGGAAGAAATAATCATTATGTACACCAGGGGTGTGGCCTTAAATATTGCAGATTCAATAATTGAACCCAGTTCTGAGTTTCAACCCAACACTTTCTCCTGGTACACACCATACATACATGTACAGCATTATTTGATGCCACACGTACAAAGACAATGGTGAGAATGACGACTCACCGATAGACACTGCCTCATGATGCAGCCCTTCTTCATGCGTCCAGGCCCACCAAACTTCCTCATGTCATGGCAGTACTGGCAGGTGCCGCACTCCTTCCTGCAGCAGCCAGCGCAGCGCTTGCACCTCACCCGTCTGCGCCTCAGGGCAGAGATGGAGGAGCGTTTGGCGGACCTCTGGCCCAGAGGCTTGTGCAGGGTGGGGCCCAGGCGAGGACGGTAAATAACAGGGGGAGGGGGAGTGGGTGGCTGGTACCATGATGGCTGCATCGACAGGAAAAGCAAACAAATTAAACATCACAACTGTGTACAAGCTGGGGCATGATGAGCCTAAATGAAGGGCTTAATAATTTATGATAAATCATACTAAAACACTAATTCTTAACACGCCATCTGCTCACAAACAATGTGCTCTCAGCTGGCTGAAAATATTTCTTTACTCACCCTTTTGGGCCACTTGACAATGGGCTCTCCAGTGTAGGACAGCTCAGAGTCATCATTGGCATGTTCCTTCAGAAGAGTCTGGACAAGTGGAGAAGAGAAAAGGAGTATTGACACATATGTATCTCAAATATACCTGAACTTTTACCCTTGAAATAGCATCATAAAGCATCAGTAGCCAGTGTGAGTTCAGTGTGAGAGGGAATGACACCCACCCTCACGTCTTCTAGCAGGGCTGTGGGGTTCATGATGCCTGCAGGGACACACTTTTTCTGGGCCGGCAGCTCTTCTAGCTTCCCCAAGAGGTTCCACAGTCCCTCTAACTCAAAGGGAGTCAGGACCTGCCGAGGTTTAGTAACTTGAGCTGCCTCCTCCTCTTCTTCTTCTTCTTCTTCTTCTTTGACTTCTTCTTCCTTGAGCTTGATCTCCTTGTTTTCAGTGTCACTGTCAACTCCATTGGAGGTGCCATTCTTGGTGTGGTCATTGGTTTCAAGGTCAGCTGGAGTCAGTCCTGAAAAGAGAGTGGACATGACGGTTGAATCTCATGACAGCGATTGATTAGATTACAGGTCTTTGTACGGACAGCGGTGTTGTCTTGTGTGTCTTGTGTATCCATCCTCACCTATGCCTAGGGAGTATTTTTGGAATTCAGGGGTGAGGTGGGAGATGTTGGTCTGACAGTAGAGGTATCTCTCCAGGACGTACCAGCACATCTCATAGTAGAACGGGTAGCGAAACTTTGCTGGCACCTAGAGGAGGAGGACAGAAACAGATTAGGAAAAATCCTGCTTATTAATTTTTTGCATCTTCAAGACCCTGTTTAGTCAAATACCACCGCGAAACAACGCAATCATATACAGGACTGCGCAATTTCTGCCTCTTTAACAAACTGCACTTCAGCTGCTCTGAAGCATTTGTCACAGCTTTGTTGTGGTTTGCACTTCTGCTTAGGAAGAGGTGGGGGAAGTGCGGTGTGGCTGCAGCGGCTAGAGCCCGGATGCAGCCTGAACACCTGCGTGCTTCCCCTCAACCAGCTGATCATATATGGCTAGGCAGTGACAGTGTCTGAAAAGCGTGTTCAAGCCGAGCATAACCACACCTGTGCTGTAACAAAATTCAGAAAAAAAGTCTCCCACAAGACTGTTATGTTTCCTGGAGATGACTTGATTTTGTGTTACTGTACAAGTGTGATTCAAGAGTCATGTTGTTACACCAAAGAAGTGGGAGGAATATGTGGTAATATGATTAATTCAACTTCAAATTATGACTATATAATTGCGCAGCCATATGTGTGAATGCACCAATCACATACTCCTCATTAGTGTCAGCAATAATTCAGACTCTATTTGGTGGGTTGGGTCGGACCATGACATAACCAATGCACATTAAATCCAGCTTCTTTGAAAGTGTCATTCAAAGATTCAGTATTTTCAATAAATTAATTCAGACACAGAGTGCATTTACATGGACATGAATAACCTGTATGAGGCTTGCCCCGGCTTTGACGATATTCAGAATATAGTGTTTACATCACCAAAGAAATCAGGTTGTTCATATTCCCTGTATAAAAAAATACTAGTAATCCCATTACTGATTATTACAGTCCATTTGAGCAGTTGCTTGTGATATTTATAGAAACAATTCAGATGAGACTGAACAGAAATATTCAACACGACACTGTACATTTACTACCACTCAACAACTTAACTGCTTATTTCTTCTCGACTCCGATCACCAATAGCTTTCTCACTGAACCATCGTCTCTCTCTAGCTCACTCTAACCACACACACACTACCCACTAAGATACCGTATAACCATATACCATATAACACTGCCCTCCACTTTGATCAGTGCTAGTCTGTCGCTGTCACTACCACTGCAAAGGAAAGGCCTATGTCATTTTGTTTATTTTGTTCTACATAGTCATTTCACTTGTTTTTATATATTTCATTTTTTGTGTTATTTGCTTTGTGTTTTTATGTACAGCCCATTGAGGCATTTTTTGTGATTTTGGGCTATAATAAATTTTGATTTGACTTGACTTCCTTCATCACTCCAGAAGTGAGACGCTTTCACTGCTGCCATTTTTTTGTATTTGTTACATCACTTGGCAAAAGCTGTGTCTGCACAGGTACGTAGCAGTGCTTAATAACTGGGATAAGGTCTGTATGTGCAGTAATATCCCTGTTTCTTTTGGAGTACTTCACATATGACATGTTGGTTTCTGAAAATGAGACATGCTGTTTACATGATCGAACACATCAATACAAAACCCTGATATTCATGTCCATGTAAACACTATCTCCATGCTAACTTTATCAGTGAGGTATTCAGATTTTGAAGTTGAGGATAAGTGAGCACTGGTATTGATATCACGATGCTACTCTGTATCTCAGTAGCCTGGGTTTATGTGTCGGAATTAGTATTGGAGAGAAATCATAATAAATTAAAATCTGTGCATGGCTTACTTTATGGCACTTAGAAATTCTTGAAATTAATTTCATGTTGTTGAGAACTGATTCTGTCGCAAGTGTTTTTCTATGATGAGTAATTCCACAGGATAAGACTCTGAATCATGCCTTGCATAATCACAAAATCTTAAGCAATCATCAATGTGTGTCAAGAGGACAGTTATATATCAACAGCAGTAAAAGGGTTTACAGTAAATGTGAGGGGTTGCTTACCCGTGTGCGATCCTCAATGCTGTAGATGTTGAGCTGCATGGGGATGTTAAAGCTGTGGAGGAAGTTCCCCCCAAACACCAACGTGTCCTCTGGGGTGTACACGGCATGGATCCACCCTACAACATACACGATGGGGAATGTTTGGGGAAAGTTTAAGGAATGTAGTTGTCAAGTGAGTGGTGTGTTTTATTTAATAGGTCAGTATGTGTCACTGCCGTAATACATTAACGTATACCTGATGGGATTATAAAGGTGTTGCCTTGCTTGAGCTCTATCCTCTGACAGTCGTGACACTTGTCCCCCAAGAAGATGTCGCCCTGTTTTCCTGATAAAACCCAGTTCTCATACATCTCCAGGTTCTGTGGTGTGGGTGGAATCAGCCAGAACACCTGTAGAGGTCACAGGAAAAAAGTTAGGCATCTTAACTGAGGTCAACAAATACATAAAAATGTGACCATATCACTGATGTGCATTTACAGGATGTTAACAGAAAAGTTGAAATGCAAGATGAAGCGATAGTTCACAATCATATTTACTTTTACTCTGACAGGAAGAGCGAGAAAATTAGCTGTCTCTCATTACGACTACGAAGTTTCCACTGGGTCACTAAAGGTAGTCAAACCTTTAAATCTACCATTCTTGTGTGGTGTGACCTCCAGACTGACCTTTCCTCCTCGCAGGATGTGGTACCAGACAGAAGTGCCTCCAAAGTCAATGTGGAAATCTGTGAAGCAGCCCTGCACACTCATGAGACAGTACCTGAGAGGAGCAGAGGAAGGATGAAGAACAACACAACACAATAACAGGTTAAAATGGGGGAAAACAGCCATTAAGAGACTTTGAATTTAAGTGTAGTTCAATGTTCTATGTTTCTGAGGCGTATGGTTTACTCACTTCTGTACTTTGGGATAATGCATGTCTATGATGGCATTAGTGGAGTCTCTCTGTCTCTCCTTGAGATGGCGAGGCCACATGTTGTCAACCCAGTCAATAAGGTCCACCTGATAAATAAGGAGAAGAAAAAGCTATAAAACATGCATTCAAATTGACAAGACTGTTTCTGATAAAACACCTTCTGTATGTAGACAAAGTATCATGACCCCACAACCAACCCACAGCTCTATAGCCATCAAAGCAGCACACAAATTATTAGGATAAGTAGCCTGTCGAGTATGTGCCAGTGCCAGAGCTTTAAAATGACATTACCAATGTGCAAATATAAGCTGTTGTAAAGCCCTGAAGCGTTAGACTGTGTGCATTCTCACCGACGCCGGCCGTTTGACAAGATTCTCTAGCCTGGTGTGGCTGAACTCCAGGCTGATGACATTGTAGAGTTTCTCTCTTTCTGATGGCGGTGTCTCATAGTAGCGTCGCCACTGAGCCATCGACATCTCGATTCCCTTCTGGGTGTTCACATCCATCACGTCTACAATGCGTCGACTACCTGTAAGAGAATCACAAGGGGTTCAACGTCTGAAACCACTGTAATCAGTTTTGATTTATCATTTAAATGTTGTTACTTATCAGCCAGCATATTCAAAGATATATCTGGAGCATGGTAATGTCTTCCTCTAAGGCTAGCCATTTAGCCAAGCAAAACCATTTACTCTAAAAGGGCACAAAAGACGAACTTACCTACAAACAACTTGACATCACTCACACTAAAATCAGGGTCTGGCATTCTGCAAGAGGGAGGTAACAGGTTTATTAACATTTGTTTTGAAATTATTTTAAACTAAGTCAGTATATGTCTCCATATAACAAAGTAAAAAAAGACTGTATGCGATTAGAGAAAGAGTAATCTGTGATTTACCAGTAAAAGTATGCTACTTACTGTATGCCAAGGCCTTCAGTTGTAGCAAAGATAATGGGGTCCCTGAGCCCTTCCCTCTGGATGTATTCAAATGTGAAATCTAGAAAGACGAAAAACAGTAAGATTACTCAAAGTCACAATGACAAGACTTAAACAAACCAACATTAACTGGCAGACACACTTCTGTCTGATCAATACAGTGTTCCAAAATCTGCAGTATCAAGAAACACAGCACAGAACAAGCGGCTAACATTACAGGTAGAGTCAGCGATTCTGGAGAATCATTGGTGATACTTAAACTCAACACCCAAATACACCACTCCTGTGAGTGCTACTTCAG
The DNA here is from genome assembly GCA_035609425.1 of Epinephelus awoara. Taxonomy (NCBI): domain Eukaryota; kingdom Metazoa; phylum Chordata; class Actinopteri; order Perciformes; family Serranidae; genus Epinephelus; species Epinephelus awoara. The sequence continues at coordinate 24,231,165 of CM069299.1, read as the reverse complement.
AAGCTCCTGTAATAGTTCTATGTCACATGTACCTCTGCTCCTTGTGGGCAAGGACACAGAAAAGGGAGAGCAGCCGACATAGTGTTGTGCAGCTCAGTCCGAACCACTTTGTTTGTTTCCCACTTACAGAGCCAGGGCTGTGTATGTACACCGGATTTAATTTCAGAGCGCAACCACAGAACAGAAAGCTAGCGGACCGTGAGGAGATATTCACTGAACTTGACAAAGGGTGTATTGGATTAGAATTGCTGAATAAGCCTTTAATTGCCTTTACATGGCATCAGATATATTCAAGTGCGGTTACATTGAAATTTTATTCCAACAATCTCTTGGATTGGTGCAAACCTCTTACCTTTACCCTCCATGTGTTTGATCAAGTCACTGTTAAACCTGGTGCACTGCAACTTCTCATCCAGGTCGAACATTCGTTTCCCTTCGATTTCATCATCTGAGATTCCATCGTCCTGGTAGCGGCGCCGCGTACCTGTACGCTGAGAACAGCAAAAGGTTTCTGTTAACCTCTACGTCACACATAGAGAAGAAGACTTGTGATGAGAAACCAAAAAAAAAAAGGACAGGAGAAGTGGCCTTAACAACTGGCAGTAAGAAACATGGGATGTCTTACTAAACTGAGGATATGTCAGTGCCATGACAAAGGTGTGTTAGAGCAGCCTATCAGACCCAGCAAAGCTGATGACAAGACTACATATGTACAACGTCACATAATAAAAAGGACTTATGACAGGGGGCATGCTTGGAAGAAAAACCTTGAAAGTAACGACTAGTATCACATCAGTCATTTGTCACAAAACTCTTGGTGACTGGTTCTGTCACACCACCAAAGGCAAGCAGAGCTGTATCTAGCACTGATGCAAAAAATCCAAGATCCCTGCAACACTGCTTTATGTATTTTTAAAATGTTCTTACTGGAGTCTAATTTCCAAGATATGAGGTTACACCCAAAGGAGCTGTCCCTTATCTCTCAGTGGTTAAAAAAAAGGCTCTAAAATTGCCATTAGGGACAAAACGAACGTTTTTACCCAAGACAAGAACAAAATCACAATAAATCAATCCAAGCAGATCAGTCAGCCAGTGACCAAATCAGTTCATGTGGGATCCAAACAATGCAGCATTACAATAGCTGGGGTTAATCTTCCACACACTGCCCCCCTCTTTTACTCCCCTCCTGCCTTTCACCCTATGCAACACTGCTTGGCTAGACAGATGGATAAAGCACAACACCCCCGCTCTCAGATCTCCCCACCCCCATCCCTTTCCCACAAGTGTGGTATTATTTAAACTCAGATATTCCTTATTATAACAACAGAGCACTGCACAGTAGCTACTGATTTGCAACAGAAAACTATTTAATATCAGGAGAGAAAAGCCACCCACACCATTGTTTTCATAAAAAAGGTAATAAAAATGACAAAGGGACTTTATGGATTGCAATTAAGCAACAATTTATGGGTGCTTTTATTAAGCTTTGGTGTGTTCAACAAATGACCAAAGACATGTTTCCCAAAGCCAAATCATCAATGGCAGGATAGGCATCATTATATAAAGAGATGAATCTGCTTATGTCCCCAAACACTAGAACCAGTCTTTCTCTGAGTACACAGTGGGACGTGTGTAAGCACTGGGGTAATTACTTTACAACAGGGGGATGTGGTTGTAAGAAGGTGAAACAAGGTCACAGCACAAATGTTGTCAGGTTAGACAGTGGACTTGACCTTCTCTTGAACCCTGAGTCCTAACAGGTTCATTGCCGAGGTTGGGGTGGCACACAACACAGAGAGGATCGCTGCCTTTAAACACAATGTGCCAAAAGAAAGGGGGCTATTTTAATCGAATACAATGTTTTACGTCTAGTAGACTGCTTTGTGAGTTTTAAAAGACTAACACCACACACGCAACCTGGGTGAAAAACGCTTAGCAGCTGCACTGTAAACATAAAACAAGTGTTCCAGGAAGCTAGCAGTTTGGTCAAGTTACTCACCAGGCGTTTGCTGTACCGTGTATGAGGATCCTCCATGATCTCTAAAAGAGAAATAAAGTATCGTCAGTAGCTTTATACCACACTGATTGAACAGTCGACCAATGTTTCAGTGTGTTTTCACATTCAGTGAAACAGAAACACACACCTCTCTCTGAGTAGAGCCTAGCGCTAGCTGCTAACGTTAGCCAACAGTGTTGCTTTAGCCAGCTAGCTAAGGTTAGCAACACAACACAAAACATTTACGTTGAACTTGCGTCACTGTACAAGACAAGTGCCGACTAGAGCAGCAGCCTTTTAACAGGAATACCCTGCACTTGTGTGTCCATTTACTGACGCTATTTAACTGTCGCTATCGGTTAACGTAAACTAGCTCAGTTGCCAATCCCTTTCTTAAGTCGTCCGCTAACGTTGACGCTGGCTAACTAGCTAGCTAGCTGACATTAGCGTCTATACAGCAGTTGTAAGCTTCTTTATCGTTACCTCTGCGTCTTAACTCCTTTTAGCCGTGGTGGTCAAAGTAATGTTTCCCAGCTAGAGCGTCTGAGGCCTCCCAGTAAAGTTTCTCCCCATGTTATGTGATAACAGCGGTGTATATTGTTATGTTTATTATTGTGCGATAAAGTTAGACGGATTCGACGCTTCGAGCCGCCATTTTCAGCTGGTCAGATAACACACACACATAACACACACACCAAAAAAAAAAGCTCATGACCCACCCCCCTATTTACCTCACTGCTCCGAGACATTAGCATAGAGACGCTCTCATTGGACACAACATGTGCTCTTTAAACCCGATTATCATATGTTAATATACATGTGTACTCGGTTTGTGCTCCCCGGTGTGACGGTGGAGAGCTGGGTTCAGTTTCCCTCTGCGCTGAGGTGAGATGGGCTAAGATGCTCCCTTAATTCCTCTCTTCAAATATGTATATAGAGTGAAAATCATTGAATGAAAACATTGAATTTCCTCTCAGGGGGATTAAGAAAGTAAATAAACTTCAAATATATGGCACTAAATACACTCTTAACACATGTATTTGATGACTATGCTGTAGTGAATTGTGACATTTCATCTGCCATGCTGCATTCTTGAGATTTAATCCACCAGCTCAGTAAAATAACTTTGTTCTTCCCCCACCAGTACCCAAAGAAATAGTCACTATCTTCATTATATTAATACCCCTGCAAAGCCCTCAGAATTAGAAATATTTCATTGATAGCTGGAGGCAGTCACACTGATGTAAAGCAAAGAAAATTATATCTAAGTAGAAATAAAGGAGTGTTTATTACTTAAGAGGTAGGAGGAGGTGCATGAAGAGGGGAGGCATGTCAAATGATTTTAAGCTCTAGGGAGGGTCTAATGTTTTGTTTTTTTTGGTTTGGGGGAGGAGCATATACATTTTAAAAGGTTGTATTTTATTTTTATTTTACTGCAGATTTAAAAATATTAAAAAAAAGACAGAGAGTGAAAGAAAGACATTTTTTCAACTCAAGGATTTTGTGTTTAAATTTTAACTTTTAACTTTCAAACATCAAAGGATAAGTTTAAAAAAAATGTAATAACTAATTTATGGTCCATCAGTCACTTGAAATAAGAAGTATGTAAGAGATTTTTGAAAAAAAGTACATTATACGCCACTAGAATGTAAAATATTTGTAAATAAAATTATATTAAAATATTGTCATTAATTTTAATATAAACACCTCTGTGCTAACTGGATAGTCATAAATCAAGCAATGCATAAAGTAAAGTAGCATAACATATAAACACTAAAGGATGGATATTACACTGCACATCTGCTATATTTGTATGTCATTTTCAACATTGTAATACAGATATTGTTTCGTGTTATTTTCACAGCATGATTTTTTTGTGCATGAATGCATACTGACATTATTATGTATGCAGCATTTCATTTTATGGTGGAATATGCACCTTTGGTTTTGCATGCACATTTCATATGGCACACTGGTTTCGGTTAATTCATTGTATATAACTTAATTTATTTATTTTCTATCTATCTATTCTACCCACCTGTATCCTCATCTTGTCTGTCCCTGTGTGTTATTGTAATGTTAAATTTCCCTCCTGCAAAGGATCAATATAATGTTGGGAGTTTAATCTAATCTTATCCCCGCTTATCCTCCACACAGGAAGCAGGAAAACAAGCGCGCCCTTGTGTCAAACCCCGCCCCACGGGGTGTTGATGGGCCGGGCCTGCCTCTGGTTAGGACGAACAGCGAGATGGGGGATGAAATGAGGTCAGGGAAGCCGTTCATACACGGATGTAATGTCGTGCATCGCCATATCTGCACAGCACACACAGTAAAGGCTGCTCTGAGAGTAAAACGTGTCTGCCTCCATGCACCCAGAGGTGATCAGCTGAGCCATGTACAAACCCTCCAACACATGATGCCAAGCACACACCGACACTGGGTACAACGCACAGAAATCTTTTATTACATAACAGGCTTTACTGGGTTGACACACAGCCAGTGAGCGAGTGGCAGCCGCTGTTACAGAAAAGACCATCATCGGTACAAGCATTTCATCAGCACAGACGCATACAGACAGATCACACACAACAAAATCACACACAAATTTATTCAAATTATGACAACAAATAAGTCAGAAAATACTACTTAACTGGATATTTTTAACCAGAGCATAATGTGTGTTGTGCATGAATGAACTTCTGGACCCAAAGACAGAAAAAACACCATCATGCATATTTACTAAGCTCAGATAAATCCTTAGAAATAGATTCCTTATAATAATAAACGCGACTGTCCCCTCTATGCTCCACCAGGAGGCGGCAGACTACAGTCGACCAGGATGGTCCAAAATGATTATAAGTCACATGTTGAATTATGAACAGGCAGACTGAGAAAAATCTACACATTTATAACACGTTTAAACACTTGGTACAGTGAGGAAATAATTAAATTATTAATAAAAGGATAAGTGTGCAGGGCTGGTGTGGTTCAATTTCTTTTTTTTTTTCACCTTTTATTAAATTTTAAAACAGATTCAAATGATAATCAGGGTAAAAAAACAGGGGAGCACCTCAGGAAACTTTCTTTTCTTGACTCTATCTTCCTTGGAAACACTATACAAAGACAAAAAAGGACATTACTGAAACATTTAATTTGATAGAACATAGTTCATAGTGTTTCAGGCTGATGCAGGTGCTTTACCTGTGTTAACCCCTTTTTACGAGAAGAAGCTGTAGAGATAGGAGAACCCAACGATCCCAATGATGGCACAGCACAATGTAATCATCATCTTCTTCTGCAGGTTTAATAAAACAAATACATTAGTCAGGCAGCAGCATCCACTGGAATTTAATGCCACTCAATTCACATTAAAGGGCACATTGGTTTGAGGAAATGATTGAGTAAAAGGGGAACAAAGGTTCACAGAGAATAGGATGTGTGTGTGTTTGTGTGTGAAGAGAGAAGAAAGGTGAAAAACTTACCTCCTCTTTGAAACGTGTTGTGCACCTGACTTTAAAACATGCACTTTGAAACACAGTGGTTAACATGCTGTACCAACAATGTGCTGAGGACAGCTACTACATCCCATAAAAAAAACATTTAGTCATCAAAAAGGGGAAAAAAACAACACAGTCACATATTTATTTTGTCACTCCCAAAGCAACAGGCATGAGATTGCAAGAAAACACAAGTCAACCAGTCATTAAAAAACATAAAATCTTTAATTGTCATTAAAATCTGTTAATTTAAAACAGTGTACAACAGCATCAGTTTTCTCCTTCTTCTCGTCTTGCATCCCGTGCTGGTGGCTAAAGTGGTGTGTGAAGGAAAAAAGGCTTGAATGGAAGCATTAGGATTGAACAGTCGAGGGCAGGAGCCCAAAGAGCAGGCTGCGTGGTCAAAAGAGCAAGCTGGGGAGGCCTCTCACTTTCAAGTGCTCCCCGTGCAACCAGAGTTAAAAGGAACCATTCAGGCTGTGGTCTCACAGAAACAAAGACTTCCCTCAGTGACGGCAGCGCTCATAATGCACAGGACATCTTGCACTACAAAACCCTGCATGTGGTCAATACCTGTCCCTTTAATGATCTGACAGTAGTGCCCCTGAGAGAGTCCTTGTGTGCACAGCTGGAGTCACCCGCTTTAACTGCCATATTAAAGCCTCTGGGTGACAACATGTGCTCTGCAGTTCACTAAACTCTCAGTCTGACACATTCCCTCAACCAAGATGAAAGGGTCTCATGAAATGATGGTGACCAACCAGAATCAAACCCAATTTATTAGGTACACCTAACTAGTCTAATACAACAGCCCTGCATTTGGTTTATACAACATCTCAGGCTACAAGCAGAGATTGATTAAAGGGTAACTTCAATATTTTTCAATCTGCACCTGCTTCAACCATGTGTTTGTCTAAATAACTAATGGGAACAACAGTTTTTGAAATTGGTCCAGTATTGAGTGAGAAGACTGCAGCCAGCAGCGGCCAAACAGGCTGCAATGTAAGTCTTAGGGGCAATTTGCACCGTCAATGTACGTCCACTAAAGGTGCTTGTTTTTGCCACCGACAGGCTCCGATTGTTATTCTGTGTCTTACACTGTTTTACACTCAAACTAGACATGTGCTGTTTCGATGAGGGCTGACTAAATATTAGACACAGTATAATGTAATACAATTCAAAAGCAGCACAAACTACTGCCTCCATTTTGTCCATACAGTTTAACCAACAAATCTATAAAGCTGTTGAAACCTTCACCAACAGGGGATTTATTACAGGGCTGTTTGATTTACATAGTTGTACCTAATAAACTGGAAACAGGGGTGTGTGTTCACAGTAAGAATGTAATGAGACCTAAAATATGTCAGGAAATGCACATAACACTAGTCATAAAAAGCCACCGATCAGGGAGACCTTTGTGTAAGTTTAGTTAGAGTATCCTTTTACACTTCATCCTGTGTGTGTGACTTCATTAGCAACATCATCAAAAAGTATAATAAATATATTACTATTACTTCCTTATTAGACTATTCAGGCACTGAAATTGAAACTAGTGTCACTACCAGTCTCCCCCTATGTCCTTTGGCATTAAAACATGTTTTTAAAGCATGATAACAGATGGTCACGATGCAAGATGGCGACACAGGGTTGCAAAGATACAAAACAAGTACCCAGGCATTTCTCCCAGATGTTGCAGTGTTAAGTTTTAAAGCAATGGGTGCATGTTTATCCTAGTCTGTCTCTTTTTTGCTGCACCTGTCATTGAAATGTTTCCATCATCACCATCCTTCGTATTTAAAATCAGGAACCCCCGGGCTCTCCGAACTGAAGACTCATGAGTGAGCACACCATCCTCTTCCAGTTAAAGACAGAGCCACATTATTTCAGGGCTACACAATATAATAATTCTATTATTCACAGGATCATCTAAGCTTAATAATCCTGAAAGTGATTACAAATGTGAAAGTGCTGGAACTCCTCCCAAAAACTAACAAAATCCCAAATACAGTGAACGTACAGCAGCTAGCTTTTCAATCACAGAATGTGTCAAGGCTCATAAAGGCAAGAAATAACAGTAAGGGTGCTTCTACAGCGCTTCACAAGAGTCCAACTCACTGTACTTTAAAATCAATTTCAGATGAGATCCAGGCTGATTCTTTGGCATTAAATGTTGGACAATGAAATGTACAGTGGCAGCACTGGAGTGACATTATGATTGGTTATTTTTCAATTCCCTTTTCCCCCTCCGCAGAGATACAAGATTTATTGTAGCTCATGTCAGCTTTAGCGTCATTTCCTCATTTGCAGCAGAGCATCCTCACACTGAAGGAGTCAGACAGACCCTCACAGACCAGAAGGACGGTTCTGATTGGGCTAAAAGTTTTTACAAGTATCACAAGTCTTGCAGGTCTTCTTTTTTTTCCAGAGGTCAAATGTAACACTAGCATTTGCATCTGCAGGTAAAAAATTATTACATCCACATGGAGTGATCAGTATGAGTTTTTCTTTGGCTGGCGGAGGATGGGGTGGAGTGGATGATGGATAAACTGATGATGGTAGCAAAACAGCAGTCCTGTTTTAGTGTCCAGGAGAGGATGACAATGAGGAGGATGACAACCACAGCACAGACCGCACCAATAATGATCATCCTCTGCAGAGAGACACAAAGGGAGAATATGGCGTTTATGACGGGGGACATGAGCAATGAAAAGATCCCACAGACCAAACACCAGCTGAAACTGTAACTCACTTCTGGCACTGCTTTGTTTGCTCAGCAGTCACCAGAGGCGAGCACCGCAAGAATGAGAGAAAAAAAAAACACACCCAAGAACTTCAAATACACACAAACACACCTCAAGTAAGCCCTGGGGATAGAAAGAAAACACACACACACGCAGAGCAAAAGAGTGTGCAAACCCTTTTCTAAAGCATGCTTCATTCCCACACCCACTGTGGCTCTACAGAGCTTATTTGCTCCAGAGTTACTCACCCTTAGCTCTCCTCTTATTCAAATAGCTCATGAGCGCTTCAATCCCACTGACAACCCGATTATGAGAGCTAGTAAGCCCACCAAGATCAGCACAACCACGATTATTATCACCACTTTCTGTTGGGGACAAGCAAGTACATACAGGACCATTAGTACCATTTTCAGTGGAACACAACGTCAAGTATATCCTTAATTTGTGAACATCCATTACTGAATGTTACATAGTGTGTGTGCTAGTGGTATGAGGTAATATGTATAATATATGGCAACAACAGACATATCAAATATCATGAATTCTCCGTGTAGCTTTGTAACAAACTCAGTGCACTAGTCTTGCAAAAGTCTGATAAACCAGTTTTGTCTTGGTGTGTTGACTTAATGTTAATCAAATTATTAATTATTATTAAAAGCCTAAAGCCATCTTCAAACACAGACAACACCAAAGAATCACACAGCAGCCATGGAAAGCTGCAAATAAAGACAAAGTTAAGGTCAAAGCAGAAGAGGGAGGAGACAGAGAAAAGAGTGTAGAAGCTGTCAGTGTGTGTTGTGTGTGTGTGTAAGCAGGTGGTGGTGGTGCCGGGCAGGTCACTGGGTTTCAAAGCACAGGGATCCGCAGGCCACAGGGAGGTGGAGGCTCAGGAACGGAGCAGGTAGGAGGGCCAGGGGGTCACCACAAGTCATCACAGGTGTGGATCAAGGTGGAGATCAGGGTCTTGATGGTGGGGATGGTCTTCATATTGTAAGGCAGGTTTCCCAAAAGCATCTTTGTGTTAAAGTGGAATTCTTTCCACCTATTTCATAATAGGGCTGGGCAATAAAATTGTATTTCAAGGTAGAAATGTGTCCACTGATAGTTACATGGCAATACCACTTCTACTGTGGGAGCTGTTCTAGGCAGAATTTGTAGCAAATCAGGACTTGATTCTCTCGTGATCTTGTGAATCCAGCTGCCTCCCAAGGTAACATGATTTGGGCAGACATGGAGGAGGAAGAGTGAAGTTTTAAATACAGAAATCTGTAACACATTTTGTTTCACTGTTTTGACTTTTTTTCCTTTTAAGTCAAGTGTTGTCTCATGTGATGCTGCTGTATTTTGTTTCTTGTTCATTTCTTAATTGACTTTTCAGAACAGTTACTGTATTGTGATATATACCATTACCGTGATATAAAATTACATGTACTGTGACAGAGGATTTTTGCTAGATTTAAACTAACTGGCCGTTTAGATTTAAATATCCCTTAAAAAATAAAATGCAAGGAGCTGCATTAGTGGAGGCCTGTTGTTTTAGATACCGGTGACATTAAATGTGATCTGGGATGGCCGGTTTGAGTAACAGATACATGAGTTTGAAGGCTAATCAGACTCTACTACACTGCACAGCGGGAAGGATTTTACAACTCTTTCGTTGTGATGATCCCAAGGTTAACAGTAGAAATAGCCAATACTGGGCCTTCCCATTTACATCACATTGTGTTGCCTTAACAGTTGAGCCAGGGAAGCCCTGCAGTTTGTGCAGGAGCTCTGTGTGTACGCAGGGCCTGCTGTGCAAAAATTCCTGAATGGGCTGTAATTTCTCCTGCTGTGCTATTCTCTGCTTGAACCATCATTAACCACTAACTGCTGCTCAGCCCTGTCAGGAGGGAATTTTTGCCGTCACATTGGCTCAAGGTCACCAGAATGACAGATTAAAGTGCTGAATCTTTTTCTTTTTCTAATGCCAGGCTTGTGAAACTGTGGCGTCCAAGTTGGTCCATTTAATTTTTCCTATTTCACTGCTCTTTCTACTGCATTTTAAAGCAAACAAAAAAATCCTCAAGATTGTATTTAGTTTGAATAAAATTGGTCTCCAGATGACTTTTGTTCTATTGTAATTGGAAAAATAAAAATATGTTGCTTTTGGGAAACCGGACCGCTCCTCCTGACTGTGGTCACTCACACGGCGAGCCTCTTGCTGAAACTTTGCAGCTTTCTTAGTGTCCGCTACGGCCCGCTCCACAAAGCCCACTGACTGGTCCATGTTGCTCTCAATCCTGTCAATCATTCCACCCTAACATGGCGCATGGCGTCAGACGTGACGGAAAGCAACAGAAGGAGATGCATGAAACAACAGAGAAAGAAAAACAAAAAGCGAAGCACACAGAATGCAACAGTTGTGTGTGATTGGCTGTGTGTATGCGGGGTGAGGGAGTATCATCTGTACGCACACTGTGTGGTTTAAATGTGTAAACATGTGTATAGATAATAGGCGGACAAAAACAGGAAGAGGTCACCAGCAGACTGGGGTCGGCTAAATTACATTACCTTACGTGCTTTGGTCTGGTGCCTTATAGCTTTTTTGGTCTGTTCCTTAGCCACTATTATGTGGTCCACTGACTTGGATACATTCCGCTCTATGTTGTCTACTATGTCACCCTGAAAAACACACAACAGTCAATAAGATACAGAGCAACACTTCACAAGCAGAAGAACAGTACAGTATATTGGTTTAAGCAATGCAGTAATACATCTGGTTTCAAGTATACTAGAAATACACTGAACAATATTTTGTTCTTCTTATATTCAGATTTCTGGAACTTTTATTGTCAAAACCTCTGCTGTTACTTCAAGAGAGAGAGTCCATTATGTTTCGCTTTTTTGATTTATTTACATCATTCTTTAGCTTCCCTGTAGAGTTCCTCATGCATTTAAATCTAAACAGTCAAATTTTGGTCAAGGTGCGCATGATTTAGTGTCCAAATACTATCCTCAAAAGCCCTTATAAAAATGTTGTCACATGTGACCTGACGTAGGTTTCCTCAAGATGATGTTCCCTTCCATTTTCAATCCCTTATCCGAGCAGAGTCGATGCAATGAAATTTCATTCTTATGAGCACTGTTGACGGTGTGGATTTGACTGACAATAAAGTCTATACTGTATATGATCTATCTCTATCTACTAGGATGTGTCATGGGAGCAGCAGGTTGAGCAAAGAACTCCAGACATCCCTCTCCCCAGCAACAATTTCCAGTTCCTCCTGGGTCTGCCCTGAGGCCTCCTAACAGTGGGACGTGCCTGCAACACCTCTAAAAGAAAGCGCCCAGTGGGATCCTGATCAGACCAGAAAATCGAAAGATTCACCTTCTGGCTCAGTTCTCTCTTCACCATGGCAGTCTGGCGCAGCCCCTCATCACTGCAGACGCTGTACAAAACCACCGATCCATCTCACGCGCCAAGATTATGTTGTTACATTTGAACCCTTGGCCTCTTTATGACTGAGCCAAGCCTTCTTTGAGAATTGTGTGTTAACGATCTTCCAAATTAGCTATATTACTCTAACCCCTTAACCCGCACAGAAGCTAAGCAATGCACAGCTGCGGACACCACGTTAGTTCGGATCTGAGAGTTGGTACTACTCGATCAGAGGCAGCAGTAGACCAGAAACCACCGTGTTCTGCAAGATAATATTACTGTTTTGGAGTCTGGTGGCTTTGAAGAGAGCAATGAAAAGGCTTCAGTTCCCCATCAGAAAGGGCTGTCTGACAGCAGGGTGAAGGGGTTCAATAGTGACTTGGTGAGGAGGTGTTTTATTAAATGTCACAGAGAAGCATTTATATTTGCGTTAATGCTGAGTTTCTATTTAAACAAACATCTTCGAACTAAAAGCTGGAAACAGTTTGGAAAAGAAAGAGTTTCATGGGAAAATCACATGACAAACAGCAGGAGTGTGGCCCTTACCTCAAACAAGCCTTTCCCTCAGAGAGCATGATTTAAGCAGCAAGAAATATGCGGTTAGACTTAATGTAAGCACAGACATACAGTGCCTGAATGATCGAAAATATGTGTCTGTATTCATTCTTGTGTGAATTCTGCTCTTATGTCTAAAATGATGCTTGAATTGTACATCTTACTAAACGCATTCATGTTGGTTCCATCAATGTTGGTGATGAGATGAGATGGAGGAGGCAGAACAGAGTACAGAGAGGTGTAAGAAAGGCATGGAGCTGGAAAAGAGGAAACAGATGCAGATTGATAGTCAGACCACAGCGGAAACAGGAAGGGAGGTCAAAAGGAGAAAAGGAGTTGAATAAAGTCAAACACAGTCACAGGAAAATGTTGAGAATGAGTGAAGTAGTTGATGGGTGGATGAAGTGATGGGCAGGTGGATGTGGAGGAGTGTACCTGGCTCTCCACCAGCATGGCGATGTCTACAAACATGTCGTGCAACTCCTTGATGCTACTTTCCAGACGGACGATGTCTTTGTGTCTGGATTCAATCTCGCTCAGGGCTTGTTTAGAGATCCCAGCGTCCACAATCTGTCGAGAGGAGAGGTTTATTGTTACCACTCAGGGCCAGTTCAGACAAATGAATGAAAACACCTCTCATCCAGGAGGCGTCTTCAGTTCTAACAGACTGGTGTGGGGTTGCAGCCTTTAAATCATGTGGGACTTTACGACTCTGAAACTCAGAGCTCACATGTGACCCCAACGACTCTGTAAGGGCTCACAGCCACACAGGGTTTAAAGCCTGCGACTCTGCACCAGTCCGTTAGACCTGAAGAAGCTTCTTGGATGAGAGGTGGAACTCAGGCAAGTCCAGCTGCCTACGATACAGCACTTGAGCTTGGGACAGAAAGGGGAGAGCTGCAGGAAGAGGGCTGTATTTTCAAATTCTGGCTTTTTTTTAAAAGCCTTTTCCAGAAACTGCGTGCCACATTTTTTAATAGAGTGGCCATGATCCTTTTTTACTTTGCATCTTAGTTAAAAGGCAGCTCACAAAGACAGGAGGAACTGAAGAGTGCAGCTCATTGTGATACATAAAATTCTCCTTAGGAAAAGTGTCACAGCTGCTTTAAAAGGAAATGACTGTTCATTTAATAAAACCTGGGAACCCGTGTCAGTTTGCTGGCCTAGAAAAAATTTTGATATATGGGTCAGCTGTGGTTCAATGGTTGCGGGGGTGGCAGTTCGATTCCTGTCTCCTCTTGTCAACATGTCAAAGTGTCCTTGAATAACACATGGAACTCCCGTTTGTCGTATACAATAGGGCTATGCCCATCTTCCTGTGGGATCGCACCTCAGAAAACGAAAACAAATCAAATGTATAAATGTGTAAATTCAATTCTCTAGGACAATGAACACAAAGTCATAACTACTTAATGTTGTATCACTGTGCTACTGTCATTGTGTGCTGTGCAGTTTTGACTCAAGTTGTCGTGTATTTTGTTAGACTTTGTTTATATGAAATATCTAACTAAAATGGACGGGGTCTCCCTGTCTGTCTGACGACTGTTCAACCAATCGACTTAACACTAACAAGTGTATTTCTGAGGACCCTAGGAAGTACAGTGTCGACTGCAAGTTCTTAAAACTACAGGACATATTTATTAGTAGTGCAATATGTACACACTACGTAATGTTTTTGAGAGGGGACCCCTTTTAAGTGTCACACTGCTGAATGACAAGCCTGATACAGCTTATTCTCCATCACTCGCTATAGTACATTCAAGAATAGATGGATAAGGAGAGACTGGAGATGTTACACTGTGGCAAACTCAAACATTTCAAGCATCAGTGATGCAACTTTCGGAATCAACGCTCCTGGAAATAGTTGGGCTCCGACTTAACTGAGGCCCTAAAATGCTGGTGTGAGCTTTTGCACCAAAACGACACGTATACTCTAGCACTGCTAGTTGACTCAACTATGTCATGGCAGATGTATTACTCAGGACCAGAGGAAGCACAGTGTCGAGTGTGACCTTATTTGAATGAGCAATTCACGAGAAATACCAGAGGCCAAGCAATCACCCAGTTCCAGCAGGCATATTTGGTAAGGTTTACTCAGGTCTGTCAAATTGAGCCGTGTATCCTTGTGCAAGAAATTCTCCGCAAACTGTACTTAAAGAGAGGCTTCTCACCAGCTGGTTTGTGCTGTTTCAAACTGTTTAAATGATGTAGTCTTTGCCCACTGGATGTGAGTTAGTGTGTGAGAGGAGGTTTGGAGCACTCAAGAAGGCACAAGAGAGCAAACTGACTTTGAGTCCAACAGGACAGATCACAAGCACAGCTAATCTTTAACCAGCTGACACGAGGAGTTTGGAGTTTTACAGAGCAACTGACAACTTTTTTCTCACTTCAGCCACATCACGATCAGTGTCAAGGCACAGTGGGTGTTAGGGCACTGTTAAAAATAGTAGACATGCATGTGCACACACACACACACGCACACACTTACCCCTGCAGTAAACACAGCAGCGTTGCCACTCTCCAACATCTCCTCCAATTCGTCATCTGTTGTTGCTTTTCCAGCTGGAAAGGAAAAGAAAACAGTTAATGACAAAGAAGATCGTGGGACCATCACATGACTTTATGGCCGTCACTCACTGATCTCTAGTTGTCTCTGGATGCGTCCTTTACTCCTCTCCCTGAAGTCCACCTGGGCTTCGTTATACTTCGTCATTACCTCCACAAACTTCCTGGACAGCACTGCATGCTGGGAAACGACAAGAAAAAAATCATTAGCACAAAATGTTCTGAATACATATGTTAATTTTTAGCATTTATTCAGTGCTCCAGCAGTCCTGTATGTGAATAAGGCCACTGCCAATGAGCCTGTTGAATTTGAATATGAGAAAAAAGCAGAACAAACTTCAGAGGGGTGTCATTTACCTGTGATTTACGTATCCGCATGTCGGCCGACACCCTCTCCTGCTCCTCTGACTCCAGATTCCTGTCGATGGCTGGGAGGAAATTATTGATTTGTGATTCAGCTTTAAGTCAACATCACAGCACACTGTTTGATTCCTTAGCAACATTTCAAATCCATCAAACATCCGCACTGTGCGTGGCAGTGTTAGTGTTAGACTCACTCTTAAGTTTGTTTCTTGCATTGTTTGCCATCTTCTTGATGTCATTGGTAATTGCCTCCAGGTCATCCTGTGTTTCTGGGAAGGAAGAGACATGTAGCAATAAACGGCTGAAAACATTAGCAATGGAGTGAGACAACCACACATGATGTAAGTTCTAATAAACTGATAATGTCGTCAAATCAGGTTTCAACATTTACATGATGCCAGAGACAGATCTGCCATCTTTAAAAATGCTATCCCTTAATTCTCTGAAATATTCAAACCAGAGAGGCTGCATTAATTGACATATTTTTAAAATGTTGCTGTAAAGCTACAGTTGGTAACTTCAGTTAAAATAAATTTGTCTTATTTGCTGAAAGAACAACATGAGACAGATAGTCAGTGGAAAAAACACGGCCCTTCTCATCTTCCTACTGCTCCTAATGGCATTCACTAGAATCAACCTCGGAGCACCAAAAACAAACAATCAGAGCCGAGGAGTCTCTAACGCAGCTGTCAATCAGTGCTTGAGAACTTCGCTCAAACTGTCAAACTAGATAGCTCTGATCATATTTTAGTGCACTGTTTAGCTGTGAAATGAGAAAGTCTGTGACTCGGTCGCCATGTTGGAAGCAGTCGACTGAGCACCGCCCACCAACCAGACCCAAGTTTCTCATTTCACAGCAAAATAATGTGCTAAAATATGTTTCTGAAAACATCTGAGGTGAGAAATAGGCAATACGGTCACAGAATCTTGATTCATATTTGACCAATGTTGCCTAGTTTGGCCACACATGGACAGTGACTGACATGTTACGAACTACAGCTTTAAAGGAGCTCTACACGACATTCAGAGCACATCTATGAGTAGTCAGAGCCTGAGCCAGGACTGTCTGCACACGGCTCTCAACATAGAGGAGGCTGAGCCAGCGGCTAGCAGCTAATGGTGCCAACAGCCTAAATAGTAATAATAACGACACTAGTGGTAACAGAACTAACAGTGTTAACCTGGGGGGAACTGGAGGGTGGGTGTTATGTTCCTGCAACAACGCCATGAATCTGGACAGTGTCAGGGCAACGCAGAGCACTGGAGGTTAGCCAACCAGTGGGATACACACACAGGGATTTACATACACTAACATACACATGCCGCTGGACTGTGGACCACAACAACAAGCAGAGAAGCTTGGATTACAACACACAGAGGTAGCGTGACTTCATTCTCTGCTCAGGATGCCATTAATCCACACAGCAAACAGTTGATTGCTGTTACATTAATGCTCTAAATGAAGTTTCTCTTCAAGAAAACTACGTTCCTAATCGCCTGATTTAATTTGAATGGGGCAATAAAAAAATTCAAACAAATGTTGCTTGTACAGAAAAAATATTAGAAAGAGTTAGGTAAGAATAACATCCTCAATATGACCCTGAGTTGGTAGGTGGGGGTGAATGAATCTACAGACGAGAGACAAAATGGCACGTACAGGAAGTAAAGCTTATATCTTACTCTGATCTGATGTGGGAGCAGAGAGAATGACTGAGAAAAGCTTTTTGACTTCAGCCACGTTCTCATCGATTTTATCAATACTGTTCCTGATGTCCTCGATCTGAAACAAACAAACACACCATAAATCTCAAACTTACACAAATGACGCCCTCACAATAATAAGTGAAGCGTACATATGGCCCACACACACTGATCGAACCACTGACCTGACAGAAGAACTCATCCATGAAGGCTGCGTTGTCCACAGCGATCTCCACCTCATCGTCATCTTGATCACACGTCTAACAGAACAAAAGTAAAGGCTGTATCAGAGTGGTGCAAGGAGTTTACAGCTTACCAGGGACAGCGTGTAAAGAGTGTTACATGTTTTTCTGAGGCTCAAAGTAGAAGGCATGTCATTGGAGGTTCATTCAAATACTCAGTGTTCAACATGGTGAACTTCTGAAATCCTACTAACACGTCTTTTTAAAATCACCTTGTGTTTCTTTTACATCTTGTTTAAATGCTTTTTAATCACCCTGTGTTTCCTGTAAATCTTCTTTTAATGCCTTGTAGGTTTTACGTAAAGCACATAAATCGCCTGGGTGTTGAAAGGTGGGTGCTCTACAAACAAACTTACATTTACCAAAAAACTGATAACAATCAAACGGCCGTGTTGCAGTTTTTATCTTCAGTGGTTAGCCCAGATAAATACACAGAACCCTACATTGGTAACAATTACACAAACATCCTGTTAAACAAATCAGCCTGAAGCCAAAACGTGACTCTGAACCAACTGTGTTTAAAACTCATTCACAGCCCTGCCAGTAAACATCAGACAGCATGTGAGCCCGACGGTTTCTGTCTTTGATGCTTTGTGAACGCCCTATTTCCATTGTAAGGCTAGATATGAATCACAGTTTTGATACAGGAATCAATGCAAAACCTGAATTTTGGTAGTGAGTGAAATGACCCTGAACTATTCATGATGAGAGCTGGTCAAATTATCGAAATGCTAAGGAAAGGTGGTTCAGTGCTTCCTTTTTTATCTCCTTTCACGCAGGATACACTGGACCATCCTTTACAAGAGGAAAGGAGAACCTTGTGTTAGCAACATTTCAATTGGGCCGTTCACAAAAACAAACAATATGCCTGTCTTGCATTAATTTAACAATTATTTTCCTACATTCATACTAATTGGATTTCATATTCATGATTTTCAATATGAATGGACAGGAGAGTGAGCTCGAGCAACCAGTGACTCTCAGTGGCTACATTGACATGTACAGTAATATTCCACCATTATTCTGACTTTGACGATAATCTGAATTTGACATGGGTCATGTAAACAGCATATCCATTTGGATTTTCCGAAATAGCCCTTTTTCCAAATGTCCAATTTTCAGTGAGACATGTGGGATATGCCGATATTATATGGATGTTAATAGCATTCTTTGGATATGTCTACAGCTCATTCAGAATATGCATCTCGTGTTGGGTTTGATGTGATAAACAACATGTTAGGTTGCGTTAAGCGAAGTATGCACGGCTGCATGTAAAAGAGGATATTAGTGGAATATTCAGTTTCATTAACCATGTAAAATATTGTCTTTTTCAGAATAGGGGCAAAAAACTGAATATAATAATATATATCTAATTCCAACCTCTGTAATGAAAAGGTATTTTTTCCATGACATTTTCCACATTTATATAGCCTTTGTATAATAACATGGTAACAATGTACAAAGTATCGAAAATGTGCTTTTAATAGTCATCTTTAGATAATTGAAGTTTCACCATATTAGACCCATGTCAGTAACATCCGCCACTGCATAATAACTAGGGCTGTCCTGAATCCACATTTTTAGGTATATAACTTTAAGTAAAACTACAACCTGTTGTTTTTACAGATGTTTTTACTCGTTGGTTTATATACAGACTAAACAAACAAGGTGTCAGGCGTTAATTAGTGAGCTTTGGAAGTGCTGGTGGATGTTGTTACCTCTCCACAGTGCCAGGCTGAATGTATCACTGCTACCAGTCACTATGTTAAGATAAGCGAACCAGCTGTAGCTTCATATTCACAGTACAGGCATGAGAGTAGTGTCAATCTTCTCATATTGCTCTCAACAAGTGAGCAACAAACTGTATTTTACAAGATTAACTATTACTTTAATAATCTCAACACTGAGCAAGAACTTTGCCCATTACAATAAATTCAGAAATAGACAAAATTATCATTTAAACTAGATTTTAAGAAGAAAGAAATTAAATAATCAAAGAACAAGAGAAAGTCAAAAAACAAGTAAAACTAAGAGTCTGACCAAACATTCAATGCCAACTTGATAGTTTTTGACACTATGGGACAAATTGATGCAGTACTGAGATTTGATACCCAGCCCCAAGCTACAAATAATATTGTTCAAAATGATCAACACTGCTATGACCCACTTATAAGAAAGTCTGAGTATTTATAGGCCAGTAACACCAATATCTGTGACTGAATCTGACTATTTTCTAAAAATACATGTACTTCTCATGTTGGTCATGTACTTCTTGTCAGAGTGGAGAACAGCATTTAGACCGTGAACAAACACTGATGAAATTGCTTCCTGGTTAGCAGCTCAGCGTGATACATCAGCCAGAAATATCGGTCTGATTCTAATCAGCCTACACCCAATAACCTCTATCAGAAAACTTCACTCCGCTGAAGTCATAAATATATCACAAGGTAAAGTCAGTAAACACAGGGCAGTGCCGCAGGTTGGCCACAAAGAGCTCAGCACTGCCAGTGAATATTGACACGGTGGAGGACGAGGGCCGGGCTCCAGGAACTCAACCTGTTTCAACTGACTTAAAGAAACCACAGTTAAGGAACAGTGTAAACACACATCACAGGGCCATGCTGTGACGGAGTTAGGTGGAGGAAATAAGAGTGAAACAATGAGTGGAAAGGGACAATAAGCTCACGTTGTTCCCTCCCTGTTAATAACTTCTGCATTTTACAAACAAATGTGTTTCCACTGAGCACCTACAGAGCGTTACCGGCCGACTGGGCTCTTGACACGCAGCCTGGCAGTTTGTGTGTCTATGTTGTAACGGGTGACAGAGTCTGAAGTCTGGACACTTGACTTTCCTGGAGAAAGTCAGCGTGGACCAAAGTCAAGGCATGGAACATGTTAGCCAACACACCTGTCGACCTCCCTACTCTCTCATATCACCTGACTCTGCCTCAATCTTTAATCTAGCAATCTCAACAGATATCAATATTACACTTCATTTCTGTACAAATAATTACTCTTTAACTTCCAAATGTACTTACTCTGTTCCTTGGTTTCTTATTAAAATGGAAATAGATACATTTTTTGCTTTAACTTTTCATTATAAAGTAAATGTTGTGGCGAGAGAATAATGACACCATCAGTGTCTCTGTTGGTTCCCTTTAAGCCTCGCTTTTATTATGCAGATCTGTCTGCCAATGGGTACGATCTCCTGGAAAAATGAAGGCTCAATATACGGCACAAAAGAAGTGCGTCAACCACTTCGCAACGAAAACAGGAAGAGGACCACGCCTTTGTTTTACCCCGTAGCTTTTGGTGGCAGTTACCAAAGAGTATCAATTTAAGTTTTTTGCAGTTACTATCCAGTGTGTCCCGTGTTGTTGGTAGTTGCTAGGCTCTGAGGGAAACGAAAGCAGTCCAACTGTCGTTGTGACTATTGTCATTGTTTTCACAATGCAACATGCAATAACTTGAAGCTAGAGCTGCAATAATTAGTTGATTGTGTAGTCGGTTAGCAGGAAAATTGTTCGCAATCTATTCTGATCAGTGATCAATGCCGGGTGCTTTCTTTATCATGTGATAGTAACAGATTTTGAGTTTTGGATGGTTGGTCAAAATAAAACAAAGCATTTCTAGGTAAGCACTGTAATATCTGCATGTTGTTTGTATTAGCAGGCTTTGAAATGAAACATTGGCATCGGCACGGAATAATTCAGTCAACAATATGACACTATTTGACTATGACTATTTCTAGACTTTTTTTTTCATAATTTCATCTCGTGCATCTTGCTCATTACAAAGCTCAACTATTGATGACCTTTTTTAAATGACTAATCAACTATTAAAATAATAACTGACTATTTTAGTAGTCAACTAATCGGTTTGAGTCATTTTTCATAGAAAAGTACCCCAAAATACTCTTACTGCAGCTTCTTACATTCAGATATTGGCAGCTTTGCACACTCTCCCATGACAGTGAACTAAAACCCTTTGGCATGAGTACGAAACAAGACATTAGATGACGTAATTTTGGGGTTTGGACGAGACAGACTGACATTTTTCAACATTTTAACACATTTTTCGATGAAATGATTAGTCGACTAATCGAAGAAATAATCGACAGTTTAGTCGACAATGAAAATAATCGTTAGTGGCAGCCCTAATTCCAATGGCTTCTATCATTGTTCTTTTCCCATATGAGTGTAACTTGACCACTTAGACCACCTTTTTGCAAATGGTTTCAGGTTCCGGAATAAACATAAAACAGCTTTTCATATATGGGCACGAAAGGCAATGACCACATTTGGACAATGTCTTAATAAAAAAATGGAGTAATGTCGTTTGGTTCTCTAAGGCAACTTCACCATTTACTACACTCTCACTTCTTCCAATATCTACAAATGAGAAGTTGCATTCAGAATTGTAAAATAGGAAGGAACACCAGCAACAACGTTCACCCTCTTGTGCAAGTCCTAAAGAATTATAGTAGTGCAAGTGTCACATCAAATTTCAGGGTTTTACACTGTTGGAGAAGACAGTCATGAGCAACAAGAGGCAAAGGCAAAATAAAATGGGAGGAAAAACTTAATATGCATATTATCTGAGGACACGTGGAAAGAAATTAAATCAGAATGTTCACACAACTATGGATGAAACATACAGTACAATCACCTTATTTTACAACACCAGCACAACAAGCTAAATATAACTGTAATATACAATCAAAAAGCTGGAGGGACTGTGGTGACTCATATGCCTACTTTCGTCATATATTTTGGACTTAAATATTATTGTTTGAAAGTGTAGCATAAATATAAATATGTTTTACATGTGGGTTGTATTTTTTTACATCTGCATCTTACATTGGGTACACTATAATAGTAGTAGGTATAATATGTTAATTTCACTAAAGGAGTGACTTGGTGCTCTCTGCAATAAGGTGGAAAAAATATGTAAATTTATCAGTACTGGCATCTGCAATCAGCCAAAATGAGTTGGAAAATATCAGCTTACTGGCAAATTGTGCTTCCCTTGCCATTTTAATACATCATCTCGAGCTGAGGAGATCGTGAGCATTACTATTTCTTAAGTCACTTTGTAATGACGAAGACAGTAATAAAGCAGATTAATCAATAATTAAAATAATCAGCAGGTGCAGCCCTTCTGGGATCTTACATTTAATGCAACAGCACATCCAGTGCCGAGGTTTACACAGTCCTTAACCTTCTACCCCTCATCTAAAATTTGAATTGCAAATGCAGCCTAGCCTATTTGGTTCAGGCTGCTGAAACTAACAACAGTTGTGAACACAGAGTTCCCTGGACACTCCCACACTGCTTGTTTATAGACCTTTCTTTGACTTATTCATCGAGCATACAGCTGCAGCCCTGTGGCCTAAAACATTATGCTCCCTCACACAGTGTTTCTGCAGCAGCGAGATAAGAACAAGCGCTCACTTCCTTCCAGTGTCTCTCATTCAGCAAAAATGAGGGGAAAGGGACGGACGTGTGCAGCAAATGTTTTAACAACCCAAACAGACAAAGGCTACATACACAGGCACTCGCTTTTATGAAAGAACAGTTTGATACTGACAGGCACAGTCAGGCGGAGTTACTTTAGCTAAGTCAGGAAGAAAACTTTCACAACACTGCTTGTTAAACTCACTTGCTCATCATGTGACTCAACCTGGAAACGCATATTACTGTTTGAAGACATGAGACTTGCTTTATCATTTTAGATCAAAACGTCATTCATAAAACATCAAACCTTTTATCAAATAACTGCTACAACATGGGGGTTGGGAGGTGTTTAATGTACGGTGCAACCCTTAATGATTAGTGCTAGTTTTTAAGAAGCACTGTGAGATATCTAGTGTGTAAAAGGCATGTTTGCACTGTAGAAATAGATTCACAATAACAGAATTTTTTTCCCCAATATTGTCTGGTACTAATAGAAAATACCGCCCATCCTCTACTCATTATTTTTAGAGAAATAAATAAATAAAAACCGTGAACAAAGTAGATTTAATGCCACTCTGTGCAAATGTGCCAAAATGCTGACTGACAGAGTGAACGATGAGGCAGCAAATTAGATTTTCTCTCTTTTTTTTATGAAACTCCACAAAATGCTATAATCTCATGCTTAGTTACATGAAGATTGTGTAATCATGAAATAAGAGAGTAAGAAAAATAGAGCACACACTGCACATCGGTGCATGAATGACTGATACGTTAGCCTGGACGCTGGCTTGTTCCTTTTATTCAAATCACTTAATTACACTTATTCTGCATACAAAGCACCATATGTCATGTTGTTGCATAACTCGCCTCAATAAGGCAATGAGGTTTTATTCTCTTATTCACTGCCGCGCCAACATAACAAACCGACTGGCTCTCTGAGCACACAGATCCACAGGAGCCTGAATTGAAGACTGTGTTGTACTGGTCTGGTTGGAAAGTTAGGGTAAACCCAAGGCTATATCAATAAAGCACTCTGTCGTCTTAAAGAAACTGGGAGGTGATTAACCGTCAGACTTTGCCTCTGAGGATCATAAATGACGAAACACTCTCGGACAACACACTTTGCTTGGAGGTTGAGAAAGAGGACAGTTGAAAGAGTCAAGGGTGTAAAGGCTAAACCTTCGCTGTAACATTTAGTCAATTATTTTTTATTGTTAGAAAATAATAGGCATAATGAGCTGGTCATTTATTTTTTTAAAACAAACAAAAAACAATCTTTTCCGAGTGTCAGTTTGTTTCAAACGGCAAAGATGCAATTATAAAGTGGTTATCAATGCATCTTGATGAGTCTTTATGCATCTAAATTTCTGATTTTTGCATGATTTATTTTTTTCTCACTGTGTGACTACTCACTACTTTTGTAACAAAGCATATTTGTACTGACTCATAAATAAAATAAACTGATTAAGTTCCTTACAATATCTTTTATTAACACAATAGTAGTTGCAAATAGAAGAGATGTGCCGAGTGGAGGATTACGTGTGCTAACATATAGGGCTGCCCCTCAACCAGCGTGGCCACTTCCTGTGTCTGTCCTTTTAAGTTAAATTCCCACATGGCCC
Organism: Epinephelus awoara; assembly: GCA_035609425.1. NCBI lineage: Eukaryota > Metazoa > Chordata > Actinopteri > Perciformes > Serranidae > Epinephelus > Epinephelus awoara. Next base: position 24,207,006 of record CM069299.1, on the reverse strand, counting down.
AGTCATATAGGTTTTGATTTATTTTGACAAGGTGCAGCTCATTATAGCATTTCACTTTTTTTTTTCTGCAACTAAGCGACCAATGAAATATTGAAGACTAATGACCTCCTTTAGTTTACAGGGCTGGTACCTGCAGTTATTCCACAGGCTAGTTAATAACATGTCGGGCAGGAAATCCAAAGTGTGGGATCATTTTTGAGAAGGTGAAGGATGAATCCAAGGTGATGTGTAAACTCTGCAGGCAAACATTTGCCTATCATTCGTCAACTACACAGATGACACATCATCTGAAACACGTCAGTAGCTACATGCCCATTAGCCACTTAGCACAATCATTACTGCTTTGCCGACAGTGTCATTAACAGGCGGCTCGCTCAGTGTGTGACATGCACTTGTAGATAAAATATAGGCCTATATTAATGAAGGTTCATTAGTACGGTTTTGTATTTCTCTGTAATGTAGCACAGTGTTAACAATGTTACTGATACTATTCTTTCTCACACCAACTCAAACCGTTGTGTTGCCCCGCCCAAAATATATCATTTAATAATTAAATTAATATCGTAAACATGCGGGCGACTAGTCAACTAACGGCCCTAAATGATGACTATTGATCATCTAGGAAAAGTCTTAGTCGGGGGCAACCCTACTAACAAATTTCCCAGCATTCCAAGAACCAGGAAGTTCAGATCACATTATATTAATCTGCGGATGCTCACGATCAGCAATCCTCACCAAGACTTAAGAAGTAGCTTAGCTTAGAGCGTAAACATGAGGCACATGTGTACATCCGTTATCTTTTACCATTCAGTTGGCTCACCTCCATTGCAAAAATTAAGCAAACGCTTTGTGCGAAAAACTGCAGTTCTTTAAACGGTCACTTAAGGCTGGCTCCAGAAGCCACTCAATCCCCAAAGACTTTTGTCTTACAACGCCCAACTTTACGGCAGAAATAAAAATGTTTACAGCCTGGTACAAAAAACGGTTTAGGTCTCTATAACTCTCTATAACCATGGCGTAACCCTGGATTCATAAAGTGTAGGCGTAGCTGTTGCTGTCACTATTACGGTGTGTTTTCAGTTAATGAAATTAATGGTACATTTTGGCCGAAAAAAGTCTTGTTCAGTGTTCGGTTTAACTAAAACAGTCTACAGAGTCAGATGTTCAGTTTTTCCGAAAAGCACATTTTGTTTTAATGGTTTTTAGCCTGCTATTCACGGGCGAAAATTAGCATTAGCGAAAGCATTACCACATTTAATCATAGCTGTAAATGAACCTTCCTAAACAAAGTAGTAGCTAGCATTTGGGTTATCACCCTCTTGTCAAAATATGGTCATTTCTGGCTTCAAAAATCCAAAATGGCATCGCACAAAATCCTTCAGTCGAGGGAGTCCACAAACCAATGGTTGACATCACAGTGGTTATGTCCATTATTTCATAAAGTCTATGGTTGAGCCGTGAGAAACATAGGCTACAGCACGGTCCAACAAAAGTAAATCACAATGCATCTAAGAATTATTTTTTTCCCTCAACCCTGGTCTCTGCCAATCATCTCTGAGGATTTGCTTGGTTGTATAATTTCAATAAATAAGTATTTTTGGAGAGTTTGTTAGACAAAACAAGCAAGGCTTTGGGAAATTATGATGTTATTTTCCAAAATTTTGCACATTTTATAGACCAACCTATGAATCTTGAAAATACTATGCAGATTTATCAATAATAAAAACAACGGTTAGTTGTAGCCCTGTGCTCTGGATTTTCCCACGGGACGATTTAGAAAATGAGCCACGAGCCACAACAGCAGCAGGACAGGGACCTGGGGTCAGATTTACAGCAGCATGGTGACAGAAGCCAAAATACTCCATCAGGACTTGTGTTAATGCAACGCTAAACTCTGACATGGGATTTAAAACTCCACGTGCCACAGAAGAAGTCATGTCAGTTCAGTTACAGCTTTCTCCATTCACTGTGCTGACATCTGAGCCAGGTGGGGAAGTGGTGAAGAAACAGTATCCCAACAGGCCTGTTGTACAGTGTGGGGAAACAACGTACACAGAACTGAGGAGGATATGACTCTGACTCTGAAAGAACATTTGAAAATACTACGAGGGAAGTGAAACCGCGAGCTTGAATTACAGATGACTTCCGTCCAGTTAGCAAACATGGCTACTTTATTACCTTTACTGGCATTTTTTTTAAACGTACTGAGGAACTGTATCCAAAGTATTTTAACAGCATGCAGTGTGAGCCATCACATGTGACCACTGCTCCAGCTGAAACTACAATTCAGCGTTTCTTGTTGCTCCTCTTTTCCAAAAGTCTTCTGTCTGTCAGGTGATGTGATTACACCGGTGAAGATTTTCATTAACATGGACATGCCCACACACACACACACACACACACACCAATATACAGCCTAGATTACTGCCGCAGGTTAAACATCAGATAGGAAACTTGAGGAGGAAAATAAAGGCAGTGGGTGAATGTAGATTAAGAAGATAAAGACAGAGGAGTACAGATCAGAAGAACACTAGTGAGATCGTGGAGGCAACCTGCACTTTGTTTTACAGGTGTTAACATACTGTAGACACCGTCAACTTCCCAACAAATGACTTGCCCACTTCACTTGCTATCTGAACTTCCTTTCCCTGAAAAGAAGCCAGCTGTGTGAGATTACAGGACGCCTGGGGGGGACACACCGCAACGTGAAACATAGCAAATATTTGGCCAGCAGTTTCAGGTAGCTATGGCAACACATCCCGACTTGGGTTACAACTTGATCAAGGCCTCACTCCAATGGGCAGCAAGAAAGTGTATTCTGTCAATAACTTGGGTTTGAATGGGGAAAGGGTTATTAAGATTGGATGTCTGCTCCTGGATAAGATTTGTAATGTGGCTGTGATGACTAAATATAAAAAGGTTTTGATGATTTTGGTTCGATCCATCCCAACAGCACAACTCGCTACTTACCATAAATAATATATGTTCGATAGCTTAACATGTTTCTAACAGTATTAGGACTTATTTTTATTGTTGATAAATAACTTACTTGATAAAATTTAATGAAATACTTTAAGATACCCATCAAAATCTCCCAAGGTGACATCTTCAAATTGCTTGTTTTTGTGTGTCAACCAGCCCCAAACCCAAATACTTTCAATTAACACTGATATAAAACAGATAAAAGCAGCAAATCTTCCAACATGAGATGTTAAGACTAAAGTATTCAGACATTTTTGCATAATAAATTACTTGAAAATATTTGATTAATTTTGTACTGATCAGCTAATCTAACAATCAACCAATGTTTTCAGCCTGGATGGCAACAGTTAAACACTGAAAATGAAAATGAGTGATTCATCTGTTGCCATTTTCAGCAGAGACTGCCAAAGGCAAAGGCTGAGGAAGTGTATCAGTATTATATATACACAGGACATCCCATTGTAGGAATCAAGAGCCCCAACTTAAATATACCACTTTTAAAATGACATCTGATGATGCAGATGCAACTAATAACAATTACACTAATTACAATACATTTCTGACACTTCTATCACACAATATGGCAGCATGTAAAAAAAAAAAAAAATGGAAAATGATGTCTGTGTGACCGATTGACTTTTACCCAACACCCCCATTTTAAATCACTTTGCACCTGCAGTGTGACTACATCCACCAGATGAGTTATGTCATCACATGGTGCTGTAGTGGTTCAAATGATAAGCATGTTATGTGTCAGGTGTTTCAGTTAAAATAGAATATGTGTAAAATAACATTAATCTTCACCCTCTAATTTCTTCCTGTGAGAAACGTCTTACAGAGGGCCATTAAAGTGAAAACAAGAAAGAGAAAATAAACACTGTAAGGAAACTTGACATTTCCTGGACATTACTCACCGCTTTAAGTTGCTCCAATCGGTCCTTCATCTTTCAGACGGTTAATTCAACACCTTTAACCCAAAGACACAACCACAATATTGTGTAAAATGGCTCAAAACTAGTCCAAATGTCTGAATTCCTCAGCCAGCTGGCAAGCTAGCTGTCCGACACAAACCCACCGCCAGTAAGAAAAACAATTAAACTCCCCAAAAGTCCTGACAGAGGTGTGAGAGAACACGACTTTTTCTGAAAAGAGGAGTCTTTCCGTCGTTTTTCCATACAATATGGCTGCTGGGTTTAAAACCAGTGTTTTTTCTTTGCTAAATCTCCTCGCCCAGGGGATTAAAACAACAGTTGTGTGGAGCCGTATAATCTGTCTCTCCGCTGGCCACCAGTAATCATTCTAAAACGCACTTTTCTGGCTCGGCGCATGCGCAGACGAGTCCGTGTCCTCTGAGATGAAGCCACGCCCTGAGCCACCTGCATTAGTGATGCATTCAGGTGTTGTCGGAATGATACAGGTCGCTACCTCCTTCACTGCTTAAAAGACCTTTAACTCAGCCTGCACAGGAAAAACACATGAAATTGCCACTTAATCTGGCACATTGACATGTTGATTTGAAAATCAGATCTGTAGAATAATCTTTTGGTGCACATTAATACACTGCTGAATTTCCGGTTTGGTAATGTCATTTGAATGCAGCACACAGGGTCATAGTAGCAGTGATGTGAAAGGCCAGGTAGGCAGTGCTTTGCAAAAGACGGGCAAACTAAATTGTGCATGTGACAAGTATCCTTTTAAATATCTGTATGCTGTAATGAAGGGTCCTTGCTCTCAGTTGAGTCCATAATGAAACATTTTATTGCAGCTTGTACCTGAATGGGAACAGGCTGCTGATGTTAAACTGTCCACACTATGTCTAATAGCTGAAACACTGTCAGTTACATGTGTGCAACACTTTGTGCAGTCTCGAGGATGTATGACGTAGGCGCATTGTAGATCCCAACCCCGATCTGTAGTAACGGGCGGGTGGAAGGCACACGTCACAATGAACTTGCGGAGTAAAGCTATTACGTAATCCTGTTGAAATCCTCCACTGTGCTCCAAAGAACACGACTGACACCTGGTGGCCATGGATGTGCTCAGCAGGCTTCTGTGATTGTGTACGTGCACATCCGGCCCTCCCCAATCTCCATCCATCCGTCAATGCATGACTTGCTTTGTTGATATTGTACTTAACAAAACTCACTAACACACTTTCAACATCGGACATTTTGGGGCCCCGGGACACGTGCTTTTATCCAGTCTGAATCCCAGTGATGCATAATACAACAATCTTCTGTTTAAGGGTGAGTTCAACAAAATTTAAGAACCACATTGTCCTTGCAGGGTGTAATTTGCCATGGTTTTTAAACATAATCTTTGGCCCAAAATAAGAGTTGACGACAAATTGTGTAAGGGTTTGGTGATGTGATATGTACAGTACATTTGAAGACCATCACAAGGTTAGGCAATGTATCTACCATCAGTAAATTTCTCCACTGTTGCACAGGTATATTACCCTCATCTTTATTACCATTGGACTGTATCCCACTTTAGGCAATGTTGCAAATCAATGCCCACTGCATGGCAAACTTTTACATAAGGATACAGCAGGAAAATCACAGATGTAAATATAATAGCCCTTAATTTAACTGCTTCAGTTTCAGGGTTCTGGTATTGTGCTTGCTAGCTCACTATCACAGCTTATCGAGACGCTTGAAAACAGTCATATTTACATTTATTACCAGTAGCTGTCTTCATCCTATCATGACACATCAAATGTCCTCCATGAAAAAGGCTTCTTGGAAACACTTTATTTTTTAAAAAAAAAAAGTGTCCCTATGACTCTGGTGACACTGACATCCAAAGAAGTAACAATAAAAAAACAGACATGATATATTGAGAATGTTTTTATTCAAAGTTAACTCCCCTTAGTGTTTCCAGTACACCGTACAACAGCATTATGTGAGCTGGGCAAGTGCAGTGGAGGGTGCTCGATGATGAAGAGTAGCATGTTGCCATGCCAACAACAACACTAGGGCGGGTGTGTCTCATACAGTGAAATTAGAACCACAACTTTTTCCACCAAGTTTTTTATCCTTTAGTTTTAAAACAAACAAAAAAATTCAAAAATAAAAAATCTGAAAAGGGATTTTACAGTAAAGGGGGGGCAAAACTCCGACAACTTCCTGTCCACGTTTGGGGGTGAGAGAGAGAGAGAGAGAGGGGGGAAAATCCAGGTAACAGGTTAGAGGTCATCTTCTTCATCTGGGAGTGCTGTTTGTGATGCAACCTGGACAGAGGGAGACAAGATGGATGCATTTTCAGTCTCCCAATGTAGACTTTTAGCGTACAACTACACACTCACCAAAAACCAAACATTGCACCTGTATGGTCATACTTACTTGAAGCTCTTCCTCGTACTTCGCAGCAAGGGTGGGGTCCATCTGGACCTCTGGGGGAGCGAGAGCAGGCATTGCCACAAACTCCAGGTTGGGATCACCGATCAACTTCCTTGCTAGCCACAGGAAAGGTTTCTCAAAGTTGTAGTTACTCTTGGCAGAAATGTCGTAGTACTGAGGACAGAGCAGTTTATGGCAGTTAGAAAAGATAGTTCAGACCAAACAACTCAAACCAATGCTTTTTATTATTCACAAATGAGACTGCTGTGACACACGATCATCTTGTGAGTACAGTTATTACCTGCAGGTTCTTCTTGCGGTGAAACACAATGCTCTTGGCTTTGACTTTCCTGTCTTTGATGTCCACCTTGTTGCCGCAGAGGACGATGGGAATGTTCTCACAGACACGGACAAGGTCACGATGCCAGTTGGGCACGTTCTTATAGGTGACTCGAGAGGTGACATCAAACATGATGATAGCACACTGAGCTGTGGAGGCAGAAAGGAAGTTTTAACACACAATTCAACATGGGGTGGTTTAATTCAAATCTACAATGATCAAGCTGACTGGTCCAGCTTTATTAACAGAACACCATGATGTGTTTGTGAAGAGCACCTTGAATATAGTAGCCGTCTCTCAGGCCTCCAAACTTCTCCTGACCAGCTGTGTCCCACACATTGTACCTGATAGGTCCTCTGTTGGTGTGGAACATCAGCGGGTGCACCTCTACTCCCAGGGTGGCTAGAATCACAAGCAAAGACGAGATGTATGAGAGCAAGAAAGGTGGAAAATATGATCAAAACTATTCTTTGTGTGTGTGTGGGTGAGGGGAAAGAAAAATGATATTACCATATTATTAGCACATGCACCATTAAAATTACAGTTTGAAGAAAGTACACGATCCTCTACACTGACTTCCTGGATTTGATATCCACTTCCAAAATAGGAGCTACATCAGTGGTTCTCAAACCCTGTTAGTGTCAAGAACCCCTTAACTGATGAAATATTAGGTCACAGTCCCCCTTTTGATAAAAATTTTGCTTACGGGATGTTGCTCTAAAACGATTTTGGTCATTCAGTATGTTTAAGCCCTGAATTCTACAGTTGAGGTGGTAACTGTGGTGGACAAAACAAACTTGTGACTCTTACTCACATTGGGGGTAACTTCCATTGTGAATTACATGGCGTATATGAATACTTGTGAGAGTACTATACCCCATTTCCCCCCCTGAAACTCCCTCAAGGAATCCTGGTTGAGAACCACTAGAGTATAAAACTTTGAAGTGTGACAACCCAAATAATATAGGTATCTTGGAGTTTAAAAAAAAAAAGATAAGGATTTGTCACCATACTAACTTTGTAAACAAACAAGATGCTGATCTCTTCAAACTGTATTTTCTCCCCTCTTATTGTGAATCAAGACACATGCTTGAAAAAACTGAGAAGCTGACTTGTCAGTGCTCTCTGGTGGACAAACTGTGTAAAGGTGGCACTGTTTCTACATGCCCTAAAACCTAGTTTGTTATTTCTGTACAAAAAGTTATTACTTGTGATCTGATGTGTAACATTACAACACTACAGATATTTCAGACTACAGAGGGGCTCACAGCTCACCTTTAATCTGGCCCTGCTAATGGATGTGTAACTTAGCCTAATGGTTTGCTGCTGCTGCTGCTGCTGCTGAAGCACCAGAGTTGGGATTTCAAGCCAGTACAACGTTTTTAGCTCATTATCTCTAATATACTGATGTGTCATTCACCTGACAACATGGAGCTGACAGTTACTCACCAACATATTTCTTCTCAAACTCTCCTGTAATGTGCCTCTTCACAAAAGTTGTTTTTCCGGTGCCTCCATCTCCTACCAACACCAACTGTAAGCAAGAGACAGCAGTTAGTTTAGACTGGTTGGTACTGGTTCGGCACACTAACCGTTAGCACAGCTAGCCTTAATTTCACAAATACCATTTTCTACGCTTACAAGACAGATGACAAATAGCAGCTGAGTGACATTAAAGACAAAACGCTTACCTTGAAGGTCACCACCGGAACACACTGTGCCATTGAGTCCGCCGTGGTTGCGATTTTTCTAAGTTAAACAAAACAAGGCGGGATGGTTAGCACGTTCCCCGTCATCCTCCCAACTTAACACAGTCATCGGTTGCGCTAACACAGCGTTGTTAGCACTTGTTAGCACTTACCCAATTTGACGTTAAATTAACGAACGTTGCGTGGCTACAGTCACGGTTTCTCACAGTTACTTATTTTGACGCAGTTTTGGTTTAGTTTTACTGCACTGCCTGTTACCCTGCGATAACGTTGCCCGATTCTAGCGCTTTCTATACAAGCTAACGTTCAACACAATAACGTGTAACTACCGTGACCGTTATGTAAACGTCTGAACGCGTTGAAATCTCCACGTCTGTGTAATAAATACATGGAACGCGGCACGCGGATTTTTTTGAATGAAACCACGACAAGCTAACGTATGGATCCGTATTTCAACGCAGGCGGCTGCTAGCTAGCTAGCTAGCTAACAAGCTAGTAACGTTAGTTTGAGTGCGCCATACGTCGCGCGACCGCACTTTTTCTTGTTCGACTGGAACAATCGGACTGTGAGCAGCTAATGTGTTCCATGTTGCGGTGAATGTCCCAAGCTAAACAGAAACCTCACATCAAGCTGACTTTACACATTAAATATCTGCTCACACGACATTAGCAAACACTCCCAATTAGAGTGATATTAGCGGGTCTCAAGAACAAAGCAGTGAAATGAGGGGAAAGCTGTGCATGCTAACCTGTTAGCTAGCACAGCATGGAAGCCATTCTTTTCACCGAGCTAACGGCTACCGTTAGCACAAGAAAATCAATGGCGTAATGTAGTTCCCCCGGCCTCACATGGTTGCACTCGCAAAGCCGCATGATCCCAAATCCTACCTTTAACTTTCCCCTTCTTTTAACTGACTTTCCCGATAAACACAAACTTGAAATACAGGCTGGCCCATTATGAGAGAAGAATATAGAGACTCACCGGTGTCACTGCTTAGAGAGAAAAGAGGTAAATGGCTGCGTTCGCGGGAGATTCAGCGTGGACTATGAGTCAGTTTCCGCCCATATCATGTGACCAGCGCAGCGGTAAAAACGCATTTGGTTTGAGAGCATGCACCATGGTATGCACAGATCATGATTCAGCATGTCTGTAGTCCTTAAAAAGCCGAATAAATGCTGAAATTCAGCCTCTTTTCGCCCAACATTAAAGCTAATAACGTATCATTTTGTAGCATAGACTGTATGCTTTATACACCTCTGTGACAAATTTAAAGAAAATGAAACTGCCCTTACCATGGTAATTTAATTTTAAAAAACGAGTCATTATAAGGGCTGTAATGATCATTTTAGTCACTGATCAATCTGCTGCTTTCTTTTTTCTCGATAAATCAGTAGCCTATTGTTTGGCACAGCTATCAGAAAACAAGTTCCCAGAGCCCAACGTCCCAAACTGCTCTATCATATAAGACAGAGAAACACAGCGCAGAACAAAATACCTTCTTTTATTTGCCAGCATGTAATATTAGTTATTTACTTTGATGTTTAAAGCTGCAAATTCCCACATTTTTTACAGCTGGATCCAGACTGTCTGGCATTTTGGCTTGATAACTGAACTAAATCCATCCATCCATCCATTTTCAACCACTTATCTGCCCAGGGGCCTCCTACCAGTGAGACGTGCCTGGAACACCTCTAACAGGAGGCGCCCAGGAAACATCCTGATCAAATGCCCGAACCACCTCAACTGACCCCTTTCGATGCGAAGGATCAGCAGCTCTACTCCGAGCTCCCTCCGGATGTCTGAGCTCCTTACCCTATCTCAAGGCTGACCTCTAATCTAAACCGTCTAATAAATGAATTGTTTAAGCATCAGCTTTAATGTAACAGGCAAACAGTTATAGTTTTAAAACATGATTTATTTCAGTATCTTAAGTTGCCTGAGCAAAATTACATAAACATACTCTTTCAGACATGTCCTCACGATTACATTAGATAGAATGTGCTTTTATAAAGTGCAGCAGAAGAAAAAGTGCATAGACTGTGCATAAACTACATGGGTTACACACTAATAACTCAACGTCATAAAGTACAGTATCATCAATCTTTACACCACAAGACATTTGATTTGTGCGTGTTTGTATTTTTCTCAGTCCTGAGGTTGCAAGGCTTCACTGCTCATTTGTAACTCACTGGAATATCTTTAAAGCTACAAATAATCTCTTTAATGCATAGGAGGATAATAAGATATATCATTTTAATGATGTATGACACATCTCTGGTGGCAGTGTACAGATTTATCTGTACAAGTAGTCTGCCTTTATGTTGGCCGCTATCTCAGTCTCCCATTGGTCTCCATTGTTGAGCAGCTTCTCTTTGTTGTACAGGAGCTCCTCGTGGGTCTCTGTGGAGAACTCAAAGTTTGGACCCTGATGGCGACACAGAGGAAAAGGTTTAAATCCACACACAGATGATATGTAGTTTCAATGTTTTACATTTATCGTTTAATGGTGGGTTGAGTTCATAATTCCCCATTAATCATTAAATACATTTTTTCCCTTTGTAGGTCAGATGCTGTTGAATGTCTGGATTTGACAAGTACTTCGTTTGAAGCGTACTGAAGGCTAGAGTATCACATACTTACTGTAGATGCTGCCATGCAGTAAATAAATACTGGGCATGTAAATGTGAAACTGATTCTGATCTTATTTGCCAAAAAAATCCCCTGGCACAAAACGTCTTCCTTTTTTGTTAAAGGGATACTTTGCCAATTTTCAACCATCATAAGAATGTGGGTAGTATGTGTAAACAAACTATGGTAAACTTCCATCCTACTCCCAGCGCCCAGATCTCCCTGCTCATTTGCCAGAAATAAATGCGTCATCCAGCAGATTTTTGCTGGCTCTTGCGCCAGCAGGCTAAACTACACATCGTACTTTCTCATTTTTGTATATTCCCAGCCACCAGACAGTACGAGTATAGAAGCAGATTGAGAGAAAGAGCAGTCTCCCTTTGTCTGTCTCAAACTCAGATCAAATGCTAAAACTAGGCAGCGCTGATCAAACCAAGATTCTGTTACTGCATTGCCTATTTCTTGCCTAGAATGTCTCCAGAAACATGTTTTAGTGCACTGTTTGGCTGTAATATGAGAAGTTATGAACAGGAAGTAGGCACCATGCTGTCTCCAGTATTTTTCCTTGGTCATGTAGCACCGATTTCAAAAGCATTTGAGTCTTTCTCCTGCATAGACAGCCTAGTTTTATGAAAAGACCATCATTCCAGCTGTGAAATACTTCTTTAAATACGTATTTTAAGTGACAGAAATTCATTCAGCCAGTGCTAACAGTCAACTTGGTTCAGCTCCATAGAATCTAACATTCAGTGAACAGGATAAGCTCATTATTACCTGAACAATGGCATCAACAGGACAGGCTTCCTGGCAGAAGCCACAGTAGATACATTTGGTCATATCAATGTCATAGCGTGTAGTTCTCCTGCTGCCGTCAGCTCGAGTCTCAGCTTCAATGGTAATGGCCTGGGCTCCACACAGAAAGACAAGGGAAGAGACAAATAAAGTCAGACGACAGACACAGCAAGTATTGTGAGATTAACTGAGCACAGGTGGAGAAATGTACTAGTCTGTAGAAATCAAATTATAGCATGAACAGAACAGAGGATGTACTGTAGGTATGATGTGAAAAGTGTGTTCAAATATTAGCATCATGAATTTGACCACACACTTAAGAAGACTTTCATAACGTCTGAGTGTTTTTCACTCAGAAAATACCCAGATGTTTTAGATGATTGTTCCCTAAATACTACGTCTCCAAGCATCCCACATTAGTTGTGTTTTCTGCTGCCTAAGGACACTGCAGGACACTTTATGGTAAACAAGGTCGTCCTATAGTGAGGACAGCCTGGAATATGTGTCCACTAAAAGAGAGCGAGGACAAAAATGTGGAGAGAAGCATCAAAGAGCTGCTGATAATGACTGACTGACTGGCCTAAAAGTACACTGCAGTAATACTGCTTTATCTTTATAAGAGGAAATGACTGTGTGTTTGTGTTCACCTGAGCAGGGCAGATGGCCTCACACAGCTTACAGGCAATGCAGCGCTCCTCTCCATTAGGGTAGCGGCGGAGCGCGTGCTCTCCGCGGAAGCGGGGTGACAGAGGGCCCTTCTCAAAGGGGTAGTTGATGGTGGCAGGCTCACGGAACAGGTAACTCATGGTCATCGCCAGACCTGCAGGAAGGTGTTCAAAGAGTAATAACTCACTTAATTATTGCTATTTTTATGGTCAAGAAATTCTGTAATTCTGTGACTTCTCCATCCTGTCTGTGGCATAAGGCCCCGAGCTCATAGGTCATGTTTAATATATGGTTTTATTTATAAAAAGGGAGAGTTATTTCCTAAAACAGCTGCACAGTGCCGTTTTCAGCAAATGTCACACAAACAGGAGGAAATGGTGTGGTTGTTATGGACTTATAAAAAAAAATATTTTGTAGTTGTAGTTGATTTTATGCCAAAGTCAAATCAAATAATAAACCAGAAAGACTATTTTCACCCTTATATTATTACATGATTGGTGTGCTAGTGAGTATTTATAGCAAAAGAAAGGTGGTGTACTGTATGTGGGATTGACTCACGCTACAGTGGCAGTGTTCACTGCAGTGAAGGATCAAGTCATCCAATGGTTTGACTCATCTATATGTTTTTAATAGTTTTTGGAGGTCTAGTAGCTCCATCAGGCTTTGACTACACAGACAATACGTCTTGGTAGGATAAATCAATTGTTGGTTCACGGTAACAAAAATATAGAATAACTTTAGGCTTTTAGGCCTCAGCACGACATACGCTATCTGCACAGCAATCACAGTATGTGTGACCTCTAAAAAGTTCGGTCCAAAGGAGGGTTGTGGCCGCCCGGTCGGTGATGGACCTCAGGTCTGTCGCCGGCTCCTGAGCATTAACATACTCTGCAGGAGAATAGAAAGAGAGAGGAGTGGATGGTTAAATCATTTCAAACACATGAGGTCACTCACTAAGAATGACATACATGAACAGCTTGGATTGTAGCAGTACTTACTGTAGCCTTCTCTCTGCACACTGACACTAAATGGGCGAATGACCCCTGGACCAAATGTGCCTGGAGAGACATACAAATGTAATCAGATGATGCATCATGTTGTGCGTGTACCTGATCAGCCAAAACATTAAAATCAATGACAGGTTAAGTGAACAACATTGATCATCTTGTTACAACACAATGATTTTCTGGGAAACCCTGGGGCCTGGCACTCATGTGGATGTCACTCAACACGCACCACCTAAACCCTGTTTCAGACTAAGCACGCCACCCTATGGCAACAGCACACCTTGACAGCAGGATGATACACTGCATAAACCTCTCAAGAATAGCCCGAGGAATGTGACAAAGAGCTTGAGGTGTCAACTTGGCCTTCAAATTCCCCAGATCCCAATCTGATTTAGCATCCATGGGATGTGCCGCAACCCTACCTCACAGCCCAGAGGACTCAAAGGATCTGCTGCCAATGCACTTGTGCCAGACACTGCAGGACACCTCCTGTGGTCCTGTGTCCACGTCTCAACAGGACAGAGCTGAGTACGATCCACCATGGGGCCTCTGACACTGCTCATTCAGACTGACATCTGGGGAATTGGGAAGTCAAGATAAGGTGTTGAACTCTTTGTCACATTCTTCGGGCCATTTCTGAGCAGTTTTGTGGTAGGGCAAAAGTTTCCCAGCAGAAACGTGCATTGTAACAAGATGATCAATGGTATTCCCTTAACCTTTGTTTTACGACACCTGCTTCAGTAGTACCTGGCTTTGAGTAGCAGTGGAGGATACGCAGACTCAGTGTAGTAGACATCTGAGCAGAGAAAACAGTGTAAAGCAAAACAGTTTAATCTAGCAACAGGATTAATGCATATTGTAGATACAGGAAACCTGGGGGTGTGGAAGGAAGGGAGACTATGGCTAACTGGGCACGTGAATCCTCTAGTTCATTACTATCAGTAGTATTACACTAAACGTACTTAGCAAAAGAAAAAAGAAGTGCATACTACGTCAGGCACATGCAAACTAGTGCACAACACTGCCTCTAATCTTGAGCCCCAAATCCCTGCAGTTACATCAGTGGTGTGCCACATTCACGGCATGCCGGCAGAATAGGAAAAATGGGAACACAGTTTGTAGTTTGAAAGCATTCATGAGTACTTAAATTGTTACCCCGGAGACACGTCATATAAACGTAACTAGATATTTGTTTTATCATGATTTTAGGTGAAGTTAATTATACACAAATGGCAGCATACATTGCCCAGTTTATTTTGCTGGCTTAACTGTAAAAATGCTTATATAGAAATGTAACGTTTCTGCTGACAATGCGTTTTGTGTCGATGTTTCATAACTAGATTGTAGCATGATTTGTAAGCATCATTTCCGCTACACAGTGAACTTAGCAAACCGTGTTTATGGTCTGTACGATATGACCTGAACGCGCCGTTACACATTATATTACGTTAGCAAATTAAGCCGTGATTACATGACGACGCAGTTTTCTTAAAAACGTTAATTTGGTTTTAACGTTACTTATTCAGACGTTAAATGTTCAGTAGCATCACATTGTGGCCCCGGACATTAAAGTAAACTATAACAACATCGCTCACTGACTTAACTGTCATGTTATTTGGTTAAATTAGGCTAATTTTGCAAACTACGAGAAACAGCTCAATAAATTCAACGTCATTTCTATTCCGGAAGCTTAAAACAATCGTCAACATAAACTTCTTCGCCTTTATAATATTATTTTACGAGACTTACCTCTGTCACAAGTTAGTGATGAGCAACAGGCGTGCAGACTAAGGTCCCTGAACTGCGCAATTGTATTAATGTTGCGTTCAGGCGCTCCTCGTTAACTTCCCATTCATGCCTCCGAGGAAGGTATTTCCTACAGCAAGTAAAAGCAGCATACATATTGTTCATACAAGAGGAAGCACTTTTAAGGACATAAATGATCTGAGCGTATTATACATTTATCATCACTCTGCTGATGTCATGTTTGATGAATCATGTTTGTGTAACTGAGTGTTACTCCCATGTCAGCTAAAAATACAGAATGTAGTCCGCGAATAGTCCATTTTACTGCTGTAAAAGTCAACAGGAAGTTGATTTATGGGGCATCATGTAGTGTCAGATCAGCTGTTGATTGCTTTTATTGTCCTTTAATTGTGCTTTGGCAACATATCTTAAATGTCAGGCCAATAAAGCCTGTTGAATTTAATTGAAGGGTGTGTGTGGGTGCGTGTGTGTGTGTGTGTGTGTGTGAGAGAGAGAGAGAGAGAGAGAGAGAGAGAGAGAGAGAGAGAGAGAGGAAGTTTGTCTTCCTCATCACTGGAGTCTCACACTTCACCACTTCAACAGCCGAGTGATCAAACATGACGGAAATGTGAAAGGTAATTTTGCTTAAATTAATATTTATCAGTATATTAACGACTGTCCTCTTGCTGCGGTTGTGTTTATGGTTGGATGGGAGGAAGCTGGTGTAAACTACTTTATTCTAATTTTGACAAAACTGGGCCAGCAGATGTCATAAGCGTGAATTTAAGGGGTGTAGTAAAGCATGTACTCAGCATACTGCCTAAACATACTCCAGTCAGAGCAGTGTTTTTGGATGCTGTTGAGGTAATGACCATGTTTGATATATCTACATGTAGGAGGCATCAGCCTTACATAATCATGATGATAGACGACACGGTAATATGCAGAATAACGAGAGCCTTCTCTTCTCTGTCAATAAGATGTCAAGTCAAACGGGTCCGGCTCAGAAGAACCTCAGTGAAGAGGACAGCTCTGGATCTGATGTGGGGTCAGAGGTTGGTCTTGAACCTGAGACAGACCGGTTTGGCTTCATTGTGACAAATGGATCCACAGCTGGGTGAGCAGCTCTACATTTGTGCTTGTGTACTGTTACTGTACTGTCATCGAGCTCTGCACTGTTACCTGTTTTAATTCTCTTTTCAAATAGTCCTTTATATTAAGGGTTAGAATATTTTACAGTTGTTTTGTCAATGTCAGAAAAGAAAGTTCAAAATGAATTGTTCCCCTGAATGCTGATAAACTATCTCAGTAGATCTCAGGCTAATTGAAAGTTTCTAAGAGGCTGTACAATGTGCCCTGAATTCATTTTCTCCCAAAGTAAGACCACATATTTATACTGAGACCACATTATCTGACGACCAGAATGTTAATCCAGTGTTTTTATGAGACAAAACAGCATCTGCGTCCATGCCACAGAGCCAACTGGGCACCAACACGCTGCTCCAATTGGTACAATGCAGTCAAAAGACAATAAACAGGTCGTAATAAGAAAGCTGCAGCGTCCAAAACACTATATATTTGAGAATAAATGCACAGCACAAGCCAAACATGGGCGAAACGTTTCTGCTAAAGAGTGAAAGAAAGCTTTGTTCGCACAGAAGGTAAAGTTTGGAGTTTACAGTGAGCTCCATGACAGGTCAATAAACCAGTGCACATAAACCTGCAATTGTTGGCAGAATTATTCACGAGTGGTTATGTCTAGAGGTTCATCTACAAAATTACAAGGCATCCATGTCCATCAGTGATGGCTTTAAGGAGGGCTGGGAAATATATTGGTTTCATGAGACTCTTCTGAGATTTTGGATATCTTAATATCATCAGCGTTGTCTTTTCCTGGTTTTAAATGCAGCTTAACTCAAGTGATTTGCTTCTATGAACTAAGCAGACTGTTCTAGCTGTTATCATAGTTTATCAAAAATCTCACTGTGTAAACAGTTTGTGAAACCACCAACTGTCAAGCCTACAGTATATTCACAATGTCAACATGGAGGTATGTGGTCAAAAATAATGTGATATTTGAATATCTCCACATCAACCGGCCCAAGCTTTAAATTGTTGTTTATTGCTTATTCGAGGATTCCCATTAGAAACACATGAATTTGCCTCTAGTCTTCCTGGGGTCCTGCACATTGAAGTACATTACAGCCTTCCAATAACAGTACAGACAATTTAAGATATAATAACAGTCAGTATGCCTGACATATATACCCGAATTAAAGACAGAGCTAAACACAGAGAGAAAGACACTTACAGACATAAAGTGACACTAAGGTAAGCAGACTAAACAGATAAAGTTATGAAAGAATATGAGGATATAACATACGACAAAGCAAAGAACATATATACATACAAGTAGCGCTGCGCTTATCTTTGGATGTGGCAAGATATTTCTTTGTAATTGTTTTTAGAGGTAATTTTGTCTCTGACAGTAGCTATTTGTCATTTTCATTTCATTTATTTATTTATACAGGAAAGCAATTAAAAGTAACCTTGTGTGTTACAGTTTAAACTGGCCTGACTCGTTAAAGACTGGTTTTCAGCAGGTTCCTGTTACGCAACAAAAACACATTACAATACAAAATAAACAGCAGCAACACAACAAAACACAGGCAGCGACATAGACACTGCAAAGTTGAGGACTGAAGTGGAGTGAGCAAAATGGGATATGAGATTTAAACTGCAGGTATGCCCTTTCATCAGATAGTGTTTATATGCGTGTTTGAAATGTGTAATAGAGGTTATTGCTGTAATGTAGTGTGGGATCTCGTTACAGATCTTGGTGTAAGTGTGACAAAATGATCTCTGACCGAAATTGCTTTTGTAAGGTGGTACAGGAATAAGTGATGTGTTGCTGTCTTGTGTTGTGACTCGGAAGCAGAGCGGGAAGTGTAGGATTGGATTTGCTGTTTAGGATCTGAAAATAGGATTTAATGTCTAGATTATTTATGTAGTTTTGAAAAGTCAAGGCGTTCGAGTTTAGAGTTAGATTTTTGCACGGTTGCATGTCTTCTCTAACCATGTCCAGAGGTCATGTGTATCTGCTAGGCCAGTCTAGATGGGTTGATGCTACAAATGACGTTCTGCATTAACATTAGGAGACACAGAGACATTTTATTTTCAACCATCAGCCTAGCGAGATGTGCATACAGTTGACACTTGTCCTGTATGAGCAGCCGAGTGCCAGACGAGCAGATTTATTTTAGGAACTCTGCAGCCTCTTCAGATTGGGTATTGTATTTAAAAAAAAAGGCTTAATGTTGAAGTGGGACAGAGACTTTTACCGCAAAGCTGTGTCAGACCTGTTTGAAGTGCAAGCAGCTGTCAGACCTCAACCCGAATATACATGATGGGAAACAGTGCAAGACAGAAAGAGACAAAACTTATCGTAACATTACAAGAGAATCCAAACTAAAAAACTGAGCATTTTTTACTTTCAGCTGCCAACAAAACCCCTTCAGAGTCAGTTAGCAACATATTTACATATCATTTATTTAGCAATGAAACAACAAATCTTGCCAGGGGACCAGATGAAGCAGTGTATAAGACAGATCAGGATAAGACCAGTTGAACAAACTGCTACCTGCCGTCTTCACACTTTCCCCATTGATAACATCCTGACCTGTTGCCATGGAGACATCACAGTGCTACCGTGTGGTTTTCCTGTTTCCTGTCTTGTTTTTCTGTGTGCTGTCTTTCTATGATGACAACACACAAAAAGTGCACGCAGCAGCTCTGTACACTGAGTTAAAGGTCTCCAGTTTAATGACTTGTGTCTGAAGAGCTTTAATTTGCTACAGTCATTAGATGAGACACAAAAGAGGTTATGATTCTGGTGCTGAATATTTCATGTTTAAAATATTTACCTGCTGTTTTGTCGCAGGAGTGTGGGCCCACCGCCTGAGCTGGTCAGGCAGAGGGAGACCAAGTGGATAAACATCATTAGCCAATGGGATCGCATGTTGTTGAAGAAGACCAGTAAGGTGTGTCCTGTCTTAGACACCTAAAATCTTTCAAGCTGAGTGAAGACTGAGAGGCCTTTTTCATGACAGACATGCTCTCACAGCAGGCAAAAGCACAGTAATTAATAAAATCAGTGTTTGCTGAGTTCCATTTGGTATTGTGCATGCTTGCTCACTGTCATGGCGTATTGGGACACTTGACTGGAACAGAGTCGGTGTTAATATGATAAGTAACGCCTGCAATTTTCCTGCTATGAGTCAAAATGTCCGCTGTGAAAAAAAGCCTGTTATTATTCACACTAACAACAGTCATTTTTGCCGACTACACCAAGCTGATCCTGTGTCTGTTACCAACGTCCCATCAGGTCAAAGTGCAGTGTCAGAAAGGCATCCCGGCCTCACTCAGAGCCAAGTGCTGGCCTCTGCTGTGTGGAGCTACTGACAGGATGAAACTGAATGAAAACCTCTACCAGGTGCGAAAACTCAACGCTCTCACTGTGTGCTAAATGTGTGCTCTATTATCAGCAGCAACAACTCATTGTTACAGCATCTGAATCACAGTGTTTGATTGATAAGTCACTTGGCTGAAAATTTAGCAGCTTAAAGGGTTAGCTCACCCCCAAAATCAAAGCTACATATTTCCACTCTCATTTGTAGTGCTACTCATCAATCTAGCTTGTTTTGGTGTGAGGTGAGTGATCAGGTGAGTGGTCAGCTGTTGAGATGTCTGCCTTCTCTTGAAGATATTTGAACTAGACCTAGACATTGTTGTGAGTGGTTTCATGTAGGAACTGCTCTCTTTCTACCGGACTACACCCAGTATCTGTATCACCATGCAGATGGGTGTCCGTGAGTAAATGCACGCTTCCTTCTGTGCAGTGATTCGGTTGGTGTGTGTGTGTGTGGCTCTATTGAAAGAAAATATATCCTACATGAAACTGCTCACAACAAGGTGTGTGTATTATCTTGAGTAACTGAGTCATGATTTCTGGAAAGAGACATTGTTGTTGAGTTCTTCAAATGTATTTCTTTGGCGCTTTGAGCACCACAGGCCGAGTGCCATCTAGTTCCATTATATTTGAGAGAAGACAGAAATCTCTATGGCTGATATCTGCAACACTCAGCAACTCACACAAAAAAAATAGATTGATAAATAGTACTACAGGTAAGAGGGAAAATACGGATTTTTGATTTTGGGGTGGACTGTGCCTTTAACATTTTGGGCTCTATAAACAAATTGAATACTTGTTTAAGTCACTATAATCTGATTAACATCACTGTAAATGGAAAATCATTGGGTTTTAGGACACATTATATTGGGGTGCAGGAACTTTTCAAACAAATTTTCTTTTCACAAACTAATCGATAAATCAGTTATTTGCAGCACAAAATTTAAATCAGGCACATCCCAGTGCAGTATGTGAACGATTTTACAGTTTATAGCAGACAATGGAGGTCCATGTTTTTTGACTGATCTTAAAGACCAATAGTTTGTAAAATGTTGACTTAAGCTATCTCTCATCTCTGTGTTAGTCTCTGGACTCGCAGCCCGCTCTGCAGAGCTGGGTGGATGTTATCGAGAGAGACCTGGACCGACAGTTTCCTTTCCATGAGATGTTCCTCTCCAAGGACGGACACGGGTGAGAAACACTTCTACTTCTCTTTGTTTCTGTTGTCATACTGAGAGCTACAAAACAGTCCTACAGTTCCCTTAGTCGTCAGTGTGTCTCGGTTGTTACCACCCGATCTCTATAAGTCCTGCCCACTTTGTGCCTGTATTTTACATAATAAAAGTTATTACAACAATAAGACAAGGCAGTGATGTCATCTACATCTTTACTTTATAAATTCACCTCTTTATTCAAAGGTGACGTTTATTAAAATACAATCATGTGAACCCGAACATGTGGTTTGTGTGACTGTTTCCTGTGGTGTGTTTGTGTGTAGGCAGCGTGGTTTGTTCCGGGTGTTGAAAGCGTACACTCAGTACCAACCAGAGGAGGGTTACTGCCAGGCACAGGGGCCTGTTGCTGCAGTGCTGCTGATGAACATGCCTGCTGAGGTAGCCATTAATAACACTTTGTACCCTTCTGTCCGATAAAAATGCTGCAAATGCATCTCAGAAACATTGCATTCGTTTAGAATTCAGTGGAGAACAAAAGCCCATATCAGACATTAAATCTGGATCAATTCTTGTCTCATCTTCTGGTTAATTTTTTTCTTTTGCATTTTGTCTCATAATCACACAATAATAGGGATAACGGACAAACTTCTGCATACTTGTAATTGTCCAAAGCATAAAGGAGCTATTGTGGCATCTGATGTTGACTTATTGTCTTGTTATGTGCCATTTCCCCTCATGTAACCCCCTGACAGGAGGCCTTCTGGTGTCTGGTGCAGATTAGTGAGCAGTACCTGCCTGGTTACTACAGCCCTCTGCTGGTGAGGACCTGCACACATGTACACACGCACACATACTGTACCTCACACTGCACTTGTTTATATTATACATGAATAATTTACATGTGGGCCAGTAAAGTGAATTTGAAAGCAGATTAACCCCAAATTAAGACCTGATTTTTTAAGGAAAAGCCTGTTTTCCCCTACAATTGGTGCCAGATTATTGTGCATAATACACATTCAATTATGAAAATTACAAACCCATGACACAAATGATGACCTGGACCTCTGTTGTACGTGTGTGCCTCTGTAGGAGGGAGTCCTGTTTGATGCAGCCATGCTGACCTGGGTCTTGAAAAGGACGTGTCCAGCTGCACACAAACACTTGCAGCACCACGGAGTGGAACCCCTCATGTTCGCCACAGACTGGCTGATGTGTCTCTTCACACGTCACCTGCCTTTCAACACGCTGCTCCGAGTCTGGGACCTCTTTTTCTGCTACGGTACATCCTCCAGATAGACTGCTGTGTCATAAAAACTAAATTATACCCTGAAAGGGAGGCAAAAAAAATCTCTGTATCGTATTATGTTGTGTAGTATATTGCACCTGATTTGACTACATGCATGTGGTCAAAAATACAAGTACTTCTATACTGATTTAGTTGTTGTACAATGATTTATATTAAGATAAAATGCATGAGAAACTTAACAGTCATTTACAGATTTAACTGTAGAGTAATGATTAGTTCAGAAATCATTTACCCACTCTCGCCTCAACTCTCTTCTGTGCAGGAGTGCGGGTGCTGCTCCAGGTGGCGGTGGTCCTGGTGCGTCGGGTGCTGGGCCGGGCCGAGCAGAGGAAGCAGTGTCAGGGCCAGATGGAGACTCTGGAGAGGCTGAGGGGCGTCAGGGAGGAGGTCCACGAGGAGGACGACACCTTTATAGCAGAGGTAAGAATGAGCGGAGTGCATTTTTCAGGCATCTTTTGGGTCCACTTGCTAGACGAAAATGGCGTGAATCACATGTAATGGCCTTTGCGGTAACCTGATATCAACCAAGCTAAACACCTGTTGAGAATTTTGTGCTGACATGTTAGAGATTACAACGCCAAATGAGGGAACATTTATTTAAACATATTGAAAGTAACACTTAAACAAAAGAGAGATTAAAGTTTTTGTTTCTCTCTCAGGTGTGCTCTGTGCAGCTGTCAGCCAGAGATCTGGAGAAGCACACGGAGAAGGAGTTAGGAAAGTGGAGGAAGGACAGACCCTCATCCACCTTTGACCCCAGAGGTCGCTGCCAGGGATACCGGATGGCGTGGGCAAGGGCACGACAGAGTGAGGAGGCACGGGACAGGGAAGCGAGAGAGAAAGGGAACCTATCTGTCCCTCTTACTCGCTCAGCCTCCACTCTATCGCTGTCTCCCTCCCTCCTTCAAAAGAGGTGGAAGAAAGGAGGAAAGGCGAGCACACGCGAATGGGAGGGCGGCGGCAAAGTTGTGAGGCATCTCTCGATGGGAGCAAAAGAGGACTTCAGGAGCTGGACAGATTTAAATTTTAAGAAAGTGCAGGGCGTTCAGGAGGAGGAGGACGTAGTTTTCGAGGAACATAAAAAACAGAGTGAGACAAAACTAACAGGAGAAACTGAACAGAAAGAACTCTTAGAAGAACCTAAAAAGATGGAGATCCAAAATGTGCCAAAAGAGCATGTAGAAGAAACTGTCATCATTAAAGACAAGATTGTACAAGTGGAAACAAGTATTACTGAAAAGGAGGAAAGCCCACTCAAAGAGACAGTGGAAACGAAAATGCTTTCAGAAGAGATGGAAAAAACAAACGTGGAGACAGAACGAACCAACAGTCTAGCTGAAGATCAGACTTGTGAAAATATTCTTCAGCCCGCTGAACACAAACAGGGAGAGGAGCTGGAGTCCAGCAGCCCGTCACAAGTCCTGGAACAGCAGAGTCCAGAAAGCAAGCACCTGGAAACTGAGACAGAAGAACACAGTGGAAACACAGCTGCTGTGGAGGAAAATCAGACTGAGATACAGGAAGATGCAGATAAAAGCACAGAGGTGGAGACAAAAGAGAGCGTTGCCTCAAGTGAGGAACAGGACGTGAAACCAGAGGAGAGCACAAAAACTGAAAATGGGCAAGAGACACAAGTGGATGCAGTCACAGCTGAGACAAGCCCGGGTTCAGAGACAGACAGTAAAACCAAAGCTGCAACTGCAAAAGATCCTGCAGCAAAGACAGAGACACAACAGCAAGACGTGATCACAGAGACAGACGGTAAAATTGAAGGTCCAACTGTCGCAGATCCTCCAGTAGAGACAGAGACAGAGACACAACAGCAAGACATGATCACAGAGACAGACGGTAAAATCGAAGGTCCAACTGTCACAGATCCTCCAGTAGAGACAGAGACAGAGACACAACAGCAAGACATGATCACAGAGACAGACGGTAAAATCGAAGGTCCAACTGTCACAGATCCTCCAGTGGAGACGGAGACACAACAGCAAGACGTGATCACAGAGACAGACCAAAGCTCACGGGGAGATGCGTTTGAAGGAAAATACCACAGTCATGAGTCATTAGCAGAAATAGACATGACAGAAGAGCCTCACATCCAAACAGAGACAGAAAGTGATGCATTGGCACAGACACAAGAAATGGTCAAAAACAATGCAGCCACACAGGATGAACTGGAGGCTGAAATAGAACTAATAGATTCAGAACATCACACAGATTCACACAGAGACGCAGAAACATTAATACGGAGTTCACCTGAATGCATCGAACAAAAAGAAGATGCTGACTTAATAGGTGACACAGAGACTGAAGCAGAAACACCAGCTGCAAGTGACATAGTGACCGAGTCAAGTGAAGCTTTGGAGAAAGAGTGCGATGCAGCTGCATGTGAACCTACACAGGAGGAAGAAGAAGGAAGTTTGACTGCACCCTCAGAGGCCCAGGTTGACAAACAAACAGAGGGAACAACAGAAACAGAGACGACTGACTCAATAGCACCTCCACTGGAGGATGTGACTTCAACACAGGCTGAAGCTGTGACTCTCACCACTGAGCCTGATGGAAAGACCAGTTCAGTGGAAACACATATTTCTGAGGAACCTGCATCTGAACAACCAACGAGCCAGGTCACTGTGGGTGCTGTGGAGGAGGAAGAAAGCACAGAAACTGTTCAAGAAAACACTGTAGA
This sequence comes from Epinephelus awoara, assembly GCA_035609425.1. Taxonomy (NCBI): domain Eukaryota; kingdom Metazoa; phylum Chordata; class Actinopteri; order Perciformes; family Serranidae; genus Epinephelus; species Epinephelus awoara. Next base: position 24,182,153 of record CM069299.1, on the reverse strand, counting down.
AGAGGACGAGGTCTTTATTCCCACTGAACCAACAGACTCTCCAAACACTGACAGCATCCCACAAGTCCAAGAAAAAGACTCTCACCTTGTGAAAGACCAGGAAGAGCCAAATAACAGCAGTTCGACACAAGCCTCCACTTTATGCAGCAGTCGGTCCTCTGGGGATGTCTGCATCCGCAAGGCGTCCAGCTCCCGTGGGGCCAGGTTAGCACGTCGGCTCTCTGAAGATCTCTTCATCATGCCGGAGAGGAAATCACAATCTATCCCGAATCACCCAGAGGTTGAACACGGTGAATCACAGTCCAAACCTAGAGCTGTAAATCCAACCCAGACTCCTTCAGAGGTCACCCCGTCACCGCCTGCAGCAGTGACCGAGTTGACGGCAGCGCAGCAGGAGCAGCAGCCGCCGCCTGATCCCCGTAAACGTTTTGGTCTCTTCCGCAGACTGAGAGGAGAGCAGCCCAAGAAGGCATCTAAAATGCAAGTCCCCAAAATCTTGATCCAGGATTTCAGTGACGGGACGGGGATGGGGAAACCAGTTGAGGAGGAGGCGGTAGAGGAGAAACTAAGCTCCAGGGAAAGGAGGAGGAGGCGGAGGGAGCGAGAGAGAAAGGAGAAAGAGGAGGAGAAGTCAAGGAAGAAGAAAGAGAAGGAGCTGGAGAAGGAGAGGGAGCGAGAGAGGAGGAAACCGCAGACGAGGGGGAAGAGTTTCCAGGTGCAAAGAGAGAAAGGGAGCAGTGATGAGCCTAAACCTGCAAAGACTGGATCACAGACGCTTAGATATTCTGCTTCCTTTACTGAATCTTACTTCTGACAAATAAATAAATAAATCTATCAGACTGGATCTGGAAAATGAGGAGGTGTTTTACAAAGTCTTCTACATCCTGTCTCATTGGTTTTCATCTAAAGCCCTAATCTAAATCTCTGTCATACTTGAACTTTTTGATTTGTACATAAAGATTAAATAATGTTTACATACTTGTGTTTGTGAAATGTGTTTCCTTTATTTAGAGGAGCTTTTTTGTTGCACCTTGATCACAAACCAAACAGACTTTGAACCAAAGTAAACAGGAAGTGCTTCATGTCCAGTTTCACATAATCCCATATTTTGAAGTCCACCATTATAGCTCAATAAAATGCAACATTAGCAGTGGCCATGCTGTACACTGTCTTTGCATATTTTTGACCACGTAAAAAAAATAACCTCTGTACAACACTGGTACAGGCTGGTAAGATCGTTCAAGGTGTCCATTTCTTTTCTAGTCCTGCAGGTGACATGTGTGTAAAAGTACTGTAATACACACTTTAAGGTCCAGTCCATCTCCCTGCTCTCATCCATCAGTCCGCTGCCACTCTGCTTCACTGTGCGTCATCGTCACTGTCACTTGCCAACACTTCCTGAGTTGTCACTGGTTGAGTGGTCATCTGAGAGGACGGGGGAAGCACCGATCCAAAGAACAAGTTGCAGAACTGTGAGAGGAAAAATAGAGAGGAGTATTATGAGGATATGTTTCATTTTAAATGGAAACACAACTGATGTGTGTCAGCCAGTCGACTGTTACTTAAAGCCTAATCCTGATGTTACCTGGATGAATATCGCAATCAATTGCTCCAGTCATAGATGTCTCTAACTGGAATAATCTTATACACCTTGTCTGAGATTAGCTGTATACTTTGTAAAATCCTACGTCAACGGACATGACATGACAACAGTCAGGAAGGAAACGTCTTGGAGGCTGCAGCAGGCTTCGGTAATTGTTTTGCATGGAAACTCAAGGCATTCTCATCTAGCTGTCGGTGTTATGGTGCGTTTAAGGACTAGATGATACCATTTGTAATTAATTGTTTTCATAGTTTGATTGATTCATCAGTTACCATAAAAACACAATGCCATACACAAATGGACAGCTACAGTATTTTATCTCCTTCCATTAAACATTGATCCACCTGCTTTTTCCCATTTTGACCCTTTTAATTAATTAATTTATGAATGTGAAACTAAACCGTACCTTCTTATTAGGCGGTCCACTTAAATCATCTCTTTCATCTTCCTCTTCCTCCTCCTCCTCCTCACTGTGTAGCCTTGTCCTGTGATTGGCTGCAGCGGCAGTCTGTTTTAAACATGTGGAAGCAGCTGACGGGGGTGTGGGAGGACCTGCGGCTGAGGGGCCTGGCGCAATACTGGTATCCATGGCAATGAGGTAGGAGTCTATGTCGTCATTCATAAAGTCATCAGGAGGGGGCGGAGGGGATGAGTGTGCTCTGAGAACAGAAAGAGAAATATGACATGAATGAGAGGGAGAGGTAGAAATGTCTCTGTGGCTCCATATTTAGCTTCAGTTACAGTGACAGCGCAGGTAGTTACGTCTGAATAGAGTGCACAGAACAGATTTCACTGTTCATCTGAACAGTATCTTCAGTCCTGATATAAGGCACGAAATTCTGAGCATTTATCATTTATTTGTATGTGAAAACTTTTTTGCAATAAACCGGATTTTGATTGTGATGAAGACACAGACAGACACTTTTTCAAAAGTGTGATACATCTTCAACAAGTGACGTCCCGTTTACCCAGACGGGGCTGGCGGGCAAGTTAAAGAAATGTGTGCTCAACACATTTTTGACGGAGGTCACAAATAGTTTAAAGGAGGGCTTACAAATGCCAAGTTAAAGAAACCCTGACCGAAAATGGCAATCAGCACGGTCTGAGATGTCTGTTACCTAACCTGTGCTGCACTTATGACAAGTGACGATAGAGGAAGTGTTGAAATTTCAACCTCACTCATATCCTATGCATCACACATGCTACATTTATGACACCTTTACACTGAAAGATTTCATCCTATTATACGTTTTAGGAACTACACTGCTGTTTGTGTCAATTCAATGAGACTTAACTACCAAACTTAAACTAGACTGAGGCACAAACCAAATTTGCTACCACTGGACAGAAGTGTAGAACACCTGCAGCCTGCGGTCAACTGACTTCTCCACGGGGAGGACACAAAAATTAGGTGTCTAGAAACAGCTGTCCTCAATTATGTTCTTGTCCATCAGGTGGTGTTGTGTCTGAATAGCAGAGGTTTTACTTTCACTGTGTTCTACCACCGGTCTTGTCTAATACTGGCTGACAATTAGAGCCTATTTCTTCCCCACATCATTTTATGCATTCACATTTGTTTGTGAGTTACCGTCTACTGTTGTTTTTACGGTGGTTGGGGTCATCAGAAAGCGTGGCCAGCACAAAGTTCCCCTCCAGGACACTGTCTGTCACTGAAAGCACGACAGGGCTGAAACACACAAACACACACAATGTAAACATCAGTACATTATAGTTACACAAGGCATCAATTATTACCTGTATGTGATGTGAGTATGCTTACCTGCCTGGTTCATCGCAGTACATAGAAATAGGGAGACCTGTAGACTCTGCAAACACCAACAAACCCTGGAGGAGAGATGACATTATGGTGACAACGAGTGAATAAACAAAGGTCAATCAGAGCATATTTTGTTTGAGTTGCATCCACATGGTTAAATGCGTCTTTTGCAAGTCACTCTGGATAAAAGCATCAGCTAAATTAATGTTATGTGAGATTGTCTTGTCCTCTCCCTCTCTGGTAAATTTCCCAATCTTCTCCTCGCTGCCTAATCCTTCTATTCTGTCGCTCCCTCCCTTTGTCCTCTGTCTCACCCGTAACTCCTTCAGACAAAAGGTGACGCTGTTGTGAGCTTGGACGGCGAAATGGTCAAACTCGTCTGAAGCCAGACAGAGCTCTGTCAGCATGGCCTTCGACTGGTCTGAGAGGGAAACAGTTGGCAAGAGAAACAGAAAAAAGTGAATACGGGACAAAAGCAGAGACAAGCTTTTAAAAAGTACTGAAAAAATACCTTTTTTTAATAAACACATTTATTTCCTTATATTCTATAGCTGTGAACTTGCAGTCACAAAGACTTCCTCTACTACAAGACTACACAGTGCAATTCTGTTGTTCTGCATTTCTACCACACAGTGGCACCACTGGTTTTAAACCCATTTTCTGCATGTTTAATATTCACAACATAACAGCCACTTATTTATTTGTGCAATACAAAGCTCCTTGGCTTGTTAGAGCTGTGGGATTAGTAAATATTAATAAAAACACTCCTGCTATGCTGATTTTGCAATTTTGTTTTGTCTTCTATGACAGAAAGGTATACTAACTCTGGTTTATTAATGTTTTTACTGAAAACACCATTTGAAACTTTGGTGCAAAAACAAGCTTGATTTTCACTAAAATGTTAATCTCCTTCATTTTAGATAACTTGAATATACAGTTCACAAGTTTGTCTAATTTTGTTTGGTAAGTTTGTAACTTCTGGGTGTTAAAAAAACAAAACAGAGCCACCACCTTCTTCCTCCACATGGTTCCTGACCCACATCCGTTCATCACTCACTGACACGGTTATTTCTTCCAGAGATGGTGGAAAGTGCACTACTGTGTCCACCAGCAGCCTGACAGCAAGGGAAGACAAAAAGTGAGCTGTGAGTGAGGAACAACAGGGAAAAGTAAAGCAAAAACACACACTACTTGTGGGGTTGAACCACTGTAACGATTACTAATGTGGTGAGCTGACATTTGCCTCAACACAAGTTCCCCTTTGACAACAGATACACAATTTCCCTTAATGTGTAAATGATATTTATCAACTGAAATGACCAACTTTAGTCTCAAAGGATCTGTATCAGCTTTAAACATCACATATTTTTCAAACACTGATCACAAAGCAATAAGAAAACCATATATTAACATCACAGAGGGGGACAGAGGATTTAAGGCAGACAGAGAAAGAAAGACTGTCAGATCTCTTTTACTCTTATAACAAAACATGTAGAATGATTTCACAGACCTGGGATTGGACCTGAATACATTGGCATAGCTGTCTTTATCAAACACTGCCTGTAAGCTTTCACTATCCTGGAAAGACAGGTTATGTGTCTTCGTGAGGCCTGCAGAGAAAATACCAACACCAGTACTTTGAATTCACACGTACTAAGAATACAATGCAATGAATGCACAATGTGCTACACTGGCTATAAATAAGACGTAATCCTTTTGAAATCATCTTTGCCAAGGATTGTGAACAATTTGAGCAGGAAGTGAAGCACCGATACCATGTTTGCAGTGCAGGGTGAAGGTGAGTCGGTTCTTCTGCTCGTCCAGCTCGATGTGACACTTTTCCACAGTCTTCTCCAGAGTCGCTATAGACCTGAACACGGCCTGCACACTCTGACTCACACATAGAGGAACATAACAAGGGGGTAAAAAAAAAACACAAGGGACAACATGACAACATGCACTGAAATATTCTGGTATCAACTCAATTAAACTGATACTCTACACTGAAGCTGCCATTACAATAACATTTCAGCCACATATTAGGACATCTTAGACATGTTAGACACATCCAGATTCCCTTGTCACAAAGCCAGTAGTTTGGTAATCGCATGGCCACTTCAAAAAAGTGGTGTTCATTTGTGAAAATTATCTTGCTGAACAAAAAACGTGTATCACAAACATTTGTTTGTCACAGAGCTTATTTTCTGCAACGATCAAAAATCTAGTGGAAAAATCCCATAGGCTTCTTGCTGAGGGAACAGAGGTGATGCTAACTTCTGAATCAGCCTACAAAAAAAAAAAAAAGAAAAAAGTCATCCCTGTGGCACTCTAGTTTGCTTTTGCATTTTGTGCATGTGATACTGCAATTTCTTGGTAGCACATGCTCTAAATAGCTGCCACGTACAACTGTTAAAACAAGGAAGTACAGATGTTTTGCAAAATTTACATAAGGCCACGCCACAGTATCAACCAGAAAGGAAAGATAGCATTTGAAGTTGAGTACTGGAAGGACACTAGATTAATTCCTTAAGCCAGTTTGGCTCTGACTCATGTAAATGGCATCAGTGATTCCCAACCATGGGCGGTGCCGGTACTGCAGTTGCAAGGGCATAAATTAGAGATGACTAATTAAATTGTGATGTAAAATACATGTATGTGTGTGTGTATTTCAGAAGAAAAAACACACAAATAGGATTAAAAATTGGTGTGATATTGATTTTCAGAATATTTAATATGACAATAACTACCAGCCAAACAGGACATGACTCGCACCTTAACATTATATAGTGTGATCGAGAGAAAACTATTGAGTACACAAGCAGAGAAGTTGAAATAGATAGCAGTAAGAAATAGATAAATGATTGAAACATCCAACTTCTGCCTCACAAAGTGGTAAGGAATACAGACTTGACCAAACCGAGACTAACACTTAACATGGACAGCTCTTATGTCTTGTAGGAAAAAATATTATTATCAAAGGACAGGTGGTGTTGATGAAGGAGTACTTGACAGGGCTTTGGGTGTGTGTATCGTACACAAAAGAAAGTTGGGAACCACTGATATAGATGATCACGGTCCATGTAAATGTATTTGACTGTATAAAGAATTAGATGAACCATAGTTAATCTCTTTCTCTCACCACACCTTTATTGCCATCTTGCAGCGGAAGGCGTGCCCACTGGGGATGGTGTACCTGCACAAGAAATGGGAGGGGAAGCAGGCATAAAGCTCCTCCAAATGACACACCAAAAATGTGATGTTCACTGACTCTCTCACACACTCAGTATATTTAACACACGCATTCAGTCTGCACCTGCTGAAGAAGAGTGGTGCGAACAGGAAGCAAGCATATGCCGACCGAGAAGAGTTTACAGACCGCAGGGCCAGCTACAAGAGAGAAAAAAACACCCAAATCAGTACCATTCATTGACGCAAAGTGTGCACCAACAGGAAGCAACAAAGCTATATGTATGGCAGGAGGAAGTGTTGTTTTTTGACGGTATGAGAGCAGCTCACCCCATCCTGCTGAGGCTCCACATACAGCTCATCACCGATCCTGGACAGAGAGTGGATGGCTTTGGCCAGCACTGGACGGTACACACACACACACACAACATCATTACTATTAGGTGCTTGTTACAGTCGTATACTAATGTTTTGGTTAAACAATGAGGCGTGAAAAAGCAGGAAATGTTCACTACCTTTCACGTTTCCTCCCGTCACGACGCAGTCCATCTCTACAAACTACATACGACTTTTCCGTTAAGTTAGCAAACTCGGCTAAAAGTTAGCTAAAGCTAGCGGGTAAACACCACCGAGAGGTGAACCAGTGGGGTTTCAACGGTTTGTACGGAGAGCAGAAATCCCTCTAGTGCCGAAAACATATCCTGTTCAGTAGCAGCTGTATGTCTAAGGTTTATTTTCTACAGCGGCTCGACTTTAAGACATATTTGCGTTGTTTACGCCGCCATTACCCGCTTCCTCACAGTTGACCAATCAGAGAGGCTGAAACTGGAAGAGGCGTGGTTTGACCAAACGCATGCGCATTGGGCTTCTGATGAGACATTATGTCTGCTATATAAATAAAGTGGATTGGATACTATTATTAATAATTATAATTAAATGATTATATTGAAATGCTTAATGTAAGTGTAGGAAAATAATTAAATACAAAAACTTGATTATATTTAAAAATAATTTGACGCATTTTTCTACATTGAACTAGCTCCACCTCAACCAGCAACATCAATACAGCCTGTTGCTTTCACATGAATTCATCAATAATGATAATCCAGTAATATAATATTCTAATAATAATATACCAATCTGGAAGGGGCCATTCTGCATGCACACTTTTTTAAGTTTTTGATTATAATAATTTCATAATAATTTAACTTGTGTTATTAGGCTACTTGTAATGCAGATTTTTCTTTTTTTGTTTTGAATTATGGCATTGTTACTTTCACTTAAGTAAAGACCAGAAAACAAACCCAAGCTCAAAGACTTAATATTTTATTTTGTATATATCTTTGGGGATTTATTTTTATCTTTTATTTTCATGTGTTTATAGCTGCATTCTTATTTTGTTTTATTTTATTCTATTTATTTAATTTTATTTTATCTTATCTTATCTTATTTTATTTTATTTTATTTTATTTTATTTTATCTTATTTTTAATCTGTTCTTTGTCAGTGCGGTAGTTCATTGGAGCTTTACTGATTAAATCCCTTTTTTACTATTCTTTTTTACTTTTTATTATTTGCTTTTTATTCCCACAACAGTAAAGACCTGTTTTTTTTTCATTTTTACTTCACAAAAAAAAGGCACAGAGTTCATAGAGTTCCTGTAAAAGGGGTTATTCCAAAGTTCATGCTGCCATTTTTTTATTTCTTTCATTCTGAAGACACATGAATAGCAGCTGCTGACTAAAAATTCCCTGTAATTACAACTCAGGGGTCACGGTGGGAAGAAAGAGGGTGTGTGCACATGTGTGAGCGAGGGAGCCAGGGGCAGAAAGGGAAAGGAAGGAAGGGCAAACAGAAAGATGGGCAGAGACAGAGAGAAAGAGGGAGGGAGCGTCACTGTCAATGCACAATTATCTCACCTCACTGGTCTGTCTCGTTGGTCTGCTTCAGTTTGTACTATCTGAGGAACGCTGCCGTGCACTGCTCTGCTCCCATCACCGCTGATGTAAATGGCCGTTGCTGAAGAGGTGTGACTAAAACAACATTTGTGTGCTGAAACCACGAAAGACAGAGACTGAATAGACACGAGAGGACGACAGTCAGGAATAGCTGAGTGTCTGGCTCAGCTCTGTGCCAAAACTACACAGAAAGAGAGAGTGCTGCTGAAACTTTTGTGGATTATGGAGGAGTATGACAGCGAAACATCCATGACAAGAAGCAGACTGCACAGAGAGAAAGAAGAACTCCTATCCTAACTGAGGAAGTCAAACCGTAAGAGATGGATCTGTCTTTATATTTACATTAAGAAACTGTTAAGACAGTAATGGAAAAGACTGGAATATGAAAACAGAGGGACACAAACATCACAGGAGGCTTAGAGGGTGACGTGATTTACACACAGCTATTGTCTTCTGTCATAGTCTCCAGTTTTGTTTTTAAAGCAACACATGACACAAGACAGTGTGGAATCCATCCCTGATTAATGGACTACATTGTTGTGTTTACATGCAGTCATTGTTGACATGTTTTTCTGTGACCACTGGACTTGATACACAGCACTTCTGTTCCTAGATGTCTCAGTCACGTGATCCAAAAGACTCTCAGGCCTTGCTGCAGTCCATGCTGCAGAAACTGAAGCTCCAGCCAGGAAGAGAGGGCCAGCCAGACCTGCACACACCTGTACCCAGCACAGCTGCTTCCACGTGGAGGCAAGGTGGAGAGAAAGGAGCCTCCAGCTCTCCTGTGAATGGCTTTGAGTTTGGAGCTAATGGTATCCCCTCTAAAGAGTTTGGGTTCTCTGCTTTGGACAGTAAGTTCGGCCTAAAAGGTGGGGAAATACAGCAACCAGGTCGTGGCTCTGAAGTGGACGGGGTCGTCGTTTCCTTTCCCTCCCAAAAAGACAACACTGATGGTGGCACGGGTGAGGACAGGGTGTTGGGACAGGTCACGCAGCCTGGGATCACCCCAGCAGGAACAGGACAGCTGTTTCCTGCAAAATCACTTAAGGATGCTGATATCACTTCCTTTGACAGGACTAATGGGGAGAGGGGGAGTTTTGGCAGCAGCTCTTCAACGACAAGGAACATCCCCAGTGACAAAGATGCTGTCACGAACATGGGACAGAATCAGGACCAGTTCCAGGGTTTTACACCCAAAGTCTACACGTGGGCTCTGAAGCCCACAGACACGGGAAGTCAAGAGAACAAAGAGTCGCACATGGGAAATGGAGGATTTGGAGCTTTGGCACAAAGTAAAGACATGCAGATTGTCCCGGTGAATGGCAGCGCCAGAAGGAAACAGCGACCATCTGAGAATAAAACGAGGAGATGGACCCAGATGATCAAGGAGAGATGGAGGGACAGGCCGGGGAGTTTTGGCAAGAAGGGAAAAGAAGAAGGGCGAGTGGACCAGAGGAGTGAAGGAACTGAAGTGAGTGGTGCATTTTGATTATTTTCTATTGTAAAACTCTGAAAATAAACATGTTGAGGTGAAACTGCAACTTGTTTACTTCACAGATTTCACCTCAAAACCAGCAATCAACAGCAGAAACTTTCATCAACACATCAAATAAGGGAGACGAAAGGACACTCCCATCACAAGACATCAGTGGTCCCAGTAACACCCCTCACACAGACGACAGCACTAACGAGGGATTTATGAGGTAATCTACCAACAAATTGTCCTAAAATGTAGAAAAAACAAACAATCAAACCAGCAGTACTGAAGTCAACATGACACAGGCTGTTATGAAAGTTCTCACAGTCTGGTTGTGTCGGTTCGTCTCTCAGCCCTACAGCGACATGCCTAAGATATGCGAGGTATTTTTGAGACGTTTCCAACCATAGCTGCGATATTAGTTTGGCCTAATATTTATGGTCTGATGTGCCAAACACACCCCTGTCACTGACGGCATCCGTCATCAGTCATCTACAGTCTCATGAGATTTTTACTGCACAGCATAACACAGATGCCTTAGGACGACGCATCGTCAAACAGATACATGCTTACATGGACAGAGACCTTCTATCACTCTTATAGAATGTAGGTTAAGGCTGGAGTTATTCTATATTTCTCTGCTTTAGCCTGTCTTTAAATACTTTTTGTCTTTCCTACCCTGCCTGTGGCTCTCAACACCAAACCCAACTGCCCTGCTGGCATCAGACATCAAAATGACCTTAGATAAAAGTTGGAATGCGATGACGATATTTTAAATGTCTAACGGCATTCATGTTGTACGGATGTTTACATTATGATGTTTGGCAGACACTGGGTTTTGTTTTCCATACCTTACTAATAAATGTCTGTATTCTACGTCAAGATGTTGTTGGAATTAGGAAGACGTTGGATTTCGGTTACTTTACAAAAAAACTTAAAACCATCAAAATATCAACATCATCTGTGGTCAGGATTCTACATCAAGTGACGCTGGCATTAGACAATGTCCTGACAACCTAAATTCAGCCAAATATCAACATCGAAAGACGTTGGTGGGCAGCCAGGAAGCAAGCCCCCATGAACAGCGGCAGGCTTTGAAGCCAATTTGATTTAAAATCAGACATCTTTTTGAGCGTCACAACCCCTACGAAATGACTCGTGTCACTATCAGAATTTGATCAATTTGGTCTAATATTTCGAAGGTCTAGAGGAGCCACATGATTGAATAATTGTATCCCTATTCAAGTTAGCAAAGGGCTAAACCGGAAGTTAGCCGGCTTGGTTGGCAGAAGTCTGTGCCGTGCTTGCTCTGTGGATGATGAAGATCCAGGTTTTTTAATTCCTACTGTGCAACTTTGAAAGGAATGAACGGGGCCCCACTTCCAACACTGTACCCAGGTCTCTTTATAAATCCCTAAACTGAAGACACAAATCTTTGTCAGTCTCAGTAATGTCCTCAAACAGCTGGGCACTGGAGTTTTTTGCAAACCTGACTCAAAGATGAGTATATAGTGTATTTTTGGGGGCTGTTATCAGCAGTGGATCAATACACATGTGGTGCCCTGGTGAGTATTTACAGCAGCAGGGCAGTGTATGTGGGACTGAGTCAAAACAAACCACAGTGCCCATGTTCATCTTAACGTAAGAACACGTCACCCAGTGTGACAGTGATGCTAAATTGTGTGTTTTTAACAACATTGGAGCTTTATGGCACAGAAGAATTAGCTGTATCAGACTTTGGCTTCACAGCACATACTTGTTAAAACAAGTAACAAATACAAAGTTTAATTTATTTTTCCAAAAAAAAGGCCTCAGTAATTTCCTAAAAAAGTTGGGAACTCTCGTTTTTTGCCAAATGTTACTCTAACATGAGTAAACAGGGCATTTGTTAGGGACTATCTTTTGCGGCGGATTGGTTTGGACCAGTTTTACCGTTCAGAACACAATATAAATATATAAAACAAAGTGTTATGCATAAAATTAAAGCATGCCTGATTTATACACTTTTGGTGCTTTCATGAGAGCTTACAGTACTAAATTACTGATTCATCAATACATATTTATTCTTGATAGTAAAAATGGTTTCAACACTTATTTTGCGGAATATTGATACACTGACACCAGCTGTGCTTTCTCTCCCTCTCTTATTGTTAAGAAAAAGGTGTTGTTGTCATGTCATGCCCACACTGTAAATGTGTCCCCATGGTATCAAAATGATCTCAAATAATTATATTTTTGAAGGTATTGTATCAAAGTTAGAAATTCCTGCATCGTGACAACACTGTACAGCAGCATAAGGTCGTATGTGTGGATTGACTAAAATCAAATATCCTAAAATCTACCTGACTTGATTCTCGTCTCTTGTTCCAGGTCAATGGGTGAGTTTGAGTTTGGCCTGGGCTCCTTTAGCTTGCTGGACGAGATCGTCACGGGTCAAGAGTGGGGCAAGTTCCTAAACCCCAACCTATCAGGCGCCACAGCCAATCAGAGACCATCAGAACTCACCATTCCAACAAATCCTTATGACAGTGGTCAGTCATCTTCAATTCTGAACCAACACGGCGGTGTGACCAATCAGTGGAGCTTCAGAGGAACTGAGGTGACATCACCAGGTTCAGATTTCAGCATGGCACAAATATCACCTGATGCTTTCCAACCTGTCAGCATGGACATGTCAGAGGGAAAACAAGCTGCAGATAGCACAGAACCCATAGAGCATGCGCGTAATCGTAGACCTCCTTCATCTGTACAGGTTAGACATCAATAATAATACATCACCTGCTAGTTTAACAGGAATCATTCAATTTAAAAGAAGTTCCTCTACACCCAACACCCGTGAACACCTTTCCTAAACTCTAATCAAATGCACTGTCTCTAACAGTTGGTCACCCTGTGAACTCTTCTGATTTGCAGCCTGCAGATATTCTGAACTCAGCACTGAAGAAGAGAGTCAGCCTCAGCAGGAAGAGACAGCATCAGTCAGCTGACAACATTGATGGTGGACATGACGGAAAAGAGGCGGACAGAGGTCAGAGCAACTTTGCACAGTCTCGTGTTTCAGGCACCTAGAAGTTGACAGATGTTAGATGTTGTCAGTTGTCAATGACATTATGATCTTTAAAAGTTAAAAACTTGTCTCTCGTCTCACAGAGGCGTCCACACCTTCACTGAGCCTAACAAGCAACCACGTGATGGACGAGACGGGAGAGTCACATCATGATGACCTCATGCCTCTACACACCCTGCACTCTCCTCCTCCTCCTCCTCTCTCTCCATACGCTCCTTTTGCTCCTGCACCCCGAGGTGTCCTCAAACACTCCATTTCCCATGATTCACAGTGCTCAATGGAAACAGCAACAAAAAGGGTAAGTTGTGTGTCACACTGACTCCTTGTGGTATAAAACGTAACATCACATATTACATGCTAATTCCTTTTTTTAGGGAGACACTGCAGTTTAGGTACATCTTATATTAATGCACACATGTTTGGACATTCCAGAGGTTTATTTATGGTATACCCATTGTTTTCATTGTATGTATGTAGCTACAACTGTGACAGTTCTGGCATCAAAAACAAAATTTGGCATTGAAGAAGAAAATATTTGCACTGAAAAGGGTCCACTGAAATAAATAACATGGATATTAAAATTTATGTTATTTAATTTTGATATTCTTTTGCAGTCTGATGTGTTTTTTCATTACAAACTCTTTTTTTTTTCAGTTTTTCAATTCACTTTGTTAATGTCAGGTTTTTTGTTTTTATGTTTTGTCTTTTACGATGACAGTTTTTTGTCCAATCTCTCTTTTTGTTTCTCAGTTTTAATTTTCCATCACTGTTGTTGTGGAAAAAATGGACGCTGAAAAAAGAATGACGTGAAAAAAAAATAAGATTGTCATTTAAAAAAACACATCAGAGTGCAAAAATAAAATCAAAGTGAAATAAAAATGATTTTAATGTCTGTTTATTTTTCAGTGGGATTTTTTTTTTCGCACCAGTGTTTCCTTTCTCAATGCTAAATTTTATTTTCAACCGCAAAAATTACTGTAACTGTTCTAGCTCTATATGTATGGGCTGTCTGTCGTTGTCTGACGTCTTTAGATAATGTATGAGGGGACCCCAGATTTTGTGAAGGAGTGATTGATTACCCCTGATTGAATGTTTTCTTTTCTTCCTTAGGGTAGAGACAGATAATTCAGAAATCTATGAACCCATACTCAAGTTATCAATCTTTTTCAACGATTAAGCAACAACTCCTTTGACCAATAACAGACCCATTAAAAAAGTTTTCTCCATCTAATGTTATAAATAGGTGGAAATAAAAATAATATAAAAAGCTTAGGGTCTAGAGGTATTTGTATCAACACTGTGACCTGTATACACTCTCTCACTGCCTCCTAGAACTTTTTTATTTTAATTAAAAGACGAGGTTGAAGAGGTCATGAACTGTAGATCTTAAAAGTTTTGTTTGAAATTTAGATTATTTTAACAAAATGCATTTTTCATGCTTGTGCTACAAGGAAAAAACAAGGTTAATTTGTAGACATTTTTGGTATCTTTGCCTGCACAATAACATGTAGTTTAGACTAAATTGTTTGTTTGTTTTTTTGTTTAAGCATTGGCAACACCTTATTTTGCAGTGTAGTATTTCCTGAATAATAGTCATTTTCAATAAGTGTCTGGAAAACAATGATGTAATCTGAACCTAATTATAAGGGAAAAAATAGAGATGTACATTAGAGAAATTCTTAATTTTAACCCATGTAATTCATTGTTATTCTTTAGAAGCTTCAAATATGTTGAATTTACATTTGCCTGTAGACAAATTCGTTTTTTGTTATGTCCAACTCACTAAACTGGAGCAAAATGTAATTGATTGATTGAAAAAGAACCAGCGACATTTTTTTTTACAATTAGTACCAAACTACACTCAGCACTAACACTGTTAGCAAATTGTTCATAAATAATAGTTTTCCCAAAATATTGAGAGGTTATTGTGACCAATGATTAAAATAAATATGACATTTTATTAACTACTCCTTTTTGCCACTTTCTGTTCATCCTCCCTTCTCTTGTGTTCCCTTCATCCCACTCTGGATCAGAGGCGAGTCGAGGAGAACAGGCGGGTTCGTTTTTCAGAGGAGGTGGTGACCATAGAGCCTCCTGTGCTGCAGATGGATGGTACAGACTCGGAGGAGGATTCAGGAGCAGATGAGGACTCTGTGATAGAGCAGGACAGTGAGGAGGAGGAGGGGCAGGTAGCGATGGAGGAGGTGGCAGCACCAGCACGCCGAGCCTCTCTCCCTGCGTGGATACGGGCTCTGAAGAGGAAGAACACGGGGAGGAAGCTCAGATAGAGACAGTAAAACTGCAGGAACGGGCATCTCTCTTAAAACAAGTTCTTTCTGGTTACTTACACCTGTGTCTTATTGATCCTCGTCCCTCTCAACAACACCACCATTCAAAATGGTAATTGATCAGCTGTTGAGAGTATTTCAAGACTTTGCAACTACACACAGACTTTCTCTGTCTAGACTGGATTATACACTGCCAGTGTTGCATCAGCTCCGTAAATAATGAGACAGTTTGGTTGCTGGAGTAAATATTCTTTCACCAGCTTTATGCGGCTTTCATCAGAGATGTTGTGTTGCCCTCCTTCTCCTCCTCCTCTCCTCCTGCTGCTTCAGTCTCACTCTGGCCAGCAGCGGACTGTCTCTGGGTAATGGCTCCCTGTCCGGCCATTCTGGGAAATTAACCCCAGAGGAGGAAAGAGAGTCGGAGCTGAAGCAGTGGTTTCAGACAGTCAGTGGTTTCTGATCGTCTGCTGCTCTCTGTTCAGCTGTTGAAATGTTAAAACCTTATTTTAAAGCCTTTTTGATGTCTGTATGAAAGTGTATGTTTAATCTAGAGTCTTTGCTGGCTGCTAGTCTGATACATAAACCCCTGTAAAACTTCACTGTGTTGTTTTAACACTTTGATTTTTGTACGCATTAAACTGAGATATAATAATTTAAGTAGTGAACGGTTGATGTTACATTTGGACAGAGTCATGCCAGGGTTTGTCCTGTGTTCCCAGTCTTTGTGCTAAGCAGGTTGAGCAAGTCGAGCATGTCACAAGTCAAGTCATAAAAATTCTGATGATTAAATAAGCTAAATGGGCTCTAAGGCCCAGTTGTTAGCTAAAAAGACACATTCACAAACCTTTCTTTATGGGTCTTTGGTGACAGATTAAGTTGGGGGTTGTGGTGGTCAGATCACTGGTTTTTGAGCTGCAGTCCTTGCATACGACTGTTCTCAAACTAAAACATGAAGGTACCCCTCAGATAGAGTTTTCCCAAAGAGGGTTTATGTCATTTTTGTTAGTTCTTATCACGCTGCCGTGTGTTCAGTTGTTCCTTTTTCTCACAAGTTTGGTTTCAAGTAGTTATTTGATGCTGTAAACGGTGTGTTTGATGTCATGATTGACAGCTATGTGTGCCAAACACTGTGCTCACAATTAATAGCGATGCCCGTGATTGGTCGGACGGGTGTGTGGGCAAGAACTTGACATCATGGAGGTCGCTACTGCACAGACTCTTGCTCCAAAACCCAGTTCAGACCAAAGATTCATTACAGGCAACTACTTGCAAGGCACCTTTGTGCAACGTTCTAAAAACCTGCTGGTTCACACCAATGCAACTAGATGAGACGGAGTATCATCTCTATGCAACAACTCTCTGTACTTCTGCTCTGATTTCCAGCTTTTCAGACTTATTTTGTGGCTGAATATAATTTGTAGCTTCTTAAAATATGAATGAGGACAGTGATGGTGAGATACTGGCTACAGCTGCATTTGAAGTAGTGATGAAACGGCAAAAAACAGAAACAAGACGAGCATCAGATGGACTGTATTCATAATCAATATGCCACAATAATATAAGTAAGCAGCACCATTAATAAGTCAATGAGAATGTGTGTGTGTGTGTGTGTGTGTGTGTGTGTGTGTGTGTGTGTGTGTGTGTGTGTGTGTGACACCAGCACGCTGTGAGGACAGAAACAGAGGTCTCGGTGGGGACGGAGCACCTGCCGCAGCAGGCGAACATGCCATCAAGCAAAGTCATGTGACTCAAGTCCCCCCTCCTCATTATCCCGGTTACATTTATAGAGTCTGTTATGTTCTACAATAGCAGAACTGTGTGCGTGTACACACATTCTCAGCCTTGCTTGGCCTTCAAGCGCTGTTACAGCAGACAGAAAACTGCTTGTTCATGCTGTCTGCAGACGAGCTACAGACTTGCCTCAGAGAGTGACCAGAGGCATCATTCAGAGAGATAGAGTACTTCACAGCTCTCTGTATCATATTTTGTCACTTCCATTACATGCATTATACAGATTTATATGATTAAATTAGTACATCAAACTTCGTGGCTAACTGCTGTCAATTCCTCTGTGGCCTCCCTTCACAGCTATCTTCTCTCGTACATCGCTGTCAGAGCCATTAAGAGGCTCTTTAGCTGATCTATTAGTGCCCCGGTCACAGTTTATAGTGAAACAAGGTAGAGGAGGGGGAGGCACTAAAATGTGCACCATGTGTGTGACAGAGACAACAAGACATTGAGATAATTATGTGAATGTCTGACATGAAACTGTGGGAGTAAACATCAGAAATAAGCAGAGAGAAAAAAGAGAATTGTAATGTCATTTCAGACTGGAAAAGGATGAATTACACCAGTCCATTAGTCAGTACAGTAACATCCACTGTGCGTCATCACCCAGAAGTGGACTAATAATGGTCCATTTGTAAACCTCAAACCACACACACACATTTATCCCACTGCAGCCCCCTCTTGTAACGCACACACACATGTAACCATTGACCATGTCTTTACACCATTAGGAGACTCTTTAGTGCTTTTATTTGCGCAGGACAGAGAGAAAGGCCAGTTGGTGAGTGTGTGGACATGACAAGAAAGAGAAATTCTCCAAATTGTGCAAATAGTTTATTTTCAGCACTGTTTTTTGAACATGTTTTTTAAAATCTCGGCTTGTTCAAGCAAAGCTAACAGGAAATGATAAGGAGAATTATTCAGCTTTAATATTTTTGGCTGAAAAACAGGAGGCTGCAGTTTATTGTAGCTGTAAAATGCACAATAAAACAACATGAGTTTAAAGGCTTTAGTTTTAACTAATCTAAATGGTGAAGAGTTGGCTAGAAGGATCCAGTTACTTATTATGAGCTGAAGACAATAATTCTTTTCTTCTGACTCCAACCTTCTGTTGCAAAATGTGAAGATGGCAGTGACTTTCCATTTACAAAAACTTGCCATCGTCAAACTGCAAGCTCCTGACAATAAATGCATAGTGAATCTCTTGTAATAGGGCATTAAGACTAGAATGAGGACTCATGCACACCTTAAAAAACTTGTATACAGGTGCGTAGGAGGAAATTGTCCATAGGTGAAAAAAAGACGATTCCTACACGCTGTCCTTTTAGTTGCAATAAACCATATTAAGCAAACAGCATTTTGATCCTCAGTCCTTCATCAGTTTGAGTGTATTGCAAGTAACAGGACAGTGTGCAGACATTGTCTTCACTTCAATTAAAATAAGAGAAAGAGTAAGAGAGATAATGGAGGGTGACCGTCTCTTCAGATTGTTGTTGACAGGTCAGGTTGGTCACACGTTTCGAGGGAAATGGCTCCAGAGTCATAAGAGCTCTTGATGCCAGGTTTGAGTGACAGCTGGCTGCCTGGGCTCTGAGCAAGAGATGCTTCAATCTGAGCCTCCGACACCTGCATGGACAAAATAGAGAAGACAGTCTGTGATGAAGCTCTAAAAGCTAACGTAGACTCTTTATGTATTGCCAGACAAAATGCATGCAGCTGCTGTATAAAAAAAAAACTGCATTACCTCTTCAAACTTCTTGGCTTTGTACTGGTCGGCCCCTTTCAAGAAGTTCAGTAAGATAACGTCACAGAGGACCGTACCCTGCAGACACAGATTTAAAAAAAAGGTGAAATCAAAGCTGACAGCAATAAGAAAAATATATTTTCACCATCTTTAGTCTGATTAGAAATTCTTACCAGTCCAACAGAGGTGAAGGCAGCTACCAAGTTGATCAGTGTTGGGATTGTGTCAAACTTTCCTGCCTGGAAAAGATGGAGTCAGTCTGAATAACATGATGTACAAACAGTCCCAAAATTTACATTTAAATTAAGAAATAATTATATTCAACTTTTTAAAACAGTATTCTGCACAACTTGCTTGTTATAGTGTATAAATTCTTACAGCTGATGAAGTTACCACTCTCAAACTTATGTTAAAAATGAAGCTATTGCCAGTAGGACTGACACCTGGATGGTTGGTCGAAATGCTCATCGGACCAAATGTTCATTGGACGGACAATCCCTGTTGTTAATATCACAAGGCTGTGTGTTCACCAAAGCGTATTTTTTTCACAGCTGAAAGAGCAAGGGAGGATTGGGAGCAAGGATTGTGGGATTTGTCCAGCCTCTGCTCCACTGTGAGGGGAAGGTTGGGTAAAAAGTGACAGTGCCAAGCACAGTGTTTTACCCAAGTTTGAACATTTTTCAACGCTTATTTTTCTATTGGAAGAGGGATAAATAATCACAGAAGATGTTATGGATTTATTGCAAAGTCTCCAAAAAGACACCAAGGTACAAGGCTTGTTTCACAGCCTCTGAAAGGGATTCAATCGCACCTGGGTAAAAAAAAAAAGTAAGTCTCTCACATGCAGCGTCCCCGTGTTCCAGAGATAGTAATAGTAACGCTATGGTAAATGCAACATTATTGACTCCAGCGTTAACTTCTATTTTGTGTGTTCAGTATGCCTGATTTTTCTCATCAGTCCTGTTCAACACTTGGTGGTGAGACAGGCACACACATGCAGCTCAGCTGGAGAAGCTCCACCTCAGTGACATAGTATGCAGTTAATTTTCAGGTAACATTACATGAACCTCAGAGATCACATTCATTTTTCAGTTGCCTGATTGGACAACTGCATGTGACATTTTATTTGCCTGAACACAGAGTTTAGGTTTCTTGCCCTATGCAAGAGTTAATGTCTGGGAAAAAATGCTTTGGTGGACACACACAGCAATCAGGTAGAGCACACTCAGTGCCGACTTAGTTAACCAGGAGATAACGTCAGATTTGTTTCCCCACCAGCAAATCAATTGGTTGAAGAGGAATAAGAATTTCAGTCAGCCTAGAGTTTCTTTGGTTTACTACAGCCCTGTAACTGCCAGCAACCATTTAGCTTAGTATTACATTTGATTTTTTTATTCCTAACAAAAGCCAAATACCAAAAACACAAGCTCGCTGCTTCAACCCGTCTCGAGTCTTTGTGTTAAGCTAAGCTAACCTGCTACTGGCTGCGGCTTCATATTTCGCGTACAGACACAAGAAACTAACTATCTGCAAGAAAGTAAACACATGTATTCCTTCACCATCAACACTATCCAAGATTTTAGTGGCAACCATGTTGCTGCCAAACTGCCAATCGCAGTGAGTAATCCTTTATGTTTGAAACAATTTATAGCATTACAAAACATCAAAGGACTTACTTAATGTGTTTTCAGTGGAGAACATCATTACAATAAATGTTAAGTGCAATCTCCAAAACATCAGGTTTAAAATATTTTTTAGATATTTACACAAACACACATGCACACATACATATTCCCAAGCCACCACAGTTTCATACAACTCACATTGCCAGTGACCATGACGTCAAAGCGGATTGCATATGCTTTGTGAAGTGTCCGAAACTCAGTCCCGTTCTCTGTCTTGAAATATTTGGCAAATCTGCATTCAAAGAGAAGGAAAGAAAAGTGAGTGAAGATTGAAATCAAATAAAAAGACCGCTGAGAGGAAATATCAGCCTCACTACCTGAAGTTGTAGCCTTTGGACACAGCGTTCTTGGCAAACGGTGCATCCAGCCGTGTGAATGAGTACTTGGGTACACAATTTTCAATGTGCAGGTCCAGGTTACACTTCCACTGAATGTTAATTCCTATTTCTCCACCCTGAAAGAGGAGGAAGAAAAAGGAGACACATGTAAGTATGTGGTGAATAAGAAGGAAACCTCTAGTGTTCAGAATTTAGCTTTTATTTGCTCAACTTGTTCTAATCAGGGTTAGGCTGATATCTGAAGGTGGTAAAGTGAAAGATTTTCTGGGCGTCTTTGCAAAATATTTGGCTCTAGAAGCTCAGTGATGTAATGACTACTCAAGTCGGTAAACTTATGTCGCTGCTGAGCTAACCTCTAAACAGCCAGCCCTGTCATTTTGTGTACCATTTTGCTCGATAAAAAGTTACTGAAGAGGAAAAATAAAGTTAATAAGCTTACTTATAGACAGTCAGCAAACATGTTAGCTTGTTAGCTTAGCTCCAAACTGTTCCTCTTTTGTGAAGCATTTTAGGCCTAGTCCACATGTGCACGGGTAACTTTCAAAACGTGGTCTTTTATTAAGTTTTACGGCCTTTCGTTGACATTTTGTATAACCCCTTCCAGAGTGAAGATGTTCAGAAATGTTTTCAGTGATGACGTGCAGACAGAAAACAGAAAACGTTATCTCCTTTGTGAGGCGTCACAAAAGAGGAAGCATTTTGTGCAAATTAGCCAAATTAGTGCTATTTCTAACCTTGTGAACAGGACTTTTAATATGTTTATACAGATTGGTAGAAAAAGATTTCTGCACACTTACATCTATGCAGTGTCTTTATTGCTGAGCTTTTGGTCTATTCGGCCTTCATCAGAGCATACATACGGCAGCAATGGACAGGTTGGTAAAAGTAACCAATCTCAGTCTAATCACTGGCTGTATGCAACACACCTGTGTGCAACCCTGGTGGTAGGAGCTCCACCTTCTGAGAGTTGTAGTTTTTTTCAATACTGGATGGCAAACTGAGAGGCATACAAATGGAAGTCATGTTTGTCTTGTCATACAGTGCCGCAATATAAAACAAGGCTGGAACACAGTGAAAACAGAAAAGGCATTTAAAATCACAGAGCACCTTATAACGATATCAAATTACAATTACATCTCATAGTAAATGGGGCTCGGACAGGGATCAGGCTACTGCCATCACTAATCAGAGATCCCCAAACATATATAATACGATCTTGATACACAAACAGAACATAGGGTTATGAAAGGGTGAGAGGTGAGATCCATCATAAATCATAAGACCCCAAATTCTTAAAAACAACATAATCATACAGTTACACTTCTACTGTTTTGAGGAACGTGAGAATGTGCTACATAATCCAACATTCCCACGACACAGACAAACCAACCTCCCTAGTTGTGGACGAGACCTAGACGGACATGGCTTTGGCATGCTATTGCTTCAGTTGTGGATTGAGATTTTTCTTAAACAGAGCTCGTGTGGATAAGATTTTTTTGTAAACCAAGAAAGACAAACCCCATTTTCAAAAATAGCAGTGTATGTGTGGACTAGGCCTTATAGTTCAACACAGGAAGTTAAATAATAGTGAATGGTACAGTACGGCTAATAAGGTACCCCTATTTTGGCTCTCTCTCCCCTCAAGGGTGCACACTGCCAGGACAGCTTGGTGAATTCACACACTGGACAAAGTTGACAATGACCCATCACAGTGATTCAACTGGAGTGAATTTAATTTGCCCCAAACACTGACATTTTAAAGTTCCTTTCCTGGCATTGATTAAATACCTAAAACCTCATCTCCTTTCATCACAAATACATCTTCACAAGATTTTTCCACAAAAAATATCCCTTCATGCCTTAAAATGGCTTGGATGTAACTCTAAGCACAGATCTATGAATATGCAAATTAGTCTCCGTCTCCATCTCCACCCATCCTGCAGCCACATGCCCGCAGCTCAAGCGTACATGGTCATCTTTGACAAACCTCTGCTTGTAAGAGTAATATATAACTAGTCCATACCCACTGAGTACAGCATACCATACCATGACGTAGTCATACCAAAAATTAGGGAAAATCCCCAAAACATTCGGCCACAGGGGGAGCCACAGCGATCGGTTGCATTTTAGCCATCTTTAAGCATTTTTCTGTTGTTATAGCGAAATAAGCTCTCTAGCGCCCCCATTTTGTTTGATGGGGTCAATAATGGAGGGGTCCCCTCAGATTATGTGTGGTCATATGCTTACAAAGTCCTTATAGAAACTCAGTTTTAGTGAGTTTTCCAACTTTTACAAAGAGGGAACTTTAGATATTGGTCCCTAGAGTTTCAGGCAGATCGGTCAAACTTCCTACGAAGAGATCGATTTTAAGTGTTTTTCAAAAAATTCAAAATGGCGGAAAATCTGTATAGCTGGAAGTTATGAGTTCTTGAGGCATATTTGTTCCTCATGAGGAGAGGCATCTCTGTGCAAAGTTTCATGTCTCTACGAAATACGGGGCATGAGATATGCCCATTCAAAGTTTGCAATTTCAAACAGTTGCTATAGCGCCCCCCTTTGGCCAATTGATGTAATGTTGCTTCATTTGCATCCTCCCATGACCCTCGACCATTGTGCCAAATTTCATATGGATTGACCGAGTCAGTGAAGAGAAAAACGTGGAACAGACACACAGACACACCCACAGACAGAGTTTTGGTCATTGTATGGTAAGACAAGAGCCTTAAGCTTGACTATGTTGTCAAAACAGGGAATAATGTGTTGCTAATCCTAGATAAACTTGGCTCCAGATCACCAGTTCTGACAAGATGAAGTGAAGGTGCAAGTTGACGGGATTGTTTCCTTGCGTATGTGACATATGAAACCCTGTCTATATTTTAAGACTGTCATTGGCACACTGCTGTTCAAGGCTGGAAATGCTCAGCCATTGCGTTGACGGCTTATTTTGCTCATGTCAATAAAAGCAACACCAAATATGTTATGTTAACATAGAACATCTTTACAAGGATAAAAACTTGATTTTCATTGGGTTGATCCTCATATTTCCACGCAAGTCAGCGAAACAGTCTCTTTGTGTGTGTCCTGTGCAGTTGCAACATTTTAGCTGAGAGGATGAAGAGTTATGGAAATTTTGAGAGGAAAAAGGAGGAATGAGGAGACAGAGGATGCAATAACCACCTTGTCTGCCAGGCCGGCCACGTTCTGCCCGGTGTTGTTCAGAATGTCCCCCACACGAAAGATGGGGCAGGAGGGGCTGATCTCCGGATGGTAGGTACAGTTCTTGATCTGTTCGGCCGTCATTGTGGAGGGAAAGTTCCCTCTGAGAGAAAACAATTTCATGTTTATGATTAGAAAAAAAACCTTTTGTGCTGTTCTCAAAGGGGCATGTACCAGGTTATGTGTGATAATTATATATTTTCCACACATTTGTTTTCAGCTGCTAAGATTTGAGAGTGTGCGTGTGTGTGACATACCTAGTGACATCGAAGAGGGGAAACCGAATACTGTTTTTGATAAAGATGGTGAAGTTGTTCACATCTAGCATTGGTTTGCTGTGCAGGGTGTGGACAGAGAGCGAGAGGTGAGGACAACAGTTGAAGCTTTCAAGCATACATGTCTGTGTGTGTATGTGTGTGTGTGTGTGTGTGTGTGTGTGTGTGTGTGTGTGTGTGTGTGTGTGTGTGTGTGTGTGTGTGTGTGAATCTTACATCTTAACTTGGTCGTTCTCCGCTGGACACCATCCGATAATCTCACACTTACCCATGGTCTCATTGAAGGATTTAATGCAAACACCTGTTATTACCCCTGTTGTGCAAACCAGAAGGAGAGGAAAGATGTCTGTTACGGGGAGACACAATTAGGTATACCAAAGTATTTACAAATCCCGACGATTTGAATTTTAATCCGGTCAAAAATACAGACGCTCATCTTTCTATTAAACTCGTACTGCGAGGCTGTACTAACGCTGTATTGGACGTAGTGCACGGCACAAGAACAGGCAGCTGAGAAATGGCTGCAGGTGGTGGGGATAACGTTACAGGATTGTAAACAGCTAGCCAAAAAACGGCAGAGAGACCGTAAGGGAAAACAGTATATTTTCACATCTAAGGCGGAATTTATACTTCTGCGTTGAATCGACACCGCAGCTACAGCATAGGCTCTGCGTCGACGTAGAACTTAACGCCATAACCTACGGCGTAGCCTAATGTGCACCTCTCCAGAAATGTAGCTACATGTTGTGGCAATGCAGACCTCCTGTCTATTTTTGTAAGCTGAAACCATTTCCCTCAGTGGAAACGAAACCTTTATTTACTTTAATTTCACAGATAAGAAGCAATATATTTTGGAGACAATAAAGTCCCTACTGTACTTCATGTCAATAACTCGGCTTCTTCTCTGAAGCCTTTGTGCTCCACTGTCTGGCAGGTTAACTTCTATGACAGCGGTGCCTGCATAGTGTGACGTGTGTGCTTGTGCTGCTTCCGTGGTCCAGATGCTGGTCCAGGCCAGATGCCTCCTGATGCTGCTGTTATCATTAGTCATACTTCTACTGTTATACTACTACTGCTATACACATATGATTATTGTCACATATGGATACTATCAGATATTAATATATACTTTCAACATATTGTACCACAACAGCCGTAATTATTATTATAATATTATTACTTTCATTAATGTTGTAAGCTACTGTCATTATCGTCTGTCCTGCATCTCTCTCTTTCTGTCTCATTGTGTCATACAGATTACTGTTAATTTATTATGTTGATCTGTTCTGTACGACATCTATTGCACGTCTGTCCATCCTGGAAGAGGGATCCCTGCTCAGTTGCTCTTCCTGAGGTTTCTACCATTATTTTCCCAGTTGAAGGGTTTTTTGGGGGAGTTTTTCCTTATCCGCTGTGAGGGTCCACAGGACAGAGGGATGTCGTATTATTATTATTATTATTTTTTAATTCTGTGAATCACTTTGTGCTGCATTTTTAATGTATGAAAAGTGCTATACAAATAAAGTTTGATTGATTGATCGATCGTATGCTGTAAAGCCCTGTGAGGCAAATTGTGATTTGTGATATTGGGCTTTATAAATAAAATTGATTGATTGACTGAAAATTGAAAATAGCATTTTAAGTCTTGTGTGTGATTTATCCTGGCTTCATATGTGTACAGGAAATTTATGCAATGTAAAATGCCATAGGCTTGTGCTAAAAATATGAGCATGTTGTATTTGTGGGGAAATGTGTCTTGCAAAAGACAATAACTTGTCTGTGAATGCTGCGAGTTATAGTGAAGCTGATTTGTGTCCTTGTGTTTATAATTGTCTCTATTAAGCCATGTTTAATGTGTGTTTTGGGTGCGTTTTGAATCAACTAAACTTTACAGCACTTCACAGAAACCCCACCGCCGACTAGTGTTTTGGAGGTGGTGACACAGATACACCACTGCACAAGTATAAATGCTCACAACGGCGTAGGCTCTGCCGCACACGTATAAATCTCGCTTAACTCTGTGAACTACGGATTAATTGCCAGTTGGTGATTGTTGGAACAGTGACTAACAAGACTAACCAAGATGATCTGGTGAGTTATATTTTGTTTCTGTCATGTCTAAATAAAGAGTGTTTTACAATGAGTTAATAGGCAATTAGGCTAGACTAGAATCTTGAATTCAGAAGGTGTATAGTTGTAACTACTAAAACTGTTCTTGACATTTTATGAGTTTGTATCGTTTATTTATTAGACTGAATAAGCTTAAAGGGCCTGTGGAACATAGCAGTCGGGGGCGGGGGGGTTGCGCCACACAATAATACCATCATATACCATATAAAATGTCAGGATGGTAGAAAAGATAGATACCCCCCAAGACTAGACACAATCTCCTTTTTTTCTTTGGTGGGTAAATAGCAGTGGCAGCCATAAAAAAATCAGTCCTTTGTGCACCACTTGCCGAGTGTGTGAATGCGGTTTTTAGCTCATATTCCCACCCATCTTCACCACCACTGACTGACCCAACAAACTCGTACTGGTCATCAGAATCAACAATGATCCATATGACTTTTTTATCTGTGAAATTAAAGTAAATAAAGGCTTTGTGTCCACTGAGGGAAATGGTTTCAGCTTACAAAAATAGACAGGACTACGTCGCCGACGTGTAATTACATTACTGGGAAGGTGCACGTCAGCCTACGCCGTAGCTATGGCGTCGATTTGACACATAAGTATAAATCCTGCTCCATCTTATCTCATCATTATCTTTGGTTTAAAACAGAACAAAACTCATTGGTTTTGTTATTTTTTTAGCCACTATGTATAGGATTTGAGAATTACAAAAATGTTCACCGGGATCACCTCATTCTTCTACAAACAAAATCCCACGCCAGCAAATCCCTACAAATATTAACTTTAAAGTTTTATTGGCATGATCAAACTCTTGAGGGGTTCTGAGGGTATTCTGCATCTTTAACTAATCAAACACTCTGCAGTCTTTTTATGTTTGGAGAAGGATGATATTTTGTGTACCTGAAAACAGTGTGCATCTACATGTTTGTGTAACATCGTAACATCTTTTAAAAATTATGTGTAAGTTTCATTCTATAGTCTTTCTATAGTTTTTATTTTGCTCAAAATTAAGTCATTCATACATTCATTGTAAGGAGTTTGACTCACCGTTGGCTTGGATGCTGCCAAAATGCTTGTGGCAGTCTTCATCTATGGTACAATCAAACCTGTGTCCACTCTGAAATACACACACACACACACACACACACACACACACACACACACACACACACACACGCACACACACACACACGCACACACAAGGAAGAGACACGAGAAGAGAGGAGTTGAGGCAACAGGCATTTAACAAAATGAGACATCTGTGCTTCAGAGGCGCCATTTTAAAGCGACATCACTTAAACATGATGTCAGGCAAAGCTGTATCATCTGGCGCAGAAAAGATTTCCGCAAAAGATACACCTGTGCCCCCTTGCTTTGGCAAGCCTCCTCTGTCTTCAAAGCTCACTCGTCACGCCTCTCTCATTGAGATGCATTTTAGGAACTAGCCTATCCGAAGTCCCGCCCCTTTTCACTCTGTGCTCCAATAACAGTTGAGCAAGTTTGAACTCGGCAGACACTCAGTCAACTTCCCCCTTTTCTGTTACACTTAGATGTCCTTCGTGCTAGGCTCGTGGGGGACTGTGACATTACATATTTAGACACATCTTAAGCTAATGTTGGCAAAACGCTAGCTAACTAGATAGCTAACATGTCTCAGTCACATAGAAACAGGGCCTCATTTAGATCAGCAGGGAAATGCAGCCAGGTGTGTTGCACGCCTGGGAAGCACACCATCTTTGATGTTGGTCATGGTATCAGGGAAGAAGATAGTGAAACGATGATCAATGCGATTAAGCTACCCAACTCTGCTTGATGGTCTCTTGATACAAGCTGATTTGAATGTAAGTAATGAAAGAAAGAAAATCCAGAGAAATGTGTGGAGTCAATGAATGAACTGAAAAGTTGTTACCTTCTGTATGCATAATAAATCAGGTCTCATTGACATGCAACGATGTAGTGACTTATTAGAAAGCCACTTTATCAGATAACCAACGTATGTTTGCTTCCTCCTTTTTTCTGTGGTAACATTAATGAGATTTGGAAAATGACAGACAGGTTGGTTGCTGTAGCCTGGTTCCAGACCATAGACCCCGCCCACTCAACTGAGTAGGCTTGCATCTGTGGTTTGGCATACTGCAATGAACCAATGAACGGACCAATGAACGCCAGGGGTGGGGCGGGTCTAGCGATTAGCCAATCAGCGCCACGCTAATGGCGACCGCTGCAGATCATACAGACCACATTAACAATTCTATCAAGGTATTTCGCCAGTACTCGCGTTAATGGAGGACCAAATTAAGGAAGCTGCTAAATTGGATTTAACGGCAATGTAGCTGGGCGTGCACAACGACGGAGACATTTTAAACGGGCAATGCTCGCTTGTTTTCGGCACCCCTGAGGCATGGATTCTAATGACGTCATATTCTGGGTGAGTCGTTGATCTCTACTGATTGGGTATGGAAAAATCAAATTCCCTCCCCCTTGTAAATTGCCTTCAATGGAGGCGATGTCAGACTGAAGGTTCTGGGAGCTTATTACTTTACCCCACGTACCTATGTAAAACTAATGTCGTCCGAATAGGGCTTTAGATGCAGTTTGCTGTTATGTCAGTGT
Organism: Epinephelus awoara; assembly: GCA_035609425.1. Lineage (NCBI taxonomy): Eukaryota > Metazoa > Chordata > Actinopteri > Perciformes > Serranidae > Epinephelus > Epinephelus awoara. The sequence continues at coordinate 24,153,009 of CM069299.1, read as the reverse complement.
TTACATGATATAATAAATGGGTTCTTTGATATTCGACAACTAAAATCAGGTACACAAATGAAATACAATAGATATAGAAGAATAACACAAGTATAAAAGTTAATACATTAACTGGAAAAATAGAAATTAGGGCAAGCCTTTAAAAAAGGGTATTAAGGAGAAATTATAAATATGGTCCTGAGTCTACAAGCCTTACATCTTCATGGAGCATTCTGACTGCAAAAGCCACATTTGGTCATTAATGGAGATAAAGGGAAGTGTTACAAAGCAGTGAAATGGATTTGAATGTGTCCTCACCTCTGGACATTTTCCTTGAAACTGATTTTGTGTGATGATGACTTTGGTCATGATGCAGAAGACACCTGCGCCCTGAAACACAGCAGAAGATTTGTGGTATACTGTATGTTTATGTATTGTCTCACAGAATGTGCTGCACATAGATAAATGGATCAGCTCATAAACTGAGACACAGCTTGTTCATCATGAAACTGATCTCCACCAACAATGGCATTATCAACTCTCACATGCTTCACATGCACCTCGAATCACCACCAAACCTTTCATTCGACCTTAAAAAGGTTCTGTGTGTAGTCCGTCTGATGGGAACTTCAGACAAAGTACAAGATAGATATTTGAAAGCAGTCAAAGGTCAGAGGTTATCAGGGTCACACACCTGTTGGGGGAAGACATAGTCGGCCACATCCATCACTTGGTTGTGATGGTAACCGAAGCCTTTTACTTTGGTCATCACAGAGGACTCAATGCCAGTGTCGATCGACTGATAAGCCTTCTCGTGGATGAAGACCCAGCTACAAGACACAAAAGAGTTGACAGCAGGTTAAGAGTTCAGTTAAAGAAGTGGAGAACATTAAGAGTCTTGTTTGTGGAGACAATTATCCATCTTTTTTTATTTTGAATATATCAAGTTCAGCCTTGAAGCAGCTCCATATGACATTCAGAACATTAGTATAGCAGCAAACAACTATTTGCTATGTCAAGACATAGTGTAGTAATTGTGTTCTGATCTCAAGCTTCTCTGTTGTTCGTGTAGATGGTCTGCCGGCGTGTGCATGTGAGTCCGTGTATTTGCACCCCACTGTATCCCACTGTAAACTGCATGCATTCGCTGCTGCTCTGCACTGCGCTAATACGGCAGTTATGACTGGAAACAATATCCTGTACCGTCCCCCTTTGATTCTCTCCCCCGGTTAACACTGTTAGCTGTGTCAGCACTGTTGCCATTATTAGTGGTTTCACACGCTGTAAGGAACCCTGTGCAAACAACCTGAATCAGACTCTGAATCATAAATATGCGCTGAATGTCATATACAGCTCCTTCAAATTTTATTTTTATATAAAAATGTTTTAACCTTCAATCTAAAGTAACATTTAATGTTTTGTTATTGTAGTACAGTATTAGTTTAAATAAATAAGGGAAAAATCTAAAATTCATCCAACAATAAGGTAGCCCCATTTTGTGCCTCTCATGTATTACATTCAAGTGACAGAGCTAATATCCCAGTTTAATTTTTTTTTTTAAATAAATAAATACCTAGCACTCTTCGTAAACCACAGCGGGTTGTTTAACAACATATACTGCATTTCTGAATGTATTCCTAAAAGTTTCTTTCAACCATCTGGGTGAAAAATATATTCAGGATGCCAGAATTTACTTATGTTTACACTCTTTTAGTACAACGCAAGTAAAATATTAAAGCATCAAGACACTGACAATATACACTAATTTTCTGCAGTAAATTTATTACTTATTTCATCCAGACTGTTATGAAAAAAATCTATAAGGAATCTTGAACTATTTTCAGAGCAGCAGTCTTGTTAAACACGTCACAGATCACTTTTTTGTATTTTAATTTGAAAGTTGAATGTAATTACTATACATGAGAGGCGCAACTGGGGCCAGAAGTTCATTCATAAATCAATTTTTACTTTCTATTATTTTAAAATGATTACTTCAAATTTTTGAATTTGGGGGATACCTGTGGCCGACTGGTCCGAAATGTGATCATTTGATCATAGCTGGGGACCTTTGTTGCATATATCCGAGTATTTCCTGTCTGTCTCTACTGAAGATAATATTCTTATATCACAGTTTATGCACAGCACGTAGGTAACTAAGCACATTTACTCAGGTACATACTTTACTATACAATTCTGAGGTGCTACTTCATACTTGTACACCACTGCATCTTAGATGGAAATAAACTTTTTAATCCACTACAGTTACTAGTTACTCTTTAATATGAAATTACCCAAATGTATAAATACAATAAAATGATCTCACTCTGTGCCAGTAAACGAAACAATAAAATGTTTCTTACATGTCAATGCATCAGCAATGATACTCAAATAATTAGATATATGATAATGTAACACTGACAGGAGTTGTTCTGCTGCACAAGGAGTACTTTTACTTTCGATACCTTAATTACATTTTGCTGATAATGCTTCCTTTCCATTAGTTAAGTACAGTTTTCAATTGTCATAGAGTATTTTTATAATTATTTTATTATCATTTCTATTTTACTGTTACTCTTCCTTAGGTAAAGGATCTGAGTACTTCTGTCACTGCTGTTCTGTTGTTTGAAAGTTTAATAAAGGGGAAGTTGAGGTAGTGTTTCTCTGTTTCACCTTCACTTCACTTTTTCTTTAGTTTAAAATTAAAGCAACAAAGGGACATATTTTAAGACCAAATGCAGGTGGTGTGTAGTTGTTTATTGCATAGCGGTTTCCTCTGCAGGTGAAAAAATGCTCAAGGAGAACATCTCTAACCTGGCCGAATAAAACCAAAACTATCTGCATGGCTTGATTTAAAAGCATGTGTATTTGTAATCTGGTCGAATTGATCCTTTAATGGGAGGAATCTTAAAGCTTTTAATGCCACAAAGATTCTAGCCTGGGATGGACAGATAACAAATTACAAATACGAGATGCAAGAAAACATCACTGACCCGACAAAATATGAGATGATGAGCAGCTGTACGATCCGGTTGATGATGCCCACAGACCAGCTCTTGACCACCACAGACTTGGTGGTCTCGTAGGTGAAGAAGTCAGTGACGCAGCCCCACATCATGGAACCCATGGCTGCTTGTCAGAGAGCGACGGATGACGGGGTCGGGTCCTCCTGAGTCTGAGAGAAAAGTGCAGCTCCTGCCCAGCCTCAACAGGTGCCTTCAGAGAAGAGAGGGGGGTAAAACTGCAACTCACTGTTAGGTCTTAATCCTCCTGTCTCTTACTCACTTGGTGTGGCCTGTGCTCATCTGCTACATTGCATATTTGATGGTTAAACCTCATTGTCTCTCCTCTTTGTTTCATTGGTTTATGACTCAAACTGGACCTCCCCTTCGTTTACTCAAATCAGCGAGAGGAAAATGTGAAAATTTCCTTTTGTCCCTCCCTCCTTCTCCTTCTTCCTTCACCACAAATCCCCATCTCCCATGCCTCTTCTCTCTCACTAACTCACCACACACAAGCGCACGCGCGCGTGCACACACACACACACACACACACAATAATCAATATCCCATATATCCATTTTCATGTACTCCAGACACATTTCTTTCGTTTTAATGTTTCTTGGATGCCTTCATCTGAAGTACACTACCATCACTTCATTCATGTTTCAGTGTTAGGAAGTGACTCAGAGGGGATCAAACCCTCAGACCTGCACATTTCACTCAACACCTAAAGCTGTTTAATAACAACAAGCTGTAAAATTAATAATAATGGTTTGTGTAATGCATTAGCTAATTAATTAGTTTATTTCACAGCAGGGCTCTTTAACAGGCGCTAATATATAAATCAAAAGGTTCGTTTTAATTTCTTCACTCTGGTCAAATGTTATGCAGACTCCCTAATACTACAACTACTACTATAATAATAATAATAAAAATAATAATAAAAATAATGATAATAATAATAATAATAATAATAATAATAATAATACAAAGATGAATAACCACTTGAAATTTTCAGCCAAGTCACCAGAATGTTGGCAATATATGTTTGAAAAAAACTGAAATTTGTACGTTTCATTCATATCATATCAACAACTCTAAAGTGACACAATTCAGATCAGGTGTATAATCTGAGTTTCTCACCAGTAGAAGGGGGGGGATGATGGATAGCATGACACCGAGGTGAAACGACTGCCAAGCTACAGACCACTGATAAGGACCAGCAGCATGTCCAGTCATGTTTGCAGCAACCAAACTAGATATTTTAAGCCAAAACAGGATGTTACTGACTGTTTTTTGCGCCTAATGCTAACCACGTTAACCACAGCACTGTCACAACATAAAACTGAAAATTGAAACATAACGAAAGGGGAAGTTTTAACATATCTGCTACACATAAAATTTCATATTTCAAGCTGTTTAATGGTTCATGATGTCGTCTTTTTTTTAATCCATCTGTTAAAGTCTTTAAAAAATCTGCGCTATTTTTTTTTACAAAGTGAAATGGTATTTTTTTTTCAGTTATGCCTTAATGCACATTTTATTTTCATCAGTTTCAAAATCCCCAAAATGGCTGCTCTTTAAGTCTGCTCTAGATATATCATATATTTATTCTACAGTTAAGCTGTGATACATCAGGAGGCCTGCACGTATAAACAGACCAGATTATAGCCTGACAAAAGAATCAGCCGAGCCAATACCCTGTAGATCAGCCAGTATTAGTTCATTCATTCATTTCTGTAACCGCTTATCCTCTTGGGGGTTGCAGGCAGGCTGGAGCCTATCCCAACTGACACTGGGTGAGAGGCGGGGTACACCCTGGACAGGTCACCAGACTATCGCAGGGCTGACACATAGAGACAGACAAATATTCACGCTCACACCTACAGGCAACTTAGAGACACCAATTAACCTGCATATCTTTGGACTGTGGGAAGAAACCAGTTCCGGGAGAAAACCCACGCTGACATGGTGCTGTGAGGCGACAGTGCTCACCACTACACCACTGTGCCGCCCCAATAATAATCATAATATAAAATATGACTCAGGGTTTCCACATGTTCTAAAACATCAAATTCAAGGACTTTAACAGAACTTAAAGTAAAGAATTTCCACAAATTCAAGGGCCAAACACAGCATAGTTTGAGACATTAATCAGGGTTAATTACTGTTACAACAACCAGCAGGCTTTACAGAGGTTCACAGACAACTAAACAGAGCCTATTAACGTTAAATAAAATAATCTATTCTAATGCACAAAGTGTGTACAAACATGTATACAAATGTAATCAAACACCTTAAATAACCCTCGTCTACCTTCAAAAATGTTAAAATCCTCGATTTTCCCTCCTCAAATTTACAAACTTTCAAGAATTTCAAAGACCCATGGGAACCATGATGATTAAATATTATTGAAAATGTAGATGCGGCGTCTTAATTACATAGTTTGACCACCAGGAAGTGCTGACAAGTTAATGTAAACTGTAAAATGTCCCACTTAGTACATATATGTCACAGTTTAAGGCAGTCTTATCACAAACTTTGCTGCATTAAAAAAAAGAATAGATGTGTCACAGGTGTCGCCCTAAAAATTTCTGTGTCATTCGGGATGAGAAACTGTCTCTGTGCATTGCCGACTGGTTGTGTTTCCATATTTATCTATATATGATTCATACAATTTTCTGGCTCATGACAAATACATTTAAATATCTATTTTACTGTTTTAAACACGACAAACAGGACAGGTTGTTAGCCAATCAGGACGAAGGTCATCTGAGATTAATTCTTAAAAGCAGCTGTGAAAACTTTAAATGTAACCACTCAGACCGATCCAAATGTTCAATATGTCTGCATTACACGTCATTTTGTTCCTCTATGAACATCAACAGTATAGAAAACAGAAATCTGATTCTATACTTACAGGCTCCTATAGGAGGCCTGACGCACTGTTATAAATCACAGACTTTGGCGTTATTGACAACTGTGCAATAATTGCGACACATGATACGACCACTTCTCAATACACTCACGAGCACCAACAGCATTACTGGCTCTCACGTCAGGGAGATAATGTAATGATGCAATGACAGTGTGTGTGTGCGCGCGTGTGTGTGTGCGTGTGTGTGTATAGATGTATGTGCCGAGAGACTTTGTCATTTCTTAAGTGGGTCCATTATGTTTGTGGTCAATTAATGGTAACCTAATACAGGACAGGATAAACACACATGCACAAGCTTTCAGGCTCATGCGACTGCGACGTTCATCACAAAGACTGTGAGCATTCCTGTAACAGAATGATACTGTGAAACATATACATCTACAAATACGAGACACCATTTGTAGATGCGGGCACACATGAGGCGGGAGTGGAGGATTGTTGGATGGATGTCTTCATGAAAGGGGAAACCACTGTAAAAGTGATCATCCCTCAGCAGGAAGGGATGTATGTAAACACATTCTCATTTGATCCAGCTTTGACCGCTACATTTACAACATGCTGGCACACACACATCCCGACATCACGTGAATGTGACCTCACACATAAACTGTAACACGACTTATTTCTGGCTCTGGGATGTCAATGACTCCACTAGTTTGCTCTAAAATATCTCAACAACTATGAAACTTTGTACAGGTATTCATGTTCCCCAGAGGATCAGTCTCACTGACGCTGGTTATCCACTGACTTTTCATTGAGCACCGTTATCAGGTCAACATTTTCATTTGTCCAATGCTTCTTTCTCTTGAATCAAATACCTGCAAAATCATGACACTGACATCAGCCTCATGCTAATTAGCAAGTGTTAGCATGCTGACGGTAAATTCAAGGGAAGGTTTGCCACCTTTTATATCCATATCTCATCAGTGTTGAAGGTAATTGTAGTCAACTGAAGTAATAAATTCCTCAGTGCGTGCTATACTGACGAAGAAAACTGATTTTGCAACTGCTAAATCTGTTGCTCTTCCTGCATCCAGCACCGTCATGTGATGTATCTGAAGGCAGATGACCCACAGGCTACTTCAGCTTGGATTGGGTAGCCAGGGGGCGCACTATAGAAGCCCCTAAAATCAGAACAGTAAAAAATTGCATCCCAAAATATGAGTGCAGAGGATGTTACGGACCAGGATACATTTGTTTTGGCTGACTTGGATATTCAGACATATGTAAAAAATCCAGTGGTGTGAGGGAGTTATGATGGGCCCCGGTGCACGCTATCGTGCACATATTGTCTCGTCACATGATCAGAGACCTGACATTGGATCACATCAACATTCATATTAACCAGCATCATCATTGCATATCTGTATATAACAAAAAATACCAAAGACAATAAGAGGATACAGCCTGTGAGAACCCTCCAGAGCCAGAACTGCCGAACTGATGCAAAACAGTTCAACCGTGCTCCTTTTTTTATTTACCTGATTGTTTCTTCTTTTGTTTTTGCTGCCTGATTTTCAGTTTCATTTTTTGCCTTTATTGTTCTTTGTTATATCTTACTGTGTTGTAGCATCATTACATCTACTCCCTGACTTTATGTGTACATGTTTTGTGTTAAAATGGGAGTCAAAAAAAAAAAAAGTTCACCTGCTGCATATGAAATTACCCAAATGATTGACACTGCTTCCACATCATTGGGCCACAAACTAAATGGAAAATGTATCTAATTATTTATAGATGTCTCTTATTAATAGTATTGATAATGAATTGTATTTACAGAGCGCATTTCATGGTACTCAGAGATGCTTTAGATTAGTTAAAAACTATCATAAAATAGACTACAGTAAAATAAACAGAACATCATTCACACATTAAAAGCTTTTTTGAAAAGATGAGTTTTAACGAGTGATTTGAATTGGGACAGGATGGTGCAGTCTCAAATGTGTTTGGGGAAAAAGTTCCAGAGGGAGGGGCGGCTATGGAGAAGGCTCTGTCACTCCAGGTCGGGTGCTTGGTCCTGAGTGGTGGAGCATGGAGGCTGGCAACAGAGGAGGGGAGATTGCGGGAAGGAATGTGGAAGTGGAGCAGGTCAGTGAGGAAGGAGGGGATCTAGTTATGAGAAGGACTTTGAATTGGATGCGTTGTGGGACAGGGAGCCAGTGGAGGTTCTGAAGGACAGGGGTGATGTCTCTCATAATGTTGAGATTATAAGAAGAAGTCTTTCGGGCCGATGGCATCACATGATCAGCTTAGACGTTCCAATTCCAGTGTTAGGACACTACAAAAATTGGCTTCAAAGCCCAACGCACTCTCCAGGGGGCTGCTTGAAGCGGCTCAAACTGAGAATACATGGAGATCTTTAAGCAAAAATCAGTGTATGAGGAATTAATGTAGAAAATGCCCCTACATGTAACTGACAACAAACACAAGGGGTCATTCTGAGGACATCCAGTCAGTGTTAGTGCAGCAGGATGTGCAGGATGAGTATCTTATCATTAAATCCAACACTGTCCAAGTTAAAGTGAACCACACATCCGGGAGTGTTTGCCTCTTAAAAACCACCAACTTCAACCCTAATTTAGCAGCCCTTTTACAAACCGCTGTGTACTTAGACCTCGGCCTCCCGTTTGAAACCACTGTCTCTCCAACGTTCACTTGTGTCGCCATCTAACTCCCCATGATAACACACACTCCCAAACCGCCCTGCCTGGTTAAATGGGACTGATGAACAACACCACAGAGAAAAGACATCTCCAGGGGATTTCCTGAGTAAGAGTGCAGTAAGAGCTGAGATCTCTCTGAACCGCAGCATCATTCCAATAGATGAAGGGTGGATGTTTTCATGTTGTGAAAAATAACAGTAAAATGTATTAAATGAGTGCTTGTGCAGTGCGTTCAGGGGGATATAGGGAACGGTCAAGATTTTTGTCCTGCATGCTCAGTTTCTTCACAAGAAGTCTTTTAACATGGTATGATTAGAAATATGGCTGACCCACGGGCCTGAGGTGAGGTTTCATAGTCCGTTCTTGATCTTGACATTAACAAATGACAAAGAAACCGAAAAAGTTTCCACTTTTTCCTGAGCAATTTAAGGTCTTCTTCTTCATGTTGACTGAATAGTTGAAGTTCAAAGTTTATTGTTTGGGGCCGTCTGTGCTATGTGATCATTTGGCATATTCTTTTTTATTAGATTGGCAAAATTGGCTCTTATTTCTTAATGCAAATGTTTCCATAACACACATGCACTGAAGTGATCAAAGTAGCCCTTAGACCAGACCACCATGAAAAAGTTGATGTAGCATACTTAAACAGAACATTAAGTTGATCTTATTAAAACCACTGAGATGATTCAGTGGTTTAATTGCTAGTCTAATTAACTGTAACTGTCACTACTTTTAATTTCCTGTATTTAACCCTTTAAAACCTGAGTAAATTGGCTTTATTTATTATATATAAAACATGGAAAAGGCCATAAGCAGCTTAGGAAGAAATGACACCAAAATTAGCAAGAGATCGGTAAAATGAACAAGAAAATTACTTAAAAAATCAGCAATTTAAAAAAATAAAGTAAAACCAAAAAGAAACAGGGTAAAGGCTAGAAAAAAGTGCTTAAAAAATGATAACAATTCTGTGACATAATTTTAAATATTTAATTATGTTAATCATGAATAGTTTTCTAGCGATTTTCCCTAGCTTTTTTCATTTTCGAAATGATTTTTCTATAATTTATCGCAATTTGCAGAACATTTCTTGCCAAGTTGTTCATTACTTTCCCCCCCATTTTTCCGAAAGACATGAAAACCAATTTCAAAAGGTTAACTGATATAGCCATGTCTTTTTCTTTCACTGCTATTTGATTGCATCTGCTTTATTGTGCAGAGTGGTTTGTTCTTCCCTGCCCAAAAGATGTTTACGCCGGGCCCTGCAAGAGTAAGGCCAGGAGAATCATTAAAGACTATTACCACCAGATAACGACCTTTTCTCTCTGTTGAGGTCGGAAAGAAGGTACCAGTTGCACCAGGCCAGTGCTCAGAGGCTTGGGAAGAGGTTCTGCCCTCAGGCCACAAGGATCCTGAATGAAGACACCACCTGAGACTGCCCAGTCTTATTGTCTTATATTCATTACTACAGTCCTTTGTAATGCACAAATTGATTGAACTAACAGGATTACATTAAACGGACACTTTGTTTTATATAATTTCATGAAATAAATTGATAAATGTATCTCAGCACCACTGAGAATGGTGTTCTCCCTTAATGTTTTCTGAGGTTTAAATAAAATCATAAATACACAAATGAGTGAATATTAAGCCCATCAGTCCCTCCCAGTGTTAAGTGGTTTGCACACAAACTGGATGGTTTATCTCAGTGTCAATCAAGAAATGATAAGCTAAATGAGCCATCATGTGAGTTTGTTGCCCATCTTTGTGTTATGACGACCCAATTGACATGTGAGCTCCAAAGTTTGGACTTCTCATGCAATTCAATGGCAGAAGAGAGTGTAAAGAGCTTGAATAGTCCCGTATTTTTTATTGGTTATGATGGACTTGATGTTCCAGGAGTTGACTCTTGACCCCTATGAAGTCAGAAAGTGCAGACATGATGTGACTTAAGTAAAACCTGAGTAAAAGTTACTTTATCTTCTTTGTTTTAGTTAATCAATTTCACCAGTTTTATTTATTAGTTTTGATGAGGTTGTTGTAAGCCCACAGTTGCAGTCAGTTCCACCCAAAAATCTCACAGATTACTTTGTTTGTTATGAGCCGTCTTATCTGACAACTTCAGACAACGCAGCTAATCTACAGCCAAAACAAGTGAAATACATGGGTGAACCCTGAGTTTGCAGGGCCCTGAAGTGATTTAGAAATACAATTTAAAAGCTGCTGGTCTCTGTCACCCAGCAGCTTGATACAAAAAGGTGTGTAAAAACAAAACAAACAGCAATATGCAGATTTATTAAAAATGGTTCATTTATTTATTCAAGCCTGAAAACAAGACATGGTAAAACACACAAAAAAACAACACTTAACTGATGTTGTTAAATGCTCTACACAAGAAGAACAAAACAATTCTGCATCTGCTCCTCTCTGTCACAGCCACATCAAATCAACTAATAAGTCCTCAGTGCTATAAAACTACAACCATCCCTGTGGGTGAGATGAAAAAAAAAACCTCCAGGAATTCTGGGAAAAGTGATACACCAGCATGTCACTGTTTCACTTGTCTGTCGGCGGGAAAACCTGATCAAATCTCAACATCAGTGTGTACTCTTCAAGCAAAACATGTAGCAGGAAAAACAAATGTAACTCATATCTGTTGATTTGTCTGTCAGTCCGTTCGTATGAGATCAACATGGAGAGTTTAAATGCTTGGTCCTTGGTGTGTGTGTCAGATGGGTAAAACAGTGTGTGTTTAGTCTGAATCTTCCTCTGAGCTGGCAGGTGTGGACACGGCCTCTTCCTCCTCCTCCTCTGATTCCTGGTTAAAATAAAAAAGTACACGTGAGATGTGTCATAAAGACAAGATGATTTTTGTTTCCTCTGCTACATGACAACCATCACATTTCTGAGACCTACAACTCCGAAGGTATTCATATCATAAAATTAATAATACCAGTTCATTTATTTCTATAACTAACTTTTACTTGAGGATTCCTCCTGCTTGTATTCTTAGAAAACATCTAGCTGAACAGGAAGAAGTTAATTTCACAAGGCTGAGCCAGGAGTTGACAAAGTTTGACAGTTTGAGATCAGGCTGGAGGCAAAGACAATGTAAAAGAAAGAACGGTCATAACGTCAGTGACAGCGTTCAAGGAGCCACACATTTTTGTTGTTTTAATTATTTTCCTTTTAAAGTTTTTTGTGTGTCTTTTTTCCTTTATTAGATAGCACAGTCTCAGCATGAAGGGGGAAAAGAAGGGATAGTATGCAACAGGCGGTCGCAGGCTGGAATTGAGCCTGCAGCCGCTGCGGCAAGGACATTGCCTTTGTATATGGGACGCCTGCTCTACCAACTAAGCCACAGGGTGTCACTTGTTTTAACTTTGACTGAAAAATTCTTCAACCAGATTACAAAACACACACATTTAATCTTTTAACTGGTCTCCAAACAGATCATGTCTCTGTCCAGCAGCTGCATTTCAGCCTCTGCTGAATAGAGACATGATCTGTTTGGAGACCAATACCAGGGAAAATGACTGTGAATATTTTGACCAAAAAAACAACCAGCAAGCATCACGTAATGTGTGGTCTGGTGGAAGGATTTTTAAGATAAGATTTGCAGGTGCCTGCCCCGTTGACACTCATACAACTATCACCAGAATCTGGCTTCTCCAACGCCGTCACTGATGTCATGACCATTCCTTCTTTTATATTCTCCTTGGCTACAAGGAGGATATTGGTTTGTCAGACATAGTGGTATCTGAGTATATCTCAGCAAGTAAGTAACAGAAACTGCAAAAACATATGTTCTGTACAAACTCTCCATTACATTGTTTTTCCACCAGAGAGCACCGAAAAGCTGTTAATATATTAACAGCATTTCCCATCAAACTTAATGAATCCTTTTAAAAAATGTTCTTAATGTAATATTAAAAATGGCTATCCTTTGATACATCGAATAGCATATGTACAATATACAATATACACAAGTGTGTATTTCTTCAGCTCCCAAATAGCAGTATCAGTATCAGCCTAGCGAAAGCTGCATTACACATAGGAAGAGACAAATTTCACAGGGTGCTCAACTAACAACAACAGGGAATTATTTGGCACATAATAGCAGAGATGCTTAGCTCCCTGTCGCTCTTTCCCTCTCTCGTTCTTACCTGCAACTTCTCTGCATCTCTTTATTTTCTGTGAAATTTGGTCACAAGTCCTCTCTGGTCCTTTCCCTCTCCTCTGCAGCTGTTCTTCGCAACCACAAAAATCCTCTCTCCTCCTAACATTAGTTGATTTGGACGTCCAGATTCACTCCACAATCCACACGATACAAAATAAAACTGCCCAATTCTCACAGAGCAGCTATTCATCTATGTTTTTTAAATACACAAAATTGTGTATCACATATGTGGAGACTGGCTGACTACAGAGAGTGATGTCTGAGTGTTGTGGTGATTACAGAGACACATTCAGGGGATGATTCAGATACAGGATGCTGCTGTAATAACGTTTATCATCTCTGGCTTTACCTTCTTCCTCTTGGACTTGCTCTTGTGGTCAGAGTCTGATGAACTCTCGCTGGTCTCGATGAACTCTCGACTCTTAAAACTGTCGTTGCCTCCCCGCTCCTTGTCCTTGTCTCCCCCGGCAGACTTCCTCTTCTTGTCTTCCTTCTTACCTCCTTTTTTACTCTCCCTTAGGGGAGGATGGTGGGGAGAAAAAGTTAAATATATTTAAAACTTACTGTACCAAAGAAAGAACGAACAAGTTTGAGTTTGTGTGTTACAAGCCTTACTTCTTAGAAGTGGAAGTTGCTCCTCCACCGCTCTCTTTGTACTCTTTCTTTGCTTTGTCGTACTGCCTCTTTGCCTCTCCTGCCTTTGTTTCCCACTCCTGCAGGAAACAGAGGACCAGATAAATGTAAAGGAGTTCAGTGTGCCACTGGTGTGATGAAACTATCAAATCTAAGTGTCTCCTCATGAAATGTAGAGGCCTAGCGGGTTGCAGGCCAACACGAACCCCAGCCAGGTCAAAATAATGTTTTTTTAATGATAAAAATAACACCAAATAACCATTACAGTATTTCTCACATGTATTTATTCTGCGGCAGGTGCACAGCATGAGTCCTTCAATGAAGCCAGTGGCTGTGGTTAATTTACATTTATGTAGAAACCGTACCAGTACCATAACCATAACGTTATCGGTCAGTAGCAGTTACACACAGGCTCCGTGGTGAACAACACGCAAACGTCATGATTGATTGGATGTTTTTGAGTTTTTAGCCGAGCTAGACCTAAGACCTAACTAGATACAACGGTGTATCATCTCTATGCAACAATTCTCTGTACCGCCGCTCTATTTCCAGCTTGCAGGTGATCATCAGCTGGCCTGAGTCAAGCTGCGACAGGCCAATTCACACCGCTGCAACTTTTCTCTGCAACGTTCTAAGATGGTTTCTTCTTGTCATGTCTCTTTGGTCTGAACTGGGCTTTAATAAAAACTCAAATCCTGGCATCTGGACCTGGTGTTTTTCACCATTATTTCGGAGGAAATAACAGGAGTAGCCGGCCCATCTGCGAGGCCACAGCAATCAACCCAGGGAAAAACAACACACTGCCTCTGGCTGTAGCTCTTTGAGACACTGTACTTTAGACCAGTCTGATGTCATCATTCTTTCATTGCTTTAAAAACACTAAATACACTGAGATCGATTGGTACAGGAATACATTTGTAACCCAAAACATATTGCATGTTCCACTTGACCTGAAATATGCGTAAGGTCCCTTTTGACAAATATGAAAAAGATTAAATTGGGTTCTTTTTCCTTTTTAAATTGCATTAAGAAACCATTTACAAAGGGTTAGTTAGAAACGATCTTGATGACACAGTGAGTCACAGGGAAGGCAGAGGAAAAAGTTGTAAAAACTGAGAAAAAGAATTTACAAAATCCTAGTAGATCAAAATCAATCTTTGCTTGATGTATGTTAACAGTCATACTCTGTAACACACCAGTCATTCACTCATGCAAGCTAATTCTCTTTACATTAAATGTCTAGTGTTGTGAGAGCAGAGGAGTAAAGCTAAAGTAAATCCTTTCCTCCTCCTCCTCCTGCCTCACCTCCTTCTCGTCTTTGCCCAGTTGTCTCCACATCTCTCCGGCCTTCTTTGAAATCTCTGTGATGGAGATGCCTGGGTTCTCCGACTTGATGCGCTCACGGCTGGAGTTGAGCCACAACATGTAGGCACTCATCGGCCTCTTGGGGCCACCGGTATCTTTCTGCTTCTTCTGTTCAGGGTAAAGGGAGTAAATTGAAAGGTAAGTTAAAGAGGTTTGTATACACTGTGCATCTGTTTGCAATTTTAGAGACAAAAAAAAGGAAAAAAAAAATGCTGCTTGAATCTTGTGGGGGTTTTTTTAGCCTTTATGACCTAGTATTTCTGTCATGTTTCCTCCCTGTCCCGACGGCTCTCTCACCTCTTTACGTGGTTTTCTTTCTTTTTTCTCTTTCACCACTTTGGCTTTCTTGACCTTCTTCTTCTTAGAGCTCTCCTCCTCACTATCGCCACCATCTTCGCTGCTGTCGCTTGCTGAGGCATTGCTGTCGTACCTGATTGTCAGAGGTGGAGAAACAGAACAGGAAGGTCAGCTCGGAAAAGGAAGCTAGGGTGATATGGAAACAAAGGGTAAACAGGCTACAAACAAATGTTCATTAAAAAAAAAAATAAAGTCACTTACTCTTCTGCAATGTCATCATCCTCTTCTCCGGGGTTAAACGACTCATCTTAAGAGTGAAACAGGACAGAAAAATCAAACCTCCTGAACTCAACATGCATTGCTTACTCTTGTCAAAGGGAGACTTTTACTCACCACTTTCTGCATCTGATTCGTCGCTGTCGTTGCCCTCCTCTCTGATCTTGCCCTCGGCCTTCATCCTCTCCAGGTAGGCATCATGCTGGTCATCGTCTGAGTCGCTGTACTCATCGATATTACCCTTCATGCCCTGAAAGTAAACATGGTCACAGTCAGAAACTACACCCACAATACAGCAAAACTAGAGGAGTCTTCCATGACCTAGCAGCAGTCAGAAAAAGCTCATCTTAAATAGTTAAATAATTTCAGGGCAATAAGCCATTACTTTAACAATCAATCATCAATCATTTTGTCAATAAAATGTAAGAAGATATTGAAATATGCTGATCACAATATCACAGAGGCCAAGGTACATTTTCCAATTGCTTGTTTTGTCCAACCACCAGCCCAAAACCATAAATATTGAATTTAGAGTCACAGAAATAAGCAAATGCTCACTTGACAAGAGATCTGAGGTTTTTACTTAACATAGGACGTGAACCATTAATCAGTTATTGATACTGTGGGGCTGCACCTGACTCCAAATTATGTCAGTCAAATCTGATGTGTCTTTTCATAATGAATATTCAACTATTCATTCCATTTTTTCCATTTATAGTTTGAGAGTTTGAACAGGGTTCAGCAGGACGTTCAGGGTGACAAGCTATAGTAAATAAGCCAAGTTTGCCCTACGAATTCATGCATGCTAACTATGCCAACGATACCAGACTGTGGCACATCAAGTTGCTGTGAGCTGTAAATTCACCACCTCTAAGCAAAAGGCAAAAGGTGGTAAGCACTGTCGTCTCATAGCAAGATGGTTCTGTGTTGAACCAGTCATCCTGCTGAAGCCCGTCTGTGTGGAGTTCGCATGTTCTCCCTGTGTCATTGTGGGTTTTCTCCAGATTTTGATTGACTCTCTGGCTTCCTCCCACAGTCGAAAGACCTCAATTGACCTTACTTGGTGACTCTACGTTGCCTGTAAGTGTGAATGTGAGCGTAAACGTTTGTCTGTCTCTACATGTCAGGCCTGTGGTAGTCCAGCGGCCTGTGCAGGGTGTGCCCCACCTCTTGCCCCAATGTTAGCTGGGATAGGCTCCAGCTCCGACACAACCCTGTACCAGGATTAGCAGTTGTGGAAAATGAATGAATAAGCAGAAGGCAGAAGATAACATTATTTTGAATGTGACCAGGTAAAGCCTCTCTTCCCCCTGGGCAACTGCCTCCGTCCTACTAAGACAGACTCTGGGTCTAGGTCTACAGCTGTTGACCCAGAGAGTGGCGTGAAAGTAAGGAGCGCTCACTCTGTAGCTACATCTGGGGACTAAAAAATCTCCAGAGGCACAATGGAAAAAAATGACTGCTTGACTTGAATAATCTCCACTGAAAATGGCCAGTGGATGTAGATTCCCCACTGAGGAGTTTCCGACTGATGATTTGAATCGCAGACTTTCAGGGGGCATTCTGCAATGCTGTAACCTACTTCCTTCGACTGACTAAATGATTTACCAATTATTAAAATAAAATAAAATAACACATCATGCTGGGTTGGATTTCATGGATTTAAAGCTTTACAAACATTGGGCCTCATGTTTAAGCCATTTTCAAATTCTTAACCTACATCTCTCTTACTGTTTGTCGTGATGCTCGCTTGTTGGAGTGTCCCAAGTCCGACTCAGCAAACTCTCTCAACTGCTTCACCTTCTAGTAAATTACAAATAGCTACCTTATGAATGACATCTGATGTTCATGACTAGGCGTATGATTATGAGATTTGGCTGTCAGAATATTGTAGCCTCCAAATTTCTTCACAAGGCTACTTGTTCCTTTTTATTTGAGCCAAGTTTTTATCACAAAAGATGTCACCCAAAAATAAAAAGACGGATTTGACACCACAGCCTTGTCTGTTAGCAGATGGAAAAAAATAGTGCCACTGTATTGTAATGTTATCTTAGACCAAAACCAAACAGTTTCCTTCTCCCACACAATCCTTCCCATCTCCATGCATCAATATCTGTGTCTGCCAGAGAACAGACTGACGACAAGCCAGGAGGCTCATATTAAAACACCAGCAGGAAATGGAGAGCAGGCCCATTCATTTTTATTGACCTACTCGGCTGACCCTGTCACCATGGCAACAGATGGCCTCGCTACCAGAGGAACTGCGTTGCTGCTTCGACTGTGTTGTCAGACAGACCGGGAACTTGTTTGTAACAGCATTAATCCAATCAGCACTGCTGATGTCAGGCAGTGGTCATGCCGACAGCCGTGTCGAGTGTTAAAGCACACCAAAAGCCCCCGGGCCACACATTAGTCAGCACGATGCAAATGCACGCACACACACACTCACACAATCACTTAGTTATCAGAGTCACACACTCCTTCACCCCCATGTCCCATAATTAGTCGTAAATCACTCAGGATTCATCAGGTCCAACAGCAATTGTATTGGTAACATCTTGCCAAAATCAAGATTATAGGAAAAAAATCCTCAGTAACACACGCACACACGCAGCGGCACGCCATGCAAGCAGAAATCACTCCACACCGATAAAAATCAAGTGCATAGTTCACACGTGACGCCCGTGACCATACCCACCTTCTTCTACAGGGGTACAAGGACAGACACACAGGAGAAGGGCAACAAGCATCAATATCTGGGATGGAAGTCTGACAAAACTTGTGTACAATATTTGTTTACAATAACAAATGAGTTACCTCTTTGAATCCTCTGTTCTTGATGTTGAGTTTCTTGGCATTAACGAAGTCGAACAGTTTTCCGTACTCTTCTCTGAAAGGTAAAGAGAAAGACTGGGGTTATTTTGGATGAAATTCAGTCGACAAGATCAGGGCTGGACGATATGATCTGACATCTAAATCATGATGAGTTGCCACATTTATCTCAATAACAATGAATGCAACTTAAAGTATTTTTCAAATACATCAATACACTAATACACTACGTTCTCATGTTTGCTTTCTTTTTAAATGTTTGTGCGAGGGCTGGCATCCTCTGCTGACATTACTGTCTCTCAGAGGCTGTAGCGAGCTGACGATTCTGGTATCTTATGAATCTAAAAGATCCACTGGTAACAACTTTGTCATGCTAGCTTGTCAGGAGGAGGGTTAAATAACGCTCAAGGCATAGGCTAAATTCTAGCGAGGGAAAAACTGTCATGGCTACTCCCCTGATCTCTCACTTCAAGACATCTGAATGAAAATGGCTTCTATGGGTACCCACAAGTGTCCCCTTTACAGACATGCCCAATTTAAAGCATGTCATTATTCTCAGTAGTGCTAGTGTGTTCCTTTCACCTATGGTATTTTATCATTTTTGCATAGAAGGGTTTCTATACAGTCTTGGAATTGCACAAATTGGGTATGACTGGAAAGCTGAGACTCTTGTGGATTCAATGAGCCCAACTGTATTCATGTGTGATGTTGTTTTCCCCCATAACAACCACAAACTAGAGACCTGGAGCACTCAGAAGACGCATGGCTTTTATAGGTCTAGTGACAGTAAGGGGGTTTCTGAGCAGTTTCCACAACAGAAGTGCTTACCATCCAATCACAGAAAATTGCAATTCTTACACAAATCTCCATATCACAATCTTCAAAATCACAGCATGGATTTTGCTATGATGTTCCCTGAGTTTTTGGCGTTAATGTGGTATTTTGGAGGGATGTTAACACAATTTCTATCTATTCTCAAGTGGTTAAAAGTGCTTTAAATTAGCACTAAAACCGCATAACAAATGGTTGCTGCAACAACATGTGTAATGTTCTAACCCCTACACACTGTAAACTTTAAAAGTACAGATTCATGACCAGAAAAACTCCCCAAAGGCAGTTATATGTTTCTGTGCGTGGTGTCCTCACCTCTCGATGCTGCTGAAGGTGTACTGATTTCCCTGCTTGGTCTCAATCTCAAAGTCAAAGGATCGCGTTGTGGTGGTACCTCGGGCGAAGTTGACGCAGGAGATCTCCTCGAAGCGCAGGTGCACAGGGGGTTTGTGGACATAGATGAAGCCCCTCTCCAGGGGATAGAGGAGGCCTGAGGACGCTTTGTAGGAGCAGGTGATGCACTGAGCTCCAGAATGACTGCAGAAGAACGAGGCACATTTAACAGGATCTTCTCAAGTATGTTAGAAAATGTATTCTAAAAGGGTCTATAAAGGTGCTTACCCCTGGAAGTTTCCGGGCACGGTGATCTTGCGGTTGACCAGGGCCTTCATTACCCTGCTGACCATCTCGTACAGAGACCCTGACATGTTTTTACTGAGTTTGCCCTCAAAACGGCGCTCAACGTCCTCCCTGTGAGACACAGAGGAAAGACAGGTCTCTTATGATGAAATTAAACACTTGAGACAGCTTTCTGAATTTATAAGAACAATGCAAAGAACAGCTGGGGCTATTGTAAACTTATGAAGGTGACTCCTCTAGTCCTTTAATTCCCTCTAGTGGACACTTTTTTTATAACATCACAAAGTGAGTTTGCATTATTAGCAAAGAGGGTCTTTTACACAAACTCCCTAACACACATGAAGCCCATACATTCATGGTATCCTCCACTGTCACACACTCACTCGTTCATGTTTAGGGTGAGGTTGATGTCCTCCTCCTTGGAAAACAGCAGGATGAGAAAGTGATAACGCGTCTGACCCTGCTTGATGGGAGGATCCAGACTGATCTATGATGACAACATAAAACAGGGAGAACAAGTGTGAGAAGGACCAAGAGAAACAGTAAGGGGAAAAAATGCTTACAGTTAAGGTACAGCAGTCCACTCACCACGAAGAACATCTGCCTCTGATCCTTGTGAGGCAGCAGGAATAGACGCAGGACAGTCGTGTAGGGGATCTTGTAATCGAAGGTCTTACCGTGAAGGTGAAGGAAAGTCGGGTAGATACGGATGTCGTATCTGAGTGAGGAAAAAAGAGGAATGAGAGAGCAGTCTGACTAAAGAATTAACTATGGTGTAACCAATGCACTGCAGGTGACAGAGTTGAGGACTAATCCAGTCATGTTTGGCCATCTACCTACCAGTGTGGGTTCTCATACCAACACTGCATTAATAAATGAAACTGCATGGTGCTCTGGGTAATCGGCCACTGTTTACAACTGGTAAAAAAACATAAATGAGGAAATCTGTGAGTGACTGTTCTGATTTTCTACCTTCCTCTGGGTGTAAGACACTGCAGCTCTTTGAAGATACACACAGCGTCTCCTGTGGCCTGGATCACATCAGCCTTAGACAATACATTCTGGGCAAAAGCCTGTAAGAAAACACACAGTATTAACACTATTATCAACACATTTAAAAAAAAATTCCTCAAATGCTGTATGCCTTAGTTAAGCTGCAGTTTAGTGTGCATACCTCTGCCATGGCAAACCACAGTAGCTGGTGCTTACCTGTTTGTGTGTGTCTTAATTTGCCGTTACTAACAGAGACTATCTATTTTTTGCTTTTCAGTTTTGTGTGAATACATGTATTAATTACTATGTTGTAAATAAAATGAGAGGAGCAGAAGCATTTTTTTGGGGTGTCAGAATGGTTTTATACACCGGAAATATTAAAGAAGTTGCAGCAGAATTTTCCACTTTCCAAACTGCATCTCTGTGCAGTTACCGTCGTTGACATAATCATCACTGTTTGGTCCGTGTGGATGTATGCCGTGCTGTGATTAAAATGTACTAAAATCCTCACCTCTACAGGGTCTTGTCGTTCATCAGACTGGCTGGGTGGGACGTAGAATCGGACCTCCATGAGGGAGACTTCAGTGTCGTCATTCTGGTGAAATTCCAGAGTGACTTCGTTCTTCCCCGTGGCGCACTGGGATACGTTGGACAGCGGGATCTCGAACGCTGTATTCTCATTTACATCAAATGATAACAGCGGCCCTGCAGAGGAAGCAAAACAGCTCATTTCTTAAATCTATTATTCATTTAATTCATCAGGTGTTATTACTGCAGAACATTTTAGTTGGTAAGGGTGAAATAAGCACCAGGTCAGCGTCAGGTTTTAAAAAGTTCTCTATATTCTCAGGTTTGGTTCTTTACAGATAATTTGGATTATTACAAATACATGTCAAAAGAATAAACTCATCTTTACACCGTTCCTGTTAATTATAACTGTTTATTTTTAGACACAGAGTTGAAACAAAAAAACTGATTAACCAATAAGATATTTGACAGATAATCAATTGGCAGCTGTTTTAGTAATTGATTAATCATTTCAAGTACAAATAGAAACATTTGCTGGTTCTCAAATGTGAAGACATGAGGCTTTTCTGTCAGATAAAACTATAAACTAAATTTTCTTTGGACTGCTGGTTGCATTTTTGTGGTTTATAATTACATTAAATAAACATTAATTGAGAAATCTGCAGAATAACTGATAATGAAAGCAATTAACTACACATGAATACAGAGTCCCTGTGCCAAAACTGGAGCTGCAATGATTCATTGATTATTTGTCAACGATCAAATTCATCGTCAACTAATTTTGTAATCAATTAATTGGTTTGAGAATTCAGTTTCCAGCCTCTTAAATGTGAATATTTTTTGGTTTCTTTACTCCTCTATGGCTGTACACTAAATGTCCTTGGCTTGTGCACATTTGTGGACTTCATCTTCTGGCTTTGGGAAACACTGATCAACATTTATCACTATTTTCTGACATTTTATAGACCAAACAGCAATTGATTAATTGAGAAAATTACTGCCAGATTAATCTTCAATGAAAAAAAATTATTAGTTTCGGGTCTAGCCTGAACTAATCTGCAGTAGCCTGCTGGTGAGGACATTCTGGTTATGTGTATTTGTACCTGAGAACTTTGCTGTTCCCCAGTTCCACCCTTTTACACACATGTCCTTCTCCTCGAGCTCCACCTTGTAGTTGGCCTTGAAAAACTCTGAGATCTTCTCCAAGTCCTGATGGTCAAAAAGTGAGAGGGGGATCAGAGAGGTGAGGAGACATAGGGTAAAGCAGAAAACCAAGTTGACAGGACAGGAAGTGATGAAAGTAAGAGCAAATAAATGAAGAAGAAAGCGGCTTCATGTAAGTGAGGCACTAACACACTGGCATCGCATGGGTCAAAGCTTAGAAAAACACCCTCTAAAAAGGCTGAGGGGACGGCGGGCTAATTTATCACGACGCAATTATGACCGCGCCCGCCGCTGAGGCCTCTTGGGAACACTGGAGGTGAATGTAATCCATCTGCCCTCTCTGTCCTCCTCCCCTCCACACCGCCGCTGACAATCAGCCTGTTTATTTATCCTGCAGGCGCGCTTACAACTGGAAAGGACACACACACACACACACAGTCACACACAGCGACAAACACATGCTCAATCACACACGCATACACACGCTGTCCTCGTAGTACACACACATGTGGAAGTGATTGTGGTGTGTGAGTGTGTGCAGGGTAGAGACTGTGGGAAACAGAGTTTACGCACCTGGATATCTGCCTGTCCATAAGGTTATTACAGCCAATTAGAGCCCAGAGAGCCAGTGTGTGTGAAAGTGTGAGTGTGAGAGAGTGTGTGTGTTTGTGTGTGTTCATCAGCGCATTTGTTAGCCTGGATTAAGGCATTGTTTAGATAGGTGAGCATGTGTGAGCAGATGTGTAAATGCATAAAAAAAAATTCAAGAGTTTGTGCAGAGGTGGCCTGTTTGTGTCCATGTGTGAATGTGTGTGTGTGTGTGTGTGTGTGTGTGTTCATTCCCAGTGTCATCAGGCCTGCTGTTGAGTGTTTCTCTACTCCTCATTACAGTTTTGGCAGATTTGTTGTTGCTCAGCTCATTTAATCATAATAAACACAGACCCCCCACTACCCACCACAGACCCAAACGCACACAGTCTTATCCAACATAACCGTCTGTCTTTTATTACAACATTTTTCAACCACGGTCTCTTAACAACCTTCAACATTTCATTTGTTGAAACACTACAGATGCATCACAAATACTTGATAAAACGTTCCTGCTCCCGCCTTTTTAGGCCCACTGAACCAGCCAGCTTCTTGTTGCCTCCTCGCACAAATGGACGGCATAAAATAATTTCATGACCAGGCTCTTCGAGTCTTTTTTTATTGGATCTAATAGTTCAAAATCTGAGAATCATGACCAAAACTCACGAAACCAAATGAAGATGCGAACTATTTGAACTACTGCAGATATGATACTTTTGAACTTTTATTAACTTTTTTCCCCTCAATATCCGGGTTTCCCCACATATTATCAAGGATACAATCTCAAAACTTTCTGTTGACCACTCAAGGACTCATAATAAACATTTTGTGACCATTCACAATGTATAACAAGATCACTGCTCCATCTCAAAACTGCAGGACAATTTAAGTAGTGGTGCACAGCATAGGTTGGCAAACTTTGGGATTCATGTTAAATCGCACTGTCACAACTTTATTTTTCTGTTTTTCGAACATATCTGATTCAAACTCAAATTCAGACATAATTCTAGCTAGCTGGCATACATGACGGCAGAGACAAAACATGGGGAGAAAACAAAGAAACGTACATGATGGTAAATAAAATGTTGTCAAATATCAGCACATATTAGAGCTACATCATGTCCATAGCTCAGAAAATAGATGTGCGGTTATGTTACATTAAATAGATTTTTATCCGCAGAAGATTACTGTAATTACTTAATTTTATCAGTCACAACAAATCTTTTGCATCTTTTGTGTCCATCTTTTTTTTTTCTTCTTTTGTATGACTGTTGTTATTTAATGGGAGAGATATCTTCAGAACCAATTTTTGGTTTCTAACATCTCCTGCACAATGTTTTGAATTTATATTTATTTGTTCCTGTACTTTCTATACATGTATCTGCAAATAAACTAAACTATACTCAGATTACATGACTTCTCCAAAGCCTTTAAGGATTTTACTAATTATGTGACTTTCCCATGCCTGGAAAAAGAGACTGAGAAAGTCAATGACTTTTCCCTGTTTCCCATGACTGTGGGGACCTTGTATACCTTTCTTGAGGAATATTAAAAAAAAAAAATCAAAACTCTTTTATTCACTTAACAAAATGAGCGAGACACCAAAAATGTTAAATGTGGTGTACAGACAAGCAGCTGTTTCAGAGCTTTGCCTAAATAACGTACAGACTATGAATCTGACCAGGCATTTTGATCTGATTTTTGGTAGTTGACACAATTTGTCCTGTAACCCAAAAATATTGTGGTTTGATTCCCAGCCCTGCACAAAAACTTTTAATTCGTTGTTTTCAAAAGCTCAAGGTGATGTCTTGATTTGTCAACAGCAGATACTCATGTTTGAGAGGCCAAAATAGACATTATTGAGCTTTTTTCATGGTAAGTGACATGAACAGATAATTTATTATCTAAAATAAGATGTTGATTATTTTCAGAGAACTGAATACTCAAGTAATCGTCTGTTTCTGCTCTACATCCAATATCAGTTTTGCTCAGCACTGAAAAAAGTTTTTGAGGTTTCAACAAGATGCAACCACATCAGGCAGCTGCGCACATTCAGCACCACACTCTTGATGTTAAAGGGATAGTACCCAGAAATGAAAATTCAGCCATTATCTACTCACCCATATGCCAATGGAGGCCCTCAAGTTTGTGTTCTTGGACGTTAGTCCCGGGCGCTGTCTGCCATTAGGTGTGCTGGCCACTCCCCCTGCCAATCTCTGCAAGGGATGTGAGGACTCTAAAACTTCACCAGGGTCTCAATCGGCATATGGGTGAGTAGATAATGGCTGAATTTTCATTTTTGGGTGCACTATCTCTTTAAGGATGCTATCTTGGGCCAATTACAATCTACAAGTATAAGTGACACAAACAGGAGATGGACATTCCTCTACACTCCCTGATCCTCAAGTAGACAATTACAGGTCAGCTACATAACAGCCTCTTTGGCAGAGATTCGTTGCTCAAGGACACTTCACAAGGACAGATGCATCGCAGCTCCTGTACAGCTCGCCAGCGGCTAAACCTCCAGCCAACTCCCGATTACTGACACTGGCTGTGGGATAATAAACAATGACATCACACCCTGCGCTCCAGGACGAGAGGATCCATCTCCAAAAAAGTACGCTGATTAACCCCAGGAGACACCGCCGCTCGCAGCCACAGAGTCCAGGTTATACCCGCTCCTCTGTTCCAGTTTTTCACTTGAGTGCTGACATTCCCCATGCACTCGGAGCAGCGGGGGAATGAAAAAAATTGGGTGATAAAAAACAAACACGACCACAATTTTTTTTTCGTGTCAGTCTTCTGAGCCAAATTGTTTCAGTGGATTGATATAAACACTGACTCACATGAGCCGATGATTACACTGTTTATGGAACACACATGCTAGCGCTGGTTTCCCTCATTAATCCCATTAGGAGCTTTGGAGAGAGGAGCCGAATCATTCACATACTTTTGATAGCAACACACACGCGCACACACACACACTCAAGTGGTGGCCTTTTCGCAAGATGGTAGCGTTTTTCCATGGAAATGTCAGACACGGGATGGAAGTTGTTTATCGGCGGTCCCCTTGCTTGTGTTACCCTCTTGTCATAAACACAGTGTTGAAAAAAACAGACTGTAATATTCCACTGTTGCCTTGTTCTCTTCTGAGTAGAGTAACAAATATTTCCCAGAAACAGAAAAATCCAACCAGGGAGAAGGATTTAGAGTCTGTTTAGGTATCCCAAAAGCAAAAATAATGACCGCATCATGCAGAAGCATGGGAGCCTGATCTGGCCTCTAAACTTACCTAACTGTAAAAGCATTGCTTTATAAAACACACTCACCGTGTCCCTGAAGCCGTCATATTTGTAGACGTGTCCTGCGCTGGTGCCCAGCTTGATGCCGTGACCTAAACACACTCGTCTCCACTGGGCCAGGTTGAGCTCACCAGCCGGGATGCTGTCCACCTTCCCCGTCTTGCTGCTCTTGTAAACCACATTTTGCTTGCTGAAACGCAGCCGCCCGTCGTTCTGCAGCAACAAAGGCAAGAGTTAGAGACACAAAAAGAAACAGGACTTGTGTTAAAATGCTGGGATGAAAGTCCCCCAGAAAGTTTGTTTATGAGCTGAAAAGACTTTGATTAGTCAACTGACAAAAATGATCAAATCAATTATAGAACGCTTGGTTCCAGTCTTTAATTATGATTGGCCAAGTTGCGTTTGAAGCCATTGTAAAATACTCTATAAAAACACAGCTGTGGCCGCATTAAAATTTTAGTATTACTGTGCCAATTAGTCACATATTGTCATATGGGACGCAGAGGTAAAGAGGGCAACCACCAACTGAAGCCCAAAGCCTAGAAGGATTTATGTTTGAGCAGCAGTTTACAATGCATCATACCTTACAACGTCCTGTAGCTGTTTGAAATCACTGTAAACCACAGCCTCTCGTGCCTTGTTGCTCAATTTTAAAACTGAGATGCACTGATATATTTATAACTGAGTCTGTATTAATTATTTTGTACAAGTGTCAGTAAATACAAAGCAGATTACTTTTTCAGACCCACGCCTGTTATACAGTTGGCAGACTGTCTTTCAAGTTGTAGTTGGTAACTTTTATAAAAATAAAATATATTACTTTGCATGTTTACTGAAACTGTCACTTTATCCTGACAGTAGTACATGAGATAGACAATGTGTGAAAATTGTGCTCCGATGCCTCCTTGTAGTACTTCCAAAGGTATTTGCAAGACTACCGCAGCTGAAGGAAAGCCCAGGAGTCTTAAACGCAGCTGTCGATCATTTCGAGCACTGCTTGTGAACTGTGATCTAACCCTCAAAGGCAGCAGTTATCAAATATGAATCAACATTCTCTTACCGTTTGCCTTTCCTCACCTCAAATATTCAGAAACATGTTTTAATGTGCTGTTTAGCTGTAAAATTAGAAAGTTTGCTCCGGCCAGTAGGCAGTGTTTTGTTACAGCTAAACAGTACACTAAACTATGTTTCTGAAAACATTTGAGGCGAGAAACAGGCAATGCAGTAACAGAATCTTGACTCGTGTTTGATCAGCGATGCCTAGTTTGACAGTTTGATCACAGTTTACAGAGTGACTGACATGACTGGCAGCTGTGTAACAGACTCCTCGGCTTTGAGCGGCTCATTTCGTTCATGTGCTGTGGATTCTTGCAAATACCATTAAAAGCACGATGAAGAGGCAGAGAAACAGGACGTTTTCTTATAGATCATGTGTCTCGAGCAATACTGTACTGATATAGTTACATTTCAGCAAATATGACAAAAAGTTACTTTAATTAAAGTTACCAATTTCACAGCTCTTTCAGGACACATACTTTAGCATTACAATGGAACAAACATTATAAGACATAATATATACAAGGGTTGCAAAGGTAGGAGATTTTCATGGTACGATTACTGTCTCAATAACACAGTGTTACAGATTTTATTTTATTAAAAGGTCAGAATGACCCTTATGGAATGAAATGGATGGGTTATTTTTTGGTTGAACAGATGTTTTATTGTCATTACGGAAACCCGAAACCATTTTGTTAATAGAAGTATGTGTCAAAAGTGTGTCTCCCCCTTAAAAATAACTACAATAAAGGGGACGCTCTCCATCCAGATGCATTTTCCCCCCAATATTGTAGATAAGCAAATGAATATGGTGTGATAACCACCAACATTTATGTCATGGTATATACTGAAAGCAGCAAATCGCTGCAACCCTATATACAAAATACTGCAGGGCCTGAATCGTAACTTTATCAAGTACATACATCAGCCTGTGTATTGACAGTATTCTGGGCTGCCTTTCAGCATGCTACCTCTCTACACATCAGTTTATAGAGCAGAGGTGGTTGATGAGGATACTGACCCAGGAGCCTTTCACCTCCTGGTAAATCTCGTTGAACTCCAGTGTGTCTCCCATCTCAGCTACAGGCGACGACTGATGCTCTGCAGACAGAAGAAAATGCATAAGATAGTACCAAACATCCACAGGGCTGGTAAAATGTATTTTCAGATCGAGGCATAAAGTCCCTGTTCTCATTGATGTGGATGAAAACACACTGAAAAGAGAGAGGAAACCCTGCCGTCCTGTAATGGCATAAATACTATAATATTACCACAACCCAGTTACACGTAAGTTTTCTTTATGCTATTCTTATCTCAGACTGATGCTAGCTAACGTTACTGTGCTTTCTGTTTAAAGCACCGAGTCACATTAACGTTAGAGATGTTAGCTAGCGTTAGCAGTTCACAGCAGTACAGCTAACAGTTGGCTGTTAGCTAGCAGTTTGATAGAGTTTTACGAACATTCAAATAACTATTTACATCTTACATAAATCGGTTAGTTGCAGTCGGTAACAGTTCAACTATTTGGTCGAACTGGTTTTTTGATAAAAACGTAAGTAATATCCGTGCTGCGCCACTAACAATAGCTATGCTAACTTGAACTGCTTAGGGTGCGCTTCTTTTAGAAACCGTCGCTGCACTGCGTTCGAATAGCCCTCACTTTAACAGACGACACGCGCTACGGCACCGCCCAAGTAAAGACACACTATACATAAAATCGAGCGCTCCAGCAGAGCTAGGCCGGTGTAATGAAATCTAGTGATACTCAGTATTACTTTTTACACCGGAAATTGCTCCAAATAAAGCACGTAGGCGATTTATACTCATGTGTAACTCAATAATATCTCAAAATCGGCTTCTAAACACGCCATAAAACACAATTTGAAAACTTCATGTCTTACTGTCAATGTGATGAGCCGCTTCGCCTGTTTCCCGCGTGTAGCATCGGAAGCTAGCGCTACGTCACAGGAAAGAATCAGCGGGTGTTTGTATTTACTTCCGGTTTAGCGAAGAGTTTTTCTTTTTACCATTAAAATAAGCTCAAAACTGAAATAATACGCACTCTGCTGTGTTTTGAATGCAGCCGTTTGTGCAGTAGTTTAACTATCGAGCTACTAATTTTAAGTTCTGTTTAAAACCAGAGAGTTGTGACAGAGTCCGCGCGTGGCAGAGCAGACTGCAGTGAGCACTCATCGCCGCTGGGTGGCACACGACTCATCTAATGAAAGAGGGCCAAGTATATTTCTATCTATTCTATTCTATTCTATTCTATTCTATTCTATTCTATTCTAATGTCAGAAAAGTAAAAAAAATAAATAAATAAAAAAGTACTCGACACAGAGTGGCCTAAAACAATACAAGGGTAGCCAACTCAAAGAGTTTAGTAATAACATTGAGTGGTTGATATTACATCATTTAGCCTCCTAAGTATCAGTCTAAAAAGTTAGATTTTGAAACTCAATGATACACAGCAGATTTCTTTGGGAAGGCCTTGGATCACATAAAACTCAGAGGATACTCATGGCTGCATAAGCTGCTCAGGGCCTTTGGACACAAATGAACAATTTAGCCTGTGTAAACTCCCCTGTTTCTCCCACTCTGTGCAGCGTGTAGTTTTTCTACAAGGCCTTAAATACGCTTGATGGTAATTTGATTTAAAAAATGTAAAATGTGACGTACAATAAAAGCAGAAGATTGAAATAAACAAATGGACCCTCAGTATATTAAATTTGGATCCATTTTAAGGCCCTTATCATGTCAAATTAAATTATACATACCCCCAAACAATTAAATAAAACAAAAGCAGTTGACATGATTTAAATAAATTAATTTTAAGTTGGATCCAGGACAATTTGACAGTCAGTGTTAATACCTCTTCATATGAATCTCTCCCCACGTGCACGGGCACAAACATGCGCGCGCCACGGCGTGGGCTGCCGTTGGTATGCTGAGTGACAGCTGGAGGTGAGAGAAGAAGATCACCGTAATCCAAGTGTCAATAAAAAACTAAAACCTGAGGAATGAAAGGAGAAGAAAGAGATGCAGTGGAGCAGGTAATCACTTGTCTTCATCCTCTGCCTTTCTTAGAAACAGACACAAAAACAGACGGAATATTTCCCAACAGGGACTCAGTGTATGTATATGTGATCCACTGATAAAACGTGTGGCGCAACTGTATCGCAGTTTGTGGGAGGCCTCTAAATTTATAGGCCCTGGTGTTCTTATAATATTCATGTCGACAGCTATTCACATTACAGGCTGCTCAATGCAATCGTTTTTTGAACTGTGGTATTTTTAAGGACTTTTTTGTTGTATATAGTTTATTATTTGAAGTTTTAATTCGCGTGTCTGTAAATTATTTTGAGATTAAATTGGGCCTTATTGTGCGTCAAGGCGAGAAAAAGCGCGCTTAATTTTTTATTTTTTTTAATCTAGGGAAAGGACTATGAATTATAAAATATTAACGGAGATTTAAAATGATTAATATAAAAAGAGAGGAAGGCAAACATTAGATAGGCTACATGAAGTAAAGAGAGGACATGTAATTCCCTGCGTCCTGGATGATTTGAGGGTCACAGGGTTGCCGGGTCCTGTGAGCCCGCACGGATCTGATCCAGCCGGACTCGCACCTTATTAAAGCGAAGCAGATTAAAGATCAAACGGCTGCAGTCAGATCGCGTTCAGGAGGATGACGAGCCGAGAGAGACAGAAATGAGTTGTGACAAGTCCCGTGGTTCAGCGGCTCTGTCAAGTTGAGCTGTGATGCGTCAACCCCGGTGAATCACCAGCACCGAGGAGGAGGATAACGAAAGAAGGAGAGACAGGGGATGGGAAGGAGGGGAGGAAAAGGAGAAAGGGGTAAAAAAAAAAAAAAAAGAGGAGGAGGAGGAGGAGGAGGTAGGCTACAAAAAGGCTCCGCAGTCGTTCCGTCTGTCACACAGACCACACACACCAAGTCAGCGCAGCGTCAATATTCAAACTCCATCCTTCCCTATAATCAATACATCCAGTTATTGGATTAAATCGACAACACGCGCATTTTTTCCTTCATCTCCTCCTGTGTTGTCTGAGGCAGGAGGGCAGATATAACTGATAGAAAGTTTTTAGGGAGCGAACTCATCTACAAGAGGAGAGAAGACATCATTATCGGTGTATTTAAGCTCCTAAATTCACCGGTGGATGAACTTGTGAACTGAACGGAATAAAACATTGGAGAAAATGAGGAGGTTTTGCGGAGGTAAGTACATCAATTTAATATATTTTTTATGAAAGTTAAAAAAAAGAAAACCAGCAAACAGAAGAACACGAATGGGGTCCTACTTTTTTATCATCATCATCTGCCCTGCTCTATATTCAGGATTATTACC